>CM038141.1:77050645-78282990 GCA_021437245.1 Aegilops speltoides
ATCCGGTTGGACGGAGGCTGCTAGCGTCACAGTCTTGCCCTTCTTGCGAAGGTGCCGCCCGCCGAACTCCGGAACCACTGCAGGTTCCGGTGCGGAGTCCGGTACGAAGTCCGGGAGGTTGCCCTGTGGCACCTCCGGGGCCTCCTCCTCTGGTTGGGTCCCTCTCTGGGATCCCACCTCGACGTCGTCGGAGTCACGGGGGGTGGAGGCAGTCGGAAGTGAAGTACTATCCACATCCGACGGGCCCAAGGACCCGCTCGTCGAAGCGGGAAGATCATCCTTGGGCGGACTGCGGGGTTGTATGCGGCATTAGAAAGACACCATGCGACAAAAAGAAAAATTATGAGGGGGTTTGGATACTTACGATCTCGCCAGGGGCTTGGCCCTTGAGGGCCACTCCTCGTCGCCATCGCCGATGTTGGCAGAACAGTCCGGGTGAAGGGTCCTTCCTTTCTTGGACCCTTCGGCCTCCCTCGTTGGGGAGGCCTTCCTCTTCCTCTCTCCCCCCGCTAGGGGAGAGGCCTCCTTCCTCTCCTCCTCGTCCTCGTGGGAGGAGTCCGCCTCGGAGTCATCGGACGATGAGTCCGATACCACCAGACGTCGGGAACTCCTTCGGGTTCCCGCGGCCTTCTTCTTGGCCTTCTTCTCCGGCACTACGTAAAGTGTCGGGACCATCAGCCCTGTCAAACGGGCATCTGCTGGGTCTTCTGGAAGGGGAGCCGGACAGTTAACCTGTCCGGAGGTCGCCTGCCAGGCCTGTTAAAGGTATTGGGAGTTTAGATCCCGCATAAAGTTAAAACATGAAAAGCAAGTGTCCCATAAAGGATAACATGGCTTACCTCGCCAGCAGGATGCTGCGAGCTGAATCCGCGATCTTCGGTAGCGGATGCAGGAGCTTCGGCGCCCTTGAACAGCACCCTCCAGGCATCTTCGTACATAGTGTCGAAGAGCCCGCTCAAGGTCCGGTGTTGTGCCGGATCAAACTCCCACAAATTGAAGTCCCGTTGTTGGCAGGGGAGAACCTGGCGGACGAGCATGACCTGGATCACGTTGACAAGCTTGAGCTTCTTGTTCACCAGGGTTTGGAGGCAGACAGAGTCGGTCGGCTCTTCGAACTACCCCATAGCAGGCCCTTCTCTTTCCGGAGGTGAGCGCATGGGGATGCAGATCTGACTTCGGGGGCCGCTGCCCATTTAGGGTCACGCGGCTCGGTGATGTAGAACCACCCCGATTGCCACCCTTTGATAGTTTCCATGAAGGCGCCCTCGAGCCAAGTGACGTTGGGCATTTTGCCCACCATGGCACCTCCGCACTCCACTTGGCTGCCCTTCACAACCTTCGGCTTGACATTGAAGGTCTTTAGACACAAGCCGAAGTGGGGCTGGATGCAGAGGAAGGCCTCGCACACGACGATAAACACCGAGATATTTAGGATGAAATTCGGGGCCAGATCGTGGAAATCCAGGCCGCAGTAGAACATGAGCCCCTGGACAAAGGGGTGGAGTGGGAAGCCCAGTCCACGGAGGAAATGGGGAAGGAATACCACCCTCTCATGGGGCCAGGGGGTGGGGATGAGCTGCCCCTCATCGGGGAGCCGGTGCGCGATGTCGCTGGACAGATATCCGGCGTTGCGCAGCTTCTTGATGTGCCCCTCCGTAACGGAGGAGGCCATCCACTTGCCTCCCGCTCCGGACATGGTGGAGAAGGTCGAGTGAGATGTGCGGACTTGGGCGCTGGAGCTCAAGTCTTGCGGAGATGGATAAGCAAAGAAGGAAGAAGCCGAGGTAAAAAGGTGGATCCTTATCCCTTATATATGGGTGGGCCGAAACTATCGCCCCCACCGCCGGGTAAAACTCGCTTATCTCCCAAGCGCCGCGATCAATGGCGCGTTGGGTTACCACGTCCGTCTTGATGGGAATCCCGGAATAAGGGAACACGATCTCGCTTCGACAAGGCGTGCCAAGAAACCGCCGCTAAACGCTACCGAGGTGGTATAATAAAACAATTCGAGTAAAGGCTTGGTTGTGGTGTGATGTCATGCCACAAAGTACGTCAGCAGATCGAACTTGTGTAAATATTATTCTCTACGGTGGTATGTGGAATTTATTTTCTGAGCGGACACTATCCTGGTGTTCACAATCTTCTATGAATTATTCGAGGAGGAACCCGCCTTGCAATGCCGAAGACAATATGCATGCCGGACTAAATCGTCATTGAAGCTGGTTAGGGGCTCTTGAGGAGTCTGGACTAGGGGTTGTCCGGATAGCGAACTATCATCATCGGCGGACTCCAAGACTATGAAGATACAAGATTGAAGACTTCGTCCCGTGTCCGGATGGGACTTTCCTTGGCGTGGAAGGCAAACTTGGCGTCTGAGATATGTAGATCTCCTACCATTGTAACCGACTGTGTAACCCTAGCCCTCTTGGTGTCTATATAAACCGGAGGGTTTTAGTCAATAGGACAGAATAACAATCATACCATAGGCTAGCTTCTAGGGTTTAGCCTCCTTGATCTCGTGGTAGATCCACTCTTGTACTACCCATATCATCAATATCAATCAAGCAGGAGTAGGGTTTTACCTCCGTCGAGAGGGCCCGAACCTGGGTAAAAACATCGTGTCCCTTATCTCCTGTTACCATCCGCCTAGACGCACAGTTCGAGACCCCCTACCCGAGATCCACCGGTTTTGACACCGACACCCTTCCTGAAAATAAGATGATTGCAATTGTTTGATGACTGAGAACATAGTTTGTTAGTTTTCAAGAAAGTTTATGGTCTATGCTTTAACATGTGAATAGCTTGTTACTTGATCGTGAGAAGTTTTATGAGATGAGCTACTGTTATGACATATAATGATGCTAGAAAAGGTGATTGAAATTATCATTGATCAAACTTGTGCACCTGCTAGCATTCACACTTCATAAATTATTTCTTTTGTCATTTACCTACTCGAGGACGAGCAGGAATTAAGCTTGGGGATGCTGATACGTCTCCAATGTATCAATAATTTATGAAGTATTCATGCTATTATATTATCCATCTTGGATGTTTTATATGCATTTATATGCTATTTTATATGATTTTAGGGACTAACCTATTAACCTAGAGCCCAATGCCAGTTTCTATTTTTCCTTGTTTTTGAGTTTTACAGAAAAGGAATATCAAACGGAGTCCAATTGACCTGAAATTTCACGGAGATTATTTTTGGACCAGAAGAAGCCCACAGAGTACCGGAGACGGGCCAGAAGAGTCCCGAGGCACCCACGAGGGTGGGGGCGCGCCCTACCCCCCTAGGCGCGCCCCCTACCTCATGGCTGCCTCGGAGACCCCCTGACTTGCTCCCAACGCCAACACCTCTTATATATACCCAAACTTCCAAAACATAACCTAGATCGGGAGTTCCGCTGTCGCAAGCCTCTGTAGCCACCAAAAACCAATCAGGACCCTGTTCCGGTACCCTGCCGGAGGGCGAACCCATCACCGGTGGCCATCTTCATCATCCTGGCGCTCTCCATGACGAGGAGGGAGTAGTTCACCCTCGGGGTTGAGGGTATGTACCAGTAGCTTTGTGTTTGATCTCTCTCTCATGTTCTTGATTTGGCACGATCTTGATGTCGCAAGCTTTGCTATTATAGTTGGATCTTATGATGTTTCTCCCCCTCTACTCTCTTGCAATAGATTGAGTTCTCCCTTTGAAATTATTGATGTCTACTACGCAACCTTCTTCTTGTAGACGTTGTTGGGCCTCCAAGTGCAGAGGTTTGTAGGACAATAGCAAATTTCCCTCAAGTGGATAACCTAAGGTTTATCAATCCATGGGAGGCGTAGGATGAAGATGGTCTCTCTCAAACAACGCTGCAACCAAATAACAAAGAATCTCTTGTGTCCCCAACAAACCCAATACAATGGTAAATTGTATAGGTGCACTAGTTCGGCGAAGAGATGGTGATACAAGTGCAATATGGATGGTAGATGTAGGTTTTTGTAATCTGAAAATATAAAAACAGCAAGGTAACTAATGATAAAAGTGAGCCTAAACAGTATTGCAATGCTAGGAAACAAGGCCTAGGGTTCATACTTTCACTAGTGCAAGTTCTCTCAACAGTAATAACATAATTAGATCATATAACTATTCCTCAACATGCAACAAAGAGTCACTCCAAATTCACTAATAGCGGAGAACAAACGAAGAGATTATTGTAGGGTACGAAACCACCTCAAAGTTATCCTTTCTGATCGATCTATTCAAGAGTTCGTAGTAAAATAACACGAAGCTATTCTTTCCGTTCAATCTATCCTATAGTTTGTGCTAGAATAACACCTTAAGACACAAATCAACCAAAACCCTAATGTGACCTAGATACTCCAATGTCACCTCAAGTATCCATGGGTATGATTATACGATATGCATCACACAACCTCAGATTCATCTATTCAACCAACACAAAGAACTTCAAAGAGTTCCCCAAAGTTTCTAACGAAGAGTCAAGACGAAAATGTGTGCCAACCCCTATGCACAAGTTCATAATCTTACGGAACCCGCAAGTTGATCACCAAAACATACATCAAGTACATCACGTGAATATCTCATTGTCACCACAGATAAGCGCATGCAAGACATACATCAAGTGTTCTCAAATCCTTAAAGACTCAATCCGATAAGATAACTTCAAACGGAAAACTCAATCCATTACAAGAGAGTAGAGCGGGAGAAACATCATAAGATCAAACTATAATAGCATAGTTCGCGATACATCAAGATCGTGCCAAATCAAGAACATGAGAGAGAGAGATCAAACACATAGCTACTGGTACATATCCTCAGCCCCGAGGGTGAACTACTCCCTCCTCGTCATGGAGAGCGCCAGGATGATGAAGATGGCCACCGGTGAGGGATCCCTCTCCAGCAGGGTGCCGGAACAGGTCCCGATTGGTTTTTGGTGGCTACAGAGGCTTGCGGCGGTGGAACTCCCGATCTATGGTATTTTCTGGAGGTTTCAGTACTTATAGGAATTTTGGGCGTAGGTCTCTCGTCAGGGGGGTCTCCGGGCTGTCCACGAGGCAGTGGGGCACGCCCAGGGGGTGGGCGTGCACCCCACCCTCGTGGGCAGCCCGGGACTCTCCTCGCCCAACTCTTTCACTCCAGGGGTTTCTTTTGGTCCACAAAAAATCATCAAAAATTGGCACGTCAATTGGACTCCGTTTGGTATTCCTTTTCTGTCAAACTCAAAAACAAGGAGAAAACTGAAACTGGCACTGGGCTCTAGGTTAATAGGTTAGTCCCAAAAATCATATAAAATAGCATATAAATGCATATAAAACATCCTAGATGGATAATATAATAGCATGGAACAATCAAAAATTATAGATATATTGGAGACGTATCAAGCATCCCCATGCTTAATTCCTGCTCGTTCCCGAGTAGGTAAATGATAAAAGCAGAAATTTTGATGTGGAATGCTACCTAGCATATTTCTCAATGTAATTTTCTTTATTGAGGCATGAATGTTCAGATCCAAATGATTCAAGATAAAAGTTTAATATTGACATAAAAATAGTAATACTTCAAGCATGCTAACCAAGTAATCACATCTTATCAAAATAACATAGCCAAAGAAATCTTATCCCTACAAAATCATATAGTTAGGCCATGCTTCATTTTCGTCACACAAAATGCCCCCATCATGCACAACCCCGGTTTCAGCCAAGCAATTGGTTCATACTTTTTAACGCGCTTCAGCCTTTTCAACCCTCATGCAATACATGAGCGTAAGCCATGGATATAGCACTATGGATGGAGTAGAGTATGATGATAGGGATTGTGTGAGAAGAGAAAAAAGGAGAAAGTCTCATATATATATGTGGCTAATCAACGGTCTATGGATATGCCCACCAACTGATGTCAAAATACGAGGAGTAGGGATTGCCATGCAACGGATGCACTAGAGCTATAAATGTATGAAAGATCATCAAAAAGAAACTAACTGGGTGTGCATCCAACTTGCTTGCTCACGAAGACCTAGGGCATTTTGAGGAAGCCCATCATTGGAATATACAAGCCAAGTTCTATAATGAAAAATTCCCACTAGTATATGAAAGTGACAACATAGGAGACTCTCTATCATGAAGATCATGGTGCTACTTTGAAGCACAAGTGTGGTAAAAGGATAGTAACATTGTCCCTTCTCTCTTTTTCTCTCATTTTTTTCTTTCTCTTTTTTTATTTTGGTGGGCTTCTTTGGCCTCTCTTTTTTATTTGGGCTTCTTTGGCCTCTTTTATTTTTATAAAGTCCGGAATCTCATCCTGACTTGTGGGGGAATCATAGTCTCCATCATCCTTTCCTCACTTTGGACAATGCTCTAATAATGAAGATCATCACACTTTTATTTATTTACAACTCAAGAATTACAACTCAATACTTAGAACAAAAAATGACTATGTGAATGCCTCTGGCGGTGTACCGGTATATGCAATGAATCAAGAGTGACATGTATGAAAGAATTATAAAGATGGCTTTGCTAGAAATACGATGTCAACTACATGATCATGCAAAAGCAATATGACAATGATGGAGCGTGTCATAATAAACGGAATGGTGGAAAGTTGCATGGCAATATATCTTGGAATGGCTATGGAAATGCCATAATAGGTAGGTATGGTGGCTATTTTGAGGAAGATATAAGGAGGTTTATGTGTGATTGAGCGTATCATATCACGGGGTTTGGATGCACCAGCGAAGTTTGCTCCAACTCTCAAGGTGAGAAAGGGCAATGCACGGTACCGTAGAGGCTAGCAAATTGCGGAAGGGTAAGAGTGCGTATAATCTATGGACTCACATTAGTCATAAAGAACTCATATACTTATTGCAAAGGTTTATTAGCCCTCGAAGCAAAGTACTACTATGCATGCTCCAAGCGGAAAGGTTGGTAGGAGTTAACCATCGCGCGATCCCGACCTCCACTCATAAGGAAGGCAATCAAAGAACAACCCATGCTTCAAATTTGTCACGCAACATTCACCATACGTGCATGCTACGGGACTTGCCAACTTTAACACAAGTATTTCTCAATTTCATAATTACCCAACTAGCATGACTCTAACATTATCACCTTTATATCTCAAAACAATTTATCAAGTATCAAATTTATCATAGTGTTTAATGCACTTTATATGAAAGTTTTTATTATATCCCTCTTGGATGCCTATCATATTAGGACTGAATTCATAACCAAAGAATATTACCATGCTATTCTAAAGACTCTCAAAATAATATAAGTGAAGCATGAGAGTTCATCTATTTCTTCAAAATAAAACCACCGTCATGCTCCAAAAGATATAAGTGAAGCACTAGAGCAAATGACAAACTACTCTGAAAGATACAAGTGAAGATCAATGAGTAGTCGAATAATTATGTAACTATGTGAAGACTCTCTAACATTTAAGGATTTCAGATCTTGGTATTTGATTCAAATAGCAAGCAAAACAAAATAAAACAAAATGACATTTCAAGGATAGCACACATCATGCGAAGAAGCAAAAACTTAGGTTCAACTGATACTTGATGACCCACAAGTGTAGGGGATCTATCGTAAGTCCTTTCGATAAGTAAGAGTGTTGAACCCAACGAGGAGCAGAAGGAAATGATAAGCGGTTTTCAGTAAGGTTTTCTCTACAAGCACAGAAATTGTAGGTGATAGATAGTTTTGTGATAAGATAAATAGTAACGAGTAACAAGTAAATAAAGTAAATAAAGTGCAGCAAGGTGGCCCAATCCTTTATGTAGAAAAGGATAAGCCTGGACAATTTCTAATAATGAGAAAGGAGCTCCCGAGGACACATGGGAACTATCGTCAAGCTAGTTTTCATCACGTTCATATGATTCGCGTTCGGTACTTTGATAATTTGATATGTGGGTGGACCGGTGCTTGGGTACTGCCCTTACTTGGACAAGCATCCCACTTATGATTAACCCCTATTGCAAGCGTCCGCAACTACAAAAGAAGTATTAAGGTAAACCTAACCACATCATTAAACATATGGATCAAAATCAGCCCCTAATGAAGCAACGCATAAACTAGGGTTTAAGCTTCTGTCACTCTAGCAACCCATCATCTACTTATTACTTCCCAATGCCTTCCTCTAGGCCCAAATAATGGTGAAGTGTCATGTAGTCGACGTTCACATAACACCACTAGAGGAAAAGACAACATACATCTCATCAAAATATCGAACGAATACCAAATTCACATGACTACTAATAGCAAGACTTCACCCATGTCCTCAGGAACAAACGTAACTACTCACAAAGCATATTCATGTTCAAAATCAGAGGAGTAATAATATGCATAAAGGATCTGAACATATGATCTTCCACCAAGTAAACCAATTAGCATCAACTACAAGGAGTAATCAACACTACTAGCAACCCACAGGTACCAATTTGTGGTTTTCATACAAGATTGGATACAAGATATGAACTAGGATTGTGAGAGGAGATGGTGCTGGTGAAGATGTTGATGGAGATTGACCCCCTCCCGATGAGAGGATCGTTGGTGACGACGTTGGTGATGATTTCCCCCTCCCGGAGGGAAGTGTCCTTGGCAGAACAACTCCGCCAGAGCCCTAGATTGGTTCCGCCAAGGTTCCGCCTCGTGGCGGCGGAGTTTAATCCGTAAGCTTGCGCGATTTTTCCGGGTAAAAGCCCTCATATAGCGAAGATGGACACGGAGGCCCAGGGGCCTAGAAGATAGGGGCGCGTCCGGTGAGAAGGGGGCGCGCCATGGGGGCGCGCCCGATGGGGCGCGCCCTCCTCTCTGGACAGGTGTGGGCCCCCTGATGTATTTCTTTCGCTCAATAATTCTTATTAGTTCCAAAAACATGTTTCGTGGAGTTTCAGGATTTTTGGAGCAGTGCAGAATAGGTTTCCAATGTTTGCTCCTTTTCCAGCCAGAATTCCAGCTGCCGGCATTCCCCCTCTTCATGATAACCCTTGTAAAATAAGAGAGAATAGCCATAAGTATTGAGATATAATGTGTAATAACAGTCCATAATGCAATAAATATTGATATAAAAGCATGATGCAAAATGGACGTATCAACTCTCCCAAGCTTAGACCTCGCTTGTCCTCAAGCGGAAGCCGAAATCGAAAAATATGTCCACATGTTTAGAGAGAGAGGTGTCGATAAAAATAAAATACGGACATGAGGGCATCATGATCATTCTTATAACAGCAACATATATAGATTTTATCATATGATTTCTTATGCTCAAGTGACAATCAATTCACAATATCAAGTGTGGTTCAAAAACTTCATTGAGAACTAACAAACTATAATCTCAATCACTGAAGTAATTGCAATTTGTCATAACATCAGAAAGAGTCAACAATAGAGCTTTTCAGCAAGTGCACATACTCAACTATCTTGTAGTCTTCTATAATTGCTAACACTCATGCAATACTTGTGGTTATGGAGTTTCAGCCGGACACTGAGAAAGATAGGGGCTTATTGTGTTGCCGCCCAACGTATTCACCTTTAGGTGATGTCAACAATAATAGCCCATGCTATCTTACATCCAATTGGATATATATATATATATATATATATATATATATATATATATATCATGATCTTTCAAACACGAGGAGCTTGCCAAAGGATAAAATGAAAAAAAAAGGGAAAGGTGTGGATCACCTTGACTCAAGCATAACGTAAAAACATAAAGTAAAAGATAGGCCCTTCGCAGAGGGAAGCAGAGGTTGTCATGTGCGTTTAGGGTTAGATGCACAAAATCTTAATGCAAAAGAACGTCACTTTATATTGCCCCTTGTATGTGGACCTTTATTATGCAGTCCGTCGCTTTTATTACTTCCACAACAAGATCGTACAAAGCTTATTTTCTCTGCATTAATAAGTCATACATATTTAGATAGCAATTTTTATTGCTTGCAGCATGACAACTTACTTGAAGGATCTTACTCAATCTATAGGTTGTGAGAGGAGATGGTGCTGGTGAATATGTTGATGGAGATTGACCCCCTCCCGATGAGAGGATCGTTGGTGATGACGTTGGTGATGATTTCCCCCTCCGGAGGGAAGTGTCCCCGGTAGAACAGCTCCGCCGGAGCCCTAGATTGGTTCCGCCAAGGTTCCGCCTCGTGGGCGGAGTTTCGTCCGTAAGCTTGCCTTACGATTTTTCCAAGGTAAAAGCTCTCATATAGCGAAGATGGACACGAAGGCCCACCGAGGCCCAGGAGATGAGGCGCGCCAAGAGAGGCGCCCTCCTCTCTGCTGGATAGGGTGTGGGCCCCCTGATGTATTTCATTCGCTCAATAATTCTTATTAATTCCAAAAACATGTTTCGTGGAGTTTCAGGATTTTTGGAGCAAAGTCTGAATAGGTTTCAATGTTTGCTCCTTTTCCACCCGAATTCCATTGCAAGCATTCCCCTCTTCATGATAACCCTTGTAAAATAAGATAGAATGGCCATAAGTATTGAGATATAATGTGTAATAACAGTCAATAACGCAATAAATATTGATATAAAAGCATGATGCAAAATGGACATATCAATACTAACCGATAATTTGTTGAAAAAGAAAGGTGGGATGCCTACCGGGGCATCCCCAAGCTTGGATGCTTGAGACTTCTTGAAATATTATCTTGGGGTGCCTTGGGCATCCCCAAGCTTGAGCTTTTGTGTCTCCTTAATTCCTTTTATATCTCGGTTTCCTAAATCTCGAAAGCTTCATCCGCACCAAACTCAACAACAAATTGTGAGATAAGTTAGTATAACCAATGCAAAAACCTTATCATTTACTACTGTAATAAATCACAAAAATTATTATTCAACATTGCATAATAAATGTCTCTGCATATTTAATACTCCTATCCTCAAATAGAATAATTAAACAAGCAAACATATGCAAACAATGCAAACATAACAGCAATCTGCCAAAAGAAGTACAGTCTGTAAAGAATGCAAGATTCATCATACTTCCCTAACACCAAAAATTATGAAAGTCTACCACACTGTAGAAGATTTATCAGAGCTCAATAGGCAAAAAAAGTCAACATTTTATCATTTTCTGACTTTTCTAGGGAATTTTTGCAACAGCGGTAAACTTTCTGTTTTGAGACAGCAACATCTATACTTGCAAAATAAGCATGGTAAAGGCTATCCTTGACATTTTTATTGAAAATATAGATGAAAAACATTATTCTAAATAACAGCAAGCAAATACTAACAAAATAAAATGACGCTCCAAGCAAAACACATATCATGTGGTGAATAAAAATATAGCTCCAAGTAAAGTTACCGATGAACGAAGATTTAAAGAGGGATGCCATCCGGGGCATCCCCAAGCTTAGGCTCTTGGTTGTCCTTGAATATTACCTTGGGGTGCCTTGGGAAACCCCAATCTTAGGCTCTTGCCACTCCTTATTCCATATTCCATCGAATCTTTACCCAAAACTTGAAAACTTCACAACACAAAACTCAACAGAAAAGTTGTAAGCTCCGTTAGCATAAGAAAATAAATCACCACTTAGGTACTGTTGTGAACTCATTCTAAATTCATATTCCTGTAATATCTACAATATTCCAACTTCTCTATGGTTCATACCCTCCGATACTACTCATAGATTCATCAAAATAAGCAAACAACACATAGAAAACAGAATCTGTCAAAAACAGAACAGTCTGTAGTAATCTGTAACTCCAAAAATTCTACCAAATTAGGAAAACCTGATAAATTTGTGTACAAATCCAGATAAAAAATAGTCAGATCAAAAGCACGTTTCTGTGAATTATCAAAACTAATTTACTGGGTGTAAAAGTTTCTGATTTTCAGCAGGATCAACACAACTATCACCGTAAGCTATCCTAAAGGTCTTACTTGGCACTTTACTGAAACAAAAGCTATAAAACATGATTACTACAGTAGCATAATCATGTGAACACAGAAAAATAGTAAAGGTAAATATTGGGTTGTCTCCCACAAGCGCTTTTCTTTAATGCCTTTCTAGCTAGGCATGATGATGACAATGATGCTCTCATAAAAGATAAGAATTGAAACATAACGGGAGCAACATGAAGCATATGACTAGCACATTTAAGTCTAACCCACTTCCTATGCATAGGGATTTTGTGAGCAAATAATTTATGGGAACAAGAAAAAACTAGCATAGGAAGGTAAAACAAGCAAATCTTCAAGATTTTCAACACATAGAGAGGAAACTTGATATTATTGCAATATGTAGAAGCATATGATCCTCTCTCACAATAATTTTCAGTAGCATCAGGAATGAATTCAACAATATAACCATCACATAAAGCATTCCTTTCATGATCTACAAGCATAGAAAATTTATTACTCTCCACATAAGCAAATTTATTCTCATCAATAGTAGTGGGAGCAAACTCAACAAAATAACTATCATGTGAGGCATAATCCAATTGAAAATTAAAATCAAGATGACAAGTTTCATGGTTATCATTGTTCTTTATGGCATACATGTCATCACAATAATCATCAAAAATAGGAGGCATGCTTTCATCATAATAAATTTGCTCATCAAAACTTGGGGGACAAAAAATATCATCTTCATCAAACATAGCATCCCCAAGCTTGTGGCTTTGCATATCATTAGCATCATAGGTATTCAAAGAATTCATACTAACAACATTGCAATCATGCTCATCATTCACGTATTTTATGCCAAGCATTCTATGTAATTATTCTTCTAGTACTTGAGCACAATTTTCCTTCCCATCATTTTCACGGAAGACATTAAAAAGATGAAGCATATGAGGCACCCTTAATTCCATTTTTTTGTAGTTTTGTTTTATAAACTAAACTAGTGATAAAAACAAGAAACTAAAATATTTGATTGCAAGATCTAAAGATATACCTTCAAGCACTCACCTCCCCGGCAACGGCGCCAGAAAAGAGCTTGATGTCTATGCAACCTTCTTCTTGTAGGCATTGTTGGGCCTCCAAGTGCAGAGGTTTGTAGGACAGTAGCAAATTTCCCTCAACTGGATGACCTAAGGTTTATCAATCCGTGGGAGGCGTAGGATGAAGATGGTCTCTCTCAAAAAACCCTGCAACCAAATAACAAAGAGTCTTTTGTGTCCCCAACACACCCAATACAATGGTAAATTGTATAGGTGCACTAGTTCGGCAAAGAGATGGTGATACAAGTGCAATATGGATGGTAGATATAGGTTTTTGTAATCTGAAAATATAAAAACAGCAAGGTAACTAACGATAAAAGTGAGTGTAAACCGTATTGCAATGCTAGGAAACAAGGCCTAGGGTTCATACTTTCACTAGTGCAAGTTCTCTCAACAGTAATAACATAATTGGATCATATAACTATTCCTCAACATGCAACAAAGAGTCACTCCAAAGTCACTAATAGTGGAGAACAAACGAAGAGATTATTGTAGGGTACGAAACCACCTCAAAGTTATCCTTTCTGATCGATCTATTCAAGAGTCCGTAGTAAAATAACACGAACCTATTCTTTCCGTTCAATCTATCCTAGAGTTCGTACTAGAATAACACCTTAAGACACAAATCAACCAACACTCTAATGTCACCTAGATACTCCAATGTCACCTCAAGTATCCGTGGGTATGATTATACGATATGCATCACACAATCTCAGATTCATCTATTCAACCAACACAAAGAACTTCAAAGAGTGCCCCAAAGTTTCTACCGAAGAGTCAAGACAAAAACGTGTGCCAACCCCTATGCATAAGTTCACAATGTTATGGAACCCGCAAGTTGATCACCAAAACATACATCAAGTACATCACATGAATATCCCATTGTCACCACAGATAAGCACATGCAAGACATACATCAAGTGTTCTCAAATCCTTAAAGACTCAATCCGATAAGGTAACTTCAAACGGGAAACTCAATCCATTACAAGAGAGTAGGGGGGAGAAACATCATAATATCCAACTATAATAGCAAAGCTCGCGATACATCAAGATCGTGCCAAATCAAGAACACGAGAGAGAGAGAGAGAGATCAAACACATAGCTACTGGTACATACCCTTAGCCCCGAGGGTGAACTACTCCCTCCTCGTCATGGAGAGCGCCGGGATGATGAAGATGGCCACCGGTGAGGGATCCCCCCTCCGGCAGGGTGCCGGAACAGGGTCCCGATCGGTTTTTTGTGGCTAGAGAAGCTTGCAACAACGGAACTCCCGATTTATGGTATTTTCTGGAGGTTTCAGTATTTATAGGAATTTTTGGCGTAGGTCTCATGTCAGGGGGGTCTCCAGGCTGTCCACGAGGCAGGGGGCGCGCCCAGGGGGTGGGCGCGCCCCCCACCCTCGTGGGCAGCCCGGAACTCTCCTGGCCCAACTCTTTCACTTGAGGGGCTTTTTTGGTCCACAAAAAATCATCAAAAATTGGCACATCAATTGGACTCCGTTTGGTATTCCTTTTCTGTAAAACTCAAAAACAAGGAGAGAACAGAAATTGGCACTAGGCTCTAGGTTAATAGGTTAGTCCCAAAAATCATATAAAATAGCATTTAAATGTATATAAAACATCCTAGATGGATAATATAATAGCATGGAACAATCAAAAATTATAGATGCGTTGGAGACGTATCAGTTATCTTATCGAATTGAGTCTTTAAGGATTTGAGAACACTTGATGTATGTCTTGCATGTGCTTATCTATGGTGACAATGGGATATTCACGTGATCTACTTGATGTACGTTTTGGTGATCAACTTGCGGGTTCAGTGACCTTGTGAACTTATGCATAGGGGTTGGCACACGTTTTCGTCTTGACTCTTCGGTAGAAACTTTGGGGCACTCTTTGAAGTACTTTGTGTTGGTTGAATAGATGAATCTGAGATTGTGTGATGCATATCGTATAATCATGCCCACGGATACTTGAGGTGACATTGGAGTATCTGGGTGACATTAGGGTTTTGGTTGATTTGTGTCTTAAGGTGTTATTCCAGTATGAACTCTATGATAGATCGAATGAAAAGAATAGCTTCGTGTTATTTTACTACGGACTCTTGAATAGATCGATTAGAAAGGATAACTTTGAGGTGGTTTCGTACCCTACAATAATCCCTTCATCTATCCTCCGCTATTAGTGACTTTGGAGTGACTCTTTGTTGCATGTTGAGGGATAGTTATATGATCCAGTTATGTTATTATTGTTGAGAGAACTTGCACTAGTGAAAGTATGGAACTTAGGCCTTGTTTTCTTGCATTGCAATACCGTTTGTGCTCACTTTTATCATTAGTTACCTTGCTGTTTTTATATTTTCATATTACAAAAACCTATATCTACCATCCATATTGCACTTGTATCACCATCTCTTCGCCGAACTAGTGCACCTATACAATTCACCATTGTATTGGGTGTGTTTGGGAGACAAGAGACTCTTTGTTATTTGGTTGCAGGGTTGCTTGAGAGAGACCATCTTCATCCTACGCCTCCCACGGATTGATAAACCTTAGGTCATCCACTTGAGGGAAATTTGCTACTATCCTACAAACCCCTGCACTTGGAGGCCCAACAATGTCTACAAGGAGAAGGCTGCGTAGTAGACATCAGCAAGCACTCCGAGTTGGAATATACGCTTTGATGAGGCGATCAAAGCATATGGTTTTATACAGACTTGCGGTGAAGCCTGTATTTACAAGAAAGTGAGTGGGAGCTCTGTAGCATTTCTAATATTATATGTAGATGACATATTGCTGATTGGAAATGATATAGAATTTCTATATAGCATAAAAGGATACTTGAATAAGAATTTTTCAATGAAAGACCTCGGTGAAGCTACTTACATATTGGGCATCAAGATCTATAGAGATAGATCAAGACACTTGATAAGATTTTCAGTGAGTACATACCTTGACAAGATTTTGAAGGAGTTCAAAATGGATCAGTCAAAGAAGGAGTTCTAGCCTGTATTGTAGAAGTTGAGTAAGACTCAAAGCCCAATCACGAGAGAAGATAGAGAGAGAATGAAAGTCATTCCATATGCCTCAGCCCTAGGTTCTATAAAGTATGCCATGCTCTGTACCAAACCTATTGTGTACCTTGCCATGAGTTTGGCAAGGGGGTACAATAGTGATCCAGGGGTAGATCACTAGACAGCGGTCAAAATTATCCTTAGAGGAATAAGGAAATATTTCTCGGTTATGGAGGTGATTAAGAGTTCATCATAAAGAGTTATGTAGATGCAAGCTTTTACACCGATCCAGATGACTCTGAGTCTCAATCTGGATACATGTTGAAAGTGGGAGCAATTAGCTAGAGTAGTGATACGTCTCCGTCGTATCTATAATTTTTTATTGTTCCATGACAATATTATTCAACTTTTATATACTTTTGGCAACTTTTTACACTATTTTTTGGGACTAACATATTGATCCAGTGCCCAGTGTCAGTTCCTATCTGTTGCATGTTTTTTGTTTCGCAGAAACACAATATCAAACGGATTCCAAATGGGATAAAAACGGATGGGGATTTTTTGGAATATTTATGATTTTTGGGAAGTAAAATCAATGCGAGACGGTGTCCGAGGTGGTCACGAGGTAGGGGGCGCGCCCTACCCCCCCCCCCAGGTGCACCCCTGACCCTTGTGGTCCACCCATAAGGCGGTTGATGCTCTTCTTTTGGCGCAAGAAAGATAATTTTATGAGAAAGATCTGGGCGAAAGATTCACCCCAATCGGAGTTACGGGTCTCTAGATATAAAGGAAATGGTGAAGGGGTAGAATCTGAGAACGCAAAAACAGAGAGATAGATCCAATCTCGGAGGGGCTCTCGCCCCTCCCAAGCCATGGGAGCCAAGGACCAGAGGGGAAACCCTTCTCCCATCTAGGGAGAAGGTCAAGGAAGAAGAAGAAGAAGGGGGGCTCTCTCCCCCTTGCTTCCGATGGCGCCGGAACGCCGCCGGGGGCCATCATCATCACCGCGATCTTCACCAACACCGCCGTCATCTTCACCAACATCTCCATCACCTTCCGCCTTCTATATACAGTGGTCCACTTTCCCGCAACCCGCTGTACCCTCTACATGAACATGGTGCTTTATGCTTCAT
This sequence comes from Aegilops speltoides, assembly GCA_021437245.1. Classification (NCBI taxonomy): domain Eukaryota; kingdom Viridiplantae; phylum Streptophyta; class Magnoliopsida; order Poales; family Poaceae; genus Aegilops; species Aegilops speltoides. Next base: position 77,067,752 of record CM038141.1, read on the forward strand.
ATTATTTTCCGATGATGTGTTGCCATCCTATGATGTCTGAGTAGATTTTCGTTGTCCTATCGGTGATTGATGAATTGCTATGATTGGTTTGAGTTTTATGTTTTATTGGTGTTGTCCTATTGTGCCCTCCGTGTCGCGCAAGCGTGAGGGATTCCCGCTGTAGGGTTTGCAATATGTTTATGATTTGCTTATGGTGGGTGGCGTGTGAAAGGATCGATATAGTTGACTAGAGGGGGGTTGAATAGGCAACTAACAATTTTTTAAGCTTTTCTTTACCAATTTAAACTTTGCAACAAAATAGGTTGTCTGGATATGCAACTATGTGAGCAACCTATATGATGCAATAACAACTAGCACATAAGCAAGCAAGGGATACAACACAAGTAGGCTTGCAAAAGTAAAGGCACGAAATAAACAAGAGAGGAGCCGGTGGAGACGAGGATGTGTTACCGAAGTTCCTTCCTTTTAAAGGGGAAGTACATCTCCCTTAGAGCGGTGTGGAGGCACAATGCTCCCCAAGAAGCCACTAGGGCCACCGTATTCTCCTCACGCCATCAGACAATGCGAGATGTCGTGAATCCACTATTGGTGCCCTTGAAGGCGGCGACCGAACCTTTACAAACAAGGTTGGGGCAATCTCCACAACTTAATTGGAGGCTCCCAACGACACCAAGAAGCTTCACCACAATGGACTATGGCTCCGAGGTGACCTCAACCATCTAGGGTGCTCAAACACCCAAGAGTAACAAGATCCGCTAGGGATTAGAGGGGGATCAAATTTCTCTTAGTGGAAGTGTAGATCGGGGCCTTCTCAACCAATTCCGAGCAAATCAACAAGTTTGATTGGCTAGGGAGAGAGATCGGGCGAAATGGAGCTTGGAGCAACAATGGAGCTTTTGGGGGAAGAGGTAGATCAACTATGGGGAAGAAGACACCTTTATATAGTGGGGGAAACAATCTAACTGTTACCCCCCCCCCCAAATAGCCACGCACGAAACGGTACTACTGCTTGGGCAGGACGGTACTAACGCTCCCTCCCAGCGGTACTGCCGTGCTGACGAGGGATGCAGGGTCCTGGCCCCAGAGCGGTACTGTGGGGACCCCGACTCGCAAGTCGTGATCACCGAATGCATGTGTACAGTGATCCCAGAGATCAATGCTCACTGAACACACAGAAGCTGAATAACAAGAGTCTTACATCCATACATACCGTATTACACAAGTAGGACCATTATGGTCGAGTCTTGAGTATAACATCGTAGCGGAAATCTTCGTCGATAACTTGGACCCATGCCATCTGCCTTAACCCTACAGGCATTCTGACTGGGAAACGTCCTAGTTCGCATGATCGTCTCCAAGGAACTCTTCTTCGAACTCCGGTTCTTCCATGCCCGGTCAATTAAATAACCGTGGCAAGCCAATGAGTACTTTGAATGTACTACGCAAGCAACCCATGTTTTGGTTCAGGTACAACAATGCATGACATAGGTAAATTTTTGCAGAAAGCTAGTTTTGAGTGCAATGACATGTTCAACATCCTATAAAGCATGCATCAAGAGAGTCCAAGTAACCATGAGGACTGGTTACAGATATCAACATAAATATAGTGGGCACCAACCCATTTATCATAAACAGAGTGGGCACCAACCCATCTCAGTCGTGTCAAGTCCTTTGATTTGACCCAAGTCATTTCCATCATCACGCACACTGGGTTTGAAAACAAGTGGACGTAGCCCAAGAGCGGTTACCCAACTGTCCATGACCGTGGACACGGCTATTCGAATAGTTTTACACTCTGCAGAGGTTGCACACTTTACCCACTAGATCCGGGGAACTTCCGTGTCATCCACGACCCGCAGTACCTCAAGTACCCGGGGTAAGCACCCGATCACTACCTTTCCCTAGACGACACTAACATGGAGTCCACTCGATTGGTAGTAACCCCCGTGCCAAACATTTCACATCATAAAGTTGTGGAGACTCGCTCCCATATTCATCACATACCACAAGCACGGGGTACCAACGGTGTGTCCGGTGCTGTAAAGACAGACATGGCCACCCTACCTGGCACGACCCCGTCCCGAGAGAGAGCACCAACTCTCCCCCGTCACTAGTAATGCGGGCTTCAAGCTAGTATCGACCTAGGTAATCAATAATGCCCTTTCCCATATAAGGGTAGAGTGGTCGCGCATGTAAGGTTGGAATAACGGTCATAACTCCGACCAATCCGTTTTGAAAACAACACACACCTTGCCTCGGTACACCACTTCGTCATCAAGTGGTTACCCATCTCATCATCTCCCTCGGGCATAAGTGGCACCCGACGGGGTTTTCGAAAAGTCTTTTGAAAAAGCTTTGCCTCCTTCACCATGCATAAACCCATCCCTTATTGCGTAGCATCTACATTAGCATCCTATCTACTCCCATCGTCATAACCCTCATAAGAAGGTAGGGTCATGCACAATGCAAGTGTCAACGAGAAAAGTACCGGAAGCAACCCACCAAAGTGGTTACCCATCCTTCATAATTCTGATGCGACAATAATAAGTGCTATATGGCATGCATAAAAAGGGTTTCATAGACATGGTCAAAGGGCTGCTTGCCTGTTTGAACAAAGTCTTCGAGGTCTTCAAATATCTCTGGTCCAACTCCGAGCATTTCGTCTACTTCGTCCACTATCATCGAAAGCAACCATAATAAGCAACACAACAAGGCAGGAAATAAAAGTGCTCTAAAAATATGAGTTGGACTTTTCTGGGGTACCTCTAGTCATATGAGGGATGACCAAAGTGGTTTCAATGGAAGTGGATCTATGGATATTTCTAAACATTTCGATAGGATGGAATCAAGGGGTTTGATGGATCCACAAGTTGTACACAGAATGACATTTTATAAAAATGAGTAAAAGTACCCATTAATTCAGGCGTGATTTTAGAAACATTCAGAAATTGGTTTCACTGGATTTGGAGTTGAAATGAATACAATATGGATTTTTGAAGTGGACTCATGTGGATAAATGACCTTTTAAAAGGTTCGGTGAAAACCAGGGACAACAAAATGTCCACTTGTGGCCTATTAAATAGGGCTGGATTTATGGAGCCCTTTGGAAATTTGAATCATCAAATTTGGAGTCCATTTGACTTATTTGTGGATTTTACAAATTTGAGTAAAAGAAAAAGGAAAAGGAAAGGGTTTTACCCTTATCCGGCAAGACTGGCGCAGATTAGCGATGGGCGGCCCAATGCTCGCCACGCAGAGCGACAGGCGACGCCGATGGCGCCCAGCCTGAGCACGCCTTCGCCAATGGGACGCTGGAGAAACAGCACGCCTCCACTTGCCAGCGTGGCCCGTGGCTGGGCCAGCGACAAGCGGGCCCGCTGTCGAGTTCGTCCTCCACCTCCAGCAGGGTGCGACAGAGAGAGAGGAGGTGTTTGACGCCGCCGCCCGGCGCTCTGTAGCGTCTCCGGCGATGCTCGCCCACCGGCGTGCTCGGGGACCCAGCCGCCCAACCGTGGGGTGCTTGTCGCGCCCGTGGCACCGGGTCGAGCAAGGCATCGACCGCGGCGGACGAGGCTAACGGTGGTGATGCAGCTCGACGGACAGCCACGGGGAGGAGGGGGAGAAGCATGGGAGGGTCTCTCGGTGACGGTGGTGGCGCTCTGGAGCGGTCCAGAGGGAAGGAGGAGGAGAGATGGGTGCGGATTTAGGCGGAGACCGACGGTAAGGCTCCGGCCATGGTGACGGATGGAGAGCGCGAGGAGGGGAGAGGGTTGGTCCAAGGGTCTCTGGGAGGGAGAGAGATCGAAAGGAGGCCAGAGAGGCCCCAGGGGTGGCCTTTTATGGCGGGGCGATGGTGCACTGTGGGCTCGTGCACGGCGAGCTCCTGCACTGTCGCTACGGCCCTCGGGAAGGTGGTGCACTGAGTCCAGGGAGTTCGTGGACGTGGACGACGCCCAGGGGGAGAAGAGAGGGAGCGGGGAATGCGGCATGGCGGGTCCCCGCCTGAAGACGACCGGGCGTGCTTTCAGGCGGCGCTCTGTCGCACGCGAGGAGAGCCGGAGAGGGAGAGAGAGGATGGGGACGACAGTGTAGCGTGTTGCGGACGTCGAGGTGACCTCGGGGGACACGAGGGGGAGGCCCTAGGTGGCCGGGGGCGGTTGGAAGGAGGCGGCTACAGTGCGGGTGTGCACTGTAGCGCGCTCTGGAGCACGCCAATTGCATGCCAGGGCATGTCTTTGGCTTGTAGGGCGTGGCCACTTGTGTCTAGGGGGTCAGGGGAGGAGTAAACAAAGGGGTGGTGGCCTTGGATGCCCTGGTGAACCACTAGGAGAAGAGAGAGGTTGAGGGAGAGAGAGAAAAGGTTTGTCCAGAGAGGGAAAGTGGGGTTTTACCCCTCCAATAATTGAGCTATGGTCTTGCCATTGCTACTGGACGTGCATGGGGACTATGAGGGGCTGTGGTAAAAAGTTGAGCTCATGGAGAACAAGGAAAGAGGTGAAAACATCAACTTTTAAAAATTATCAGAAGGTGTTTGATGTTGGTTTGGGCAAGAAGATGGTTCCCATTTGTCATGAGGCTCCACAGGGTGAAATGACACACATAATTAGGGCCTTCCACCAATTTGGAGCTTAATTGAAGAAAGTTGACAATGCAACTTTGGTAAACCCTAGAAATGAACAGAAATGGGTTTCCCAAGATTAAGTCATGAAAATATGTTTTCCTTGATGCACCACTTGGTGTAGTGTCATCATTTGAGGTTATGAACATGTCTACAAAAGTTGAGATCAAAAGGAGAAAGTTTCCAATGTAGAGTTGTCCAATTTTGGTTCTGGACAGGAAGGGTTTTGGGGCACTTTGATCAAGTTAACTTGTTCTCCAACTTGTGCCTTTTGGTCTGGATGAATTATTAGACCATTCTAGCATTTTCACAAGGTTTGGGAACATTTGGACATATTTGGCAATGTAAAGTTGCTCAAACTTGAAAATGGACAGAAATGGTTTTTAGGGGATTTGATGATGTTATCTTGTTCTCCAAGTCATGAGACTTGGCAAGATCATCTAATATGTCATATGTGACATGCTAGAATTTCCTTGGAATTTTTGGAGAATATTTCCTTTGTAAATATTTCAAAAGCTTGAAATATCGAGAAAGGGTTTTGAGGATTTGACCAATATTTTGAACATGACCATGTGTTAAAACTCTTATATATGGACAATATATGTCCTATGAGTTTTCCTAAATTTTGCCAAATATTTTTGAAGCAATAAAATAATTTTTCCTATTAAAGACCATTTTCGCCTTGATAAAAGCTTTTAAATAAAATAGGAAAACAACTTTTAAAATTATATTTTTGTGGTTTCGGGTATCCTATTTCTAATAGGAGTCAAATATATTTTTATAAAGATTTTAATGCCCTAAATTAAGTACTTGCAAATTGCAAACCTCAATTCAGGGTTTTTGAAAAACTAATTTTGAAAATACTTTTGGGCCAAATTATTTTTGTAAGAAAATATTTTTATGTCCTATACACATGGCATGATCATTGGGAAAGGTTTTTGGAGCAAGGAGATGAAGTATAGACGTTGGAGGATTTATTTGATTTTTAGAGCACTAGCAAACAACACACAAACATTCAATCAAAGCAAAGACAAAACACTCAAAAGTTTTTGTCAAACCACATTTTAGCATGATTAAGAGCTTAAGTGCTGTGCCATGAAAATCAGGGTGTGACAGACCTACCCCCCTTACAAGAATCTAGTCCCGAGATTCCTAGGCTAAGCGCGAAAGGGATCTGAAACTTGTATCTGGGGTAGTCTTCAAGTCTTCATGTTGCTTCTGCTTCCGTGTAGTGCTCCATTGAACTTGAAGTACTTGACGGTGTGGCTTCGTGTATGACGCTCTTCTTGATCCAGGTTGCTAATGGGTAGCTCGCGGTAGGTTAGATTGGTCTAGGGGTCGATGGCTTGGTGGTTAGTGTCCTTGTAGAGATCGGGCAAGTTAGGAAGTTGGAAGCACTTCCGGGGTTGTGTCGTGTGGAAAAACATTGTGCACAGCGGGCGAGTCAGGTGGCGACTCCAGCCGGTAACTGTCTTCTCTTCATCTCGTAGCGATCTCGGAGGGGGTTGTTAAATCTTGGAGTGATCTCGAAGAAGGCCGATGAATCTTGGGGCGAGCTTTCCTTTGACATGGAAGTGCTGGGTTCCTTTGAGAGGGGTGACCCGGAGATAAACATGGTTTCCAACCCGGAAGGTCATGTCTTGATGATGTGGGTCAGCGTAGCTCTTTGGTCTTGGCTTGGCAGTCTTCAAACGCTCTCTGACAAGCTGGACTTGCTCTTCGGCTTCACGGGGGATGTCGGGCCCAAAGACAAGTCCTTCTCCGGTCGCTGACCAATTGAGGGGTGTGCGGCACTTCCGTCCGTATAACACTTCAAATGGTGCCACCTGAAGGCTTGACTTCAAGGTTGGTTAAGAATCCTGGTGCAACCAGTTCCAACCCGAAGCTTTCAAGTTCTTCATACAAGGCGGGCAGCCTGTCCTTGAGCATAGCATTCAAGGAACAAGCCTTTCTGCTTAATGCATCTGCTACCACATTAGCCTACCTAGGGTGGTATTGAACACAGAGGTCATAATCTTTGATCAAGTCTAGCCATCTTCTTTGCCTCGTGTTCAATTCCTTTTGAGTGAAAATATACTTCAGACCTTTGTGATCCGTGTATATCTCACATCCCTTCCGTATGAGGTACTGTCGCCATGTCTTCAGGGCATGAACCACTGCTGCTAGCTCAAGGTCATGAGTAGCATAGTTTTCTTCATGAGGCCGTAGTTGTCTTTGGGAGGAGTGGCTTGCAGATATGCACAGTCTTCAATGCGGAAGCTCACTCCTTGACGACGGTGGTTGGTATAGTTCTTCCTCCTTGACATGGCGGTCTTCGGATGTTCCCTAACCAGCTGATCAACTCTTCTTCCGTCTCCATGTGGACATTCATGCCCTCAAGTAAGGATGATGGTCTACTTGCCCAAGTACTCTATGAAGTATTTGGGGTACGTAGAGTGGGCTGAGGCATTGGTGGTGGCCATGGTTGAGCATTGGCCAAGGTCTTATTGATCTAGAGCCAAGGCCCAAGGTCATGATCCAACCGCGTTGTGGCTTGGTAGGGCATAAGGGTCTCAAGGATTCTAGTGCGCGAATGAACATTTATCATCCTACCTTTAAGCACGGTTTCTGAGATGCCAATAGTCTATCTAGTCCTTTAAACAAATCACATCATATCACTGACAGCATCATTTCGTATAGGCCACTCCAATCATCACTCATGCTATTCATATCCTCATGACTCCCAAGAGGAGGTCTAACAACATCATATAAGTCTACGATCCCCAAACTCATATGTATGTCTACCCCTAAAAATCCATGGGTAGAACATATAAGCTGCTAAGCTTGAACGTGACAATCCAAGTGCTCAGCCTATTTTTCCAAGGTCCATGCTAGTGCATCTCTATCCTAAGGAAACACGTCGTATGCCACTCCAAGATCTTGTTTCCTTCCTATGAATCAACTCCAGCAACCTGTTAACTACCATCAATCACTACACGATCCAATGCCTATGCTGGTGTTCCACATGATCTCCTAAAGTCCTTATAATCCACAAATAATGGGAAAGCTACCTTACTATAGTTTGTCCACCGATTCCCATTGTCATGGTCAAGCAAACTCCAAGGTCAAGCTCATATAGAACCCTAAATAAACTCCGACAATTAATCCAATCTCCTAGTTTATCGTCCACCGAGAAACATGGTATCATGATCGAGATCATCAGTCTAAATCCAATTTACTCCGAACCATGTGGACATACTCAGCATCTATATTCAACTAGAATCACCTACTTAAATCCAAATCTCTTGTCCGGCGAGAATGCCTACATGTTCCCCCAAGTCATTGTCGTAATATCAGCTATCACCTATCAATATTATCTGATCAAGTCAAATCCTTGCACTCCCAGGAGTTTCAGCTTGCGATCATAATTGTCCTATTAAATCCAATTTACTCAGGAGTAATGAAAGCTATGCTACTCTATAATCATGATCCCACCAAGTTCATCTACCAACATGGTAGCCTTATAATCCACCAAAGAGTCTCGAATAATTCCTCAAAGTCATAGATATAAACTCATCAAGTCATTTGTCCTCTGTTCCTATATCCTCAAACTGGTCTTCCTATGGCATCATCAGTTTTGGTGCTATCTTAGGAAGACAATGTGCTCGTTCACCATGTCCACTAGTTCCATAATGAACCCAGTGATAAGCAAGGTTACGGAGGCTTAACAGGTTCTCCTGCAATTCCGTAGGCTAAGCTCGTGGTTAAGGTTTCGAGCTGGGGTATCTCGTGAAGTCTCGAAGGGTCTAGGGATGGGTTCTAGTCTTGAGGTGCAAACATACGTGGTTGTACTTGGTCGAGGAGGTTGTAGCAAAAGTCTTCAGTGCTTGTTGGTCGCCGAGGTGGAATCCTTGGTGCATATTGTCTTGCTTGTCTTGATTGAGGAGAGAGATGAGAGGAAAAGTAGCATAGAGGAGGGGATGCCTAAAGGGGTTCTATAGTGTAGGTGCAAACAAACAAGTGCCAGAAGGGGCCAAACACAAACAACAAAATAAGGCAGGTGATATAGTTGCATACTTGTTGCCTAGGGCAAAAGGGCAACTGATATCAAAAACAGAACAAATAAAAACAAGCAACACACAATTAGGGTTCTACTCGAACCATCATACGGACTCATTGCAAGATAGGGGTACACGACTCATCCTACCCTAGGGGTCCTCGGACTCTATAGTCGTGCCTTGAGCCTCGTGCAGTCTCCCGGGTTTCCCTCGGGTGCTGCTACGTCTCTTGTATTTGTTTGATGAAACGATCCCGGTTGAGCTTGAAGAGTCTTCAACAACTTCTTGCCTGTTGAAGTGATGGGGTGAAGGTGGCTTTCATAGCGAGCATTGACTCGATCTTCGTTGTCTTCTTAATCATGACGATCCTTCTTGTCTTCTAAGCCGTCGATGGTACCGGTAGGTAATCCTTTATGCAATGACATTATCAAGGCGTAATAGAGGTCCATCATGTCGGTTACGTTGATGACAACTTCGACACCAAGAGCGGGGGATGAGGAGAACCGTTTTCCTGCTCACTATGGTGAGGCGGACCAAATGGCTAGGTTCTCATCCATCGGTGGTTGCCGATACAACAACGGTAGTGACATGGTTACTCTATTAGCGATGTATACCATGATCTTGCATATTCTATGCCCTGATCATCGTAGGCTAAGATTGCATCATCTTGGGGCAGTGTCAAGGGTGTCACCATCTCCTGGGTCTTCAGGTCCTCATTCCTCGAGGATGTATCTTCTGTTGATATCGTCTTGTTGTGATGTCGCCAATCTTGTGTTCAGGAGATGTAGGTGAATGTCTGGCAAGGCATCATCCTTCCAGATTACCCACGAGGATTACAAGGAATCCTGTGGTCATGGCATAAGGGTTCTAGCGACCAAAGGTTTTGAAGGGGAAGAGACCAATAAGGAAAGTATACCCTAGTTTTCGAAAAACTCTGAAAGGGAAGAGAAGTATAGATAGTTTTGAAAACTAGTAGAAGTTTGGAAATAGTTTTACCCTAACTAACGACCATGCTAACTAAGGCTTCCTACAGTCAGGATGGCTCTGATACCAGCTCTGTGGGGACCCTGACTCGCAAGTCGTGATCACCGAATGCACGTGTACAGTGATCCCAGAGATCAATGCTCACTGAACACACAGAAGCTGAATAACAAGAGTCTTACATCCATAGATACTGTATTACACAAGTAGGACCATTATGGTCGAGTCTTGAGTATAACATCGCAGCGGAAATCTTCGTCGATAACTTGGACCCATGCCATCTACCTTAACCCTACAGGCATTCTGACTGGGAAACGTCCTAGTTCGCATGATCGTCTCCAAGGAACTCTTCTTCGAACTCCGGTTCTTCCATGCCTGGTCAATTAAATAACCAGTGGCAAGCAATGAGTACTTTGAATGTACTCGCAAGCAACCCATGTTTTGGTTCAGGGTACAACAATGCATGACATAGGTAAATTTTTGCAGAAAGCTAGTTTTGAGTGCAATGACATGTTCAACATCCTATAAAGCATGCATCAAGAGAGTCCAAGTAACCATGAGGACTGGTTACAGATATCAACATAAATATAGTGGGCACCAACCCATTTATCATAAGCAGTGGGCACCAACCCATCTCGATCGTGTCAAGTCCTTTGATTTGACCCAAGTCATTTCCATCATCACGCACACGGGTTTGAAAACAAGTGGACGAGCCCAAGAGCGGTTACCTAACTGTCCATGACCGTGGACACGGCTATTCAATAGTTTTACACTCTGCAGAGGTTGCACACTTTACCCACTAGATCCGGGAACTTCCGTGTCATCCACGACCCATGATACCTCAAGTACCGGGGTAAGCACCCGATCACTACCTTTCCCTAGACGACACTAACATGGAGTCCACTCGATTGGTAGTAACCCCCGTGCCAAACATTTCACATCATAAAGTTGTGGAGACTCGCTCCCATATTCATCACATACCACAAGCACGGGTACCAACGGTGTGTCCGTCTTTGTCAGAAGATGCACATGGCCGCCCTACCTGGCACGACCCCGTCCCGAGAGAGAGCACCAACTCTCCCCCGTCACTAGTAATGCGGGCTCCAAGCTAGTATCGACCTAGGTAATCAATAATGCCCTTTCCCATATAAGGGTAGAGTGGTCGCGCATGTAAGGTTGGAATAACGGTCGCAACTCCGACCAATCCGTTTTCGAAAACAACACACACCCTTGCCTCGGTACACCACTTCGTCATCAAGTGGTTACCCATCTCATCATCTCCCTCGGGCATAAGTGGCACCCGACGGGGTTTTCGAAAAGTCTTTTGAAAAAGCTTTGCCTCCTTCACCATGCATAAACCCATCCCTTATTGCGTAGCATCTACATTAGCATCCTATCTACTCCCATCGTCATAACCCTCATAAGAAGGTAGGGTCATGCACAATGCAAGTGTCAACGAGAAAAGTACCGGAAGCAACCCACCAAAGTGGTTACCCATCCTTCATAATTCCGATGCGACAATAATAAGTGCTATATGGCATGCATAAAAATGGTTTCATAGACATGGTCAAAGGGCTGCTTGCCTGTTTGAACAAAGTCTTGAGGTCTTCAAATATCTCGGTCCAACTCCGAGCATTTCGTCTACTTCGTCCACTATCATCGAAAGCAACCATAATAAGCAACACAACAAGGCAGGAAATAAAAGTGCTCTAAAAATATGAGTTGGACTTTTCTGGGGTACCTCTGGTCATATGAGGGATGACCAAAGTGGTTTCAATGGAAGTGGATCTATGGATATTTCTAAACATTTCGATAGGATGGAATCAAGGGGTTTGATGGATCCACAAGTTGTACACAGAATGACATTTTATAAAAATGAGTAAAAGTACCCATTAATTCAGGCGTGATTTTAGAAACATTCAGAAATTGGTTTCACTGGATTTGGAGTTGAAATGAATACAATATGGATTTTTGAAGTGGGCTCATGTGGATAAATGACCTTTTAAAAGGTTCGGTGAAAACCAGGGACAACAAAATGTCCTTTGTGGCCTATTAAATAGGGCTGGATTTATGGAGCCACTGGAAATTTGAATCATCAAATTTGGAGTCCATTTGACTTATTTGTGGATTTTACAAATTTACAGAAAAGAAAAAGGAAAAGGAAAGGGTTTTACCCTTATCCAGCGCACTGGGCGCAGATTAGCAGTGGGCCGGCCCAGCGGCTCGGCCACGCAGACGACAGGGCGACGCCGATGGCGCCCAGCCTGAGTACGCCTTCGCTGCGGGGACGCGGGAGAAAACGAGTACGCCTCCACTTGCCAGCGTGGCCCCGTGGCTGGGCCACTGACAAGCGGGGCCCGCCTGTCAGGTTCGTCCTCCACCTCCCGCGCGGGTGCGACAGGAGACAGAGGAGGTGTTTGACGCCGGCCGCCGGCGCTACAGGGCGTCTCCGGCGATGCTCTGCCCACCGGCGTGCTCAGGGGACCCAGCCGCGTCCAACCGTGGGTGGCACGGTCGCCCAGTGGCACCGGGTCGAGCAAGGCATCGACCGCGGCGGACGAGGCTAACGGTGGTGATGCAGCTCGACGGACAGCCACGGGGAGGAGGGGGAGAAGCACGGGAGGGTCTCGGTGACGGTGGTGGCGCTCTGGAGCGGTCCAGAGGGAAGGAGGAGGAGAGATGGGTGCGGATTTAGGCGGAGACCGACGGTAAGGCTCCGGCCATGGTGACGGATGGAGAGCGCGAGGAGGGGAGAGGGTTGGTCCAAGGGTCTCTGGGAGGGAGAGAGATCGAAAGGAGGCCAGAGAGGCCCCAGGGGTGGCCTTTTATGGCGGGGCGATGGTGCACCGTGGGCTCGTGCACCGGCGAGCTCGCACTCGTCGCTACGGCCCTCGGGAAGGTGGTGCACTGAGTCCAGGGAGTTCGTGGACGTGGACGACGCCCAGGGGGAGAAGAGAGGGAGCGGGGAATGCGGCATGGCGGGTCCCCGCCGCGGCCAGCGACTGGCGCGCTCGGGCGGCGTTCTGTCCGCACGCGAGGAGAGCCGGAGAGGGAGAGAGAGGATGGGGACGACAGTGTAGCGTGTTGCGGACGTCGAGGTGACCTCGGGGGACACGAGAGGGAGGCCCTAGGTGGCCGGGGGCGGTTGGAAGGAGGCGGCTACAGTGCGGGTGTTCACTGTAGCGCGCTCTGGAGCACGCCAATTGCATGCCAGGGCATGTCTTTGGCTTGTAGGGCGTGGCAACTTGTGTCTAGGGGGTCAGGGGAGGAGTAAACAAAGGGGTGGTGGCCTTGGATGCCCTGGTGAACCACTAGGAGAAGAGAGAGGTTGAGGGAGAGAGAGAAAAGGTTTGTCCAGAGAGGGAAAGTGGGGTTTTACCCCTCCAATAATTGAGCTATGGTCTTGCCATTGCTACTGGACGTGCATGGGGACTATGAGGGGCTGTGGTAAAAAGTTGAGCTCATGGAGAACAAGGAAAGAGGTGAAAACATCAACTTTTAAAAATTACCAGAAGGTGTTTGATGTTGGTTTGGGCAACAAGAAGGTTCCCATTTGTCATGAGGCTCCACAGGGTGAAATGACACACATAATTAGGGCCTTCCACCAATTTGGAGCTTAATTGAAGAAAGTTGACAATGCAACTTTGGTAAACCCTAGAAATGAACAGAAATGGGTTTCCCAAGATTTAGTCATGAAAATATGTTCTCCTTGATGCACCACTTGGTGTAGTGTCATCATTTGAGGTTATGAACATGTCTACAAAAGTTGAGATCAAAAGGAGAAAGTTTCCAATGTAGAGTTGTCCAATTTTGGTTCTGGACAGGAAGGGTTTTGGGGCACTTTGATCAAGTTAACTTGTTCTCCAACTTGTGCCTTTTGGTTTGGATGAATTATTAGACCATTCTAGCATGTTCACAAGGTTTGGGAACATTTGGACATATTTGGCAATGTAAAGTTGCTCAAACTTGAAAATGGACAGAAATGGTTTTTAGGGGATTTGATGATGTTATCTTGTTCTCCAAGTCATGAGACTTGGCAAGATCATCTAATATGTCATATGTGACATGCTAGAATTTCCTTGGAATTTTTGGAGAATATTTCCTTTGTAAATATTTCAAAAGCTTGAAATATCCAAAAAGGGTTTTTGAGGGATTTGACCAATATTTTGAACATGACCATGTGCTAAAACTCTTATATATGGACAATATATGTCCTATGAGTTTTCCCTAAATTTTGCCAAATATTTTTGAAGCAATAAAATAATTTTTCCTATTAAAGACCATTTCGGCCTTGATAAAAAGCTTTTAAATAAAATAGGAAAACAACTTTTAAAATTATATTTTTGTGGTTTCGGGTATCCTATTTCTAATAGGAGTCAAATATATTTTTATAAAGATTTTAATGCCCTAAATTAAGTACTTGCAAAGTGCAAACCTCAATTCAGGGTTTTGAAAAACTAATTTTTGAGAATACTTTTTGGGCCAAATTATTTTGTAAGAAAATATTTTTATGTCCTATACACATGGCATGATCATTGGGAAAGGTTTTTGGAGCAAGGAGATGAAGTATAGACGTTGGAGGATTTATTTGATTTTTAGAGCACTAGCAAACAACAGACAAACATTCAATCAAAGCAAAGACAAAACACTCAAAAGTTTTTGTCAAACCACATTTTAGCATGATTAAGAGCTTAAGTGTTGTGCCATGAAAATCAGGGTGTGACAGGTACTACCACGGAAGTATTGGCGGTACTACCGCTTGGAGCGGTACTACCGCCACTACTGCTGCTACTAGTACCGTAAAACCCGACATGAAAAACAGCGGTCTCGAGTCGAGGCGGTAGTAGCCCGGAACCACTGCGGTACTACGGCCGAAGACCACAAGCGATACTACCGCTCGGGGAGTGGTACTACCGCTTGACGTGCTTTGGCGGTACTACCGCTGAGGACCGCGGTACTACCGCTGGGATAGGACAGGGCAGGCACAGATAGGAAAGATAGCTCCAATGAAGCAGAAAGAAACATCGGGTGTGATAAGGATGTGTACGTGTTGATTCCACCCTAGCCTTACCAAAGCGGATCCCCTCTTCATAGTACGGTGACTCCTACGAAACTAGTCCACCAACAGAGAAACGAAGGAGCTACACCGACTTGCATAAAACATCGAGGGGAGGTAATCGTCTCGTGCCAAAGGATGAATCTCTGAAAGAACTCAACGCACACGATTAGTCCGCAAATGCATTGTCATCAATCACCAAAACATCTTGGGGATAAATATGCCCTTACAATCTCCCCCTTTTTGGTGGATTGATGACAATACGGGATTTGCACAAACAGGAAAGATATAGGATAAGCGCAAAACCCCACCGTCCTAAAATGTAGATGGGCTCCCCCTAGATGTGTGCTATCTAGATAAGTGCTTTGGACTGCACGGCACACATACTAGGATCAACGCTCCCCCTACATTTTAGAGACCAACCACCTAAGCAGGGTATATGAGAGCAACATAGATAACAGGATAAGCATGCAACTCATAAGCTAGATAGTGACATAGATAATGATACTCGAAAGATAAGGTAGCATATGTCTCACACCATATGACTGGAACTTAGGTCTCACTGACACAAACCAAACAAAGCAAACTGCGAGAGAACACAAACACAGAAGATGGAAGACACAAAACACAAATCCCTAAACTCTCTCCCCCTTTGGCATCGAGACACCAAAAAGGAGAGGGAGTGTTGCTACGGCTCCAGGTGATAGCAAGAGAGGGACTCAAATATCATATCTCAGCGGGATCGTCTGTGCCACTGTCGTCGGTCGGGAAGTGCTCGGCATCAGAATCGGTCCACGGGTAGTGCTGCTGAATCCGCTCCTCCTCCTTAGTAAGCTGGTCCTCAGATCCACTGTTAATGATGGCACCCAACTGACGCATGAGCTCCTTGTGACGACCACGGGCCTTCTTCTCAGCCACATGAGTCATGTACTGACCGTGAGACTCCATGCAGAACAGCTTCTTCATCTTAAGCTTGAGCTTCTTTGCCCAAGAGGGCTTTGCCGCAGAAGGCACATAGTCATCATCATCATCCTCAGCCTCAGCCTCAGCCTCTCCTTTGTCTCCATGGCATTAGCAGACGAAGGACCTCCAGATTTATGGACCTAAGTGCCCCAATTGTCCTTCTTCCTCAGACGCTTGATGTCGTGAGAAACCAACTCTCCAGTCTCTAGCATCACCTTGGGATAGACACGATCCCAGTCCTTCTCAATAAGCAGCATGATGAACGAACCATAAATTGGGCACTTGCGCTCGGAGATAGCAGATAAAAGCTCAGACCACATAACATGAGAGATATCCAGGGACTCTCCGGTGTTTTGTTCCTTCTCACACTGGCAGAAGAGAAGCATGTCCACGAGATAAGAATGAACCATATCCAGATTCTCGATGCGAGGGAAAAGAGTCTCACGGAAGACATGGTGAAGAATGTCCAGAAAGGCAGGCAGCTCATACGTTTCCTTTTTTGTCTCAGGGTTGATCTTCAAAGTGCAGTAGGGCCATAGAGCTTGCTTGTGAGTGGAGGTGGTGTTGCGGTGTGGGTGAAAACCGACAGGAGACGCAAGCCCTTGATCTTCCACCCCAATCAACTCCATGAATGCCTTCCACTTGACTGAAAGCAACTTGCCATTGGTCATCCAAGTCAGTGTCCTGTCCTCATCAGTCCCGAGATGAACCGTGGCATAGAATTGGGCCACAATATCAGCATCATAATCTTTGTTGAATTGCATGACCCCAAGAATGTTCAGTTGAGTGCACATCTAAAGAGCTTCGCCAAAGTATTCAGGATCCTTCTCCATATGGTCAGTGTTGATGGAGTGCATGTTAACAAAGAGGTTCTTCTTGGCTTTGAGTACATCAAAGAAGATGGCAAACTGAAACCTGTTCCAGAACGGACGGTTGACCAAAGTGGGATCTTGGTCTGCCTCATAGGGGTTGCGGCGACGCCTTGCCCAGAACTCCTTGGGTTGCATTTCTAGCACGGTTTTGCCAGATTGCTTTCGGCTTGACAGCAGACTTCTTTTTGAGTTGAGGTGGAGGTGGAGCACTTGAGGAACCTTCTGCAGACTCAGTTGTGTGGTAACGCTTGGACGTGGCACGACCGGGGTTGATACGCTGAGCCTGATGCTCAGAAAGCTCATCACCTGGAACCACACACAAGAACACGCAAACAACCAGAAAGAATGAGCATAAGCCACCAAACACATCCAAAAAGATCACTGGGAGGTAAGAGTATGGTGGAACCTGGTAGAGGGCGGTAGTACCGTGACCTGTGAGCGGCAGTACCGCTCCAGAGAGAGCGGTAGTACGACTCGAGACGGGGAAACAGCAGTTTCCTACTGCCGTGGTCAGATCCGGCACTACCGTCCTACCAAATTCAAAAATACTTCTACCAACCACCAATCCAAACTGCCTAGATGCCTTCTCCATCCTACTCAAGCCTAGATTTGGCCAAAACTCTAGAGATGCAACCACTATTGCCCCTAACATGCTAGATTGGAAATCTAGACAAGAAGAGAGAGGGAACGAGGGCAATACCGGCATCCATGGCAAGAGGACAAGGTGGGGATCGTCTCCACCGAAGGAAATGGAGAGGAACGCCCCGGAGAGGAAGATCTGCCAGAGCCCTCCCGCGGCGCCGGTTGCTGGAGAGACGAACAGAGCGAGGGGGCGAGTGAATGGGTATGGGGGAGAAGAAAACTCCCCCTGCCCTCGATATAACCCCCTGCCCCTGCCTCGCAGTAGTAGTACCGCACTGGTGGGCAGTAGTACCACGCACCACCAGCGGTAGTACCGATCAGCAAGGAACAGGCCTCTAGACATGCGGCTAAAGCTCAAAAAGAAACGAAAAAACACAGCCAAGAAGGAGGAAAGACCAACACGGCCACAAACACACTAACGACGGTCCAGAACCAACCTCTTCAAGAGAGGGTGGTGGCCGAGGCCACCTATGTTTGAGTCAAGAGGTATGGCGTCACGAAGATTGTAACCTTGGACCCATGACCAGAACTCGTCCTTGAAGCACTAGTACCATTAAAAATGGTTAAAGTGAAAGACTAGATCAATTTATGCATAATGGGGGGAGGGAGATTTCATTGAGAGAACAACACTCCCCCTATGTCCATGCCTACATCTAAACTAGACAACAAGTTGAGTGAGGTGGGGTGTGCAAGGGTTCAAGTCACATTGCTCGAATCAATGATATTTAGCTCATGCCTTAACTCGTGAAATCTTGCTTCATCCAAGGGCTTCGTGAAAATATCTGCAAGGTTATCATGAGTGTTGACATACTTGAGCTCGATCTCCCCTCGCCTAATGTGATCCCGGATGAAATGATACCGAATCTCAATATGCTTCGTCCTGAAGTGTTGCACCGGGTTGAGAGAAATCTTGATGGCACTTTCGTTATCACACCAAAGAGGCACTTTGTCACAAATGACACCGTATTCCT
This sequence comes from Aegilops speltoides, assembly GCA_021437245.1. NCBI lineage: Eukaryota > Viridiplantae > Streptophyta > Magnoliopsida > Poales > Poaceae > Aegilops > Aegilops speltoides. The sequence goes on from CM038141.1 coordinate 77,085,892, forward strand.
TTAAAGTTTGCCTCATCCATAATAGTTGTGCACAACAACTACCGGCCGCCACATATTCTGCTTCGGTGGACGAGAGAGACACACAACTTTGCTTCTTAGAAGACCAACTCACCAAAGAGCACCCAAGAAATTGGCACCCTCCGGAAGTGGACTTCCTATCCACTTTGTCTCCCGCCCAATCGGAATCCGTAAATCCTTCAAGCTTGAAGTTTGCCCCTCTTGGGTACCATAAGCCAAAGTTTGGGGTATGAGCCAAATATCAAAAGATTCGCTTGACCGCCACATAGTGACTTTCCTTTGGTGCGGCTTGAAACCGTGCACACATTCCCACACTCAACATGATATCTGGTCTAGATGCACAAAGGTAAAGCATGGAGCCAATCATGGAGTGATATACCTTTTGATCCACAGCTTTACCATTGGGATCAATGTCAAGTTGGCACTTGGTAGGCATTGGTGTAGTAGCCGGCTTGACATCACTTAGCTTGAATCTTTTTAGCATGTCTTGAGTGTATTTGGCTTGGTTGATGAAGGTACCTTCTCTTCGTTGTTTGATATCAAAACCAAGGAAGAACTTCAACTCTCCCATCGAAGACATCTTGAACTTGGAGGTCATGAGAGCGGCAAATTCCTCATTGAAAACTTTGTTAGGGGAACCAAAGATAATATCATCAACATATAGTTGGCATACCGATTTTTTTATTAATAATAAATGGTAATTCTGTAATTACCGAACCGGTAAATGAGCAGCGGAAATTGTGAAAATAGTAAGGATGCGGTCCTTAGTGGCGTCCAAGACTGGCCGCTGTTGCTAACCACGTCCAGGTGTGGTCGCTATTGTTAGCAGTGTCCCTAGTTTTGTTACGTCCCAGCTCAAATCCCTCTGAAGTGGCTGCCCCAAATCTCTGTCAGCTCATCGCAGCAGCAGATTGGTGGCGCTACCGCTATCCCTCAACTAGTAATGGTTCTCCTGCAGCCTCCCTCGCCGCCCTCCGCTCGCCGCTAGTTCCATTCCCTAATCCCTCATGAATCTCCCACCACGAAAACCACTCGCCGCCGCGGCTGCTCTTGTCCGAATCCGACATCCTCCCCATCAACGACGGCTGCCACTCTCCCCGTCCACGCTCGCCGCTTCGTCTGGCGATGCTGACTGCGACCGCATCATCGTGAGCCCTCTCTCTCCACCCTTCTCCCTGTCCTAATATGTGTCTGTCATGCGAATTTGGAAGAAGTAAGAAAGCCTCAGCTAAATAAATTCACAATTGGAGTTGATTGAAATCCTTTCGTAGCTGATGAATTTGCAATTAGACTAATGCTTCACTGTATTTGATAATCCTGGAGTTGTGGTGGTCTGCTATGAATACTCAAATTTGATTTTGTTGGTTTATCATCCAATTTGACAGAAACAAGCATTTTTTTATGAATACAAAAATTTGATTTAAGCTGGTTTCTGATCTAATTTGGCAGAAGGAAACGTTGTTGGCAATGGATACAGTTGTGCATTTTAGTGATTTGTTATGGATGCCTCACAACCAGCACAAAATATCAAAAGCTTGGGAAAATGTGAGCATCCTATAATTTGCATCTGGTCCGTTAGATTAGTGATTGACTTCGAGACTAATTCTTTTGTATGTTGATGCAGCCTGACAATGTTGGTCAGGATTTGGTCTTCTCAAAAATCATGTTCCATCCTCTTTTCTCATACATTGAAATTAATTGAAAATATTGTGCTCCAAGAGCTCCAATATCGAAGTGAACATGGATATTCATGTTGTTTTGATCACCGTTGTTTCTATGTCCAACCCCTTGACATATCTCACACTTGATGTCTTCAAAAGTTGTTTAATTTGATACTGGACATGTGACCTTGGGAGGAACACTATACTCTACACCCACAGATCCATTTCGCACTTATGCCAGTACAATTAACATGTTCTTGAATTCACCTGCAGACATTAACATGTACAGAAATAAACATCAAAATTATAAACAGATTTACTATTGACACAAGGTTGAATTTTTGGCGACCTATCAGTTCTCACAAACGAGCAATTACCAATTTATATTACCACGAGTAACAACTCAATCATCTGTACAATGTATGCTAGTAGCCATTGAATAGATTTGGTAGAAAACTCAACAAAGGAGATTCAATACGATCGTGCGACAACTTACATGCGCAAACTGCATGTCAAGTAGATGATCGTAATGATGAGCGGCCGGTGAGACAACGCAACTCCTATGACCGATTTCTGATGTCGGCCGCTGGATCTTGCTAATCGCACAACGAGATCAGGAGCAACGACTACATGCGTACTAGGGTTTGCAGATCACGAATCATTTATGTATATTAGAGAAAAGAAAAAACTACTCGATTGAACCAGGAAACCGAATCACATGGCTGGACATCGTCCATAACAGCGTCCAGGTAGGGACGTCGTCCATAACAGCATCCAGCCTTGGACGCTGTAGTTCATAGCTTCCTTCCTATTTCCACAACTTTCATCGGTCGTTTACCAGTTCGGTAATTACAAAATTATCAATTACTATTAATAAAAAAATCGGGTTGGCATACAAACAACTCCCCTTTGACCTTCTTAGTAAAAAGAGTGGGATCGATTTGCACCACCTCAAATCCACGATCTTGTAACAACTCGGTAAGGTGGTCATACCACGCACGTGGGGCTTGTTTAAGGCCATAGAATGCCTTATCGAGTTGATACACATGATCCGGGAAGTAGGGATCCTCGAACCCAGGGGGGTTGCTTGACATAGACCAACTCATTAATAGGACCATTAAGAAAAGCACTTTTCACATCCATTTGTTGCAACTTAAAGTTGTGATGGGAAGCATAAGCAATCAACAAACGTATGGATTCAAGACGAGCAACGGGAGCAAAGGTTTCACCGTAGTCGATACCCTCGACTTGGGAGTAGCCTTGTGCTACCAATCTTGCCTTGTTGCGAATGATGTTCCCATGAGCATCTTGCTTGTTCTTGAAAATCCACTTGGTTCCAATGACGTTGTGGTTCCCCGATGGCCTTGGCACCAATCTCCACATCTTGTTGCACTCGAAGTTGTTGAGTTCTTCATGCATGGCATTGAGCCAATCCGAGTCTTCGAGCGCCTCATAGACCTTTTGGGGTTCAATACAAGAGACAAACGCGTGATGTTCACAATAGTTTGCTAATTGTCTACGAGTGATTACCCCCTTTCTTAGGCTTCCAACCACATTTTCCATGAGATGGCCTTGGTGGTGAGCTTGAGCTTGAAGCAATCTTGCACGACGCTCTAATTCCTCCTCGGATGTGGAAGGAGGAGGGTTAACTTGATTATCTTGAGCGCCGTCTTGAGCTTGTTCTTGATCTTGAGCTTGCTCATGATCTTGAACTTGCTCGAGGGGGAGAACTTGACCTTGGGCATCATTTAGAGGTTCACCACCATCTTGGGGTCTATCTTGCCCTTGGTCTTGTTCACGAGGTTGAGGGCCTTCACTTTGTTATTCGGAAGCGTGTGGGTCTTGGGGAGGTGATGGCTCCACTTGAGTGGAACATTGTCCTTCTCCTTCGGCCACAAGGGGTTCCTCAATGGGTAGAATATGACCAATACCCATTCTTCTTATGGCTTGGGGAGGAATTTCATCACCTACATCACAAGTACCACTTTGCTCCACTTGGGAGCTGTTATTTTCGTCAAACTCCATGTTACACGTCTCCTCAATGAGTCTGGTGGACTTGTTGAGAACACGGTAAGCATGAGAGTTTGTAGCATAACCAAAAAATATGCCCTCATAAGCTCTAGCCTCAAATTTAGACAAACGAACACCTTTCTTGAGAATGAAACACTTACAACCGAACACCCGGAAGTACTTGAGATTGGGCTTGTTGCCGGTGAGTATCTCATAAGGAGTCTTGTTCAAGCCTTTGCGGAGATAGAGCCGATTGGATGCATGACATGCGGTGTTGATGGCTTCGGCCCAAAAGTTGTATGGAGACTTGAACTCCGCCATCATGGTCCTTGCCGCATCCATCAAAGTCCGGTTCTTCCTCTCCGCAACAACATTTTGTTGAGGGGTATATGGAGCAGCATATTGATGCTTGATCCCCTCATCACTAAGAAACTCATCCAAGGTGTAGTTCTTGAACTCGGTGCCGTTGTCACTTCTGATTGTCAAGATCTTTGCATTATGTTGACGTTGAGCTTCATTTGCAAAGTCGATGACGGTTTGTTGAGTCTCACTCTTCCTCTTGAAGAAGTATACCCAAGTGTATCTTGAATAATCATCCACAATCACCAAGCAATACTTTCTACCTCCAAGACTATCAAAAGATGGAGGCCCAAAGAGATCCATGTGAAGGAGCTCCAAGGGTCTCTTCGAGTAGATGATGGTCGTGGGAGGGTGAGCCTTCTCATGGAGCTTTCCTTCAATACAAGCACTGCAAGCACGATCTTTGGCAAAACTAACATTTGTTAGTCCAGGACATGGTCCCCTTGAGAAGACTTTGCAAAGATCTCATATTGACGTGGGCTAAACGGCGATGCCAAAGCCATCCCACGTCAACTTTAGCCATTAGGCATGTCGCGGTCTTAGTGGGTTGCTCCGAAAAGTTAATCACATAGAGATCGTTCTCGACATGCCCAACAAAGGCTACTTTAAGAGTCTTGCTCCACAAGAGGGCCACGGTATCAATGTCAAAGAAAGTAGCAAAACCCATGAGTGCAAGTTGACGAACGGAAAGCAAATTGTATGCAAGGGACTCAACAAGTATGACTTTCTCGATCGTTAGATCATGAGAAATGACAACCTTGCCAAGACCCAATACCTTAGAATGTGAGGCATCACCCCACTCAACATTGGTGGGCATAGATGGAATCTTTGCACGTCCACCACCAAGTCCTTGCTCCGGTCATATGATTTGTTGCTCCACTATCGAGCAACCATGATCCCCCACCGGAAGCAAACACCTACAAGAGATCAATGCTTGGTTTTAGGTACCCATTTAGTAATGGGTCCTTTGATGTTAGTAACAAGGGTCTTAGGAACCCAAATAGACCACTCAATGTACTCATAAGGAGAACCAACAAATTTAGCATAAACATGTCCATCACTAGCACGGCACAACACATATGATGGGTTAAAATCGCCGGCCTTGTTGGAGGAGGGGGAGGTTGTGTTTCCTTTTTTGACATCAACACCCTTCACATTGTTCTTCTTCTCCTCAGGAGCGCCCTCTCCCTCTTTCACAAAGGTTTGCTTGAGAGGGGGAGGTCGTTTGGTCTGGTCGTTCTTCTTCTTGTTCTTGGACTTGGGTGCGAATCCAATTCCTTCCTTGGCCACAACTTCCTTTTGATTGCTCAAAAGGTCGTTGAGGTTCTTCTCACCTCGAATGCATGTCACAAGGCCTTTCTCAAGTTGATCCTTCAATTTGGCATTCTCCTCCACAAGATGCACATGCTCACAACACGGGTTAGTAGAATATGCATTATCAATTAATACCATATGAGGAAAGGTGGCCTTTTCCTTGGTTAGCTTAACTTGGAGTTGAGCATGAGACTCCTTGAGGTTCGCATGAGCACCCTTCAAGACCTTATGGGCCTTGTCAAGCACATCAAACTCCTCCTTGAGTCTTGCATGATCAACCCCAAGTTTAGCCTTCTCGGAAGTAAGCACACGAGACACAACAAAAGCATGTTCAAGATCTTTCTTTAACTTGGCATGGTCATCGTTTTGTGACTCCTCAAGAGCCAAACGATGCCCACGCTCTTCCTCAAGAGCATTAGAGAGATCCGATATCTCATCGGCATAGTCACGACTATGACCTTCCATCTTAGAGATGGTTTCTTCGTGAGCCTCGATCATGTCATTGGCTTCACCAAGTTATTCCAAGAGGGCAACAAAGTGCTTCTTGGATTTGCCCTTGAGCTTACTCATAAAGGACTCAAAATCATTTACTTTCCATTAGTCCCCTTATCGTCATCAATGCCAACCGTCAAAGATGGATTTGGAATAATGGTGGTTTTGATGTTGGGGGTTACCTTGTTGGTGGTTTTAGCCATGAGGCACTTGGCAGTGATGTTCTCATTAGGTGAGTCGAAGAGAGACACCCGGGGAGTTGTGGCAATGGCAACGGATGCCATGGCCATTGCTTCACTATCTTCATCATCATCGTCATCCTCACGGTATTCCTCTTGAACCACCAACCCTCGAGTAGGAGTCTTCTTGGTGAAGTTGTTCTTGTTGGGGAAGGACTTGGCTTTGTATCTCCGAATGAGCTTGCCACCATTGTCTTCCCGCTTCTCATAAGGACAATCCGCAATGAAATGGCTCACATTGCCACAATTGAAGCAAGTTCTAACTCGTTGCTTGCTCTTGAAGCCACTTGAGTTGTTCTTGTTGAAGTTGGGTCTTGAGTTCTTCTTGCTCCAAAATTGCCTCGAAGCAAGAGCCATGTGCTCATGATAATCATATTTTGTGTCTTAGGGGTTGCTCTCGTCCTCTTCCTCTTCTTCCTCTTCTTCCATAATAACCTTGGCCTTCAAGGCAAGGTTGGGCTTCTTTGCCCTTTGAGACCGGAGTATCGCGTTGTCGGCGGTCTTGTCCAAGATGCTCATGGCAACAAACTCATCCAACACTTCACTTGAGGTCATGGAGTGGAAGTCCGGTCTTTGACGAATGACGGAGGACATGGCCTTGTTGTAGGGCATCATGGCCTTGAGGAACTTGCGTTTGATCCAATTGTCATCTGTGTCCTTGCTCCCATGATCTCGGAGCGAGACCGCAAGTTTGGTTACCCTCCGAAAGAGCTCACGAGGTTCTTCATCTTCCTTCATAGCAAACTCATCGGCTTCATCTTGCACCACTTCATAATTGGAGTGTTGAATGCTCGCACTCCCTCGACGGAGAGACACAACGCAATGCCATGCGTCTTTGGCCGTGGCGTAGGGTCGAAGATGAGGGAGATCTTCGGGGAGAATTGCCTCTTGGATGATGAAGAGAGCATTCTCATTGAATTGATTATCCACAGCTTCTCGAGGGGTGAACTTGCTCGGGTCATGAGGATAGAAACCTTCTTCAATGATTCTCCAAAGATTAGTATTAACATGCTTTAAGTGACGCTTGAAGCGATAGACCCAAGAATCAAAATCCTCATTTTTCACAATCTTAGGAGGAGGACCGGCATGATTTAAATGAGTAGGTGGAATCGGTCCTCCATAAACTGGAGGTTCCACATGGGCAAAGATGTCGGTGCCATTTCTACCGCTAGAAGGACCCTTTTCACTGTTAGCTTCCCCCTTGTCGGAGGTAGCATCCGTCACCTTGTTAGTGGGATCACCCACTTTCATCGGCGAGGTGGACAGTTTAAGTCCTTCAAGAAATTTAGTAAACATGCTTTCGACCTTGGTCGTCATGGAGTCCTTCAATGTGTCTAGAGCCACATTGAATTCCTCACGAGAGATCGAGGTCCCCCCATCGGTCGTAGACGAGATAGGATTCACACCGTAGTGTTCCTCCGCACCGTCTGTGGTGTCAACCATACTCTTCGAACGACAAAGTCCTTAATAAAGAGACGAGGCTCTGATACCAATTGAAAGGATCGATATAGTTGACTAGAGGGGGGTGAATAGGCAACTAACAATTTTTTAAGCTTTTCTTTACCAACTTAAACTTTGCAACAAAATAGGTTGTCTAGATATGCAACTATGTGAGCAACCTATATGATGCAATAACAACTAGCACATAAGCAAGCAAGGGATACAACACAAGTAGGCTTGCAAAAGTAAAGGCACGAAATAAACAAGAGTGGAGCCGGTGGAGACGAGGATGTGTTACCGATGTTCCTTCCTTTTAAGGAGAAGTACGTCTCCGTTAGAGCAGTGTGGAGGCACAATGCTCCCCAAGAAGCCACTAGGGCCACCGTATTCTCCTCACGCCCTCACACAATGCAAGATGCCGTGAATCCACTATTGGTGCCCTTGAAGGCGGCGACCGAACCTTTACAAACAAGGTTGGGGCAATCTCCACAACTTAATTGGAGGCTCCCAACGACACCACGAAGCTTCACCACAATGGACTATGGCTCCGAGGTGACCTCAACCGTCTAGGGTGCTCAAACACCCAAGAGTAACAAGATCCGCTAGGGATTAGATGGGGAATCAAATTTCTCTTGGTGGAAGTGTAGATCGGGGCCTTCTCAACCAATCCCGAGCAAATCAACAAGTTTGATTGGCTAGGAAGAGAGATCGGGCGAAAATGGAGCTTGGAGCAACAATGGAGCTTTTGGGGGAAGAGGTAGATCAACTATGGGGAAGAAGACACCTTTATATAGTGGGGGAAACAATCCAACCGTTACCCCCCCCCCCCAACAGCCACGCACAGAGCGGTACTACCGCTTAAGGGACGGTACTATCGCGATAAGCGGTACTACCGCTCCCTCCCGCGGTATCTTCGCTACCGACGAGGATGCAGGTCTGGCCCCAGAGCGGTGCTACCGTGGAAGTATTGGTGGTACTACCGCTTGGAGCGGTACTACCGCCACTACTGCCGCTACTAGTACCGTAAAACCCGACACGAAAAACAGCGGTCTCGAGTCGAGGCGGTAGTATCCCGGAACCACTGCGATACTATTGGGGAACGTAGTAATTTCAAAAAATTCCTACGCACACGCAAGATCATGGTGATGGTATAGCAACGAGAGGGGAGAGTGTTCGTCCACGTACCCTCGTAGACCGTAAGCGAAAGCGTTAGCACAACGCGGTTGATGTAGTCGTACGTCTTCACGATCCGACCGATCCAAGCACCGAACATACGGGGCCTCCGAGTTCAGCACACATTCAGCTCGATGACGATCTCCGATCTCCGATCCAGCAGAGCTCCGGAGATGAGTTCCGTCAGCACGACGGCATGGTGACAATGATGATGTTCTACTGGCGCAGGGCTTCGCCTAAACTCCGCGACGATATGACCGAGGTGGAATATGGTGGAGAGGGGCACCGCACACGGCTTAGGAACGATCCGTAGATCAACTTGTGTGTCTGTGGGGTGCCCCCCCCCCCCCGCCCCCGTATATAAAGGAGCCAGGGGGAGGAGGCGGCCGGCCAAGGAGGGCGGGAGTCCTACTCCCACCGGGAGTAGGACTCCCTCTTTCCAAGTAGGAGTAGGAGAAGGGGGGAAAGAGGAGGAAGAGGGGAAGGAAAAGGGGTGGCGCCGCCCCCCTTCCCTTGTCCTATTCGGACTAGGAAGGGGAGGGGCGCGCGGCCCCCTCCTGCCTCCTTCCCTCTTCTCCCTCGAGGCCCATGTAGGCCCAATAACCCCCCGGGGGTTCCGGTAACCTCCCGGTACTCCGGAAAAATGCCGATTTCACCCGGAACTATTCTGATGTCCAAACATAGGCTTCCAATATATCAATCTTTATGTCTCGTCCATTTCGAGACTCCTCGTCATATCCGTGATCACATCCGGGACTCCGAATAAACTTCGGTACATCAAAACTTATAAACTCATAATAAAACTGTCATCGAAATGTTAAGCGTGCGGACCCTACGGGTTCGAGAACTATGTAGACATGACATAGAACCATTCTCGGTCAATAACCAATAGCGGGACCTGGATGCCCATATTGGTTCCTACATATTCTACGAAGATCTTTATCGGTCAAACCGCATAACAACATACGTTGTTCCCTTTGTCATCGGTATGTTACTTGCCCGAGATTCGATCGTTGGTATCCAATACCTAGTTCAATCTCGTTACCGGCAAGTCTCTTTACGCGTTCTGTAATGCATCATCTCGTAACTAACTCATTGGTCACATTGCTTGCAAGGCTTATAATGATGTGCATTACCGAGAGGGCCCAGAGATACCTCTCCGAGGATCGGAGTGACAAAACCTAATCTCGAAATACGCCAACTCAACATGTACCTTCGGAGACACCTGTAGTACTCCTTTATAATCACCCAGTTACGTTGTGACGTTTGGTAGTACCCAAAGTGTTCCTCCGGTAAACGGGAGTTGCATAATTCTCATAGTTACAGGAACATGTATAAGTTATGAAGAAAGCAATAGCAGTATACTAAACGATCAAGTGCTAGGCTAACGGAATGGGTCATGTCAATGACATCATCCTTCTAATGATGCGATCCCACTAATCAAATGACAACACATGTCTATGGTTAGGAAACATAACCATCTTTGATTAATGAGCTAGTCAAGTAGAGGCATACTAGTGACTATAGTTTTGTCTATGTATTCACACATGTATCATGTTTCCGGTTAATACAATTCTAGCATGAATAATAAACATTTATCATGATATGAGGAAACAAATAATAACTTTATTATTGCGTCTAGGGCATATTTCCTTCAGTCTCCCACTTGCACTAGAGTCAATAATCTAGATTACATAGTAATGATTCTAACATCCATGGAGTCTTGGTGTTGATCATGTTTTGCTCGTGAGAGAGGCTTAGTCAACGGGTCTGCAACATTCAGATCCGTATGTATCTTGCAAATCTCTATGTCTCCCACTTGGACTTGGTCCCGAATGGAATTGAAGCGTCTCTTGATGTGATTGGTCCTCTTGTGAAATCTAGATTCCTTTGCCAAGGCAATTGCACCAAGATTGTCACGAAGATCTTCATTGGTCCCGATGCACTAGGTATGACACCTAGATCGGAAATGAACTCCTTCATCCAGACTCCTTCATTCGCCGCTTCAAGCAGCTATGTACTCCGCTTCACATGTAGATCCCGCCACGACGCTTTGTTTAGAACTGCACCAACTTACAGCTCCACCGCTTAATATAAACACGATCCGGTTTGCGATTTAGAATCGTGCGGATTAGTGTCAAAGCTTGCATCGACGTAACCATTTATGACTAGCTCTTTGTCACCTCCATATACGAGAAACATATCCTTAGTCCTTTTCGGGTATTTCAGATGTTCTTGACCGCTGTCCGATGATCCACTCTCGATTACTTTGGTACCTTCCTGCCAAGCTTATTGCTAAGCATACGTCAGTCTGGTACACAGCATTGCATACATGATAGAGCCTATGGCTGAAGCATAGGGAACATCTTTCATTTTCTCTCTATCTTCTGTTGTGGTCGGGCATTGATTTTGACTCAACTTCACACCTTGTAGCACAGGCAAGAAACCTTTCTTTGCCTGATCCATTTTGAACTTTTTCAAAATTTTGTCAAGGTATGTTCTTTGTGAAAGTCCTATTAAGCGTCTTGATCTATCTCTATAGATCTTGATGCCCAATACGTAAGCAGCTTCACCGAGGTCTTTCATTGAAAAACTTTTATTCAAGTATCCCTTTATGCTATCCAGAAAATCTATATCATTTCCAATTAATAATATGTCATCTACATATAAAACTAGAAATGCTACAGAGCTCCCACTCACTTTCTTGTAAATATAGGCTTCTCCAAAAGTCTGTATAAAACCATATGCCTTGATCACACTATCAAAACGTTTATTCCAACTCCGAGATGCTTGCACCAGTCCATAAATGGATCGCTGGAGCTTGCACACTTTGTTAGCACCTTTTGGATCAACAAAACCCTCTGGCTGCATCATATACAACTCTTCTTCTAGAACTCCATTCAAGAATGCAGTTTTGACATCCATTTGCCAAATTTCATAATCATGAAATGCAGAAATAGCTAACATGATTCGGACAGACTTAAGCATCGCTACGGGTGAGAAAGTCTCATCGTAGTCAACCCCTTGAACTTGTCGAAAACCTTTCGCAACAAGTCGAGCTTTATAGATAGTTACATTACCATCAGCGTCAGTCTTCTTCTTAAAGATCCATTTATTCTCAATGGCCTACCGATCATCGGGCAAGTCAACCAAAGTCCATACTTTGTTTTCATACATGGATCCCATCTCAGATTTCATGGCCTCTAGCCATTTTGTGGAATATAGGCTCATCATCGCTTCCTCATAGTTCGTAGGTTCATCATGGTCAAGTAACATGACTTCCAAAATAGGATTACCATACCACTCTGGTGCGGATCTTACTCTGGTAGACCTACGAGGTTCAGTAGAAACTTGATCTGAAGTTTCATGATCAATATCATTAGCTTCCTCACTAATTGGTATAGTTGTCACAGGAACCGGTTCTTGTGATGAACTACTTTCCAATAAGGGAGTAGATACAGTTATCTCATCAAGTTCTACTTTCCTCCCACTCACTTCTTTCGAGAGAAACTCCTTCTCTAGAAAGGATCCGATTTTAGCAACGAAAATCTTGCCCTCAGATCTGTGATAGAAGGTGTACCCAATAGTCTCTTAGGGGTATCCTATGAAGACGCATTTCTCCGATTTGGGTTCGAGCTTATCTAGTTTGAAGTTTCTTCACATAAGCATCGCAGCCCCAAACTTTAAGAAACGACAACTTTGGTTTCTTGCCAAACCACAGTTCATAAGACGTCGTCTCAACGGATTTTGATGGTGCCCTATTTAACGTGAATGCGGCCGTATCTAAAGCATAACCCCAAAACGATAGCGGTAAATCAGTAAGAGACATCATAGATCGCACCATATCTAGTAAAGTACGATTACGACGTTCGGACACACCATTTCATTGTGGTGTTCCGGGTGGCGTGAGTTGTGAAACTATTCCGCATTGTTTCAAGTGTAGACCAAACTCGTAACTCAAATATTCTCCTCCACGATCAGATCGTAGAAACTTAATTTTCTTGTTACGATGATTTTCCACTTCACTCTGAAATTCTTTGAACTTTTCAAATGTTTCAGACTTGTGTTTCATTAAGTAGATATACCCATATCTGCTCAAATCATCTGTGAAGGTGAGAAAATAACGATACCCGCTGCGAGCCTCAACATTCATTGGACCACAAACATCAGTATGTATGATTTCCAACAAATCAGTTGCTCGCTCCATAGTTCCAGAGAATGGCGTTTTAGTCATCTTGCCCATGAGTCACGGTTCGCAAGTACCAAGTGATTCATAATCAAGTGATTCCAAAAGCCCATCAGTATGGAGTTTCTTCATGCGCTTTATACCGATATGACCTAAACGGCAGTGCCACAAATAAGTTGCACTATCGTTATCAACTCTGCATCTTTTGGTTTCAACACTATGAACATGTGTATCACTACTATCGAGATTCAATAAAAATAGACCATTCCTCAAGGGTGCATGACCATAAAAGATATTACTCATATAAATAGAACAACCATTATTCTCCGATTTAAATGAATAACCGTCTCGCATCAAACAAGATCCAGATATAATGTTCATGCTCAACGCTGGCACCAAATAACAATTATTTAGGTCTAAAACTAATCCCGATGGTAGATGTAGAGGTAGCGTGCCGACCGCGATCACATCGACTTTGGAACCGTTTCCCACGCAGATCGTCACCTCATCCTTAGCTAATCTTCGCTAATCCGTAGTCCTGCTTTGAGTTGCAAATATTAGCAGAACCACTATCAAATACCAGGTGCTCTGCGAGCATTAGTAAGGTACACATCAATAACATGTATATCACATATACCCTTGTTCACTTTGCCATCCTTCTTATCCGCCAAATACTTGGGGCAGTTCCGCTTCAAAGTGTCGATCCGCTTGCAAGAGAAGCACTCGATTTCAGGCTTAGGTCCAGACTTGGGTTTCTTCTCTTGAGCAGCAACTTGCTTGCCGTTCTTTTGAAGTTCCCTTCTTCTTCCCTTTGCCCTTTTCTTGAAACTGGTGGCCTTGTTAACCATCAACACTTGATGCTCCTTCTTGATTTCTACCTCGCAGCTTTTAGCATTGCGAAGAGCTCGGGAATAGTCTTGTTCAACCCTTGCATATTATAGTTCATCACGAAGCTCTTGCAGCTTGGTGGCGTGATTGAGAATTCATCAATGACACTATCATCGGAAGATTAACTCCCGGTTGAATCAAGTGATTATTATACCTGCACATTTTGAGTATCTGTTCACCGCGTAACTATTCTCCTCCATCTTGAAGTGGTAGAACTTATTGGAGACTTCATATCTCTCAATCCGGGCATTTGCTTGAAATATTAACTTCAACTCCTGGAACACCTCATATGCTCCATGACGTTCAAAATGTTGTTGAAGACCGGTTCTAAGTCGTAAAGCATGGCACATGAACTATCGAGTAGTCATCACTTTGCTCTCGCCAGACGTTCTTAACGTCGTCGGCCACATCAAGAAGCAGTTCGCACCCAGCGGTGCTTCCAGGGGCGTAACTTTTACGTGCAGCAATGAGGATAATCCTCAGGCTAGGGACCCAGTCCGTGTAATTGCTACCATCATCTTTCAACTTTGCTTTCTCAAGGAACGCATTAAAATTCAACGGAACAACAGCATGAGCCATCTATCTACAAACAAAAATAGACAAGCGAAATACTATCAGGTACTCAGTTCATGATAAATTTAAGTTCAATTAATCATATTACTTAAGAACTCCCACTTAGACAGACATCTCTCTAGTCATCTAAGTGATTACGTGATCCAAATCAACTAAACCATGTCCGATCATCACGTGAGATGGAGTAGTTTCAATGGTGAACATCACTATGTTGATCATATCTACTATATGATTCATGCTCAACCTTTCGGTCTCCGTGTTCCGAGGCCATATCTGTATATGCTAGGCTCGTCAAGTATGACCTGAGTATTCCGCGTGCGCAACTGTTTTGCACCCGTTGTATTTGAACGTAGAGCCTATCACACCCGATCATCACGTGGTGTCTCAGCACGAAGAACTTTCGCAATGGTGCATACTCAGGGAGAACACTTCTTGATTATTAAGTGAGAGATCATCTTAAAATGCTACCGTCAATCAAAGCAAGATAAGATGCATAAAGGATAAACATCACATGCAATCAATATAAGTGATATGATATGGCCATCATCATCTTGTGCTTGTGATCTCCATCTTCGAAGCACCGTCATGATCATCATCGTCACCGACGCAACACCTTGATCTCCATCGTAGCATCATTGTCGTTATGCCATCTATTGCTTCTACGACTATCGCTACCGCTTAGTGATAAAGTAAAGCAATTACAGGGCGTTTGCATTTCATACAATAAAGCGACAACCATATGGCTCCTGCCAGTTGCCGATAACTTCGGTTACAAAACATGATCATCTCATACAATAAAATATAGCATCATGTCTTGACCATGTCACATCACAACATGCCCTGCAAAAACAAGTTAGAAGTCCTCTACTTTGTTGTTGCAAATTTTACGTGGCTGCTACGGGCTTAGCAAGAACCGTTCTTACCTACGCATCAAAAACCACAACGATAGTTCGTCAAGTTAGTGCTGTTTTAACCTTCACAAGGATCGGGCGTAGCCATACTCGATTCAGCTAAAGTGAGAGAGCAGACACCCGCCACCACCTTTAAGACGAGTGCTCGTGAGCGGTGAAACCAGTCTCGCATAAGCGTCACGTGTAATGTCGGTCCGGCCGCTTCATCTCACAATACCGCCAACCAAAGTATGACATGCTGGTAAGCAGTATGACTTGTATCGCCCACAACTCACTTGTGTTCTACTCGTGCATATAACATCAACGCATAAAACCTAGGCTCTGATACCACTGTTGGGGAACGTAGTAATTTCAAAAAAATTCCTACGCACACGCAAGATCATGGTGATGGTATAGCAACGAGAGGGGAGAGTGTTCGTCAACGTACCCTCATAGCCCGTAAGTGGAAGCGTTAGCACAACGCAGTTGATGTAGTCGTACGTCTTCACGATCCGACCGATCCAAGCACCGAACGTACGGGGCCTCCGAGTTCAGCACACATTCAGCTCGATGACGATCTCCGGTCTCTGATCCAGCAGAGCTCCGGAGATGAGTTCCACAAGACGACGGCGTGCAGGACGATAATGATGTTCTATCGCACAGGCTTCGCCTAAACTCGCGACAATATGACCGAGGTGGAATATGGTGGAGGGGGCACCGACACGGCTTAGGAACGATCCATAGATCAACTTGTGTGTTCAGGTGCCCCCGCCCGTATATAAAGGAGCTGGGGGAGGAGGCGGCCGGCCAAGGAGGGCGTGCCAAGGGGGGAGTCCTACTCCCACCGGGAGTAGGACTCCCTCTTTCCAAGTAGGAGTAGGAGAAGGGGGGAAAGAGGAGGAAGAGGGGAAGGAAAAGGGGGGGCGCCGCCCCCCTTCCCTTGTCCTATTTGGACTAGGAAGGGGAGGGACGCGCGGCCCCCTCCTTCCTCCTTCCCTCTTCTCCCTCGAGGCCCATGTAGGCCCAATAACCCCCCGGGGGGGTCCGGTAACCTCCCAGTACTCCGGAAAAATGCCGATTTCACCCGGAACCATTCCGATGTCCAAACATAGGCTTCCAATATATTAATCTTTATGTCTCGACCATTTCGAGACTCCTCGTCATGTCCGTGATCACATCCGGGACTCCGAACAAACTTCGGTACATCAAAACTTATAAACTCATAATAAAACTGTCATTGAAACGTTAAGCGTGCGGACCCTACGGGTTCGAGAACTATGTAGACATGACCTAGAACCATTCTCGGTCAATAACCAATAGCGGGACCTAGATGCCCATATTGGTTCCTACATATTCTACGAAGATCTTTATCGGTCAAACCGCATAACAACATACGTTGTTCCCTTTGTCATCGGTATGTTACTTGCCCGAGATTCGATCATCGGTATCCAATACCTAGTTCAATCTCGTTACCGGCAAGTCTCTTTACTCGTTCTGTAATGCATCATCTCGTAAGTAACTCATTGGTCACATTGCTTGCAAGGCTTATAATGATGTGCATTACCGAGAGGGCCCAGAGATACCTCTCCGACGATCAGAGTGACAAAACCTAATCTCGAAATACGCCAACTCAACATGTACCTTCGGAGACACCTGTAGTACTCCTTTATAATCACCCGATTACATTGTGACGTTTGGTAGTACCAAAGTGTTCCTCCGTAAACGGAGTTGCATAATTCTCATAGTTACAGGAACATGTATAAGTTATGAAGAAAGCAATAGCAGTATACTAAACGATCAAGTGCTAGGCTAACAGAATGGGTCATGTCAATCACATCATTCTTCTAATGATGTGATCCCACTAATCAAATGACAACACATGTCTATGGTTAGGAAACATAACCATCTTTGATTAATGAGCTAGTCAAGTAGAGGCATACTAGTGACTATAGTTTTGTCTATGTATTCACACATGTATCATGTTTCCGGTTAATACAATTCTAGCATGAATAATAAACATTAATCATGATATGAGGAAATAAATAATAACTTTATTATTGCCTCTAGGGCATATTTCCTTCAGATACTACGGCCGAAGACCGCAAGCGGTACTACCGCTCGGGGAGCGGTACTACCGCTCGGGGAGCGGTACTACCGCTTGACGTGCTTCGGCGGTACTACCGCTAAGGACCGCGGTACTACCGCTGGGACAGGACAGGGTAGGCACAGATAGGAAAGGTAGCTCCAATGAAGTGGAAAGAAACATCGGGTGTTATAAGGATGTGTACTTGTTGATTCCACCCTGGCCTTACCAAAGTGGATCCCCTCTTGATAGTACGGTGACTCCTACGAAACTAGTCCGCCAACAGAGAAATGAAGGAGCTACACCATCTTGAATAAAACACCGAGGGGAGGTAATCGTCTCGTGCCAAAGGATGAATCTCTGAAAGAACTCAACGCACACGATTAGTCTGCAAATGCATTGTCATCAATCACCAAAACATCTTGGGGATAAATATGCCCTTACAGCGTGTGTGACAGAAGCACAGACCCGAGTAAGTAGGTTGTTTGCGTATGGGATAAAAGGGGACTTGATGCTTTAATGCTATGGTTGGGTTTTACCTTAATGAATCTTTAGTAGGTGCGGATGCTTGCAAGAGTTCCAATCATAAGTGCATATGATCCAAGTAGAGAAAGTATGTTAGCTTATGCCTCTCCCTCAAATAGAATTGCAATAGTGATTACCGGTCTAGTAACATACTCAATTGCTTAGGGACAATTCCACAACTCCTACCACCACTTTTCCACACTCGCTATATTTACTTTATTGCTTCTTTATCTAAACAGCCCCTAGTTTATATTTACATGTTCTTTACTTTCTTGCAAGCTTACTCGAAAACACCTACAAAGTACTTCTAGTTTCATACTTGTTCTAGGTAAAGCGAACGTCAAGCGTGCGTAGAGTTGTATCAGTGGCCGATAGGACTTGAGAGAGTATTTGTTCTACCTTTAGCTCCTCGTTGGGTTCGACACTCTTACTTATCGAAAGAGGCTACAACTATCCCGTATACTTGCGGGTTATCAAGACCTTTTTCTGGCGCCGTTGCCGGGGAGCAATAGCGTCGGGTGAATATTCTCGTGTGTGCTTGTTTGCTTTATCACTAAGTTATTTTTATTTGCTGTTCTTAGTTGTTTTCTATCTTTAATTATGGGTAGGAAACGCAAAATACCAAAAAAAATTAGTTGTACCTACTGCTCCAATGGTTGAAGAACCACTCAAAATCTATCACACTACTGAAACTTTTTACTTGGATCATCTTCGATCCCTATGTGCTCGTGTTGGAACCCCAACTAGCTTAGTTGAGGGCAAATCTTTAGATGAGCATGCTTGTTATGTGCGACACCGTATATCTGAAAAAGGGAAACTATTATCGGGTCAAATTCAACGTTTGCAATGCTATGCTTGGAATTTATGTGAAATATATGATGTTACTTGTTGTTCTGAAGACCCTAAGAAACACCTACCCTATGAATGCTTGTTTAGTGATAATGGAATCATATCTTCGTATGCTGAGGGTGTTTACAATTACTATGATGTTCAACAAATTGAAGAATTTGTTGCTTTTAAGGGTGCTTATGAAATTGCTTCTTTGATTGAAACGTATGATGCTATTTTTCACAAATCTGAAAATTTTGCCATACTTGAATATTGTTATGAGAATTATGCTTCTAATGCCTATGTTAAACAATTTATTGAGGAAGTCTCCGCTGTCCAAGAAGAGACTAATATTTTGCAGGAAGCTATGGAAGAAGAAATTGATGAAACTGTGAGCTCATTGGATGAAAAAGATGATGAGGAGAGCGAAGAACAAAACGAGGAAGAGCGGATTGATCACCCATGCCCACCTTCTAATGAGAGTAACTCTTCAACTCATACATTGTTTAATTCCCCTTCGTGCATACCGAAGGATGATTGCTATGATGATCGCTATGATCCCGTTGATTCTCTTGAAATATCCCTTTTTGATGATGCTTGCTATGCTTGTGGCCAAGATGCCAATATGAATGATGCTTATGGAGATGAACTTGCTATAGTTCCTTATGTTAAACATGAAATTGTTGCTATTGCACCCACGCATGATAGTCCTATTATCTTTTTGAATTCTCCAAACTACACTTTATCGGAGAAGTTTGTGCTTATTAAGGATTATATTGATGGGTTGCCTTTTACCGTTGCACATGATAATTTTGATAGATATAATATGCATGTGCTTGCTGCTCCTACTTACAATTATTATGAGAGAGGAACTATGTCTCCACCTCTCTATGTTTCCAACACTATAGAATTGCAAGAAACTGTTTATACTATGCATTGGCATTTACTATGTGTCGGGGGAACTGATCCACGAACACCTATGGGACCGGCGGACCGAGCCCCTTTCGGTTCGGCGGGGGGCGGAGGTCGCGCGAAGAGCGGATCGAGGCAAAGCACACGAGCAGTTTACCCAGCTTCGGAGCTCTCCGGAGAGATAATACTCCTACTGCTGCATGTTTGAGTGTATTGAGTTCTTGCTCGGGAGCGCTGAGTGCTATAGTACACACTCGCTGCTAACGAGACCGAGCGTGAGTGTTTTTCTGCCTTCGAACCCCCCTCTACATTGCACATGGGCCTCCTTTTATATGCTCAAGGGGTCACCGACAGGTGGCAACGTAGGCAAGGGTAAAAATGCAAAAGAGTTGCGGTTGGTACAACTACCTGTACAGTGTACCATACCTAACCCTGACGGCAGGGGACAAAGGCATTAAATGCCCGTCTGCGTCGCCCAAATAGTGCAAAAAGGGACCGTCAGGGACGCCACCGCTTGCCACGATGGCAATCTTGTCAGCGCCGCTAGCCACCACGCACCACTGGCTGCACAGCCTCTTGCCACGCTACCGAAAGGCCCAGGCGACACGTTGGTGGATGTTTGGAGCGCTGGTCAGAGTGGTAACTTGCCACGGCAAGCACCTTGCCGCGGTCGTTGTCTTGTCGCGTCCGGAAGCTTGTCGCCACGGGCCTCGCCGGACGCTGCGGCACGTCGCGGCAAGTTCCTTGGGATGCCTCGGTTGGCCTTCCCGGCAAGCTCATCTTGCCGGGCCTTGTCTCCTTGGCTTGAATACTTTGTTCTTGAATGGCTCCAAAGGAACCACGGATGACCTTGGCAGTCACCCGCAAGCCTTGCCGAGGGTGCTGCGATCGCTCACAAGACAAGTTCGGGATACTAGGGTACACCTACTCTAGTACACCGACAGGAGCCCCCGGGCCTGGGCCACACACGGTGCCGAGCGCTGTTGGGCCAGGCCCAAAACAGGGCACGGGCACGCGCGGCCTGGGTTATGCCGTATCTTACTCTGTATCTACCGCGCCCTCCCCGAACGGCACGCGTCGAATGCGGCGTCGTGGGAGAGATCGTGGGTGGTTTCTTTATTTGGAAAGACGGAACG
The DNA here is from genome assembly GCA_021437245.1 of Aegilops speltoides. Classification (NCBI taxonomy): domain Eukaryota; kingdom Viridiplantae; phylum Streptophyta; class Magnoliopsida; order Poales; family Poaceae; genus Aegilops; species Aegilops speltoides. Next base: position 77,106,620 of record CM038141.1, read on the forward strand.
TCCGCCCCCTCCCTCTTTATAAGCAGGGGAAACAGAGGCAATTCGCCCATCTCGCCGGTTGCTATTCCAATCTCAGAAACCTCCGCCGCCCCTCCCTTTCTTCCCAAAGCTGAAAGAGAGCTGCGCTCCGCCCCCCATCGCCACCAGCACCACCAACGCCGTCGATCTCCCCCACCACCTTCGCCATGGCTCCGAAAGCCGACAAGGGGAAGGTCGCGAAGTCGACCGAGGCGCAGCGGCTCGCGGCGCTGCGAAAGGAGCGGGCAACCTTCCCCCCAAGCTCGACGCGAAGGAGATGAGGGAGTATTACTACCTCTTCTGGTCAATGGAGACGCGAGCGCATCCGCGCACGAAGGTACTCTCAGCCGCCGCTTCGGAACGGGCTCCGAATGGATATCCCTTCTTCGCGTTGTTCTTCTACTGCGGGCTCTTCCCGCCTTTCTCTGAGTTTTTCTATGCCGAGCGCCGATCCCTCTGCCGCTGCCGCAGCGTCAGGCTCCGAAGAGCCCCAGCCCGGCGCCTATTTGAAGGCCGGCGATGGCGTCTTCATCAAACTCCCCTGGGCGTCAAGCTCCAAGGCGTCGGTCGAAGGAGAAATCTTGGATGGAGAGGTGCTCGCCTCCGCTGGGCTGATGCTGGTTGATGCGCCGAGCAGCAGCAGCAGCGGCGAGTTTGAAGAGGAGCGGCTGCTGCGAAAACTGCTGTTGCTCTACCGCGCTCAACAGGCCAAGCTGGAATCCCGAGAAGCGCTTGTTGCGAAGGCGGGAGTGGATATCGAGAAGCACGCGGAAGAGCTCCGGGGTTTTAACCAGGACGCTCTCCGGTCCCTGGCAGAGGAGCGGAAGCAACTTGCCGAGGAGCGGAAAGCCTTCCTCCTCGAGAGGGCTGAAGTTGAAGAGCAACAGCGGCTTGCCGCCGAGAATCTGTCTGCACGGGAGGGCGAGTTGGCGCAGCGGAAGGTCAATCTTGACAGCCACGAGGAGGAGCTTGCTGTGCACGAGCAAACATTCGGCGGGGCTCTCAAGGAAGCAGAAGATGCTGCCGCGGCTGCCGAGGCCGCCAAGAATGAACTGGAGACGAAGGTGGCGCAGCTGGAGGCCGATCTCAAGGCGAGCGGTGAAGATCTTGCCGCGCTCAAGCGTGAGCGCGAGAAGGACGCCTACACCCTTGGCGAGCTGCAGGGTTATCTCGTCGAGAAGGGCAAGGAGCTTAGCGCCGCCAAGGACTCCAACGCAGATCTTGAGTTGAAGCTGACTACTTTGATCAAGACGCTGGACGGCGCTAGGGAGCAGGAGGTGGCCTTGAAGGAGAAGATCAAGGCCGACGAGGCGCTGCTGGCGAGGGCTGCCGCCACCCAGAACACTTTTAGGGAGAATGTGGAGCATCGGACGGAGGGTCTCGTGGATGTTGCCGCAGCCATCAGCAGGAGTGGGCGCACTGGGGATGGAGGATCTCGGTATTCCTCCGATGAGAACCTCCAACCCAGCGCCAAGCTCAGCTTGTTCTTCAAAGGCGTGGCGACGGCCCTCCAACGACTCCGGGAGAAGATCCCAAAGCAGCTGGCCGACGAGTCGCGCAAGATATGCGCGGGAGCTCTTCAAAAGGTGTTGGTGAAGGTGGCTTTCCGCAACCCGGGTCTCAACCTCACCAACGTCCTCAGGACTTTGCCGCCGGATGCTGATCTGGAAACGCTCAAGACCCTTGTCGCACCCATTGTGGACAAGGTGAACGGGATCAAGAGGGCTGAGGGCGATCGCGTAGATTAGGCCGCCCGTTTTCTCCTTTTCTTGTCGCTGCAGGTCATGTTATGAGAACAATCTGTTAGAGCTGCGACAAGCTTATTTTGTAATATAACTCTATTTTGGGTAGCGATTGCTATGTTATTTCCTTTACTTGATTCCTTCCTTTGTATGTTTTTGCCCTACGCTTTTAGGGAACTTGCCGGTGCAGCACCTTAGTCATGAAGCGCCGAAAAGGGACGCCGGAGCTTCTTTGGCGGTGCCGCTACCGACAAGAAACCTTGTCGTAACTAGTCGCAGCTCACTTAAGTTGTTGAGCGGACTCGAAACAAAGTAAGGGCACAACTAGTTATGAGTTGGTTCCTCCGCGCACAGGTTTTCCATACAAAGCACGGTCGTTCGAGGAAGATAACTTGAAAATTTTAAAACTGATTGCTCAAACTTTGGCAACTTAGCTTTTCTGTCGTTTGCTTCGTGGTAAAGCGAAACTTTCTTGAATGATGCCTGGTCCACACCATTATCTTCTCCTTTCCCCCCGGCAAACTTGTGGGCGAGGGAACCTTGCTTTCTTTGAGAAAAAGAAAGAAGAGAAAATAAAGATATGGAGCCTTTCGGCTCATTATTGCTTACCGGGGTAGGTGTTGCACAAGGTGTCAGATAACACATGCAAAAAATAGAAAGCATGAAATTGACAAGATATGTGGAGCACATGAGCTTTACTTATGCACGGGGTCTACGCCCGGCTTTGTACAAAGGATTACATGCAACAGCGGCAAGAGTTGTACAAAAGGTGGTTGCCGGAACAGGTTCAGGCAACCGCGCCTTACGGGTAAAACTTACGAAGATGCTCAATGTTCCAGGAGTTGCTCACCGGAATGCCATCTTCGGTTTCAAAGCGACGGCGCGAGCCTAGTGACTCGTTTCACCCGGTAAGGGCCTTCCCACTTCGGCGTCAACTTGTTGGAATTCTTGGCGGACTGAACGCGCCGAAGAACAAGGTCGCCTTCCTCGAGACTTCTGGCATTAACCTTGCGGCTATGGTAGCGGCGCAAAGCTTGCTGGTAGCGAGCAGCTCGTACAACAGCCTGAAGACGGTCTTCCTCAAGGAGCAGCGCGTCATCTTGCCGCAGCTGCTCTTGCTCAAGCTCATCATAAGCGAGCACTCGAGGTGACCCGTATACGAGTTCCGTGGGGAGAACGCCTCTGCTCCATAGACTAGAGCGAAAGGTGTCTGGCCAGTGGCTCGATTTGGCGTCGTCCTGGTCGACCAAAGAACCACCGGCAGCTCCTCAATCCAGTTCTTTCCGCACTTGCGCAGCCTGTCGAAAGTCCTGGTCTTGAGCCCACGCAGCACTTCAGCATTTGCCCTCTCCGCTTGACCGTTGCTTCTCGGGTGAGCAACAGAAGCGGAGCAGACTTTGGCGCCAAGATCTTGGACGTACTGCATGAAGGTGCGGCTCGTGAATTGCGTGCCGTTGTCGGTGATGATCCTGTTAGGATCCCGAAGCGGCAAACAATCGACCTGAAGAACTTGCTCGCCGATCGTGGCTGTCACCTTCCTCATCGCTTCCACTTCCGGCCACTTTGTGAACTTGTCGATTGCAACGTACAAGTACTCAAAGCCCCCGACAGCTCGGGGAAAGGGGCCGAGGATGTCGAGCCCCCAGACCGAAAATGGCCCAGATAAAGGGATCGTCTGGAGAGCTTGAGCTGGCTGGTGTATCTGCTTGGAATGGAACTGGCACACTTCACACTTGGTTACTTGTGCAGCTGCATCCTGGAGGGCTGTCGGCCAAAAGAAACCTTGCCGAAATGCTTTGCCGGCAAGCGCTCTTGCGCCAATGTGGTGACCACATATGCCTCCATGTATCTCTGCCAACAGCTTTTGTCCATCTTCCCGGTGAATACACTTCAATTTCACACCGTTGAGTCTTCTTCATGCATGTGTGTTGTCGACAAACCTGGTACATACTTGATTGTCGGGCTACTCTTTCTGCTTCTTCTTGCTCTTCGGGAAGTTCTCCTGTCTGAAGGAAATGGACAATCTGTTGTGCCCATGCTGGAGCTTGCGGCTCGACAACAAGGACTAAAGGCACATCTGCTGCTGCAGGAACATCCGCTTCTACGGCGAGAACCTGCGGCTTAGCCGGAGCTTGACGTTCCCCGGCAAGCTTGCCGGAGCAAAACTTGTCGGGAGCGTCTGCTTCAACGGAACAAACCCTAGGGCTTGCCGGAGCAGACTGTTCCTCAGCACCCTTGGTGTTCATCTTGGGGACCTTCTTGGCGGCGGCTTCGGGGAGCTCTGCTGGAAAATAGTCACCAGAAATCAACTTCCTCTTCTTGCTCTGTCCAGTTGATGGCGTTACAGATGGTTGAGTCAGTTTGAGCACAAAGATCCCTGGTTCCACAGGTAACTTAAGTGCGGTGCACTTCGACAGGCCATCGGCAATGTCGTTCTGAGCTCTTGGAACATGTTCCATCTGTAGGCCGTCAAAGTGCTCTTCTAACTTTCTTACTTCATCAACGTAAGCTTCCATCAACGGACTCTGATAATTCTTGTTTACTTGGCGGACGACAAGCTGCGAGTCACCCCTGACAATGAGCTTCTTGATCCCAAGGTCTACTGCGATCCTGAGACCGGCAAGCAAACCTTCATACTCTGCGGTATTGTTTGTTGCTTGCTCCTTGGGAAAGTGCATCTGGACTACATACTTGAGGTGCTCTCCGGTGGGCGCAACAAGTAGCACGCCCGCACCGGCGCCTTGCAGCGAGAAGGCACCATCAAAGTACATCAGCCACTCTTTGCTTGCTTCCTTGACGGGGATGCTCATTTCTGGAATTTCTTCATCTGGTGTTGGCGTCCATTCTGCTATGAATTCTGCCAATGCTCTGCTCTGGATAGTTGAAGTGCTCTCAAACTTGAGGCCAAAGCTTGACAGTTCCAGTGCCCACTCGACAATCCTGCCTGTTGCTTCTGGATTCTGCAGTATCCTCTTCAGCGGAAGACGAGTGACAAGCTGTGATCTCATGTGCTTGGAAGTAATGGTGCAGCTTTCTCGAGGCCATGAGAAGGCGAAAAGCAATTTCGCACACCGAATACCTTGACCTAGCCCCTGCAGAAGGGAACCGACAAAGTAAACTAGGCGCTGCACCATTCTCTTCTGTATCTCCTTACGTGCCTGCGCAGATCCATCTTTGTCGGGACCAGAGCTTGTCGGTGAAGTCCCCTGCTTGCCGCTGGATGCATCTGCCGTGGTTGCTGGCTCATCATCCGCCTCCCTCTCCGCTACTAACGCAGCACTAACCACTTGATTGGTTGCCGCTATATACAGCAGCAACTTCTCTTGTGGCTTAAGTGCGACAAGTGTTGGAGTGGAGGACAGGTATCTCTTCAAGTCCTGCAGCGTAGCTTCCGCTTCCGGAGTCCATTTCATTGGACCTGCCTTTTTCAATATTTTGAAAAATGGCAGGGTGCGCTCAGCAGACCTAGAGATAAACCTGCTGAGAGCAGCCATGAAACCGGCAAGTCTTCGTACATCCTTGACGCGCTTTGGTGCTTCAATCTGCTCAATGGCCTTGATCTTGTCGGGATTGGCTTCAATTCCCCGCTGAGACACGAAGAACCCGAGAAGCTTGTCGGAGGGGACTCCAAACACACACTTCTCGGGGTTAAGCTTGAGGTTGATCTTGCGCAGATTTGCAATGGTTTCGTCTAAATCCTGAATCAGAGTTGCCTTGTCCTTGCTCTTGACCACTATGTCATCCATGTAGGCTTCCACATTTCTGTGCATTTGTGGCTCAAAAGCGTCATGGACTACCCTTGCAAATGTTGAACCAGCATTCTTTAAACCGAAAGGCATCCGTATGAAACAGTATGTGCCACATGGAGTGATGAATGCGTCTTCTCCTCATCCTCTTCGCCATGAAGATCGATGGTATCTGAATATCGTCAAGAAATGAAAGCAAGTCACATCCAGCCATGGAGTCAACAATCTGGTCAATGCGCGGTAAGGGAACTGGGTCTTTGGGACAAGCTTTATTGACATCGGTAAAGTCGATACAAAGCCTCCATTTCCCGTTTGCCTTGCGCACAACTCCAGGATTGGCCAACCATGTAGGATGGAGCACTCCTCTGACAAGGCCTGCTGCTTCCAATTTCTTGATTTCTTCTGCGATGAATTCTTGGCGCTCCACTGCTTGTTTCCTGACTTTCTGCTTGACGGGCCACGCGTGAGGACAGACGGCAAGATGGTGCTCGATTACTTTCCTGGGAACACCGGGGATGTCAGGCGGTTGCCACGCAAACATGTCGGACGTTAGCGCAGGAGAAAGCAACGGCGCTTTCTATTTAGGATCGAGAGTGGGCGATGGTGAAGGTACCACCAGTGCCGTCCTCCTTGGCGAACACCTTCTTGGTCTCTGGTGGAGTTGCCATTGTCTTCTTACACTTGCCGGTGGAGCTCGATGGTGCGTCCTCGACGGTAGCGCAGCACTCCGAAGAGGTGCGCTTGCCGGAGTGGGCATCAGAACTCTTGCCGGACTTGGTCTTCTTCTTCCCCCCGGGAGCTTCAGCGGCAAGTGTCTTGCGATCTGTTGCGGCTGCTGCTTCCCGGTAGATCTTATCGGTGCAGATAAGAGCATCCTTCTTGTCGCCAGGGATAGAGATGACACTTATCGGGCCTGGCATCTTCAGCATGTTGTATGCATAGTGAGAGGCTGCCATGAATTTGGCGAGTGCTAGACGGCCGAGTATCCCATTGAAAGGCAATGGAAAGTCAGCAACGTCAAAAGTGACCTTCTCAGTCCTGAAGTTCAACTCGCTGCCAAATGTCACCGCAGCGTGATCTTTCCTTCGCTTGCTCCTTCCGGATTGACTCCTTGGAATGTTTGGTCTCTTGAGCTCGCTATCGAGGATCTGGAGTTTACGGAGTACCGCGGAGGAGATCGAGGTTCAAGCCGGCCCGTCGTCAACTAGCATCTTAGTGACCTTGAGGTTGCGGATAGTTGGTGAAACCAACATCGGCGAGCACCGACCGCATTATGCGATCGGGGTGGTCCTCAATATCAAAGATGATGGGCGTCTTGGACCATTTCAGAGGCTTGCGTGACTCGACGGGTGGTTCTGCCGCATTGACTTCCCGCACCCACTGCTTGAGCTGGCGGTGTGAAATATGCAGAGAAGCACCGCCGTCAACGCACAGGACCTCTATGGCTTTCTGGAACTCCTGCTCTCCGGTCTCGTCATCATCCATATCTTCGTCGTCGTCGTCTTCATCCTTGTCGCGGCCGCGGGGAGGTCTGTCTCCTTGCCGCTGCTTGGCCTTGCCGCGGCGTCCTCCTCGGCCGGGGCGTTTCTTGCCGGATCCTCCAGTACCTTCTTGGGCCTTCTCCTTGTCGCGTCGCTCGTATTCAGCCTTTTGCTGCTCAACAAGCTGCTCGACCTTCTTGCAGCTCTGGAGGTCATGGCCCTTGGTGCGGTGGATCTTGCGATCGCTTGTTGGTGCCGTCACGCTTGTCGGTGACCGCCACACTGGCAGTTGGTGCATGCGGCAATCTCCTTGCGGAGCTACCAGTTGTGGCTTTCTTGGCGCCACCTCCGTTCTGCGGACTACTCAACGACTAGCACATCTTTGCCTTTCTTTCTCCTGTTGTTCGCCGCGGTTTTTTTTTGCCGGGCAGCATCCTCATTGTCCGATCCTCCCGCTTCATATTCTCTCCGGGAGTTTCCTCCCTTCCTCGGCATGTGCACACTTGTCGGCGGGGCATATAGCTCATCGGCGTCTCGATCTTGCACATCGCCATCTCCTCCGCATCCTGCGGTTCGCGACATTTCGATGGAAGCTACCGATGATCGCGGCGGGGTGGACATCTGGGATGTTGTGCTGTACACGGCTGAATCTCTGAATGTACTTGCGCAGGGGCTCTCCTTCCTTCTAGGCGAGCAGATGAAGGTCGCTCTCTTGGCCATGAGGCTTGTGGCCGCCTGTAAAGGCGCCGACAAACTGATGGCATAGATCTGCCCAGGAGGATATGGAGTTGTCCGGCAAGTGCATGAGCCAGGACCTGACATTGGGTTTGAGTACCAGTGGGAAGTAGTTGGCAAGGATCTTGTCGTCCCGCCCCCCGGCAGCTTGCACCGCGATGGTGTAGATGCTGAGGAAATCCGACGGATGCGACTTGCCGTCGTACTTCTCGCACGTCGGCAGAAATTCTTCGTCTTTGGGCCCATGGACTTGCCGCAGCTCACGAGTGAACGCAGGGCAACCTACCGCGTACGGCAAGTCGCCTGGTTCCCCTGGCGCATGCATGTCGACAGAGGGCCCAGCGCGCTGGTCCGATTGACGTCGCGCTTCTCTTCGGCGCTCGATCAGTCTGGCGTCTTCTTCTTGTCGTTCGTGAAGAACTTGGAGCTGATCGCGACGAGCTCGTGGATCTGATGATGCGGTGGAGTCGCTGTCGAGGTAGACCCGGCGAGTCGGCGATCTTGGCCTTCGGGGCGGAGAGTGCACGGTGGTTGCACCCCCACCGGTTTTGTCGCCACCGGCTCGCGCCTGGCAGTCTTGCCGCGGCCGCGATGTACTCAGCTGCCGTGGAGTGTCGCTGTTGGCGAAGCCGATGAGACTCTGAATGGTGGCCCTCCATTCGTCGATCTTGTCTGCCGTTGGAGGGTAATCCAGAAGCAGTTGAGCTCGCGCCAAAGCTTCTGCTGGAGTGGTGGGTGGCAGTGGCGAACGGTGCGAGGAGCGGGATATGCTCGGACTTCTAACTATGTTAGAAGGAGAAGTATCTCGTCCAAGCGACCGTGTCTCGCTCGCGCCAGCATGTTGGCGTGCATGCTGGTCTTGAGCACCCTGAGATCCACCGGCTCGATCTTGGTCCAAAGAACGTATGGTACCGCGAGTACCACGACGCTGTCGGTCCCGCGCCTCCTGAGATGGGCGCGGTGCATGTACGGACGCCGAGGTCTGCGCAGCCTTGTCCTTGGACCTGGCAGCACCGTGAGCTCCCTCGTCGACACCCGTTCTTCTGCCGGCGTCTACCCCACCACCCGTTTGCTCCGGTGGTGGAGGGATCGACGCGGATGGAGTAGCCGCCTCCGAAGCCTTCTTCTTCGGTGGCATGTCGATGAAGAAGATGAAGATCTAGCTCGTGTGAACGCCGGATCAGGTTCACACAGCCTCGACGCCCCCTACCTGGCGTGCCAAAGATGTCGGGGCGATCCACGAACACCTATGGGACGGCGGACCGAGCCCCTTTGGTTGGCGGGGCGGAGGTCATGTGAAAAGCGGATCGAGGCGGCACACGAGCAGTTACCCAGCTTGAGCTCTCCGAGAGATAATACTCCTCTTGCTGCATGTTTGAATGTATTGAGTTCTTGCTCGGGAGCACTGAGTGCTACTGATACACACTAGCTGCTAACGAGACCGGCGTGAGTGTTTTTCGCCTTGAACCCCCTCTACGTTGCGCATGGGCCTCCTTTTATATGCTCAAGGGGTCACCGACAGTGGCAAGCGTAGGCAAGGGTAAAATGGAAAAGAGTTGCGGTTGGTACAACTACTGACGATGTACCATACCTAACCCCGACAGCGAGGGACAAAGGCATTAAATGCCCGTCTGCGTCGCCCAAATAGTGCAAAAAGGACCGTCGGGGCGCCACCGCTGCCACGATGGCAATCTTGTCGGCGTCGCTAGCCACCACGCGACCGCTGGCTGCACAGACCTCTTGCCACGCGCTGAAAGGTCGAGGCGACACGTTGGTGGATGTCTTTGGAAGCGCGGCACTGAGTGGTAGCTTGCGCGGCAAGCGCCTTTGCCATGATCGTTGTCTTGTCGCGTCCGGAAGCTTGTCGCTCACCGGGCCTCCCCGGGACGCGTGGCGTGTCGCGGCAAGTTCCTTGGGATGCCTCGGTTGGCCTTCCCGGCAAGCTCCTCTTGCCGGGGCCTTGTCTCCTTGGCTTGAATACTTTGTTCTTGAATGGCTCCGAAGGAACCACGGATGACCTTGGCGGTCACCCGGCAAGCCTTGCCGCGGGGTGCTGCGACTGCCCGTGCAGAAGTTCGGGATACTAGGGTACCCCTACTCTAGTACACCGACACTATGTGTGCATGAATTGTTCTTTTATGACATGCCGATGCATAGGAAGAGAGTTAGACTTCGTTGTTGCATGATATATGTTACTTTGTGCTTACTACTAAATTACAAATCATTGTTAATTAAAATTGGCTTTGATATACCTTGGGATCCGGGTGGATTCACTACTTGAGCACTATATGCCTACCTTAATGGCTTTAAAGAAAGCGCTGCCAGGGAGACAACCCGGAAGTTTTAGAGAGTCATTTATTTCTGTTGAGTGCTTTTATATAGTTTTAAAACAACAAAAATAAAGAGGGGAACCCAAAACTTTTCAAAAAGAGAAGTGAAAGTCAGAGAGACGAGCATTGTGAAAGTGGGGGACGTCCTTGAACTTTGTTCATGCCCATGGGAACTTTGTGAATCTTAATTACAGAAACTTTTCAATAAAATAATTATCCCCTTGTACAATTTCATTGTATTATAAAAATAATGTGCCAAGGTTTGCCTTTAGGATGTTTACAATGCTTGTTGGTTTGTACGGTGCAGGATAGAAACTTTGGCTGTAGTGAGCGATTTTACATTTTTAACTGGAACGTCAATTGGTTCTGATTCCTTTTGCAATATCTTTCTATAAAACTTTTTTATTTTTCCTAATTTTGGTAGAATTTTTGGGATACCAGAAGTATGGTGGATGTTCATATTGCTACAGACTGTTCTGTTTTTGACAGATTCTGTTTTTGATGCATAGTTTGCTTGTTTTGATGAATCTATCAATTTATATCAGTGGGTTAAGCCATGAAAAAGTTATATTACAGCAGGCACAATGCAAAAACAAAATATGAATTGGTTTGCGACAGTACTTAGAGTGGTTATTTGTTTTATTATACTAACGGATCTTACCGAGTTTTCTGTTGAAGTTTTGTGTGGATGTAGTGTCTAATCGAGGATGTTTCAATGTGAGAAGAAGGAAGAGAGGCAAGAGCTCAAGCTTGGGGATGCCCGAGGCACCCCAAGTAAATATTCAAGGAGACTCAAGCGTCTAAGCTTGGGGATGCTGGGGAGGCATCCCCTCTTTCTTCAACAAGTATAGGTATGTTTCGGATTCATTTCATTAATGCATTATGTGCAAGTCTTGGAGCGTCTTTTGCAATTAGGTTTTTATTTTTCTTTTATGCACCATGCTGGTATGAGATAGTCCTTGGTTGATTTATAGAATGCTCATTGCACTTCACTTAAATCTTTTGAGTATGGCTTTATAGAATGCTTCATGTGCTTCACTTATATCATTTGAAGTTTGGATTGCCTGATTCTCTTCACATAGAAAACCGCCATTTGTAGAATGCTCTTTTGCTTCACTTATATTCGGTAGAGCGTGGGCATATCTTTTGTAGAAAGAATTAAACTCTCTTGCTTCACTTATATCTATTTAGAGAGATGACAGGAATTGGTCATTCACATGGTTAGTCATAAAATCCTACATAAACTTGTAGATCGCTGAATATGATATGTTTGATTCCTTGCAATAGTTTTGCGATATAAAGATGGTGATATTAGATTCATGCTAGTGGGTGGTTGTGGATTGTAGAGACACTTGTGTTGAGGTTTGCAAGTCCCGTAGCATGCACGTATGGTAACCGCTGTGTGACAAATTTGAAGCAAGAGGTGTTTCTTTGATTGTCTTCCTTATGAGTGGCGGTCGGGGACGAGCGATGGTCTTTTCCTACCAATCTATCCCCCTAGGGGCATGCGTAGTAGTACTTTGCTTCGAGGGCTAATCAACTTTTGCAATAAGTATATGAGTTCTTTATGACTAAGGTGAGTCCATGGATTATACGCACTTCTACCTTTCCATCATTGCTAACCTCTTCGGTACCGTGCACTTCCCTTTCTCACCTCGAGAGTTGGTGCAAACTTCGCCGGTGCATCCAAACCCCGTGATACAATATGCTCTATCACACATAAGCCTCATTATATCTTCCTCAAAACAGCCACCATACCTACCTAGCATGGCATTCCCATAGCCATTCCGAGATATATTGCCATGCAACTTCCATCATCATCATATTCATGACTTGAGCATTCATTGTCATATTGCTTTGCATGATCGTAAGATAGCTAGCATGATGTTTTCATGGCATGTCCGTTTTTTTATGTCATTGCTACGCTAGATCATTGCACATCCCGGTACACCGCCGGAAGCATTCATATAGAGTCATATCTTTGTTCTAGTGTCGAGTTGTAATGTTGAGTTGTAAGTAAGTAAAAGTGTGATGATCATCATTATAGAGCATTGCCCCATGAAAAAAAAGAAAAAAGGGAAAGGCCAAAGAAGCCTAAATAAAAAAAGGGGGCCAAAGAAGCCCATCAAAAAAAGGGGGGGCAATGTTACTATCTCTTTTTCCACACTTGTGCTTCAAAGTAGCACCATGTTCTTCATGTAGTGAGTCTCATATCTTGTGCTTCAAAGTAGCACAATGTTGTTCATATAGATTGTCTCCTATGTTGTCACTTTCATATACTAGTGGGAATTTTCATTATAGAACTTGGCTTGTATATTCCAACGATGGGCTTCCTCAAATGCCCTAGGTCTTCATGAGCAAGCAAGTTGGATGCACACCCACTTAGTTTCTTTTGTTGAGCTTTCATACACTTATAGCTCTTAGTGCATCCGTTGCATGGCAATCCCTACTCCTCGCATTGATATCAATTGATGGGCATCTACATAGCCTGTTGATTAGCCGCGTCGATGTGAGACTTTCTCCTTTTTTGTCTTCTCCACATAACCTCCATCATTATATTCTATTCCACCTATAGTTCTATATCCATGCCTTGCGCTCATGTATTGCGTGAGGGTTGAAAAAGTTGAAGCGTGTTAAAAAGTATGAACCAATTGCTCGGCTTGTCATCGGGGTTGTGCATGATGGGGGCATTTTGTGTGACGAAAATGAAGCATGGCCAAACTGTATGATTTTGTAGGGATAAGCTTGCTTTGGCCTTGTTGTTTTTAAAAGACATGATTGCTTTATTGGTACGCTTGAAGTATTATTGTTTTTATGTCAAATGATAGACTATTGCTTTGAATCACTCGTGTCTTAATATTCATGCCATGATTAGACATATGATCAAGATTATGCTAGGTAGCATTCCACATCAAAAATTATCTTTTTTATCATTTACCTACTCGAGGACGAGCAGGAATTAAGCTTGGGGATGTTGATACGTCTCCGTCGTATCTATAATTTTTTATTGTTCCATGCCAATATTATTCAACTTTTATATACTTTTGGCAACTTTCTATACTATTTTTTGGGACTAACATATTGATCCAGTGCCCAGTGCCAGTTCCTATCTGTTGCATGTTTTTTGTTTCGCAGAAACCCAATATCAAACGGAGTCCAAACAGGATAAAAACGGACGGAGATTTTTTTTGGAATATTTATGATTTTTGGGAAGTAAAATCAACGCGAGACGGTGTCCGAGGTGGTCACGAGGTAGGGGCGCCCTACCCCCCCAGCGCGCCCTGACCTCGTGGTCCACCTGTAAGGCGGTTGATGCTCTTCTTTTGGTGCAAGAAAGATAATTTTATGAGAAAGATCTAGGCGAAAGATTCACCCCAATCGGAGTTACGGATCTCCAGATATAAAGGAAACGGTGAAGGGGTAGAATCTAAGAACGCAGAAACAGAGAGATAGATCCAATCTCGGAGGGTCTCTCGCCCCTCCCAAGCCATGGGAGCCAAGGACCTGAGGGGAAACCCTTCTCCCATCTAGGGAGAAGGTCAAGGAAGAAGAAGAAGAAGGGGGCTCTCTCCCCCTTGCTTCCGGTGGCGCCGGAACGCCGCCGGGGGCCATCATCATCATCGCGATCTTCACCAACACCGTCGTCATCTTCACCAACATCTCCATCACCTTCCCCCTTCTATATCCAGCGGTCCACTTTCCCGCAACCCGCTGTACCCTCTACTTGAACATGGTGCTTTATGCTTTATATTATTTTCGGATGATGTGTTGCCATCCTATGATGTCTGAGTAGATTTTCGTTGTCCTATCGGTGATTGATGAATTGCTATGATTGGTTTGAGTTGCATGTTTCATTGGTGCTGTCCTATTGTGCCCTCCGTGTCGTGCAAGCGTGAGGGATTCTCGCTGTAGGGTTTGCAATATGTTTATGATTTGCTTATGGTGGGTGGCATGAGTGACAGAAGCACAGACCCGAGTAAGTAGGTTGTTTGCGTATGGGATAAAAGGGGACTTGATGCTTTAATGCTATGGTTGGGTTTTACCTTAATGAATCTTTAGTAGTTGCGGATGCTTGCTAGAGTTCCAATCATAAGTGCATATGATCCAAGTAGAGAAAGTATGTTAGCTTATGCCTCTCCCTCAAATAGAATTGCAATAGCGATTACCGGTCTAGTAACATAGTCAATTGCTTAGGGACAATTCCGCAACTCCTACCACCACTTTTCCACACTCGCTATATTTACTGTATTGCTTCTTTATCTAAATAGTCTCTAATTTATATTTACGTGTTCTTTACTTTCTTGCAAGCTTACCCGAAAACACCTACAAAGTACTTCTAGTTTCATACTTGTTCTAGGTAAAGCGAACGTCAAGCGTGCGTAGAGTCGTATCAGTGGCCGATAGGACTTGAGAGAGTATTTGTTCTACCTTTAGCTCCTCTTTGGGTTCGACACTCTTGCTTATCGAAAGAGGCTACAACTATCTCGTATACTTGTGGGTTATCAAGTAGCTCCATGTAGAGCATTGCAGACATAGAAATTTGCAAAATACATACGGATCTGAATGTGACAGACCCGTTGACTAAAGCTCTCTCACAAGCAAAACATGATCACACCTTAGTACTCTTTGGGTGTTAATCACATAACGATGTGAACTAGATTATTGACTCTAGTAAACTCTTTGGGTATTGGTCACATGGTGATGTGAACTATGGGTGTTAATCACATGACGATGTGAACTAGATTATTAACTCTAGTGCAAGTGGGAGACTGAAGGAAATATGCCCTATAGGCAATAATAAAGTTGTTATTATGTATTTCCTTATTCATGATAAAAGTTTATTATACATGCTAGAATTGTATTGATCAGAAACTTTAATACATGTGTGAATACATAAACAGACACCGTGTCCCTAGTGAGCCTCTACTTGACTAGCTCGTTGATCAGAGATGGTTAAGGTTTCCTAACCATATACATGAGTTGTCATTTGATAACGGGATCACATCATTAGGAGAATGATATGATGGACAAGACCCATCCGTTAGCTTAGCATATTGATCGTTCAGTTTTATTGCTATTGATTTCTTCATGTCAAATACGTATTCCTTCGACTATGAGACTATGCAACTCCCGGATACCGGAGGAATGCCTTGTATGCTATCAAATGTCACAACGTAACTGGGTGATTATAAAGATGGTCTACAGGTATCTTTGAAGGTGTTTGTTGAGTTGGCATAGATCGAGATTAGGATTTGTCACTCCGAGTATCGGAGAGGTATCTCTGGGCCCTCTCGGTAATACACATCATAAGCTTGCAAGCAAACG
Organism: Aegilops speltoides; assembly: GCA_021437245.1. Classification (NCBI taxonomy): domain Eukaryota; kingdom Viridiplantae; phylum Streptophyta; class Magnoliopsida; order Poales; family Poaceae; genus Aegilops; species Aegilops speltoides. Next base: position 77,121,997 of record CM038141.1, read on the forward strand.
ACTAAGGAGTTAGTCACGAGGTAATGTATTACAGAACGAGTCAAGAGACTTGTCGGTAATGACATTGAACTAGGTATGAAGATAACGACGATCGAATCTCGTGCAAGTAACATACCGATAGACAAAGGGAATTACGTATGTTGTCATGACGGTTCGACCGATATAGATCTTCGTAGAATATGTAGGAGCCAATATGGGCATCTAGGTTCCACTATTGGTTATTGACTGGAGAGGTGTCTCTGTCATGTCTACATAGTTCTCGAACCTGTAGGGTCCGCACGCTTAACGTTCCATGACGATATAGTATTATATGAGTTATGTGATTTGGTGACCGAATGGTGTTCAGAGTCCTGGATGAGATCACGGACATGACGAGGAGTCTCGAAATGGTCGAGACGTAAAGATTAATATATAGGACGATGGTATTCGGACACCGGAAGTGTTCCGGAGGGTATCGGGTACATATCGGATCACCGGAAGGGGTTCCGGGCACCCCCGGCAAAAGATATGGGCCAAGAGGGGAAACGCACCAGCCACAAGGGGCCGGTGCGCCCCCCCCCCCATATGGGTCGGCCAAGGTGGAAAAGGAAAGGGGAAGGAGGAAAGGAAAGAAAGGGAATAGGATTCCCTTTTTCCTTCCCCTCTTCCTCCCCCCGCCCCGACAAATATGGTAGGGGGCGCGCCACTTGGGAGGACCCCAAGTAGGATTCGGACTACTTGGGGCGCCCTCCTGCCTGTTGCCTTCTCCCCCCCCCCCCACTTATATATATGTGGGGGCGCCCTAGCACACCCAAGACAATTGCCTAGCTGTGTGCAGCGCCCCCCTCCACCGTTTACACTCCCGGTCATATTTTCGTAGTGCTTAGGTGAAGCCCTACAGAGATCACTTCACCATCAGCGTCACCATGGTATCATGCTGATGGAACTCATCTACTACCTCGACGTCTTGCTGGATCAAGAAGGCGAGGGACGTCACCGAGCTGAACGTGTGCTGAACGCAGAGGTGCCATACGTTCGGTACTAGATCAGTTGGATCATGAAGAAAGTTCAACTACATCAACCGTGTTGTGAAACTCTTCCGCTTACGGTATACGAGGGTACGTAGACACACTCTCCCCCTCCCGTTGCTATGCATCTCCTTGATAGACCTTGCGTGTGCGTAGAAAATTTTTGTATTCCATGCAACATTTCCCAACAGCCTGCCCCGCCGCACACTTTCATTTAAAAGGACGGGCATGCGGACCTTCCACCCACTGCCAAGAGGGCCCCGAGGTAGGTGCTGACATTTAATAAGCGCAGGCGATGGTTGGTCGGTAGACAAATAGGGCCGAGGCGGACACCGTGGGGACGCACGGCGCGGTCACTTCTTGTTCGTGCCGGCGCATTTTAGGCCCAGATTTGGGCCGGAAATGGGTCCGCCCAGACGCGAAGCGGATGCGTTCTGGGAATGGGTTGGTGTGTTGGCCAACATTTTTGTCTGCGGCGATCCAAACAGACTTGGGTGACGAAATGGGTCGGCGCGTTGTAGTTTCTCTTACTGCTCCGTGGTGTACTATACTTGTCCAACATGCAAACATTTTTTTAGTAAACTTAACTCCTCGCATGTTTTCTTTCCGAAAAGAAACACCCTGAGCCATAGTGCGGATAAAAATGATTTGAGCCATCGCATCCATAGGGTATCTCGGGGGAAACTAGGGTTCCCAGGACACCCTCCGCTCCTCCTCCTCCATATCCCTGGTGGTCGTCATTAGAGGGGGATGACAGGAAAGTCTGACGGGCACAGCGAAGGTGGCAACGAGGCTCACGTTGCTCCGTTTATCATGTGGATGGCATTAGACGCTTGGACGACAGCCTCGGGTGGTGAGACAGCAGGCATGCCCCACAAGTGTTGCTGGCCGGATACCTTGGTCCCTTGGGTGGCGAGGTGTCGGCGGGCGGTGGTCGATGCGAAGGTCCTTCTTCGGCTTTCGCCTCCGGATATGAAAGTACAACCCCCTTCCGCCTCTGTGGATCACTCCTCCTTGTCAATACTGGTGCACAACAACCTCGGCCGCATGCCCTAGCAAGTTAGAGAGGTGATGATGTCACAATTTTGGCTCTGAGGGGAACCCCTGAATGGTTGGTTTGAGCATGGCAGCGACTACTCCCAAGGGCGCCACTTTCCTTCCTCGAGGAGTTGTTGAAGATGCTTCCTCTCGGACCACGTCACTTTCCCGAGTGAAAGCTTAAAATCCATTGTGAATTGCTCGGCGACGACGTTGCTAGACATCTGGGGAAGGTTGGTCGTGGACGAGTGGTGTCATTGTATGAAGGTGTCCGGTTACTTTCGGTTTCAAGCGGTGGTGGCGAGCGATGCTTTTTCTTGCAGGTCAGGCACTTTCTCTTTGGTGGTGCTCTCTAGTGTGGTGTGCGATGTAATGTCATTTGGTCTATTTCAACTCCCTCTCGAAAATATAAGAGGCTAGGATTTTTGTCTCGTGCGTAGTGTCATTTCGTGTAGGTTCTTGGTTCTTGTGTCGAGTGGTGACGTAATTGAGTCTCTTTGCCCCCAAAGATGTTCACTCTAACACTAGCAAACAGGTGAGTGTGTGGTCCCGGGGATCTAGGAGACAAGATCTATTGGGAAGTCATCAACCAGACAGGAATTACACAAGGCTAACAAGAAAAAAATAGTTAAACGATAAAATGAGCTGATAGAGTAGCTTATAGCACAACACACAGAGAAATCACAAAAAGAGAAAGAAAAAATGAAAGCATAGCTTGAAAATGGTGTTGCCCACCACACTCGGGAACCTCAAACAGAAGAGACAACAGTGGATGAGCCGATTGCCACTGGAAGAACGCATGCACGAAAGCTCCACCGTGCTGAGAAGACATGCAACTCCTTCCTACTCAAATGCCAAAGAAGGATCCTACCCTGCCATCTTGGCTAGAAGGACGCCACACCGTCGACTCGAAGAGGCGCTCACCCGAGAGCTATGAAAGGAGCCAGCCTCGCGACGGCAGAGAGAACACAACAAATGAATTGCTCGAAGCACGAAGGACACCACATCGACTACTATAGCACCACCCTCAGAGACCCAAGATGGAAAGTTACTAGGGGCAATCGAAGGCAAAAGAACGACACCGAGGCTGAGCCTAGGCGACAAACAAGTTGAAAACATGATTGGCCTTCGTAGAAAGGCACCAGGCACCCAGCATTGTGGTTGTGCCACTGCCATCGGGAAGGAGAACGCTATCCCCTTCGGCCCATGGACAAAAAATAAATTGCAAATCCAGAATGACACATGTACAACACCTACCGCCAAAGACGATCCAAGTACTGCCTTCGCTAGCTGGAGTTGGACTTGCCACCAAAAGACGAACTCATATGAGCACCCCATACATCCGAAAGCAACCCTTGGTAGCCGTTTGCAGGCAGAGACAAGGCACAATTTATGTCTATCCAAATAAAGAATATGTTGACTCGGAGCACTTCGCTGCTCAATACCCAGGATGAAGCCTTTGAATTTCATGAGCCAAAGCTCCAGAATATAACGCCGCACGAATCTTCAACTTGAGAAATCAACAAGATCGGTCTCTAGCCCATGCAATGAGAGTACACTAGTAGAGAATCGTTTTGCATGTGGATTCCACACATCGGGCGGTGCCAGTTGCACAATCCGCCTCAAAGACAGCGTCGCTAATACACGGAACAATGCAGGTGGTTTCGGAACAATCCCCCTCCAGCAAGCCGCAATAAACCCCACCCCACCACACATCAAATCCCCCCACCCCACCCCACCACACACACACACATCTCCCACATCCCCTTTTGTAGACAGGCCCGGTCAGGCAACCGAGCGACACGTGCCTCCCAACGCCCTCCCAGTCGCCACGTCACCTTTGACCAAGAAAGACTTACGGTCCCACTCATCGGCAAACCGGGTCTCATGCATCCATGCTAACAATTCACATTCGGAAGACCGAGAAAAAAGATGTAAGAAACAAACAGTGACGTGAATCGCTCCTAGGAGTTTGACCCCTATTAGGAAGCTTAGTGATTTAGAAAATTAGCATATACCAAAACTAGTCAAATTTTTGTAACTTCTCTATAGTCTAGCGGTTAGCCAAAAATTGAAATTACCCAAAAACAAGCTTTCTTTTCAGAGGCCAAAATTTGCAATTACACAAACACAAACCTTCAAAAGCCAAATTTCAGCCCAACCCAAACAAGTCAGCAAAGATCCAGTCACACAGTGAGGAAAGCAGAGAAAGGGAGGCCCCAGATCCACCGAACCGAGCGAGCATGGCGGCGGTAGGCGGCGACGCGGCGAGCATGGTGGCGGTGGGCCTGGTGTGGGGCGCCACGAACGCGCTGATGCGCCGGGGCGCGCTCGTCTGGGACCGCCGCTCCCGCTCCCTTCCTGCCGGCACCGGTGCCGTCCGGCGGTGGGCCGACCTCCTGCTCACGTGGCAGTACTCGGCGCCGGTCCTCGCCAACCTCTCGGCCTCCGCCGCCTTCTTCCGCCTCCTCGGCGACTCGCCAATCTCCGTCGCCGTGCCAGTCACCAACGCCACCACCTTCGCCGCCACCGCCGTCGCCGCCGCGCTCCTCGGGGAGGCCACCCGCGTCGCGCCCGCCGCGCTCGGCACCGCGCTCATCGTCCTCGGCGTCTGGGTCTGCATCGTCTAGCTCGCTAACCCTCGTCCGTTCCAACTTCCAAGGGTCCTCATCTGTGTTCAGTGTTGTCTGTAGAATTGGTTCGAATTTGGTCTACTTGTGTAAATCTGTCCGTTGATGACATGTGCCTTTGATGCTGATATTTAGGCTGTTTCTCATTTTGGCCTTTAGCAATCTTGCTTATTTCAGGCCTGGATGGATAGGGAACCTGGTAATTGTATCACATGGTGAAGAACACACAGCATCTCATTTCATCAATTCTCTGTTTCCCTGTTTGTGCCATCTGAATCAGTTCTGTTCGTATCCAGGATCAGTTAGCTGCAGTCCTCAGACTAGGCGGCAGAATTCGGAAAAACTGGCTGGGTGGAGCCTATAATGAGTCCTCAGAAGGAGCTTGCTTGCCTCTCAAGGAACCCATTCGGCGTAAAGGCCAAAGGTCCAAAAATGTCCTTGGACATGAAAATGATTATGAATGCAAAGATAAAAAATGTCCTGGGACATGAAAATGATTATGAATGCAAAGATATCGGGTTTGTTGAACTCGCCTACGAAGCCGAAGACTGAAGATGAAGCAACAACTCGGAGGAGCCGAGCAATGTCCTTGGTTTGAAGATCAGATTAGGGGCTGCTGACGGTGTCCTACATAGGAAGGTACTAACTATGTCGGCCCGAGGATGGGCTGGGTCGAGGACCCCCCAGACGATCAACTAGTGGGCCACTTTCGCCAGGCACCATGATGTACTCAAGATGAAATCTTCTAAAGACTTGACACACACTCCAAGACATAACGTAATCCTCGGGGTGTCTATCTCCCGATGTAACCGACTTAGGTGTAACTCTAGGTGCCCCCGGTGTCTATATAAGCGGAGGGGTTAGACTGTAGAGGTAGATTCATTCACATATGATCTCGAGGTAGATCAACATGTACTATAAGCAGGATGAAGGATTTTACCTCTTCAAGAGGGCCCAAACCTGGGTAAACACTATGTCCCTTCTTCGTCATGTTACCATCGTGTCAAGATCACCAGCTCGGGACCTTCTACCCGAGATCTGCCAGATTTAGCTCCATCAACTAGATGTTGTCATCAAGACGACCACGGCTGGAGCTGGCTGCGAGGAATGCGACGACACCATGGGCGAAAGATGTTGGAATCGGTTATGCATGGGGGATGCTATGACCACGACTGGTATATGTTGAAGTCATGTGCGAGGAAAGTAAGACCATGGCATCAACAACGAGTTGCAATCGACGGCGTGGGCGGACCGAAGGAGGGGTTGTCCAATGAGGGCATGAGCAATGGTGGCAGCACCCCCTGCCCATCCATACCAGCCAACAGAGGTTTGACCACCGTTTAATTTAATAGCCATCCAACGCATCAGTGGCTTCCTGACGTGAGCCAATTTTTCTTTCCCATTCTTTATGTATACTATTGTGTGTGGCCGTCTTCCCTTTCCTTCCCTCTGTCCTCTTCTTTTCATCTCGCTTCTACTTTTTTCTTGGAGAGACCGGCTCCTCTGCAGGATCCCCTGACACCTACGAAGCAGCCAAACCACCACCGTGGCATCCAAGCCTACCTGGGCCTGCGAAGCAGCAGGCTGAGGCGACGCGTTGGCCATGCCCTGAGGTCGGTGGTACTACTGCACGGCGGCGCGATGCTGCCAGACGGGGGCTGCTAGGGACAATGCCCATGGGATCGGACAAGCTACCCAGTCAACTGGCGGCTAGCATTGCCCAAAAAGAAATCTGCTAGAGATGCTCAACGGTTTATCACGGCCTTGTATCCAGGGCAAACTATTTTAGGAAAAGATGAGGACATATTATGTTTTTGAAATGGGGGCAAAAGTTTTGCCTCATCCATTAAATAAGAGAGAATAGAGTTTGTTACAAGTACTCGAATACACGACATAGGAATTACTCTCACAAAATTATGAACCCTAGTTTTTTTCACCAACGATGACCCAAAGGTTAGCCTCGTCGCGGTGGAGGCAGGCAATATAGTCGATGACGTGCTCTTATGCTTGAAGACTCGTGTGTTTCGCTCGTCCAAATAGTCCACGAAACAAGCAAGGTGTGGGATGCCTTGTCTTGTCAGTTTGGCGTGTCGTTGTTGCAAGTACTTGCCCACCAAGCCTCAACCGAGTCGAACAAGGGCCAAGCGGTTATGGCAAGCCCAAGAATGTGGTATTTGTCGGTGACCAAAGACCAAAGCCTTCGAGTGTAGTGGCGTTTGTAGAAGAGGTGAGTCCCACATTCTTGCACCCTCTTGCAAAGAGGGCAAAGATCGCAGTTTGGCCACCTAGGCTTCGCCAGTCTATTGGCGGTCCAAATTCTATCTTGTAGTGCCAACCAAGCAAAGAACTTGACTTTTGGAGGAGCCCAAGCCTTCCAACCATTTTATCCATGGGTGAGAGAACCATCCCCAGGAATTGCGCCTTGTATGCGAATGTCGCCGAGTAGGGCCCTATAGCCGTATGCTTCCATAGGATGTTGTCCTCGGTGAGTTCATCGAGTTGGACCTCATGCAAGAGCATCCAAAGGATGAAGAACTGTGTGATGTGCTCTGTAGTTACATTGGTGGTGGGGGGGGTGATCTTGAGAATCCACACGTTGTGTTTAAGGGCCTCACAAACCTTCCACTTCTTTCTCTTGGACACTTCATGAATGAGTGGGGCAATGTATTTTGGCTTGCGGCCAAGGAGCCAAGGTGAATCCCAGAAGGGGGTCTTCGCACCGTTACCAATGATGATAGTGGTGGATGCATAGAAAAATTTGAGGTCCTCCTCGTCACACGGGTTCCCATCCCCGCCCAATTCTTGGTGCGCTCCTTCCATTCATACCACAGCCACCACAACTAGAGAGCACGCGTAAATTTGTTGGTGTTGAGTACCCCGAGTCCCCAATATTGAAGTGGCCGGCAAACAAACTCCCAATTCACCTTGCATTTTGCCCTCGTCGTCTTGTTCGAACCGGACCATAAGAAAGCTCTCTCGAGCTTGTTTACATTGAGAAGGATGGTTGGCGGGATGACCAACGGTGTGGCCGGGTAGACCACCTGGATCGTGATCACAGACTTGACAAGAGTCGTTCGTTCGATAGTGGTGATGTTTTGGCCCTCATAAGTTGTTAACTTGCTCGCAGCCTTGTCCACCAAAAACTGAAGATCCGCCAACTTTAGTTTCCAAATGGAGAGGGGGAGCCCAAAGTATCGCAGGGGGAGAAGTCCTTGGGTGCCGGCAACCTTCGGATTAGGCGACCCAAATCGAGATGGTTGCAACGAATGGGCACAAACGAGCTCTTTGTGACAATTGGTGCACAGGCCCATGACCTCCCCGAAGCCCTTCAAGATGCTTGGCAAGGTTGTCAACATATCTTTTGATCGGAGCCAAGAAGAAGGCCGCGTCATCTGTGTATAGAGAGGTCCTCAACATGGCCCCCTTCCCCTAATTTTATGGAGGAGCCCCTTTCTCGTAGCAACATCAAGAATTCTTTGGAGCGGGTCAATGGCGATGACGAAGAGCAGCGCCTATAAGGGGTACCCTTGCCGAAGGCCCTGCCCATGTTTAATTGGGTCACCGGCAATATCATTGAGGATGATCCTCAATGAAGAGGAGCTAAGGAGGGTCGCGATCCAATCCCCAAATTTGTTTGGGAATCCTCGTCATTGGAGTAGGTCAAGCAAATACTCACACTTAACAGTGTCGAAGGCCTTGCGGATATCAAGCTTGAAGAGGAGGGAAGGGGTCTTGCTATTGTGAAGGCGCCGAGCGAGGTTGCAAACATACAAGAATTTGTCGTGGATGCTTCTTGTTTTGATGAAAGCGCTTTGGGCGTTGGACGAAACTTGTCATGTGGGGCCCAAGCCTTAAGGAGAGCACCATGGCAATAATCTTCGCGATCGCGTGGATGAGGCTGATAGGTTATAATTGGCAATTCTCTCTGCCCCTTCCTTTTTAGACAAAAGCGCCACTTTGCGGAATTGAGCCACTCGAGATTTGAAGTGTGAAGGGAGTCAAAATGACTAATGACCCTCATGAGGTCGGGCTTGACAATGTTCCAACACTTCTTGTAAAAGAGGCTCGTGAAGCCATCCGGCCCCAGGGCCTTGTCACTTGGCATGTCGTTGGTCACTTCAAGGACCTCACTCTCGGTCATCGGGGAGTCGAGGCCATTCAAGTCGAGTGGCTCCAAATTTAGCTCCTCCTATTTGAAATCTTTGCGGCTTTTGGGGCCTCTCTTCGTGACATTAGAAAAACGATCCATGACCAGTTTCTCTTGGCTTCGTGCTTGGTGACCCACCCATGATCGTTCTTGATTCTATGGATATGGTTTTTTCACTTCCTAGCATTAACTCGGCGGTGGAAGAATTTAGTATTTGTGTCCCCCCTCTCAGAGGTTGGAAAATCTTGCACATTGTTTCTTGTGTGATCTTTCTAGCACATCCAAGCCAATGACTCTTCTCTTGAGCCTAGCTCGGAGCTCAACTTGGAAAGGAGCCTATCCTCTTGGGCAATGTCAAAGCGGAGAATCACCAAAAGAGCAGCTTGGTGGTGGATTTTTGCCTTTGAGAAAATGCCCTACTCCATTCGGAGAGGCGCAACGCCACTTTTTGAGCTTGTGGTAAAGGATTTGGTATGGCTCAGTGTTTCGTTCCATGCCCTTAAAACCACCTCATTGAATCCGGGCATGAATGCCCAAAAGTTTTCGAATTTAAAAAGTCAAGGCCTTCTTGGTCCCTTATCATTGACAAGCAAGAGCGGGCAATGGTCGGAGAGGGAGGAGGAGAGTGCATTCAGGACATGGGTGTTGAAAGTTGTAGCCCACTCAGTGTTGCGGAAGGAGTCCAGCTTGCACAAGGTTTGGTTTACCCTCTCGTTGCTCCAAGTGAACCTACGGTTTTGGAGGTGGATTTCTTTGAGCTTGATCCGCTGCATTAACATTTCTCTTGTTTCTGTCTTTGGCCTGGTAAATTTGGTTGAAATCCCCAAGGCAAGCCAAGCCATTCCCGATGGCGGCTTTGGCTTAGGAGCTCGACAAAGAAAGCGTCTTTGCAAGAGGGATCCATAGGGCCATAGACGGGTGTGGTCTTGAAGAGCACGTCGATCCCTCTCACCCGGACCATGGCAGAGAGCTTGAAGAGACATCAATCACTCTCACCCGGACCATTGTAGAGAGGCAATATGTTGTGAAGGTGACGTTGGACACGTCAAGAAGATCATCCCAGAGCAGCAACCCCCCCCCCCCCTCCCTTAGTATCATACTACCATTTGCCGGTCTTTGAGCGAAGCCTCTACCCTCCTATTAAGGTTTTTTTTTAGAAACGCCATCCTAAAAAGGTTGTCGTGAACTGATCGACATTGTCTTTGTCCCTTGAAGGCATACTACATGACAAGACTGAGGCGACGATCGTGGCATTGACCATAGAGTGGCGATCCAGGCAGTTTAGCCCCCTCACATTCCAACCCAGGAGATTTATCGGTTGTTCTAACATTATGTAACCAGAAGTACCCTGGAGCCTGGCATTCAACAGAAGCAGTCTTAGCAGCAACAACAATGCCCAGAACATCTCTATGGTATACAGAGAATACCCAACTGGCCTTGGAAAGCATGACAACAACAGCACTTGCCCCTCCAGCGAAGACAGCAATGGGCACCCAACGATTACATGGCCAGCGGCCAACATATAGCTTGCTCCCAGGAGACTATTGCGCAAATGTAACCAAATGTAAAAGTCCACTCTTGCAACATTGTTTTGATGTTTTCACATACACAACATGGGCACACTGAGCCGATATAAGTACCGCAAGAGAAATGATGGTATAGGAACATTTGATTCATACAAATTGAATGATTTAATGGAAGTCCCTCACGATGCCAAAACAAGCACACATAACGAATAATTTATAAAGTAGTACAGTAGCCACCGTCATCATGAACTACCTGCCAGAGTCTTCACCTGTGTCGTGAGTTAAGTGTATCCGCCAACTACATACACCGCAATGCAAGATCCAGCAGTTATAGAGCAAAATAGAAGTCCTTTACAGAAGCTCTTAGAAACCAAGCTCGCCAAAAATATAATGTTTCCATCCTTGTTGTTAGACATTTCTACAGAAACAATTTCTTCAGGTTGTACCCGCAAAAGAGCAAAAAAGAAAGGAATGCAGAAATAAAAGAATCTAAGTGTTAGTTTCTGTATCGAGGTCGTATACCGATGATAATCCAGGCAAGCATCCAAGGTCAACGGCACTCCTGTCATGCCTGGACGCTTCCATGATGTGTCAGTGTAAGCAAGTGCCCTCTGGCCAAGTAGATCATTGAAATGTACGCTGATCTTGCTTGCGTAATCTGGAGCTGGTAGTTGCTCGACTAATCTAGACCTCATAGCGCATAATGGGTAAGCTCCATCTCCACATATTTTCAATCATCGGGGTCCATCTCCTCATCTTGCTCTGAGGATTTATTTGTGTCGCTTCTATCGGATTCCTGCTGCGTGTCTTGGCTAGGATCATCTTCGGGCAACTCACCCTCGTAATCCTCACTTTGAGGTTCATTATTCTTGGTAGACACGATTGCCAGGGTGCGAACCATCCAATCAGGGCAGTCTTCTTCACCTCCAAAAAGGTGTGCACCATGCTTATCTTTCACCGGTTGGACAACAGGTGACTTCGCCGTTCTGCAAGAGCACTCCGGTAACGGGTGTGCAAGAAAAGATGCAGGTTTTGACATCATAGCTGACATTTTGATGCCCTCTATGCCTGCACTGTTATTGAGATGCTGACGTGCAGCCATTGTCCAATTCCGTGGTGGATGATACAGATGATCGCTGACATTTTCAAACAGTGTAGCAACAGTCTTTCTGTTCATATGAAAATAAGGGAATCAGTCATCATGTGCGAAATTACATATCAGTGAACAATCTACATTGGCAAACGATGCTTTTGAACACCACCTAAGATATGCTACTAAATTCTCAAGTGGCCTAGCTAGTCTGTACATAGCTTTTGCATGGCACAAAACCTAATGTGTTATCTACCTAATCCCGACATTAAGCAATCTAGATTGTCAAAAGAACAAAAGATGTTTTTGAACACCACCTGTACATGTACTAAATTCTCAAGTGGCCTAGCCAGTCGTATGTACATAGCTTTTGCTTGGCGCAAAATCTAATATGTTATCCACCTACATCCTGACATTAAGCTATCTAGACTGTCAAAAGATGCATTTGAACACCACCTATATATGTACATGGCTTTTGCTTGGAGCAAAATTTAATGGGTTATTCACCTCCTGCATCCTGAAAACTACTTACGACTGCACATATGCCAGCAATGTTTTTCCAAACAAAAAAGGTTCAATTCTTCTAAAAGAACAATTATTCTTAAGTTATAAGCAAACTGTATGAAGTCAATAGTACTGATAATAATGGTGCTATACCTGTCAGGCCTATAGGTTATACCAGATGGGGTTTGGTATAACCGGTGCCCCATAATCAAACTTGAGTAGTCTGGCCAACCACTCCCGTCGTTGTGAAACCCAGGGAAGAATGCATCAGCTTGAACAGAAACAAAATAATCAAGCGCATCCCAGAGCAATCGGTGAGCCTGCCTCCTAAATTCAATGGGCGACGGATCAGGTTCCGTGTCATTCTCACCAATCCACCCATACCACCCTTCCTTCTCATGGGCATAAAATGGTCTTGCAGGAGGTGGAGGCAGTGGCCTCGGACGAGGCCCTGCTTTTTTCCATTCCTCAATGAGTTCCTTCTCGCTCTTGGGAGGTGGAGGATTCGGCAAATCAGAGGAGAGAGGAGACTCTGGGCCAACTAAATCAGATAGCTCCCTCCGACTACACAAGGAAGTGCGATCAACTAAGTTGGCATACATAGCTCGTAGAGGAATGAGTATTCTTTGCCCACCAAAAGTTTCAGAACCAGCCAAGTATATTATTGTAGTTGATGGATAACCTAATGCTTGGAGTAGAAGTCCAACCTGTAAGTACAAATAGTTTACACCATAAGCTTGGAAGTAAGCATCTATTACGAGTTAAGCACGGTAATAAGCAAACCATGTTCCCATAATTTCATGGAAGAGCAACAAGACGCAATCCTAATTGTGTTCTACAGAATGAACAATGATTCATTGAAGTGTTCTCAAATAATGCCACTTTGAACTGAAGATTAGAAGGCCCCAAAGCATAATGCATGACTACATTTTGTTTCTCTTCTTTTTATGAATGTGCATGCCATGCCCCTATATTTTACTGGCATACCTATATGCATGTGAATAAGGTTTGTATTATCTCATTTTTCACAGCTGAAGCTCAATTCCTTGAGCTTTACAGTTGCCACGCAAAGGTTTAAACATGAAGTGTACATAAAACCAACCTAAGGTCACCAAGTGTACATAAAACATGGGGAACACAACCAATAACTAGCAGTATAACTATCTCACTATGTTGATCGCGTTTTGACACCCTAAGATTTCCAATGCGAATCAATGATATGTTTTGCAAGCTACACACGAAAACTGGAAGCACTATTACATATTTCTATTAAGCAGATAAAACTTCACTCAGGTATGTGTATCACGAACAGTTCAATGCCAGATAAGCAACCAAGTTGACTTTAGCAAACCATTAGAAGCAAACCTCACCTCTTCTGGCATCAGTGGACATGAACCATTTTTCTTTATGGACACTGAATCAACAGTTAGTTGTTCCTTCACAGTTCCTCGTTTGATCATCTGATTCCTTCTATACTGAATCAATTCTGTATGGATGTCCTAGAAAAATCAAGTAACAACCAGTCACATAAATTCTATAAATAGATATTCAACAGAAATCCGTCCAACCTTCACATTAGAATAGAAAGAAACCATTCTAACTCCACCAACCTGGAAAAGTTCAGCACAACCATGAAAAGCTAGAGTATCTCTTAGCAATCCTGGATGATATGCCAGATAAGGACGACCAGATGCTCGCAACCTATACAAATATACAAGAACTATGAGAGAACAGCAAAAGCAAATCAAAATAGCAGATTCATATTAAACTGGGGAAGTTTAAAGGGTATAATTTTCAATTTTACGTATGTATATCACCCTATATCTAGAGTGAGCAACCGAAAACTCCCTAGTACAACGAAATATTCCAGAATGTAAAAGCAACATTGCATTTTCTTAGTAATTATAAGCAAGACAACTAGCAAATTGAAGCTTTGTTAAAGGCTTCGAAAGTGCCCCAGCAATATGATGAGAGTTACAGTCAATGCAACCACACAATATATATTGGCTCAGGCCACTGGCAACTACAGATAATTCAAAACACGAACGGTGATACATAGCATGTACAAATATTAGAAAGACAGAAAGCATCACCTTCCTACTATTTGGCTACCAAGAGACCGAATTTCTGGACGGAACTTGAGAGCATGGAAAGCTACCCTGCACCTAAGTCTCTGAAGTTCCTCCAAGCTTGCAGGAAGAATTGACTGCAAAATCATCATACTCTAAATCCACGATGTACCACAAACAAAAAAGAGAAAAAGAATTAGTGGGACCTGGAGGATACCTGGAGACATTTACCTCCATTAACGATTATCCCAAGGACTTTTGATTTGACAAGTCTGGGCAAGACATCTGTGGTGTAATAGTCTGAAGTGGCTGTATTCTTAGGAGATACTGTGGGGAATTTGATCTTTTTTCTAGCCTCTCTAAGATCCTTTGGCAAACCCCGCACGATTGGCACGTCATCGGAAAGTGCAGCAATGAAGTGCTCTTCATCATAGAGATACGAAAAACTTTTGAAATTTGAACTGCATAGTCAAAACAAGGAAAGAAGCAGAGCATTATTTAGTGATCAATATAAGACAGCATACAGGTAATAGATAAAGCCACAAGCTGAATATACAAGAAGCAGGAGAATGTGACCTGATGCCTCTTGCACGAGTTGTCGCTTGTATCTCAGGAATAACAAGAGTGGCATTTAAGAGCCTGGCAACGGCGACAAGATCACAGATCTAACAAACAGAAATATGTCATATTCCTACAGCATAATGACAACACAAATGGCAATTAGCACTAGGAAACTTACTGAAGACTGTATCTTCTCAAAGCCACCGTAAATCTTTGCATAAATAAAACCATTATCCTTAGCTGGAGCTGTAACATGGCGTATCAAACAAATCAGACTATTGATCAAGCGTGAGAGTTTGAATTGGGAGAAATAACTCATAAAGGTATATTTTAACAAAAATACTGAATATGCAAATAACACCAGTTTAATTAACCAAACACTTCCTGAAATGTTATAAGCTCTGCAGTAATTACAGATGATGTGACAAACTTCCAAAAGAAGCAAAGCAAAAGAGGTATATAAGCATATTTATCCACAGCAGTATGGAGGAGAAAATCATTAATCAGTAGCAGTCTAAGATCAACTACATTATACTGGGGAGCGGTGATTACAATGTTGCCAGAAAACAGGGGAGGGCTGAATCAATCAAAATAAATCCAATAATAAGATGTAAATAAAAGCATCAAGTATGTGTGGTTGTGTGCCTATTCAATGTCTGAAAAAGGTAGGTTGCGCTGTTTGCTGTTATAAACAAACTGAATGACTAAGCTAGGAATAGAAGTTACAAACAAATTATAAGTTGAGAGCCAAATTACCAGGGTACAATTGTCTAGGTTTTGCATAAGGGTGTAGGTGATCAAGTGTACTCAATGGGCCCCACAACCTACGGGGTCGAGGCTTCTGCCATGACCATGAAGAAAGAGGAAAGAAGATATTAGCTCCAAAACAACTCTTTCCAAAAAGATATGATGAATCTAAATATCAGCATCTGAACTGTGAATTCATTTGAAAGTAATACTCATGACTTACCGATCCAAATGGAAGAACATTGTCCAAGTTGTACCTACTAATTCCCCCGGCAGAATAATTTGCAAGGAAAAGGTGCACCAGCAGCGACAGCATCGACAAGATGATGCCGACAGCCGTGGCCAGCTTGAATTTGCTTTTGAGGAGCATCTTATTTCATTACTCTCAGCTCCAAATCCTGCTGAACGGATTCAATATCAGCGTTTTGGGCAGATAAACCAGGCCTATCTGAGATGCCCCACAAGCTACAAGCGGAACCAGAAATGCAAGGCTCATATTTGAGGAGTATGTTCTCTAGTTAATCTTAAGCTAAATGTTCATCCGGAGACTGGGGCAGATCTTATCGCGTACCCTATATTTAACGATAATTAGGTTCCCTCACCATGAAAACCCCTAATTAATCAACACCCACCGCGGCTCGCCAGACGCGCAACCCCCGTCTCCCGTCCACGCAGCCCGCCCACGCGATCGAACCAGTCGCCTCCCCGCACCGTGAGCGACCCCGCGAAAGGGCGCAAGGATCCATCACGAACGCGGGGCGCCCGCGGCTGGGAGGTCGGGATCCAGATCCCCACGCGCCGCAGGAGTACACAGGTACGTACAATATAGATGGAGAGGAACGGGATGCCGTACCTGCCTGCCTGCGGCGGCGCCCCACGGCGGACGGGCGGCGGAGGGAGAGTTAGGGTTAGGCGAAGCAGGAGGGCTCCGATTCGGAGGAGCCACTCGGGGCGGCGACCTGCGGAGTGGAGAGGTGGAGTGAAGTGGGGCGCTCTCTCTCTCTCTCTCTCTCTCTCTCTCTCTCTGCCCCCCCGTCTCTCTCCTCGGCGAGGTGGCGACCTGCGTGCTCTGGTCGGGGTGGAGCACGTGGAGGGTGGGTGGCCTGGTGGGGCCGGTCAGTCAGTGGATCGAATGGCAGCGCCCTGGTCTCTCATCCGATTCATCATCCTTCCTTTCTTTTTCCTTTGCTATATTCCCAATGATGTTGCCGAAAGCAATAAGTGCTTCCTCAACAAGGAGATCAACAAGAGTAACAAGGGAGACAGTTTGATTCATTCGTGTATCGTTTATGTATGGATTGTTGAATTGATGAATTGGTTATGTGTTATATGATCTACCTGCTTGTATTTGCATGAAGATGAGGGTTTGAATATGAGGGCGCAGTTGTCCAGACAGGCATATGGGGCAGGCTAGCATTGTATACAAACGCGTCCATGGATATTTAGGGGGTCAAATTTGTTCAGTCGGTTTGGAAGTGCTCTAAGATACAAGTACAATATCGATTATAGGGCTCATCTAGTTAGGAGAACTTGATGAGATCTAAGTATCAATTTGGACATAAGCGCTATAACTGCAAATGTGTAATGACTCGCGATTGTGTAGTCCTTTCTATAAGATCATCATTGTCGTCTTTATATTGGCTCGGTATGGTGGTCGCCATGTCGGTGCGTTAGTCATGTATAAGCGAAGAAGTTTCAACCTAAGTTGTTCTACAACGCATTGGTCGCTCCCATGTAACCCGTAAAGATTCCTTGATTGGTCTTGTGGAAAGGATAGCACTTGATTGTTGACGTTCCTGACCCGTACTTGTGCCTTGTCAGGTCCAATTATAGATTCACATTGTCAAGGGTTCAGTAGTTTACTTATTATCCACGAGCCCACCATCAACACTTGTATTAGAGCTCGGGTGTAGATATTGGCCGCGTGGGCGTGGTGAGCAATCTTCAAATAATTTGCTACTTAAAAAATAGTGTAGCGTTCCCTTTCCTGCTGGGACGGGATGTGTTCTGCTTGCTTTTGTCCGACTCCCTACCACGTTATGCTTCTCTCCCGCACACACGATTTTTCCAGTCCGCCCTACACGTTTCTCCCTGCCTCCTTAAATCATGATGCTCAGAACGTAGGTCCCTTCCCAATCCTTCGACGAACCCATGTCCCTTCTCCTCTCGCTCCTGACACCCATATCTAGGGTTTCGGTGTCGCCAGTCCCATCCAACTCTCGATGACGCAGCTCAGGACGCATATGTGAGTCGAAGATGGATGATGTGGTGGCTATGATCGCCGAGAAGGAGGCATGGGAGTTGGGGATGCACGATCATTACGGCCGTAATTGAACCTTGGAGGTGCTAGCAGTCGCGGCAGTAGCCGTTGGGCCAGCTCACAAATCCAGTAGCATCGCCCTCTCCCACGACCACAATGAGAGGAAAGACAAACGCCCGCCGCCCGCCAAGCTCGACGACCTTCTCGATGCTACCCAGGTTTCGTGGGCCCTGTTGGAAATATGCCCTAGAGGCAATAATAAATTGGTTATTATCATATTTCCTTGTTCATGATAATCGTTTATTATCCATGCTAGAATTGTATTGATCGGAAACTCAGATACATGTGTGGATACATAGACAACAACGTGTCCCTAGTAAGCCTCTATCGGACTAGCTCGTTGATCAAAGATCGTTGTGGTTTCCTAGCCATGGACATGAATTTGTCATTTGATAACGGGACCACATCATTAGGAGAATGATGTGATGGACAAGATCCAACCATAAACATAGCATATGATCGTATCAAGTTTATTGCTATCGTTTTCTGCATATCAAAGTATATGTTCCTATGACGATGAGATCATGCAACTCACTAACACCGGAGGAGTACCTTGTGTGTACCAAACGTCGCAGCGTAATTGGGTGACTATAAAGGTGCTCTACAGGTATCTCCGAGGGTGTCTATTGAGTTGGCATGGATCAAGACTGGGATTTGTCACTCCGTATGACGGAGAGGTATCTCAGGGCCCACGGTAATACAACATCACAATAAGCTTGCAAGCAATGTGACTAATGGGTTAGCCACGGGATCTTATATTACAGAACGAGTAAAGAGACTTGTCGGTAACGAGATTGAACTAGTTATGGGGATACCGACAATTGAATCTCGGTCAAGTACCATACCGATAGACAAAGGGAACTGCATACGGGGTTAGCTGAATCCTTGGCATCGAGGTTCGACCGGTAAGATCTTCATAGAATATGTAGGAACCAATATGGGCATCCAGGTCCTGCTATTGGTTATTGACCGTAGAGGTGTCTCGGTCATGGCTGCATAGTTCTCGAACCCGCAGGGTCTACACACTTAAATTTTGGTGACGATATAAGTATAGTTGAGTCATTATGGTGGTTACCGAAGGTTGTTCAGAGTCCTGGATGAGATCCCGAACATGACGAGGAACTCCGGAGTGGTCTGGTGGTGAAGATTGATATATTGAACGAAGGGTATTGGAGTCCGGAATTGTTTCGGGGGTACCGGGTGATGACCAGCATCACTGAAAGCGGTTTCAGGAGGGCCCGGCAAGTGTTGTGGGTGGCATGGGCCAAGGGGAGGGGGCAAACCAGCCTACTAAGGGCCTGTGCGCCCCCCTCACCCTTTCCCACATAACCAGGTGAGGTGGGCGCCCCCTCTAGGGTTCCCTCCACCTAGCTTGGGGGGCAAGCCACCCTAGGGTTTCCCTAGGGGGCGCCTCCATCTGCCTTGGCCACCGGCCCCCTAGATGGGATCTATGTTGGGGAACATAGTAATTTCAAAAAATTTCCTACGCACATGCAAGATCATGGTGATGATATAGCAACGAGAGGGGAGAGTGTTCGTCCACGTACCCTCGTAGACCGTAAGCGAAAGCGTCATGACAACGCGGTTGATGTAGTCGTACGTCTTCACGATCCGACCGATCCAAGTACCGAACGTATGGCACCTCCGAGTTCAAAGACACGTTTAGCTCGATGGCGATCCCGGACCGATCCAGCAAAGTGTCGGGATGAGTTCCGTCACTTCGACGGCGTGGTGACGATGTTGATGTTCTATCGGCGCAGGCTTCGCCTAAACTCATGACGATATGACCGAGGTGGAATATGGTGGAAGGGGCACCGCACACGGCTAAGGAACGATCCGTAGATCAACTTGTGTGTCTATGGGGTGCCCCTGCCTCGTATATAAAGGAGTGGAGGAGGGGGGGCCGGCCTCTCTATGGCGCGCCCTAGGGGAGTCCTACTCCCACGGGAGTAGGATTCCCTTTCCTAGTCCAACTAGTAACCCTTCTGTAGTAGGAGTAGGAGAGAAGGAAAGGGAAAGGAAAAGGAGAAGGAAGGAAGGCGCCTCCTAGTCCAATTCGGACTAGTCCGTGGGGAGGTGCGGCCACCCTTATGGCCCTTTTCTCCTTTCCCGTATGGCCCATTAAGGCCCAATACGAATTCCCGTAACTCTCCGGTACTCGAAAAATACCCGAATCACTCGGAACCTTTCCGAACTCCGAATATAGTCGTCCAATATATCGATCTTTACGTCTCGACCATTTCGAGACTCCTCGTCATGTCCCCGATCTCATCCGGGACTCCGAACTCCTTCGGTACATCAAAACTCATAAACTCATAATATAACTGTCATCGAAACCTTAAGCGTGCGGACCCTACGGGTTCGAGAACTATGTAGTCATGACCTAAAACCATTCTAGGTCATTAGCCAATAGCGGGACCTGGATGCCCATATTGGTTCCTACATATTCTACGAAGATCTTTATCGGTCAAACCGCATAACAACATACTTTGTTCCCTTTGTCATCGGTATGTATTTGCCCGAGATTTGATCATCGGTATCCAATACCTAGTTCAATCTCGTTATCGGCAAGTCTCTTTACTCGTTCTGTAATACGTCATCTCATAACTAACTCATTAGTTACATGCTTGCAAGGCTTAGGTGATGAGTATTACCGAGAGGGCCCAGAGATACCTCTCTGACAATCGGAGTGACAAATCCTAATCTCGAATTATGCCAACTCAACATGAACCTTCAAAACACCAGAGAGCACCTTTATAATCACCCGATTACGTTGTGACGTTTGGTAGCACACAAAGTGTTCTTCGGTACACGGAGTTGCACAATCTCATAGTTGCAGGAACTTTGTATAAGTCATGAAGAAAGCAATAGCGGTATACTAAGCGATCAAGTGCTAGGCTAATGTATGGGTCATGTCAATCACATCATTCTTCTAATGATGTGATCCCACTAATCAAATGACAACACATGTCTATGGTCGGGAAACATAACCATCTTTGATTAATGAGCTAGTCAAGTAGAGGCATACTAGTGACTATAGTTTTGTCTATGTATTCACACATGTATCATGTTTCCGGTTAATACAATTCTAGCATGAATAATAAACATTTATCATGAAATAAGGAAATAAATAATAACTTTATTATTGCCTCTAGGGCATATTTCCTTCAATCTAGGGGCGCCACCCCTCCTCCCCCCCTATATATAGATGAGGAGAGGGAGGGCAGCTGCACCCTTGAGAACCCATCTATGCCACGGTGCTTCCCTCCCTCTTCTTTCTAGTCCTTCTTCTCCGTGAGGCTTGGCGAAGCCCTGCTGAGATTTCTCCACCACCACCGCCACCACGCCGTCGTGCTGCCGGAGGATTTGAGGTACTACTTCACCATCGCTCCCTGGATCGAGGAGGTGAAGGCGTCATCAGGCCATACGTGTGTTGAACGCGGAGGTGCCGTCCGTTCGGCACTTGGATCGGGAGTTCGCGGGACGGATCGTGATTGGATCGCGAAGACGCTCGACTACATCAACCACGTTTTTTTTACGCTTTCGCTTAGCGATCTACAAGGGTATGTAGATGCAGTCTCTCCTCTCCTAGATGGTCATCTCCTAGATTGATCTTGGTGAGCGTAGGAAATTTTTGTTTCCCATGCAGCGTTCCCAACAGGCCCCCTATTTTGATTACAATGTTTTTGCTGGAATAATGATGCACTATCATATTTGAATACACACTTAAACTGGATCACGAGGCAAGGAAGATTAAGAAGTTGACGCATCGTCTGGTTGTTTTCTTTTCTCTTTTTTGTGTGTATGACATTCTCGGTCCTTATTGGTTGCGGTGAATTGTTTTTGCTGGTAGCAATTATGTGGGATCAGAGGGAATTAGACTCGGGCGATGGATTTAGAGACCATCTCTTGGGTTGTTGTTTTATCTATTACTACTTATAAAAACACGAGTTGGGTGAATCCAAACAATCTCGGCAATTACATTAATTGCAATTAATGTTGTGAACATGGCTGATTGCATTGACTACAATTAATCTTGGAAGCATCATAAAATTCGGTAATTATAATTAATCTTGAAAACAACATTAATTCCCAAATGATATTTGCAAAAAAATTCCTTTATTTATATTTCTCCTTTCAACTCCATCAGATCATGACCAATCTATTCTATAAGAATAAAATGGGTAACATGATGTGTGTTTCGTCACCGTTGAGGATGTAGACCCTATTACTAACTACATGCATGGTTGTCCACTCCCGATGTTCCCGCAGCATCACCCTTGACAATGAATCCTATACCATGAGCCAATACATTGCCATATTGAGAAGCTAAGACCAAAGGACACAACACATCCTTTTAAGTCAAGAAATGAGGGTGCCACTAAATATCTGCAACCTATGCAAAGTGGCCACGACTTTATAGGCACATGACATAGATAAGATTTTCAAATGGTAAAACTTTAAACAACATGTGTGTGATAATCCACAAGTATAGGGGATCGCAACAGTTTTCGAGGATAGAGTATTCAACCCAAATTTATTAATTGGACACAAGGGGAGCGAAAGAATATTTGCAAGTATTTGCAGTTGAGTTGTCAATTCAACCACACCCGGAGAACTAAATATCTGCAGCAGAGTGATCAATAGCACTATACTATGGTAATTTAATAGCAATAGTATTAATAGCAATAGTAGCAGTAATAGTAACAATAGTAATTTCGTGGCACTTGTGACAGCAGCATCAACAGTAGTAACTTGGCAAAGATCAATATGTGAAAAACTCGTAGGCATCATGCAACAATTATAACCTAGGGCGACACAAACTAGCTTCAATCCATCAATATAATGTAGGCATGTATTCCGTGTATAGCCATACCTGCTTATGGAAAAGAACTTGCATGACATCTTTTGTCCTACCCTCCCGTGGCAGCGGGGTCCACAAGGAAACTAAGGGATATTAAGGCCTCCTTTTTAATAGAGAACAGAAACAAAGCATTAACACATAGTGAATACATGAACTCCTCAAATTACAGTAATCATCAAAAAGAATCCCAATTACTGTGTAACATCCCAAATTTTCAATTTGGAATGTTATACAAATAGATCATTATTGCATATCATATTTATTGCATTTTTCCTCGATCCTAGAAATTCTACGCAACTCAAGGACCCACAGAGAGAGTTGGGGGTTTCGTTATTTTCATATTTGAGTTTTCTCAAATTTTGTAAATAGGATCATTTGATTTCATTTATTTTATCTTCAATTATTTCGATCATAAAAAGATGAGAGAGGGAATAAAATGACTTTCCCAAAATAAAGAAATAATGAGGATTTAATAAAAAATCAAATAAGATTTATTTCGGTGTTTTTGTTATTTTATTTGAATTTAGGAAAAATTGCACGATTTTCAAAAATGCATTTTAGAACCAAAAAAATGTTCATCTTGTTCTAAATATTTTTTTGGACGATGAAAATTTATTTTGGTATTTTTAGTTTTTTTTTATTTTTTTCTAGATTTTTTTCTGTTCGGCAATATCGTTAAAAAACGCGTGCGCCGACCGGGCCGAAGCCAGCTAGGCTGGCCGCCTCTGCCGCCGCCTTCCCAGCGCCCGCCAGAGTCCGGTCGGACTCCGCCTCCCGCCGCCATGCTTGCCCTCCCCAAGCCACCGCACCCCTTCCCTTTAAATACCCAATGGGCCCCTTGGGACCCCAAGCCGCAGCCCTTGTAGTGAGCACTTCCCATCACGAGCCGCCGCCTCCGCCGCCTCGTGTCGTCGCCGCCGTCGCTGCTGCCGCTGCCGCTGCACCACTCCACCCCGCCGCCGAGCCCTCTGCCCTCGCCCGGCCCGTGAACCGCCCGCCCGCCGGAGGACCTCGCTGGAGGTACCGCCCGAGCCGCCGCCGACGCCGTTTTTTTGAGAAAAACCTAGAATTTTTTTATTTTTATTAGATCGGTTTTCTCGGTTTATTTAATTAGCGAGCGTTCGCTCGTTCGTTCATTTTAACGAACGTGTTCATCGTTTAGGTCCAGATAACGAACGTTCGTTCGTTAATCTGTTCGTCGTTTTTCTTTTCTCGGATTTATTCCGCGATTTTTCTGATTGTGATTTCTGATTCGATTTTCATTTTAGTTTATCTTTTCGCTCGTGTATCGGAATCAGGTGATTCAAGCACCTAGAGTTTCGTCTCGAAACCCTCTTTCCGAATAATCCACTCAAACAAGTTTTGCTTCTGTAAAATTTGACTTAGGTCCAGATTAGTAAACAAAGCTTGTTTCTTTCGCCGTTTGAGTTTTGTTTCTTCGTTCGATTTGATTCTTTTTGCAAACCAGAGTTCTTAAGTTGAATTTTCTGGTTAAGTTCTTAAGTTTTAACAGTGCATTAGTTGAGTACTTATTGTATGCTTGTTTGTTTGTTTGCTTGCGATAGAGTACCCGGATTGCACCGCTTGCTACTTCGAATCCCTAGGTTTCGTGGATCATCAGCAAGGCAAGTAACACTTTGATCATACTTCTTTATTACCCAGTTTTTATTGCATTAGATCAATCCTCAAACAATTGCATGATTAGGATCTGATTAACACGTGGGTTATGGGAAGTAGATGAGGTAGTACCTATTACCTGTTTTATTATATAACCTTTGGGAGTTACTTCTATGTTTGCTTATTATGACATGCTATGCTAGTAGACGTGGATTGGGTGAGTGTATCCATGACAGATGTGAGATTGTTAATTAATGATTTATTTAAGGTGGCAACTCTAATACACATCTGGGTGGATTGAGGTACCTGGGTATTCCAGGATTGCATGTTTGTTTTTGGACCGCCACCCAGGCTCAAAGGGATCATAAGATTATTCATGCTAGAAACTTTCGTGTGCAACCACATGCTATTATGGGCTCTAGCATAGTTGACTAAATCATGCGAACTCTTACAGTGGTAGACTAGCAGATGTAGGGGATATAGGTTGGTACGGTCTACCCATCGTAAGGTGCCAGCGCTTCTGAAAGACTATGTCTCGGTCATACGTCTCTCAAACACCATGTAGTGCGAGAATCCCAACGGAGGAGATCGAGTCATGTGGGGATAAGTGCGCAACCTCTGCAGAGTGTATAAACTAATCATGATTAGCCGTGTCCTCGGTTATGGACGTTTTGAGTATCTAGTACTTGGATTATCCTGTGAATCTCATCATGCTACTCTAATTAATATTGTTGGGTTGTTTAATGATGATGTTACTTAATTGGGATTGAGAATGCTGTCAACCATTCTCAATGTTTAACAACCACCATGATAGTTAAATAAATTTTATTCCTTTGCAGTAGGGAAAAATTGGCTTTATGCAAAACTCTAACCATAGAGCTTTCCAGCAGCCATATATGCATGTAGTATAGCTTTATTCTTTCATTACTCTCATGTGTTACTTTGCCAGCATATTCCATGTGCTGACCCGTTTCGGCTGCAACGTTCATGTTGCGAGACTTTTTCGAACGACAGTAAGATGCCTTAGGATCGTGGTTCTATACTCAGTGATGCTGTTGGAGTTGATGGACTCACTTATCTTCCAAGCCTTCTGTTGTTATCGTTATTAGATGGCCTTAAGCCATATTTATGGTAATAAGTTCTCTTTGGAGACATTCGATGTAATAAGTGTGTGATTGCTACTCTGTTATAAATCCTTCAAGTACTGTGCGTGTCAGCATTATTGATCCAGGGATGACACCGATGCACAGAGATCGGACTGTTTGAAGTCTGGTCACTACATATTGTCACTTTGCGGTATGCGGATCATAACACGTAATAGGTGCATATAACTTGCATGGTAGGATCAAGAAAACAAATATATTGGTGAAAACATAACAAGATCAGATCTGAAATCATGGCACTTGGGTCCTAGTGACAAGCATTAAGCATAGAAAAGTCATAACAACATCAATTTCAGAACACAGTGGATACTAGGGATCAAGCCCTAACAAAACAAACTCGATTACATGATAATATCACCGTCCAGCAAGCCTATGAAGTAATTACTTACTCCCACCGGTGAGCATCATGAATTTGGCGATGGAGGATGGTTGATGATGACGAATACGGAAGATCCCCTCTCCGGAGCCCCGAACGGACTCCAAATCTGGCCTCCCAATGAAGAACAGGAGGTGACGACGGCTCTATATCGTAAGACGCGATGAAACTTTTTCTCCTATTTTTTCTCGGGGAATAGGAATTTATAGTATCCATATTAGGGTCAGCGGATCCTCATGCTCCCCACTAGGTACCAGGGCCCGCCCTGGTGCCTAGTGGGCAGCAGGGGCCCCCTCCAGTGGGTCTTTGCTCTAGTATTTTTCTTTTATCCCAAATAATTTCTCCAAAAAGTGTCACCTAATTCTGTGAACTTTTATTTCTGCATAAAAACAACACCATGGTAGTTCTTCTGAAAACAGCGTCAGTCCGGGTTAGTTTCATTTAAATCATGCAAATTAGAGTCCAAAACAAGAGCGAAAATATTTAGAAAAGTAGATACGACGGAGATGTATCAGTGTGCATCAAGAGGGGAAAATCATAAGAACCAAAGACAATGAGATAAAACCTATCACGATACTATTAAATTATACGTGCATTGCATGTGTGCGATCATTAGTGTGTTGTTATAAGTGTTTGATATGTTGTGGCTTGGCTCTTCTGGTCAAAGTCTAGGGTAGGAAGCTTTGATTAGAGAAAGGTGTTATCTGAAACGAGTCTCACATTCAACAATTCAAATTTGTTAGTGGAATGATTTTTATGTTCTTCAAAAATGTATTTAGAGAGAGCTGGGTAACACGACCATCTTTCGTTTCAACAACAAGTAGTCACGCCAATCACATGGCTTATTAACTTTTGTTAACATAACTAGACTACCTAGGTATGCTCCTAAAAATAATAACCGAGCACATGGCTCCTTTCTTATTCTCTTGAAATAGGCTTTCGCCTCACTTTATAAATAAAGCAAAGATCCATACAACCAACATCAAAATCCACAATAGAACGATGGTTGGGGCAACAACACAATCATGCCCAATAAACAAAAGAGAAATAAGAAAAAAGACACCTAGTGGCTGCCGATTGGCCCTACGAAGAAGATAATACGTGTGATGCAACCAGGAGCGCATTTCGACAAAGAACTAGTTTCGTAGGATTTGTACATCCAACAACAAACTAACATGAGCACTGTATGATTACTAAATTTCTTTGGACATAGGAGTGGTATTTCCTTTCTTTGTAGTAGATATATATATTGGCCTCGCCTGCAATAGTTGTTAATATATTTTTTGTAACAAGGCCGAAGACTCTGCTGCGGATGTGCCAAGAGCAGCGCTGGCCACTGCTTATAAGGAAGCGGGCTGTGGTAAAGGATCGTATATAGCTCCGGTAGCACTACACCGTCGTCCTATGCCTCATCGGCCCAACAATGATGGCAACTTGCATGATGAGGCCGCCGTTGATAACCCACAAGTATAGGGGATCAATTGTAGCCTCTTTCAATAAGTAAGAGTGTCGAACCCAACGAGCAGCTAAAGGTAGGACAAATATTCCTCAAGTTCTATCGACCACCGATACAACTCTACGCACGCTTAACGTTCGCTTTACCTAAAACAAGTATGAAGGACTTTGTAGGTGTTGTTGGATAGGTTTGCAAGAATATAAAGATCATGTAAATAAAAACTAGGGGCTGCTTAGATAAATATGCAACAAAGTTAGTATAGCGAGTGTGGAAAAGTGGTGGTAGGAGTTGTGAAATTGTCCCTAAGCAATTGACTACTTTACTAGACCGATAACAAGTTTTATGTGGGAGAGGCCACTGCTAGCATGTCATCCCTGACTTGGAATTCTATGCACTTATGATTGGAACTATTAGCAAGCATCCACAACTACTAACGTTCATTAAGGTAAAACCCAACCATAGCATTAAGATATATTGGTCCCCCTTCAATCCCGTATGCATCAATTTCTATGCTAGGTTGAAGCTTCTGTCACTCTTGCCCTCCAATACTTAGTCCTATCAACATACAACTAACCCTATGGTGTGATCCATGTGCGCGCTCATATGATGAGCACTAAAGGACAACAACATAAC
Organism: Aegilops speltoides; assembly: GCA_021437245.1. Lineage (NCBI taxonomy): Eukaryota > Viridiplantae > Streptophyta > Magnoliopsida > Poales > Poaceae > Aegilops > Aegilops speltoides. The sequence continues at coordinate 77,149,745 of CM038141.1, forward strand.
CACAAGCAAATTAAACCAATCATAGCAATTCACCAATTACCGATATGACAACGAAAATCTACTCAGACATTATAGTATGGCAACACATCATTGGATAATAATATGAAGCATAAAGCACCATGTTCAAGTAGAGGGTACAGTGGGTTGCGGGTGAGTGGACCGCTGAATATAGATAGGGGAAGGTGATGACGATGTTGGGGAAGATGACGGAGGTGTTGGTGTAGATCGCGGTGATGATGATGGCCCCGGCGGCGTTCCGGCGCCACTGGGAGAGAGGGGGAGAGAGCCCCCCTTCTTCTTCTTCTTCTTCCTTGACCTTCTACCTAGATGGGAGAAGGGTTTCCCCTCTGGTCCATGGTCTCCATGGCGTGGGAGGGGCAAGAGCCCCTCCGAGATTGGATTTGTCTCTCTGTCTCTCTCTGTTTCTGCCTTTCAGATTCTGGCCTTTCACCGTTTCTTATATTCCCGGAGATCCATAACTCCGATTGGGGCTGAAATTTTAACATGATTTCTATCCAGATATTAGCTTTCTTGCGGCGAAAGAAGGGCACCAACCGCCTTGCGGGGTGTCCACGAGGGTCAGGGGCGCGCCCACCCCCTGGGCGCGCCCCTACCTCGTGGGCCCCTCGAGCATCGTCTCGCATTGATTCCACTTCCCAAAATTCATAAATATTCCAAAAATAATCTCTGTTAGTTTTTATCCCATTTGGACTCCGTTTGATATGGGTTTTCTGCGAAACAAAAACATGCAACAAACAGGAACTGGCACTAGGCACTGGATCAATATGTTAGTCCCAAAAATAGTATAAAAAGTTGCCAAAAGTATATGAAAGTTGTAGAATATTGGCATGGAACAATCAAAAATTATAGATACGACGAAGACGTATCAGCATCCCCAAGCTTAATTCCTGCTTGTCCTCGAGTAGGTAAATGATAAAAAGATAATTTTTTATGTGGAATGCTACCTAGCATAATCTTGATCATGTAATCTAATCATGGCATGAATATTAAGACACGAGTGATTCAAAGCAATAGTCTATCATTTGACATTAAGACAATAATACTTCAAGCATACTAATAAAGCAATTATGTCTTATCAAAATAACATAGCCAAAGAAAGCTTATCCCTACAAAATCATATAGTTTGGCCATGCTTCATTTTTGTCACACAAAATGCTCCCATCATGCACAACTCCAGCTTCAACGAAGCAATTGGTTCATACTTTTTAACGCGCTTCAGCCTTTTCAACCCTCACGCAATACATGAGCGTAAGCCATGGATATAGCACTACAGGTGGAATAGAGTATGATGGTGGAGGTTGTGTGGAGAAGACAAAAAGGGAGAAAGTCTCACATCGACACGGCTAATCAACGGGCTATGGAGATTCCCATCAATTGATGTCAATGCGAGTAGTAGGGATTGCCATGCAACGGATGCACTGGAGTTATATGTGTATGAAAGCTCAAACTGAAACTGAGTGGGTGTGCATCCAACTTGCTTGCTCATGAAGACCTCGGGCATTTGAGGAAGCCCATCATCGGAATATACAAGCCAAGTTCTATAATGAAAATTCCCACTAGTATATGAAAGTGATAAGTCAAGAGACTCTCTATATGAAGAACATGGTGCTACTCTGAAGCACAAGTGTGGTAAAAGGATAGTAACATTGCCCCTTCTCTCTTTTTCTCTCATTTTTTGTTTTTTTATTTTTTTTTATTTTTTTGTTTTGGTGGGCTTCTTTGGCCTCTTTTTTATTTGGGCTTCTTTGGCCTCTTTTATTTTTCATAAAGTCCGGAGACTCATCCCAACTTGTGAGGGAATCATTGCTTCCATTATCCTTTCCTCACATGGGACAATGCTCTAATAATGATGATCATCACACTTTATTTACTTACAACTCAATATTACAACTCGATATCTAGAACAAAGATATGACTCTATATGAATGCCTCCGGCGGTGTACCGGGATGTGCAATGATCTAGCATATCAAAGATATCAAAAATGGACAAGCCATGAAAACATCATGCTAGCTGTCTTACGATCATGCAAAGCAATATGACAATGAATGCTCAAGTCATGTATATGATGATGATGGAAGTTGCATGGCAATATATCTCGGAATGGCTATGGAAATGTCATAATAGGTAGGTATGGTGGCTATTCTGAGGAAGATATAAGGAGGCTTATGTGTGATAGAGCGTATCGTATCACGGGGTTTGGATGCACCGGTGAAGTTTGCACCAACTCTCGAGGTGAGAAAGGGCAATGCACGGTACCGAAGAGGCTAGCAATGATGGAAGGGTAAGAGTGCGTATAATCCATGGACTCACATTAGTCGTAAAGAAATCATATACTTATTGCAAAAGTTTATTGGCCCTCGAAGCAAAGTACTACTATGCATGCTCCTAGGGGGGAGGGTTGGTAGGAGTTAACCATCGCGCGATCCCGACCTCCACTCATAAGGAAGGCAATCAAAGAACATCCCATGCTTCAAATTTGTCACACAACGGTTACCATACGTGCATGCTACGGGACTTGCAAACCTCAACACAAGTATTTCTCAATTTCACAATTACTCCACTAGCACGACTCTAATATCACCACCTTTATATCGCAAAACTATTGCAAGGAATCAAACATATCATATTCAGTGATCTACAAGTTTTATGTAGGATTTTATGACTAACCATGTGAATGACCAATTCCTGTCATCTCTCCAAATAGATACAAGTGAAGCAAGAGAGTTTAATTCTTTCTACAAATGATATGCCCATGCTCTAACAAATATAAGTGAAGCAAAAGAGCATTCTACAAATGGCGGTTTTTTATGTGAAGAGAAATAGGCAATCCAAACTTCAAATGATATAAGTGAAGCACATGAAGCATTGTATAAAGCCATACTCAAAAGATATAAGTGAAGTGCAATGAGCATTCTATAAATCAACCAAGGACTATCTCATACCAGCATGGTGCATAAAAGAAAAGTGAAAGCTAAATGCAAAAGATGCTCCAAGATTTGCACATATCGCATGAATGAAACGAATCCGAAAACATACCGATACTCACTACTAGGGAAAATGCTATACACAGAGGTATAGCTGTAGCGTTGGTCAAAACTCGGCGCTAGCGCTACTTAGTAGTAGCGCTTGTTGCAAAACCACGCTACAACCATTGTTTTAGCAGTAGCGCGTCTTCACAGAAAAGCGCTACTACCAAAATTCCCTCACTAGTGCTGGTAGGCTAGGAATAGTAGTAGCGGTTCTCCCAGAAGCACGCTACTGCTAAAAACATTGTAGCAACGCGTTTTTGCTGTAGAGCGCTACTGCTATGTAAAAGAAAATAAATAGAAAAATAAGTAGAAAAGTAAATGAAAATGAAAGAAATAGAAAAAGGAGAAATGAAAAAAAATAAAATGTAAAGAAAACAAAAGAAAAAGAAGAAGAAAACAGAAAGGGATAGTCAGATAACAGAAGCTGCTTTCCTAGAACACGCTATAGCTATCTTAGCTATAGCGTGTTTCGGCAAAACGCGCTACTGCTAGTTTGACTCAAATCCCGGCAGCCCGGGCTCAAAATTTCGCTAAGTCCTCCCCCCCTCTCTACTCCCCCCTGTTCCCCAACCGCTCCATCGCTGCCATTGCCCTGCCGCCTTCGACCACACCGCCACTGCCCGAGGCTGTCTTCGACCACACCGCCGCCGCCGCTGCCTCGACCAAACCGCCTTGCCCGAGGCCCCCTCGACCTCACAGCCGCCCGAGGCCGTCGTCGACCTCACTGTCGCCTCCCTCGACCTCACCGCCGCCGCCCTCGACCTCACCGCCGCTGCCTGAGCCAGAGCCTGCCCTCGCCGCCGACCGTAAGGCTCTGCCTCTCCTGTCCCCTACCCTCCTCTCTCTCTCTCTGCTAGGGTAATTATATATATGTTGATAGTGTGTTGATGTTCATATGAACCCTAGGCGTTCATATGAACCCTAGATTTTTTTAGGGCAGTAGGCATTTTATAGCATTTAGGAAAAATGATTAGCAATTTTTTAAGGAAATTAGCTAGGGCAATTTTTATGAAAATTCCTAAACAGTAATTCCATTTAGCTTTAAACTAATAGAGGGTATATAAATAATAGTAGCATTTAGATTTAAATTAACAGAGGGTATAAACAAAAAACACTTAGCTATAAAAAAATATTTTGACTACGGACCTGAATTTGTTCCAAATTTCATTCAAATGAATTTCGAATTATTTGGACTATGGACCTGAATATTTTTGAAGAAATTTGGTGTAGGTACTAAGGTCTTGCTGTGGAAATTTTGGTGAGGTCAAAAGGGTTAGAGAAAATGTAGTTCCTAGACTTTTAGCTTTAGACAAAAAACAAAAGTATTTAGCTATAAATGAAAAACAGTAGCTATGGCATTTAACTATAAACAAAAAACAGAATTGTTTTTCTTTTCAAAAACTTGGTCAAACTAATTGTTGCTATGTAAACAAAAGACAAGATTGTTTTTGTATGATATATGTCATTGATATTCATTTGCATATTCCATTATTGTTGATCATATCTTTTCATTTAAGTGGCCATGTTATATGCAAATTCCTCAATAGTGTTTGCTCATGTTATATCTTTTCATTGAAGTTGTTCGATTGTGCCCAAGTGGCTTTGTTGTTTCCATGGAATGATGCTGAGTGGCCTATGTTTTGTCGGAATGTTGATTCATTTTTGTTCCGGCAAATTTCAGGTTCTCGATTTGTCCACTTTTTTGCAAAGGTCATGCCGAAATTTTCCGTGAATTTCGGCATGACTTGTGCTACAAACTAGGACATACGAGTGCCCGGGATTTGCCGCACCAGGAAGGAGTCAACATTCCTGCAAAACAATAGGCCTTTTTATGTCATTATTCATTTTATTAGGTCTAGAATTAATTGACTAGATTTAATCATAGGAAACATGGCTAGCAACGATGAAGGACAGGGTTACGGTGATTGCGACGGCGCTCACCGGGCGGCGATTTAATTTTTAGCCTTACCGACGATCAACCGATGTTGTTGCTGGGCCCACCAGTGGCATCGGGGACTGAGACCGACACACAAACCGGTGCTGAGACTGAGACCGGCGCTAAGATTCAGACCGGCATCGAGACCGACGCTGAGACCGGTGCTGCCTTGGGGAAGGGAGCCGGTGTAGAACCGAAAGCAAAGAGGCAACGGGTTCCTAACAAACTCAGGACTACTAGACTGGTGGTCACGGAGGTGGACGACGGCAATTTTGAGCCAAAGGCGCCCGAGGAAGCGCGCGCGTGCTATGACAATCAAATAGGCTGCATCGTACGGACAACCGCCACCATCAACGATGAGAAACTACAGAAGATAGAAAATATGAGGAGCTCCCTCCTAAAGAAGTTTCACTAGATATTCTTGTTCCCGGGCCGGAATGAGAAGGATTATGAAGATCCACACGAGGACCCGGCAATGAAGAAGATAAACAAACACGCCATGACCAAGTTTAGCGACGCGTTGGCCGCCTGGAAAAATCGAGTGAAAGCAAAGATCAACGACAAGGAACCCTACTCCGAGATTGTAAAGGATAATCCGACAATCACGGAAGAGCAGTTTCAAATATTCAAGGAGGCTTGCGAGGCCGAAGCTGCCAAAAAAAAGTCTAAGTACATGAAGGGGCTTCAAAGAGGAACATTGGGAGCCACCACCTCGGAAGCCGTGGTTCTGGCAGAAAGAGGTCCAAATGGGCCAAGGAGGACGCGAAGCCGCGAGTGCAGGCATCCTGCACCCATTGGCGGATTTCACCGTCCGCGGAGCGTGGCGTCTGAGGGCCCGACACCGTTGGGACCCAGTGAAGAAGGTCTACGAGACAACACCGGTCATTACGGAGTTCATGAGACTGCTGGTAATTTTAGTTTCGATCAATTCACCGCACACGTTAGTCATATTTGTAAACGATCCTTGTGCCTTTTGCGCATGAGTAGCACCGGATTGCGGCGAAAGCGACTCGCCGTCGAGGCATTGGCGAGGCCAAGTGGGACACTCCATTCAACCGGGCGTTGAACATATTGAAACGACAACCGGTGGATACTCGACCGTCGTATGGATGCGTGCATGGTGTCGGAGACGGCGCCACGTGGAAGAAGTACTACCGTGAGACCACGGAGGAGAGAAAGGAAAGACGGAGGTTAACTGAAGAAAACATCGACAAGAAGGTTGAGATTGCGGTTGAGAAGAAATCATCTCGCAACGATCAAGAATGGTTCTTTGCCGCAAAAACAGGTGGTTGCAGATTTGTCTACTTCCTTGGTGACAGGCGTTTTCACTTGGACAAGGCAAAATCCAGAAAAAATGCAGAGGACTTTCCCCTTGCTGACTTCTTGGGAGCACCTGCTCCCGCACCGGCTCCCGCACCTTCTCCCGCACCGGCTCCCGCACCTGCTCCCGCACCGAACGTGCTCGGTGGTGCCTCGTCTTTGGCTGAGCTCGATGCCCTCACGGTATCTGTCACACCGGCCCCCTTCAATATAAATGTAAAATCTCCCGTTTTTGTTGCCTTTCGGATGTCTCACGTTGTAGACTTTTCTTTGCAGGCCGACGAAACCCCGTGCACCATATTGTACACCATCGACAAATAGAAGGTGGACGTGGGGAAGGCGACGATAATGGAGCCGAAGGAACCATTGTTCCACAGCCGGCCGATCCCCCCGAACGTCTTCAAGGTTTCCGTGGCCAGTGTCAAACCAGGCCACGAGAATTTTCCTCCTCTAATACTAGTGGGGGATGACGACGAGACCCCGTGGCGGCTTGGTGATTGTTGCAATGGGTGGGTCCTGTTGTGGCCAAAGAGTCCGCTTGTGCGAGGCGGCGGGAGCACACCCACGAGCACGCAGCCTCAAGAAGGTATGAACATCAACACCCCACCTACCCAATTAGCGTCGGGTGTCGGGTTGGGTGATAGCGGACGGGGTAAGGAGGAGGCTCCATTAGTCGCTGATGACGTCGCCATGGATGAGGATGAGGATGACGATGGCGTTGAACAATATGTCTGTACTGGCGCCTCCTCAGGGTTTGAGCGTCATGAGTTGGTGCCTGAATTACCGTCTCAACGTATTATGGACGACCTTCCAGTAGTAAAGAAGTCTAGGAAGAGAGCGAGGAAAGGCAAAAAAGCTGATTCTATGATCCAGCCGCCTCAGCAGCCTCGGCTTCAGGACCGTATAGATATCCCCAATGTGGATAAATGGCATATCCCCGGTCAACCAATCCTACCTGCAACAGCGCTACGGGCCAGATTCGGCGATCTAAGGAGACTTCATGACGATGTGCTGCGGGTAGGGCTGCAAGAAAAGCTTGAGACTCATGAGCCGCTCGAGATCGACTTGTTTTTTGACTCGACTCGAGATCGACTCGAAAAGAAATGAGCTGGGTTTGAACACTTTATGTAGCTCGACCGAGAAACAAGCCGATCTTAAGCCAATGTTAGCTCGCTCGATTTTAGCTCGATAGCTCGATTGTATATCATTATGTTAAATAATCATGCCTTATATTAGATGGAAATACAATAATTTATTGCCATCTATGTTGTCCATAATTTTTCTCCATTTTATTTACCAACGAACATGGAAACTTAACTAAGTGCAGCGAAGATTTAGGCCTCATTATGGCACGTGGTCGACTATGTGTTAAATAACCTATATTTTTGGCAAAGTTCCCATCATATTCACCTTAATTTTTTAGTTTTTCATCCATAGATTCATATTTTTTACCATCTCATTTAGCTCGAAACTAGCTCGAGATCGTTAGAAGCTGAGCACGAGTCATGTTCTATAGCTCGATCATGAGCTTCACTCAGTTTGAGCTCGCTCGAATTTTCATATGAGTTGAGTTGAGCCAACTCCAACTCGCTCGAGCTCCACTCGTTTGCAGCCCTAGCTGCGGGTAGAGAAAGGCCTCATCGCCTCGAAAGATCCAGGATACCAACTCTACGTGGTTAACGTCCGGCGGCAAATGTCGTACGTCGACAGCTTCCCCGCGGATAAGTTCTTCCTCCGATTCGATTACATATTCGACATGTTTCACGTGAAGAAGCTGGATTTTACGTTTGTCCGCCTTTATGCCTTGCACATGAACTACATCATTGGGGTTGAGCAGATACGTCATATCTGTGTCGCTGACCCATAATACATGCACGAGGGCTTCTTGGGAGTCTGCAGAGCAGCGTGAATCGCCGAGGATTACATCGTCGGTTTCATGCTCGCGAATAAGGACAAGGAGGCGATTCTCATGCCTTATCATCCCGTGTAAGTCATCGCGCTGCTATCCTTCCTTCGATTTCAATAATTCATTTGCACGGTGGAGGCTAATTAATTTGAGGTGTACTTATTTTTTGCAATGGGGCGCGCCGTCCTCATCATCCTCTACCCCGATTCTCCCACGCCTTTACTTGGACTCGTTGAAGAACATTCACAAAAGGATTACACCCACATCAAAGATGTTCTCGGCAGTGCTATGTTTTACTACCAAGCAAGGGGTGGAGAGGTTAGGGACAAGAAGAGAAGGGGTGGCAGGTCGCCTTCACCATAAGACCGACTTCTGCTGCATCCAAACAACGAACGATTCTCTTAATGATGGATTCTATGTCCTACACCACATGCCGGAGTCTGACGGAATCACCGTAACCTTCACATGTCACCTAGATCTGGCGATGCCCATATTCTGCAATGGGCAAAGGACATAGGAGATATCGAGGATCATCGACTTGGAGCTGAGTTCTATAACATCCAGCGTGAACCTGCCCAAATCATCATGAAGGAGGTCGTCGGAAAAACAGGGATCTTCTACGGAGAAGGACAAATGTCGCGGGAAGACGTCCAGACATGGATAGCCTCTCAGCGTCTCGACATGAAGCCTTTCACTAAGCTCGAGGACTATCTCCCTGACATGGATGGATGGCACGACATGGTGGAGTGATTGTCGATATATGACAATGTGTCCATTTAGTCCATACTTTCTGTATGACAAAACTTTGAGTTATGCATGGTGAAACTTTATTTGTGATGTAATTAAACCGTCCTCTTCCTCGACTAGCGAAAATCACTCTAGTTAGGGCATTTTGGGTACGATGAACTTTGTTATTTATGCTTATGATATGTTTTTTCTATTTTTGCCAAGTCTGTCTCTTTCTGTTGCTCAACTATATAGGTTGCATATCATCGACTCATGTGACGATGCAGGTGCATAGATCATAGATGGCGAAGAAGTGCTACGCCAGAGTATATATCGACAAGTGGCGGAGTGTCGAGCCCAGTGTACCGCTTCCGGTTTCGGCGACAGCGAGAGTTAGTTTAGGTTCACGCTAATGCGAGAGAGGGATACGAACTCATGTACTCAAAGTGATAGCTCTTCTCGCGTATATCATTGTTTAGATGGATGACAATGTATTTGCAAGTAAGCGAGACTTGTATGGCTATTTTCGAGATTGATGATGAGAGACCACTTTGTGTTGGATGATGATTATGATGATGACATGATTTGATGAGACTAATTGTATGTATATGCTATGATTACATTTGTATGTGTATGATATGCTAAAGATTATTGTATAAAGCCTATTAAAATACAAAAAAAATACAAAAAAATATGCAGGAAAAAAAACTAATAAAACTAGTAGTAGCGAGGGGGGATATTTAGCAGTAGCGCCGCCTTACCGATGAGCGATTCCTGTAAACAGCGCATGCGAGATAATATCGATGGCGCCCTTTTCTAAAGAGCGCTACAACTATTCATGTATAGCAGTAGCGTGGGACAACAGGCGCTACTGCTATACGTTAGTTGTAGTGCCTTATTAGTAGCGCTGGTCCCCGCGCTACTAAGAGGCCCAAAACCCGCGCTGCTGCTAGGCTTTTCCCTAGTAGTGACTTGTTGAAGAAAGATGGGATGCCTTCCGGGGAATCCCCAAGCTTAGATGCTTGAGTCTCCTTGAATATTCACTTGGGGTGCCTTGGGCATCCCCAAGCTTGAGCTCTTGCCTCTTCTTCTTCTTCTTCTTCTTCTCATATCGAGACCTCCTCGATCTTCGAACACTTCATCCACACAAAACTCAATAGAAAACTCGGTAAGATCCGTTATTATAATAAAGCAAATCACTACTCTAAGTATTGTTGCAAACCAATTCATATTTTGTTTTTGCATTGTAGCTACTGTAATATAACTTTTCCATGGCTTAATCCACTGATAGAAATCGATAGTTTCATCAAAACAAGCAAACTATGCATCAAAAATAGAATCTGTCTTAAACAGGACAGTCTATAGTAATCTGAACATTCACCATATTTCTGGTAATCCAAAAATTCTGAAAAAATTAGGAAAAATAAAAAATTTGTATAGAAAGACAGTGCAAACAGTTTCATAACCGTTTGACGTTCCAGTAAAAAATGTAAAATCGCGCACTACAGCTAAAGTTTCTGTCCTGCACCGCACAAACCAACAAGCATTGTAAACATCCTAAAGGCAAACCTTGGCACATTATTTTTATTTTTAAACTTTATAAAAGCACACAGCAGAAATAAATGACTCTCTAAAACTTCCGGGTTGTCTCCCTAGCAGCGCTTTCTTTAAAGCCATTAAGCTAGGCATATAGTGCTCAAGTAATGGATCCACCCGGATCCCAAGGTACATCAAAGCCAATTTTAATTAACAATCATTTGTGATTTAGTAGTGAGCACAAAGTAACATATATCATGCAACAATGAAGTCTGCTACGTCTCGAGCTTGCGTTGGTTTTCCCCGAAGAGGAAAGAATGATGCAGCACAGTAGCGTAAGTATTTCCCTCAGTTTTTGAGAACCAAGGTATCAATCCAGTAGGAGGTCACGCGCAAGTCCCTCGTACCTGCACAACACGATAACAACTGGCAACCAACGCTTAGGGGTTGTCAATCCCTTCACGGTCACTTACGAGAGTGAGATCTGATAGAGATAATATTTTTGGTATTTTTGATAGATAGATGCAAAGTAATAAGTAAAGACAAAGTAAAAACAAAGCAAGTAAATAAAGTGATATAGATTGATATGATGAGGATAGACCCGGGGGCCATAGGTTTCACTAGTGGCTTCTCTCAAGAGCATAAGTATTCTACGGTGGGTGAACAAATTACTATTGAGCAATTGACAGAATTGAGCATAGTTATGAGTATATCTAGGCAATGATCATGTATATAGGCTTCACATCCGTGACAAGTAGATCGAAACGATTCTGCATCTACTACTATTACTCCACTCATCGACCGCTATCCAGCATGCATCTAGAGTATTAAGTTAAAACAGAGTAACACCTTAAGCAAGATGACATGATGTAGAGGAATAAATTCATGCAATATGATAAATACCCCATCTTGTTATCCTCGATGGCAACAATACAATACGTTCCTTGCAACTCTTTCTGTCACTGAGTAAGGACACCGCAAAATTGAACCCAAAGCCATGCACTTCTCCCATTGCAAGAACTACCAATCTAGTTGGCCAAACCAAACGGATAATTCAAGAGACTTGCAAAGATAACTCAATCATACATAAAAGAATTCAGAGAAGAATCAAATATTTTCCATAGATAATCTTTGGATCATAAACCCACAATTCATCGTTCTCAACAAACACACCGCAAAAAGAAGATTACATCGAATAGATCTCCATGAGAGAGGGGGAGAACATTGTATTGAGATCCAAAAAGAGAGAAGAAGCCATCTAGCTACTAGCTATGGACCCGAAGGTCTGAAGTAAACTACTCACACTTCATCGGAGGGGCTATGGTGATGATGTAGAAGCCCTCCGTGGTGGATGCCCCCTCCGGCGGAGCTCCGAAACAGGCCCCAAGATGGGATCTCGTGGATACATAAGGTTGCGGCGGTGGAATTAGGTTTTTGGCTCCTCTTTTGATCATATGGGGATACGTAGGTATATATAGGAGGAAGGAGTACGTCGGTGGAGCTCCGAGGGGCCCACGAGGTAGGGGGGCGCGCCCTCCGTCCTCGTGACCTCCTCGGAAGCTTCTTGGAATAGGGTCCAAGTCTCCTGGATCACGTTCGGTTGGAAAATCATGATCCCGAAGGTTTCATTCCGTTTGGACTCCGTTTGATATTCTGTTTCTTCGAAATACTGAAAAAGGCAAAAAACCAACAATTCTGGGTTGGGCCTCCGGTTAATAGGTTAGTCCCAAAAGTAATATAAAAGTGAAAAATAAAGCCCAATATAGTCCAAAACAGTAGATAAAGTAGCATGGAGCAATCAAAATTATAGATACGTTAGAGACGTATCAAGCATCCCCAAGCTTAATTCCTGCTCGTCCTTGAGTAGGTAAATGATAAAAAAAGAATTTTTGATGCGGAGTGATACTTTGGCATAATTTAAATGTAAATATTCTTAATTGTGATATGAATATTCAGATCCAAAAGATTCAAGACAAAAGTTCATATTGACACAAAAATAATAATACTTCAAGCATACTAATCAAAGCAATCATGTTTTATCAAAATAACATGGCAAAAGAAAGTTCATCCCTACAAAATCATATAGTTAGGCTATGCTTCATTTTCGTCACACAAAGATGTTTTCAACTTCTATGCCCCCGTTGACAAGCCAAGCAATTGTTTCATACTTAAATAATCTCAAACTTTTTCAACCTTCACGCAATACATGAGCGTGAGCCATGGATATAGCACTATGGGTGGAATAGAATATGATGATGGGGATTGTGTGGAGAAGACAAAAAAGGAGAAAGTCTCACGTTGACGAGGCTAATCAACGGGCTATGGAGATGCCCATCAATTGATGTCAACATGAGGAGTAGGGATTGCCATGCAACGGATGCACTAGAGCTATGAATGCTCAACAAAAGAAAACTAGTGGGTGTGCATCCAACTTGCTTGCTCATGAAGACCTAGGGCATTTTGAGGAAGCCCATCGTAGGAATATACAAGCCAAGTTCTATCATGAAAAATTCCCGCTAGTATAAACAAACAACTTATGAGACTCACTTATGAAAAACATGGTGCTACTTTGAAGAACAATATATGAGACTCACTACATGAAGAACAAGGTGCTACTTTGAAGCACAAGTGTGGAAAAAGAGATAGTAGCATTGCCCCTTTTTTTATATATTTTTTTGGGCCTTCCCTTTTTTTATTTTGGCCTTTCTCCTTTTTTTGGGCCTTTCTCTTTTTTTTTTGGCCTTTCTTTTTTTTATTTGGGCAATGCTCTAATGATGATCATCACACTTTCATTACAACATATGAATTACAACTCGATCCTAAAACAAGATATGACTCTATATGAATGCCTCCAACGGTGTACCGGGATGGTGCAATGAATCAAGAGTGACATGTATGGAAAATAATGCATGGTGGCTTTGCCACAAATACGATGTCAACTACAAGATCATGCAATGGCAATATGACAAAAGTAATGCATGTCACGATGATGATAGTGGAAGTTGCATGGCAATATATCTCGGAATAGCTATGGAAATGCCATGATAGGTAGGTATGGTGGCTGTTTTGAGGAAGATAATAGGAGGTTTATGTGTGATAGAGTGTATCGTATCATGGGGTTTGGATGCACCGGCGAAGTTTGCACCAACTCTCAAGGTGAGAAAGGGCAATGCATGGTACCGAAGAGGCTAGCAAAGGTGGAAAGGTGAGAGTGCGTATAATCCATGGACTCAACATTAGTCAAAAGAACTCATATAATTATTGCAAAAATTTAGAAGTCATCAAAAATCAAGTACTACACGCATGCTCCTAGGGGGATAGATTGGTAGGAAAAGACCATCGCTCGTCCCCGACTGCCACTCATAAGGATGCACAAGCCAGGTACACTTCATGTTTCAAATTTGTTACACAACTTTAACCATACGTGCATGCTACGGGACTTGCAAACTTCAACACAAGTATTTCTCAAATTCATAATCACCCAACTAGCACGACTTTGATATTATCACCTCCATATCTCAAAACAATTATCAAGCATCAAACTTATCTTAGTATTCAACGCACTCAAAAGAAAGTTTCACATATCTTGAATACCAAGTATATTAACATTAAGAAAATTACCATGCTATTAAAGACTCTCAAAATAATCTAAGTGAAGCATGAGAGATCAAGTTTCTTTAAAACAAATCCACCACCGTGCTCTAAAGATATAAGTGAAGCACTAGAGCAAATGACAAACTACTTCGAAAGATATAAGTGAAGGTCAATGAGTAGCTAAATAATTATGCAACTATGCTAAGACTCTCTCTCATTTAAGAATTTCAGATCTTGATACTTTATTCAAACAGCAAGCAAAGCTAAAAAAACTATATTGCAAGGATAGCACAACTCATGTGAAGAAGCAAAAACTTAGGCTCAACCGATACTAACCGATAGTTGTTGAAGAAGAAAGGTGGGATGCCTACCGGGGCATCCCCAAGCTTAGATGCTTGAGACTTCTTGAAATATTATCTTGGGGTGCCTTGGGCATCCCCAAGCTTGAACTTTTGTGTCTCCTTAATTCCTCTCATATCATGGTTTCTCTTTTTATCAAAAGCTTCATTCACAACAAACTCAACAAGAACTCGTGAGATCGGTTAGTATAAACCAATGCAAAACCTTATCATTTTCTACTGTAACAAATCACTAAAATTATTATTCAACATTGAATACTAAAAGCCCCTGCATATTTAATACTCCTATCTTCAAATAGAATAATTAAACAAGCAAACATATGCAAACAATGCAACCATAACAGCAATCTGCCAAAATAGTACAGTCTGTAAAGAATGCAAGAGTCATCATACTTACCTAACTCCAAAAATTATGAACTAAAATTCCCACTGTAATAAATTTATCATAGATCGGTATGCAAAAAGATTCAACATTCTACCACTCTCTGAATTTTCTAGGGAATTTTTGCAACAGCGGTAAACTTTCTGTTTTCAAACAGCAACATGTATATTAGCAAAATAAGCATGGCAAAGGCTATCCTTGACTTTTTATTGGAAATAAAGATGCAAAACATTAATCTAATTAACAGCAAGCAAAAACTAACAAAAGAAAATGACTCTCCAAGCAAAACACATATCATGTGGTGAATAAAAATATAGCTCCAAGTAAAGTTACCGATGAACGAAGACGAAAGAGGGGATGCCTTCCGGGGCATCCCTAAGCTTAGGCTCTTGGTTGTCCTTGAATATTACCTTGGGGTGCCTTGGGCATCCCCAAGCTTAGTCTCTTGCTACTCCTTATTCCATAGTCCATCGAATCTTTACCCAAAACTTGAAAACTCCACAACACAAAACTCAACAAAAAACTCGTAAGCTCTGTTAGTATAAGAAAATAAAACCACCACTTAGGCACTGTAATGAACTCATTCTAAATTAATATTGGTGTAATATCTACTGTATTTCAACTTATCTATAGTTCATACACTCGATACTACTCATAGATTCATCAAAATAAGCAAACAACACATAAAAAACAGAATTTGTCAAAAACAGAATAGTCTGTAGTAATCTGTATCAAACGTATACTTCTAGAACTCGAAAAATCATACCAAATTATGAAGTCCTACAAAATGCGTGTACCAATCCAGAGCAAAAAGAATCAGATCAGAAGCACGTGTCTGTGAATTAAAAAAACTAATTTACTAGGTGAAAAAGTTTCTGATTTTCAGCAGGATCAACACAACTATCACCGTAAGCTATCCTAAAGGTCTTACTTGGCACTTTATTGAAACAAAAGCTATAAAACATGATTACTACAGTAGCATAATCATGTGGACACACAAAAACAGTAAGGATAAATATTTGGTTGTCTCCCAACAAGCGATTTTCTTTAATGCCTTTTAGCTAGGCATGATGATGACAATGATGCTCACATAAAAGATAAGAATTGAAACATAACGGGAGCATCATGAAGCATATGACTAGCACATTTAAGTCTAACCCACTTCCTATGCATAGGGATTTTGTGAGCAAACAACTTATGAGAACAATAATCAACAAGCATAGGAAGGTAAAACAAGCATAGCTTCGAAATTTTCAACACATGCATAGAGATGAAACTTGACATTATTGCAATTCCTACAAGCATATGTTCCTCCCTCATAATAATTTTCAGTAGCATCATGAATGAATTCAACAATATAACCAGCACCTAAAGCATTCTTTTCATGATCTACAAGCATAGAATTTTTACTACTCTCCACATAAGCAAAATTCTTTTCATCAATAGTAGTGGGAGCAAACTCAACAAAATAACTATCATATGATTGAAAATTAAGATCAAGATGACAAGTTTCATGGTTATCATTATTCTTTAAAGCATACATGTCATCACAATAATCATCATAGATAGGAGGCATGCTTTCATCATAGTAAATTTGCTCATCAAAGCTTGGGGGACAAAAAATATCATCTTCATCAAACATAGCTTCCCCAAGCTTGTGGCTTTGCATATCATTAGCATCATGGATATTCAAGGAATTCATACTAACAACATTGCAATCATGCTCATCATTCAAAGATTTAGTGCCAAACAATTTAGAGATTTCTTCTTCTAGCACTTGAGCACAATTATACTTTCAGTCATACTCACGAAAGATATTAAAAAGGTGAAGCGTATGAGACAAACTTAACTCCATTTTTTGTAATTTTCTTTTATAAACTAAACTAGTGATAAAACAAGAAACAAAAAGATTCAATTGCAAGATCTAAAGATATACCTGTTGGGGAACGTAGTAATTTCAAAAATTTCCTACGCACACACAAGATCATGGTGATGGCATAGCAACGAGAGGGGAGAGTGTTGTCCACGTACCCTCGTAGACCGTAAGCAGAAGCGTTGTGACAACGCGGTTGATGTAGTCATACGTCTTCACGATCCGACCAATCCAAGTACCGAATGTACGGCACCTCCGAGTTTAGCACACGTTCAGCTCGATGACGATCCCCGGGCTCCGATCCAGCAAAGCTTCAGGGATGAGCTCCGTCAGCACGACGGCGTGGTGACGATGATGATGTTCTACCAGCGCAGGGCTTCGCCTAAACTCCGTGACGATATGACCGAGGTGGAATATGGTGGAGGGGGACACCGCACACGGCTAAGGAACGATCCGTAGATCAACTTGTTTC
The DNA here is from genome assembly GCA_021437245.1 of Aegilops speltoides. NCBI lineage: Eukaryota > Viridiplantae > Streptophyta > Magnoliopsida > Poales > Poaceae > Aegilops > Aegilops speltoides. The sequence continues at coordinate 77,166,900 of CM038141.1, forward strand.
AAGGTAAACTCCTTCTCTAGAAAGGATCCATTTTTAGCAACGAATATCTTGCCTTCGGATCTGTGATAGAAGGTGTACCCAACGATTTCCTTTGGGTATTCTATGAATACGCACTTCTCCGATTTGGGTTTGAGCTTATCAGGATGAATTTTTTTTTCACATAAGCATCGCAGCCCCAAACTTTAAGAAACGACAACTTGGGTTTCTTTCTAAACCACAGTTCATATGGTATCGTCTCAACAGATTTAGATGGTGCCCTTTTAACGTGAATGCAGCTGTCTCTAATGCATAACCCCAAAACAATAGTGGTAATCAGTAAGAGACATGATAGATCGCACCATATCTAGTAAAGTGCGATTATGACGTTTGGACACACCATTACGTTGTGGTGTTCCATATGGCATGAGCTATGAAACTATTCCACATTGTTTTAATTGAAGACCAAACTCGTAACTCAAATATTCGTCTCCGCGATCAGATCGCAGAAACTTTATTTTCTTGTTACGATGATTTTTCCACTTCACTCTAAAATTCTTTGAACATTTCAACTATTTCAGACTTATGTTTCATCAAGTAGATATACCAATATCTGCTCAAATCATCTTGTGAAGGTCAGAAAATAACGATACTTGCCACGAGCATCAACACTAATTGGATCGCATACATCGGTATGTATTATTTCCAATAAGTCAGTAGCTTGTTCCATTGTTCCGGAGAACGGAGTTTTAGTCATCTTGCCCAAAAGGCACGGTTCGCAAGCATCAAATGATTCATAACCAAGTGATTCCAAAAATCCATCTTTATGGAGTTTCTTCATGCGCTTTACACCGATATGACCCAAACGGCAGTGCCACAAATAAGTTGCACTATCATTATCAACTTTGCATCTTTTGGCATCAATATTATGTATATGTGTATCACTACGATCGAGATCCAACAAACTATTTTCATTGGGTGTATGACCATCAAAGGTTTTATTCATTTAAATAGAACAACAATTATTCTCTGATTTCAAATGAATAACCGTATTGCAATAAACATGATCAAATCATATTCATGCTCAACACAAACGCCAAATAACATTTATTTAGGTTTAACACCAATCCCAAAAGTATAGGGAGTGTGCGATGATGATCATATCAATCTTGGAACTACTTCCAACACTCATCGTCACTTCCCCTTCAACTAGTCTTTGTTTATTCTGTAACTCATGTTTCGAGTTACTAATCTTAGCAACCGAACAAGTATCAAATACTCAAATGCTACTATAAACACTAGTAAGGCACATATCAATAACCTATATATCAAATATACCCTTGTTCACTTTGCCATCCTTCTTATCCACCAAATGTTCAGGGCATTTCCGCTTCCAGTGACCATTTCTTTGCGGTGTAAGCACTCGGTTTGTGCTTTGGTCCAGCTTTGGTCTTCTTCACGGGAGTGACAACTTGTTTGCCATTCTACTTGAAGTTTCTCTTTCTTTCCCTTTGCCCTTTTCTTGAAACTAGTGGTATTGTCAATCATCAACACTTGATGCTCTTTCTTGATTTCTACCTTCGTCGATTTCAACATCACGAGAGCTCGGGAATCGTTTTCGTCATCCCTTGCATACTATAGTTCATCACAAAGTTCTACTAACTTGGTGATGGTGACTAGAGAATTCTGTCAATCACTATCTTATCTGGAAGATTAACTCCCACTTGATTCAAGCGATTGAAGTACCCGGACAATCTAAACACATGCTCACTAGCTGAGCGATTCTCCTCCATCTTTTAGCTATAGAACTTGTTGGAGACTTCATATCTCCAAACTCGGGTATTTGCTTGAAATATTAACTTCAATTCCTGGAACATCTCATATGGTCCATGACGTTCAAAACGTCTTTGAAGTCCCGATTCTAAGCCGTTAAGCATGGTGCACTAAACTATCAAGTAGTCATCATACCAAGCTTTGTCAAACGTTCATAACGTCTACATCTGCTCCTGCAATATGTCTGTCACCTAGCGGTGCATTAAGGACATAATTCTTCTGTGCAGCAATGAGGATAAACCTCAGATCACGGATCCAATCCGCATCATTGCTACTAACATCTTTCAACACAGTTTTCTCTAGGAACATATCAAAATAAACATATGAAAGCAACAATGCGAGCTATTGATCTATAACATAATTTGCAAAATACTACCAGGACTAAGTTCATGATAAATTAAAGTTCAATTAATCATATTACGTAAGAACTCCCACTTAGACAGACATCTCTCTAGTCATCTAAGTGATCACATGATCCAAATCAACTAAACCATGTCCGATCATCACGTGAGATGGAGTAGTTTTCAATGGTGAACATCACTATGTTGATCATATCTACTATATGATTCACGCTCGACCTTTCGATCTCCGTGTTCCGAGGCCATATTTGTATATGCTAGGCTCGTCAAGTTTAACCTGAGTATTCCGTGTGTGCAACTATTTTGCACCCGTTGTATTTGAACGTAGAGCCTATCACACCCGATCATCACGTGGTGTGTCGGGGTAATGGGCGATGGGTAGGCTGACCCAGGACCCAAGATCATTCAAGACATCGGGGCAGGCCGCGCCCCTCAGCCGAGTCCTAGCTGGCGACCTTCGAGAAGGCCGAGTCCCAGCTGGCGACCTTCGAAGAAGCAGAGTCCTCAGATGGCGACTCAAACAAGCCGACTGGACTTGCGACCTCTCAAGGGGCCGACTATGAGAGTCGGCCCGCGACCTTCACGAAGATCGATGCGGGTACAGCCCCGACGTGGCTGTCCCTCATGGCCCACGGAGGAAGGCATAGCTCTGATGAGCCGCGTCGCCGGAGATCTCCGGTGAGGCGCGGCATTGCCATGCCTCCTCGACCTCACCCACAAGGCGCGAGGCATTTGTGCCACGACGGCGCGCCAGACGCCCAGAGATCGCCGGGCCCCCGTCAGAGAGATAGAAGAAGGCGGCCGGAGAGCTCGAAGACGGCCTGCCGTGGGAGCCGGCCTTCCCAGTCGGCCGCCCCGCCAGGCCCCACGAGCCATAAATCGATTGACGGGAGTGGCGGCGATGATCGCTGACAGACGGCGGACTGTTCCCACGACCCCATGACCAAGCTCGTCATCGAGTATCAAGACAAGTTGTTCTCGCTGTCATCAGGGCCCACCAGCGGGCCCAGGCCGGCAGGAGGGCGGTTGCAAGAGAGATCGACGCGGGGCCACGCCCGTCAGTTACCGACATACCCAGGCCTCTGGGTAGGCCTATATAAACCCCAGGGCACCCATGCAAAGGGTTCGCCCTAGGCGTGTTTAGACACATAGCAAGAGGGAAAGAGCTAGCCTTGCTCCTCCTCGCCTCCAAACAGCTCGAGGAGCACCTTTGTACTATCACCCCATAGTGATCATGCGGAGACCCTTGAGAGCAGCAGATGGGGTGTTATCTCTCTGAGAGCCCGAAGCTGGGTAAGATTCGCGGCGTGCATGTCTTCGCCTCATCCGTTTCTGTGCACCGCGACGTTCTACTCGCCCCCACCATGATAAGCCACCCGCTGGCATATGTCGATCCAACCCCGACATTTGGCGCCCACCGTGGGCGAGGTGCACCGTCGTCCGGAGATCTGCTCGACGGAACCCTCTTCCTCCTCGGCGAAGCGCAGCCAGCCCGGCTTCGCCAGATGGAGTTCATCGGACGACGCTGCGTGGCGCTGGCCGCTGCATGCGAAGCTTCGCCGAACTTATCGGCGAGGTGCGCCTCTCCGATGAACCCGCGCCGAGCGCAGGCGCGGGTGGCCCCAAGAACCTTCTCGCGGGCCTCCTCGACTAACTCCAAGTCATTTGGCGAGCCAGGCCAGATTTGGAGTCCGTAGGCTCCTCCGACCGATCTTTGGTCGACTCCGACGCCGTGTCGCTGATATCTTCCCCACCAATGTGGTGGTTCACGACGAGCCGCTCAGACGAGGAGAGCGGCGGAAGCGCCGTCACGGAGGTGCTTGTCATCGGCCACGGCGAGCACTCCGGTGAAAACGCCCAGACCCGCTGCTCGCGCCCTGCAGACCTGTCCGCGCCATCCTGCAGGACGCGGACGCAGAGATCTTTGGAAGAACGCCGCCTTCAGATCATCGATGGCGCCAAGAAGTTGGCGAGCATGAGACGCTTGTCCGAAGCATGCCAGCGCGAGATGGACCGTGCTGTTGGCGGCTCGCCGGCTCCGACTGGGCCAAGCCGTCTCGGTGCGGTCCGAGAGCGCGGCGGAGCCATCGCCGATCTGTTCGGGGCGAAGCGCCCCGTGTACGCCACCCCTGCGGAGAACATCCGCGCCGCCCAAGCGGCGACCAAGGAGCTGAGGAACCTCAAAGGCGAAGAGCGCCGTGTAATAACGGAGCGAGTCCAGCAACTCCTCGACGCGGTTGCTGCGCAGAACGCGGCAGGCGGCCGCGCCGACGCGCAGCAGCAGCAGCAGAATGACGACCTACCCCCTCGCCGAGATCAAGGCGCGACCTCCCGGACGCCGACTGGCGGAGGCCACGGGAGGAAAGAGAAGGAGCCGGCTGCGAGCCACAGCCGGACTCGCATCACCATCGAGCGCGACCAAGACGGCCGCCCCCGAGCAGTGGAGCGGCGAGATGATTATCTGCCTCCCCCGCCCCGAAGAGAACGGCGAGTCTCTCCGCCGCCTGTAGAGCATCCGACTCTCGAAGGTCGCCTTGGCCGCCGAGAGGGAGTCGGAGAGTACGACGCCCGCCACCGGATCGACCGACTCCACAGATCTCGGCGTTAGAAGAAGAAGATGAGCTGGTTCGCTTTGCTTCGCCCCGTGATCGAGACGAGCCCTTCCCCAAAGGGTTCACGCTTCGAGATACGCCCAAGTACACCGCCCGTGAAGCCGGAGGATTGGTTGATAGACTACTCCACGGCCGTCAACATCGCTAACGGCAACAAGCGAAGTTGCCGTGAAATATGTTCCCTCATGCTCCGTGGCACGGCTCGGACATGGCTGAACAGCCGAAGCCCCGCAAGATCAACAGTGGGTCGACTTCATCAAGCCTTCATTCGCAACTTCACCAAAGACATACAAGCGACCTCCCAAGCCGCGCCAGCTCTCCTTGTGCGCGCAAGGCCTCAAGAATCGACGCGCGACTATCTCACGCTACTGGGGCGAACTCCGAAACTCCTGCGAGGGCGTGCACGAGGTGCAGGCCATTGAGTACTTTACGGCCGGGTGCCGAGAGGGCACCCTCCTCAAGCACAAGCTCCTCTGCGACAAGCCCGAGACCTCGACGAACCGCTAATCATAGCGACAAGTACGCCACGGCCGACTCCTCTATGAAGACAGAGATCCAAGTCAACGCGGCTGGCAAAGTGACTCCCCGGGCTCCCGTAACCCCGGCCGAGACGCCCACCAGCGACAACAACAGAATGACAACAAGCGAAAGCCCCCGGCCGACTTCCAACAATCGGCGGTCGTAAAGAGAAGATCAAGAACCGGAGGGCAGCCTCCGCCAAGCGCGTAGGGTGGCAAGTCCAATTGGTTGCCGCCTTCTCCTATGAGCAGACTCTGGATGGTCCTTGCAAGTTTCACGATGGCGGGCCGCCAAACCACACCACCGAAAGTGCCACTGCTCGTCAGATCGCCAAGGGGACGGCCTTGCCCCGCCGCCGCCTGCGGGGCCGCCGCCACCTCCGCCGCCTCCGCAGCCGGCGGCTCGGCCAATCGGCGCAGTCCAAGACGAGTTCCCAGAGGAGCACGGAGCATACGCTGTGTTCACCGGCCTGGCAGATGATCGGCGCAGATGGCGCCAACAAAGAAGAAGAAGTCAACGCAGCGGGCGCAGGTTCCCCGAGTTCATGCATTGGTTCGAGAAGCCTATCGGCTAGAGTCGGGCAGATCACCCAGGTGATGCCGAGTCCGGCTCTACGCCTTGGTTCTCGAGCGACCTTGGCCACCGATAGCGGGCCGCCGCTTCTCGCGGGTCCCGATAGATGGAGGCAGCAGCATAAACATTCTGCATAAGGATACCATGGAGAAGCTCGAATCGGCGGAGGCAGCTGCAGTAACAGCCGCACCGTGTTCCATGGAATCGCATCGGCCTCTCCTGCTCGCCAATTGGCAAGATCTCGATAGACGTCCTCTTCGGAGACAAAGATCACTTCCGCCGAGAGCGCCACCGTTCGAGGTGGTGGATTTGGAGAGCCCGCACACGCGCTGTTAGGTCGGCCAGCCTTGGCCAAATTCATGGCGGTCCCCACTACGCCTACCTCAAGATGAACATGCCGAGTTCCAAGGGATCTGACCATTGCCGGCGACTATAAGAAGTCGTCCGCCCACGCGCCGAGAGCGGTCGGTTGGCGAATCTTTGGTGATCGCGGCGAGAAGCTCCTTGATCGGGTCGTGGCGATGGCTGGGAAGCAGGTGGAGATGTCGCTGACCCCAAGGAGTCGGAGGCGTAGGATCATTCAAGCCGCCAAAGAAACCAAGAGGATACCCTTGGACCCGAGCACCAGAGAAGTACGCTGTCATAGGCTCGCCTCGACAAAGAATAGGAAGGCGAGCTCGTCGATTTACTCCGTGAGAATCGGGACATCTTTGCATGGTCCCCAAGGACATGCCAGTGTACCGACGGAATTCGCCGAGCACAAGCTACATGTCGGGCCAGATGTGAAGCCCGTCAGGCAGCCTTTGCGCCGCCTGTCAGAAGAGAAGAGAAGAGTCGTCGGAGAAGAGATAGCCCGGCTTCTGGCAGCCGGATTCATCATGGAAGTATTTTTTCCAGAGTGGTTGGCCAACCTGTCTTTGGTATTGAAGAAGAACAAGCGATGGCGGATGTGCATTGACTACACCAGCCTCAACAAAGCCTCGCCGAAGGACCCGTTTGTTCGCCAAGGATTGATCAGTGATAGACTCCACGGTACCGGATGCGAGCTGTTGAGCTTCTTGGATGCATACTCGTGGTATCATCGATCGTGAATCTCGCAGACAGTCAAGACCGCATTCATCACGCCATTTGGAGCCTTCGCCACCGACGATGACGCTCGCTTGAGGAATGCCGGCGCCACCTTCGGTGTTGCATGCGAAGTGCCTCCTCAAGCAACTCGGCAGGAACGCCCATGTTTATGTAGATGATGTGGTGGTAAAGACGGAGAAGCATGGGACGCTGCTAGAAGATCTCAAAGAGACCTTTGAGAATCTGTGCCGATTCCAGATCAAGCTCAATCCAGAGAGATGCGTGTTCGGAGTCCCAGCCGGCCAACTCCTCGGTTTTTTGGTCTCCGAACGCGGCATAGAGTGCAACCCTGTGAAGATCAAGGCCATTGACAGGATGGAGGTACCCACCGATCGCCGGATGTGCGAAGTTCACCGGCTGCTTGGCTTCGATAAGCCGATTCATCGATCGGTGGGCGAAAGCTCGCCATTGTATCGTTGATGAAGAAGACCACCTTTTGAGTGGAACCACAAGGCGATGAGGCATTTCTCCAATCAAGAAGATGTCATGCGACTTCGTGTTGGCGGCTTCGACTCCCAAAGAGCCCATGCTTTTATACATCGCCGCTACCACCGGTAGTCAAGACGCTTATTGTAGTCGAACGCAAGGAGGAAGGCAAGGCGCCCCGTCCCGAGACCAAAGATATTACCCGAGCGAGGTATCGTCGACCTCCAAGCGTAACTACCTCACTACCGTAAGATGTGCTACTGGCGGCATTTTGCCGCCAAGAAGTCAAGCCCTACTTTCAAGAGCATCCAATCATCGTGGTTTGCACCACTCCACTCGCCGAGATCATCTAAGTCGAGATGCTTCCGCCGAGTGGCCAAGTGGGCTATCGATCTAGCTCCCTACACCATTTACTACCAACCTCGCGACCGCCATCAAGTCGCAGCGCTTAGCCGACTTTCGCCGACCGGGCCGAGACTCAATACCGCCGCCGCTACCGACTCTACCATCGGCGATCGCATTTCGACGGCTCCAAGATGCGCCCGCCTCGGAGCCGGCCGCCCTCACCTCCCCAAGGGCGACAAGCTCAAACACGCTTTTGTAAATCCACTTCGCCGCTTCCAACAACGTCGCCAATATGAAGCGCCATCCACGGGCTCCGGCTTGCCAAAGAACTTCGGCATTCGCGGATCACGTGCTATGGCGACTCCGACTTGGTGGTTCAAAGAATCATCCGCGATCGACGCCAAAGACGCAAACATGGCAAGCTACCGTTTCTTGGTGCAGAATCGAGCGAATATTTTGAAGGATGCGAATTCCTCCATGTACCAAGAAACGACAACGATCAAGCAGACGATTGGCGCGAAGTCGGCTCCACTCGCCAGCGATCCTTCGGCGCCGCCCTTCGCCAGCCTCGCCGCCTATCAAGCCTTCACCGAATCCGACTCCATTTTCGTGCGGCCCGCCAGAGATAATCGGATCCGACTCAAGACCCCAAAGAAGCAACCTCAAGAAAGCCGCGGCTGCCGGGGATCGCGCCATCTGGGCCCGGGATCTGCGCCGGTCGGCCGGGATCGCGCCGACATCCGGGATCGCGATCGGCTCTGGGATCGTCGGTCGGGAGGACTTGAGTTCGACCCGGAGATCGTCGGTCGGCCCGGGAGCTGCTCCAGTCGGCCCAGAGATTCCCTCAATTCAGCAAGTGGCAGCAGAGTACAACCCGCCGCCTCCCAGCCCAGCCGCCCTTGTCCAAGTCGCTGTGGTGGCAGTCGAAGAGATAGCAGCACCTTCATGGGCGCAGCCCATCCTCAAGTTCCTAGTAAACAAGGAGTTACCTGCAGACGAGACTCTGGCTCGGCAAGTGCAACGCCGAGCTGCAGCCTACACCATAGTCAACAGAGAGTTAGTTAGGCGCAGCGTTACTGGTGTCCACCAGCCGCGAGAATCGAACAAGGCCAGCGATCCTCGAGACATCCATCGTATGAAAACGGCCACCATGCGGCTTCAAGAGCGCCAGGCCAAAGCCTTTCTAAGACGGTTTCTTTTGGCCGATCGCCTCGAAGAAGCTAAAGAACTAGTCAAGAAGTGCAAGGGTGCGGTGTTCCGCTCCAAGCCCCTTCACCGGCTTCATACGAAGACAATCCCCATCGCTCGCCCTTCGCAGTTTGGGGCCCGGACATGGTGGGACCTTTCAAGACGGCCCGAGGCGGCCTAACTCATTTGCTCGCCGCAGTGGACAAGTTCACCAAGTGGGTAGAAGCAAAGCCCATCAAGAAATTAAACGGCCCACAAAGAAGTGACCTTCATTGCCGACATCACAAAGGCGATGCGGCATACCGCGACAAGATCATCACGCATAACGGCACCAATTTCGCCAAAGGCGCTTTGGCTCGTTTGCGCGACGCAGGGCATCCGACTCGACTTAGCGTCCCTTGCCCATCCGCAGTCAAACGGCCAGGTGGAACGAGCCAACGGCCTCATCCTGTCCGGCATCAAGCCTCGATTGGTCGAACCTCTCGAGCGCTCGGCTGGTTGTTGGGTGGAAGAGCTGCCTGCCGTCCTCCGGAGTCTGCGCACGACTCCGAACAGGTCAACCGGCTTTACGCCGTTCTTCCTCGTCTACGGTGCCGAAGCCGTCATCCCGACGGATATACAATTCGACTCTCCGCGAGTCTCCATGTACACCAAGAGGAGGTCAAGAAGACGCCAAGACGGCGCCGACCTGTTGAAGAGGGCCGATTGTTGGCACTCGGTCGGTCCGCATCTACCAGCAGAGTCTGCGCGGTACTACAATAGCAAGGTCAAGCCAAGATCATTCCAAGAAGGCGATTTGTGCTCCGCTGATTCAGAGAACAGCCGCCAAAGACAAGTTGTCGGCGCCTTTGGGAAGGTCCTTCATCATCAGAAGGTGCTAGGAACGACGCCTACTATTTGATCGACGCCGAAGCCTCGAAGCGCAAGAGGGACGACTCCGCAAGGAAACGGAGCGCCAGGAACGCAAATCTTCTTCAAGATTTTACAGATTGATGCAAAGATGTATCACGCTACCCCCTTTGTATTAAGTACTACAGATTTAGGCCCCCGAGACGAGCTCGGGACCGCCTTTTGATTATCTCAGATGATATGGATCACGCGTCCAAATTCTTTCTCCTTTTCATCATACTATCCGCACTGGTCCGACTAGTCGCCCGGGACTCGCCACTTTGTGCTATGAAATGCTCCTCAAGTCGACAAGTAATGTCTTTGCGCCAAAGCCGCTCTCTGCTGAAAGCCGCAGTTCGCAGAGCGACTGTCGGTAAGCTGAGGGACGGAAAGAGCGAGCGCACACATGAAAAACGGCTAAGGACTTAAGAGCTACGCATGGCCCAAGCCGGCTCCCAGCCTCCCCCCACTGAACCGACTCGCGAGTAGTCGGCTCATAGTCTCAACCCTTATCAGGGCGACCGACTCGAGAGTCGGCTGTCGACTTTCAGCCAAACTTGCTAGGATGTTCTAAACGATTATACTTGCCTCCCTAAAGTAGCTCAAGACTTGACCCGTGGCGATCCGCAGAGCGGCCGCCCGATTGGCAAGGCGGCAAACCAAGGAAGGCGGCAAAGGAAAAACAATAAAGAATCAAGCAAGGAAAGGCGGAAACTTGATAAATATTTACATAAGGCCCTTGGCCGAATACACCCCGCGGGTGGAATTGTTCGCAACTGACAAGTTTTTTCAAGGAACAAAAGAGACAGGTAGAGCCGAACCACTCTAGGGGGCGGCCTTCGGAGCCGGAGGGCTGGAGGTGGCGGCGGTGTCGGACGTCAGGCGTCGGTTGGCGGTCTCGGCTTGTCGCCCAATGACGGTCGCTTTGTCCTTCGAGGCTCGTTCTTCGGAGGCACGATCAGCCGAGATGCCGCCGCCGTTTCGGCGCGGCTCCTCGCCTCCGATCCTTCGACTCGCCCTCCTCTTCGTGTTGGAGCCGATCACCTCCGCCGAGTCCTCCTCAGACTCGGATGCATCCTCGAACCACTCCGGCGGCACCTCCTCGCCGCCCGGTCCGCCAGCACGAAGACGCTGGTGTCCGTGTACTCAGCCGATGGCCGCCTGCAGGCCGCAAGGGCGCCTTCCACGATTTCCGGCTTGGCCTGGCTTCCGATCGAACGCTGCCAGCGGTTCAGGTCCAGCCTGTGGTACCACCTTTGATTTAACTCCAAGGTCCGGCGTGCTCGGCATGGGCCGAGGAGCCCTCCAAGCCTCGGCGACCGACGGCGACCTCCGGCCGGCCCGGCCGTCCGATCGGCGGGCGAAGAGCCGGCACCTCCGGCCACAGGGCGGCAACGACTTGGGCGCCGGCACGCTGAAGACGACGCAGCAGACGGTGAGCAGGACGAAGGCGAGCTCCGATGCTCAAGAGCTGCTCATCGATGGTTCGGGGGGCATTGGCGGCAATCACTTCGCCTTTCGCCCTCCGCTCCTCCCGATCCGCCTCGATGGCCAGCGGAACGGCCTGTGAGTGGCCGGGAAAGAAGTCTGCCAAAGACAAGAAAAGGAGACAGTCAGGAAAACCAGAAGACAGTTCGACACAGAGTCGAAAGACCAAAGAAGAGAAGCCAAGAGTTACCATCGACGATGTCCTCCAGCTCGTGATAGCCGGAGGTCAAGATCGCCACGGCCGGTCCAGCGGACCGCCCATCTCGAACTCAGCTAGGAGGGCTACCTCCGCGACTTGGCATCCTCTGCGCTTCCGCAGTTAGTTCCTTCGCGGCCAGCTGCGCCGCCAAAGAGGTCGCGCTCGGACGAGCCTGTCCGACTCCTCCTCCTTAGCGCGACGGCGGTATTGGCCTCGCCTTAGCTGCTCGGAAGGGTGGCATTGGCGCTCAAGCTCGAAAAAAGACAAAGCATTGTCAACAAGAAGAAGTCGCGGGGAGATCCGCCCGATCGCCAGCAGTCGGCCCGAATCTCGGGACTATAGCCCATGGAAGGCCAAATGCGCTTCACGGAGAAGAAAGAAGGAAGGTCGCCGGAGATCCGCCCGATCGCTCAATGATCGGCCCGAATCTCGGGATTACAGCCTGCTGGTGCGCAACATGCGCTTCATGAAGAAGGAAGAATCGGCTCACCTTGACTTTCCGCCAGATCGGCGGTCCGCTTCTCAGCTCCTCAACATTGCGGTTGAAGGCGAGCGCGGAGGTTGTGATACTCTGCAAGGCCGCAAAGCAAAGTCGATCTTTGAGTCATAGACAGAGTTCCGAGCCGCCGCTCAGCAGCCGACCAACTCGGGATTACACTCAGATGGGTGCGCGCGCGCCTCACGTAAAAAAGACAAGAGACCAAAAAGGAAAACGGCATACCTGCACGGAGGTCCGCAGGCCGACGCGCCTTTGGTGTAGAGTTGAGGGCGCCACCTTTTTGGCGCAACTTGATCGAACGCCCAGAGAGCTGGTTCGGCGGGCCGGTGCCGCCTTGGCGCACTCCAGCCGGTGGGCGCGCATCGAAGCCTCAGATCTGTGTTCGCCATCGGGCGACGTCGGCCTCGAGCTCAGGCGCCGAGCTCGCCCTCTCGATCCGGCGGCGCGTTGGCACGGCGACCTGAAGAAGCAGCCGCGCGTCGGCACCGTCCGCAGTCGGCGGATCCTGCGGGTCCACCGGCTCCTTGCCGTGCGGCCTCGGAGACGGAGGCGGCGGAGGTGGCGGAGGCGGCGCGTGAGTATCCGAGCCCGAGGCGTCGCCACCGTCCTCCGCGAGAGGGTTTGCGGCGCCGACCTCCCTGGTCTGCCCCGTGAACTCAGGGGGCGGTGGTGCTGACGACAGCGGGGGAACGAGCATCGCCGCGCGGCGGCGAACGGCCTCCTCGCATCCCGCTTCGCCGCGGTCGCGGCCATGGCCTCCTCCAGGTGCCGCTGGGCGTTGGCGGCCGCTTTCTCGGCCTCCGCCCTCTCCAGGCGGCCGGCCTCCTCCTCTGCGCGCTTCTCTTGTGCGTTCCGTGCTGTCGCCTCTCGGTGGTCGGCGGCGGGGTCAATCCGCCGTGTGTTGGTGACGCCGCCGCCGACCCCATGACGGAGGGGACGGCGGCTCTTCAAGGAAAGGAGCGCCGGGAAGATTGAGGAAATCGAAAGACTCGAGCGAGATCCGTAAAAGAAATAAGGGTAAGAGACTTACGAAGAAACCAGATGGCGGCCTTCTCACTTCCTTCCGAAGCGGTTGGCCTTCGCGCCGCCTCCTCCCGCTGGTCGCGCGGCGGTTCCCTTGGCTTCTTCGATCCGCCGCGGGCGATTTCGCCCAGCAGGACGCCTCTTACGCCGCCTGGTTGGAAGGGCGGCTCTCGGTTGGCGGCGGGGCGACTTCGCGCCGACGCCGCCCTCGGGCGATCGGCGAAGGTCGCCGACGGTCCGAGGTCGCCGTCTTCTTCCTCTCCGCCGCCTTGGCGTCGGCCTCCAGCCGCCGCAGCCCCAAGTCGGGTCGTCGACGCCATCGACCTCGCGGTCGGGACGAAGTCACGCTGCTCTCTCGTGGATACCGCAGCGGGCGCCCGTGAGAGGGTTCTCGCCAAGATGTCAACAAGATCGAGCTTGAAGTCGGATGCAAGCGAAATCAAAATACAGACGGAAACAACTTACCTCTGGCGGAGGGTTGTCACGCGAGTAAGGCTCCTTGCCGAACTGCCACTCGTCCGTGAACCCGCAGTGGGCGATGAGGTTCACCATGTTCGCCACTTCTCCACGCGGCAAATCCTTGGTGCACAGCCGGCTTGGATCGTGTCGGCCGCTCATCTGACAGATGAGGTCGGGCCGGCCTTGGAGCGGAAGTACCCGGCGCGCCACGAAGGCGGCCAGGAGATCGGAGGCGACGAGCCCCTCCGACTGCGTCATGACTCGGAGGCGCGCCACGGTGCCGACTCCGGAGGTCGAAAGCGATTTCGCCCGATGGGACCAGCTGGGCGGCCGGCCAATCAGCGGCTCGGGGTCGAAGGGCGGCATGTTGACCCAGTCGCCGTCGGTGGAGACGTTCTTCACGTAGAAGTACGTCTTCTCCCACATCTTCACCGATTTCACCAGCGGGATGGGCGGAAAGGGGTTGTCGGCCGTCGTGCGCCGCACCGTGATGTAGGTGCCGCACTGCGCCGGCGTGCCGGTAGCCTGAGTGCCGAGCTTCGAGGAGAAGAACTCCCCCCACAGCTCGAGGGTGGGGAGAACGCCGATGTAGCCCTCGCGACAGGTGGTGGCGGAGAGAAGCACCACCGCATTGGGGGTGAGATGGTGCGGCTGCAAGCTATGGAACTCAAGAAAGGAGCGGAAGAATCCGCTCGCTGGGAGCCCCAGCCCGCGCGTGAGGTGCGAGCGGAAGATGACCCGCTCGCCCTCCTCCGGCGCGGGCCGGATCTCTCCCACCGGCGCAGGACGGGCCTGCACCAAGTCCGCGCCGAGGCGGCGGTTTTATGGCGAACTCGATGTCCTCCGTGATCCACGCCCGAAGCCATCCCATTTGAGCGCGAGGCGGGGGGCGCGGCGGAAGAGGAGCTCATCGCCAGCGAGGAGGAGCACCTGTGCTGCGACGCGAAGAAGAAAGCAACGGAGCGGGGCGAAGGAAGAAGAAAGGCAAGGGAGCGGGGGAGGGAGTGCACGTGCTACGCCGCCACTCCCCCTCTGCCTATTTATAGCCCAACGGGCTGAGAAGCCGAGGGGGCGACGTGGGGATTAACTGCGCCCACAACCCCACGACGCCCCACGATTAACCCCCACGAAGTTACTGCCCGCAGTAACCACGTGGGGATGCCAACCGCCCTCGACCGCAGCGGATCCGCTCGGGAGCCGAGGCGCTGTAATGGCGGGCCCCACGGTGGCCCGCCCCGCCACGCTGCAGGCGTGCAGCTATCGTGATCCACGTGGCGCCACGCGACAGACCGCTCATCGATGGCCGGAGGCGTGATCGATACGCCGCCGTTTCCCGCCACGATCGGCGAACGGCGCCCTGCGGGCCAGCCGACCGCGAGGCGGCCCAAAGACGCGGCAGCCGAATCTCGAGTCGGCACCGCAATGATCGAACCGCGAAGCCCCACGAGGCGGCGCCACCGGCTTCGCCAGCCGGAGACTCATCGTCGGGTAATGGGCCATGGGTAGGCTGACCCAGGATCCAAGATCTTTCAAGACATCGGGGCAGGCCGCGCCCCTGAGCCGAGTCCTAGCTGGCGACCTTCGAGAAGGCCGAGTCCCAGCTGGCGACCTTCGAAGAAGCTGAGTCCTTAGATGGCGACTCTGAAACAAGCCGACTCTGGACTTGCGACCTCTCAAGGGGCCGACTATGAGAGTCGGCCCGCGACCTTTCACGAAGATCGATGCGGTACAGCCCCGACGCGGGCTGTCCCTCATGGCCCACGGAGGAAGGCATGGCTACAAGGAGCCGCCGCCGGAGATCTCCGTGAGGCGCGCATCGCTGCCATGCCTCCTCGACTCAGCCACAAGGCGCGAGGCATCGTGGCCCACGACGGCGGCGCCAGACGCCCAGAGATCGCCGGGCCCCTATCGAGAGATAGAAGAAGACGGCCGGAGAGTTCGAAAGGCGTGCCGTGGGAGCCGGCCTTCCAGAGTCGGCCGCCTCCGCCAGGCCCCAAGAGCCATAAACCGATTGACGGGAGTGGCGGCGGTGATCGCCGACAGACGGCGGCACTGCTCCCACGACCCCATGACCAAGCTCAAGGCCATCGAGTATCAAGACAATGTTCGCTGTCTGCTGGGCCCACCACCGGGCGGGTCCCTGGCCGCAGGAGGACGGTTGCAAGAGAGATCGACGATCGGGGCCACGCCAACAGATTACTGTTGTACCCTGGGTAGGCCTATATAAACCCCCCGGGGCACCCATGCAAAGGGTTCGGCCCTAGGCAGGTTTAGACACATAACAAGAGGGGAAAGAGCTAGCCTTGCTCCTCCCCATAGTGATCATGCGGAGACCCCGCAGAGCAGCAGTAGGGGTGTTATCTCCTCGGAGAGCCCCGAAGCTGGGTAAGATTCGCCGGCGTGCATGTTCGCCTCATCCTGCTTCTGTGCACCGCGACGTTCTACTCGCCCCACCATGATAAGCCACCCGCTGGCATATGTCGATCCAACCCCGACATGGTGTCTCAAAGACGAAGAACTTTCGAACGGTGCATACTCGTGGAGAACACTTCTTGATAATTAGTGAGAGATCATCTTGAAATGCTACCGTCAATCAAAGCAAGATAAGATGCATAAAGGATAAACATCACATGCAATCAATATAAGTGATATGATATGGCCATCATCATCTTGTGCTTGTGATTCCATCTTCAAAGCACCGCCGTGATCACCATCGCCACCGGCGCGACACCTTGATCTCCATCGTAGCATCGTTGTCGTTACGCCCATCTATTGCTTCTACGACTATCGCTACCGCTTAGTGATAAAGTAAAGCAATTATGTATGCTTGCATTTCATACAATAAAGCGACAACCATATGGCTCTCGCCATTGCCGATAACTTTGGTTACAAAACATGATCATCTCATACAATAAAATATAGCATCACGTCTTGACCATATCACATCACAACATGCCCTGCAAAAACAAGTTAGACGTCCTCTACTTTGTTCTTGCAAACTTTACGTGGCTGCTATGGACTTAGCAAGAACCGTTCTTACCTACGCATCAAAAACCACAACGGTAGTTCGTCAAGTTAGTGCTGTTTTAACCTTCGCAAGGACCGGGCGTAGCCACACTTGATTCAGCTAAAGTGAGAGAGACAGACACCCGCCAGCCACCTTTAAGCACGAGTGCTCATAACCGTGAAACCAGTCTCGCGTAAGCATACGCGTAATGTCGGTCCGGGCCGCTTCATCTCACAATACCGCCGAACCAAAGTATGACATGCTGGTAAGCAGTATGACTTGTATCGCCCACAACTCACTTGTGTTCTACTCGTGCATATTACATCTACGCATAAAACCAGGCTCGGATGCGACTGTTGGGGAACGTAGTAATTTCAAAAATTTCCTACGCACACGCAAGATCATGGTGATGGCATAGCAACGAGAGGGGAGAGTGTTGTCCACGCACTCGTGAGACCGAAGCGAAGCGCCAGACAACGCTGTTGATGTAGTCGCACGCCTTCACGATCCGACCAATCCAAGTACCGAACGATGGCACCTTCGAAGTTCAGCACACGCTTAGCTCGATGACGATCCCGGCTCCGATCCAAAGAAAGCTTCGGGATGAGCTCCATCAAGACGACGGCGTGGTGACGATGATGATGTTCTACCGGTAGCAGGCTTCGCCTAAACTCCGCGACGATATGACCGGGTGGAATATGGTGGAGGGGGCACCGACACGGCTAAGGAACGATCCGTAGATCAACTTGTGTGTCTATGGGTGCCCCGCCCAGATATAAAGGAGCCAGGGGAGGAGGCGGCGGCCAAGGAGGGCACGCCAGGGGGAGTCCTACTCCCACCATGAGTAGGACTCCTTCTTCCTAGTTGGAGTAGGAGAAGGGGAAGGAGGAGGAAGAGGGAAGGAAAGGGGGGCCGCCCCTTCCCTTGTCCTATTCGGACTAGGAAGGGAGGCGCGCCCCCCCCGCCTCCTTCCCTCTTCTCCTCGAGGCCCATGTTGGCCCAATAACCCCGGGGTTTCCGTAACCTCCCGGTACTAAGAAATGCCGATTTCAATTTAACGATTCCGATGTCCAAATATAGGCTTCCAATATATCGATCTTTATGTCTCGACCATTTCGAGACTCCTCGTCATGTCCATGATCACATCCGAGACCAACAAACTTCGCACATCAAAACTTATAAACTCATAATAAAATTGTCATTGTAACGTTGCGTAAGGATTCTACGGGTTCGAGAACTATGTAGACATGACCTAGAACTATTCTCGTCAATAACCAATAGCGAATCTGGATTCCCATATTGGTTCCTACATATTCTACGAAGATCTTTATCGGTCAAACCGCATAACAACATACGTTGTTCCTTTGTCATCGGTATGTTACTTGCCCGAGATTTGATCGTCGGTATCCAATACCTAGTTCAATCTCGTTATTGGCAAGTCTCTTTACTCGTTACGTAATGCATCATCCCATAACCAACTCATTGGTTACATTGCTTGCAAGGCTTATAGTGATGTGCATTACCGAGAGGGCCCAGAGATACCTCTCCGACGATCGGAGTGACAAAACCTAATCTCGAAATATGCCAACTCAACATGTGCCTTCGGAGACACCTTTAGTATTCCTTTATAATCACCTAGTTACATTGTGACGTTTGGTAGTACCCAAAGTGTTCCTCCGGTAAACGGGAGTTGCATAATTCTCATAGTTACAGGAACATGTATAAGTCATGAAGAAAGCAATAGCAATATACTAAACGATCAAGTGCTAGGCTAACGGAATGGGTCATGTCAATGACATCGTTCTCCTAATGATGTGATCCCATTAATCAAATGACAACACATGTCTATGGTTAGGAAACATAACCATCTTTGATCAACAAGCTAGTCAAGTAGAGGCATACTAGTGACACTATGTTTGTCTATGTATTCACACATGTATTATGTTTCCGGTTAATACAATTCTAGCATGAATAATAAACATTTATCATTAAATAAGGAAATAAATAATAACTTTATTATTGCCTCTAGGGCATATTTCCTTCAATACCTTCAAGCACTCACCTCCCCGGCAACGGCGCCAGAAAAGAGCTTGATGTCTACTACACAACCTTTTTCATGTAGACGTTGTTGGGCCTGCAAGTGCACAGGGTTGTAGGACAGTAGGAAATTTCCCTCAAGTGGATGACCTAAGGTTTATCAATCCGTAGGAGGCGTAGGATGAAGATGGTCTCTCTCAAGCAACCCTGCAACTAAATAACAAAGAGTCTCTTGTGTCCACAACACACCCAATACAATGGCAAATTGTATAGGTGCACTAGTTCGGCGAAGAGATGGTGATACAAGTGCAAAAGAGATGGTAGCTATAGGTTTTTGTAATCTGAAAAAATAAAAACAGCAAGGTATCTAATGGTAAAAGTGAGCGTAAACGGTATTGCAATGATAGGAAACAAGGCCTAGGGTTCATACTTTCACTAGTGCAAGTTCTCTCAACAATAATAACATAGATAGATAATATAACAAGCCCTCAACATGCAACAAAGAGTCACTCCAAAGCCACTAATAGCGGAGAACAAACGTAGAGATTATGGTAGGGTACGAAACCACCTCAAAGTTATTCTTTTGGATCAATCTATAAAAGAGTTCGTACTAGAATAACACCTTAAGACACAAATCAACCAAAACCCTAATGTCACCTAGATAATCCATTGTCACCTCAAGTATCCGTGGGCATGATTATACGATATGCATCACACAATCTCAGATTCATCCAACCAACACAAAGTACTTCAAAGAGTGCCCCAAAGTTTCTATCGGAGAGTCAAGAACGTGTGCCAACCCCTATGCATAGTTTCCCAATGTCACGAAACCCGCAAGTTGATCACCAAAACATACATCAAGTGGCACATGATATCCCATTGTTACCACAGATAATCACGGCAAGACATACATCAAGTGTTCTCATAAAAGACTCAATCCGATAAGATAACTTCAAAGGGGAAACTCAATTCATCACAAGAGAGTAGAGGGGGAGAAACATCATAAGATTCAACTAGAATAGCAAAGCTCGGGATACATCAAGATCGTGCCATAGAGGGAACACGAGAGAGAACACGAGAGAGAGAGAGAGAGAGAGAGAGATCAAACACATAGCTACTGGTACATACCCTCAGCCCCGAGGGTGAACTACTCCTCCTCGTCATGGATAGCGCCGGATGATGAAGATGGCCACGGTGATGGGATCCCCTCTGGCGTGGTGCCGAACGGGCTCTCGAGAGGTTTTGGTGGCTACAGAGGCTTGCGGCGGCGAACACCGATCTATCTTCTGCTCGGAAGTTTTAGGGCACGAGGTATATATGGGTGAAAGGAGTACGTCGGTGGAGCTACGGGGCCCCACAAGGGGCGCGCCGGGGGTGGGGGCGCCCCACCCTCGTGAGCACCTCCCGTATCTTCCGACGTGGGGTCCAAGTCCATCGTGGGTTTCCTTCCAAAATAACTTCTCCAGCTTGATTTCATTCCGCTTTGACTCTCGATATTCCTTTTCCTCAAAACACCAAATAGGCATAAAACAACAAATCTGGCTGGGCCTCCGGTTAATAGGTTAGTCCCAAAAATAATATAAAAGTGGATAATAAAGCCCAATATTGCCTAAAACACTAGATAAAGTAGCATGGAGCAATAAAAAATTATAGATATGTTGGAGACGTATCAGTAGGGAAGGTGTTTCTTAGGGTCTTCAGAACAACAGGTAAAATAATATATTTCACATAAATTCCAAGCATAGCATTGCAAACGATGAATTTGATCCAGTAAAAGTTTCCCTTTTTGAGATAAGTGGTGTCGCACATAACAAGCATGGTCATCTAAAGATTTGCCCTCAACTAAGATAGTTGGGGTTTCAGCACGAGCACATAGGGATCGAAGATGATCCAAGTAAAAAGCTTCAGGAGTGTGATAGATTTTGAGTGGTTCTTCAACCATTGGGGTAGTAGGTATAACTAATTTTTTTGGTATTTTGCATTTCCTACCCATAACTAAAGATAGAGAACAACTTAGAACAACAAATAAAAATTACTTAGTGATAAAGCAAACAAGCACACACGGGAATATTCACCCCACGCTATAACTCCCCGGCAACGGCGCCAGAAAAAGGTCTTGATAACCCATAAGTATAGGGGATCAATTGTAGCCTCTTTCGATAAGTAACAGTGTCGAACCCAATGAGGAGCTAAAGGTAGAACAAATATTCCCTCAAGTTCTATCGACCACCTATACAACTCTACGCACGCTTAATGTTCGCTTTACCTAAAACAAGTATGAAACTAGAAGGACTTTGTAGGTGTTGGTGGATAGGTTTGCAAGAATATAAAGAGCACGTAAATAAAAACTAGGGTCTGTTTAGATAAAGACGCAATAAAGTTAGTATAGCGAGTGTGGAAAAGTGGTGGTAGGAGTTGTGAAATTGTCCCTAAGCAATTGACTACTTTACTAGACCGATAGCAAGTTTTATGTGGGAGAGGCCACTGCTAGCATGTCATCCCTGACTTGGAATTCTATGCACTTATGATTGGAACTATTAGCAAGCATCCGCAACTACTAACGTTCATTAAGGTAAAACCCAACCATAGCATTAAGATATATTACACTACAAAAAAATACACTTCCATGATGATACGTGTTTGTCACAGTAGGTCGCGTTTTCTGTCATGCATGTACATCCATGACGATTTTATGACAGAATCAAGATAGTCAAACTCGTGGCGTCAGAGAAGTGTTCCATGACATTACCAAAATTATCATCACGGAAGTGTCCACTTCCATGACGATAAATCGCGATCACGTAAGTGCTTTTCGTCAAGGGTGACCGACACGCGGCATCCACCGAACGCCGTTAAGCTATTGGGTCGGGTTTTGGATCCGATAACTGTTAACAGCCCCACCAATGGGAAATTTCACGCTTAAAATTTTATTGGCCGGACGAAACACGTGTCACCGTCGCTGGGTCGATAGGCGCCTATGATATGTCGACACGCACACGCCCACCATCGCCCGCTTAGCTTACAAAGTCGGCCTGTTTGACTTGGTCAAAAGTTAATGAGCTGGCCCATGAAAAGCCTGTTAACGGTCTCTTTGCAAATAGCCCATTTTACGGTCCGTTAACTCACGGCCCGTTAGGCACTAAAGGAAATTGGCCCAACAACATGATGTGGGCCGTCGAATATAACACCAGCCCATTTCCCTTTCGGCCCATGTATGGCCCACGACGTCTTTCGGCCCATATGAGGCCTTCGTATCTTTTAGCCCTTTACAAGCGCACGGTGACTCTAGCCCATAATGAACAGTAATTTTCTTTGTACCCATTAACGGCCCGTGATTTACATGGGCCGTTTCCAGCCCGTGTTAGCTTTCGGCCTATTAACGGCCCATACGTTCTTGGGCTCCTTTTCGGCCCTTGATTACTTCCTACCACATCGCCTATTCCCTAATGGGAAAAATTCGCCCATGGCAAGAGTCGCCCACATGGCATGTTCCCCAAATGGGCCAAATTCGCCCATGGCAAGAGTCGCCCACATCGCTGTTACCCTAATGGGCCAAATTCGGCCCATGGCAAGAGTCGGCCCATTTCTGGCCAGCCCATCCTATATTCTGGCCCATTAATGACCCGTTATGCCTATGATAGAATTAAGCTTTTGTAGTCCTACGGCCTGTTAACGGCCCGTTACCGTGCTGGGCCGATACCAATTACGCCCGATTACGGCCCATGTAGACCCATTTATCCGACGGCCCGAGGCCCACCGATTACAGGCCCATTTATCGACGGCCCGAGGCCCACCGATTATAGGCCCATTTATCGACGGCCCATATGAGACCCATGGATCCTATGGCCCGTATATGGCCCATGGTAGTTGCGGCCACTAGCAAACCAGGGAAAAAGAAGACTAGGAAATAAATAAGGCCGAAACTAACGCTAGGCTATTAAGGCGACAGACAGATTACATCCACTCAAAGATCAAAGATCGCCACCAAAGGCAAATATAGGGAACACCCTACACTATACAAAAATGGCTTGTTGTTTTCTTCTTCCGGTGGCTGCACATTAAGAATAAATTTTGTATCGCACCAAAACAAATTACAACTATATAACAAAAGGAAGGTTGGCATAAAACTTAATAGTCTAGCGATAAATGCACCACCGAAGTTGAAGCTCGGTTCATTTGACCGATCATTACGCTTTCATGTTGTATTGTCGGTGGAGCACCATAACCTCGCCTTCATTTCCCTAGACTCTGAACAACATAGCAAATGTCCGATAGTCCGGTTTCAAAACCATGCATATCTTGGACGACATTGAGCAATGTTTCTCCTTGTTTCACAAAGGGCCTCTCATAGGGAATGGACTTGTGTCCGGAGCGCAGATACAACATTGCTTTGAGCTTGCATATCTTGATCATGAGGCGGTTTGGACGATATTGCCTTAACAACCAACCCAAGATACGCAGAACGTGCTTTTGGCACTGTTAGTGGACATGTACTGACCCACTGCAGCAAGAGCTGACATTGCGGTTATAGTTGCCTCGCCACCTTCAGAAGGTGGCGGTTCCACCATTTTTTCCATAGCTCACTAAAAAGTTGAGGTTTTACATTAGTAGTACCAGAACAAAAGATATTAAGGAGGCAGCAAAACCTAACAAAATAGCTTTGGTCTATATACAGAACTTATTCTGGTGAACCCATGTAAAATATTAGTTGTATTTTATTGCAAAGTACATAATAAAACCAGGTTCCAAACATATGACCATGTACCATCGCTAATGTATTGTCTATTTCTTCACATTGTATTGAGGGATAAGGATAAAGAGACGAAGTTTATAATACGGTAAGCATAGTATGACATCATTCATATCACAAAACAACTGAGAACAGACAAACAGTCAACTGTGCAAAATCATCTACACTTGTATGGGATGTCGGTCACATATAGTAGGTGGGTTCATCATGGTGAAGCTGTGAACGTCAATGTTATTGACTACGTGGAAGCAAGATATCACCATCTTGATCTCGCTCGATGCTCGTGGAAGAGGAGGAGGAGGTGGTGGTGGCGGAGCCAGTGAGTTTGACCAACATTGAAACAATGCTACGAAATACTCGTGCATTCTGTGAACTTTCACCTGCAGAAGAAAAACGGTGCGCCCGCATGTTGGAACAATGCAACGTTGCTGTCACCCCAGGAAATAAGCCGTCGGTATTCTCAGCTATGGTCACCTTTCTTCAGGTGAAGACATCTGAGCGGATGACCAACAAATCATTCAATGCGATGTTGGCTGCTTTCCGCAAATCTTTCCCAGACAAGCGCTCGAGCTGCCACACACCTACAAAGAAATGAAGAATTTCCTTCATGCAGCTTGGAGTTGGATATGATATGATCCATGTTTGTAAGAATAATTGTGTTCTGTTCCGAAAGGATTATGCCAACTTAAGTGAATGCCCGAAATGCAAATCATCAAGATGGAAAGATGGCGATGCTATGAAGAGGGTTCCTCATAATGTTCCGAGACATTTTCCAATTACACCAAGATTGCAGAGGTTGTTTCATGATGCTGAAACAAGAGAGGATGTACTGTGGCATTCTAGGAACCAGGAGTACAGAGATCAGAATGTAATGAGCCATCCATCTCATGGTAGTGAGTGGAAAAGCTTCAATGATAAACACAAAGAGTTTGTCTTGACCCGAGAAACATTAGACTTGGCTTAGCTTCGATGGATTTAACCCATTTGGCCACCGAGCGCCACATATAGCATGTGGCGATGCTTGTTATCCTTACAACATGCCTCCAAATGTATGCACCAAAGAATCAAACTACATGATGGCCTTGCTCATCCCAGGTCCAAAAAGTCCTGGAAAGGATTTTGATTTGTTCATGGAGCCTCTTGTGGAGGAACTTCAACAGCTATGGAAGGGTGTTCTCACTCGAGACCTATATAGCAGCCCACCAGCTGATTTCTTTCTGCGTGCTGTTGTAATTTGGTGCATCCATGATTATCCGGCTTTGGGCACTATGTCAGGGCGAATGACACATGGTTACAATGCATGTGTTCGCTGTGACATG
Organism: Aegilops speltoides; assembly: GCA_021437245.1. Classification (NCBI taxonomy): domain Eukaryota; kingdom Viridiplantae; phylum Streptophyta; class Magnoliopsida; order Poales; family Poaceae; genus Aegilops; species Aegilops speltoides. The sequence goes on from CM038141.1 coordinate 77,191,528, forward strand.
AATCCGCTATCATACGCAATACTTAGCAAGATCTGTTACATTGGACACCGCCGTTTCCTTGCCAAGGACAAGCCGCATCCTAGAAAATACCGAAGACATGTGTTCAATGCAAAGCATGAAAACCGTGATGCGCCAAAGAGGCTCACCGCCGATGAGTTGCAAGTGGAATTAGAGAAGGTCAGCATATTACACTGTGAAACCATCCGGTAATGGTAGCGGAAAAGGAAGCATGGCATGGTAGAAGAGAGATTATTGTTTACCCGCAGTCCACTTTGTGGGACTTGGAGTATTGGAAAGATTTGGATCTGCGGCATAATCTTGATGTGATGCACATCGAGAAAAATATATGTGACAACATTATCGACACACTTCTTAACATTGAAGGCAAGACGAAGATACCTTAAAATCTAGGATTGATTTGACACACCGGTATCGTAAAGGATTTGCGGTGTAAGATGAAGGTAAACCACGGGATATGGCACCAATGTGTACGCCTTGGACAAGGTAAAAGAAAAGAATTCTGCGAGGTCTGTCATGTGTGAGATTCCCACACGGATTTGCTTCCAACCCTGAAAGGAGAGTCAGTGCAGATGGAAACAAGGTACAAGGGTTGAAAACTCATGACTGCCACATCCTACTTCAAAGGGTTTTACCTGTTATCCTTAGAGGATTGGGCTAGCCTGACTTATACAGAGCAGTTGCAGAGTTGGGACAATTCTTCAGGGAACTCTGTAGTAGAAATATCAGGATAGATGCTTTGGAGCGTCTTAGAGACAAGATACCAACTATCATATGCGACCTTGAAAATATATATCCTCCATCCTTCTTTGATGTGATGGTGCATTTGGCTGTTCATCTACCTGATGAGGCACTACTTAGAGGTCCACTTGAAACGCCCTCGATGCGGCTATATCTCCCACGTGTCGAAGCACGACTTAGAGGCATAACCGCATTGAAAGCAATGTCGCAAGTGAGGTAATCTTCACACAACCCATGTAATACATAAGGGAAAGAGATACATAGTTGGCTTACAATCGCCACTTCACACGATTACGTGAATAAAGCATTACATCATCCAGATACAATCAAGGTCCGACTACGGAACCAAAATAAAAAGAAGAACCCCAAAGGCGACAAAGGTCCCCGATTGACCCCAACTGGGCTCCACTACAGATCAACTAGAACGAAACAACACAAAGGGCAAGATCTTCATCGAGCTCCTCCTTGAGCTTGGTTGCGCCACCGCCGGTAACATAGGCACCGCAAACTGGTTTTGAAGTATCCGTGAGCCACGAGGACTCAAAGAATCCCATTACCATGGGTATCAAGACTAGCAAAGCTTAATGGGAAAGGAAGGGGTAAAGTGGTGAGGTTGCAATAGCGACTAAGAAAGTATGGTGGCTAACCAACGCAAATAAGAGCGAGAAGAGAAACCAAGTGGAACGGTCGTGAAGCTAGCAATGATCAAGAGGTGATCCTGAACACCTACTTACGTCAAACATAACCCAGAAACCGTGTTCACTTCCCGGACTCCGCCGAGAAGAGACCATCATGGCTACACACGCGGTTGATGCGTTTTAATTCGGATCAAGTGTCAAGTTATCTACAACCGTACATTAAAAAATTCCCATCTGCCACATAACCGCGGGCACGGCTCTCGAAAGTTTAGACCCTGCAGGGGTGTCCCAACTTAGCCCATGACAAGCTCTCGCGATCAACGAAGGAATAGACCTTCTCCCAGAAGACCCGATCGCCTCAAATCCCGGTTTACAAGACATTTCGACAATGGTAAAACAAGACCAGCAAAGCCTCCCGTCTGTGCCGACAAATCCCGATAGGAGCTGCACATATCTCGTTCTCGTGGCACACCGGATGAGCCAGACGTCGGGTTGGCATAGACCACAGTTGTGGGGCCGGACATCGCTTCGGTTTGGACCAGCACTTAGACAAGCAATCGCCCCGGGGGCTAAAATAAAGATGACCTCGAGAGAGCGACTCCCAAGGGAAAAAGTAGGTGGTGGTGAGGCAAATGGTAAAAGTCAATGTTGGGCCTTGCTGGACAAGTTTTATTCAAAGCGAACTGTCAAGGGGGTCCCTATAATCACCCGACCGCGTTAGAACGCAAAATCCGGGAACATAACACCGTATGACGGAAACTAGGGCGGCAAGAGTGGAACAAAACACTGTGCATAAGGCCGAGCCTTCCACCCTTTACCAAATATATAGATGCATTAATAATATAAGAGATATTGTGATATCCCAACAAAACCCTGTCCACCATGGAGAAATCTTCAACTTCACCTGCAACTAGCAACGCTATAAGAGGGGCTAAGCAAAGCGGTAACATAGCCAAACAACGGTTTGCATAGGAAAGGTGTCAAAGGTTAGAGGTTCATGGCAATTTGGGATGGCTTGAAGAGCAAATGATAGGTAGCACAGCATAGCGATAGAACGAAGCAACTAGCATAGCAATGATAGTAGAGAGATCCAGGGTAGCGGTCATCTTGCCTAAAATCCCGCTAGGAAGAAGAACAAGTCCATGAAGAAGACGAATGGATGAAGACGAACCACACATAGACGAACGCATCCTCACGATCGCAACGAAACGGGAACTATCGAGAAGAGGCACACAACATAGGTAAACACACCACACATGAACAAGGCATGATGCACAACAAGCATGATGCATGACAATGCTACATGAAGCTACTCATGGCAAGAGATGATGCAAACAAGAACAACACATCAAGGCAAGTTTAAATGAGGCCGGGAACAACATAGAACAATTCCGGTAAGTCCTCATATGCAAATTTCGAAATTGGTCCAGAACTGAATAAACCTTATGTTCAAGTTGTTAAACAGCAAGTTAAGATGCACCACGATGAACTACACGAAATTCTAGTCAAGTTACATATAAAGTTCATTAGATTCGGAGCTACGACCTAGAAGATATGAGCAAAACAAGTCAAACATGGCATTGATGCAAAATGCACCCAAACATCAAGCAAACATACCAAAACAAGGATGCAACATGGTAATATGAAGCTACATGCAAAATCAAGCAAGTTTCATATAGAGCACACTCAAAACGGAGCAACGGTGCAACACACACACTATACAAGTCATAACAACAATCTGTCCATAACAGCAACTAGGCATCTTACAAGCATCAAAACAACATGCTACATCACCCCAACATAATAACAAAAGGCATGGGCATGAAGTACACGTAAAGCATAACAAAACATGAACACTGAGCTATCTCCAGAAACAACTAGAACATGCTCAAAACACATGGTAAGATTGCAAATAATAACAGTTTCAGACTGCAGAAATAACGTCAGGTTGCAATGTTTAGAGCTATCAAACAACATATTACAGGAACTTATCATGGCAAACAAAGGCATGGCATGAATCTACTAATAGCATAGATCAAACGAACCTTACTGAACATGAGCCAAAAAGGCATAGAAAATATGATGGCACCCACGTAAACATGGCAAGTTATATTACAGATTCATACATGGCAGGAACAACAATAAGTAGGCATGTTCGTGAGCTTGAACCACTCACCACAGAGCAATACATGGCATGGCAAGGCAACCAACAGTAAGAAGGCATGTTTATGAAGCTAAGCATGGCAAGAGCAAGTTCATAGGGTGCATGGATCACTAGGAAAACACATGGGAACAAGTGAACTTAATGTTAACAGTCGACAAAGAACATTTTCAAGCAACTTTGGAGCAAGATTACAACATGGTCCAGCAGGCTATAATTGCAACCAAGGGCATGAATGGATAGAGCATGACATGTAGATCAAAACATGTTTATAGAGCATCTCCAGATTATGCATAGAATGATTAGTAGAAGCATGTTAACATAGCAACAAAATATAACAGAATCTGTCAGGAAAACAGCAACAGCAACTACCCTACTTAGCAAGCTTGATACACTCAGCACACAACTCACAAAAATACATAGTTAACACCTCTGGAAAGATGGCATGGCATAGATCAACATTCATGTAGAGCTCATACTCATAGGATGCACGCATCAATCATGGCAAAAATGATAAATGAGCAAGTTATAACAGTTTCAGCAGATTAACATCAACATGCACTCCTCCAACAGCATTTCGGGCATCAAGATGAGCTCAAATGAAAATGATGCAATGGAATGAAGTGATCTACTCGTCGAGACGAACAATTTGACATATTATACGCACAAACGGAGCTACGGATGCAGAGATGTGATGCGATGAACATGGCATGTTTATGAAAGCAAATCTGGGACTTGGCAGTTTCTGGAAAGAAAACGGATGGGCGCTATATTACTATACGACGCACGAGCGGGGATTAAAGGGCTGGCGCTCACCTTGGGCCAAACGGGCCTATGGCTGCTGGACCGGGCCCGGTGCGCTGCTGGGCTGTGGCCCACAGGGCTGGATCGGGCGCTCGAGCTCGCTCCCGAGCAGGAAGACGAGCAGGGCACTGGCGGCGGCGACTTGCCCCGGCTCCAGCGACAGTGGGGCTCCGGCGAGCCGAGGCGAGGCCGGGAATAGGACGAGGGCCCCCCCAGATCCGGCGTCTCCCGACCGGATCCGGTCAGAGGAGGCCTGGCAGCGCGCGCTGGGTTAGGGGCGACTGACGGCGCGAGAGGTCGCCGCGACGGGTTCGCCGGAGTGGAGGGGCTCTGGAGGCGAGGCGCCTGCTGGCGGCGGCGGGCGGCGCGCGGCGGCGGCGAGGAGACGGACCGGCCGGCGGGCGGCGTGGTCGGCGGCAGGACGCCAGCGACGAGGGAGTGGAGGCGGCAGCGCGGCGAGGGCGGGCGACGCCTGCGAAGCGGCGGCGCGGACGGGCTCGCGGGCCCGATCCGGCCCGGCGGCTCGGGCGGCGGCGCAGAGGAAAGAGAAGGAGGCGCGGGTGAGGTGGCGGCACGGGAGTGGTCGGCGGCGGCGGCGGGGTGACGTGGCGCGGAGTGGTTGGCCGGAGCGACGTGGCTGCGGGGATGGACATGTCCGCGGGCGGTGCGGACGTGTCCGTAGAGCGGCGGGCGATTTGATCTAGGGTTTCGGGGAAAACATCCGCGAAAATGGAGGGAAGGGACGTTTTATAGGTGGAGGGAGCTAGGAGAGTCCAAATGAGGTGCGGTTTTCGCCACGCGATCGTGATCGAACGACCGAGAGCATGGAGGGAGTTAGATGGGTTTTGGGCCACTTTGGAAGGGTGTTGGGCTGCAACTCAAAGAGGGCTTTACGGTTACCTTGTTAACCGCTGAGTATCAAACGACCTCCAAATGGCACGAAACTTGACAGCGGTTCATCGGTGTTATACCAAGGCCGCTTGGCAAACCTCGGGCCATTCCGAGAAAGTTTAATACCCACAGACAACAGGAGACAAAAGGGGGACGCCGGGGACATAGGAGTGCCGGATTGCAAAACGGACAACGGGGAAAAGGCTCAGATGCATGAGACGAACATGTATGCAAAATGAAATGCACATGATGACATGATATGAAATGCATATGATGACATGGCAAAGTGCAACACACAAGCACATGACATGGCAACAACGACGAATAACTGGCAGACACCTGGCGCAAAGGATCCGGGGCGTTACAACACTCCACCACTACGAGAGGATCTCGTGCCGAGATCTAGGATGGCACCGGAGGGAAAAGTTAGAGGAAGATAAGAGGTAAACTAAGTTGCTTCTTCGACAAACGAGTGAAACCATGAACCTTGAGAGGTTGAGCAATTTAAAAGAAAGAGTACAACAGAGATGAACGAGATTGCAAACAATCCGGTAGAAAAGAGGAACAAGGAGTATTACAAGAATTTGAAGGTTGAAAGACATGGAAATAAGAGCTTCACGAACGAAAAGAATATGACCACCTCGGTATAATGAGATAGCCAAGGAACAAGAATGGCAGAATTTGGACAGCACTCCGGTAGAAAAGAGAAAAAACTTGATGAGATGAAAAGCACTTGAAGAGATGACACAACACTCCGGTTAAATGGATAAGAATGAAAAGAACACGATGCTCACAATTCGAGATGATGAGTGAAAAGAGCAACATCACAATGCCTCCGGAAGAAAGAATAGAAGATAGATCATAGGAATAACAGAATGTAGGAGAAAATGCCAACTTCTGCCACAAATGAGCTTGGAAATCATCCTTGCAAAGAAGAATCGAACGGAGATGTTGGAAAATCAACAATGAGAAGCACAAGCTTGTGGCGGGCTTATGAAAACATCTCAAAATTATGAGGTGAGCTTCTGCCACCAACGGAAACAAATGATTTGATTGAGAGCACCAAAGAGCTAAAAAAACTGCTTTTGCCGAGAGGATAGGAGAAAACTTGGATCATTGATAAACACCATAAATAGTAACAATCCTTAGGGAAAGCTTTAGGTGAAATATAACCCAAAATAACTCCAACAAAGGGATTGATGGATTTAAAATACCTCATTCTTGACAACATATGAATCATGAAACATGAATGGAAATTGTCAAGAGTGACATAACACCACCTCCAAAATATGGTAGAAAGAATTGCACTCCGGATTACCATATGAAGAAAGCTTGAGCTCCTTAGGAAAGAATCTCGATGAAAACTTTGAGAAGGGGATTAAATCCTTGATGAACCATCATGTAGAACCTCCATGAAGAACTCCGGTAAACAAAAGGAATGAAAAGAAAGAGAAATTTAAAACACATGGTGAATCCTTGCAATGATTTCGATGGATCTCCGTGATAATTAGAGCTTGGAACTCCGGGAAAAAGAGAAGATGGAACAAATGAAACCGAGAATTTTAAGGGCCTCCGGAATAAAGAATTAATCACTTGGATGAACAAGAATAAGAATTATGTTATGCTTGTCCTTCACCAATTAAATTGATGACAATCAACGGATTTGGCATACTACTTATTCCCGTAGAAAGGATTAAAAGAGATATATCAAAACTTGAGAAGGTCTTCAACGAACCACCGGTAGGATTGGAACAACAAATGAATTGATATGATGAACAAGGAAGAGAGATGTTGAACGAACCACCGTAAGAATTGAAAATGATCGAAGTAGGGGTGCATCACCGGTAAGAATTAGCAAATGAACGAAGGTGCTTGAGACAAACTAGATACATGAGAACAAAGAGATCAATAACTGATTAGAAGATATTCGAACGATGCACCGGAAGAATTTGAGAACGACAGTTGAAAGCTGAGAATGAGTAATATTCAGAAATGATGGCCTTCAGATGATCGAGAAAGGAAGCAACCCTTGAAATGCGTCGGATGGTAGAAAAGAATTCTCACAATCGAAAACAATTATGAGGATAGCATGAAGCTAGAACCATGAATATTCAAGAGAATGGACCAAGATTTAAGAGAAATCCTTCTTCGATCTTCAAATGTTGAGAATGATGATGATAACCACCATGAATTGTTGAGATACTCCGGGAGAATTAAAAGAGGAAAGGTTGAGCCAAAGATGAAAATAATTTGAAAGATCTTGGAGAAAAGCATTTGACTGATGATAACTCATTCTTACGTCAAACTTGGAGAAGAATTTAGGATAGCTCTGGGAAAATAGAAGAGTCAGGTAAGATCCTGGGAAAAGACCTGTGGGTTAGGGCCCACTCAAAAGAAAACACCGTTGAGAATGATATTAAAGAGAGATTGCACCGGTTGAATTAAATGGCTTGAATGAGATAACAATCTCCAAATGGCTTGAACGGATTAAGAATGGAAACACAAATCTTCCAAGATATCTTCAGCACTCCAGAACAAATGAATAGGAAGAAGTGAATGATTAAGAGGTGCATCGGTATGAGAAAGCATTAGAAACGAGGAAAGGAATATGATGAATATCGAAAGCTTGATATGGATCCACCGGAGAAGAAACAACAATGAAGGATGATGAACTTGAAACTGTTGAGCATCTTCATGGGAAATCACCGGATAAGAACATTGATTGAAAAGAATGAAGAGACTTCACATGAATAAATGGATACTTGATTAAGAAATCTGTGTCCTTGAAGAAAAAGGGTGGGAGGGCGGGAAAACAAAGGCAACTTGGGACGGATGAAACCAACACCGTTGAGAAAACTTAGAAATGATCTTGCGGATGGGGAGAATGATCGGACCCACTTGAAGAGAAGCACGCCGGTTGGAAAAGAATTGACATGACAATCTCGATGATCAAAAGGATTAGTACTCCCATAGAAATATGAGAACACCGTTTAGGAAAGGTATGGATTCAACATTTGACTTTGAAGCAATTCGAATACCACAAATAAAAATAAACAAAGGATTGGCTTGCAGAATAAGCTGGAACAAATACATATGATAGAGATTTACCCAATCCCATATCATGCATTTGTCGAAAAGATATTCTAGGAGCTACTTGAATTCCCACCTATAAACTCCCGAAACTTTCTGGTTATGCAATCTGGTGTTGGGGATACAGGGGAAGCAATATATCTCACCCAAACTAACAATCCCTACATCCAGCTTGTATCCATCCGTCAACACATAACCAAGAAACCTTCGAAATCGTGTACCTCAACCTTCAAAAGCATCTCATTATACGAAGTCATGGCAATACTCCCGTACTCACCTCAAGATCGGGTTATCGGGGTTATCTCACCAACAACTGCATAAAAGAGATTTTCGATGTCGGCGTACTAAACTCAGGTATTCCAGAACTGCAACGATAAAATTATGACGACAACACCTCAGAGCTCAACTCCCCGGGACACTTCCACTAAACCCCTGACAGGAGGCACCAAGACAATGTTCTCATCATAAAACCATCGGAACGATTCCAAGATACCCGCGTGATCCTAAAAAAAAATTTAGTGAAATTTGAGAAGAGAAGAGTCAAAACTCTACGTCAGGAGACCTCACCAGAGCGACGAAGGGACTGAGGAGTAAAAAGAATTCCTAACTCTCCGATATATATAAAACTAAATGACTCAAAACATTTTTCTAGACACAACTCGGCCGCTAAAAACGAGCAAGCAGTGGGGCTCCTAAGGTCGGGGAAGGCTCTGATTACCAACTTGAAACGCCCTCGATGCGGCTATATCTCCCACGTGTCGAAGCACGACTTAGAGGAATAACCGCATTGAAAGCAATGTCGCAAGTGAGGTAATCTTCACACAACCCATGTAATACATAAGGGAAAGAGATACATAGTTGGCTTACAATCACCACTTCACACAATTACATGAATAAAGCATTACATCATCCAGATACAATCAAGGTCCGACTACGGAACCAAAATAAAAAGAAGAACCCCAAATGCGACAAAGGTCCCCGATCGACCCCGACTGGGCTCCACTACTAATCAACTAGAACGAAACAACATAAAGGGCAAGATCTTCATCGAGCTCCTCCTTGAGCTTGGTTGCGCACACCTTTCGGTAACATAGGCACCGCAAACTGGTTTTGAAGTATCCGTGAGCCACGAGGACTCAAAGCAATCCCATTACCATGGGTATCAAGACTAGCAAAGCTTAATGGGAAAGGAAGGGGTAAAGTGGTGAGGTTGCAGCAGCGACTAAGCAAGTATGGCGGCTAACCAACGCAAATAAGAGCGAGAAGAGAAACCAAGCGGAACGGTCGTGAAGCTAGCAATGATCAAGAGGTGATCCTGAACACCTACTTACGCCAAACATAACCCGAAACCGTGTTCACTTCCGGACTCCGCCGAGAAGAGACCATCACGGCTACACACGCTTGTTGATGCGTTTTAATTCGGATCAAGTGTCAAGTTATCTACAACCGACATTAACAAATTCCCATCTGCCACATAACCACGGGCACGGCTCTCGAAAGTTTAAACCTGCAGGGTGTCCCAACTTAGCCCATGACAAGCTCTCGCGATAAACGAAGAATAGACCTTCTCCGTGAAGACCCGATCGGTCTCGGAATCCGGTTTACAAGACATTTCGACAATGGTAAAACAAGACCAGCAAAGCCTCCCGCTGTGCCGACAAATCCCGATAGGAGCTGCACATATCTCGTTCTCAGGGCACACCGGATGAGCCAGACGTCGGGTTGGCATAGACCTTGGTTTCCCAGGGGGCGCCGGACATTGCTCGGTTTGGACCAGCACTTAGACAAGCACTGGCCCGGGGGGTGTAGGATCGAAAGTATGTCTAGAGGGGGGGTGATTAGACTACTTATCAATATAAAAATTCTGCCTTTTGACAAAGAACAGTTTTTGGCAGATTCACAATTATGATCAAGTCAAGCATCACCCTACACATGCAATTCTAGAGTATAGGCAGCGGAAAGTAAATTGCACATGTAGTAAAGAGAGGTGGAGAAGAGCAAACGCAATTTTGGAGACGCGGTGATTTTTCTCGTGGTCCCGATAGGTGGTGCTATCGTACTTCCACGTTGATTGAGACTTCAACCCACGGAGGGTAACGGCTGCGCGAGTCCACGGAGGGCTCCACCCACGAAGGGTCCACGAAGAAGCAACCTTGTCTATTCCATCATGGCCTACACCCACGGAGGGCTAGCCTTACTCGGGGTAGATCTTCACGAAGTAGGCGATCTCCTTGCCCTTACAAACTTCTTGGTTCAACTCCACATCTCGACGACGGAGGCTCCCAAGCGACACCTAACCAATCTAGGAGGCACCACCCTCCAAAAGGTAATAGATGTTGTAGATGATGATGAACTCCTTGCTCTTGTGCTTCAAATGATAATCTCCCCAACACTCAACTCTCCTCACCGATTTGGCTGTGGTGGAAGAAAGGATTGAGTGGAAAGCAACTTGGGAAGGCTAGAGATCAAGCTTCATATGGTGGGAGTGGAGCAACTTGATCTCAACACAAGGGTAGGTAGTTCTCTTCTCGTAAATGTAAGGTAGGAGTGGTAGTTCTTTTCGATGGCTCTCTCCATGAATGAAGAGGGGTGGAGGGTATAAATAGCCTCCACACAAAATCCAACCGTTACACACATTTGAGCAATCTCGGTGGGACCGAAGTTGACAACTCGGTGAGACCGATAGTTCAAATAATGTGAACGTTGGGATTTTCGGTGGGACCGAAAATACAATCTCGGTTAGTCCGATTCATGCAATGACAAGAGAATGCCAGTTTCAGTGGGACCGACTTCATCATCTCGGTGACACCAATTTGATGATGAAGGTTCTGAAGCTTGGCAACTCATGTTTCGTGAGACCGAGTTCGAATCGGAAAATCCGAGTTTACTAGGGTTTGGCTTATGGCGAGGTGGTTCATCTCGGTGTGGTGAGTTTGGAATATCGGTGGGACCGAGACTACTTATGAGTGTATATAGCGGTGAAAGTTGCCGATAGTTTAGGAGATGTATCACTAAGCACTTGAGCAACCAGATCATCATCATAACCTCATCCCTTTTAATAGTATTGGCTTTTCCTATGGACTCAATGTGATCTTGGATCACTAAACCAAAAATGGAGTCTTGAGCTTTTGCCAATGCTTGTCTTAGCATTTTGGGGGTCCACTTCTTCAGTCCTTGCCATACCCATATCATTGAACTCTCTCAAATGATTCTCAAGTAACTATTAGTTCAATGATATATATGTTGTTATTAATTACCAAAACCACCCGGGATTAGTTGCACTTTCAATCTCCCCTTTTGGTAATTGATGACAACATATAGATCAAAGCTTCGACAAAGGATATAATCAATGAATAATATCGTCGCTTTGAGAAGTATGTGATAAGCAAGAGCTCCCCTAAATTTGTGCATTATTTAAGATTTGCTTGAATGCAAATGCACAATCGATTAGGATCATGGGTCACTCTTCCATGTCACATACATATTGGTGGAGCGCACAAAATGATAAGAATGAACAGCATGCACCCAATCACCAAGACATGAGTAAATGGTCATACGAGATAGGAATGGCATATGATAAGCATTAAGCACACATTAAGGCATAGTACGACCAAGCACTCATTAAGGTAGAATCAAACGGAGTATCAAACACATCTGAATGTCTCGAAAACCAAAAGTATCTCAAAGAAACCGCAAAAGAACGAAAGAGCAAAAGCGCAAAGACAACAAAGACTCTCTCTCGAAGCCCTATGATCTATACAATTTCTCCCCTTTGGCAACAAGTTACCAAAAGTTCGAAAAAGCATAGAGCTAAGCGCCACTTTGTGGACTCTGCTGGCGGCTCCGTCCGAGTTGATGTCGGAGTGGATATGACAAAGATCGGCGAAGACTTCACCTGATGTCTGTCTTTGGAGGAGTGGACACTAGATTTGGAGCTGGAGTAGGAGCAACTCTTTGGGCTGTGGAGGTCTGCCAAGTTGTAGTCCCGTGTCGATCCATTGGACTAGCAAATGATCGGGTCCTTTGGGAACCGGAGCGATCTGTCGATGAGAATCTGGACTAAGTCATCCTCGCAACTCACGATAAGCTCGCTTTGTCCCGCTTTGCTTCCTCAATGTCCGCCTCGAGCTTGTTGGACGGTCACTTGTACTTGATCGACTTCACGCCCGAGCGTAGATCTTCTCGTCAACAATCCTCTCTAAGCTCTCCGAGACTGCATAATGCTGGCAGGCGTTGTTCAATCCTTTGAGTAGCTTCAAGAATTTGCTCTCCAAACTCTTTGGTTTAGCTGCTGCTGCTTGCCGCTTGCTTCCTTGTCGACTTTGGCTTCGAGGAGGAGGCTGGGGTGCTTCCTCATCCTCATCCTCTCATCTGCTGCATCATGCACTATCCTCTTTCTCTTGGTGGTTTTCTTCACTTTGCTTGCAGTTGCCTCTCCCAAATTCAGCTTCTTAGCAGCAGTTGATCGTGACTTTTGGTGCCCTTCTTAGATTGTTGATCTTGTTGCTCTTTGGCAACAACCTTCCTTTTAGGCTTTGAGGTCACCTCTTCCTCAACAACAAAATCTGAATCCTCATCATCTGAATTCCTCTTCTTTCTAGCTCTGGTGGCTGCAGGAGGCATGCCACTTGGTGGACTCCTCTCACCATCATCGATGAGCTACTAGGATCGGGACTAGTGCCCGCCTCGAAGGTCTGCAATGGGTGTCTCGACTGTTCTCACTGCCACCGACATCGACATGGCCGACAACCTGTGAATAGATAAGGTGTAGGCAGAGAAGAAGAGTCATCACAAAATGCGAAGTTTTTGCAAAAAAATGAGTTCAAATTCTAGTATTAAGTTTTCACAGAAGACATTTCGGTCGGACCGAAGTTTAAGGTTCGTGAATCCGAAGTGTTAAACAGAGCTTGGCACACCACTTTCGGTTTGACGAAGTGGGTTTCGATCTGCCGAAAACACTAGGGTTTCACAGAATCTTCATTTGGTCACACCGATTTTGCACAACTTCGGTTGGACCGAAGGGTGCGAGGTAATGGCTATAGGCCAAATCGGTCATACCGAAAATATAAAATTGGTCTCACCGAGATGTGTTCCATGAAACCTAACCCTAAAACTTTTACTCGAATCTAGTTCAAACGAACCAACGGTGTACAGGAGAATTTCAATCGTGGCAAGATACTAGGCAATCCAAACGTGCATTGAATCGGAGATGGGAGCACGAGTGGGATCAAAACTCACCCTAACTTGGTGGAGTTTTTCACGGCTGCAACGGCGCGGAGGAGATGTCCGTTGACGGCGACGGAGACTGCGGCGAGGGCGCCTAAAGCGGCAACGGCGACGATCCGAGACCAAAGCGACGGCAAAGAAGGGTGTGGGGCTAAACGTTTGAAGGAGGAATCAACGCGCAGCCCTCGGAATATATACCCTTCGCTGTCGGTGGGACCGAGTTGTAAAACTAGGTGGCACCGAGATGGATAATCGCTAGGCGATTATGCACTTGTCACGCCGAAAATCACAACTCGGTTTCACCGAGATGAAAACCTAGATCAGTCTAAATGCTTTCGGTTCGACCGAGTTTGAGTGAGTTGGTCCGACCAAATCAATTAGAAGGTTTTGGAAATTAGCCCTTGACGGATCGGTGGCTCAAGTGCTCCTCACCCGGAGGGTCCAAAATGACTTGTTCAAAATTTGTGATGTAAGCATGAATAGAATTTGAGACAAGAAAGCATAGATAGCTAGGGAGGTATTTAGGCATTCTTGTCCATCCATTTGGTCAGAAAAATCAAAATGACCAAAACAACAAATGGATGTCCTCGAATGGATAAAATCATGCATCCAACATGCTCACACAATAAGATAGCAAATGAAATATGTGTCAAACATGCACAACCAAAACTCTAGCAACTAACACACAATTTGTCGATGACTAGGTCATCTTTATATGAGTATATTGACTTAGGAGCCAAATGAGAACATTTGATCATAGGTCATACTCATCGCTTAAGCACAAGTGGGGTTACCACTTTTACATAAAGCATTGATGTGTTCACATCATTTGAAGATGCTTTAGCTCAATTTTTAGAGCAAAGCTCCCCTAGATGTGAGAACCCCTTTAAAGGGTCAAACTAACCTTGGGTTGTCGAGAAGACTTCATGTAGATGTTGAAGATGTGGATGCTCAATGTTGATGGAGATCATCAAGAGTTGGGAGCTATCCTTTGGATTGGGCACTTTCAATACCTACATGGGTTAGTCCCACAAGGAACAAACAAGGATATCCATGGACATAGATTGAAGTTCACAATAGATGATGTCCATGAAAGCAATGATTACCTTGTCCCTTGACTTACCAACAAGAGGGTTTGTGACTCCATGAACTAGTGCACGATGTGGAAGTTGATTGCACAAGTTTTTGCCAAAATGAATGTGAGTGAAGTATGTTGGCGGAGTCACCCTCAAGAACTTTCTAGTTCTTCTTCTTGGGATCCACATCATCTTGATGGGAATCCTTGGGGTTGTAGTTGAGCTTGACGAAGTAGAACTTGACGCTTCCTTGGGAACCCACTTGACCATGGCTTGAGGTGCTTCAACAAATGCATCAATCTCCTCTTGAAGCTTGTCCTTGCCTTTTAGCTTGTGGTCTTGTGGTGGAAGGTCATCTTGAGCTTGTTCCACATTGGAAGAAGTAGGATCATACTTCTCCTTTTGAGGAATAAACTGTGGAGTAGGATATTGACCTTCTTCCCCTCAACGCCTTGGCGTTGAACTTTCGCTCAAAACCAATTCCTTGATTCTTCCGGTGCCTTCCTTGCTTGCGTAACAATTTCTCAAAGTTCTTGCTTCGGCAAGACTCTTGTAGACACCTTTCTATGATCCCTTTCAATAAACTATTCTCTTGCTCAAGTGTAACTTGGCTTGAAACATTGTTAGTGGAATCAAGAGAACTACTAGAAGCAACAACATTGGATTTAGCATGGTTATTGTTACTGCTAGAGAAAGAATTTTTCTTATGCTGATCATGCTTAGTCTTAATGGGTGGCAAGAAATTAGACAAGAGAAGTCGTTTGGCAAGATATGAAGAACTCTTCTTTCAAGATCGTCATTGATTGCTTTTAGAAACTCATGTTCTTGCTCTAGAGTGAGCTTCTCGAGCGTAGCTTCTCATGAGATCTTAGGAGCTCTCTATGATCTTCTTGAGTTGTTTCATGAGCTAACTTAAGAGTGTTTAGTTCTTTAGTTAGACGCTCAATCTCCTTCATAGCATTGTCATTCGACTCTTCTCGACTATAAAGACTACTAGCATGTTCATCGTTACTAGGCTCTTTGGATTTATCATGTAAGAGCTCATCTTCACCAAGCAAGTCATCCTCATCACTATTGAAGTCAATGAATTCAGTGGTGTGATACGTTGGGGCCTTTAGCCATGAAGCATCTTCCAATTCCCTCATTTGGTGAATCAAATAAGTCGAGGAGTTGGAGTTGGAGGATCTGAGAGCAAGACCGCAACACCTTCATCTTGACTGTAGTCGGAGTCGGAGTGATAGCTTCCTTGGATTGATTGTCGGAGTCGGAGCCGGAGACCCATTCACCTACATGAGCTTGATGTTTTCTTCTTGTGTAGCTCCTTGATGACTTGTCTTTCCTCTCCGAATCCTTGCTTCTCCGAGAGGGTCTTCGCTCATAACGATCATCTCTGCTCCTTCTCTCTTTCCGAGGTGACTCATCTCTTGAG
Organism: Aegilops speltoides; assembly: GCA_021437245.1. Taxonomy (NCBI): domain Eukaryota; kingdom Viridiplantae; phylum Streptophyta; class Magnoliopsida; order Poales; family Poaceae; genus Aegilops; species Aegilops speltoides. The sequence goes on from CM038141.1 coordinate 77,207,602, forward strand.
ATTCTTCTTCTTGGAGATTCTTCTCTTCTCTTGTGGGGAGCCAGACACTCATTTGAGTAGTGTCCGGTCTTCCACAATTGTAGCAGATTCGATCACGACTAGAAGATCTCTTTTCATCATATGATCTAGACTTTGAGCTTCTCTCTTTGCCTCTATTCTTGTAGAATTTGTTGAAGTTCTTGACCATTAGGCTTATCTCTTCATTGGAAACTAACTTGTCACTTGAGGTTGTGGGAGCATCACTTGTAGCTTTGTAAGCACCACTTGACTTGTTGTGAAGCTCTTCCTTATTCTTAAGTGTCATATCATGAGCAACAATTCTTCCAATGACTTCGGTTGGCTTGAGAGTCTTGTAGTTTGGCATCATTTGGATCAAAGTGCACACGGTGTCATACTTTCCATCCAAAGCTCTGAGAATCTTCTTGATGATGAATCGGTCGGTCATTTCTTTGCTTCCTAAGCCGGCAATCTCATTTGTGATGAGAGCAAGCCTAGAGTACATTTCAGCGACTCCTTCACCATCCTTCATCTTGAACTTGTCAAGTTGACCTTGAAGAATATCTAGCTTTGATTCCTTCACGGACTCGGTACCTTCGTGCATTTCAACCAAAGTATCCCAAATCTCTTTTGCATTCTCAAGACGGCTGATTTTTTGAACTCCTCGGGACACAAGGCATTGAAGAGAATGTCACAAGCTTGAGCATTGTTTTGCAACATCCGCAATTCTTCGGTAGTAAGCCGCGATCCGGAACTTTTCCTTCCTCGAAGAATTCACCTTGCATACCAACACAAATAATGCCCCATGCGGCTGGGTTATGACCAAGAATATGCATTTTCATTTTATGCTTCCAACTAGCAAAATTTGTACCATCAAAGTAAGGACCTCTACGAAAATTACCCTCACTAGACGCCATACTCTCCTAGGTTGTGAAACCAAGCTTATGGAGTCCAATGCAATGGAAACCAATACAATGGAGACCAAAGCTCTGATACCACTTGTAGGATCGAAAGTATGTCTAGAGGGGGGGTGATTAGACTACTTATCAATATAAAAATTTTGCCTTTTGACAAAGAACAATTTTTGGCAGATTCACAATTATGATCAAGTCAAGCATCACCCTACACATGCAATTCTAGAGTATAGGCAGCGGAAAGTAAATTGCACATGTAGTAAAGAGAGGTGGAGAAGAGCAAACGCAATTTTGGAGACGCGGTGATTTTTCTCGTGGTTCCGATAGGTGGTGCTATCGTACTTCCACGTTGATGGAGACTTCAACCCACGGAGGGTAACATGCTGCATGAGTCCACGGAGGGCTCCACCCACGAAGGGTCCACGAAGAAGCAACCTTGTCTATTCCATCATGGCCACGCCCACGGAGGGCTAGCCTTACTGGGTAGATCTTCACGAAGTAGGCGATCTCCTTGCCCTTACAAACTTCTTGGTTCAACTCCACATCTCGACAACGGAGGCTCCCAAGCGACACCTAACCAATCTAGGAGGCACCACCCTCCAAAAGGTAATTGATGTTGTAGATGATGATGAACTCCTTGCTCTTGTGCTTCAAATGATAATCTCCCCAACACTCAACTCTCCTCACTGATTTGGCTGTGGTGGAAGAAAGGATTGAGTGGAAAGCAACTTGGGAAGGCTAGAGATCAAGCTTCATATGGTGGGAGTGGAGCAACTTGATCTCAACACAAGGGTAGGTAGTTCTCTTCTCGTAAATGTAAGGTAGGAGTGGTAGTTCTTTCGATGGCTCTCTCCATGAATGAAGAGGGGTGGAGGGTATAAATATCCTCCACACAAAATCCAACCGTTACACACATTTGAGCAATCTCGGTGGGACCGAAGTTGACAACTCGGTGAGACCGATAGTTCAAATAATGTGAGCGTTGGGATTTTCGTGGGACCGAAAATACAATCTCGGTTAGTCCGATTCGTGCAATGACAAGAGCATGCCAGCTTTGGTGGGACCGACTTCATCATCTCGGTGACACCGATTTGATGATGTAGGTTCTGAAGCTTGGCAACTCATGTTTCGTGAGACCGAGTTCGAATCGGAAAATCCGAGTTTACTAGGGTTTGGCTTATGGCTGAGGTGGTTCATCTCGGTGTGACTGAGTTTGGAATATCGGTGGGACCGAGACTACTTATGAGTGTATATGGCAGTGAAAGTTGCTGATAGTTTAGGAGATGTATCACTAAGCACTTGAGCAACCAGATCATCATCATAACCTCATCCCCTTTTAATAGTATTGGCTTTTCCTATGGACTCAATGTGATCTTGGATCACTAAACCAAAAATGGAGTCTTGAGATTTTGCCAATGCTTGTCTTAGCATTTTGGGGGGTCCACTTCTTCAGTCCTTGCCATACCCATATCACTGAACTCTCTGAAATGATTCTCAAGTAATTATTAGTTCAATGATATATATGTTGTTATTAATTACCAAAACCACCCGGGGATTAGTTGCACTTTCAGGGGGGCTAAAATAAAGATGACCCTCGAGAGAGCGACTCCCAAGGGAAAAAGTAGGTGGTGGTGAGGCAAATGGTAAAAGTCAATGTTGGGCCTTCTTTGGACAAGTTTTATTCAAAGCGAACTGTCAAGGGGTCCATAAATCACCCGACCGCGTTAGGAACGCAAAATCCGGGAACATAACACCGGTATGACGGAAACTAGGGCGGCAAGAGTGGAACAAAACACCAGGCATAAGGCCGAGCCTTCCACCCTTTACCAAATATATAGATGCATTAATAATATAAGAGATATTGTGATATCCCAACAAAACCCTGTCCACCATGGAGAAATCTTCAACTTCACCTGCAACTAGCAACGCTATAAGAGGGGCTGAGCAAAGCGGTAACATAGCCAAACAACGTTTTGCATAGGAAAGGTGTCAAAGGTTAGAGGTTCATGGCAATTTGGGATGGCTTGAAGAGCAAATGATAGGTAGCACAGCATAGCGATAGAACGAAGCAACTAGCATAGCAATGATAGTAGAGAGATCCAGGGTAGCGGTCATCTTGCCTGAAATCCCGCTAGGAAGAAGAACGAGTCCATGAAGAAGACGAACGGATGAAGACGAACCACACGTAGACGAACGCATCCTCACGATCGCAACGAAATGGGAACTATCGAGAAGAGGCACACAACATAGGTAAACACACCACACATGAACAAGGCATGATGCATAACAAGCATGATGCATGACAATGCTACATGAAGCTACTCATGGCAAGAGATGATGCAAACAAGAACAACACATCAAGGCAAGTTTAAATGAGGCCGGGAACAACATAGAACAATTCCGGTAAGTCCTCATATGCAAATTTCGAAATTGGTCCAGAACTGAATAAACCTTATGTTCAAGTTGTTAAACAGCAAGTTAAGATGCACCACGATGAACTACACGAAATTCTAGTCAACTTACATATAAAGTTCATTAGATTCGGAGCTACGGCCTAGAAGATATGAGCAAAACAAGTCAAACATGGCATTGATGGAAAATGCACCCAAACATCAAGCAAACATACCAAAACAAGGATGCAACATGGTAATATGAAGCTACATGCAAAATCAAGCAAGTTTCATATAGAGCACACTCAAAACGGAGCAACGGTGCAACACACACACACTATACAAGTCATAACAACAATCTGTCCATAACAGCAACTAGGCATCTTACAAGCATCAAAACAACATGCTACAGCACCCCAACATAATAACAAAAGGCATGGGCATGAAGTACACGTAAAGCATAACAAAACATGAACACTGAGCTATCTCCAGAAACAACTAGAACATGCTCAAAACACATGGTAAGATTGCAAATAATAACAGTTTCAGACTTTGCAGAAATAACATCAGGTTGCAATGTTTAGAGCTATCAAACAACATATTACAGGAACTTATCATGGCAAACAAAGGCATGGCATGAATCTACTAATAGCATAGATCAAAAGACCCTTACTGAACATGAGCCAAAAAGGCATAGAAAATATGATGGCACACACGTAAACATGGCAAGTTATATTACAGATTCATACATGGCAGGAACAACAATAAGTAGGCATGTTCGTGAGCTTGAACCACTCACCACAGAGCAATACATGGCATGGCAAGGCAACCAACAGTAATAAGGCATGTTTAATAAGCTAAGCATGGCAAGAGCAAGTTCATAGGGTGCATGGATCACTAGGAAAACACATGGGAACAAGTGAACTTAATGTTAACAGGCTGACAGCAACATTTTCAAGCAACTTTGGAGCAAGATTACAACATGGTCCAGCAGGCTATAATTGCAACCAAGGGCATGAATGGATAGAGCATGACATGTAGATCAAAACATGTTTATAGAGCATCTCCAGATTATGCATAGAATGATTAGTAGAAGCATGTTAACATAGCAACAAAATATATGAGAATCTGTCAGAAAACAAGAACAAGAACTACCCTACTTAGCAAGCTTGATACACTCAGCACACAACTCACAAAAATACATGGTTAACACCTCTGGAAAGATGGCATGGCATAGATCAACATTCATGTAGAGCTCATACTCATAGGATGCACACATCAATCATGGCAAAAATGATAAATGAGCAAGTTATAACAGTTTCAGCAGATTAACATCAACATGCACTCTTCCAACAGCATTTCGGGCATCAAGATGAGCTCAAATGAAAATGATGCAATGGAATGAAATGATCTAATCGTCGAGGCGAACAATTTGACATATTATACGCACGAAACGGAGCTACAGATGCAGAGATGTGATGCGATGAACATGGCATGTTTATGAAAGCAAATCTGGGACTTAGCAGTTTCTGAAAAAAAAAACGAATGGGCGCTATATTACTATACGATGCACGAGCGGGGATTAAAGGGCTGGCGCTCACCTTGGGCCAAACGGGCCTATGGCTGCTGGACCGGGCCCGGTGCGCTGCTGGGCCGTGGCCCACAGGGCTGGATCGGGCGCTCGGGCTCGCTCCCGAGCAGGAAGACGAGCAGGGCACTGGCGGCGGCGACTTGCCCCGGCTCCAGCGACGGCGGGGCTCCGGCGAGCCGAGGCGAGGCCGGGAATAGGACGAGGGCCCCCGGATCCGGCGGCTCCGGCCGGATCCGCCGGAGGAAAACTGGCAGCGCGCGCTGGGTTGGGGGCGACTGACGGCGCTGAGGTCGCCGCGACGGGTTCGCTGGAGTGGAGTGGCTCGCGGAGGCGCTTGGCGACGGCGAGGCCTTGAGGCGACGCGTGGCGGCGGCGGGCGATGCGGCGGCAAGACGAGGAGACGGACCGGCCGGCGGGCGGCGTGGTCGGCGGCAGGACGCCGGCGACGAGGGAGCATAAGCGGCAGCGCTGGCGAGGACGGGCGGGCGACGCTGTGGCCAGAAGCGGGCGGCGAGACAGGCTCGCGCGGGCCCGATCCGACCTCGGCGAACTGGCGGCGGGCCGAGAGAGAGAAGGAGGGCGCGGGTGAGGTGGCGGCACGGGAGTGGCTGGCGGCGGCGGCGGGGTGACGTGGCGCGGAGTGGTTGGCCGGAGCGACGTGGCTGCGGGGATGGACATGTCCGGCGGCGGTGCGGACGTGTCCGGTGGCGGCGGGGGCGATTTGATCTAGGGTTTCGGGGGAAAACATCCGCGAAAATGGAGGGGAAGGGACGTTTTTATAGGTGGAGGGAGCTAGGAGAGTCCAAATGAGGTGCGGTTTTCGGCCACGCGATCGTGATCGAACGACCGAGAGCATGGAGGGGAGTTAGATGGGTTTTGGGCCACTTTGGAAGGGGTGTTGGGCTGCAACTCAAAGAGGGCTTTACGGTTACCCGGTTAACCGTTGGAGTATCAAACGACCTCCAAATGGCACGAAACTTGACAGGCGGTCTACCGGTGTTATACCAAGGCCGCTTGGCAAACCTCGGGCCATTCCGAGAAAGTTTAATACCCACACATAACAGGAGACAAAAGGGGGACGCCGGGGGACATAGGAGTGCCGGATTGCAAAACGGACAACAGGGAAAAGGCTCAGATGCATGAGATGAACATGTATGCAAAATGAAATGCACATGATGACATGATATGAAATGCATATGATGACATGGCAAAGTGAAACACGCAAGCACATGACATGCCAACAACGACGAATAACTGGCAGACACCTGGCGCAACGGATCCGGGGCGTTACACCAGTACAGTATGGCTGGATGTACCCTATTGAAAGACGGCTAGGCACTTTCAAGGGCTATGTTAGGAACAGAGCTAGACCCGAGGATTCCATTGCAGAGGCTTACATTGCTACAGAAGCATTGACATTCTGCTCAAAATACATTGAAACAAATTGATCGACTTAGCAAAGAGGTGGGTGAAGACAATCCCGGGCTCAATGTTTTCGATTATTCTGTTCGAGTTACAGGGAAGAGTCGACAAGAGGACAAACTTAAAGATTTGGACAAAATAGTTTGGTATGTGTTGAATAACTATCCTGAGATACTACCCTATATCAAGTAAGTGCAGTACTGCAGCTTATACATCGTATTCTACTAAACTTGCAGCACATTCTTATATATTTAGATGTTTGATGCGATCACTATGTTGTGCAGCATCTACAAAGAGGAGTTACTACCGCAAAATCCAAGAAACATTGACAAACTGGATATGGCAGGATTTGCGAAATGGTTCAAGAACCATGTAAGCTTTTGAAGTGCACTGTTAGTTTTTTTAATATATTGAGTACATAAGATGATCAACATGTCTATTTTCTAACCATAGGTTAAGAAGATGCAGGAGGATGGGCAGGCAGTTGATGATGCCCTTTACTCACTAGTAATGGGTCCTCATACTCGGGTAAGACATTATGAATCTTGCGTTGTTGGAGATGTGCACTACAACACCTTTGCACGAGACGAAGGCAGGAAGACACAAAACAGTGCCATCATGAGCACGGATACGTATGACAAAGAGATAACTGAAATGTATGCTAACATAACAGACATTGTTCAGTTGCAGTATATCTCTAGTTTCGAGGATCATCAGTGTGTGGTTCTGTTGTGCTGTCGTTGGTATAACCTGTTTTCCAGGATCGCAAAACCCAGAGCTGATGATTATTTCAAATCCATCAATGTCAAGGCAGCATACGAGACCAACGAGCCTTTTATTTTGGAAAATCAAGCAACACATATATTTTTCTTGGAAGACACATTTGCACGTAGCGATGACTGGAGAGTATTGCAAAGGTTTGATCAGAGGAATTCGTTTAATGAAGTTGCACGACAAGATGATGCTTACACTGCTCCTGATGTACAAGATAACACAAATGTTCCTAATATCTTTGAGAACCATCACGTCAATGACGCTGGCAAAAAGATTGCCTGTCGTGCTGTGGACATACAAGAGTTGATCAAGAAGAAGCCAACATTCGAGGACGTTGAGGACGAAGAAGAAGATGACACCATGGGGAATTACGATTTAGACTGATACACATGGCGAAGATGTTGACGCTGCTGCTGCGGATGATGATTACATTGCTTTTGTCGTATTTGCCTGTCAGAAGACGTTTTTTTATCTACTATGTGAAATTGTGTTTGCTATGACAACTGAAACCTGATGAACATGTTGTTTAGTATTTTGTTGTGAGAACATCACTTGTTATGTATGCTGATTTGTGTTTGGTGATTGTATGACAACTAAAACATGATGACATTGTTGTTTAGTTGTACTCATATTTGGCTGTGAAACTTGAATTTGATGACATAGTTTGCTGTTGGTCTGCAATTTGCTCGACGTCTTCGAATGAGAACAAAGCTGACCCGACATGGCCTCTGCTATTTATTTATTTATTTATATGAGAAAAAGGGGGATACCCCCTGATTTCCGTTAATAGAAATCATTAGATGTTCACAACATTACGCCCAGCCTGCTACACAGGTTTCATTCGTTACTAGTTTCAGCAAAGTGCTCATGTCATAGCCACTGAATACATCACGAGTGCTACATACACTGCAAGTAAAGAGACAATCATCCTACAGAGCACATCGATTTTGCCCATTATCTTCACAAGCTCTTTCATCTCCTCATTGCTGTCAAGGCCGTTCAGCAGATGTTGCTTGACCATGATCGGAGGAACTGCATCTTTAACCTTCTGCTCTGCATCTTCCTCTTATGTCATTCCTTCAGTTACTTGTCCAACACCCCAACCTGCTGGTATTGGGATTCCTTGGCTAAACAAATAATCAGCGTAGTTGCATTCCCCCACATCAGCAACTTCCCAGAAATACAAATCACACAAATCTTCCCTTTTCTGCACGAATCAAATTGGAAGATCATCAACCAAACTATTAAAAAAATCAGCAACTGAAAGCAGCAGAACAACACTTAAACATATTATTACCCCATGATTCGGGCATTTGTAGAAGACTCGGCCAGGGTTGCGGATTATGGTTGAGATGCGACGGATGACTCTGCGTGATTTGCAGTAGTGGCACCACACCAACGGCAGCGGGTTGCGATGAGCAATCGGCTGCGGTGCCCGTGCCGGCGGGGGTGTGATGAGACCCACAGGCGATGGTACGGGTGGCGACTTGGCGCATATCTGGTTGTTGCCTGCTGAAGAGTAGGTGGACGAGCAGCCAGCGAACATGGTTGCTGCGGCCAGAGCTTCTGATGCTAGGCAGAGTAAGTAGAGAAGAGGAGAAGCGAACGTTGGATATGTCAGTTTCTTTACTTGCAGAGTAGCATAGCACCATATATAGTCATAGTCTAGGTTTGGATTCGAACCAACTACAGGAGCACGTCTTTCTTTTTTCTAAAACTCGGCAATGTCTCTTTACTGGTACACTAGCTTGTTCTGTACGCCTTCCCAAGTCTTTGATTTTCTTTCCCTTTTTTTGGGAGGAAGGAAGGAGGACAAAATTGAGAGTTCCTCGGACTCAAACCCAAGACCTTGAAGGAAATATGCCCTAGAGGCAATAATAAAGTTATTATTTATTTCCTTATTTCATGATAAATGTTTATTATTCATGCTAGAATTGTATTAACCGAAAACATAATACATGTGTGAATACATAGACAAGCAGTGTCACTAGTATGCCTCTACTAGACTAGCTTGTTAATCAAAGATGGTTAAGTTTCTAACCATAGACAAAGGACTTGTCATTTGATTAACAAGGTCACATCATTAGTTGAATGATCGATTGACATGACCCATTCCATTAGCTTAGCACGATCATTTAGTATGTTGCTATTGCTTTTATCCATGACTTATACATGTTCCTATAACTATGAGATTATGCAACTCCCGCCATCGGAGGAACACTTTGGTACTACCAAACGTCACAACGTAATCGGGTGATTATAAAGGAGTACTATAGGTGTCTCCAAAGGCAGATGTTGGGTTGGCGTATTTCGAGATTAGGATTTGTCACTCCGATTGTCGGAGAGGTATCTCTGGGCCCTCTCGGTAATGCACATCAATTAGGCCTTGCAAGCATTACAACTAATGAGTTAGCTGTGAGATGATGTATTACAGAACGAGTAAAGAGACTTGCCGGTAACGAGATTGAACTAGGTATTGGATACCGACGATCGAATCTCGGGCAAGTAACATACCGATGGCAAAGGAACAACGTATGTTGTTATGCGGTCGACCAATAAAGATCTTCAGTAGAATATGTAGGAACCAATATGGGCATCCAGGTCCCGCTATTGGTTATTGACCGAGACGTGTCTCGGTCATGTCTACATTGTTCTCGAACCGTAGGGTCCGCACGCTTAAGGTTTCGATGGCGGTTATATTATGAGTTTGTGTATTTTGATGTACCGAAGGAGTTCGAGTCCGGATGTGATCACGGACATGACGAGGAGTCTCGAAATGGTCGAGACATAAAGATTGATATATTGACGGCTATATTGGACGCCGGAAAGGTTCCGGAAGTTTCCGGAGAAAACGGAGTGCCGGGGGGTTACTGGAACCCCGGGAAGTAATGGGCCTTAATGGGCCAAGAGGGAGAGAGAGGGCTGCGCCAGAGGTGGCGCGCCCCCATGGGGAGTCCGAATAGGACAAGGAGGGGGCGCGGCCCCCCCTCTCCCTCTCCTCTCCTTCCTTCCCCTTCCTCCTTCCTAGTTGGACTAGGAAAGGGAGTCCTACTCCCACTAGGAGGAGGACTCCTCCCTGGCGCGCCTCCTAGGGCCGGCCGGCCCTCCCCTTGCTCCTTTATATACGAGGCGGGGGCACCCTAGAACACACAAGTTGATCCTTGAGATCGTTCCTTAGCCGTGTGCGGTGCCCCCTCCACCATAATCCACCTCGGTCATATCATTAGCGGTTCTTAGGCGAAGCCTGCGCCGGTAGAACATCAAGATCGTCCACCACGCCGTCGTCTTGTGGAACTCTCTCTCCCGAGCTTTGCTGGATCGGAGCCGAGGAGCGTCACCGAGCTGTCGTGTGTCAAGAACTTCGGAGGCGCCGGAGTAACGGCGCTGGGATCGGTTGGATCGCGAGGAGAACGTCGACTACTTCCTCTACGTTGTGATCGCTTCGCTTCGGTCTCACGAGGGTGCGTAGACAACACTCTCCCTCTCGTTGCTATGCATCACCATGATCTTGCGTGTGCGTAGGGAAATTTTTGAAATTACTACGTTCCCCAACAGTGGTATCGAGCCAGGTTTTTATGGTTTGATGTTTTGCACGAGTAGAACACAAGTGAGTTGTGGATGATACAAGTCATCGCCTACCAAGCATGTCATACTTTGGTTCAGCGGTATTGTGAGATGAAGCGGCTGGACCGACATTACGCGACGCTTACGCGAGACTGGTTTCACCGCTACGAGCACTCGTGCTTAAAGGTGGCTGGCGGGTGTCTGTCTCTCTCACTTTAGTTGAACCGAGTGTGGCTACGCCCGGTCCTTGAGAAGGTTAAACGGAGTCTATTTGTGAAATATCGTTGTGGTTTTGATGCGTAGGTGAGATTGGTTCTTGCTTAAGCCCATAGCAGCCACGTAAAATTTGCAACAACAAAGTAGAGGACGTCTAACTTGTTTTTGCAAGGCATGTTGTGATGTGATATGGTCAAGACGTGATGCTATATTTTATTGTATGATATGATCATGTTTTGTAACGAAGTTATCGGCAACCGGTGGAGCCATATGGTTGTCGCTTTATTGTATGAAATGCAACGCATACAGTAATTGCTTTACTTTATCACTAAGCGGTAGCGATAGTCGAGAAGCAATAGATGGCGTAACGACAACGATGCTACGATGGAGATCAAGGTGTCGTGCGGTGGCGATGGTGATCACGACGGTGCCGGAGATGGAGATCACAAGCACAAGATGATGATGGCCATATCATATCACTTATATTGATTGCATGTGATGTTTATCCTTTATGCATCTTATTTTGCTTTGATTGACGGTAGCATTTTAAGATGATCTCTCACTAAAATTATCAAGTAGTGTTCTCCCGAGTATGCACTGTTGCCAAAGTTCGTTGCCGAGACACCACGTGATGATCGAGTGTGATAAGCTCACGTCCATCTACAACGGGTGCAAGCCAGTTTTGCACACGCAGAATACTCGAGTTATACTTGACGAGCCTAGCATATGCAGATATGGCCTCGGAACACGGAGACCGAAAGGTCGGCGTGAATCATATAGTAGATATGATCAACATAAGATGTTCACCATTGAAAACTACTCCATCTCACGTGATGATCGGTTATGGTTTAGTTGATTTGGATCACGTGATCACTTAGATGACTAGAGAGATGTTTGTCTAAGTGGGAGTTCTTAAGTAATATGATTAATTGAACTTAAATTTATCATGAACTTAGTACCGATAGTATCTTGCTTGTCTATGTTTGTTTGTAGATAGATGGCTCGTCTTTGTTGTTCCGTTGAATTTTAATGCGTTCCTTGAGAAAGCAAAGTTGAAAGATGATGGTAGCAATTACACGGATCGGGTCCGTAACTCGAGGATTATCCTCATTGCTGCCTGAGAAGAGTTACGTCTGGATGCACCGCCGGTGCGAACTGCTTCTTGATGCAACCGACAACGTTAAGAACGTCTGGCGAGCAAAGCCGATGACTACTCTATAGTTCATGTGCCATGCTTTACGGCTTAGAACCGGGTCTTCAACGACGTTTTGAGCGTCATGGAGCATATGAGATGTTCCAGAGTTGAAGTTGATATTCCAACAGAATGCCCGGATTGAGAGATATGAAGTCTCCAATAAGTTCTATAGCTGCAAGATGGAAGAGAATGGGTCTGTCGGTGAGCACATACTCGAGAATGTGCAGGTATTACAATCACTTGACTCAACCGGGAGTTAATCTTCCGGATGATTGTGTCATTGATGTAATTCTTCAATCACGCCACCAAGCTACAAAGGCTTCGTGATGAACTATAATATGCAAGGGTTAGTAAAGACTATGCTCGAGCTCTTCGCAATGCTAAAGGCTGCGGAGGTAGAAATCAAGAAGGAGCATCAAGTGTTGATGGTCAATAAGACCACTAGTTTCAAGAAGAAAGGCAAAGGGAAGAAGAAGGGAACTTCAAGAAGAACAGCAAGCAAGTTGCTGCTCGGAGAAGAAACCCAAGTCTGGACCTAAACTGAAGCCGAGTGCTTCTCCGCAAGCGGTCGTTTGGAAGCGGAACTGCCCCAAGTATTTGGCGGATAAGAAGGATGGCAAGGTGAACAAAGGTATATGTGATATACATGTTATTGATGTGTACCTTACTAGAGCTCATGATAGCACTTGGGTATTTGATCTTGGTTACATTGCTAATATTTGCAACTCGAAGCAGGGACTACGGATTAAGCGAACAACGGCAAAGGACGAGGTGACGATCGGCGTGGGAAATGGTTCCAAAGTCGATGTGATCGCGGTCGGCACGCTACCTCTACATCTACCTTCGGATTAGTTTTAGACCTAAATAATTGTTATTTGGTGCGGCGTTGAGCATGAACATTATATCTGGATCTTGTTTGATGCGAGACGGTTATTCATTTAAATCGAGAATAATGGTTGTTCTATTTATATGAGTGATATCTTTTATGGTCATGCACCCTTGAAGAGTGGTCTATTTTAATGAATCTCGATAGTAGTGATACACATATTCATAATGTTGAAACCAAAAGATGCAGAGTTGATAATGATATGCAACTTATTTGTGGTAATCGCCGTTTAGGTCATATCGGTATAAAACGCATGAAGAAACTCCATCTTGATGGACTTTTGGAGTCACTTGATTATGAATCACTTGGCACTTGCGAACCGTGCCTCATGGGCAAGATGACTAGAACCCGTTCTCGGTACTATGGAGAGAGCAACAGATTTGTTGGAAATCATACATCTGAGATGTATGTGGTCCGATGAATATTGAGGCTCGTGGCGGATATCGTTATTTTCTCACCTTCACAGATGATTTAAGCAGATATGGGTATATCTACTTAATGAAACATAAGTCTGAAACATTTGAAAAGTTCAAAGAATTTCAGAGTGAAGTTGAAAATCATCGTAATAAGAAAATAAAGTTTCTACGATCCGATCGTGGAGGCGAATATTTGAGTTCTGAGTTTGGTCTACATTTGAAACAATGCGGAATAGTTTCGCAACTCACGCCACCCGAACACCACAACGTAATGGTGTGTCCGAACATCGTGTCGCACTTTACTAGATATGGTGCGATCTATGATGTCTCTTCTGATTTACCGCTATCGCTTTGGGGTTATGCTCTTGAGGCGGCCGCATTCACCTGAATAGAACACCGTCAAAATCCGTTGAGATGACACCTTATGAACTATGGTTTAGCAAGAAACCAAAGTTGTCGTTTCTTAAAGTTTGGGGATGCGATGCTTATGTGAAAAAGCTTCAACTGATAAGCTCGAACCCAAATCGAGAAATGTGTCTTCATAGGATACCCAAAGGAAGCAGTTGGGTACACCTTCTATCACAGATCCGAAGGCAAGACATTTGTTGCTAAGAATGGATCCTTTCTAGAGAAGGAGTTTCTCTCGAAAGAAGTGAGTGGGAGGAAAGTAGAACTTGATGAGGTAATCTGTACCTTCTCCCTTATTTGAAAGTAGTTTATCACGAAACCGGTTTCTGCGACATCTACACCAAATAGTGAGGAAGTTGATGATGTTGATCATGAAACTTGAGATCAAGTTACTCTGAGAACCTCGTAGATCAACCGAGTAAGATCCGCACTAGAGTGGTACGGTAATCCTGTTCGGAAGTCATGCTACTAGATCATGATGAACCTATGAACTATGAAGAAGCGATGGTGAGCCCAGATTCGCATAAAATGGCTTGAGGCCATGAAATCGAGATGGGATCCATGTATGAAAACAAAGTGTGGACTTTGGTTGACTTGCCGAGGGTCGGCAAGCAATAGAAAACAAGTGGATCTTCGAGAAGAAGACCGTGGCCGACGGTAATATTATCTACAAAGCTCGACTTGTCACAAAGGGTTTTCGACAAGTTCAAGGGATTGACTACGATGAGACCTTCTCACCCGAAGCGATGCTTAAGTCTGTCCGAATCATGTTAGCAATTGCCTCATTTTATGATTATGAAATTTGGCAAATGGATGTAAAGACTGCATTCTGAATGGATTTACGGAAGAAGAGTTGTATATGATGCAACCGAAGGTTTTATCGATCCAAAGGAGCTAACAAAGTGTGCAAGCTCCAGCGATCCATTTATGGACTGGTGCAAGCATCTCGGAGTTGGAATAAACGCTTTGATAGTGTGATCAAAGCATTTGGGTTTATACAAACTTTTGGAGAAGCTTGTATTTAAAAGAAAGTGAGTGGGAGCTCTGTAGCATTTCGATATTATATGTAGATGACATATTACTAATCGGAAATGATATAGAATTCTGGATAGCATAAAGGGATACTTGAATAAGAGTTTTTCAATGAAGGACCTCGGTGAAGCTGCTTACATATTGGGCATCAAAATCTATAGAGATAGATCAAGGCGCTTAATTGGACTTTCACAAAGCACATACCTTGACAAAATTTTGAAGAACTTCAAAATGGATCAAGCAAAGAAAGGGTTCTTGCACGTGTTACAAGGTGTGAAGTTGAGTAAGACTCAATGCCCGACCACCGCAGAAGATAGAGAGAAAATGAAAGATGTTCCCTATGCCTCAGCCATAGGCTCTATCATGTATGCAATGTTGTGTACTAGACCTGATGTGTGCCTTGCTATAAGCTTAGCAGGGAGGTACCAAAGTAATCCAGAGTGGATCACTTGACAGTGTCAAGAACATCTGAAATACGAAAAGGACTAAGGATATGTTTCAGTATATGGAGGTGACAAAGAGCTCATCGTAAGCAGTTACGTTGATGCAAGCTTTGACACCGATCCCGACGATTCTAAATCGCAGACCGGATCGTATTTACACTAAGCGGAGGAGTCGGTTAGTGCAGTTCTAAACAAAGCGTCGTGGCGGGATCTACATGTGAAGCGGAGTACATAGCAGCCGGAAGCAGCTAATGAAGGAGTGCGGATGAAGGAGTTCATATCCGATCTAGGTGTCATACCTAGTGCATCGGGTCCAATGAAAATCTTTGTGACAATTTGGAGCAATTGCTTTAGCGAAGGAATCCAGATTTCACAAGAGAACCAAACACATCAAGAGACGCTTCAATTCCATCCGGACTTGGTCGGTGGGAGACATAGAGATTTGCAAGATACATACGGATCTGAATGTAGCACCGTTGACTAAGCCTCTTCCATGAGCAAAACATGATCAGCACCAAGACTCCATGGGTGTTAGAATCATTACTATGTAATCTAGATTATTGACTCTAGTGCAAGTGGGAGGATGAAGGAAATATGCCCTAGAGGCAATAATAAAGTTATTATTTATTTCCTTATTTCATGATAAATGTTTATTATTCATGCTAGAATTGTATTAACCGGAAACACAATACATGTGTGAATACATAGACAAGCAGTGTCACTAGTATGCCTCTACTAGACTAGCTTGTTAATCAAAGATGGTTAAGTTTCCTAACCATAGACAAAGGACTTGTCATTTGATTAACAAGTTCACATCATTAGTTGAATGATCGATTGACATGACCCATTCCATTAGCTTAGCACCCGATCGTTTAGTATGTTGCTATTGCTTTTATCCATGACTTATACATGTTCCTATAACTATGAGATTATGCAACTCCGTTTACGGAGGAACACTTTGGTACTACCAAACGTCACAACGAATCGGGTGATTATAAAGGAGTACTACAGGTGTCTCCAAAGGCAGATGTTGGGTTGGCGTATTTTGAGATTAGGATTTGTCACTCCGATTGTCGGAGAGGTATCTCTGGGCCCTCTCGGTAATGCACATCAATTAAGCTTTGCAAGCATTACAACTAATGAGTTAGCTGTGAGATGATGTATTACGGAACGAGTAAAGAGACTTGCCGGTAACAAGATTGAACTAGGTATTGGATACCGACAATCGAATCTCGGGCAAGTAACATACCGATGACGGGAACAACGTATGTTGTTATGCGGTCTGACCGATAAAGATCTTCGTAGAATATGTAGGAACCAATATGGGCATCCAGGTCCCGCTATTGGTTATTGACCGGAGACGTGTCTCGGTCATGTCTACATTGTTCTCGAACCGTAGGGTCCGCACGCTTAAGGTTTCGATGGCGGTTATATTATGAGTTTGTGTATTTTGATGTACGAAGGAGTTCGAGTCCGGATGTGATCACGGGCATGACGAGGAGTCTCGAAATGGTCGAGACATAAAGATTGATATATTGGACGGCTATATTCAGACACGGAAAGGTTCGGAAGTTTCGGAGAAAACCGAGTCTTGGGAGGGTTACTGGAACCCCGGGAAGTAATGGGCCTTAATGGGCCAAGAGGGGAGAGAGGGCTGCGCCAGAGGTGGCGCCCCCATGGGGAGTTGAATAGGACAGGAGGAGGGCGGCCCCCTTTCCCTCTCCCTCTCCCTCTCCTTCCTTCCCCCTTCCTCCTTCCTAGTTGGACTAGGAAAGGGGAGTCCTACTCCCACTAGGAGGAGGACTCCTCCCTTGGCGCGCCTCCTAGGGCCGGCCGGCCCTCCCCCTTGCTCCTTTATATATGGGGGCAGGGGGCGCCCTAGAACACACAAGTTGATCCTTGAGATCGTTCCTTAGCCGTGTGCGGTGCCCCCCTCCACCATAATCCACCTCGGTCATATCATAGCGGTGCTTAGGCAAAGCCCTGCGTCGGTAGAACATCAAGATCGCCACCACTGCCGCCGTCGTCTTGTGGAACTCTCTCTCCGGAGCTTTCTTTGGATCGGAGCCCGAGGAGCGTCACCGAGCTGTATGTGTGTCAAGAACTTCGAGGCGCCGGAATAACGGCGCTGGGATCGGTTGGATCGCGAGGAGAACGTCGACTACTTCCTCTACGTTGTGATCGCTTCCGCCGGTCTCACGAGTGCGAGACAACACTCTCCCTCTCGTTGCTATGCATCACCATGATCTTGCGTGTGCGTCGGAAATTTTTTGAAATTACTACGTTCCCCAACAGACCTCTCGGTTGAAAACCAAGGGTGCTAGTCACTTATGTGGCGAACGTTCCCTGTGAAGAGGACGACAGACGAACGCATTTTCCTCGCAGTTTTCTTCCTATATATAAAAAAGTATGCTACTTGGTGTCCGCTTAGTCCAAAAACGATTGTGCCAACCTCGACCGTTGGATTGACATTCAACGTCTGTCGTGTTTCTTCAGTCTCTTCTTCCTCGAGTCGCCAAAGCCAAACCAGCGCCGACGGGACTGCCTGCTCGCGCCTCCCACGGCTGGCTGTGATCTTCCCCGGCTCCTGTTCGTTCCCATCCGAGGCCTCACCATCGTCCTCCGCCTTGGTTCGCTCGCCGCGGCGCCGCCCTCCGGTCTTGTCAGCATGGTCAACAACCGAGAGGAATAAGGAGATGACTGTACATGGTGAGGATGACAGTAGGGACCCAGCAGCGCACACAGTAGTTTTGTTTTTTCGGGACGGATAATGGTATCAGCTGGATTGTGCGGGACCCGTGGCCCGTCTAGCCCGGGCTTTTATTTCATATGTTTAGCACATGACCAGCCTAGTTATTTTTCCTTTCTGAAAATGGCTAGCCAGCTATTTTGTTTTTTGCAGAATAACCAACATAGGCCTACTTGCTTTTCTACGCCCTGCTGGGCCGGAAATCTTTCAAGACGAGGAGGAATGCATTTTGCCCAGAAAATGGGCTATAAGTAATAAGAAATGGGCTATAAGTAATAATAAATGGGCTGTAAACTGAAAAAAATACAGCAAACACGCTATTAGTTCCCAAATACTGTTTTCTTTCGGATTTTGATATTTTAAATTTCATTGTTTTTGTGCGGGTAAAATTTCATTGAATTTAAATTAAGGTATATTTAGATTTAAAATTAATTTGGATCGGCTAGAAATTTGGGTTGTATCTTTGTTTGGGACAGATTTGGAGGCTGACTTGTGGGTCTACTAGGTTGACGTGTACTTTGGCTTTGTCAACTTAGTCCACAAACGATTCTAGCAGCAGTGACCGTTGGATGTTAATGCAACGGCCGTGCTGCTTCTTCAATATCTGATCTTCTTGTTCCAGCCGCCCAAACTAGCTCCGGTGGGACTGCCTGCTCCCGCCTCCCGTGGCCGGCTGTGCTGTCGCACAGGCCGCACCGCCCCACCCTACTTCATTGCTGGCCAGGCCATTCCTCTACTCACCCACACCTCCTGTTATTTTCCGGCGATGGCAGCCGGACCAGTAAACCCTCGTACTCCCCACAGCGTGGGCAACCAATGCCGAGTCTTTCCCGGCTCCGTGTTGTTCCCTTCCTAGGCCTCGTCGTCGTCCACCGTCATGGTGCTCTCGGCGCGGCCTGGTCAATGTGGTTAACGAACGACATCCATCGGCCGTGGACTGTACGCGCAAAATAATGATTCCTCCACCTGACAGCTGGGACCCACCGGAAGGGCCTCTGTATTTCACGAAAAAACGTTCCCCCTGCTGACATGTCGGACCCACCAGCTATATCTTCGCACGCAAGGAAGTGCCTCCTTATTACGCACAAAAAAATGAATACCCACCCTGCTAGATGGGACCCACCATAGTGGGAGGATGACTTGTGGGCCAACTAAGTTGACGGGGACTAAGGGCTTTGTCAACTTAGTCAATATGAATGATTCTAGCTCCAGTGACCGTACGATGTCCATCCAACGGCCATAGTGCTTCTTCAACCTCTGGTCTTCTTGCTCCAGCCGCCCAAAGTAGTGCCGGTCGTGCCGCGTGCTCCTGCCTCTCGTGGCCGGCTGTGATGCCGCGGAGGCCTCACCGCCCCTACTACTCCCACCGCTGGCCCAGGGTATCCCTCTACTCACCCACACCCCATGTTATTCTGCGGCAATGGCAGCCTCACGCCGCAGCCAAACCAGTGAACCCTCGTACTCCTCTCCGCGCGGGCTACCACTGTTGCGTCTTCCCCGGCTCCGCGTCATCCCCTTCCTAGGCCTCGTCGTCGTCCAGACCACCGCCTTGGTGCTCTCGGCGCGGCGTGGTCAATGTGGTCAACGAACGACTTCCATCGGAAGAGTACTGTACGTGGAGAGGCTGACAGCTGGGTCCAGGCGGCCGCAAGGAAGTGCCTCCTTATTACGCGCAAAATAATTATTCCTCCACCTGACAGCAGGGACCCACCGGACGGGCCACCTTATTTCACGAAAAAACCGTTTCCCCCTAACTGCTGGGACCCACCAGACGGGCCAGCGTATTTCGCAAAAAAAATGTTCCCCGCGCTGTCAGCTCAGACCCACCGGAAGTGCCTCCTTATTACGCTGAAAAAATGAATACTCCCCCTGCTAGCTGGGACCCACCATGGTGGGAGGCTGACTTGTGGGCCTACTCAGTTTACTGGGACGGGGGCCTTTGTCAACTTTAGTCAATATCAATGATTCTAGCTCTAGTGACCGTACGACGTCCATCCAACGACCGTAGTGCTTCTTGACCTCACGGTCTTCGTGCTCGGCCGCCTAAAGCGGCCGGTCGTTCGCATGCTCCCGCCTCCCATGGCCGGTGTCTTTGCCGGAGGCCTCACCGCCCTACTATTCGCACCGCTGGCCAGGCCTGCGGTGACGGCAGCTCACACCATGCCAAACCAGTGAACCCTCGTACTCCTCTCCACGCGGGCTTCCACTGTCGCGTCTTCCCTGGCTCCCAGTCGTCCCCTTCCTAGGCCTCGCCGTCGTCCACCGCCCTGGTGCTCTCGGTGCGGCGTGGTCAGCGTGGTCAAGGCGACTTCCATCGGATGTGGATATGACGTGGAGAGGCCGACAAGTGGGTCCACGGCCGCAGCAAGGAAGTGCCTCCTTATTACGCGGAAAATAATGATTCCTTCACCTCACGGCTGGGACCCACCAGACGGGCCACTGTATTTCGTGAAAAAATGTTTCCCCTTGACTGCTGGGACCCACCAGCTACAGCTTCGCACACAAGGAAGTGCGTCCGGGCAAAAAAACAAAATGATTCGCCCCCTAACCGCTGGGACCCACCAGCGACACCTTCGCACGCAAGGAAGTGCGTCCGGGCAAAAAAAATGATTCGCCCCCCGACTGCTGGGACCCACCAGCTACATCTTCGCACGCAAGGAAGTGCGTCCGAAAAAAACGATTTGCCCCCCTGACTGCTGGGACCCACCAGCTACATCTTCGCAGTAAGGAAGTGCTCGTCGGGACCCACTGGTGAAGCGCACGAAGCGTTGTCATTCTGGTCGCGAATGTGTACGTACATACTGGTCATTGTAGAGGCGCGCACATGTCGTAGTAGAGGCGCACACGTAGCATGTATACGTACGTACAGCGGCGAGGGTTCAAGAAAGAAAATACGGCCACGTACGTACATATGGGCAGGGTCTCGAACGCCTACTCGCGCATACGTACGGTCAGGGATCGTGTACAAGGCTGGGTCGGAACGGAGAAACAGCGTCGTCGTCATGTTCATGGGAAGGCAACGGAATGCGTCGTGTTCATGGGGAGGCAACGGAATGCGTCGTGTTCATCGGGAGGCAACGGAACGCGTGGGAGCCAACCGACTTGGACGGAACAGGCAATGGAAACGAGGCCTGGCGTACCACACAACAGAGAAGCGGACCTCCACGCTTGGAACGGGTCTGTTGATCGGGAGGGTGTGGCGTCACGCAAGCGGAGGAAGCGGACCTCCCACGGTCGAAACAGGGTCTGTTGATCGAGAGGGTGTGGCGCATCGCAAAACAGAGGAAACGGACCTCCTACGGTCGAACGGGGGTCCTTTTGATCGGGAGGGGTGTGGCATACCGCAAAACGGACGAAACAGACTTGTGTTGGAGCGCTACAGTCGAAACGGGGGTCCTTTTGATCGGGAGGGGTGTGGTGTACCGCAAAACGGACGTAACGGACCTCCTACGGTCGAAACGGGGGTCATGTTCATCGGGAGGGGTGTGGCGTACCGCAAAACGGGACTCCACGGGATACTGTTCATCTCTACCGTCGACCTCCTCCAGCCTCCACGGGCTCCTGTTCATACAGCCTCCACCTTGCGCTACTCCACCGGCTACTGTTCAACCACCCCTCCACGGGCACCCCTCCACCTTCTACTGTTCATCCAACCCTCCAAACCACGGGGTCCTGTTCAACCACCCCTCCACGGCCACCCCTCCACCGTCTACTATTCATCCAGCCCTCCACACCACGGGGTCCTGTTCATCTAGAGGCAACGCCACCGCTCCTTGTTCATCAACCCCCTCCCCGCGCGCCATCGTTCATCAATCGATCGACTTGATTAGCGTAGTAGCGGCGAATTGCTCCATCGGGTTGATTAACGACCATCGATTGATCGCTCGGGTTCGAGAACGCGTAGCTCTGTAGTCAATCGCCGGGTTCGATTAGAGCCCAACGCCTCGCTTCGGGTTGATTAGAGCTAACGCCTACACACACTGCGTGTACCTGTATGAGAGAAACACGCATCGGTCGGCCCCTGACCTCCCACCGTAACCGGCAACTCCCCGAAATTTTCCTCCCCCTCGCTTCTACCACGGCTTTTTCCGTCATGGACGGCCCAAAGAATGTCATGCAGTTGCGTCTCCAGCCCGCCCAGGACGAAATGCCCATTTTCTGTCATGATTTTTTGTCATAGAAGTAGGAGCCCACCACATCTATGATGATACCAGGTTTTGTCACAATTATCGTCATAGAAGTGTCATATGTATGACAGAAAAAAAAATTCGTTTGGCCCAAAATGTCACGGATGTGTCTTTTTTGTAGTGTTGGTCCCCCTTCAATCCTGTATGCATCAATTTCTATGCTAGGTTGAAGCTTCTGTCACTCTTGCCCTCCAATACACAGTCCTATCAACATACAACTAACCCTATGGTGTGATCCACACGCACGCTCATATGATGGGCACCAAAGGATAGCAAATTAACCACAAGCAAATTAAACCGATCATAGCAATTCACCAATTACCGATATGACAACGATAATCTACTCAAACATCATAGGATGGCAACACATCACTCGATAATAATATGAAGGAAGCACTGCATTGGATTTCCCCGAAGAGGAGAGGATGATGCAGCAAAGTAGCGTAAGTATTTCCCTCAGTTTTTGAGAACCAAGGTATCAATCCAGTAGGAGACCACGCACATTCCCTTGTACCTACACAAAATGATAGCAACTCGTAACCAACGCTTAGGGGTTGTCAATCCCTTCACGGTCACTTACGAGAGTGAGATCTAATAGAGATGATAAATAATATTTTTGGTATTTTTGATAGATATATGCAAAGTAAAAAGTAAAAGGCAAAGTAAAAACAAAGCAAGTAAATAAAGCGATTGAGATTGATATGATGAGAATAGACCCCGGGGCCATAGGTTTCACTAGTGGCTTCTCTCAAGAGCATAAGTATTCTACGGTGGGTGAACAAATTACTGTTGAGCAATTGACAGAATTGAGCATAGTTATGAGTATATCTAGGCAATGATCATGTATATAGGCATCACGTCCAAAACAAGTAGATCAAACGATTTTGCATCTACTACTATTACTCCACTCATCGACCGCTATCCAAAGATGCATCTAGAGTATTAAGTTAAAAACATAGTAACGCCTTAAGCAAGATGACATGATGTAGAGGATAAATTCATGCAATATGATAAAAACCCCATCTTGTTATCCTCGATGGCAACAATACAATACGTGCCTTGCAACCCTTTACATCCTTGGGTAAGGACACCGCAAGATTGAACCCAAAGCTAAGTACTTCTCCCATTGCAAGAACTACCAATCTCGTTGGCCAAACCAAAAAGGATAATTCGAAGAGACTTGCAAAGATAACTCAATCATACATAAAAGAATTCAGAGAAGAATCAAATATTTTCCATAGATAATTTGGATCATAAACCCATAATTCATCGTTCTCAACAAACACACTGCAAAAAGAAGATTACATCAAATAGATCTCCGCGAGAGGGGAGAACATTGTATTGAGATCCAAAAGAGAGAAGAAGCCATCTAGCTACTAGCTATGGACCCGAAGGTCTGAAGTAAACTACTCACACTTCATCGGAGGGCTATGGTGTTGATGTAGAAGCCCTCCGTGGTGGATGACCCCTCGTGAAGCTCTAGACAGGCCCCAAGATGGGATCTCGTGGATCTGAAGGTTGCGGTGGTGGAATTAGGTTTTGGCTCTGTTCGATCGACGGGATACGTAGGTATATATAGGAGGAAGGAGTACGTTGGTGGAGCGTCAGGGGGCCCACGAGGTAGGGGGGCGCCCTCCACCCTCATGACTGCCTTTGGCACTTCTTGGAGTAGGGTCCAAGTCTCCTGGATCACGTTCCCGAAGGTTTCACTCCGTTTGGACTCCGTTTGATATTCCGTTTGTTCGAAACACTGAAATAGGCAAAAAACAGCAATTCTGGGCTGGGCCTCCGGTTAATAGGTTAGTCCCAAAAGTAATATAAAAGTGGAAAATAAAGCCCAATATAGTCCAAAACAGTAGATAAAGTAGCATGGAGCAATCAAAAATTATAGATACGTTGGAGACGTGTTAGGCATCTCCAAGCTTAATTCCTGCTCGTCCTCGAGTAGGTAAATGATAAAAAGGAATTTTTAATGCGGAGTGATACTTTGGCATAATTCAATGTATATCTTCTTAATTGTGATATGAATATTCAGATCCGAAAGATTCAAGACAAAAGTTCATATTGACACAAAAATAATAATACTTCAAGCATACTAATCAAAGCAATCATGTCTTCTCAAAATAACATGGCAAAAGAAGTTCATCCCTACAAAATCATATAGTTAGGCTATGCTTCATTTTTGTCACACAAAGATGTTCCCAACTTCTATACCCCCGATGACAAGCCAAGCAATTGTTTCATACTTAAATAATCTCAAACTTTTTCAACCTTCACGCAATACATGGCGTGAGCCATGGATATAGCACTATGGGTGGAATAGAATATGATGATGGGGATTGTGTGGAGAAGACAAAAAAGGAGAAAGTCTCACATTGACGAGGATAATCAACGGGCTATGGAGATGCCCATCAATTGATGTCAACATGAGGAGTAGGGATTGCCATGCAACGGATGCACTAGAGCTATGAATGCTCAACAAAATAAAACTAGTGGGTGTGCATCCAACTCGCTTGCTCACGAAGACCTAGGGCATTTGAGGAAGCCCATCGTAGGAATATACAAGCCAAATTCTACAATGAAAAATTCCCACTAGTATAAAAAGACAACTTATGAGACTCACTACATGAAGAACAAGGTGCTACTTTGAAGCACAATATATGAGACTCACTACATGAAGAACAAGGTGCTACTTTGATGCACAAGTGTGGAAAAAGAGATAGTAGCATCGCCCTTTATATTTTTTTTCTTTTTTTGGGCCTTTTTTTTCTTTTGGCCTTTCTCTTTTCTTTATTTGGGCAATGCTCTAATAATGATGATCATCACACTTCTATTGATTACAACAAAAGGATTACAACTCGAAACTTAGAACAAGATATGACTCTATATGAATGCCTCCGGCGGTGTACCGGGATGGTGCAATGAATCAAGAGTGACATGTATGAAAAATAATGCATTGTGGCTTTGCCACAAATACGATGTCAACTACATGATCATGCAATGGCAATATGACAAAAGTAATGTATGTCATGATGATGATGATGGTGGAAGTTGCATGGCAATATATCTCGGAATGGCTATGGAAATGCCATGATAGGTAGGTATGGTGGCTGTTTTGAGGAAGATATAAGGAGGTTTATGTGTGATAGAGTGTATCGTATCACGGGTTTGGATGCACCGTGAAGTTTGCACCAACTCTCAAGGTGAGAAAGGGCAATGCAGCATCAAGAGGCTAGCAAAGGTGGAAAGGTGAGAGTGCGTATAATCCATGTACTCAACATTAGTCAAAAGAACTCATATACTTATTGCAAAAATTTAGAAGTCATCAAAAATCAAGTACTACGCGCATGCTCCTAGGGGGATAGATTGGTAGGAAAAGACCATCGCTCATCCCCGACCGCCACTCATAAGGATGCACAAGCCAGGTACACTTCATGTTTCAAATTTGTTACACAACTTTAACCATACGTGCATGCTACGGGACTTGCAAACTTCGACACAAGTATTTCTCAAATTCATAATCACCCAACTAGCATGACTTTAATATTGTCACCTCCATATCTCAAAACAATTATCAATTCACTCAAAAGAAAGTTTCACATATCTTGAACACCAACTATTAACATTAAGCAAATTACCATGCTATTAACGACTCTCAAAATAATCTAAGTGAAGCATGAGAGATCAATAGTTTCTTTAAAACAAATCCACCACCGTGCTCTAAAATATCTAAGTGAAGTAGTAGAGCAAAAATTATCATGCTCAAAGGGTATAAGTGAAGCACTATGAGCAAAACTATCAAGCTCAAAAGATATAAGTGAAGCACATAGAGTATTCTAACAAATTCCAAATCATATATGGCTCTCTCAAAAGGTGTGTACAGCAAGGATGATTGTGGTAAACTAACAAGCAAAGACACAAATAATACAAGACGCTCCAAGCAAAACACATATCATGTGGTGAATAAATATAGCTCCAAGTAAATTACCGATGGAAGTGGACGAAAGAGGGGATGCCTTCCGGGGCATCCCCAAGCTTTGACTTTTTGGTGTCCTTGGATTATCTTGGGGGTGCCATGGGCATCCCCAAGCTTAGGCTCTTGCCTCTCCTTGTTCCATAATCCATCAAAAGAATTCACCCAAAACTTGAAAACTTCACAACACAAAACTCAACAGAAATCTCATGAGCTCCGTTAGAGAAAGAAAACAAAAGACTACTTCAAGGTACTGTAACGAATTCATTCTTTATTTATATTGGTGTTAAACCTACGGTATTCTAACTTCTCTATGGATTATAAACTATTTTATTAGCCATAGATTTATCAAAATAAGCAAACAACACACGAAAAACAGAATCTGTCAAAAACAGAACAGTCTGTAGCAATCTGTAACTAACGCAAACTTCTGGAACTCTAAAAATTCTACCAAAATAGGAAGTCCTGGATTTTTTTTATTGAACAGCAGCAAAAATAATCAACGCAAAAGCACGTTCCTGTGATTTAACAAAATTATATTCGTGCGTGCAAAGTTTCTGTTTTTCAGCAGAATCAAATCAACTATCATCGTAGGTTATCCTATAGGTTCTACTTGGCACAAACACTAATTAAAACAGAAAACCACATCCAAACAGAGGTATATGCATTATTTATTCCTAAATAGAAGCAAAAACAAAAAACACAAAATAAAATTGGGTTGCCTCCCAACAAGCGCTATCGTTTAACGCCCCTAGCTAGGCATTGATAATTCTAATGATGCTCACATGAAAGACAAGATTTGAAGCGCAAAGAGAGCATCATGAAACACTTGACAAACACATCTAAGTCTAACATACTTCCTATGCATAGGCATATTATAAGCAAACAAATTTGCAAGGCAAGCAAAAACTAGCATATGCAAGGAAGAAGAACGAGACGATAGCAATCTCAACATGATGAGAGGTAATTTAGTGAGATAAAAATTTCTAAGACCATATTTTCCTCTCTCATAATAACTACATGTGGGATCATAAGCAAATTCAACAAGATTGCTATCACATAAAATATTTTCAACATGATCCACATGCATGCAAAGTTGACACTCTTCCAAAATAGTGGGATTAACATTAACTAAAGTCATGACCTCTCCAAACCCACTTTTATCAAAAATTCATAAGATTGAACATTCTCCAAATATGTGGGATCTAAAGTTGACACTCTTCCAAACCCACTTTCAATAATATTGCAAACACTATTATCAATCTCATATTCATCATGGGGTTTAAATAAATTTTCAAGATCATAAGAAGAATCACCCCAGTCATGATCATCGCAACAAGTAGTAGACATAGCAACATTAGCATCCCCAAGCTTAGGGTTTTGCTTATTATTAGCACAATTGACATCAATAGAATTTATAAAATCATTGCAATCATGCTTTTTATTCAAAGATCTATCGTGAATTCCTTCATAAAGTATTTCATCACAATTTTCAGATTCACGAATTTCAAGCAAAACCTCATAAAGATAATCTAGTGCACTCAGCTCACTAGCAATAGGTTCAACATAATAGGATCTCTTAAAGAGATTAGCAAGTGGATGAGGATACATAAACTTTTAGCAAGCGAAGATGCAAGCAAAAAGAAGGCACAAGCAAACATAAGATCCAACGGAAGAAGGGCGAATAAAACGGCAAGGGTGAAGTGGGGGAGAGGAAAACGAGAGGCAAATGGCAAATAATGTAATGCGAGAGATAGGGATTGCGATGGGTAATTGGTATGGTTGACTTGCTTGCGTGAGCCTCCCCGGCAACGGCGCTAGAAATTCTTCTTGCTACCTCTTGAGCACTGCGTTGGATTTCCCCGAAGAGGAGAGGATGATGCAGCAAAGTAGCATAAGTATTTCCCTCAGTTTTTGAGAACCTAGGTATCAATCCAGTAGGAGACCACGCACAAGTCCCTCGTACCTACACAAAACGATAGCAACTCGCAACCAACACTTAGGGGTTGTCAATCCCTTCACAGTCACTTACGAGAGTGAGATCTGATAGAGATGATAAATAATATTTTTGGTATTTTTGATAGATAGATGCAAAGTAAAAAGTAAAAGGCAAAGTAAAAACAAAGCAAGTAAATAAAGCTATAGTGATTGATATGATGAGAATAGACCCGGGGGCCATAGGTTTCACTAGTGGCTTCTCTCAAGAGCATAAGTATTCTACGGTGGGTGAACAAAATACTGTTGAGCAATTGACAGAATTGAGCATAGTTATGAGTATATCTAGGCAATGATCATGTATATAGGCATCACGTCCAAAACAAGTAGATCGAAACGATTCTGCATCTAGTACTATTACTCCACTCATCGACCGCTATCCAGCATGCATCTAGAGTATTAAGTTAAAAACAGAGTAACGCCTTAAGCAAGATGACATGATGTAGAGGGATAAATTCATGCAATATGATAAGAAACCCATCTTGTTATCCTCGATGGCAACAATACAATACATGCCTTGCAACCCTTTCAGTCACTGGGTAAGGACACCGCAAGATTGAACCCAAAGCTAAGCACTTCTTCCATTGCAAGAACTACCAATCTAGTTGGCCCAAAAAGGATAATTCGAAGAGACTTGCAAAGATAACTCAATCATACATAAAAGAATTCAGAGAAGAATCAAATATTTTCCATAGATAATACTGGATCATAAACCCACAATTCATCGGTCTCAACAAAAACACCGCAAAAAGAAGATTACATCAAATAGATCTCCACGAGAGAGGGGGAGAACATTGTATTGAGATCCAAAAAGAGAGACGAAGCCATCTAGCTACT
This sequence comes from Aegilops speltoides, assembly GCA_021437245.1. Taxonomy (NCBI): domain Eukaryota; kingdom Viridiplantae; phylum Streptophyta; class Magnoliopsida; order Poales; family Poaceae; genus Aegilops; species Aegilops speltoides. The sequence continues at coordinate 77,236,591 of CM038141.1, forward strand.
AGCTATGGACCCGAAGGTCTGAAGTAAACTACTCACACTTCATCGAAGGGGCTATGGTGTTGATGTAGAAGCCCTCCGTGGTGGATGCCCCCTCTGCGAAGCTCCAAAATAGGCCCCAAGATGGGATCTCGTGGATACAGAAGGTTGCAGCGGTGGAATTAGGTTTTTGGCTCCTGTTCTGATCGTACGGGGATACGTAGGTATATATAGGAGGAAGGAGTACGTCGGTGGAGCGTCAGGGGGCCCACAAGGTAGGGGGGCGCGCCCTCCACCCTCGTGACCGCCTCTGGCTCTTCTTGGAGTAGGGTCCAAGTCTCCTGGATCACGTTCGGTTGGAAAATCACGTTCCCGAAGGTTTCATTCCGTTTGGACTCCGTTCGATATTCCGTTTCTTCGAAACACTGAAATAGGCAAAAAAAACAGCAATTATGGGCTGGGCCTCCGGTTAATAGGTTAGTCCCAAAAGTAATATAAAAGTGGAAAATAAAGCCCAATATAGTCCAAAATAGTAGATAAAGTAGCATGGAGCAATCAAAAATTATAGATACGTTGGAGACGTATCAAGGATAAAGCACCATGTTCAAGTAGAGGGTACAGCGGGTTGCGGGAGAGTGGACCGCTGAATATAGATGGGGGAAGGTGATGACGATGTTGGGGAAGATGACGGAGGTGTTGGTGTAGATCGCGGTGATGATGATGGCCCTGACGGCGTTCCGACGCCACCGAAAGAGAGGGGGAGAGAGAGCCCCCCTTCTTCTTCTTCTTCCTTGACCTTCTCCCTAGATGGAGAAGGGTTCCCCTCTGGTCCATGGTCTCCATGGCGTGGGAGGAGCGAGAGCCCCTCCGAGATTGGATCTGTCTCTCTGTCTCTCTCTGTCTCTCTCTGTTTCTGCCTTTCAGATTTTGGCCTTTCACCGTTTCTTATATTCCTGGAGATCCGTAACTCCGATTGGGCTGAAATTTTAACATGATTTCTACCCGAATATTAGCTTTCTTGCGGCGAAAGAAGGGCGCCAACCGCCTTACGAGGTGTCCACGAGGGTCAGGGGTGCGCCCCCTGCCTCATGGGCCCCTCGAGCATCGTCTTGCGTTGATTCCACTTCCCAAAATTCATAAATATTCCAAAAATAATCTTCGTCAGTTTTTATCCCATTTGGACTCCGTTTGATATGGGTTTTCTGCGAAACAAAAGACATGCAACAAACAGGAACTGGCACTGGGCACTGGATCAATATGTTAGTCCCAAAAATAGTATAAAAAGTTGCCAAAAGTATATGAAAGTTGTAGAATATTGACATGAAACAATCAAAAATTATAGATATGACGGAGACGTATCAGCCGCCTAGAAGGACAAGCAAAGGGTGGAAAAATAGCGTACAGGGCTCCAACAACACCACGTAGTAGTCCTATGCCTCACCGGTCTGGCGCCAACAGTGACTTGCGCGAAGGGTTCTTGGTTTGTGGTGTAAGGGGATCTGGTGTAAAGGTAAACGTGGAACTGATGGTTTATGTTAGTTATCTCGATGATTGGTGTTCTATATCTTTAGTGATTACTATAGAGTTGAATTTGCCGAATCGAGTTGTCTTTGTGCATCAATGTGTTAACAAGGGTATAACTATAACAATTTAATAGCCCCAATAATTCTCAGTAGTAGTGCAAACTAAACCACTAAACAATCGGATCATGACTGACCTTTCATTGTTAGACTGATTTTATGTGCTACATTGAAGAGAATAAGCAAAGCATGCTTGCATTCACTTTAGCTCGTTCATTGTGTTACAGGGCAGCATGTTCACTATCGTGCATGATGCTTGCTGCTTCACTATCAAGTGATTGTTGTTTTGACCAATCTTATAAGATTTGTTCGAAGGAAAAACTTGTGGTTTCTTGAAAGTACAAGTAACTTCCAGCAACAATTTAGTATTATAAGTTGGACTGTTTCGGGAGTTTTTTTTAATAAGCTTTGTTGTACATACACTGTCATCAGAAGCGAGTTAATGTTTTCTTTATTCTTGTAGAGTAAGTGTTTCTGATGGAGCTCATTTGACTGAATTTGTTACAGAGTTACCACATTTTGAGGTGTCGCAATTGAAGAATACACCACTTTTTGGTAAGGATGTTAGTGCATTCATATATATTGAAAAGAGATGTATTTGCTTTTTGTTGGAGGTTTTTTGTACATTTTATATATACTGTAACTTTGTAGACATCAATTTGCTTGCTAACCATCAAGGTCAACTTCTGCTATGCGCCTTTTGCTCAGTGCATGTGTGGCCCCTTAAGAAGTACTCCCACTCAATAGTTGTACTCCCTCCGACGGAGGGAGTATGTGTTTATCAATAAAGGTTTTTTCATTCTAGTTTGGAAAATTATGTGTCTTGCTAACATTTTGAATGTATACCTGCATGGAATTGAAATCTGCATTATTTGACATTTCTGATCTCTGAAAGTAACTCACAATCATTAGCGCATCCCTTTTGCTCAGTGCATGTGTGGCCCCTTAAGAAGTACTCCCACTCAATAGTAGTACTCCCTCCGACGGAGGGAGTATGTGTTTATCAATAAAGGTTTTTTTTCATTCTAGTTTGGAAAATTATGTGTCTTGCTAACATTTTGAATGTATACCTGCATGGAATTCAAAGCTGCATTATTTGACATTTCTGATCTTTAAAAGTAACTCACAATCATTAGCGCATTTCATAGTAATTCAACTTTTGTCTATCTTGTTGCAGATGGATCCCATCGAATGAAAATAATTTGCTCCCTCTGGATCCTGATTTTGATGGGAACATAGGACAAAGGTCGAATCATATACACCACATGAGAAGAGATTTGAACAAACATCAGCATTGGCCAAGTTTGCTGAGAAGCACGAGTTTGAAAATTCGAACATTTTTATGGAGCCATCATTTTTTATCACATTTTTTACTGTTGAAATGCATTAGCGTTGTCGATATAGGATATCTTTGTTCCTTGGTCGGTAAGAGAGGTCGACTCTTCGTATTCCTTTTTTTTAACATCAGTACAAACACAAGCGCTTATATACATGCGCATACACTCACTCCAATGAACGCACACACACTATGAGCACCTCCGAAAAACTGAGCCGGCATATCATCTTGAAATTTACGAAGTCGGCATAGGAACCTCGTCGTCAACGGGAACCTCTCCTCCCACTGAATGCGCATCGCCGGAAATCCAGAAATAAATGCGAGCACCAGGATTTGAACCCTGGTGGGCGGGATACGGCAATCCGAGATTATATAATCTTTATTAAACAAGTTTTTGTACAGTGGCGTATATTATTTTCAGTCGATAACTGTGGATTGTCTGACCTTGTGACCGAGCGAGGAAACACTAGTCAGTACTGCTCACCAGACGACACTGAATCGCCAACAACTGCGTTCATCATGTCGCCGGCGACTTCTTCCGCGGTGGGTACCCTATCCGGCGGCCTCCTCCCCCACGGTGCACATCGCCGGCGACCCTTCCTAACCGCCCGCCTCCTCCCGCCGCGTTGGTCTAGGCTCCAGGTCAACGCGGCCCGTCATAGCCGCCCGGCCACTCCCGCGCGCGCCCAGAGCGCTCCCTCCACAGGTCCGGAGCCGGAGCCCCTCTACCCCCGTCGCCGAGACGCCATGTTTACGCCTCCGTTCGGGTCCTTGATAGAGCTCAGTTTTTTTTTCATCCATCGCTTTTTCAGGGTACCTGCCGGACTCGGAGTTCTACAAGATCGAGGCCATCCTGAGGTCAGTGCGTCAGTACACCAGTGAGCTTCGGGGCCTTCCTGGTTTGTTTGTAGATTTGACTTACCCATGGTGAATCGTGCCGAATTGGTGCAGGCCGTGGAGGGTGTCGCACGTCTCGTCGGTGAGTGCGGGCTACTGTTGCAAGCCGTCTGTCAAGTTCTTTCACGTACGCGAGGTGTTCGTTCAAATAGCTCCACGGAAATTCTGCAGGGTTTGCTAGAAATGGGGATCAGAGGCGTGACGGTGTCCGATGTGCGGGGTTATGGGGCGCAGGGCGGGTCGACGGAGCGGTATGAAGGTATTGGCTCGGCCCGTGGTTGTGGCGCCTAAATTGCTGAACTGTATTTCAGTGCCTGTGGTTCGTCATGTATTGTTTCTGCTTCCATCAGTTGTGATCCTTGTGTTAATGTGTTCCCTAGAGCTAACATTGCATTGAATTGTGAAAGGAATGGGTCAGTGATTGTCGTTAGAAATGGTTTTCATTAACGATTAACAAATCATTACCACACCCTCTTGAATGTGGTCATGTTAGTTCCCTCCAGTCCCCCATTTGGTAAAAAAGGCTGTAATTTGCTTTGCCTGATTTTGTTGATTCTATTGTTCTGTGCTGAGATATCCTTTGTGGTTTTTCTGTTTTAAAGAAGCTGCAGATATTCAGGGACTGGAAGCAACCCTTGATTATTACAAATGTTGCACTTGAGATTACATTTTAATTTCTTTTGGTGTAGTATATTGGCTTGAAATATCTGTAACACAGTTCCTACTTCACATTATTGCACCATTTTCTATATTTTCTGTATCAAACATTCGAGCATCTCAATGGTTGGTTATGAGTACAAGCCAATTGCAACAACTAGAATGAGGTTGAATCACACCCAAGTTGATAGCAGTAGAAACCAGGTGAAGCTTTGAGAAGTTATATTGATGTTTCTCATTAGTACCTTCCTCTCTTACATTTCCGTTCTTGTTTTATTTAGGTCCTCGAGGAATGTTATCAACTAAAGATTGAACACAGTCGTTCTTGCATTTTTCTTACATAAGTTCCCCATAGTCTTATACTCCGGATATGCTTAAGTGATATTAGTACACTGAGCAACTCATATGAAATTAGGTTCTGTATATGTAGAAACATATATTGGACTGATTATTAGTTCAAGTCAACTATCTCACAAAATGTGGGTTTATTCTACTGCTGTTTATGTCATGTTTCTTGGGAAAGTGGATACCCATGAACAAAATATGACCTGAAAAGATAATGGGCAAGCAGGAGAAAGTATTGCAACGACTTCAGGAGGAAATGGCTGGGAATTAGAGAAACATCGGGATAAAGACATGGATTCTTCTGAGTAATTTTGGCATTCGTATCAGTATTGTCATTTTACATGCCTAATTGATCAAGTATATTAATTCTTAGTGCTATTCAGTAACTACTTTACCTTATGCAGTTCTAAGTTCTTATGCTGATGCTTGCTCATTGTTGGTTTGCAGGGTCAGAATTTTCAGAAGATACATTTATTGCTAAAGTTAAAATGGAAATAGTCGTGTGCAAGGAGCAGGTAATAGCTTGTTTTTTTATTAATCCTGAAAAAGAAAGTACACATCTTTAATACGCTCTGGTTGAGATGGCTGATCATAGCATCGAAATGATATAATTTTCTCTGTGATACAAATAGTTACCTTCCTTCTCTATGATACAATTTGCTTTGCTGTTCACTTATACATAGAGTATTGCTAAAATATTTGTGCTGTCCATTCTGTGCGTCTCTTTGAAGGTTTTGTTTTGCATTATGTTAATGTGTTTTTGCACTGTCCAGGTTGAGCCAGTAATTGACAAAATAATTGAGAAGGCCAGAACTGGAGAAATTGGCGATGGAAAGATATTCTGTAAGTGCAAAGTTTTCTTGGCAACTGTTAGAAAGTCTGCAATCACGCTGTCGGGTTTAATCTTATTTCCGTACAGTCGTTACTGTCATTTAGTATTTGCCACTCTGAAATGTATATCTGCAGGAAGCTAACCGCAATACCGAATTACTCCCTCCGTAACATAATATAAAACGTTTTTCGACATTCTCGTTATGTCAAAAATACGTCTTATATTAAGCTACAGAGGGAGTATCAGTGAACACTAAACAGAGTATCGCAACAACATACACGCCCTCCAGAAGTGTGTGTTTTAGTCCTGGAGTGCTGTTTCACATGCATAGTATCCTATAATGCTTTCCCACAGCTGATTTGTGTTTTTAGAAACCTAGGAATCATGATCTCTAGTACCTTAGACGCACCTCATCATGATCTCTATGCTTAGGCCTCATCTGTTTTTTCTGCCGTTTTTCCCAGTGATACCCGTCGCGGACGTTGTAAGGGTACGCACCGGCGAACGCGGAGTGCATGCGGAGAGGATGGTCGGCGGTCTGTCAGACAAGCTGCCCCCGGTGATCACAATATCATGAGTAGAACTCGACTGCTCTTGCTGCCTGTATCTGTAAGCGCATCCCTCAGGTTGGTTGCTTGTGGCCGTGTGTGTGGCTTGACCTTTGGGGAATAATAATGTGTATGTAACATTGTGCGTTCTGTGTTGGCACGAATAAATCGGCACCAGCATCCATACGGTGGGTGGCGTTGCTGAATGTGGTGGTTACTGTGGTTCGTGTGCCCAATGTGGTGACTGCAAACTCCCTCTTGGTGAGAAGGTGAAAATCTGGATGTAATTTGTGCCAGTTCAGTCTAAGTTTCATTTCCTTTCTGGGCGTGGCTAGGTATCAATCGACCTGAGACTTACTAAGTCCCAAGGGACATAACATGGAAAAGAAAATTTTGCACGGATAAAATCACACAAATATAACATGGGCTAGGACATACCAAGTCTGATTTAGCAAGTTGTTTCCTTTTAACTTATATGGGAGCGAATTGTCAAAAAAAAAAAAAACTTACGGGAGCGATTGACATGGCGGGCCGCCGCCATCAGACACGTGGAACCGTCGTGGGATTATGAACTCCCGCCACGGAAGAGAAGCGTGACGTACAGGCAAGTAGACTTCCAGTTGTGTGTGCGTCGTGTCGGGACATGAGTCGGTCGAAGATAGGTTGGTAGGAGTACGCCGGACGCGGCGACGTCGCCCGTGAACGCCGCCACGTACGTCGTGGCATGGCCACCTTTGCATTTGGCACAGAAAACACACGCGTTTGGCGCAAAGGTGGCCAGGCGAGGTTATCATCAGTATCATACACGATGAAAATCGAAATACGACTGATTTTCGAGGCACCAGCAATATAATTACCCAAGTCATATCTACATCGAATAGCAGGGCAGAGAGTTGACGTACCTGAACCTGACAGCACGGGGTCAATCAATCAAGCATGGATGATGGACGATGCAGACCCATCACCCATGCATGAGTGGCTCTGCGCCGATCCACGCGGAGACTCCCCGCACGTGTCAACCCGAAAAAGCTGCATCACATCGCATCGCATTGCAGTCAAGCAAGCAGTTCAGAAACAACAACATGTAAGCAACACGTTAATTCTCAAGCGTGCGATCTTCGTTGAACCTCGAACCTCCTTTTCCCCACGAGTCAATCCAAGCTCCGCCGTCCGATCGGTGGATCCATCGCCATGAAAAGGGGATAAGGCAGGCGGGTGAGATCCTATACGCGTCAACCCGATTCGTCAGTGATGAGTAGTGGTTAAACTAATCGGGATCTCATCTCAGTTTAACCGGATCTCATGTAAAGCAGCAGTGCGGGCCTAGGGTTGGCTCTCTACTAACCAATTCTCTATGTAGTAGTATGTGCATATCGATCATTGTAGATTGTAGGATCTTTGCTAATGACGAGAACACGCGTTGAGCGTCACTTTGTTTTTAAAATCAGTACTGGTGCCTTTTTTAACCTTTCTATCTGCCGCTGTGGATTGACTTTTGACAGTTGACACTGGAGAAATGGCAAAATATATTTTCAGTTCAGAGTGATTAGACAAGTTTCATATATAGTACCAAAATGGCTCTATTACTTGTCAACGAGAGGTTGAGAAATATTTGTAACCTTCAGAATTTATGCAAGTGCAAGAGGATGAGAAAACATTGATTTGATGGCCACCAAAAGCTGATTGAGAAATAGCTTTCTCTAAATCAAAATACATAGCTACCCCCTTTAAGATATGAGCGTTTGATGGTGGGAGTGAATTCTCAATGGGAAAATGTCAGGCAAAAGTTTTTCAGTTTTTTGAAAAAAAATTCACAAAGCTACGTGTGTACTCCTTAAGATCTGTTATAATAAACACGGGTCTTTGTGGCTTGTGCAAAAGACAACAAACACGTCTTCATTTTACTTCTGGCTGTTGAGTTTTCACTTCAATCAAAAATAGGAAATTGTTGCTAGTGGGGCGTGAGAGAGATTGACGTGCCACTTAGCTTCACCTTTTCGTTTTTTCACGTCTCCTTGACGTTCCTTTTGCAGTTCCACCAAAGTCGCACGCTTGTTCTTCTTGGCAACTACAAATAATGATTAAGCCGGCTTTGCAACGGCATTACACCACTAAAGAAGCAATTTCATATCTTGGGCTCAGTTCAAAAGTCTTTGAATTGACCGAGCTAACTTTTTTGAAAGTGCTCGTCGTTTTTAACGAGCAAACAACCTCCTTTTTTTAACAAGGGCACTAGCTTAGCCTTGTTTCACTAATTAATAAAAAGAACAAATATCAACATTTTTAGCTATCTGAAGTTTTTGCAAGTCTTAGTCAGCTAAGATGGAATCATACACAAAACTGTATGTACCATAATGGAACTGCAGTAATATCAGTTCCATTATGGCACCGTGTACTAATGTTTTTTGCATACAGAATAATCTAGTAATATCGATAAGATGCCGCTGACACCGGGCATCTGCAATGCAACAATATTAAAAACTAGTCAAGACATTGAGGATGTTACAAAAAGAGCAACGATGATCCACGGTGTGCAGCAACGCCGACCATTCCTTGAAAACATGTGGATTGTGAGAATGGTTCTTGTCGGTGTCAAAACCGGCGGATCTCGGGTAGGGGGTCCCGAACTGTGCGTCTAGGCGGATGGTAACAGGAGACAAGGGACACGATGTTTTACCAGTGTTGGGCCCTTTCGATGGAGGTAAAACCCTACTCCTGCTTGATTAATATTGATGATATGGGTAGTACAAGAGTGGATCTACCACGAGATCAAGGAGGCTAAACCCTAGAAGCTAGCCTATGGTATGATTGTTGTTCGTCCTATAGACTAAAACCCTCCGGTTTATATAGACACCGGAGAGGGCTAGGGTTACACAGAGTCGGTTACAATGGTAGGAGATCTATATATCCGTATTGCCAAGCTTGCCTTCCACGCCAAGGAAAATCCCATCCGGACACGGGACGAAGTCTTCAATCTTGTATCTTCATAGTCTTGGAGTCGGCCGATGATGATAGTTCGGCTATCCGGACACCCCTAGTCCAGGACTCCTCAAGAGCCCTGAACCAGCTTCAATGACGACGAGTCCGGCGCGCATATTGTCTTCGGCATTGCAAGGCGGGTTCCTCCTCCGAATAATTCATAGAAGATTGTGAACGCCAGGATAGTGTCCGTCTCTGTAAAATAAATTCCACGTACCATCGTAGAGAGAATAATATTTACACAAGTTCAATCTGCTGACGTATTTTGTGGCGTGACGTCACACCACTACCAAGTCTTTACTTGAATCGTTTTTATTATACCACTTCAACGCGTTTAGCGAAGCGGTTTCCTTGGCACGTCTTGTCGAAGCAGAGATCGTGTTCCCCTTATTCCGGGATTCCCATCAATACGGACGTGGGTAACCCAACGCGCCGTTGCCCGCCCCTCCATCGGCGGGTTCCAAGCAGTCACGAGGCGGCTCTTGGTATTCTCCTTCTTTATAATGAGACCCAGGCTCATTCTTTTTCTTCAATCCTCAATCGAATCCACCCCTCGCCCCGAGCTCCAACACTCAGGGCTCCAGATTCGAGCGCTCCGGAACTTCGACAATGTCCGGCTCTGACTTGCAGGGCCGGTGGATGCCCTCCTCCGTCACGGAGGAGGACGTGCTAAAGCTGAGAGAAGCCAGGTACTTAACCTACGAGATTTCACATAGGCTTCCTGCCCAAGGGCAAGTCATTCCACTCCCGAGCCAGGTGAGAGCGTCGTGTTCGTGTCTCACCTCCGTCGGGGTTTAGGTTCCCGATGGATCCCTTCATGAGGGGGCTCATGTTTTACTATGGGTTGGAATTCCACGACTTGGCTCCGGAGTCCATCCTCCACATCTCATCATTAATTGTCGTCTGCGAAGCCTTCCTCCGCACCACCCCTCACTTCGGTTTGTGGCTCAAAACCTTCAACGTGGAGCCGAAGATGATTGAGGGGCGTCAGGCAGAGTGCGGCGGGGCGGTCGTAAGCAAGAGGGCCGATGCTCCATGGCCTGAGGGCTCTTTTCAGGAGGAGCTCGGTTTATGGCAACATGAGTGGTTCTATATTACCGCTCCCAGGGGCAGCAGGCAGAGGCCGCCGCCCGTCTTTCGCTCTGGCCCTCCACAATGGCTGACATCATGGGTCAACAAAGGGCTTGACTGGGGGCCGTCCAAGGACATACCCCTATTGCAGGGCCGGATTCGAGACCTCCAGGAGAGGGAGATCAATCTGGTCGTAGTGATGCAGGTCATGCTGATTCGGCGTCTTCTGCCCTGCAAACGTCGCCCCCTCCGCCTATGGGAATTCAATCCGGAGGGACCACGAGCTCTCCAACACTTCATGGGTACGACACCCGTGGAGATGTACAAATTGTTCTTCGGATCACAAGAAATGTGTTCGGAATTAACCGAGGACACCGGCCTAAGCTGCAATCGCCCGGATACTCAAGTAAGTAGCCCTGTGTCCGGACATACCGTTTGTTTGCATATTCTTGGATTTTCCTTTTAACCAATCATCCTTTGAACAGGAGTGGATAACGCAAGCAAAACTGATACAGTGTCCGGCCCCCCTCCCAGAGACCGCGCCGGATCCGGTGTTGGTCAAGATGCTAGAGGTTGCGCCTTCAGAGGAGGGCAAAGGGGAAAACATAGAAACTACCGCCTTTACTAAGGAGGCTTTCGAGAAAGGGGGGATCGAGAATCCCTCCTTCCAGGGGGAGAAGAGGACCGCTTCAAGACCGGAGGCTCTGACCTCAAAGCGGGGCGAAATCTTCACCAGAGGGTCCCACGCCAGGAAGCCCCGCCGCACTATCTCCCCAAGGAATCAGCCCTCAATGAGCCGTAAGTAGGAAAAGGGGAGTTTTGTAATAAGGGACATCCCTATTTTTGCTTCTGAGGATAACCGAAGTTTTTATCTTGTAGTTCGGATCTCCATCCTTCTCAGCTGAGCTCGTCTTCGGGGGACCTTCGTCCGGAGATGATGGAGAGCGAGACACCTCCATCTGCCGCACCGTCAGGCGGGGCGGACGACCCTGAGGTGTCGTCGGGGAGGGTGTCCCTGAGTCCGGTAGGGCCGGAGAGTTCGGCACCAACTGGTGTACGGCCGGGGGAGCTGAAGGATCTGCTCGAGAGGGCATCTATCTCAGAAGATCACCGTACATTAATGAGTACGGTGATTAAAAGAATTTCATTCGCCAAAGGCGGGTTGCATGATGCCATCAGAAGTTTACTGGCGGGGTTTGAGGTACGTAAAAATGACATACCTTTGGACAGTTTTGCACATAGAGTGTGCCCTGTATAGATAGTAGCCCCTGAGACTCGGTATGTTGTCGAAAGCGACAACGTACCGAGGATCATAATCTCAGTTATTAATTCTCGCCTTTCCTATGCAGGTGGCGGATCATCCGGTGGCCAGCCGGACTGATAGAGTTGCCGAGCTAAAGCGGCAACTCGACGTTGCGGATGCGGACATCGGCTGGTCATTAAACGACTTGACGAGTCACAAGGTAGGCTGTTTCTCCGCGGTCACCTAGTAAGGGAACTGATGCCCACTCCTTACAACATGTATGCGTAATGCAGATGGTGCCACTGCTGTGGAGGACCTTCGGGCAGAGCTTGCTCGAGCCAAGGAGCAGGCCAGAAGGAGTAATGCGGTTGCCTTGAAGGCGGCCAAAGAGCTAAAAGCCGAAAAGGTTGCTCACTGCCAAAGCAGGGAGGAGATGGCCGGAATGGCCGTGAAGCTGAAGGATGTTACCGACCGCTATGAGGTTCTTGAAAAAGAATGCCGAGCGGAGCAAGAGGACCTAAAGAAGGCCACCGCCGAAGCCAAGGATGCCCGTTCTGCAATGAGGGCCATAAAGGAGGAGCTGCGTCAGGCCGGAGACATTGCGGCTGGGAAGCCCTTTCTGCTGCGCAGGAAGTTCACAGAGCAGAAGTATGCTCAGCTTGGTCAGCTGTGGGGTGCGAAGGATCCTTATCTGGATTTGGCGGCGAGTGCGGCAGATGCGGCTGTGCACTTCCGAAGCCAAAAGGATCACGAGATGGAGGAGCTTTTTTGGTCTCAATTCCACAGTCCGGAGCGTTCACTTCCGTTGACCGATCGGTTGGCTGAGTGGGCTGAGCTGAATAGATTGTCCGGATTTTCCATGACGGATGTAGTGGCTCATCTGTGGCCGGATAGGCCTAAGCCAAAGAGTTATTTTGGCTTATTGCAGCAATTCCTTGGGGCGGTGCCGCATATCAAGGCGATGAAGCGGTTGGCATGCATAGAGGGTGCACGGATGGCTCTCCCCCGTGTTAAGACATACTGGGCGGAGATGGATGCCACCGATGTTGCATCCCGGGGTTCGAACGGGAGCCGGTTACCCGCGGAGCACTATTTTGGGGAAGTCCTACAAGGCGCTCGTTTAATAGAGTCGCAGTGCTCGAAAAATGTTATGTTCAAATGACATGTATGATTTGTAGAACCATATAGTATAAGTGCTTTTTATACTTGTGCGTTCAAGTATTGAAATATCTCCTGTGCGGCCGTTAATGTATATGTGTATATAACCTGAAAGATGGCAGTCTTCGGCTTCAGCCCCCACGCACATGGTGCGGGGGTGTTTGCAAAAAATAGCGCGTTTTCACACTTAATCCAACGTCTTGGTCCTGTGAAGGAGGTGGTAGCGTAGCAAACTAGGCAACCGGACGATAATGCTTTATCACTTTCACTTAGCCATAGGAGTTCGAAGGTGGGGCTACGATATAGCCCCTGGGGGCACCGCGCTCTCCGAATTCGGGGCGCGTATGTGCCTGGCCGGGAAACGGTCCTTCGTCAAAGCGGAGGAATTCTAGACATTCCGGTAGTCGATCGAGTGGTTGACCAGTCTCTCGCTATATCATGGCAGTCAGTTTTCGGCTTTCTCTCTTGAGGTGCTTGCCCAACAACCTGGCACAATCGCAGAGTTCTCCCGGTGCCGCGTTAGCCGATGATACGGAGCGTAAGGCAGCAAAACACAGAGCAGGCAAACCCAACATTTGAACAAAGACATGATTCTGAGCTGATGCATATAAGGCCTAACTCGAGACGCCGAACACTCCCTAAGGTATTCGGTCTTTATGATAACGGGCAAAACGATGCCCTAAGCCCCTCGTGTCCAGGTACAGGCGAAAATTTCTGACGCGGCCGATGCCAAGACGCCAGCCTCCTCATTGGTTATGGTAGGAAACCGGGGGATGTGTATCAACAAGAGTCAGTAAGAAAGGTTTATGCAGGGTCTTAATCGGAAAAGAATCCTTGCAACGGGTCCCTGCTGCACGTCTGCGCCTGTGTCTTCGTTGTGCTGTATTCTGGACGGGTGTAGCACGCTGTTCATCTGTAAAGAGAAGTGTAGGATCGAAAGTATGTCTAGAGGGGGGGTGATTAGACTACTTGACAATATAAAAATTCAGCCTTTTGATAAAGACAAGTTTTTGGCAGATTCACGATGATGATCAAGTCAAGTATCACCCTACACATGCAATTCTAGAGTATTGGCAGCGGAAAGTAAATTGCACATGTAGTAAAGAGAGGTGGAGAAGAGCAAACGCAATTTGGAGACACGGAGATTTTTTCTCGTGGTTCCGATAGGTGGTGCTATCGTCAATCCACGTTGATGGAGACTTCAACCCATGGAGGGTAACGGCTGCGAGAGTCCACGGAGGGCTCCACCCACGAAGGGTCCACGAAGAAGCAACCTTGTCTATGCCATCATGGCATACGCCCACGGAGGACTAGCCTTACTCGGGGTAGATCTTCACAAAGTAGGCGATCTCCTTGCCCTTACAAACTTCTTGGTTCAACTCCACATCTCGACGGAGGCTCCCAAGCGACACCTAACCAATCTAGGAGGCACCACCTCCAAAAGGTAATAGATGGTGTTGATGATGATGAACTCCTTGCTCTTGTGCTTCAAATGATAATCTCCCAACACTCAACTCTCCTCACCGATTTGGCTGTGGTGGAAGAAAGGATTGAGTGGAAAGCAACTTGGGAAGGCTAGAAATCAAGTTTCATATGGTGGGAGTGGAGCAACTTGATCTCAACACAAGGGTAGGTAGTTTTCTTCTCAGAAATGTAAGGTAGGAGTGGTAGTTCTTTCTGATGGCTCTCTCCACGAATGAAGACGGGGTGGAGGGGTATTTATAGCCTCCACACAAAATCCAACCGTTACACACATTTGACCAATCTCGGTCAGACCGAAGTTGACAACTCGGTGAGACCGAAAGTTCAAATCATGTGAACGTTGGGATTTTCGGTGGGACCGAAAATACAATCTCGGTTAGTCTGATTCGTCCAAAGACAAGAGCTTGCCAATCTCGGTGGGACCGACTTCATCATCTCGGTGACACCGATTTGATGACAGAAGGTTACAGAAGCTTGGCAACTCAAGTTTCGGTGAGACCGAGTTCGAATCGGAAAATCCGAAATATCTAGGGTTTGGCTTTGTGGCTGAGGTGGTTCATCTCGGTGTGACTGAGTTTAGGAAATCGGTGGGACCGAGATTACTTATGAGTGTATTATGGAAGTGAGAGTTGCTGATAGTTTAGGAGATGTATCACTAAGCACTTTGAGCAACCGGATCATTATCATAACCTCATCCCCTTTTAATAGTATTGGCTTTCCTATGGACTCAATGTGATCTTGGATCACTAAACCAAAAATGGAGTCTTGAGCTTTTGCCAATGCTTGCCTTAGCATTTTGAGGGGTCCACATCTTCAGTCATTGCCATACCCATATCACTGAACTTTCTGAAATGATTCTCAAGAAACTATTAGTTCAATGATATATATGTTGTTATTAATTACCAAAACCACCCGGGGATTAGTTGCACTTTCAAGAAGAACTTAGTTTGGAAAGATAATGTGCGAGCAATGTATTTAAAACAGAGCATGGAAAAAGAAATGAATGAAGTTGAGCTTTTATTGGCTCTCATTGTTCATGCTCACAGCCCCTTGTAAAGGGGTATGCGGCTAGGAAGCCCCTAGTTTATTTATGCCGGACTTGCCTAGCCGTGTCTAGGGTCTTAAGCGACCTTTCAAAGAGATAATGCCGCGTGGGCCGGGCATTTTAAGTGTAAGAGACGCGTAATGCGGTATTGCGTTAAAGCGGGCGAAAGCTTCATGTCCCAATAGTGCTTGATGGCTACTTTTAAATGGGGCAATATGGAAGATTAGCTTTTCATGACGGAAGTTGTCGGATGAACCGAACACAACTTCTAGTAGTAAGGAGCCCGTGCAATTGGCGTAAGGGCCTGGCGTCACTCCTTCGAAGGAAGTGCTGCTATGGCGAATTTTGGTAGGGTCTATCCCCATCCTGCGGATTGTGTCCGGATATAGCAGGTTTAAGTCGCTACCGCCATCCATTAGGACTTGTGTAAATTGTAGTCCGTCGATTATAGGATCCAATATCAAAGCAGTCCATCCTGCGTTTCGAATGCTTCTGGAGTAATCCAGATGGTCGAAAGTAATTGGTTTTGACATCCAATCTCGGGATTCCACTGAGGTGGACCGTGCGGCGCATTCTTTAGTAGGTGCCGCACTATTGTTCCGTATTATCACGTGAAGTGACTTTACTGTTTTGACTTCTTGTGGGAAAGTCTTTTGTTTTCCGGCGCTCTGCTTGTGGGGTTCGTCATCGTCTTCGCTTGGTGTGTCGAGCCCCTTGTGTTCGACGTTAAGTCGGTCGGACTGTTTGAAGACCCAACAATCTCGGTGGGTGTGGTTTGCAGGCTTCCTGGGGGTACTGTGGATTTGACATATCCTATCCAAAATTTTGTTTAGGTTGCATAGCTCGTCACTGTTGTCCTTCAGAGGCAGTGTTTTGTTGTTCGGCCGAGAGCTTTTGAATCTGGCGTTGACCACCGTGTTCTTTGGGCCATTTTCTTTATTCCGGCGTTGATCTTTTCTGCGCCGTGATTTCCCAGTTCAAAACGTCTTGGTTCTCTGGGACGGGAGCGTCACCTAGCGGTCCTTCTAGGACGTATTGCTTCCTGGCAGCTATGAGGATGATCCTCAGGTTCCGGACCCAGTCCGTATAGTTGCTGCCGTCATCTTTCAGCTTGGTTTTCTCTAGGAACGCGTTGAAGTTCATGTTGACATTACCGTTGGCCATTGATCTACAAGGCATATTTGCAAAGGTTTTAGACTAAGTTCATGATAATAAAGTTCTAATCAAAATTATGAACTCCCACTTAGATTAGACATCCCTCTGGTCATCTAAGTGTTACACGATCCGAGTCGACTAGCCCGTGTCCGATCATCACGTGAGACGGACTAGCCATCGTCGGTGAACATCTTCATGTTGATCGTATCTTCCATACGACTCGTGTTCGACCTTTCGGTCTCCGTGTTCCGAGGCCATGTCTGTACATGCTATGCTCGTCAAGTTAACCCTAAGTGTTTTCGCTGTGTAAAACTGTCTTACACCCGTTGTATGTGAACGTAAGAATCCATCACACCCGATCATCACGTGGTGCTTAGAAGCGATTTAACTGTAGCAACGGTGCATAGTTAGGGAGAACACTTCTTGAAATTTTGTAAGGATCATCTTATTTACTACCATCGTCCTAAGTAAACAAGATGCATAAACATAATAAACATCACATGCAATTATATAGTTGTGACATGATATGGCCAATATCATATAGCTCCATTGATCTCCATCTTCGGGGATCCATGATCATCTTGTCACCGGCTTGACACCATGATCTCCATCATCATGATCTCCATCATCGTGTCTTCATGAAGTTGTCACGCCAACGACTACTTCTACTTCTATGGCTAACGCGTTTAGCAATAAAGTAAAGTAGTTTACATGGCGTTCTTCAATGACACGCAGGTCATACAAAAAATAAAGACAACTCCTATGGCTCTTGCCGGTTGTCATACTCATCGACATGCAAGTCGTGAATCCTATTACAAGAACATGATCTCATACATCACAATTCATCATTCATCACAACTTCTGGCCATATCACATCACATGATCAATCGCTGCAAAAACAAGTTAGACGTCCTCTAATTGTTGTTGCATCTTTTACGTGGCTGCGATTGGGTTCTAGCAAGAACGTTTTCTTACCTACGAATAACCACAACGTGATTTTGTCAACTTCTATTTACCCTTCATAAGGGCCCTGTTCATCGAATCCGCTCCAACTAAAGTGGGAGAGCGGACACCCGCCAGCCACCTTATGCAACTAGTGCATGTCAATCGGTGGAACCGGTCTCACGTAAGCGTACGTGTAAGGTTGGTCCGGGCCACTTCATCCCACAATACCGTTGAAGCAAGAAAAGACTAGTATAGGCAAGTAAGTTGACAAGATCCACGCCCACAACAAATTGTGTTCTACTCGTGCATTAGAGAACTACGCATAGACCTAGCTCTGATACCACTGTTGGGGAACGTTGCAGAAAATTAAAATTTTCCTACGGTTTCACCAAGATCCATCTATGAGTTCATCTAAGCAACGAGTCATGGGAGAGAGTTTGCATCTACATACCACTTGTAGATCGCGTGCGGAAGCTTGCAAGGTGATGATGGAGTCGTACTCGACGTGATTCGAATCACCGATGACCAAGTGCTGAACGGACAACACCTCCGCGTTCAACACACGTACGGTACGGGTGACGTCTCCTCCGTCTTGATCCAGCAAGGAGGAAGGAGAGGTTGAGGAAGACAGCTCCACCGGCAGCACGACGGCGTGGTGATGGTGGAGAAGCGGTACTCCGACAGGGCTTCGCCGAGCACACAACGGAGGAGGAGAGGTGTTGGGGAGGGGAGGGCTGCACCTTGGCTTGTGGTGCGGCTGCCCTCCCCTCACCCCTCTATTTATAGGGGAAGGAGAGGGGCGGCCCTCTAGATGCATCTAGAGGGGGCGGTGACCAGGGAGGGGACTTGCCCCCCAAGCAAGGGGGGCGCCCCCTCTAGGGTTCCCCCCTCAACCCTAGGCGCAAGGGCCCAAGGGAGGGGGTGCGCCCAGCCCACCAGGGGCTGGCTAATTCCCCACGCAGCCCAAGTGGCCCCCCGGGAAGGGTGGCCCCTCCCGGTGGACCTCCAGAACCCTTCCGGTGGCCCCGGTACAATACCGGTACGCCCCCGAAACTTTCCGGTGTCCTTTTAACAACTTCCCATATATAAATTTACCTCCGGACCCTTCCGGAACTCCTCGTGACGTCCGGGATCTCATCCGGGACTCCGAACAACATTCGGTAGTCACATACTAGTCTTCCTAATAACCCTAGCGTCACCGAACCTTAAGTGTGTAGACCCTACGGTTTCGGGAGACACGCAGACATGACCGAGACGACTCTCGGGCAATAACCAACAGCGGGGTCTGGATACCCATGTTGGTTCCCACATGCTCCTCGATGATTTCATTGGTTGAACCACGATGTCGAGGATTCGATCAAACCCTTTATGCAATTCCTTTGTCAATCGGTACGTTACTTGCCCGAGACTCGATCGTCGGTATCCCAATACCTTGTTCAGTCTCGTTACGGCAAGTCACTTTACTCGCATCTTAGTAATGCATGATCCGTGGCCAACACCTTGGTCACCTTGAGCTCATTATGATGATGCATTACCGAGTGGGCCCAGAGATACCTCTCCGTCATACGGAGTGACAAATCACAGTCTCGATCCGTGTCAACCCAACAAATACTTTTGGAGATACCTGTAATGCACCTTTATAGTCACCCAGTTACGTTGTGACGTTTGATACACCCAAGGCACTCCTACGGTATCCGGGAGTTACACGATCTCATGGTCGAAGGAAGAGATACTTGACATTGGCAAAGCTCTAGCAAACGAACTACACGATCTTTGTGCTATGCTTAGGATTGGGTCTTGTCCATCACATCATTCTCCTAATATTGTGATCCCGTTATCAACGACATCCAATGTCCATAGTCAGGAAACCATGACTATCTGTTGATCACAACGAGCTAGTCAACTAGAGGCTCACTAGGGACATATTGTGGTCTATGTGCTCACACGTGTATTACGATTTCCGGATAATACAGTTATAGCATGAACAAAAGACAATTATCATGAACAATGAAATATAATAATACTTTTATTATTGCCTCTAGGGCATATTTCCAACAGTCTCCCACTTGCACTAGAGTCACCAATCTAGTTACATTGTGATGAATCGAACACCCATAGAGTTCTGGTGTTGATCATGTTTTGCCTGAGAGAGGTTTAGTCAGCGGATCTGCGACATTCAGATCCGTGTGCACTTTGCAAATCTCTATGTCTCCATCTTGAACATTTTCACGGATGGAGTTGAAGCGACGCTTGATGTGCTGGTCTTCTTGTGAAACCAGGCTCCTTGGCAAGGGCAATAGCTCCGGTGTTGTCTTTGAAGAGTTTGATCGGCCCCGACGCATTGGGTATGACTCCTAGGTCGGTGATGAACTCCTTCACCCAAATCGCTTCATGCGCTGCCTCCGAGGCTGCCATGTACTCCGCTTCACACGTAGATCCCGCCACGACGCTCTCCTTGCAGCCTGCACCAGCCTTCTTGCTCCACCATTCAACATATACACGTATCCGGTTTGTGACTTAGAGTCATCGGATCTGAGTCGAAGCTAAGCGTCGGCGTAACCCTTCTGACGAGCTCTTCGTCTCCTCCATAAACGAGAAACATGTCCTTTGTCCTTTTCGGTACTTCAGGATATTCTTGACCGCTGTCCGGTGTTCCTTGCGGGATTACTTTGGTATCTTGCAACCAAACTTACGGCAAGGTTTACATCGGTCCAGTACACAACATGGCATACATAATAGATCCTATGGCTGAAGCATAGGGATGACACTCATCTCTTCTTTATCTTTTGCCGTGGTCGTGGTCGAGCTGAGCTCAATCTCACACCTTGTAACATAGGCAAGAACCCTTTCTTGGATTGATCCATTTTGAACCTCTTCAAAATCTTATCAAGGTATGTGCTTTGTGAAAGACCTATGAGGCGTCTCGATCTATCTCTATAGATCTTGATGCCTAATATATAAGCAGCTTCTCCAAGGTCCTTCATTGAAAAACACTTATTCAAGTAGGCCTTAATGCTGTCGAAGTTTTGTATCATTTCCCATCAAGAGTATGTCATCTACATATAATAGGAGAAATGCTCTGAGCTCCCACTCACTTTATTGTAAATGCAGGCTTCTCCATAAGTGCAAGATAAACCCAAACGCTTTGATCATCTCATCAAAGAAAATGTTCCAACTCGAGATGCTTGCACCAGTCCATAAATGGATCGCTGGAGCTTGCATACTTTGTTAGCGTTCTTAGGATCGACAAAACCTTCTGGCTGCATCATATACAGCTCTTCCTTAAGATGTCCGTTAAGGAATGCCGTTTTGACGTCCATCTGCCATATCTCATAATCATAGTATGCGGCAATTGCTAACATGATTCGGATGGACTTCAGCTTCGCTACGGGAGAGAATGTCTCGTCGTAGTCAATCCCTTGAACTTGTCGATAACCCTTAGCGACAAGTCGAGCCTTATAAATGGTAACATTTCCATCCGCGTCCGTCTTCTTCTTAAAAATCCATTTGTTTTCTATCGCTCGCCGATCATCGGGCAAGTCTGTCAAAGTCCATACTTTGTTTTCATACATGGATTCTATCTCGGATTTCATGGCCTCAAGCCATTTGTTGGAATCCGGGCCCGCCATCGCTTCTTCATAGTTCGAAGGTTCATTGTTGTCTAACAACATGATTTCCGGTGACAGGGTTGCCGTACCACTCAGTGCGGAGCGTGTCCTTGTGGACCTCTGAAGTTCAAGAGCAACTTGATCCAAGTACCTTGATCATCATCATTGTTTTCCTTTTGATCGGTGTGGGCATCACAGAACGGTTTCTGCGCTGCACCACTTTCCCGTTCGAGAGGTAGTACTTCATCGAGTTCTACTTTCCTCCCACTTACTTCTTTCGAGAGAAACTCTTTTCCGTAAAGCATCCGTTCTTGGCCACAAAGATCTTGCCTTGGATCTTAAGTAGAAGGTATACCCGACAGTTTCCTTAGGGTATCCTATGAATACGCATTTTTCCGACTTGGGTTCGAGCTTTTCAGGTTGAAGTTTCTTGACATAAGCATCGCATCCCCAAACTTTTAGAAACGACAGCTTAGGTTTCTTTCCAAACCATAATTCATACGATGTCATCTCAACGGATTTAGACGGTGCCCTATTTAAAGTGAATGTAGCTGTCTCTAGAGCGTATCCCCAAAATGATAGCGGTAAATCGGTAAGAGACATCATAGACCACACCATATCCAATAGAGTGCGATTACAACGTTCGGACACACCGTTTCGCTGAGGTGTTCCAGGCGGCGTGAGTTGTGAAACGATTCCACATTTCCTTAAGTGTGTACCAAATTCGTGACTTAGGTATTCTCCTCCACGATCTGATCGTTGGAACTTTATCTTTCAGTCACGTTGATTCTCTACCTCACTCTGAAATTCCTTGAACTTTTCAAAGGTCTCAGACTTGTGTTTCATTAAGTAGGCATACCCATATCTACTTAAGTCATCAGTGAGAGTGAGAACATAACGATATCCTCCGCGAGCCTCAACGCTCATTGGACCGCACACATCGGTATGTATGATTTCCAACAAGTTGGATGCTCGCTCCATTGTTCGGAGAACGAGTCTTGGTCATTTGCCCATGAGGCATGGTTCGCATGTGTCAAACGATTCATAATCAAGAGACTCTAAAGTCCATCGGCATGGAGCTTCTTCATGCGCTTGACACCAATGTGACCAAGGCGGCGATGCCACAAGTATGTGGGACTATCGTTATCAACTTTACATCTTTTGGCATCCACACTATGAACATGTGTAATATTACGCTCGAGATTCATTAAGAATAAACCATTGACCATCGGAGCATGACCATAAAACATATCTCTCATATAAATCGAACAACCATTATTCTCAGACTTAAATGAGTAGCCATCTCGTATTAAGCGAGATCCAGATACAATGTTCATGCTCAAACTTGGCACTAAATAACAATTATTAAGGTTCAAAACTAATCCCGTGGGTAAATGTAGAGGCAGCGTGCCGACGGCGATCACATCGACTCTGGAACCATTCCCGACGCGCATCGTCACCTCGTCCTTCGCCAGTCTCCGTTTATTCCGCAGCTCTTGCTGTGAGTTACAAATATGAGCAACGGCACCGGTATCAAATACCCAGGAGTTACTACGAGTACTGGTAAGGTACACATCAATTACATGTATATCAAATATACCTTTGGTGTTGCGGCCTTCTTATCCGCTAAGTATTTGGGGCAGTTCCGCTTCGGTGACCCTTCCCTTGCAATAAAAGCACTCGGTCTCGGGCTTGGGTCCATTCTTTGACTTCTTCCGGCAAGAAGCGGCTTACGGGCGCGGCAACATCTTTGCCGTCCTTCTTGAAGTTCTTCTTACCCTTGCCCTTCTTGAACTTAATTAGTGGTTCTTATTGACCATCAACACTTGATGTTCTTTCTTGATTTCAGCCTCTGCTGACTTCAGCATCGAGAACACTTCAGGAATGGTCTTCACCATCCCTTGCATGTTGTAGTTCATCACAAAGCTCTTGTAGCTTGGTGGGAGCGACTGGAGGATTCTGTCAATGACCGCCTCATCTGGGAGGTTAATGTTCAGTTGAGTCATACGGTTGTGCAACCCAGACATCTTTAGGATGTGCTCACCTTGTGTAACTGTTTTCCTCCATCTTACAAGCTGTAGAACTTGTCGGAGACATCATATCTCTCGACCGGGCATGAGCTTGGAAAACTAGTTTCAGCTCTTGAACATCTCATATGCTCCGTGATGCTCAAAACGCTTTTGGAGCCCGGTTCTAAGCTGTAAAGCATGCCGCATCGAGCGAGGGAGTAATCATCAAGACGAGCTTGCCAAGCGTTCATAACGTCTTGGTTCTGCTGGGACGGGGCGTCACCTAGCGGTCCTTCTAGGACATATTGCTTCTGGCAGCTATGAGGATGATCCTCGGGTTAGGACCCGATCCGTATAGTTCTTGCCATCATCTTTCAGCTTGGTTTTCTCTAGGAACGCGTTGAAGTTCATGTTGACATTAGCGTTGGCCATTGATCTACAAGGCATATTTGCAAAGGTTTTAGACTAAGTTCATGATAATAAAGTTCTAATCAAATTATGAACTCCCACTTAGATTAGACATCCCTCGGTCATCTAAGTGTTACACGATCCGAGTCGACTAGCCCGTGTCCGATCATCACGTGAGACGGACTAGCCATCGTCGGTGAACATCTTCATGTTGATCGTATCTTCCATACGACTCGTGTTCGACCTTTCGGTCTCCGTGTTCGAGGCCATGTCCGTACATGCTATGCTCGTCAAGTTAACCCTAAGTGTTTTATTTGTGTAAAACTGTCTTACATCCGTTGTATGTGAGCGTAAGAATCCATCACACCCGATCATCACGTGGTGCTTAGAAGCGACTTAACTGTAGCAACGGTGCATAGTTAGGGGAGAACACTTCTTGAAATTTTGTAAGGGATCATCTTATTTACTACCGTCGTCCTAAGTAAACAAGATGCATAAACATAATAAACATCACATGCAATTATATAGTTGTGACATGATATGGCCAATATCATATAGCTCCATTGATCTCCATCTTCGGGGATCCATGATCATCTTGTCACCGGCTTGACACCATGATCTCCATCATCATGATCTCCATCATCGTGTCTTCATGAAGTTGTCACGCCAACGACTACTTCTACTTCTATGGCTAACGCGTTTAGCAATAAAGTAAAGTAGTTTACATGGCGTTCTTCAATGACACGCAGGTCATACAAAAAATAAAGACAACTCCTATGGCTCCTGCCGGTTGTCATACTCATCGACATGCAAGTCGTGAATCCTATTACAAGAACATGATCTCATACATCACAATTCGCCATTCATCACAACTTCTGGCCATATCACATCACATGATCAATCGCTGCAAAAACAAGTTAGACGTCCTCTAATTGTTGTTGCATCTTTTACGTGGCTGCGATTGGGTTCTAGCAAGAACGTTTTCTTACCTACGAATAACCACAACGTGATTTTGTCAACTTCTATTTACCCTTCATAAGGGCCCTGTTCATCGAATCCGCTCCAACTAAAGTGGGAGAGACAGACACCCGCCAGCCACCTTATGCAACTAGTGCATGTCAATCGGTGGAACCGGTCTCACATAAGCGTACGTGTAAGGTTGGTCCGGGCCGCTTCATCCCACAATACCGTTGAAGCAAGAAAAGACTAGTATAGGCAAGTAAGTTGACAAGATCCACGCCCACAACAAATTGTGTTCTACTCATGCATTAGAGAACTACGCATAGACCTAGCTCTGATACCACTGTTGGGGAACGTTGCAGAAAATTAAAATTTTTCCTACGGTTTCACCAAGATCCATCTATGAGTTCATCTAAGCAACAAGTCATGGGAGAGAGTTTGCATCTACATACCACTTGTAGATCGCGTGCGGAAGCTTGCAAGGTGATGATGGAGTCGTACTCGACGTGATTCGAATCACCGATGACCAAGTGCTGAGCGGACAGCACCTCGCGTTCAACACACGTGACGTGCGGGTGGCGTCTCCTCCGTCTTGATCCAGCAAGGAGGAAGGAGAGGTTGAGGAAGACAGCTCCACCGCACAGCACGACGGCGTGGTGATGGTGGAGAAGCGATCTCGGCAGGCCGCCGAGCACACAGCGGAGGAGGAGAGGTGTTGGGAGGGAGGGCTGCACCTTGGCTTGTGGTGCGGCTGCCTCCCTCACCCCTCTATTTATAGGGGAAGGGAGAAGGGGCGGCCCCTCTAGATGCATCTAGAGGGGGCGGCCAAGGGGGGGACTTGCCCCCAAGCAAGGGGCGCCCTCTGGGGTTCCCCTCAACCCTAGGCGCAAGGGCCCAAGGGAGGGTGCGCCCAGCCCACCGGGGCTGACTAATTCCCCACGCAGCCCAGTGGCCCCGGGAAGGTGGCCCCTCCGGTGGACCTCAGAACCTTTAGGTGGCCCGGTACAATGCAGTCGCCCGAAACTTTCCGGTGTCCTTTTAACAACTTCCCATATATAAATCTTTACCTCCGGACCCTTCCGGAACTCCTCGTGACGTCCGGGATCTCATCCGGGACTCCAAACAACATTCGGTAGTCACATACTAGTCTTCCTAATAACCCTAGCGTCACCGAACCTTAAGTGTGTAGACCCTACGGGTTCGGGAGACACGCAGACATGACCGAGATGACTCTCGGGCAATAACCAACAGCGGGGTCTGGATACCCATGTTGGCTCCCACATGCTCCTCGATGATTTCATCGGTTGAACCACGATGTCGAGGATTCGATCAAACCCTGTATGCAATTCCTTTGTCAATCGATGCGTTACTTGCCCGAGACTCGATCGTCGGTATCCCAATACCTTGTTCGGTCTCGTTACGGCAAGTCACTTTACTCGTCTCCGTAATGCATGATCCGTGGCCAACACCTTGGTCACCTTGAGCTCATTATGATGATGCATTACCGAGTGGCCCAGAGATACCTCTCCGTCATACGGAGTGACAAATCGATCTCGATCCGTGTCAACCCGCAGATACTTTCGGAGATACCGTAATGCACCTTTATAGTCACCCGGTTATGTTGTGACGTTTGATACACCCAAGGCACTCCTACGGTATCCGGGAGTTACACGATCTCATGGTCAAAGGAAGAGATACTTGACATTGGCAAAGATCTAGCAAACGAACTACACGATCTTTGTGCTATGCTTAGGATTGGGTCTTGTCCATCACATCATTCTCCTAATGATGTGATCCCGTTATCAACGACATCCAATGTCCATAGTCAAGAAACCATGACTATCTGTTGATCACAACGAGCTAGTCAACTAGAGGCTCACTAGGGACATATTGTGGTCTATGTGCTCACACGTGTATTACGATTTCCGGATAATACAGTTATAGCATGAACAAAAGATAATTATCATGAACAATGAAATATAATAATACTTTTATTATTGCCTCTAGGGCATATTTCCAACAGTTTTTACCCAGGTTCGGGCCCTCTCGATGGAGGTAAAACCCTACTCCTGCTTGATTAATATTGATGATATGGTAGTACAAGAGTGGATCTACCACGAGATCAAGGAGGCTAAACCCTAGAAGCTAGCCTATGGTATGATTGTTGTTCGTCCTATAGACTAAAACCCTCTGGTTTATATAGACACCGGAGAGGGCTAGGGTTACACAGAGTCGGTTACAATGGTAGGAGATCTACATATCCGTATTGCCAAGCTTGCCTTCCACGCCAAGGAAAATCCCATCCGGACACGGGACGAAGTCTTCAATCTTGTATCTTCATAGTCTTGGAGTCCGGCCGATGATGATAGTTCGGCTATCCGGACACCTCCTAGTCCAGGACTCCCTCAGTTCTCCAAAAAGCAAGGTGAATAAGGTGCAAGCTTCATCGTTATTGAACCCAACCACTTAGGGCCAGATCATGGGTTTTCATCTTGAAGATCAAGTTCGATCATACTCCAAACAATGTCTTCAACAATGGACCAATGCGAAAACATCAGGATTGATAGGTACAACCAATTAATGTCAGACTTAGGGTTTTGACCACGGAGTTGGATATTGGCACCCAGGAAGCAGCACCAAAATGAGGCCACATGAGTTACCCTTACCGTTTGCTGACCAAACGAAGGCGAATCCAGCATGCACTGTCTGATGAGAGGGGAAGGCCTCTAACACTGCCAATATCCCACATTTTGGGACGCTCAAACAAGTTGCACCTTCATCGCTGGTGCAAGCCACTGGTAGATCTGGGCATGGCCTTGGCCCCCAATCGAATTCTTTGCGTGCCACCACTTTCTTAGCTACAAGCTGACATCACTAGCTTTGCCACAACACATGTATACTGCTAAAGCACCATACACCGATACGAGTTGGTTGGCATGAGCCACAAGATGCCGGGGGATTCCCCGCTCGAGGTTAGATGAGACCCGCCATGTCGTTGGGAATTGGGATCCACAGACCAAGTGGCCAGTCATCGAACTATTTCCGCACACTGCTTCCGCCACGCCACATCATCATTGTTGACCCTGCTACCCACCGCTGCTATGCATCATGCCGACACTACAACCGACTACCTCCTCTCCCAATGCTACTCGGCTGCCTCCACCATGAGGAGACTCGTCACCCCCTTTATCAACATTCGTGCGACTTCGCCCAACATCCCCCTGGAGGCAGCGAGGTGAGGGAGGAGATGAGGAGGAGGGGAGGGGACTATGATCGAGGGTTCGCCCACAGAGTCGCATGGAAGCGGCGACTTGAGGTACGTGCCATATGGCATCTCTCTGGTGATCATAATTTAAGCATGTATTGTATGTGTAGTGATATAGGATGATCATGGTTGGATCTTGGCCCAAAAATCTTGAAAATAGAACCATGATTTAAGAAAGTTGAGTGGGGTTGCAAATAGATGACCACTTAGAAAATACACTCATTCCAAAAGAAGGAACTTAGAAAATACAGATACATGTTAATCAGGTTGGCAAGAGTCTGGCATAAACACCAACCGAGATCAAACCGGTGTTACCTACCCATTTGCAACTAGATCTTCGTGTTAGCCATTAACCATCCTATTACCAATATATGTGCATCAGTGCATGGACATCTAAGCAAGTTCAATGAACCTGTGAGGTCAGACATTATTCGGTTGACTTTTGTTAGAACATCAGTTTGGCATGTTAATTATTTTTTGGCCTACGGAGATGCCCCGAAAAGGATTCTTCGACCAAGACATTCTAGAAACAAAACAAACCCAGTAGCTGTCACCAGTACTACAACATATATACTCTAAACTACTCTGCCCCGTTTGTCTTACTCCGTGTCACTAAGTCAAAGCTTTGACCCATGCATGCGTGCATGTTGCATTAGCAGCAGCCACCGCGCGGTTTGACAACAAATATCATGGTTGACGATGCAACATGTTGAGAACATTTCAATGCTTGATGGCAACATTTGGGCAGCTAGCTGCTACAGGTTGAAGTAAAATACACATCCAGCACTGCTGCTACTACTACTGCTACTTCTCTGAGTTAACCCTTAGTCCAAGTGACGGCTAGTCGTAAATAAACCATAATTAAGAAATGATGGGATAAAATTCATGAACCTCTTGGTTGTGATCTAGCGACTCAAGGCGGCTAGGGCTCCTCGCCTCCTGCAGGCACCGCTGCTGGTCTATCCCGTCTGCTGTGGCCTTAGGTCATGAAGGTGTGCTGGATCTTCGTTTTTACCGGCCAGAGGACTCAACTCCATTTTTATGTGTCTTTTTGTGTCCATTTATATTTGTGTCTTGCTCAGAAAGGGGAGACGATGACAGCTCCTGAAGATGAAGTAATGTTCTCCTCGCCTAGCCCCGTCCCGACGTAGCAATTTATTCTTTAATTTTGTACATTGATATCTACAGAACTATTCAATCATGAGAAATATTGCCGCTGGATTGCTACTACAAGCTGGAGCACTATCAAAAACACATTTACATTATTAATGTTTTATTTCACAAATAGACGATCAAAGTTATACTGGAGATAGCATTTTGAGTATGAGCCGTGTATGCAGGAGACGGAATCGTCAAAACTTGAAAAATGATAAAACTCCAAAACTTGAGCGGTGGCATTTGGCCAAGTATGGCGCAAATGTTCGTCTATAGTGCCCGTCACCTAATGTGCCATTATATATGAGAGAGGTGAAACCAATATCGTACTCCTCCTATAGCTAAGCCATGTATTCAGATTCTTAACACGAACACTTGGTTGACCAATTAACATCAGTGCAACTGTCTCATTAGTTTAAGTGATTGATTCTCATGTCAAACGACAGGCTGACTTAAACATTTGGTCGAAGACGTTAGTGGATCCTACCATCCGACATTAGTAAACGACTTATATTTCCCTGGCAATGGCATCACGCAGGACAGAGACTACAGCTAAGGAGTTGATCCATTGCACACGCTGGTCAAAATTTGTAGTAAGAGAGAGGTCATCAGGAACTAAGTGGATGATTAAACAATTAAACAGAGGTCTTTTGGCCAAGTCAAAGAGGCTGCGGGTCACATGCTTAATCATTTGGAATATTACATCTCAATTGCTTAGGCAACCTTAACCCACGAGCTGTACTGAGCAACTAAATTAAATATTTGTGTTTGAGGTGGGATCAAGTTGTCACAGAGAGGACAAAAGTTGTTTGCCAACATTTGTTTTCTAGTTATACAGTTTGGTTGCAGACACATGGGCCATCTTAATTACTTGCTTCTAATTTTCTTGTGGGGTTTAATTTATGGTGCACTTACAGTATCATGACATACAGTTAAAAGAACAGAGAGAAAAGAAAATGAAGTAAACACTTGTTCAGCATCTGTCCATGTGCCCCCTCCCCTCCCCCCTAACAATCCTTCTCACAGACAACCTCGTACGTGTGGAAGCATTTTCCCTCGTCCCTTCCTCCCGAGATACCTTGCGAGCCAGGGTGGCGGTGACAATCTACCTACTTCTTGGCGATACCACACCCCCTTTCCCTCCGTTTGTTGCTGCGGCGACAGTAAGGGGGCGGGTACCCCCACTGTTTCGGACCGGTTGTGGTAGGGTGATATTTTTAGTTAGGTTTCTATCCCTAGTCATCGTCGGTGAAGTGATGGCCCCGTCATTGGCATGGAATAAATCATTCCAACCTCGTCCTAGTTTCGATGGTGCTTCCTAACATCGTTGGGAGGTGTGTGACGGGTGGTCTGCCCTAGACCTGGTTTCCCGATTGGGCTTTCTTTCCTATAGGTTTGTCTCGTGGCTTTCCTGCACAACAGATGACATGGTTGTGCGTCTTGGTTCTTTGGCTCTAGTTCCGACCGACGAAGGTTGGCCAATTCATGCCTTGTTGGGGAACGTGTGAGAGTTGTGTTCCTCGACTCCGCCTGGTTGGATCTAGGGTGTCACACATGCCCTCTCTGACATTTTCTTCTTCGGGGCAGCGATCTGCTACGTAAATCGTGGTCATTGGCATCTTCTGGTATACATCAACGACTTACCAGCCGTTGCTTCTACAAGCTCTTGGTTTTAACAAATGTGTTGCACCGAGCCGGATGCCCAAAGGCGGCAACCAGCTTTGCTCATGGCGCACCTTCAGTGAATGCAGGAGGAAGAAGACTTCGGCACCCCTAACGATTTAGATGTATTTTTAAAATTTTGTAAGGGTGTTCTTGTAAAGATCTATTCTACTTAATATATGGACTTTGGTCCTTTTGTTAAAAGGAAAAAAAAAAGAAATTCTTGTCGCAAAATTGTACAAGGGAGTGTGTTGGTAACTAGTGAGTACTTCGAATGAGGGTAGCCTGCATGGAGTATGAACACAAGTTAGTGCTCTTATCGCTTAAATCAAACTAGCAGGTTAGTTTGGTCCAAGTCTCTTTTACCATGCTATGTTTTTCTTTGACTTAGAAATCTCGTCTGTTTTCCCAGTAAACTATAGCCAACTGTGAGAAGACGAGCAGTAGAGGTTACGAGGACTCGAGGAGACAAGTAGAGAACCAACCTGTCTCTGACAAAATATCAATGAGTTTAAGCACACATGCACTATAATAGCTACTCAGTGTAGTTTTATTTAAATAGGCGGCTTTGGCGCCGCCATGGATTATTGATCGACCTATGAAAGGAACACTTCATGTTGTCTGCATGTTTGAGAGGATCCGTGGATAGGGTTAAGATAGACAGAAGCGAACTTTCAAACCTGGTTTATAAATATAAACCTAATTTTTGGACTTTACTAAACTCACAACTTCCAGGTTCCGAAAACTCATAAGTAATTACAAGTGTAGAAAAGGATGTCGATTTTCTCTGTAGATTTTTGCAAGAAATATGACCATTCAGACCTACTAAAAAACACAAGTTACAAGACAAAATACTATGGCACTCCCATTATTTATTTTTAGAAAAGGGGGATGACCCCCGGCCTCTGCATCTGGGAGATGCATACGGCCACTTTATTGATTATTCTCGAGGACCTTACAAAGTATTACAACAATGTGCCTGAATCCACCATCTTGGCAACACATGCCGCTACTCCTATCCACAATGATGAAGGGGTGCTAGCTGGGCCACTACCCAAACCACTCACCTAAGCCTAACATCAAAAGTCGGAAGCCGAAACATATTCGGAAGCCCCAGCCAAGCCACATACCGGGTCTGGGGCACAATCCGGTCAGACGCACTCGTGTGTCGTCGCCACCATCTTCCACCGGTCCGTCTTCAGGTCATATTGAGACTTCTACCTTGTCTGACCACTCTGCCATCGACGTCACCATGACGCCAGACAGCAACCTCCTCCTGCGCGAGTCCATCTCCGCGCATCAGACGCCGAGTCTCAACAGCACCCCTCCGCCGAGATCCGCCACCATCAATGTGTAAGATGAAGCACCGCTCCACCAAAGTCGCCGTCCTCTAGTCCCTCGAGCCCGTGTGCACCTCCAAGAATGACGCCCCCATGGGGGGAAACGACACCAGAGAGCCGCCGTCATCCGATCTACTGATCTAGGGTTTCCCCCGGAGGTAGCAGAGAGTGGCCTTGAACTTCTCCACGGCGATGCCTTCAGAAGGAAAAGCGCGACAGCGTCGCCATCGCCGCCTTAGCGTAGCCAATATCAGGTTTTCACCCAGATCCGATCGAAGACCTCCATCTCTCGCGCACGGGCCGCCGCCATCCTTACCGGGATTTGGATGATCCCGCTAGCCAGATCTCAGCAAGGGGAAGCCCCCCACCGAGACCCCGCCGCCGCCCCGAAGCGAGATCCATATGCGACTCGGCCGACCGCGCCAACCGAGCGCCGGGAAGCAGCACCAGCGGCCAGCGCCCGAGCCACCACAAGATCGAAGGCAGCTGCCTTCGACGCCCGAGGACGGGCCCTAGATCCTACACGACGGCTCCGCCCCTCCTCTGGCGAAGCGGCCGCGAGATGCAGAGAGCGCCCGCCGCCACCTTCCACAGGGAGGGCGCGTCGCGGCGGCCTCCTCGGGTGGCGGCGAGACTGGGAGGGTGAGGGGGTGGGACGCCGCGGCGCTAGATCGGGGTTCCCCCGGGTCGCCAGAGGAGGGGCGACGCGGGGGTCGGGAGTCTCGGTGTGCATATAGACCAGAGATACCATTATATCACAAGCAAGATGATACTCCGCGCTTTGTTGTGGAAATTGGTTGCAATATACAATCTTATTTTGATGAGATTTTGTTGTCAGGAAAATGAATATGAGAATGAAGATTTAAAATACATAATATGGGCAAATTCATATGGGAAATTTTTACACTTACATCATATGGGAAATGTATACATGTATATATCAAAAACTTATGATTTATTGAATATGAGTATATATGTAAGTAAGTTTTACACTTATATCATCAGCCGACCTTATAAAATTTTGACTGTGAATATCATTTTAATTATTCATATGGGAAACTTAAAAATCATATGTGAGTATTTGTCTCAAAAAGTACTTCCAGTGTCCTAATTTTTTATATATGTATTTCAATACTCCCAGTTTCCCACCAATACAAAGGTGAAAGATGAGTATGCTCGCCAAAAAAAGGTGAAATATGAGTACAAATTAGTGGTTATAATTATTTTTCTTTATTCGAACTGTGGCTACACCATATCGAACATGACATTATTATGGAACCAAAGTAAACTTAGTAAAGGGTAATCTCCCTAGCTAAAGTTGCTGCTTCAACTGGAAGAAAAACTTAGTTCTCTTGAATCAAATAAACTACCACAACATGGCCTCCAAACATGAAAAAGAAACAATTGCCTGTATGCAACCAGTATATTCGAATTTTAAATAATGGCCGAAGTTCCTTTTGTTGTTCAAAGATGCCCCAGAGCTTGAACTAGGATCAGTTCGACCTTAGCTGCACATCCCTCCTCTTTCGGTAGTATAATTGGTCCCACCGATTAAATCAAACAACTCCTGAAAGTACTACTACTTTGCAGGAAGAATATCTCTGGTATACATGCTAGTGATATTATTCCCCCATTTCCGGCCAATGCATCGAGGGATTTACATGTCAGCTCGCAGTAGTAAAAGTTGAACTAGACTTGGTGCAACCAGTCACACTCTTGTCTTTGTGAAGCAACCGCTCTTCCTCCTTCACGCTTGCCTCTATCATCAAGCTGCTTTTGTTCCTCCTATTCTATTGACCTTTTGCGTTGTTATCTGTGTTTTTTTATCTTAAGAGGAAACACCCAACGACATTTCAAATCTGATACTCCCTCCGTTCCAAAATAGATGACTCAACTTTATATTAAAGTTAGTACAAAGTTAGGTCATCTATTTTGGAATGGAGGGAGTATATGTCAAAGAAGCAATTAAAAAAACAGCAAACTGTTCTCTCCTCTCCAAACCCTAGAGAGGCAATTTCTGGGTGCTTTTGCGCAGCCACATCTCCTCCGTCCGTAGGTCGCCGCCCCCTGCCCCTCCACTGAATTCGTCGTTGTGTGAGTATGGGAAGGTCATAATCTACCAGATGGAGCTGCAATTTTTCCGGCTTTGGGACTTTTAGTAGGGTTACGTAGCGGCGTGTTGATGATGGTTGCGACATTGTGATTCTGGCAAATAAAGTTTCCTCCAACCTCACAATCTCGATGATGTCGGCTGTGTCGGTTGCTGATGGCTCGTTGGCGCAGATTTATGCCGGTCTTTCTGGTCGGTGAGGTTCGAGCTTGCAGTGTTTGTCGGCATGGTAGTGGCGGCGGCTTCCCTTGCATTTTTGTCCTCCAATATCCAGTCCACCACGTCGGTGCTGCCTCGCGTGACGTCATGATGCATGTGAACTTTTCTGGAGGTTGGGATCTTGGATATGTGGATCTTCCAACGACGATGGCTTTGGTGGTGTCTTCTCCAAGGTGCTAGTCCGACAGGACCATGACCTTAACGACCTCCCATCCATGATCAACAATGACTGGCTAGCTCCGGCGGCACACCATCGGTGGCAACTAGCTCACTTCATACCATGTTGTTGTTAGAAAAGGAAGAGAGATATGTTTCTATTTAATGGGGTCATAAATTCTTATACCTAAATCATCACTATGTTTTATGTTGTTTTTTTGGGAACATGTTTATGTTGGTGTATGTGTTCATGCCAAATTTCAAGCAAAAGGAATATTTTGATGCTCTAGTGCTCTAAAAAAGAAACATTTGACTTATTTTGAAATTAGAGCTTATAGATATATGAAACTAGTATCATTATATATTTTCAAAACTGCGACACTTATTATGGATTGGAGGAAGTAGTATTTACTGATAATTGTAAAAATTAATAATATAAAATTAATATATTAATAAAGTGATTTATTATCAAAAATTTAGCTTGACAGGATGGAAGGAGTGTTTTGCATCGTGCTTTTGGCCGTGAGGAAAACCAATTTTGCGGTGGCTGTGTTGGGAACGGCTGTGCCGAAGAATGATCTAGAAATAAGAAGGCAAAGCTCACTCTCCGGAGCAGAAGGATGGAGAAGAAGAATTACTACCAGCTGGCTCCGCCGTTGCGTGGGCTGGTCAGCGGTCAAAGGTGGACCGGCGGGGACGGAATCAGACACGCTGTTTTCTTAATCCGCTTGAGTTGTTTAATCGGGCGACACGCACGCGCGCGCCCCCCTCCTCCACTTTAGGCTTTACCAGTCCAAATCCTTAAGCTCATTGCGGCCTGAACCACAGTCGCCATTAGTCGTCGGCTCTCTCTCGATATTCATCCATCCCTATATAAACCCATCGATCCATCTTCCCT
Source organism: Aegilops speltoides (assembly GCA_021437245.1). Classification (NCBI taxonomy): domain Eukaryota; kingdom Viridiplantae; phylum Streptophyta; class Magnoliopsida; order Poales; family Poaceae; genus Aegilops; species Aegilops speltoides. The sequence continues at coordinate 77,271,630 of CM038141.1, forward strand.
GTCTCACTCTCCTCAAGCTACAGCCTGCTGGTCAATCACTACTAATCATATACCTAGCCACCACCCGCGTACGTCTTCCTGAAGCTTGATCGATCGAGCTCGACCTTGCTCATGGACATGGACAAGGAGTACTACAAGGCCTGCATGGGCATGGAGGCGCTGCCGATGAGCTCGGCCGGTTTTTCGGCGGTGACGACGGAGGCGGCCATGGCGGTGGCGACGGCAAGCGAGGACGAGGGCGACCTGAAGAGGGGTCCGTGGACGGCGGAGGAGGACATGCTCCTCGTCGACTACATCTCCAAGCACGGCGAGGGGCGCTGGAACTCGCTCGCTCGATGCGCAGGTACTTAATCAGTTAATTATGTATGCAACTGAGAGCTAGCTAGCTATCTACTAGTAGCAAGATCATGCATGTCACATCTGCTTTAATTTACTTCTTTCTGATCGATCACGTCGCAAGAGATAAGATGAGCTAGCGCTTTCCGTTGCCGTACCTAGCGTGTAGCTAAGCTACGGGCACTGATCACTTGCAGCTCATTATTCGCCTAGGTCCCTCCTTATGTTCTGTTTGGCTAATCTGGGCTTGGTTTTGGCACGTGTAGGCCTGAGGCGCACTGGGAAGAGCTGCCGGCTCCGGTGGATGAACTACCTCCGCCCCGACGTCCGGCGCGGCAACATCACGCCGGAGGAGCAGCTGCTGATACTGGACCTGCACTCCCGGTGGGGCAACCGCTGGTCCAAGATCGCGCAGCGCCTCCCGGGGAGGACGGACAACGAGGTCAAGAACTACTGGCGCACCAGGGTGCAGAAGCACGCCAAGCAGCTCCACTGCGACGTCAACAGCGACCGCTTCCGCGACGTCGTCAGGCAAGTCTGGATGCCGCGCCTCCTCGAGCGCATCCAGGCCGAAAGCTCCTCCTCCGCCGCCGCCGCTGCTGCAGGCGTGGGTGTTCCGGCGCTGACAAGGGCGATGAGCTCGCCGGCCAGTGCATCACAGTACCACTACCACTGCGTCGATCACGCGAGCAGCGGGGAGCCGAGCCGGAAGGTGGCGGTGACTATGAGCCCTGACACCTCGAGCACGCTCCGGTCTTCTCTGTCACCGGCGGAGACGTCGCAGGGAGCCCATTTCCCAGCGTGGGGCGCTGCCACTGCCACGGCGAACGTTGATGGCTCGATGATGCAGTGCGCCGGCCGCGAGGGTGGGGCCATAGGCGGCGACCAGTACGTCATCCACGGCGACAGCCTCAGCGGGAGCTGGTCGGAGCTCCTCGCCGCCACCGATATCCCGGACTTTGAGTTCGGAAATTTCGATGACAACTTGTGGAGCCTAGAGGACATTTACTGCTGACGATGAACTTAATTAGAGCGCCAAACTGAGCTGGACAAAAATGAAATTTGACAAGAGAAGGTGCATGAAAGGAAATTTGACAGGAAACTAATTCGCGTTCATAGAGTAATTAATCGCTAGTTTATTAGGGCTACATAGTATGCAAAAATGTGCATATTAAATATCTTCTTTAATTCTTCTACATGGCTAGAAGATTTGGATTGTTTTTGTGCTTATATGTAAAGTTTAAATCTTACATGAGAAAGCTAACTTGCATAGTAAGCATGCGAATTACAATGGTTCTGCCAAGTTAGCAAGGACACAAGTCTCTAAAACATCGTATATTTATGAATAGATTGAGTATTTTATACCCCCATACACTAACAAAAACTTAAATCTAGAGAAATCAAACTCAGAAGGGAACTATAAGCACGGACGACATATTCATTGAAGCTTACTTAGTGTGATTATGTGTTTAAAAGTTGCTTTAAATCATTTTAAATCCATCCTTGCGATCGAACAAATATATTTTAAATCCCATTCACCTTTCCCAATCTTTGGAAAACGACATCGTTATACTGACCTAATTTAGCTAACACACACAATAGAAATTGCAGTTAGATTTTCCAAAAAATGCATGATACTACAATTTTAGGCTAAATGATCATATGCAATGTTAGGTGGTTGAGATTTCAGAAAAAAATCGAACAATTGTGACATAGGGAATATACTTAACATGGATAAAATTATTCTGGACATTGTATAGAAACTTGCTATTTTTCAAGTTAATTCAAATAAAATATATCACATCTTAGGAGGTGATACACCAAAGATTGAGATTCAATACTCTCTCTCTCTCTCTCTCTCTCTCTCTCTCTCTCTCTCCAATAATTTCTAAAGAAAATTACTCCTATGAACTGTGTTCATCTATTGCATGCACAATTCTTTGTTTTGAGATCATGTAGGAATCTTCTGCTCATGACCTCTCAAGTTTGCATTTTCCCTATCCGTATGTTTTTAGTCATGTGATAAAAAAAAAAGGGCTAGAATGAACCGAAATTAGTTAGTATATATTGATATCTTGGAGGTCATCCTTTGCACTTGCAAGATGTGAAATTTATGAATGAGGCATGAGTACTATTTACTCAAGGAATGCTCATCGCTTGATCGAAGAATATCCTCATGCTTTTTCGGAAAGGGGAAACCCTGACCTCTACGTCGGTAGATGAATGTGACCATTTGTATTGCATAATTAAGTTTGCACAAAACGTAAAAGGAATTCAAGTAGTTAGCATCTTACCCACAAAAGCTGACCCAAAACAACACGAAAGAACATCCACATGTAGAAATGGATCCTTTAGTGCTTGGGTAATAAACCTGGCTAGCTTATCCATAGCTAAAGGATTCCTGTGTATATTTCTAGTGCACCATCCGAAGGTATCTTATGCCAAATTCTTGTGTCTGTTGATCTTGTAGAACCTATTGTGTTTTGACGACGTTTTCCATTCATGTGATTCAAAGAAGCAAGAATAACAGCTAAAAAAAGATCAAGAATAAGTCGGAATTAGTTATAGTCTATGTACTTTGTTGCGCGACTGCACAATGCCTTTAGAGCATCTCTAGCAGGCCCCTTAAAACGCATGAAACTGTAAAATAACCGCCGATTTATAGTTTTAGCCGGAAAAGGCGACCCGAATAGAACCCATAAATGACTCCGACCTGTAAATTTTTTTAAGGGGCACGGAAAACATCCCGGTCAAACCCATGAAAATAAGGATTTCAGAGGCAACCCGAGGGTGCCCTGTATATGCGAAATACCGTTGGCGGGAGTCTAACTGCCAGGAACTTTCATGGCTCGCTCCTTTCCGCCCGCGCCCGTCCACCGTCCGCCCCGCCCATCGCGCCCGCTAGCCGTCCGCTGCGCCCACCGGTCGTCCGCCCCGGCCGCCCACCCAACGGAGGAGCTAGCTAGCTCGAATCGATCGATTCGAGCTAGCTATCAGCTCCGTGTGCTGTATTTGTTCGCCGGCGGCTTCGTATTTGGTCGCTCATTGGTCGCTCCGAGCTAGTTGGACGCTGGCGGCTTCGTATTTAGCCGCTTCGTGCGTTGTCCACCAGTTTCGTAGGAGTGAGGTAGTTGATTGTGGACACGGGCGAGAGGAAGGAAAAGACATGAGGAAAAAAAATATAGTGAATATTCGGTTTTACAGTTTAAATTTAATGGGTCTGTTCGGCCGCAGCTCGAACTGACCCTTAAAATGTGTTTTCCACAAACTGAAAACGCAGTTCTCAGTTTCATGATTTAAGGGATCTGTTAGAGATGCTCTTAGCTTGTTGTGCATCTCGCAATACGCCTCTCCAATGGCTTCAATGCCTTGAGACGGGAGAAAAGAAAAGGAGAAAAACAGTCAATGGTGTGATAAGGGGTCGGTGAATTGGAGAGATTCCACCACGTACTTCATGGCACACTTTAATTTGGAGTTTGGGCCAAGCTAAGGACTTGATCGAGCTGACAAGTCTGGTCTTCGTAATATATGTACAAATAAAACACAACTTGGCTTGCTTATCCATAGCTACAGGATGCCTAGATAAGCTCACCTTGATACGAGTACGACTGCCACCTTTCTCTAAGGAGACCTAGCTAATGGTTCTAATGTATAATCCGCGGTTTCATGAGTGTGGCATGCATGGATGCATCGCACCATGCATGATATTCGAAGCCAACTATAGAACACCAACTAGGATTGATTCTGGGGGTTCTTTAATTTACACTAGTGAATCAATTACTAAAAGAAGTGTGCCGCATGGAATGGCAATTTACAAAGTTAAAGGGAAAATTTTGTTTTTGCCACTCTAGTTTTTGCCAACTTTGCTTATGCCACTCTAGAATTTGACATTTCACTTTTGCCACTCTTAGCTTTTGACAATATATCACTTTTGCCATTCCGTGGCAAAAGCAAAAGTTTTAGAGTGGCAATTGTGATACATGTCAAAAGTTATGAGTGGCAAAAGTGAAATGAAAAATTATCGTTTTTGCCACGGAATGGCATTTGTGATGTACTGTCAAAAGCTAAGAGTGGCAAATGTGAGATGTCAAATTCTAGAGTGGCATAAGCAAAGTTGGCAAAAACTAGAGTGGCAAAAACAAAGTTTTCCCAAAGTTAAAACCGCATATACTTGTGTAGCTCCACATAGCAATTGGTCCCGGTTGTCCTTTTGTTTTTTATGCCATATTTACTTGGAGTTATTTTTCTCACACATATGAAACAGATTATTTCTTCTAAGAAGTTCCAATTGAACATAAATTCCATTGTCTTAGACATGCAAAAAAAATGCTAAAATAGATACGAATGAACATTGCAAGTAAAGTGTAGTACTTGCTTGATTCTTAAGGAGGCCTTTGTCCAGTTGACTGCGTAAAAATCTCCTTGTAAACGTGCAATGGAAGTAAGTAGCCGCAGGTCCGCAGCCAGCGAACCGGCCAGGCGCATGAGGTGTCACGTGTAGCTTTGGTCCTTGACGCCAGCTGGGAGGTCAAAGCTGCGGTCACCGGTCGCCGGCGACGGTCGTCTGGTCAACCTGGCGTGGCCCCACGTGGTGCAATGACGTCGGAGACCAGATAAGGCAGGCCAGGCCCACTCGTGCGGGTTCCGCAATTAGTTTAGTTTTCCCAGGACCCGAACGACCGGCGCTGATTGGTCAAGCTGGGAACCTAGGAGAGGATCCTGACCGTGAGATCAATTGCCTTTTTATTTTCTGATGAGATTGAGATTGAGGTTGAGATGAATTGCCTTTCGCTTTGCCTGCTAGAGACTTCAAACTAGTTTGAGCGCTGATACTAGTACTCTACTACTTGGCATCAGCAGTGACATGTTCCTCCACTAACTCTCTTTTGGATGCAACTTATGCATGATTGGTTTGCATTTGTGTGACAGACTGATGCATCGATCTACAGTGCGGTGATCATAGGCATGTCGCGCTCTGTTTTTTTTTTCTAGGGCATGTCGTGCTTTGTTTTGGTGCGACCTTATCATCTCCGGCCGCCTTTCGGTCGTAGGTTGGATTTCTTGTAAGCTTGTGATTTACTCCTCTGTAAAGTAGTGATCTAAACGCTCTTATGTTTCTTTATGAAAGGAGTACCATTAAAGCAGGTGCGGATTATACGAGCTCGAGCTCATATGAGCTTGATGAACAGTAAAACCCCTTAAAAATATTTTTTTATCAAACATTGATAAATATTTTGACTGCTTGTAAAGTTTCATCATGGAATAATTCTTGGAAGACATGGCAAAAAAGTCGATGCTCCAAAATGTTTTTTTAAAAGCATTTTGTATCTTTTTTGCCATGACTTCCACGAATGTCACTCCGTGATGAAACATTTTAAGCATTCAAAACATTTGTCAAAGTTTATCATTTTTTAAAGATATTTGTGTTAAAAAAAAGATTTAGTATTCGTATCAAGCTCATACAAGCTCGAGCCGAGAACAACACTTTTGAAAAGACTTCTTGTCACACCCAATATGCGCCCCTATCCTAAAGGAACTCGAAGGTCCCACCAAGGATAGAAGCGCATATTGGAGACGCTTTTGCAAGGTGGATATCATTACATCGTACCATTACATAATAGTTGAGATACATACAAGAGGCATACAATGCCACACGAATACAACATTATCATACACAAGAGCATCATCCGACTACGGATGAAACACAAACAGAAACTCAAACGACATCCACCCTGCTAGCCCAGGCTGCCGACCTGGAACCTATCCCCTGATCGAAGAAGAAGCAGAAGAAGAACTCCAAAACAAGAAACATCGCTCTCGCGTCATGATCATCGCATAACCTGCACCTGCACCTGTTGTTGTAGTAATCTGTGATCCACGAGGACTCAGCAATCCCATTACCATGGGTATCAAGACTAGCAAAGCTTAATGGGTAAAGGAACGGATAAGTGGTGCGGTTGCAGCAGCGACTAAGCATATATGATGGCTAACATACGCAAATAAGAGCTAGAAGAGAAGCCAACGGAACGGTCGAGAAGCTAGAAGTGATCAAGAAGTGATCCTGAAACTACTTACGTTCAAACATAACCCAAAACCGTGTTCACTTCCCGGACTCCGCCGAGAAGAGATCATCACGGCTACAAACACGGTTGATGCGTTTTAATTCGAATCTGGTGTCAAGTTCTCTACAACCGGATATTAACAAATTCCCATCCGCCACATAACCGCGGGCACGGCTCTCGAAAGTTTATACCCTGCAGGGGTGTCCCAACTTAGCCCATCACAAGATCTCACGGTCAACGAAGGATATTCCTTCTCCTAGGAAGACCCGATCGATCTCGTAAATCGGTTTACAAGACATTTCGACAATGGTAAAACAAGGCCAAGCAAGACCACCCATTGTGCCGACAAATCCCGATAGGAGCTGCACATATCTCGTTCTCGGGGCACACCGGATGAGACAGGCTACGAGTAAAACCAGACTTCGAGTTTCTCCGAAGTGGCCCCGTAGGCGGCTCGGTTCGGACCAACACTTAGAGAAGCACTGGCCCCGGGGGGGGGGGAGGGGGTTAAAATAAAGATGACCCTTGGGTTGGCTTGCCCAAGGGAAAGTTAGTAGGTTGTTAGGCAAATGTAAAACCAATGTTGGGTGAGGGAGTCCTGGACTAGGGGGTGTCCGGATAGCCGGACTATCATCATCGGCCGGACTCCAAGACTATGAAGATACAAGATTGAAGACTTCGTCCCGTGTCCGGATGGGACTTTCCTTGGCGTGGAAGACAAGCTTGGCGATACGGATATGTAGATCTCCTACCATTGTAACCGACTCTGTGTAACCCTAGCCCTCTCCGGTGTCTATATAAACTGGAGGGTTTTAGTCCGTAGAACGAACAACCATTACAACAATCATACCATAGGCTAGCTTCTAGGGTTTAGCCTCCTTGATCTCGTGGTAGATCCACTCTTGTACTACCCATATCATCAATATCAATCAAGCAGGAGTAGGGTTTTACCTCCATCGAGAGGGCCGAACACAGGTAAAAACATCGTGTCCCTTTTCTCCTGTTACCATCCGCCTAGACGCACGATTCGGGACCCCCTACCCGAGATCCGCGTTTTGACACCGACATTGGTGCTTTCATTGAGAGTTCCTTTGTGTCGTCACCGATAGGCTTGATGGCTTCTTCAATCAACAACAACGCAGTCTAGGGTGAGACTTTTCTCCCCGGACAGATCTTCGTGTTCGGCAGCTTCGCACTGCGGGCTAATTAAGCAGCCATCTGGAGCGGATCGAAGCTACGCCCGCCATCGTGTCAGGTTTGGAAGCCTAAACTTCACGGTGACATCCACGGAGACTTGATCTTGATGGATTCGAGCCACAACCGAGCGCGCCGCACTGTCACGATGGGCATGATTTAGCTCTGCCACCGGACAGTGCCCTGGAGGCCGCACATGAGTCGCTTTCGACTCATAGTTGAGCCGACCACGCAGATCGAGGGCAGGTGGTGGACACCGCCTCGGGGCTGCAACTTCTATGGCGATGGGCGAATCGACCTTGTCCCTTGCAAAGCTCGTGACTCGAGGTGCGGACTCCTTGCGGACTCGAACCTCCTGCGCCCCAATCGAATCCGATTGGCGCCGATCATGGAGTTCACCGCTGCGGACATCTTTCGGCACTCACCCTTTGGCGACATCCTGAATTAGCTAAAGTATCTCTCGTTATCGGAGAGCCTGGCGGACTGCGGTCGGGATGGTTGAGATGCGGACGACAAAGAAATTCAAAGCCCATCCACCACCCACTTTGTAGCCTTGTCGACGATCTAACCGACATGCTAGACTACGACTCCGAAGACATCGACAGTATGGACGACGATGCCGGAGACGATCAAGAACCACCGCCTACGGGGCACTGGAAGACCACCTCATCATACGACATATACATGGTGGACATTCCAAAGGATGGGGACGGTGAAGAAGCAGCGGAGGAAGATTCCTCTAAGAAAGAGCCCAAGCGCCAACGTCAGCGGCGCCACTCTAAATCCCGCCACAGCAAGAATGGAGATTCCGGCACCGGAGATAATAACACCCCAGAGAGTGCCGAAGGCAACCCTCTCCAGCAAGATTCAGCACAGGAGGACAGAGAAGCCAGCCCTTAAGAGAGAGCGGCAGATGAGGAGATAGAGGATGACAATTACATGCCTCCCTCCGGAGACGAGGCAAGCCTCAACGACGACGAATTCGTCGTGCCCGAGGATCCCGTCGAACAAGAGCGTTTTAAACGCAGGCTAATGGCCACGGTGAACAACCTAAAGAAAAAGCAGCAGCAGCTTCGAGCTGATCAAGACCTGCTGGCCGACAGATGGACCGAGGTCCTCGCGGCCGAAGAGCATGAACTCGAACGCCCCTCCAAAAGCTACCCAAAACGCAAGTTGCTCCCCCGATTAGAGGAGGAAGCATATAAACCTTCATCACCAGCGCTGTCGGTAGACCGACCACCTTGTGGCGCGACAGAGAGGCATCTAGGCCCTCCACGAACCGCACACGGCACCGCGAAAAGCAGCGAAGCCATGGGGAATCGCGGACTTGCGAGACGTACTGGAGGACAAGGCAAGACAATCAAGATCTATCTACGGATCACGTGGGCGCCCCACGATCCACGACGACTACCGTCGCGCCGGATACAGCAACTCCGGCTGGGCCGAACACAGCAGACAAAGCTCTCTTGAGCTACGTCGTGATATTGCCTTGATATAGGCGCCAAGACACCCACTATGCTTCACAAATGAAGTAATGGATCATCAAATCCCTGAAGGGTTTAAACCCGTGAACATTGAATCCTACGATGGCACAACAGACCTCGTGGTTTGGATCGAAGATTATCTCCTTCATATCCATATGGCCCGCGGTGACGATCTCCACGCCATCAAGTATCTCCCACTCAAGCTTAAAGGACCAGCTCGGCATTGGCTTAACAGCTTGCCAGCAGAGTTAATTGGGTGTTGGGAGGACCTGGAAGCCGCATTTCTCGACAACTTCCAGGGCACATATGTGTGACCACCAGACGCCGATGACCTAAGCCACATAATTCAGCAGCAAAGCGAATCGGCCGAGACAGTTACAGACACGGTTCTTAACAAAGAAAAATCAAATCGTCGATTGTCCGGATCTGAGAGGCCCTCGCAGCCTTCAAACATAACATCCATGACGAGTGGCTGGCCCGGCACCTAGGGCAGGAAAAGCGAAATCCATGGCAGCCCTCACATCACTCATGACCCGCTTACGTGCGGGGAGGACAGCTAGCTAGCCCGCATAACAACCTCGGCAAAAATTCGGCGGTCCGGACAACAAGGACCGCAATGGCGGTCACGTCGTAACAAAAACAAGCGCGCGTTAACGGCGATAACACCGAGATATGACGGTCAACGTCGGATTCAGAGGCTCTAAACCCGTCGTGGAAAAAGCCATTTAAAAGAACTACTCGGGTCCGCCCAATTTGGACCGAATACTCGACCGCTCTTGCGGATACATGGCACCCAAAAGCCAGCTAACCACACCAACAGGATTGTTGGGTATTCAAGCGAGCAGCAAGTTAATTGCGAAAACAATGACAAGGGCTGCATAGCGATGACGAGGAGGAGACCCGGCCGCCGAACAAGAGATGATGTGAAGGTTTCCCCACAAGTGCGGACGGTAAACATGATATATGCAACCCACATACCCAAGAGGGAGCGAGCGTGCACTTAGGGGCGTATATGCGATGGAGCGATCGCCGAAGTTCAATCCATGGTCCTCTTGCACGATCACTTTCGATCGAAGGACCACCCACCGATATCCGCCATGGCGGATTCGCGCATTGGTTTTAGACCCAATCGTCGATGGATTTCACCTCACTAGAGTCGATGGGCGGCGGCGGCTGAACCTGCTTTATCGGGATACGGTCGCAAGATGGGCATAGACCCTCAAGGATTAAACCTACAAATCGACCTTCAAAGGCGTCATACCGGTGTTGAGGCCAATTATGCAGCTCGATCCTGCTGGAAGTGGTCTTCGGATCCTCGGATAATTTCGAGCGAGGAGTTAATCTTCGACATAGTCCCGTTCATTGTGGCTATCACGCTCTGCTTTCGGACGAACGCGTTTGCAAAGTTCAACGCGGTGCCGCATTATGCATACCTTAAGCTAAAGATGCGAGGCCCTCGTGGAGTCATCACGGTCAGCGGAAACACGAACACTCCTCCGAGCGGAGGAACACAATGCTCTCGCGGCGAATCTGAGCAGCCTCTTAAGGCAATTTTGAGTCGGCCGTTAAATGACGGACATGGCCAAACACACCAGGAGTAACATACATCAAGACCACAGCACGTTCCGAGCTGCGTATCAATGCGGCTAACCCCAGCCCTTGCATGATTGCAAGACTAGCCCTTCGCGTACATCATTACGCTCTGGAGATACCATGGGCATAAGGGGAGGGGCACGACCACGACAGGCCCAGAGTGCGGCTCAACCACACCAGGGGCTCCCAAGTGTGTCACTCTTTTTCTTTTTCTTTTCCTTTTTTTATTATTTTCTATTTATCCACATGACTCCGTTCACCAGAGACCCTGTCCGACGGTGAATCTGCCGAACTCACGATGCAACAGCCAGGAAAGGACAAAGGCTACGACGAATACTCAGGTGGTCTCCATTATGAGCATTAAATCTATTTAAACACCATTCCGCAGCCTACCCCTGGAGGGAGACATCTCTAATAGTCCAACCCCTTGCTTACCGCACTATTTGTATCATTCTGCACTCATGGCAGAATTCCTGGAATAAACAATGCATCACTTTTTGCTTATAATTGCATTCCTTTTTTACATATATGTTCATTTACGACATCCTGCATCCGTACACTTTGGTATGGCCGAATACACCATGGGCTTATGTTCCCCGCATTATGGTGTGATAAGTCCGAACACTTTCACAAGTGCGGCACCCCGAACTTATAGCACTAATATGCATCGGCTCCGAATCATGTCTTGGGTCAATAGTTGGGTTTGCCCGGATCCCATGTTTTGGTACCTTACGTTCCGTTCTATCGGCTAAGGTAGCACTGGGAGAACCACTGCGATTGCGCCCCGGTTGAGCTGGGCGAGCGCCTCAGTGGAGAAAGCTAAAACTGACCGTCATGATAAGGCGAGAGCTGGTCGCTGCTCGAGAGGTCTTTTCGAGTCCCTAAAGACTCATGCCGCTTAGAGCGAGGAACCGGCTTCGTCCGGCCCAGGCGTGGATAGCGCCCCGAACTCGGTCTTCTGAACACTAGGGCTTCGCCGAAATTTAAAATTATAGAATTCTATGGCTAAGTGAGAGTGTTCAAGCATTATAAGTCCGGTTGCCTTGTTCGTCGTGTTGAACGCCTCCCTAGATGGACCCAAATATGGGAACAAGAGCGCTCAAGTTTATCCCGAACACCCCAGCACTCGTGGCATGGGGGCTGAAGCCGATGACTTGCCATCTCTCAGATTTGATAAACGGCCGCACAGAAGGTAATATTTTTAAATTAATAAGCGTTGCTTAGCGCATATGAACAAAGTTTTCAGCGCACAGGATAACACATTACGAGTCTACTCAAATATTACATCTTTGGGGCACTCGTCCGCAATCTTGCGGGCACCCTTCAAGACACTCTTATAATACATTTCAGGCGTGCGATACTCCTTGCCCGCTGGCGGCGCGTCCGTCAGAAGCTTCTCAGCATCCAGCCTGCCCCAGTGCACTTTTGCGCGGGCAAGGGCCCGACAGGCACCTTCAATGCTGGCGGGCGCTGAGCGACTTCCACCCAGGGACACGCATCCACCAGCCGCCGCACTAAGCCGAAGTAGCTCCCAGGCATGGCCTCTTCGGGCCACAGCCAAACTATGAGGCCCTTCATGGCCTGTTCGGCTACCTTGTGGAGCTCGACCAGCTGCTTTAGCTGGTCGCTAAGGGGCACCGGATGTCCGGCCTCAGCATACTGAGACCAGAAGACCTTCTCCGTTGAGCTCCCCTCCTCGGCCCGGTAGAATGCGGCGGCATCGGACACGCTGCAAGGCAGATCTGCAAACGCTCCTGGAGAGCTCTGAATTCGGGTAAGTAACAGGTAATTCACATTCACATGCTTGCTTTGCATGAAAAATGCCTTACCCGCCGCTATTTTCTTCACCGCCTCAATCTCCTGGAGGGCCTTATGGGCCTCGGCCTTAGCGGCTTTGGCACTCTCAAGAGCCGAGGCAAGCTCGGACTCTCGAGTCTTCGAGTCGCGCTCGAAACTCTCATGCTTTTCCATGAGAGCCTGGAGCTCTTGCCGCACCTCCGCCACCCGCGCCTCCTGCTTCTCTCGCTCCGCTCGTTCCGCGGCCGCATTACGTTCGGCCGCGCACATGACCTCCATCAGGGTCGCCACCTCATTCGTGGCCCCTGCAGTGCCCACTTTATCCTTGTTATTTCTATTGCAACCAAAATCCTTTTCTGTAAGGTACAAAGTTAATACGGTGTTACTCACCTTCTTTGTCCTCGAGCTTCTTCTTGGCAAGGCCGAGCTCGTTCTCGGACCGCTCGAGGTCCTGCTTCAAAGCACTGACCTCCGCAGTCAATGCGGCAGAGGTCAGCAGTGCAGCCTGCAATCCCATATTGACATAATTTTTAGAACTCCTGCGTATATCTTTTTAGATCCTCAGTACGGCTTTTCTTTCCGAACACCGAACCGAGCATCAGGGGCTACTGTCTATGTCACGCCCAATATGCGACCCTATCCAAAAGGAACTCAAAGGTCCCACCAAGGATAGACCCGCATATTGGAACGCTTTTGCAAGGTGGATATCATTACATCAACATTACATAATAGAAGGGGATACATACAATACATACAATGTCACACGAATACAACAATACAACATACAAGAACAACATCCGACTACGGATGATTCATAAACAGAAACTCAAACAATATCCACCCTGCTAGCCCAGGCTGCCGACCTGGAACCTATCCCCTGATCGAAGAAGCAGAAGAAGAACTCAACGCAAGCAAGCATCGCTCTCGCGTCATGATCATCGCATAAACCTGTACCTGCAACTGTTGTTGTAGTAATCTGTGAGCCACGAGGACTCAGCAATCCCATTACCATGGGTATCAAGACTAGCAAAGCTTAATGGGAAAGGAAGGGGTAAAGTGGTGAGGTTGCAGCAGCGACTAAGCATATATGGTGGCTAACATACGCAAATGAGAGCGAGAAGAGAAACAATGGAACGGTCGTGAAGCTAGCAATGATCAAGAGGTGATCCTGAACTCCTACTTACGTCAAACATAACACAGAAACCGTGTTCACTTCCCGGACTCCACCGAGAAGAGACCATCACGGCTACACACTCGGTTGATGCATTTTAATTTGGATCAGATGTCAAGTTATCTACAACCGGACATTAACAAATTCCCATCTGCCACATAACCGCGGGCATGGCTCTCGAAAGTTTATACCCTGCAGGGGTGTCCCAACTTAGCCCATGACAAGCTCTCGCGATCAACGAAGGAATAGACCTTCTCCCAGGAAGACTCGATCAGTCTCGGAATCCCGATTTACAAGACATTTCGACAATGGTAAAACAAGACCAGAAGACCTCCCAGCGTGCCGACATCCTGATAGTAGCCGCGCGTATCTAAATCTCGAGCCACGACCGGATGAGCGAGACGCATACAACTAGAACCAGCCCTCAAGTTTCCCCGAGGTGGCGCTGCAAGTGGCTCTAGTTTGGACCAACACTTAGACAAGCATTGGCCCGGGGGGCTGAATAAAGATGACCCTCGAGAGAGCGACTCCCAAGGGAAAAGTAGGTGGTGGTGAGGCAAATGGTAAAACCAATGTTGGGCCTTGCTGGAGGAGTTTTATTCAAAGCGAACTGTCAAGGGGTTTCCATAAATCACCCGACCGCGTTAGGAACGCAAAATCCGGGAACATAACATCGGTATGACGGAAACTAGGGCGGCAAGAGTGGAACAAAACACCAGGCATAAGGACGATCCTTCCACCCTTTACCAAGTATATAGATGCATTAATAATATAAGAGATATTGTGATATCCCAACCAAAATCCTGTCCGCCATGGAGAAATCTTCAACTTCACCTGCAACTAGCAACGCTATAAGAGGGGCTGAGCAAAGCGGTAACATAGCCAAACAACGGATTGCATAGGAAAGGTGTCAAAGGTTAGAGGTTCATGGCAATATGGGATGGCTTGATAAACAGGTAATAGGTAGCGCAGCATAGCGAGAGAACGAAGCAACTAGCATAGCAATGATAGTAGTGAGATCCAGGGTAGCGGTCATCTTGCCTAAGATCCCGCAAGGAAGAAGTACGAGTCCATGAAGAAGACAAGAAGACGTAGTCGAACGAATCCTCACAACTCCGGAACGAAACCGAAGCTAACAAGAGAAGCAAACCGGAAAGAAGCAAACAACATGGTAAACACACAAGCATAAACATGTCATGATGCACAAACAAGTATGATGCATGTCCGGTTAAATGGTGGTTAACATGGCAAGAGGTGAAGCATAATTAAACTAACTATTTAGGCAAGTTTAAATGAGGCTGGAAACACAAACAACAATTCCAGAAAATCCCCATGTTATTTAGCAATTTAATGCAACAACAATTTTAAACATTTTAATTGTTGTTATCATGATGCGGATGACATATGCAAGTTTTATGCAATTTTATGAAAATGTTGACATGAGCATGATATGAAGCATTTGGTCACCATGGCGGAATGAAAGGGATGCCACGGCAACGACAATGAAAATGGTGCCATGGCAACATTCCGATGGCCCGATAGCTCATGGAGATACCGGTGCAAAAGGAAGTGCGGAACATGCAAAGATGGTGGGCGATCCGGATACCGGGTTCCCCGTGTCGGTGGCATGGCAAAGAGGGCATCTGGCGACAACTTCGGACACGGTGCAAACATGGGCATCTCATACAACATGCATTCGTTCTCGGAAGGTCGTTCGGCGGTCATACCTTGAAGCATGCGTTTGGGCGGTTCGAAATCGTCGAGGAAGTAGTTGTTCACGGGTCGTCGTGGGAAGTAGTTGTTCATGTGGCGGCGGTAGTGGAAGTAGTTGTACTCGGCGATGGTAGTTGTACACGGTTCGTAGATGTTGGTCGACGATAGTGGTTCACGCCGAGAGGAACTTGACGCCCACGAATTGACGGTAGAGGTACTTGACGCATCATGTAGTCGAACTTGGCATATCCGAAGGGGTACTTGCGAAATCCACATCGAATGTAGTCGTGCGTCGTGGTCGGACTTGAAAAAAATCACACCGGCTGTAGTGATACACAGCTCGTAGACATCCAGGGTCATTGTAGAGGTACTCGTCGTCCACGAAACTAGCAGTGGAGCACACATGCCTCGGGTTTTGATCTTCAGGAGCAGCGGCGAATGCAGGTGCATGGGGAGGCTACACCGGGGCCCAAGGCAAGCAGGCGGGCAACGGCAATGAAGCACCAGAGATGGCAGCAGTGCCATCAGGGGTGCCAGGAGGTGGAGCTCAAGCAGAGGAGGCTCGGGGTAGCGTGGTGGTGTCGTAAAACAGCAGAGGAGGATCTGCGGGGAGGGAGAAGGCGGAGGACGGAGGTCCGGTGAGGCAGCAGAGGGATGGTGGCGCACGAGAAGAGCAACGGCAGCAGGGCGCGGGCGAACCAAGGAGGCCGGTGGCCCTGGCTCCTGCAGGAGATGGGCGACTCGCCGGCATCGAGGAGGTGGAGGCACGAGGCGATGGCGCGGTGGAGAGGCGACGCGAGGAGAGGAGGAGGCGCGGATGGGACAGCGCCGGTCGCCGACGTCAAGGCCCGTGGTGGAACTCGTGGTGGTTGGTGGTGGCTCGGGACGAGGATGGACGCAGGGAAGAGGCGATCGGGAGGGGCAAGGGCGTCACTCCTCTGTGCGTGCGTGCGTGGCGGCGGACAGGAACGAGAGGGAGAGATGGGGATCGAGAGGAGGGGATCAGGGTAGCTAGGGTTATGGAGCTGGGCCGGCTGGGCCTAATGAGGTGGGCTGGTGCTGTGGTCTAGGACGCCCAGCTGGGCTGGACTCTCTCTCCCTCCCTTCTACTCTTTAGCAGAAAAGAATTAGAGAGAAGAGAAAGAAAGAGAGGGTTAGCGGAAGAATTTGTGCATAGGCTTAATATTCCCGGACTCATAAAAATGAGCTTAATCCAAGAAAATAAAAGTTGGCATGAATGCAAGATTTAAATTGAAACTCATTTGAATTTAATTCAAATGGTTTGAACTAGGACAAGGTTTAGGAGTGGCCAAAATGTTGAGATTTTTGGTGGAGCTCCGGAAAGTGATGAAAGAATTTATGGACAAAGTTTGATGTCAAGAAGTGATATAACAAAGGCATGGAATATTTTGCAAGTGTGTTATGGTGAATTCCAAATCAATGGAATATTAGTTTTATAGCTCCCTAATAATATTGGGAGGATATATGTTATAAAGAGAAATCACCATGTGCATTTCCCTCGATTTAAATGGACCGAAGA
This sequence comes from Aegilops speltoides, assembly GCA_021437245.1. Classification (NCBI taxonomy): domain Eukaryota; kingdom Viridiplantae; phylum Streptophyta; class Magnoliopsida; order Poales; family Poaceae; genus Aegilops; species Aegilops speltoides. The sequence goes on from CM038141.1 coordinate 77,288,520, forward strand.
TCCATACGATTTTATTTAGATGAGTTTCAAAAAGGGTTGCATGACGACATGATGCAATGCAAATGATGCAAGGAGATGAGATGCATGACCTGAACAAAATGCAAAAAAAAAGAAAAAACCCAACCACGAAGGAAATATCATATCGCATCTCCGGAAAAGGCAAGAGTTGGAGTTACAAATATGGAAGGTTGTATCTGGGGCGTCACAACACTCCACCACTACGAGAGGAGCTCGTCCCGAGATCTAGGATGGCACCGGAGGGAAAAGGAAGAGGAGAGGTAAAACAAAGTTGCTTCTTCGATAAATGAGTGAAACCAAAGAACTTTGAGAGGTTGAAAAGTTGAAAGAGAGAACACAATGGAGTTGAACGAAGTTGAGAACACTCCGATAGAAAAGAGGAACAAGGAACATTGCAAGAACCTTGTAAGTTGAAAGACAAACAAAAATGGTTACGATGGACAAGAAGTACATGCAAGCACTCTGGTTGAAACAAGATGTACAAGGAACGATAAAGAACAATAACGACAACACTCCGGTTGTAAATGTAAGGGATAAAAAATGGATTTGGCAAAATGAAAGCACTTGGATGAGACTCCGGCTAAAAGAGGAATGATAGACACAACACTCCGATTAAATGGATAAGCAATAAAAGAACATGATCTTGACAAAGCGATATGATGGGTGAAGAGAGCAACATCACAAAGGCTCTGGGAGAAAGAATAGAAGTTAGACCATTGGGATAAAGGGACGGAGAAGAAAATGACAAATTTTGCCACAAGTGAACTTGGAAAGCATCCTTGCAAAGAAGAATCGAACGGAGTTGTTGCAAAATCAACAACGAGAAGCACAAGCTTGTTGTGGGCTTATGGAAAACATCTCGAGACTATGAGGTGACAACCGGCCACTAATGGAAAACATTGACTAGATTGAGAGCAAATAGAGATGAAAAACTTCTTCACCGAGATGAGAAGGAGAAAATTGGATCATTGATAAGCACCACAAATAGCTACATTCCATAGGGAAGGCTGTAGGTGAGATATAACCCAATATAACTCCAACAAAAGATTGATGGATTTAAACTACCTCATTCTTGACAACATGTGAATCGCGAAACCTGAATGGAAATTGCCAAGAATGATATAACACCACCTCAAAAGATAAGGTAGAAAGAATTGCACTTTGGAATGCAAGATGAAGACTACTTGAGCTCCTCAAAACAAAACATGTTTTGAGCATCATGTTTATTTTTAGAGTATAGCTTGGCGGATCATAGCTTCAAGAGAAATCTTGAAGAACAATTGAAGAATGAAAAGAATCCTTGACGAACCATCATGTAGAGCCTCCATGAAGAACTCCGGTAATAAAAGAATGATAGAAAGGAAGAGAAGTTGAAAACACAAGGTGAAGCCTTGCAATGATTTAGATGGAGCTTCGCGATGAAATACCGCGGAAAGCTTGGAACTCCGGAAGAAAGATGAAGAACATATAATTGAGAAATTGATGTCACGGACAAACTCCGGTAGAAAAGAACTAAACACTAGGATGAAACAAGAATAAGAATTATGTTATGCATATCCTTCATCAATTTAAGTTGATGACAAGCAATGGATTTGGCATACTACTTATTCCCGTTGAAAGGAGAGAGATATAACACAAACTTGAGAAGGTATTGATGGAACCACTGGTGTGATTTGGAAACAATGAATATTTGATATGATAACGGAGGAAGAGAAATCTTGAACGAACCACCGTAAGAATTGAAAATGAACGTAGCAAAAGCACAATTCACCGGGAAGAATTGGAAACGAATGAAGATACTTGAGGGGATTTAGATACATGAGAACGTAGAGATCATGAACTGATTAGAGGATATTTGAACGATGCACCGCTAAGATTTAGAGAACGATAGCTACACGCTGAGAATGAAGAATTATGACATGATGGCCTTCGGAGGAAAGAAATGGATACAACTCATGAAATGCTCCGGATGGGTGAAAAAAAATTCCCACAATCGAAAACAATTATGATAGGATGACATCAAACTTGAACTACGCATCTTTGGAAGAACGGGTAAGGATTTATGAGGAACTCTTCTTCGGTCTTGAAATGACGACGGAAAACACCACCAAAATTGTTAAGTCACTCCGGAAGGATTAAAAGAGGAAAGGTTGAGCCAAAGATGAAAAGAATTTGAAAGCGACCTTGGAGAAGGCATGTGACTGATGAAAATTCATTCTTACGTCAAACTCCGAAAAGAATTTGAGAATGGCTCCGGAATAATTAGAAGAGTCAGGTAAGATCCTGGGAAAAGACCTATGGGTTAGGGCCCACTCAAAAGAGAACACTGTTGAACAATTTTGAAGAGAGATTACACCGGTTGAATTAAATGGCTTGAATGAGATAACAATCTCGAGATATCTTGAACGGATTGAGAATGGAAACACAAGTCTTGTGAAATATCTTCAGCACTCCAGAACAAATGAATAGGAAGAAGTGAATGATTAAGAGGTGCATCGGCATGAGAAAGCATTAGAAACGAGGAAAGGAATATAATGAATATCAAAAGCTTGAATTGGAACCACCGGAGAAGAAACAACAATGAAGGATGATGAACTTCAAACTGTTGAGCATCTTCATGGGAAATCACCGGATAAGAACATTGAAAGAAAAGAATGAAGAGACTTCACATGAATAAATGGATGTTTGATTAAAATAAATGAGTCCTTGAATAAAAGGGTGGGAGGGTGGGGAAAAACAAAGGCAACTTGGCATGAACGAAACAAACACCGTTGAGAAAACTTGGAATTGATCTTGCAGATGGGGAGAGTGATGGGATCACCTCGAAGAGAAGCGCACCGGTTGGAAAAGAATTAACATGACAACCTCAATGATCAAAAAGGATTAGTATTCACATAGCAATATGAGAACACCGTTTAGGAAAGGTATGGATTCAACATTACTTCGAGGCAACTCGAATACCACAAATAAAACAAAACAAAGGATTTGGCTTGCAGAATAAGCCGGAACAAACATATGATAGAGATTTCGTCCGAAGTTTTCATGGTGGGGCCCACACGGGCTCAATCGTACAGCACCATCATGTGCAAGGCAGTGCACATGACATACGAAGTGTCCCGGAATCGGCATAGCCAAGGATTCTTTAAGACACGACGAGACCACTGTAAAACCAACCGTGGATAGGCGTGAAGGAAATATGCCCTAGAGGCAATAATAAAGTTATTATTTATTTCCTTATTTCATGATAAATGTTTATTATTCATGCTAGAATTGTATTATCGGAAACATAATACATGTGTGAATATATAGACAAACAGAGTGTCACTAGTATGCCTCTACTTGACTAGCTTGTTAATCAAAGATGGTTATGTTTCCTAACCATGGGCAAAGAGTTGTTATTTGATTAACAGGATCACATCATTAGTTGAATGATCTGATTGACATGACCCATTCCGTTAGATTAGCACCCGATCGTTTAGTATGTTGCTATTGCTTTCTCCATGACTTATACATGTTCCTATGACTATGAGATTATGCAACTCCGTTTACGGAGGAACACTTTGTGTGCTACCAAACGTCACAACGAATCGGGTGATTATAAAGGTGCTCTCTGGTGTCTCCAAAGGTACTTGTTGGGTTGGCGTATTTCGAGATTAGGATTTGTCACTCCGAATGTCGGAGAGGTATCTCTGGGCCCTCTCGGTAATGCACATCACTTAAGCCTTGCAAGCATTTCAACTAATGAGTTAGTTGTGAGATGATGTATTACGGAACGAGTAAAGAGACTTGCCGGTAACGAGATTGAACTAGGTATTGGATACCGACGATCGAATCTCGGGCAAGTAACATACCGATGACAAAGGGAACAACGTATGTTGTTGTGCGGTTTGACCGATAAAGATCTTCGTAGAATATGTAGGAACCAATATGGGCATCCAGGTCCTGCTATTGGTTATTGACCGGAGACGTGTCTCGGTCATGTCTACATTATTCTCGAACCGTAGAATCCTGCACGCTTAAGGTTTCGATGTGATTATATTATGAGTTTATGTATTTTGATGTACGAAGGTTGTTGAGTCCGGATATGATGGCGGACATGACGAGGAGTCTCGAAATGGTCGAGACATAAAGATTGATATATTGGACGGATATATTTGGACACCAAAGGTTCGAGAAAAGTTTGGAGCTCCGGAGGTTACTAGGAACCCCCGGAGGTATATGGGCCTTATTGGGCCCATGTAGGAGGAAGGAGAAGGAACAAGGGGGGCGTGCCCCAAGCCCAATCCGAATTGGGGGGGGCGTCCCCTTTCCTTTCTCCTCCCCTCTTCCTATTACTACTACTAGTACTACTTCCTAACACTAGTACTCTTTCCTTCCCCTCCAAATAAGATAAGGAAAATGGGGAAACCTACTTGGAGTAGGTTTCCCTCCCATGCGCGCCATAGTAGAGGGCCGCCCTCCTCCTCCTCTCCTTTATATACGGGGGCAGGGGGCACCCCATAGACACACAAGTTGATCATTGAGACCGTTCCTTAGCCGTGTGCGGTGCCCCCTCCACGATATTACACCTCGGTCATATTGTAGCGGTGCTTAGGCGAAGCCTGCGCGACAGAGAACATCAAGATCGTCCACCACGCCGTCGTCGTCTTGTGGAACTCCTCCCAGCGCCTCTGCTGGATCGGAGATCGGGTGCGTCATCGAGCTGTCGTGTGTCAAGAACTTCGGAGGTGCGAGTGCGGTGCTTGGATCGGTCGGATCGTGAAGGCGTCGACTACATCAACCGCATTGTGCTAGCGCTTCGCTTACGGTCTCACGAGTGCGTGGACGAACACTCTCCCTCTCGTTGCTATATCATCACCATGATCTTGCGTGTGCGTAGAATTTTTTTGAAATTACTCGTTCCCCAACGATGGCATCCGAGCCCAGGTTTTATGGTTTGATGTTATATGCACGAGTAGAACACAAGTGAGTTGTGGGCGATACAAGTCATCTGCTTACCAAACATGTCATACTTTGGTTGGCGGTATTGTTGGATGAAGCGGCCGGACCGACATTACGCGTATGCTTACGCGAGACTGGTTTTACCGCCGTGCTTTGCACACAGGTGACTAGCGGGTGTCAGTTTTTCCAACTTTAGTTGAACCGAGTGTGGCTACGCCCGGTCCTTGCGAAGGTTAAAACAGCACCAACTTGACAAACTATCATTGTGGTTTTGATGCGTAGGTGAGATTGGTTCTTGCTTAAGCCCATAGGAGCCATGTAAAACTTGCAACAACAAAGTAGAGGACGTCTAACTTGTTTTTGCAGGGCATGTTGTGATGTGATATGGTCAAGACGTGATAAGATATAAATTGTTGTATGAGATGATCATGTTTTTGTTGAAGTTATCGGCAACTGGCAGAAGCCCTATGGATGTCTCTTTGTTGCATAAGATGCAAGTGCCAAATAATTGCTTTACTTTATCGCTATACGATAGCAATAGTTGTAAGAGCAATAGTTGGTGAGACAACCATGTGATGACACATTGATATAGATCAAGATGATGAAGATCATGGTGTCGTGCGTGCGATAGAGATCATGTGATTACTATGGAGATGGAGATCAAAGGCGCAAGATGATCATGGCCATATCATGTCACATATTTTGATTGCATATGATGTTTATCTATTATACATCTTATTCTTGCTTTGATTGACGGTAGCATTTTAAGATGATCTCTCACTAATTATCAAGAAGTGTTCTCCCGAGTATGCACCGTTGCCAAAGTTAAATCGTGCCCGGACACCACGTGATGATCGGGTGTGATAAGCTCTATGTCCATCTACAACGGGTGCAAGCCAGTTTTGCACGCGGAATACTCGAGTTAAACTTGACGAGCCTAGCATATGCAGATATGGCCTCGGAACACGGAGACCGAAAGGTCGGCGTGAATCATATAGTAGATATGATCAACATAGTGATGTTCACCATTGAAAACTACTCCATCTCACGTGATGATCGGTCATGGTTTAGTTGATTTGGATCACGTGATCACTTAGATGACTAGAGAGATGTCTGTCTAAGTGGGAGTTCTTAAGTAATATGATTAATTGAACTTTAATTTATCATGAACTTAGTCCTAGTAGTATTTTGCAAATTATGTTGTAGATCAATAGCTCGCGTTGTTGCTTTCATATGTTTATTTTTGATATGTTCCTAGAGAAAACTGTGTTGAAAATGTTAGTAGCAATGTTGCGGATTTGATCCATGATCTGAGGTTAATCCTCATTGCTGCACAGAAGAATTATGTCCTTGATGCACCGCTAGGTGACAGACCTATTGCAAGAGCAGATGTAGACGTTATGAACGTTTGGCTAGCTCAAATATGATGACTACTTGATAGTTTTGTGCACCATGCTTTATGGCTTAGAATCGGGACTTCAAAGATGTTTTGAACATCATGGACCATATGAGATGTTCCAGGAATTGAAGTTAATATTTCAAGCAAATACCCGAGTTGAGAGATATGAAGTCTTCAACAAGTTCTATAGCTAAAATATGGAGGAGAATCGCTCAACTAGTGAGCATGTGCTCAGATTGTCTAGGTACTTCAATCGCTTGAATCAAGTGGGAGTTAATCTTCGAGATAAGATAGTGATTGATGAATTCTCTAGTCACCATCACCAAGTTAGTAGAACTTCGTGATGAACTATAGTATGCAAGGGATGATGAAAATGATTCCCGAGTTTTTCATAATGATGAAATCGTTGAAGGTAGAAATCAAGAAAGAACATCAAGTGTTGATGGTTAACAAGACCACTAGTTTCAAGAAAAGAGCAAAGGGATAGAAGGGAACTTCAAGAAGAACGGCAAGCAAGTTGCTGCTCAAGTGAAGAAGCCCAAGTCTGGACCTAAGCCTCAGACTAAGTGCTTCTACTGCAAAGGGACTGGTCACTGGAAGCAGAACTACCCCAAGTATTTGACGGATAAGAAGGATGGCAAAGTAAACAAATGTATATTTGATATACATGTTATTGATGTGTACTTTACTAGTGTTTATAGCAACCCCTCGGTATTTGGTACTGGTTCAGTTGCTAAGAAAAGTAACTCAAAACGGGAGTTGCAGAATAAACATAAACTAGTTAAGGGTGAAGTGACGATGTGTGTTGAAAGTAGTTTCAAGATTGATATGATCATCATCGCACACTCCCTATACTTTCGGGATTAGTGTTGAACCTAAATAAATGTTATTTGGTGTTTGCGTTGAGCATGAATATGATTTGATCATGTTTTTTGCAATACGGTTATTCATTTAAGTAAGAGAATAAACTGTTATTCTGTTTACATGAATAAAACCTTATATGGTTACACACCCAATGAAAATGGTTCATTGGATCTCGATCGTGGTGATACACATATTCATAATATTGAAACCAAAAGATGCAAAGTTAATAATGATAGTGCAACTTATTTGTGGTACTTGCCGTTTAGGTCATATTGGTGTAAAGCGCATGAAGAAACTCCATCTTGATGGGATTTTGGAATCACTTGATTATGAATCACTTGATGCTTGCGAACCATGCCTCATGGGCAAGATGACTAAGACTCCGTTCTCGGAGCGATGGAGCGAGCAACTAACTTATTGGAAATAATACATATTGATGTATGCGATCCAATGAGTGTTAAGGCTTCTTGGCGGGTATCATTATTTTCGACCTTCACAGATGATTTGAGCAGATATGGGTATATCTACTTGATGAAACATAAGTCTGAAATAGTTGAAAGGTTCAAAGAATTTCAGAGTGAAGTGGAAAAATCATTGTGACAAGAAAATAAGGTTTCTACGATCGATCGCGGAGACAAATATTTGAGTTCTGAGTTTGGTTTCAATTAAAACAATGTGGAATAGTTTCACAAATTCATGCCACCGAACACCACATCATAATGGTGTGTCGAACGTCATAACCGTACTTTATTGGATATAGTACAATCTATGATGTTTCTTACCGATTTACCAATATCGTTTTGGGATCATGCATTAGAGACAGCTGCATTCACGTTAAATAGGGCACCATCTAAATCCGTTGAGATGACACTATATGAACTGTGGTTTAGCAAGAAACCAAAGTTGTCGTTTCTTAAAGTTTGGGGCTGCGATGCTTATGTGAAAAAGTTTCATCTGATAAGCTCAAACCCAAATCGGAGAATGCGTCTTCATAGAATACCCAAAGGAAATTGTTGGGTACACCTTCTATCACAGATCCGAAGGCAAAATATTCGTTGCTAATAAATGGATCCTTTCTAGAGAAGGAGTTTCTCTCAAAAGAAGTGAGTGGGAGGAAAGTAGAACTTGATGAGGTAATTGTACCTTCTCCCTTATTGGAAAGTAGTTCATCACAGAAATCTGTTCCTGTGACTACTACACCAATTAGTGAGGAAGCTAATGATGATGATCATGTAACTTCAGATCAAGTTACTACCGAATCTCGTAGGTAAACCAGAGTGAGATCCGCACTGAGTGGTACGGTAATCCTGTTCGGAAGTCATGTAACTAGACCATGATGAACCTACGAACTATGAGGAAGCGATGATGAGCCAGATTCATAAAATGGCTTGAGGCCATGAAATCGAGATGAGATCCATGTATGAGAACAAAGTGTGGACTTTGGTGGAGTTGCCGATGATCGGCAAGCCATAGAAAATAAATGGATCTTCAAGAGGAAGACGGACGCTGATAGTAGTGTTACTATCTACAAAGCTAGACTTGTCGAAAAAGGTTTTTGACAAAGTTCAAGATGTTGAATACAATGAGATTTTCTCACTCGTATCAATGCTTAAAAGTCTGTCCGAATCATGTTAGCAATTGCCACATTTTTTGAAATCTGGCAAAAGGATGTCAAAACTGCATTTCTTAATGGGTTTATTAAAGAAGAGTTGTATATGATGCAACTAGAAGGTTTTGTCAATCCTAAAGGTGCTAACAAAATGTGCAAGCTCCAGCGATCCATCTATGGACTGGTGCAAGCATCTCGGAGTTGGAATATACGCTTTGATAAGTTGATCAAAGCATATAGTTTATACAGACTTGTAGTGAAGCCTATATTTACTAGAAAGTGAGTGGGAGCACTACAACATTTCTGATAAGTACATGTGAATGACATATTGTAGATCGGAAATAATGTAGAATTATTCTACAAAGCATAAAGGAGTGTTTGAAAGGAGTTTTTCAAAGAAAAGCCTCGGTGAAGCTGCTTACATATTGAGCATCAAGATCTATAGAGATAGATCAAGACGCTTGATAAGTTTTTTTCAATGAGTACATACCTTGACAAGATTTTGAAGTAGTTCAAAATGGAACAGTCAAAGAAAGAGTTCTTGCCTGTGTTACAAGGTGTGAAATTGAGTAAGACTCAAAACCCGACCACGGCAGAAGATAGAAAGAGAATGAAAGTCATTCCCTATGCCTTGGCCATAGGTTCTATAAAGTATGCCATCTTGTGTACCAGATCTATTGTATACCCTGCACTTTGAGTTTGGCAAGGAGTACAATAGTGATCTAGGAGTAGATCTTTGGACAGCGGTCAAAATTATCCTTAGTGGAATAAGGATATGTTTCTCGATTATGGAAGTGACAAAAGGTTAGGTCGTAAAGGGTTACGTCGATGCAAGTTTTGACACCGATCTAGATGACTCTAAGTCTCGATCTAGATACATATTGAAAGTGGGAGCAATTAGCTAGAGTAGCTCCGTGCAGAGCATTGTAGACATAGAAAATTGCAAAATACATAACGGATCTGAATGTGAAAGACCCGTTGACTAAGATTCTCTCACAGGCAAAACATGATCACACCTTAGGACTCTTTGGGTGTTAATCACGTAGCGATGTGAACTAGATTACTGAATCTAGTAAACCCTTTGGGTGTTGGTCACATGGCGATGTGAACTATGGGTGTTAATCACATGATGATGTGAACTATCGATGTTAATCACATGGTGATGTGATCTAGATTATTGACTCTAGTGCAAGTGGGAGACTGAAGGAAATATGCCCTAGAGGCAATAATAAAGTTATTATTTATTTCCTTATTTCATGATAAATGTTTATTATTCATGCTAGAATTGTATTATCGGAAACATAATACATGTGTGAATATTTAGACAAACAGAGTGTGACTAGTATGCCTCTACTTGACTAGCTTGTTAATCAAAGATGGTTATGTTTCCTAACCATGGACAAAGAGTTGTTATTTGATTAACAGGATCACATCATTAGTTGAATGATCTGATTGACATGACCCATTCCGTTAGCTTAGCACCCGATCGTTTAGTATGTTGCTATTGCTTTCTCCATGACTTATACATGTTCCTATGACTATGAGATTATGCAACTCCCATTTACGGAGGAACACTTTGTGTGCTACCAAGCGTCACAACGAATCGGGTGATTATAAAGGTGCTCTCTGGTGTCTCCAAAGGTACTTGTTGGGTTGGCGTATTTGAGATTAGGATTTGTCACTCCGAATGTCGAAGAGGTATCTCTGGCCCTCTCGGTAATGCACATCACTTAAGCCTTGCAAGCATTTCAACTAATGAGTTAGTTGTGAGATGATGTATTACGGAACGAGTAAAGAGACTTGCGTAACGAGATTGAACTAGGTATTGGACACCGACGATCGAATCTCGGGCAAGTAACATACCGATGACAAAGGAACAACGTATGTTGTTGTGCGGTTTGACCGATAAAGATCTTCGTAGAATATGTAGGAACCAATATGGGCATCAGGTCCGCTATTGGTTATTGACCGGAGGCGTGTCTCGGTCATGTCTACATTATTCTCGAACCGTAGGGTCTGCACGCTTAAGGTTTCGATGACAGTTATATTATGAGTTTATGTATTTTGATGTACCGAAGGTTGTTCGGAGTCCCGGATATGATGATGGACATGACGAGGAGTCTCGAAATGGTCGAGACATAAAGATTGATATATTGGACGGATATATTTGGACACGGAAAGGTTCCGGAGAAGTTTGGAGCTCCGGAGGTTACGGAACCCCGGGAGGTATATGGGCCTTATTGGGCCCATGTAGGAGGAAGGAGAAGGAACAAGGGAGGCGCCCCAAGCCCAATCTGAATTGGGGAGGGGCCGCCCTTTCCTTTCTCCTTCCCCTCTTCCTATTACTACTACTAGTACTACTTCCTAATACTAGTACTCTTTCCTTCCCCTCCAAATAAGATAAGGAAAGGGGGGAACCTACTTGGAGTAGGTTTCCCTCCCTGTATGCCTCATAGTAGAGGGCAGCCCTCCTCCTCCTCTCCTTTATATACGGGGCAGGGGCACCCATAGACACACAAGTTGATCATTGAGATCGTTCCTTAGCCGTGTGCGGTGCCCCTCCACGATATTACACCTCGGTCATATTGTAGCGGTGCTTAGGCGAAGCCTGCGCGACAGAGAACATCAAGATCGTCCTGCCGTCGTCTTGTGGAACTCCTCCAGCGCCTCTGCTGGATCGGAGATCGGGGTGCGTCATCGAGCTGTACGTGTGTCAAGAACTCGGAGGTGCGGAGTATGCGGTGCTTGGATCGGTCGGATCGTGAAGACGTATGACTACATCAACCGCATTGTGCTAACGCTTCCGCTTACGGTCTACGAGGGTACATGGACGAACACTCTCCCCTCTCGTTGCTATATCATCACCATGATCTTGCGTGTGCGTAGATTTTTTTTTGAAATTACTACGTTCCCCAACGAGGCGGACCACTAGACGTCGAACCCCAATCTCATATCATGCATCTGTCGAAAAGATATTCTAGGAGCTACTTGATTCCCACCTATAAACTCCCGAAACTTTCTGGTTATGCAATCTGGTGTTTGGGATACAGGGGAAGCAATATATCTCACCCAAACTAACAATCCCTACATCTAGCTGTATCCATCGGTCAACACATAACCAAGAAAACTCCGGAAATTGTGTACCTCAACCTTCGAAAAGCATCCGTTATACAAGCTATGGCAATACTCCCGAACTCCCCAGTACTGGGTGGCGTCGAGGTTATCTCACCAACAACTGCATAAAAGAGATTTTCGATGTCGGCAAAACTCAGGTATTCCAGAACTGCAACGATAAAATTATGACGACAACACCTCGGAGCTCAACTCCCCGGGACACTGCCACAACCCCTAAATGTCAGGAGGCACCAAGAACAATGTTCTCGTCATAAAAATATCGGAACGATCCCAAGATACCCGCATGATCCTAAAAAAATTCGTGAAATCTGAGACGAGGAAAGACAAAACATCTACGTCAGGAGGCCTCACCAGAGCGACGAAGGGACTGAGGAGTAAAAAGAATCCTACTCTCCGATATATATAATCCTAAGACTCAAAATAGTTTTTTTTTCTAGACTCAACAATGGCCAACAATCAAGGGGGCTCCTATGGTCGGTCGAGGCTCTGATTACCAACTTGTCACGCCCAATATGCGACCCTATCCAAAAGGAACTCAAAGGTCCCACCAAGGATAGACCCGCATATTGGAACGCTTTTGCAAGGTGGATATCATTACATCAACATTACATAATAGAAGGGGATACATACAATACATACAATGTCACACGAATACAACAATACAACATACAAGAACAACATCCGACTACGGATGATTCATAAACATGAACTCAAACAATATCCACCCTGCTAGCCCAGGCTGCCGACCTGGAACCTATCCCCTGATCGAAGAAGCAGAAGAAGAACTCAACGCAAGCAAGCATCGCTCTCGCGTCATGATCAACGATAAACCTGTACACCGCAAGTTGTTGTTGTAGTAATCTGTGAGCCACGAGGACTCAGCAATCCCATTACCATGGGTATCAAGACTAGCAAAGCTTAATGGGAAAGGAAGGGGTAAAGTGGTGAGGTTGCAGCAGCGACTAAGCATATATGGTGGCTAACATACGCAAATGAGAGCGAGAAGAGAAACAATGGAACAGTCGTGAAGCTAGCAATGATCAAGAGGTGATCCTGAACTCCTACTTACGTCAAACATAACACAGAAACCGTGTTCACTTCCCGGACTCCGCCGAGAAGAGACCATCATGGCTACACACTCGGTTGATGCATTTTAATTCGGATCAGGTGTCAAGTTATCTACAACCGGACATTAACAAATTCCCATCTGCCACATAACCGCGGGCACGGCTCTCGAAAGTTTATACCTGCAGGGTGTCCCAACAGCCCATGACAAGCTCTCGCGATCAACGAAGGAATAGACCTTCTCCCAGGAAGACCCGATCAGTCTCGGAATCCCGGTTTACAAGACATTTCGACAATGGAAAAACCAGATCAGCAAGACCTCCCGGCGTGCCGACATCCTGATAGTAGCCGCACGTATCTCGTCTCAGGCCACGACTGGATGAGCAGTACGTACAACTAGAACCAGCCCTCAAGTTTCCCCGAGGTGGCACTGCAAGTGGCTCTAGTTTGGACCAACACTTAGACAAGCATTGGCCTGAGGGGCTGAATAAAGATGACCCTCGAGAGAGCAACTCCCAAGGGAAAAGTAGGTGGTGGTGAGGCAAATGGTAAAACCAATGTTGGGCCTTGCTGGAGGAGTTTTATTCAAAGCGAACTGTCAAGGGGGTTCCATAAATCACCCGACCGCGTTAGGAACGCAAAATCCGGGAACATAACACCGGTATGACGGAAACTAGGGCAGCAAGAGTGGAACAAAACACCAGGCATAAGGCCGAGCCTTCCACCCTTTACCAAGTATATAGATGCATTAATAATATAAGAGATATTGTGATATCCCAACCAAAATCCTGTCCGCCATGGATAAATCTTCAACTTCACTTGCAACTAGCAACGCTATAAGAGGGGCTGAGCAAAGCGGTAACATAGCCAAACAACGGTTTGCATAGGAAAGGTGTCAAAGGTTAGAGGTTCATGCCAATATGGGATGGCTTGATAAAGAGGTAATAGGTAGCGCAGCATACCGAGAGAACGAAGCAACTAGCATAGCAATGATAGTAGTGAGATCCAGGGTAGCGGTCATCTTGCCTAAGATCCCACAAGGAAGAAGTACGAGTCCATGAAGAAGACAAGCGGACGTAGTCGAACGAATCCTCACAACTCCGGAACGAAAACGAAGCTAACGAGGGAAGCAAACCGGAAAGAAGCAAACAACATGGTAAACACACAAGCATAAACATGTCATGATGCACAAACAAGTATGATGCATGTCCGGTTAAATGTTGGTTAACATGGCAAGAGGTGAAGCATAATTAAACTAACTATTTAGGCAAGTTTAAATGAGGCCGGAAACACAAACAACAATTCCAGAAAATCCCCATGTTATTTAGCAATTTAATGCAACAACAATTTTAAACATTTTAATTGTTGTTATCATGATGCGGATGACATATGCAAGTTTTATGCAATTTTATGAAAATGTTGACATGAGCATGATATGAAGCATTTGGTCACCATGGCGGAATGAAAGGGATGCCACGGCAACGACAATGAAAATGGTGCCATGGCAACATTCCGATGGCCCGATAGCTCATGGAGATACCAGTGCAAAAGGAAGTGCGAAACATGCAAAAGATGGTGGGGCGATCCCGGATACCGGGTTCCCACGTGTCGGGGCATGGCAAAAGAGGGGCATCACAAACGACAACTCGGACACGGTGCAAACATGGGCATCTCATACAACATGCATTCGTTCTCGGAAGGTCGTTCCGGCGGTTATACCTTCGAAGCATGCGTTTCGGGGCGGTTCGAAATCGTCGAGGGAAGTAGTTGTTCACGGGTCGTCGTGGGAAGTAGTTGTTCATGTGGCGACGGTTGTGGAAGTAGTTGTACTCGGCGACGGTAGTTGTACACGGTTCGTAGATGTTCGGGTCGACAGTAGTGGTTCACGTTTCGGAGAGGAACTTGACGCCCACGGGTCGACGGTAGAGGTACTTGACGCATCATGTAGTCGAACTTGGCATATCCGAAGGGGTACTTGACGAAATCCACATCGAATGTAGTCGTGCACGTCGTAGTCGGACTTGAAAAAAGTCACACCGGCTGTAGTGATACACAGCTCGTAGACATCCAGGGTCATCGTAGAGGTACTCGGCGTCCACGAAACTAGCAGTGGAGCACACATGCCTCGGGTTTTGATCTTCAGGAGCAGCGGCGACTGCAGGTGCATGGGGAGGCTACACCGGGGCCCAAGGCAAGCAGGCGGGCAACGGCAACGAAGCACTAGAGATGGCAGCAGTGCCATCGGGGGTGCCAGGAGGTGGAGCTCAAGCAGAGGAGGCTCGGTGTAGCGTGGTGGTGTGGTAAAACAGCAGCAGGAGGATCTGCGGGGAGGGAGAAGGCGGAGGACGGAGGTCCAGTGAGGCAGCAGAGGGATGGTGGCGCGCGAGAAGAGCAACGGCAGCAGGGCGCGGGCGAACCAAGGAGGCCGGCGGCCCTGGCTCCTGCAGGAGATGGGCGACTCGCCGGCATCGAGGAGGTGGAGGCGCGAGGCGATGGCGCGGTGGAGAGGCGACGCGAGGAGAGGAGGAGGCACGGATGGGACGGCGCCGGTCGCCGACGTCAAGGCCCGTGGTGGAGCTCGTGGTGGTTGGTGGTGGCTCGGGACGAGGATGGACGCAGGGAAGAGGCGATCGGGAGGGGCAAGGGCATCGCTCCTCTGTGCGTGCGTGCGTGGCGGCGGACAGGAACGAGAGGGAGAGATGGGGATCGAGAGGAGGGGATCAGGGTAGCTAGGGTTATGGAGCTGGGCCGGCTGGGCCTAATGAGGTGGGCTGGTGCTGTGGTCTAGGACGCCCAGCTGGGCTGGACTCTCTCTCCCTCCCTTCTACTCTTTAGCAGAAAAGAATTAGAGAGAAGAGAAAGAAAGAGAGGGTTAGCGGAAGAATTTGTGCATAGGGTTAATATTCCCGGACGCATAAAAATGAGCTTAATCCAAGAAAATAAAAGTTGGCATGAATGCAAGATTTAAATTCAAACTCATTTGAATTTAATTCAAATGGTTTGAACTAGGACAAGGTTTAGGAGTGGCCAAAATGTTGAGATTTTTGGTGGAGCTCCGAAAAGTGATGAAAGAATCTATGGACAAAGTTTGAGGTCAAGAAGTGATATAACAAAGGCATGGAATATTTTGCAAGTGTGTTATGGTGAATTCCAAATCAATGGAATATTAGTTTTATAGCTCCCTAATAATATTGGGCGGATATATGTTATAAAGAGAAATCACCATGTGCATTTCCCTCGATTTAAATGGACCGAAGATCCATACGATTTTATTTAGATGAGTTTCAAAAAGGGTTGCATGACGACATGATGCAATGCAAATGATGCAAAGAGATGAGATGCATGACCTGAACAAAATGCAAAAAAAAAGACAAAAAGCCAACCACGAAGGAAATATCATATCGCATCTCCGGAAAAGGCAAGAGTTGGAGTTACGAATATGGAAGGTTGTATCTAGGGCGTCACAATCTATGCGGTATTACATTACATATTTTAAAACTTCTTACCTCAAAGCCTGTTAGAAGGCTGCTGCAGGCTTCGGTCAGCCCGCTCTTGGCAAGCTGAACCTTCTGAATCACCGCACTCATGATAGTTCGGTGTTCTTCCTCGATGGAAGCGCCGTTGAGCGCCTCCAACAAGTTGTCCGGCGCCTCCGGTTGGACGGAGGCTGCCGGTGTCACGGTCTTGCCCTTCTTACGAAGGGGCCGCCTGCCGGACTCCGGAACCACTGCGGGTTCCGGTACGAAGTCCGGGAGGTTGCCCTGTGGCACCTTCGGAGCCTCCCCCTCATGGCGGGCCCCCTCCTACGATCCCACCTCGGCGTCCTCAGCATCACGAGGGGTGGAGGCGGTCAGAATGGAATCCACATCCGACGGAGCCAAGGACCCTTCGAAGAAGCGGGAAAATAAATCTCGGCGGACTACAGGTTGTATGCGGCATTAGAAGGACACTGTGTGGCAAAAAAGAGAAATTATAAATCATTCAGGAATCCGGATACTTATGATCTTGCCGCGGGCTTGGCCCTTGAGGGCCACCCCTCGTCGCCGTCGTCGGCGTTGGCGGAGCTGTCCGGAGGAAGGGTCCTTCCCCTCTTGGACCCTTCGGCCTCCCCAGTTGGGGAAGCCTTCCTCTTCTTCTCTCCCTCCTCCTGGGGAGAGTCCTCTTTCTCCTCCTCGTCTTCGGGGGAGGAGTCCACCTCGGAGCCATCGGACGATGAGTCCAACACCACCTGGCGCCGGGAACTCCTTCGGGTTCCCGTGGCCTTCTTCTTGGCCTTCTTTTCCGGCATTACGTAAAGGGCCGGAACCAGCAGCCCCGCCAAGCGGGTGTCCACTGGGTCTTCGGGAAGGGGAGCCGGGCAGTTGACCTGTCCGGACGTCCTCTGCCAGTCCTGTTAAAGGCATTGGGAGGTTTAGATCCCACATAGAGTCAAACTATGAAAGAAATAAGTGTCCCACAATGGATAGCGAGGCTTACCTCGCCGGCCGGGCGCTTCGTGCTGAATCCGCGATCTTCAGTTGCGGATGCGGGGGATTCTCCGCCCTTGAACAGCACCCTCCAGGCAGCTTCATACGTCGTGTCGAAGAGCCCGCTTAGGGTCCGGTGCTGTGCCGGATCAAACTCCCACAAATTGAAGGCCTGCTGGCAGGGGAGAATCCGGTGGACGAGCATGACCTGGATCACGTTGACAAGCTTAAGCTTCTTGTTCACCAGTGCAGAGACAGATCGAGTCTGTCGGCTCCTCAAACTACCCCATAGCAAGCCCTTCTCTTTCCAGGAGGTGAGCTGCATGGGGATACCAGATCTGAACTCGGGGGCCGCTGCCCATTTAGGGTCGCGTGGCTCGGTGATGTAGAACCACCCCGATTTCCACCCTTTGACGGACTCCACGAAGGCACCCTCGAGCCAGATGACGTTGGGCATTTTGCCCACCATGGCGCCTCCGCACTCCGCTTGGACGCCCTCCACCACCTTCGGCTTGACATTGAAGGTTTTTAGCCACAAGCCGAAGTGGGGCTGGATGCAGAGGAAGGCCTCGCACACGACGATAAACGCCGAGATGTTGAGGATGAAGTTTGGCGCCAGATCATAGAAGTCCAGGCCGTAGTAGTACATGAGCCCCCGGTCGAAGGGATGAAGTGGGAAGCCCAGTCCGCGGAGGAAGTGGGGAAGGAATACGACCCTCTCATGAGGCCTGGGGTGGGGATGAGCTGCCCCTCGTCGGGCAGCCGGTGCGCGATGTCGCTGGAGAGGTACCTGGCGCCGCGCAGCTTCTCGATGTGCCCCTCCGTAACGGAGGAGGCCATCCACTTGCCTCCCGCTCCGGACATGGCTGGAGAAGGTTGAGACGAGAAGTGCGGACTTGGGCGCTGGAGCTCGAGTGTGCGGAGATGGATAAGCAAAGGAGGAAGAAGGCATAGGTAAAAAAGGTGGATCCTTATCCCCTTATATATGGGCGGACGGAGACTATGCGTCCCCCCGGCCTAGTAAAACTCGCTTATCTCCCAAGCACCGCAATCAATGGCGCGGTTGGGTTACCCATGTCCGTATTGATGGGAATCCCGAAATAAGGGGAACACGATCTCTGCTTCGACAAGGCGTGCCAGGAAACCGCCGCTAAACTAAGCTGAGGTGGTATAATAAAAACAATTCAAGTAAAGGCTTGGTAGTGGTGTGATGTCACGCCACAAAATACGTCAGCAGATTGAACTTGTGTACATATTATTCTCTCTACGGTGGTATGTGGAATTTATTTTCTGAGCGGACACTATCCTGGTGTTCACTATCTTCTATGAATTATTGGAGGAGGAACCCGCCTTGCAATGCCGAAGACAATATCTTGCGCGGACTCATCGTCATTGAAGCCTGGTTCGTGGGCTCTTGAGGAGTCTGGACTAGGGGTGTCCGGATAGCGGACTATCATCATCGGCGGACTCCAAGACTACGAAGATACAAGATTGAAGACTTCGTCCGTGTCCGGATGGGACTTTCCTTGGCGTGGAAGGCAAGCTTGGCAATACGGATATGTAGATCTCCTACCATTGTAACCGACTTTGTGTAACCCTAGCCCTCTCCGGTGTCTATATAAACCGGAGGGTTTTAGTCCGTAGGACGAACGACCATTACAACAATCATACCATAGGCTAGCTTCTAGGATTTAGCCTCCTTGATCTCGTGGTAGATCCACTCTTGTACTACCCATATCATCAATATCAATCAAGCAGGAGTAGGGTTTTACCTCCATCGAGAGGGCCCGAACCTGGGTAAAAACATCGTGTCCCTTATCTCCTATTACCATCCGCCTAGATGCACAGTTCGGGACCCCCTACCCGAGATCCGCCGGTTTTGACACCGACATTGGGCCTTGCTGGAGGACTTTTATTCAAAGCGAACTGTCAAGGGGGTCCCATAAATCACCCAACCGCGTAAGGAACGCAAAATCAAGGAACATAACACCGGTATAACGAAAACTAGGGTGGCAAGAGTGGAACAAAACACCAGGCATAAGGCCGAGCCTTCCACCCTTTACCAAGTATATAGATGCATTAATTAAGTAAGAGATATTGTAATATCCCAACAAAATCCTGTCCACCATGGAGCAACCTTCAACTTCACCTACAACTAACAACGCTATAAGAGGGGCTGAGCCAAGCGGTAACATAGCCAAACAACGGTTTGCTAGGAAGGGTGAAAAAGGTTAGAGGCTGACATGGTAAATTGGGAGGCTTGAAGAACAAGTGATAGGTAGCGCAGCATAGCGATAGAACGAAGCAACTAGCATAGCAATGATAGTAGTGAGATCCAGGGTAACGGTCATCTTGCCTGAAATCCCGCTAGGAAGAAGAACGAGTCCATGAAGAAGATGAAGCCACGAAGACAAACCAAGCATAGACGAACGAATCCTCACGATCGCAACGAAACAGGAACTAACGAGAAGGAGCACAACCAGAAAGAAGCAAACAACAAGGTAAACACACAACACATAGACATGGCATAATGCTCAACCAAGTATGATGCATGACAAAGGCTATATTATGCTACTAATGGCAAGAGATGATGCATACAAGAGTAACACATCAAAGCAAGTTTAAATGAGGCCGGAAACAATATAGAACTAATCCGGTAAGTCCTCATATGCAAATTTCGAAATTGGCCCAGATATGAATAAACCTTATGTTCAAGTTGTTAAACATCAAGTTAAGATGCACCAAGATGATCTACACGAAATTCTAGCCAAGTTACATATAAAGTTCATTTAGTTCGGAGCTACGGCCTAGAAGATATGAGCAAAACAAGTTAATCATGGCATTGATGCAAAATGCATACAAACATCAAGTAAACACTCCCAAAACATGGTTGCAACATGATAAGATGGAACTACATGCAAAATCAAGCAAGTTTCATATAGAGCACACTCAAAACGGAGCAACGCGTCAACACATACACATGAAACAAGTTTAAAGGACAAACTGTCCAAAACAGCAATTAGGCATCTAGCAAGCATCAAAACAATATGCTACAGCACCTCAACATGAAAACAAAAGGCATGGACATGATGTAAAGGTAAAGCACAACAAAACATGAACACTGAGATATCTCCAGAAAACACTATAACATTCTCAAAAGGACATGGCAAGATTGCAAATAACAACAGTTCAAAGACTTCGCTAGAAATCACTGTGCATGGCAGAAATAACATCAGGTTGCAATTTTTAGAGCTATCAAACAACATGCTACAGGAACTTATCATGGCAAACAAAGGCACAGAGTGCTAATACTAAAGACAAAGAACAAAACTCCCTTACTGAACTAATTCCAAAGATCAACAGAAAAGATGGTAGGATCCATGCAAACATTGCAAATGATATGACAAATTCAGAATAACAGTACATGGCAGGAACAACGATAAGTAGGCATGTTGGTGAGCTTGTACAGCTCACCACAGAGAAATACATGCCATGACAAGATAACCGACAGTAAGAAGACATGTTTATGGAGCTAAGGATGGCAATAGCATAGTCATAGGGTGCATGGATCACTATTAAAGCTCATGGCAAAACTGAACTTAATGTTAACAGGCTGACAGCAACATTATTTAGCAATTTGAGAGCAAGATTACAACAAGCTATAGCCGGCTATAAATGCAACCAAGGGCATGGATGGGTATAGCATGACATGTATAACAAAACATCCTTAGTGAACATCTCCATATTATGCATAGAATGACTTGTAGGAGCAGGTTTACCTAGCAACATGATATAACAGGTTTAGCCTAGCAAAACAGTAACAACAAGTACCCTACTTCACGAGCTTGATGCACTCACCACAAAACGCAAAAAAATACATGGATTGCACCACCGTAAATATGACATGAATATGCCCCTAAAATATGTAGACATCATGCTCAAAGGTTGCACACACAAAATGCAACGAAAAAGATAATACAGCAAGTTCTGTTAACAGACAGCAGTTAACATCATATAGCATTCTTGCAACGACGATTAGAGCATCAAGATGAACTCAAACAAGCATGGCACAATGGAATGAAATGAAGAGCATCTCATGGTGAACATTTTTATATATTACACACACAAAACGGAGCTACATGCAAGAAGTTATGGCATAATGAACATGGTACCAGAATGTAAATATTTTAGGGACGGGCAAATTTTCACCTCGCAGAAAATGGGACGGGGTGGTACAGTGGGACGAAGCGGTCCAGAGGCGGCGCGTTTGGTTCGGTGTCCTGGTGGATCTCATCCACCCGGACCGGATCTGGGACGAGGTGGAACTCCGGCGAGGGACGAGCGAATCCGGCGACGCGGGGAACTCCGGCGAACGACGGCAGAGCTCAAGGCGCGGCACAGTAAGCAGGGTTGGCGAGGAGGCACGCCGCCGGTGGAGGAAGGCGGCGGTAAGGTGAGGCAGCGGCGGTCGGCGTGGAGGCCGAGGACGGGACGGCGACGCCCGACGATGGGCGGCGGAGGGAGCGAGCTCCGGCGAGCGGCGCTGGAGAGGCGGGGGCGCGACCCTGGTCGCTGGTGGGAGGATCAGGGCGGCACAGTGGAGCTCTGGGCGGTCGGGGTCGAGGCACGGCGAGGTGCGGTCGGGCGGCGGAGGTCGCCGGTGTCGGGCGGCGAGGTGGCCGGCGGCGGGGTCACGATGAGGGAACTCGGGCGGAGGAGCTCATGAGGCAGTAGCGTGGTCGGAGCATCGGGGGCGGCGAGATTTGGGCCCGCGCGTGTCCGGGATGGGCTCCGCAGGTCGGCGGCGGGGCGCGATGGGAGACGGCGGCGGGGCGACAGGTGGCGGGAGCTGAATGGGTGCGGGTGGCGGCGCGATGACGTGGCGAATTCCGATTGGTCGGGGCGACATGGCCGGCGGACACGTCTGGCGCGGGTGGACAAGTCTGGCTATGGGAGGAGGAAGAAGCTAGGGTTTGGACTGCGAATTTCGGGGGAGGCACACATATATATAGGTCGAGGGAGCTAGGAGAGTCCAAATGGGGTACGGTTTTTGCCCACACGATCGTGATCGAATGGTGGAGAGCATGTAGGGGGTTTAGATGGTGATGTAGGGTGGAACCCTATAGCGTCGATCTTTCACGTTTGGAGTGGATCCTACGGGGGAAATCACTAAGAACACGCGGAAGCACAAGGGAAAACACGGGGAAAACGAGAGAGAATCACTCAACCAACAAGGAATCGATCACACAAGTGCTAGATCACCACACACATATGAGATCCACAAGATACAAAGTCAACTAAGGTAAGGATACAACGGAACCATTCATCTCCAAGAGGAGGCCTTGATGTTCTTCCCTAGATAGGTGTCTTGAATCCGCTTGAGGGATCTTCTCCGAAGAGGTCCTGATCTCCGTGGAGAAGTAACCAAGTGGATGAGCAAAGGCTCTCACACAAATATGAGCTAATCCAATGCTAAGTCTCAAAGTGAGGAGATGGGGTCCTATATATAGAGTTGGGGCGAGGGGTACATGGGCTCAGCCCAACAAGCCTTGCAGCGCTGGCGGATGATCCGGACGACGGTCCGGATGATCCGGCTGGTCCGATGATCCGGGTGGGGACCCGGATGAGCTGGGCCTTCGGCTGGTGGCGGTGCAGGGCGGATGTCCGGTGGCGGTCGGATGTCAGGCGGGTCCGGATGATCCGGGACAGGGTCGGATGATCCGGCCGAGCTTGAGCCGGAGTCCTCGGTCGATGAAGCGGATCGTCCGGGCCGGGTCCGGATCGTCCGGCTCTGTCCGGATCATCCGGACGCCGTCCGGATCGTCAAGCCACCCTGGTCCTTGGTGCTTTCCTCTCCGTCTTCTCGCATGTCTTCCGCTTCCGGTTCTCCTTGCTTCCTAGCCTCTTCATGGTTGACTCCTTGGTACCTGAGTATGCATAGCATTTCCGTTTGAGGTAGTAACCATGTCTCATGTGAATCGCAAGGGAATTGTGAGAGGAGTGATGTCACCTCGGTTTCAAGAGCTCTTGCATGTGCTCGAGTCATAGGTCCTTGTGGGGTTGGATGTGTTGATGTAGAGTCCATGGGGATGATGGAAGGATGCTCTGCATCATATCCCCTCCCTTCGAAAGGATCCGACCTCGGATCTAGATCTTCATCACCATGGAAAGGCGAGAGGTCTTTGACGTTGAAGGTGTCGCTCACGTTGTACTTGTCGCTTGGTAGGTCGAGCTTGTAGGCGTTGTTGTTGTAGCGTGCTAACACCTTGAAGGGTCCATCGGCTCTAGGTAGAAGTTTGGACTTGCGTTCGTTGGGGAAGCATTCCTTGTGAAGGTGTAGCCACACGAGATCGCCTATGTTGAAGATCATGGGTTGCTTGTTGATGTTGAGCTTGGTCGCTAGTTGTTGTACTTGGCGCTCGATGGTGTTTCTTGTGTCTTCATGCATCTTCTTGATGTAGCTTGCACGGGCACTTGCGTCGAGGTTGGTGCGCTCTTGTAGAGGTAGAGGTAGAATGTCCAATGGGGACAATGGGTTGAAGCCGTAGACGACCTCGAAGGGGGACCTGCCGGTCGTCGAATGTCTTGCGCGGTTGGCATACTCGGCGATGGGTAGACACACCTCCCACTCCTTGATGTTCTTCTTGATCAACACGCGAAGTAGAGTGGAGAGCGTCCGGTTCGTCACCTCCGTTTGGCCGTCGGTTTGAGGATGGTATGCGGATGAGAACAAGAGCTTAATTTCGAGGTTGGCGCATAGGGTCTTCCAAAAGTAACTCAAGAACTTGACGTCGCGGTCGGAGACGATTGTCTTTGGTACTCCATGTAGGCGCAAGATTTCCCTACAAAAGAGATTTGCAATATGTGAAGCATCGTCTACCTTGTTGCAAGGAATGAAATGTGCCATCTTAGAAAATCTATCCACAATAACAAACACGGAATCCTTTCCATTTTGAGTTCTAGGCAAACCAAGTACAAAGTCCATGCTAATGTCTTCCCAAGGTTGATAAGGAATAGGAAGAGGCATGTAAAGACCATGAGATTGAGCTTTTGACTTAGCTTTGCGGCATGTTGGGCATCTTGTGGTGAAGCGTGAGACGTCTCGAAACATCTTGGGCCAAAAATAGTTCTTGGAGAGCGTGGGGAAGGTCTTGTCGCATCCAAAATGTCCCATGAGTCCACCGCCATGAGCCTCTTGCAAAAGGAGCAAACGAAGAGAAGACTCGGGAATGCATAGTTTGTTAGCTCTCATAAGATAACCATCCTTGAGGTAATATTGTTCCCAAGATGTATGCGTCAAACATTTAGCATAATGAGGTGCAAAAGATGGATAATTAGCATACAAATCTTTTATGTGCTCAAAGCCAATAACATTCAACTCAAGTTGCGTGACAAGCATGCATAGGCATGAAAGTGCATCGGCAACTACATTTTCCTTGCCCTTAATGTACTTGATCACATATGGGAAAGATTCAATAAATTCACTCCATTTGGCATGACGCTTGTTTAATTTAGTTTGACCTTTCAAGTACTTAAGCGTTTCATGATCGGTATGGATGACAAACTCATGAGGTCTAAGATAATGTTCCCAAACATGTAGGACACGCACTAAAGCATACAATTCTTTGTCATATATGGGATAGTTAAGTTGAGCACCGGAGAGTTTTTCACTAAAATAAGCAATGGCTCGTTTTTCTTGCATCAAAACTCCGCCAATTCCGGTATCACTTGCATCACAATGAACCTCAAAAGTTTTGTCAAAATTGGGCAAAGCAAGAATCGGAGCATGAGTAAGCAAAGACTTGAGCTCATCGAAAGCGTTGGATTGCAAAGTTCCCCAGACAAAAGGAGTATTCTTCTTACTCAAAGCATGCAAAGGAGCTGCAATAGTGCTAAAGTTTTTCACAAAGCGACGATAAAATCCTGCAAGACCAAGGAAACTTCGCACTTGTTGCAAATTGGTGGGTTGGGGCCAATTTTTAATTGCTTTGATCTTAGTTTCATCAACATGGACACCCTTGGAAGAGACAACGAAACCCAGGAAAATCACTTTGTCAATGCCAAAAGTGCATTTTTTCAAGTTGGCATAAAGACTTTCCTTTCGAAGTGTTTGCAAAACAAGCTTAACATGATCAAGATGCTCTTTCATGGTTTTGCTAAACACAAGAATATCATCGAAGTAAACCACAACAAAGATTCTGATGTATGGACGAAGTACATGATGCATGAGACGTACAAAAGTTCCGGGTGCTTCCGACAAACCCATAGGCATGACCAACCACTCATATAAGCCAAATTTTGTTTTAAAAGCATTTTTCCACTCATCACCCTCATGAATGCGGATTTGATAATAGCCACTTTTAAGATCAATTTTTGAGAAAAAGTTGGCTCCACTAAGTTCATCGAGCATATCATCTAAGCGAGGAATGGGATGCCTATAGCGCACGGTGATAGCATTTATAGGTCTACAATCGGAACACAAGCGGAAACTTCCATCGGGCTTAGGCACAAGTATAACGGGAACGGCACAAGGGCTTAAGCTTTCACGTACATGACCGTTGTCGATTAGTTGTTGTACTTGCCATTGAATGTCCTTGGTTTCTTCGGGATTGACACGGTATGGAGCTTTGTTTGGAAGTGGCGCTCCGGGGATGAGGTCGATTCGATGCTCAATGCCTCGTAGAGGAGGTAGGCCCGGAGGGAGCTCATCGGGGAAAACATCTTGAAATTCCTTCAAAAGAGATTGAAACACCAAAGGTAGCTCGTGAATGGTGTTAGTTTTGGTATCTCCATCCTTGCACACAAGGACAAAGTGCATTACGCTCAATGGGTTCTCACACACTTCTCTCATCTCACTTTTGGTTGCAAATAGTATGAGGTTTTTCTCTCTAGGCGAAGAGGCGCTCAATGTGGCTTGTGGCTCTCAGTCACTTTTTGGTGGCTCACTTTCTCACTCTTCTCTCTTTGGTTGGTGGCTTGTTTGTCGGCTATCACTTGACTAGGAGACATGGGTCATAGGACATATTCTTTGCCTTTCATCTTGAAGCTATAGTGGTTTGTACGCCCATTGTGGTAGACACCACGGTCGAATTGCCATGGCCGACCAAGGAGGAGGTGGCAAACGGTCATTGGGACCACATCACACTCCAAAGTGTCCTCATATGCACCGATTTTGAAGGATACTTGGACCGTATGCTCAACTCGTATAGTGCCGGAGTCACTTAGCCATTGAACCTTGTAGGGTTGCGGATGCTTCTTTTTGACCAATTGAAGCTTGGAGCATAGTTCTTCGCTTGCCAAGTTGTGGCAACTACCTCCATCGATGATGACCTTGACGGATCGTCCATTGATGCCGGCCTTTGTGTGGAAGATGTGGCATCGTTGGTCTTCTTCTTGTTGAGGTTGAAGTGTCAAGACTTTGGAGACAACGAGAGCGGGGCTCGTATCTTCATCACAAAAGACTTGATCATCTTCATCCTCGTTCACGCGCCGGTGCATGTTCACTTGCTCAATAGCTTCCATTTTATCTTCACTCATTGAGTCGTATGTGCCATCGTCGTTGAGTATCATGGTGCGTTTGTTTGTGCATTCATAGGATTTGTGGCCTCGGCCGCCGCAAGTGAAACACTTGAAGGAGCTTGTCTTGACGGTCTCATCGGTTGGGGTAGATGATGAAGGACGCGGCTTGAAGTTGCTTGTAGTAGGAGGACGACGACTTGAACTTGCGGAAGTTTTCTTGTAACTTGACTTGTCGTCGTTGCTTGGAGAAGGCTTGGTTGATGTCGAAGTTGGAGTAGTTGTTGAAGCTTGGTTATTGGAGAAGTCGTATGTCTTGGAGGAGTACTTGGCGTACTTGAAGTCATCTTATACTTGTCGTTCCGCCTTTGTAGCTTGATGCACGAGCTCAATGAGATTGGAGTAGGGTTGGAAGTCGGCGATCTTCTTGATGGGATGGTTGAGTCCATTCAAGAATCGTGCCATTGTTTGCTCATCATCCTCCGTGACATTGGCTCGAATCATGGCAATCTCCATTTCTTTGTAGTATTCTTCAACACTCTTTGTTCCTTGCTTGAGGAGTTGTAGCTTCTTGAAGAGATCACGGTTGTAGTAGGTGGGCACAAAGCGTGCTCTCATGACATCCTTCATTTGAGCCCAAGTGGTGATTGGAGGGTCACCTCTTGCTTGTCGGCGCTCAAGGACTTGTTCCCACCATATGAGCACATAGTCTTGGAACTCAAGTGATGCCATAGCGATCTTCTTCTCTTCCTCATAGTTGTGCAAACGAAAGATTTTGTCGACCTTCAATGCCCATGAGAGGTACTCTTCGGGATCATTGCTTCCATTGAAGTTGGGCATTGTGAACTTGAGCTTGCCATAGCGTTGCTCTTCATTGTGTTGTGGGCGATGGTGATGAGGACGTCCTTGACGTGGAGGGTAATCATCCTCATGTTGCTCTTGGCGTGGAGGAAGTCCATGATCAACTTGCTCTTGTTGACCTTGAGGTTGAGGTTGAGCTTGAGGAGCTTGTGGAGGAGCTTGTGGGGCTTGACGTTGCGCACGCGGATGGTAGTTCCTCTCTTGTATTTCTTCTCGAAGGACTTCCTCTTGATTGCGCCTTTCGCGATTGCGGTTGGCGATAGCTCGACTTGATGCTTGAAGGGCACGTTCCGCCTCAAGAGCTTGTGCTTCTCGTTGTTGTTGTTGAAGACGTTGGGCCTCGGCATGTTGTTGCTCTTGATGTAGGCTTGCTCGTTCATGTTCTTGTTGGCGATGAAGACGTTGTCGTTCTTGAGCTTGAGCAAATGCTACTTGGTTTGATTGTGGACGAGGAACTAGTTCATCAACTTGCTCTTGGGGATGCTTGTCGTGTAGTGGGTTGCGAGATGCATGACGGTCTTGACGCGCGGCTTGTCGAAGAGTGTTTGATGATGGTGTACTTGTGTCGGAGAAGGAGTCGTCGGAGTGGCGACTTGAGTGGCTCCGTCTTGAGTGTGAGGAAGTAGAAGGACGCCGGTTCACCAACAAGGCGCGGATCTCGTCCATTCGTGCATCGTTCTCTTTCTTGTGCGCGTCGAGCTTGTTGTCGAAGTAGTCTCTTGTACGTTGCTCGGAGAGTCGCAAGTCGGTGGCGAGGTTGTCGATGCGTTCGCTCATTGCTTGTTGCTCTTGATGGAGAGCTCGTTGTGCGCCAAAGAGGTGGCTCTTGGTGACGTATGATGACATGTCATCGTCTTGCTCGATGATGAGTGGATTTGTAGAAGAACTTGGCCTATCCATCATTTCAAGCAAATTGTGAGTGGTAGAAGGAGAAGAACTAATACCAATGTACCTTTGACCGAAGTTGAAGATGAATCAAGTTCACTCAAATGCGGACAATGAAATAGCACTATTGGTACCGATCCTTGTCGATTCTCACACCTACACAAGTAAAAGCTTTTGGTGGAGCTTGGTTAGGATGGTGGCACAAAATTGATTGCAATCGTTAGCTTGACTCAAAAATGTTGAAGAAGATTCGCAAATTCGCATATGCAACAAGTAGACCAAGCAAGTAGTGGTACACGGAGACACACACGCAAATAGATAAATGGGATTGTGCAAACCAAAAGTGAGCCAAAATGTGGAATCCACGAAAATGCTCTTGTTGCACAATACTAGAGAGACGCTAGCACGATTGCACAATAGGCGGATACGGAGCTTGTACACAACCTACTAGGCAAAAATGCAACGATCTCTATCCCAAGTATGCTATATGTATGGTATTTCGGTGCAATGATCCAAGATGATCTTATATGACAATCTTAATGTTGTATGATGCTATGCTTGTTGCTTATAAGCTCTTTGCTTATCTTTCCTCTTTGCTTAAAAGCTTGAGTGGCTCTTTCTCTTTTGAGCTCTTTTCTTATGCAAACTTGAAGAACCAAGATAGCAATTGTGTATGCGATGACAACTTTGTGACACACAAGTTGATTCCGAGATATGCACCACGAACGTATGTATGATATGGTGTATGTAACTAATGTGCACAAGTCATGTTGCCGGCAATACTCAATGGCTAGTCTCGATGGGTAAGCAACGCAAAAGATGGTCTATGATGGTTATCAATGCAATTTCAAGGTATGACAAAGAGGTCGTCGAAGTTACCATCCGTAGAGAAGATGAGTAGTCGACAAAAATGAGTGGTCGTTGTTGATGTCGCACCGCACCTAAATAGCCGAAACACAATAGGACACGGAAAACTCACTCAAATTCTCGAACCCAAAGTCAAATGGTAGTACGGAGGTTGTGTCGTGGGGTTTTGGCAAGTGGAAGTGGTGGTGGTTGGGGTGGGGAGGTGGTATGTAAGTGTTGGAGGTGGTGGTGGTGGTGGAGGGGGATTGCAAATCTGCAGTTTCGGCAGAGGAAGCCGGATGACCCGGGTGCATCCGGATGATCCGGGTCAGGGTCCGAATTATCCGGGCAGGTCAATCTCGCTCGGGAACAGCTCGGGAAGAACACGAAAACGGGGAGAAAATTGACGATTTCGGGGATTTTGGATGGATTTCGAGGGGGAGAAGGTGGGGAAAAGCAAGATCCACGAGTTACACACCGAATCCACGGATCAAAATCAACAAAACATCATCAAAACCAACAAATCACAAAAAATTTTGGGGGCTATTTTTGGTGGGGATTTTCGGATTTAGGACGAAAACAACAAAATCAAGCTAGAAAACACGGGGTAGGGGCTCCAAAAACGTGATCAACGTGGCTCATGATACCATATGATGTAGGGTGGAACCCTATAGCGTCGATCTTTCACGTTTGGAGTGGATCCTACGGGGGAAATCACGAAGAACACGCGGAAGCACAAGGGAAAACACGGGGAAAACGAGAGAGAATCACTCAACCAACAAGGAATCGATCACACAAGTGCTAGATCACCACACACATATGAGATCCACAAGATACAAAGTCAACTAAGGTAAGGATACAACGGAACCGTTCATCTCCAAGAGGAGGCCTTGACGTTCTTCCCTAGATAGGGGTCTTGAATCTGCTTGAGGGATCTTCTCCGAAGAGGTCCTGATCTCCATGGAGAACTAACCAAGTGGATGAGCAAAGGCTCTCACACAAATATGAGCTAATCCAATGCTAAGTCTCAAAGTGAGGAGATGGGGTCCTATATATAGAGTTGGGGGCGAAGGGGTACATGGGCTCAGCCCAACACGCGCGCGCAGGCGCTGGCCGGATGATCTGGACGAGTGTCTGGATGATCCGGGTTGGTCCGGATGATCCGGGTGGGGACCCGGATGAGCTGGAGGCTCGGCTGGAGGCGGTGCAGGGCCGGATGTCCGGCTGGCGGTCCGGACGTCCGGGCAGGGTCCGGATGATCCGGGACGGGGTCCGGAAGATCCGGCTTCAGGCTTGAGCTTCGGGAGTCCTCGGTCGATTTAGCCGGATCGTCCGGGCCGGGGTCCGGATCGTCCGGGATCTGTCCGGATCGTCCGGGCCGCCGTCCGGATCGTCCGGCCACCCTGGTCCTTGGTGCTTTTTCCTCTCCGTCTTCTCGCATGTCTTCCGCTTCCGGTTCTCCTTGCTTCCTAGCCTCTTCATGGTTGACTCCTTGGTACCTGAGTATGCATAGCATTTCCCTTTGAGTTAGTAACCATGTCTCATGTGAATCGCAAGGGAATTGTGAGAGGAGTGATGTCACCTCGGTTTCAAGAGCTCTTGCACGTGCTCGAGTCATAGGTCCTTGTGGGGTTGGATGTGTTGATGTAGAGTCCATGGGGATGATGGAAGGATGCTCCGCATCAGATGGGCTATTGGGCTCTGGGCTGCAAAGAGAAGGGGGTTTCGGTGAACTCGGTTAACCGTTGGGGCATCAAACGACCTTCAAATGGAACGAAATTTGACGGGCGGTCTACCAGTGATATACCAAGGCCACTCGGCAAATCTCGGTCCATTCCGAGAACGCTTTTCTCCCGCTCACGAAACAAGGTCTGAGAGGTGCAACGGGCGCGTGCGAGTGTGTCTGTGCTCAGAACGGACAATGGAGAGAACTGGCGGAACCCGAACAGATGCAAGTTTTGAAAAACATGCAGATGAAATGCAGATGATGACATGGCAAAATGCAACACGCAAGCAAATGACATGGCAACGAAGGCAAATAACTGGAGGACACCTGGCGCATCGAATTAGGGGTCTTACAACTCTCCTCCACTAACAAGAGATCTCGTCCCGAGATTTTAGGACCGAGACGGAAGAGAAAGAGGATGAGGTGAAGTAAGAATGCAAGAGAGAAGATGAACAAGTCGAGAGCTCTCGATTAGAAAAGATGAACGACGAATATGACGAAAATGAAAAGCTCAAGAAAAAGATAGACTCTAAAACCACTCCGGTTAGAACAAGATAGAAAAGGAATGAACAATAGAATCTGGGCAGCACTCCGACTGAAAATGGAAGGATTAGAACATGAACTTCACCCAATGAGATGACACTTGACGAGATGAACAATGCAATGCCTCCGGAAGAATTGAAAGAGTTGAATGAAAAGAACTTAGAAGGAAGTATTGAATGGAGTTGTTGAGAAAATCAACAACGAAAGAATAAGCTTGTTGTGGACTTATCAAAACAACTCAAAACTTGAGGTGAAATTATACCACAAGCGATGTCTGAATAGCCTGGAAGAACGAAGAAATGCAAAACTCCTCTTCAGAAGAAAACGGAGAATTATTTACACTTCGAGATGCGAGAAGAAAAGATACTTGAACTCCTCCAACAAGAATCTTGATGAACACTTGAAGAATGGATTAAATCATGAAGAACCACCAGGAAGAACTCCGGTGACAAAAGGATGATGAGATAGAATGAAGGATGAAAGAATAAGATGAGCCTAGTGGTGATTTAGATGGAGGTTCGAAGAAATGGCCGAGGAAAAATTTAAACTCCGGAAAAGAAAAGATGAAAACACTTGGACCTAGAATTTATTCCTCAAGAACAAACTCTGAAGGAAGGGATTACTTGACGACGATGAAATAAGAATAAGAATTACATTATGCTATCCTCACCAAATTAAATTGGTGACAAGCAACGGATTTTGCATGCTACTTATTCTTGTTGAAAAGGATTAAGGGGGGGTTATAGCACAAAACTTGAGAAAGTCTTCATGAACCACCGGTAGGATTGGAAAGAACGAATGAATTAATATGATAATCAAAGAAAAAGAATCTTGAACGAACCACCATAAGAATTCAAAAATGACTGATGAAAGAGAATGAATCACCAGGAAGAATTAGAAGAACAAATATGCTAGAGGGGATTTAGATTCAAAAGAACGGGAAGAACTCGAACTGATTAAAAAAAACTTGAACGAAGCACCAGGATAATTTGATAACGGTAGCTGAAATTTGAGGACGAAAAATTCTTCTGGAATGATGGTCTCCGGTGAAGCGAAACAGAAATCAACTCCTGAAATACTCTGGATAGGTGAGAAAATGAAATATCTGACAAATGGAATAATTCGAGAGGATAACATGAAGCTAGAACCACGAAACTTCGAGAGAATGGACAAGATTTAAGAGGAACTCTTCTTCGATCTTCAAATGACGACGAGAATCACTACCCAAAATTGTTAAGGCACTCCGGGGGAACGAAAAGCGAAGAGGCTGAGGCAACAAAGAAAATGATTTGAAATTGATCTTGGAAAAGATCTAATTGATGAAATTCATTCTTACGTCAAACTCTGAAAGAATTTGGAATAGCTCCGGAATAATTAGAAGAGTCGGGTAAGATCCTGGGAAAAGACCTGTGGGTTAGGGCCCACTAAAGAGAAAAACACCGTTGGAAAGGGATTGTTGAAGAGATAGATGATGCACCGAAACAATTGAAATATTTGAATGAGGTGACAACCTCGAATTAATTCAAACACAGATGAGTCTCCTGAGATGTCTTGAGCACTCCGGAAGGATAAACTGGCGAGAGGCGAACGAGCAAGGAGAACACTTGATCCAAGGAAAAGAATGTGATCAACCCAAAAAACTTGAATTGATGCCACGGGAAAAGAAAAAGGAGATGAAGAGTGTCGAACAAAAAAGAGAATTCACCGGTTGAAGTAATTGAAGGAAGACTGAAGAGGCTCCGTACGAATGAAATTGATGCTCGAAAGAGACTCAAGCTCCGGTAAGAAGAGGGTGGGAGGGGGGGACAAATGCAACTTGGAAGGGAGAACCGACGAATATCTTGAAGAGAAAGCACCGGTTAAAAGAAAGCAAAGGCTTCGCATGAGTAGGATGGATACTCGATTACGGACTCCGGCTCCGAGGAGAAAAAGGGGTGGGCGGGTGGGAAAAGAAGACGACTGAGGATTGGACTTGCAAAAACGGAGAGGGTCGAATCACCTTGACGAGAAATGCACCGGATGCAAAGAGCTGAGGAACAACGATTGAAAAACCAACTGCGTGATCCTAAAGAAAGTTTGGAAGGGAAGAGGAGTAATTCAAAACACCTACATCAAGATTCTTCACCAGAGCGACGAAGGGGCTGAGGAGTAAAAAGAATTCCTACTCTCCGATATAACTAGACTTCAAAAAACAATTTTCTTCTAGACTCCATGACGACCAACTACGAAAAGTCAAGGGGGCTCCTATGGTCGGTCGAGGCTCTGATACCAACTTGTCACGCCAAATATGCGACCCTATCCTAAAGGAACTCGAAGGCCCCACCAAGGATAGAAGCGCATATTGGAGACGCTTTGCAAGGTGGATATCATTACATCGTACCATTACATAATAGTTGGGATACATACAAGAGGCATACAATGGCACACAAATACAACATTATCATACACAAGAGCATCATCCGACTATGGATGAAACACAAACAGAAACTCAAACGACATCCACCCTGCTAGCCCAGGCTGCCGACCTGGAACCTATCCCCTGATTGAAGAAGAAGCAGAAGAAGAACTCCAAAACAAGCAAACATCACTCTCGCGTCATGATCATCGCATAACCTACACCTGCAACTGTTGTTGTAGTAATCTGTGAGCCGCGAGGACTCAGCAATCCTATTACCATGGGTATCAAGACTAGCAAAGCTTAATGGGTAAAGGAATGGATAAGTGATGCGGTTGCAGCAACGACTAAGCATATATGGTGGCTAACATACGCAAATAAGAGCGAGAAGAGAAGCCAACGGAACGGTCGAGAAGCTAGAAGTGATGAAGAAGTGATCCTGAAACTACTTACGTTCAAACATAACCCAAAACCGTGTTCACTTCCCGGACTCCGCCGAGAAGAGACCATCACGGCTACACACACGGTTGATGCGTTTTAATTCGAATCTTGTGTCAAGTTCTCTACAACCGGATATTAACAAATTCCCATCTGCCACATAACCACGGGCACAACTCTCAAAAGTTTATACCTTGCAGGGGTGTCTCAACTTAGCCCATCACAAACTCTCACGGTCAACAAAGGATATTCCTTCTCCCAGGAAGACCCGATCAGTCTCGGAATCCCGGTTTACAAGACATTTCGACAATGGTAAATCAAGACCAGCAAGACCACCCGACTGTGCCGACAAATCCCGATAGGAGCTGCACATATCTCGTTCTCAGGGCACACCGGATGAGACATGCTACGAGTAAAACCAGACTTCGAGTTTCCCCGAAGTGGCCCCGTAGGCGGCTCGGTTCGGACCAACACTTAGAGAAGCACTGGCCCCGGGGGTTAAACTAAAGATGACCCTTGGGTTGGCCTGCCCAAGAGAAAGTTAGTAGGTTGTTAGGCAAATGTAAAACCAATGTTGGGCCTTGCTGGAGGAGTTTTATTCAAAGCGAACTGTCAAGGGGGTCCCATAAATCACCCAACCGCGTAAGGAACGCAAAATCAAGGAACATAACACCGGTATAACGGAAACTAGGGTGGAAAGAGTGGAACAAAACACCAGGCATAAGACCGAGCCTTCCACCCTTTACCAAGTATATAGATGCATTAATTAAGTAAGAGATATTGTGATATCCCAACAAAATCCTGTCCACCATGGAGCAACCTTCAACTTCACTTGCAACTAACAACGCTATAAGAGGGGCTGAGCCAAGCAGTAACATAGCCAAACAACGGTTTGCTAGGAAGGGTGAAAAAGGTTAGAGGCTGACATGGCAAATTGGGAGGCTTGAAGAACAAGTGATAGGTAGCGCAGCATAGTGATAGAACGAAGCAACTAGCATAACAATGATAGTAGTGAGATCCAGGGTAACGGTCATCTTGCCTGAAATCCCGCTAGGAAGAAGAACGAGTCCATGAAGAAGATGAAGCCACAAAGACAAACCAAGCGTAGACGAACGAATCCACACGATTGCAATGAAACAGGAACTAATGAGAAGGAGCACAACCGGAAACAAGCAAACAACAAGGTAAACACACAACACATAGACATGGCATGATGCTCAACCAAGTATGATGCATGACAAAGGCTATATTATGCTACTCATGGCAAGAGATGATGCATACAAGAGTAACACATCAAAGCAAGTTTAAATGAGGCCGGAAACAATATAGAACTAATCCGGTAAGTCCTCATATGCAAATTTCGAAATTGACCCAGATATGAATAAACCTTATGTTCAAGTTGTTAAACAGCAAGTTAAGATGCACCAAGACGATCTACCCGAAATTCTAGTAAAGTTACATATAAAGTTCATTTAGTTCGAAGCTACGGCCTAGAAGATATGAACAAAACAAGCTAACCATGACATTGATGCAAAATGCATACAAACATCAAGCAAACACTCCCAAAACATGGTTGCAACATGATAAGATGAAACTACATGCAAAATCAAGCAAGTTTCATATAGAGCACACTCAAAACGGAGCAACGCTTCAACAGATACACATGAAACAAGTTTAAAGGACAAGCTGTCCAAAACAGCAATTAGGCATCTAGCAAGCATCAAAACAATATGCTACAGCACCTCAACATGAAAACAAAAGGCATGGACATGATGTAAAGGTAAAGCACAACAAAACATGAACACTGAGATATCTCCAGAAAACACTATAACATTCTCAAAAGGACATGGCAAGATTGCAAATAACAACAGTTCAAAGACTTCGCTAGAAATCACTGTGCATGGCAGAAATAACATCAGGTTGCAATTTTTAGAGCTATCAAATAACATGCTACAGGAACTTATCATGGCAAACAAAGGCACAGAGTGCTAATACTAAAGACAAAGAACAAAACTCCCTTACAGAACTAATTCCAAAGATCAACAGAAAAGATGGTAGGATCCATGCAAACACGGCAAATGATATGACAGATTCAGAATAACAGTACATGGTAGCAACAACGATAAGTAGGCATGTTGGTGAGCTTGTACAGCTCACCACACAGCAATACATTGCATGACAATATAACCAACAGTAAGAAGACATGTTTATGGAGCTAAGCATGGCAATAACATAGTCATAGGGTGCATGGATCACTAATAAAGCTCATGGCAAAACTGAACATAATGTTAACAGGCTGACAGCAACATTATTTAGCAATTTGAGAGCAAGATTACAACAAGATTTAGCCGGTTATAAATGCAACCAAGGGCATGGACGGCTATATCATGACATGTATAACAAAACATCCTTAGTGAAGATCTTCAGATTATGCATGGAATGACTTGTGGGAGCAGGTTTACCTAGCATCATGATATAACACGTTCTGCCTAGCAAAACAGTAATAGCAAGTACCCTACTTCACGAGCTTGATGCACTCACCACAAAACTAAAAAAACATGGATTGCACCACCGTAAAGATGACATAAATATGCTCCTAAAGCATGTAGACATCATGCTCAAAGGATGCACACACAAAATGCAACGAAAAAGACAAAACAACAAGTTCTGTTAACAGACAACAGTTAACATCATATAGCATTCTTGCAATGATGATTAGAG
Organism: Aegilops speltoides; assembly: GCA_021437245.1. Taxonomy (NCBI): domain Eukaryota; kingdom Viridiplantae; phylum Streptophyta; class Magnoliopsida; order Poales; family Poaceae; genus Aegilops; species Aegilops speltoides. The sequence goes on from CM038141.1 coordinate 77,325,948, forward strand.
CATCAAGATGAACTCAAACAAGCATGGCACTATGGAATAAAATGGAGAGCATCTCATGGTGAACATTTTGATATATTACACACACAAAACGGAGCTATATGCAAGAAGTTATGGCATGATGAACATGGCACCAGAATGTAAATATTTTAGGGACTTGGGCAAATTTTCACCTCGCAGAAAACGAGACAGGGTGGTATAGTGGGACGAAGCGGTCCAGAGGCGGCGCGTTTGGTTCGATGTCCTGGTGGATCTCATCCACCCGGACCGGATCTGGGATGAGGTGGAACTCCGGCGAGGGATGGGCGAATCCGGCAACGCGGGGAACTCCAGCGAATGACGACAGAGCTCAAGGCGCGACGCGGTAGGCGGGGTCGGTGAGGAGGCACACCGGCCGGCGGAGGAAGGCGGCGGGAAGGTGAGGCGGCGGCGGTTCGGCGCGGAGGCCGAGGACGGGACGACGGCGCCCAGCGATGGGCGGTGGAGGGAGCGGCTCCGCGAGCAGGCAGAGAGAGGTGGGGGGCGCGCCCTCGTCGCCGGGGAGGAGGAGCAGGCGGCGAGAGGAGCTCAGGCAGTCGGGGTCGAGGTCCGCAAGGCGCGGTCGGGCGGCGGAGGTCGCCGGCGTCGGGCGGCGAGGTGGCCAGCAGCGGGGACGTGGTGAGGGAACTCGGGCGGAGGAGCTCATGAGCAGGCGTCGGCGGTGCGGAGCGGGGCAGGCGGCGGCGAGATCAAGTCCGCGTGTTCAGGATGGACTCCGCGGGCTGGCGGCGGGGCGCGGTGGGAGACGGCGGCGGGGCGACAGGTGGCGGGCGCTGAATGGGTGCGGGTGGCGGCGCGATGACGTAGCGAATTCTGATTGTCCGGGGCGACGTGGCCGGCGGACACGTCCGGCATGGGTGGACAAGTCCGGCTGCGGGAGGAGGAAGGAGCTAGGGTTTGGACTGCGAATTTTGGGGAAGGCTCACATATATAAAGGTAGAGGGAGCTAGGAGAGTCCAAATAGGGTGCGGTTTTCACCCACACAATCGTGATCGAACGACGAAGAGCATGGAGGGGGTTTAGATGGGCTATTGGGCTGTGGTGAAGGGGCGCTGGGCTGCGAAGAGAAGGGGGTTTCGGTGCACTCGGTTAACCGTTGGGGCATCAAACGACCTCCAAATGGAACGAGATTTGACGGGCGGTCTACCGGTGATATACCAAGGCCACTCGGCAAATCTCGGTCCATTCCGAGAACGTTTTTATCCCGCTCACGAAACAAGGTCCGAGAGGTGCGACTGGTGCGTGCGAGTGTGTCTGTGCTCAGAACGGACAACGGAGAGAACCGGCGGAACCCGAAAGGATGCAAGTTTTGAAAAATATGCAGATGAAATGCAGATGATGACATGACAAAATGCAACACGCAAGCAAATGACATGGCAACGAAGGCGAATAACTGAAAGACACCTGGCGCATCGAATTAGGGGCGTTACACTTCATCTGAGAAAAAAAAAATCATAGGCAGGTGTAGCTCATTGGCAACGAAGGAGACAAATGTTCAACAGATTTAGATAATACCAGTGTTTAATATATTCCTAGAAATATTAATGACAACTTAGGTACACATGCACACGAATTTACCACACTCACAGACGACAGACCCACTCACACTGCCATAAGGCCTACTGAGTGCTGGACCTTTCAAATTGACGAAATTACCGCATATGCATTCGTATTGACATAAACGACATTAGCCACTGAATGATATTCCGCTTTAGAGAGATAAATAGAGTAACATACTTTTCTTTGCTGGTGGAATAGAGTATCATACCTGAAGTCATAGTTTTTAAAATAGACCGAATAGAGTATCATACCGTGGCTGCCTCTCGTCGCGGTGGCTCGGGTGGGCGATCGACGCCGATCCGGGGCTGCCCCCCGCTGCGGTGGCCCGTGTGCCGGCTGGCTCGTGTGGCCGCGTCTTGCGGTGAAGGCAGGTCCGTCGTGGGTGCTGGGTGCAGTCTGGGTCACCCTGCGCGAGGTGACGACGCCGGGGGCGCGGTGTTGGCCTCCCGTGCTCTGGTGGTCCGTCCTGGGTGCGCGCGGTGACATCCTTCCTGTGGCCCCGCCGCTGATCTGGAAGGTTGCTGGTGGTGCATTCCGCTGGACTGGCTGGATCCGGTTGGAGCGGCCCGTGGTTGTCCGGCTTGGGCAGAGGAGGGTGGTGGTGAGTACTGCTGGTGGAGGTGGTGGGGGTGATGGGAGGTGGTGGCGGTGCTGCTGCAGCCGGTCTTGATCTCACTGCCTTCTGTTGGCGTCGCGGGCACTTCGGTTCTGTTCTCCGATGGGTGTGCAGTGGCGCGCATGGGGCGTGCTGCCGCACCTGATGTATGGCTCCTGCCCAGACCATGGTGGTTCCTAGCCTCAGGCAGTGCTCCTCTACTCCTTGTCGGCATGGTGCATGACAGGGCATGGTGGCCTGCGCTGTGTCCGGGGGCCTGCCCTTGGTCGGCCGTTGATGGATCTGGCGCCTAGTGCTGACGTTTGGTGTTGGTGGTCTCCGCAGGGTGCGTGTCGGTGTACTAAGGTAGGGGTACCTCAGTACCCCAACTTGTGCACGGGCAGCCACAGCTCCCCGCAGCTGGATTCACCACATGCTTGCCGGAGACCATCCCTGCTCCATATCAAGCCATTCAAGAACAAAGTGTACAAGACAGAAGATCGAGACCCCGGCAAGAGGAGCTTGTCGGGAAGGCCGTTCCAGGCTCAAGATTACATCACTCACGCAAGGCCCTGGCGAGAGGAGCTCGCCGGGGAGTCTAGAAGGTTACATCACAGAAGACACGCCTCGGCGCTATACGCCGCGCGAGGGCCCGGGAGCGGCAAGTTCTGAGCCCGACAAGCCCGGGCCCGCAAGATCAAGACCCGGCAAGTTACTTGTCGGGCGAAGCACGTTGTGCACCCGCACTCCGGCTCATCGCCTTGCGCCGCCTTAAGCCCTCTCAGAGAGGCGCGTGGCGGATGGCTGTGCAACCAGTGGGTGCGGTGGCACTCCACGGTGGTGGATCCATCGCCGTGGCGAGACGGAGACGCAAGGCGGGAGCTTTTGGGTCGACGGCGACGGGCATTTAATGCCCTTGTCCCCCTCTGTCAAAAGTAGGTAGAATCCATTGTTCAAGCAATTGAGCTGCCTTTGTTCCCGCACTGTTCCAACTACCACCTCTTTTACATTTTTACCCTTTTCTCCTACGTTGACACCTGTCGGTGACCCCTTGCCCTATAAAAGGAGGCCCATGCACAACGTAGAGGGGGTTCAGTTCGTTTGCCACTCTCGCGTAGGGTAGGGTTCGGATCTGGGCAACTCTCGCACAGGATTCGCTAGTTCAGTTCACTCCACACAACTCCACCATACGCCATTCTTGAGCAAGATCAAATACAACACAAAGCAGCAGTAGGGTTTTACGCGACCATCGCGCCCGGCTGGGTAAAATCCGCCCGCGTGCATCGCCTCGATCCGCTCTCTGTGCCTCCTCCGCCCTCGCATCAACACACGAAGGGCTCCCGGCCCCATAGGTGTCGCGGCGGCGGCTCCCTCAGCGCCCCGCCGCGCCGACATCTTTAGCGCGCCCGGTAGGGGCGTCGAGGTTATCGCGGACCTGATCCGGCGTTAGCGCGCGTTCTTCATCAACCCCTCCAGATTAAATCGGCAACTTCGCCGACAATCTGCGCCATGGCCTCAAGACGAGGGCTTAAGGGTTGCGACCGTCTGCGTCTCACCCACCGCTACGGAGCCAACGGTAGGCGGAGGGACGCCAGCGAAGGGTGGACACCGGCGAGGCACTCGCGGCGCCACGAGATCGTGGGCAGGGCGGATGACCGCGCCTCGGTCTCCGCAGATCCACGTCCATCTCAGCACACTACGACCCAGCAGCGCCATACCACGGGAGGTGGTATCCGCCTGCTGGGGCAAGAACATGCCGGAGGCTTGCGGGATGCTCCGGACCGCTGTCCATGCATGAGCAAAGCGAAAGTGCCGAGACAGGATCCTGCTCCTCCTAACGCTGTTAGGAGTCCGAGCATATCCTGTTCCTCGCGTCGCTCGCCCCGCTCCCCCTCCGCTTTGGCGAGCGCGTCTCCTTGGAACGCTACGCTGCCGTCGAGGATGCGCCATCGAGCTCTAAGTCCGGCAAGGACGGCTCTGGTGCTCACTCCGGCGAGCGTAGCCCCTCGGAGCGCTCTAAGCCCGGCGAGGGCATCTCTGGTGCTCGTTCCGGCAAACGCGCCTCCCCGGAGTGCTGCGCTGCCGTCGAGGACGCGCCATCGAGCTCCACCAGCTAATGCAAAGAAAGCAAGAAAAAGAAAAGCTAAGTCGCTCGAGCCTTTGTGCAGAGCACTCCTTAGTTCCATGCTTTTATATGTTATATCCCTGGTGCGTTCGTCCTTTGTGCGCAAAACCTGTGCGCGGAGGAGCCTGCCCGTGGATAGCCGCACCCTTACTTTGCTTCGAGCACACTCAACGAGTTAAGCGAGCCGCGACCAGCCAGCGCCCTTGTTTCGCTTCGAGTCCGCTCAGCAAGTTAAGTGCGTCGCGACTAGACGCGGCAAGGTTGCTTGCCGGTAGCAACACCAGCCAGCGGGCTGCTGATGTTCCGCACTCAGCAAGTGTGTTGAGCGCCGGCAAGTTCCCTAGAAGCGTAGGGTAAAAGCGCACAAAGGATGTAAAGTAGAGGGTGTAACGTGGCAAGCCTTGCCGTGACATATCCTTCGTATAAGAGACTTGTGCGCGAGAGGAGCCAAGTCGTGGCCCAGTTGCGTACTTGTTTTGTTTCCGAGTCCGCTCAACAAACACAAGTGTGCTGCAGCACCCTTATCTTGCTTTCGAGCCCCGCTCAGCAAGTTAAGCGTCGCAACTGGCCCGGCAAGGTTGTTTGCCGGAAGCGACACCGCCAGCGGGCTGTCCCGCACTCGGCAAGCGTGTTCGCCCCGGCAAGCTCCCCGGGAGCGTAGAGTACAAACATACGAAGGGCAAGGAACGGCATCGTATTGCGTAATCAAGACTTATGTACATATACATGTAAATAATGAAGCTGTTGCAGATCTATCTCAGCCGTTTTCATGGCTGAAATTGCAGCAACAAGGAGGAACCGAAAGATCACACCAGCACCTGGGCCCCAGCAAGCCAGGGTCGCCGGGGGCTGCGAGTGCCAAGATTCTTTCCCTGCAAGCCAGCGTCGCTGGGGGCTGCGAGCACTAAGATTCGTCTCCGGCAAGCCAGCGTAGCTGGGGGCTGCGGAATCAGATGAGTTTTTCATCCCTCGTCATGCATCCTCTTATGGACCGGGAAGAGCGGGGCTGCATCTTTGAACGAACGTGTCTTGTGAAAACCCGTACGCGGAGGAGCCGAGTCGTGGCCCAGTTGCGTACTTGTTTTGTTTCCGAGTCCGCTCAACAAACACAAGTGTGCTGCTGCACCCTTATCTTGCTTCGAGCTTGCTCGCAAGTTAAGCGTCATAATCGCCCGGCAAGGTTGTTTGCCGGAAGCAACACCGCCGGCGGGCTGTCCCGCACCTGGCAAGCGTGTTTGCCCCGGCAAACTCCCCGGTAGCGTAAGAACATACAAGACACGAAACCATGTAAAAGACTCAGTCCGGCAAGCATTCCCCTCTTTTCATTAAAAACATCCTAGCATAGTACAAGTCCATAAGGGATGAAAAACATGATAGAGAGGATTACAAGTTTTAAATGCAGCTAAGGCCCGAGGGCTTACAAATTAAAATATAAGGTGCCCGTGATCCCTCTCCTGTTTCTCTGTTCAGGAGTTCAGGAGGTAGGTCAAGGAGCCCCCGGCAAGATAAGCTTGCCGGGGGGGAAGGGCGCCTAGGAGGCGTGGCGGTGGCGCCGCCGTGCCCGAGAGCTGCGCAAGGTGGCGGGCATGGGGAGCGATGCCGGGAGCTACGGGCGCCAGAAGACGCCAAGAGAACACCCCGGGGGCCGGCCAGGAGCTTGGCGGAGACGAAGGCGTCGGAGGCAGAGCTTGAAGACGGAGTGGCGGGACGTCGGCACGCCGACGAGGGCACCTCACCCTCGTACTCCGATTTAACGGCCTTGCCGCCACTCCCCCTCTTCCTCTTCCGCAGCCTCCCTACGCCAGCCGCCCAAGGAGACGGCCCCGGGGAGTTCAGAAGGCCGGCGACCTGGAGACGGGGTCGCCGGTAGCGCGCGAGGCAGCGGTGTCCGACACCTAGTCGGGCCCGCCATCCCCCTCGTCATCGCTGTCGCTCCCCTCCTCATCACTCTCGCTCGAGGAGGGGCCTTCGCTATCCGAGGAGCTGTCCACACAGCAGCGCACCCGGGTCCCGTAGTCCCCGAAGACCTTGACGGCGAGAAGGTCGCCCTCCATTAACTTGAAATGGAGGGTAAACCCCGCCGTCAAGCTATGGATCCGGGCGAACGTCTTCCACCCTCGGTCGAAGAACATTACGCCGGGGGCTGGGGACACGACACTCACCCGAGTGCCGCTGATCCCGCAGCCCCTCATGCGCAACTCCATCACGTCGGGTGGATCCGGTCCCATCGCGTCCGCAAATGGGGCCGGCAACCGGAGACGCCGACGAGGCGCCCGGCGAAGCTTGATGAAGAACTCCCAGGGGTCATCTCCGGTGTGGACCGCATCGTGGACAGGGGACGTCGGGGGAGACGGGGGAGGCGCACCACCACGACCGCCTCTCCCCCGACCGCCTCGGCCACGCCCTCGGCCTCGTCATGCCACGCCCCGCCCTCCCCTCGTGGCCGGCTCCGCCGCCACGGGGCAGGATAGGGAGAGGTGCGCTGCCTGGAGGCAACCCTCGCCGCCACCGTCGAAGAACCGGGATTCCCTCCTTCCATGGCGGCAAGAAGAACAGAAGATGAAGACGAAGGGAGAAGAGGATGAGTGTGGCCATTGTGCTCCCCTTCCGCCCCTTTTAAAGGGGCGAGGTGGGGGCTCAACCGCCCCGCTCGACCAATCAGGAAGCAAGGAGGCCAGAGGAGCGGGGCCGACTCGCCTTCACCGCCCGTGACGGCTCGGTCTCCCACCTTCGCCGCCCACGACCCCGGTGCATGAGGGCAGCGTGGTATAAAAAGCGGAGCCGAGCGACGGGTGAAGCGACTCGCTGCACCACGATCACGGGTGGGCGCTTTAAAGATCTGCATCGCCGCCCGCGTCTCCCACAACGCCGCAATCGACGCGCGTGCCGTTCTGGGGAGGAGGCGGGAGATGCAGAGTGGATTCGCACACGCCGTGGGCCGTGTGCCCGTGACTGTCTTGGGCCTGGCCCAACAGCGCTCGGCACCGTGTGTGGCCCAGGCAGGGGCTCTGCCGGTGTACTAAGGTAGGGGTACCTCAGTACCCCAACTTGTGCACGGGCAGCCACAGCTCCCCGCAGCTGGATTCACCACATGCTTGCCGGAGACCATCCCTGCTCCATATCAAGCCATTCAAGAATAAAGTGTACAAGACAGAAGATCGAGACCCCGGCAAGAGGAGCTTGCCGGGAAGGCCGTTCCAGGCTCAATATTACATCACTCACGCAAGGCCCTGGCGAGAGGAGCTCGCCGGGGAGTCTAGAAGGTTACATCACAGAAGACACGCCTCGGCGCTATACGCGCCCCGGCGAGGGCCCGGGGAGCGGCAAGTTACAGAGCCCGACAAGCTCCCGGGCCCGGCAAGATCAAGACCCCGGCAAGTTACTTGCCGGGCGAGCTACGCTGTGCACCCGCACTCCAGCTCATCTGCCCACGCGTCGCCTTAAGCCCTCTCCAGAGACGCGTGGCGGATGGCTGTGCAGCCCAGGGGGTGCGGTGGCACTCCACGGTGGTGGATCCATCGCCGTGGCAGACGGAGACGCAAGGGCGGGAGCTTTTGGGGTCGACGGCGACGGGCATTTAATGCCCTTGTCCCCCTCTGTCAAAAGTAGGTAGAATCCACTGTTCAAGCCGAGCTGCCTTGCTTCAAGACTGCTCCAACTACCACCTCTTTTACATTTTTACCCTTTTCTCCTACGTTGACACCTGTCGGTGACCCCTTGCCCTATAAAAGGAGGCCCATGCACAACGTAGAGGGGGTTCAGTTCGTTTGCCACTCTCGCGTAGGGTAGGGTTCGGATCCTGGGCAACTCTCGCGCCTGGGATTCGGCTAGTTCAGTTCACTCCACACAACTCCACCATACGCTCATTCTTGAGCAAGATCAAATACAACACAAAGCAGCAGTAGGGTTTTACGCGACCATCGCGGCCCGAAGCTGGGTAAAAATCCGCCCGCGTGCATCGCCTCGATCTGCTCTCTGTGCCTCCTCCGCCCTCGTACCGAACACACGAAGGGGCTCCCCGGCCCCATAGGTGTCCGCGGCGGGCGGCTCCCTCCCAGCGCCGTCCCGGCCGCGCCGACAGTGCGGTTGGCTCCGGTGGCTTGTCGTGCTTCTTCATCTCTCGAAGGGTTCGATGCTGGTGGTGGTCAGGTGTCATCTTGTTGTAGGGATGTGCTGAAACTCCGGGTGAGAACCCTGCATCGACTATGTCGATGCCGGCGGCAACGACATCTATGGACGCCGTTTTCCTTGCAGGAGGTGCCGTTGTGGAGCTCCAGCACCTACAACTTTTTCTTTGTGGTCTCCGGGTGAAAACCTAAAATCAGGCAATGCCGGATCAGATGGCGGTGTTTTGTGCTCGGCAACACTACCTCCTCGGAGGCGTCATCTTGGAGACCCAAACTACGGCTTTTGTTGTTGTGTGTGGTTGAGGGTGGTCCGTGTGCTAGTGGTGGTGTGACCTGCTCAGGACCGATGGTGGTGTGTTCTTCTTCATGTGTTTCTCTTAGGCTGTCCTATGTGTGGTCTTCGTCCTGCTGCTATGCATGCTCAAGACCCCGTTCAGTTAAGGCGAGCTTCGGTCTCTTGGTCTCGTCTTGGTTCACCTTTGCTCAATGACGCCTCCCCGACTTACTAATCATCTTGAACTTCCATGGCGGAGCTCTCAGTCAAGGTTCGTGTTAAGCTTTGGCACTCGTTGATTGTGGAAGCTCCTCTGTTGTGCCCTGGGGTTTGATACGCACGCCGGTGCGGTGCGTTAGGCTGTTTGTAGAGTATTGGTATTGTGATCCCTCGACGCACCCCTCATCTACCTGGTCATGTTAGTTTGCTAGTTAGGTCTTGCCTTATGTTGGGCGTCCTGTTCCTCTCTTCTTCTTGTAACACTTGTTACTTATATGGTTTTTGGCTTGGTTTTTCTTATAAACCGGGTCAATTTGTTAAGGTTATCGATCCGATTTTCCTTATAAACTGGGTCATTCTCCTGGCATTATGGCCACTTTGAGCAATATATTCAGGTGGAGGGACTCCTCCACCGGTGATTCTCAAAAAAAGAAAGACCGAACTAACGGTGAACCAGCGCCCTGCCCAATTTTGTTAGGTGTAGCAGTCTTTTAGTAAAAAAAAGAATTTGAAAAAGGTGCATCAACAAGGAAACAAACACCTAATGTAGGACCTTGAGAAGAGGTGTCTAGAGGGGGGGGGTTGATTAGACACTAAGTACCAAAGTTGCAGTTTTTAACTTCTTTAGGTTTAAGTGGAGTTTAGGCACAAGTTTAACATACACAATACATAACAAGCAAGCATGCAAAGAGTATATGAGCAGCGGAAAGTAAAGCATGCAACTTGCAAGAATGTAAAGGGAAGGGTTTTGGAGGATTCAAACGCAATTGGAGACACGGATGTTTTTGTCGTGGTTCCGATAGGTGGTGCTATCGTACATCCACGTTGATGGAGACTTCAACCCACGAAGGGTAACGATTCTTGTGAGTCCACGGAGGGCTCCACCCACGAAGGGTCCACGAAGAAGAAACCTTGTCTATCCCACCATGGCCGTCGCCCACGAAGGACTTGCCTCACTAGCGGTAGATCTTAACGAAGTAGGCGATCTCCTTGCCCTTACAAACTCCTTGGTTCAACTCCACAATCTTGTCGGAGGCTCCCAAGTGACACCTAGCCAATCTAGGAGACACCACTCTTCAAGAAGTAACAAATGGTGTGTTGGTGATGAACTCCTTGCTCTTGTGTTTCAAATGATAGTCTCCCCAACATTCAACTCTCTCTCATAGGATTTGAATCTGGTGGAAAGAAGATTTGAGTGGAAAGCAACTTGGGAAAGGCTAGAGATCAAGATTCATATGGTAGGAATGGAATATCTTGGCCTCAACACATGAGTAGGTAGTTCTCTCTCTGAAAATGTATGCTGGAAGTGTAGGTTCAGTCTGATGGCTCTGTCCACGAATGAAGAGGAGGTGGAGGGGTATATTTAGCCTCCACACAAAATCTAACCATTACACACAATTTACCAAACTCGGTGGGACCGAATCAACAAACTCGGTTGGACCGATTTAGCAAATCTAGTGACCGTTAGGATTTTCGGTGGGACCGATATGCAACTCGGTAGGACCGATATGGTTAGGGTTATGGCATAACGTAATCTCGATGAGGCCGATTACACAAACTCGGTGAGACCGATTTTGATAATTAGCTAACCAGAGAGTTGGTCAGGCAAACTCGGTTGGACCGATTACACAAACTCGGTAGGACCGATTTTGGTAATGAGTCAACCAGGAAGTTTGCATTGTAATCTCGGTAGTACCGATTGCTCAAATTCGGTGAGACCGATTTTGGTAATGGACATACACAGAGAGATTACAATCCCATCTCGGTGAGACCGAGATCCCTATTGGTAAGACCGATTTGCCTAGGGTTTGTGGCAGTGGCTAAGACATCTGAACTCGGTGGCGTCGGATAGAAAGAATCGGTGGGGCCGAGTTTGACTTTAGGTTTAGGTCATATGTGTGGAAGTGGGAAAGTAGTTGAGGGTTTTGGAGCATATCACTAAGCACTGTGGAGCAAGAAACTCATTAAGCAGCACCTCATCCCTTCTTGATAGTATTGGCTTTTTCTATAGACTCAATGTGATCTTGGATCACTAAAATATAAAATGAAGAGTCTTGAGCTTGAAGCTTGAGCCAATCCTTTGTCCTTAGCATCTTGAAGGAGTTCCCACATCCTTTAGTCCATGCCACTCCATTGTTGAACTTATCTGAAACATGCTAGATAAAAGTGTTAGTCCAACAAGAGATATGTTGACATTAATTACAAAAACCACCTAGGGAGCACTTGTGCTTTCACCTAACCTTCTCGCAAGGCACGGTAAAAGACCAATAACCAACTAGGCTAATAACACCTTTTGTTTTTTTTCAATTGTTTACATCAATTTTAAGTGTATTTATCTAATGTGAGGTCAAAACTTTAAAAAATACCTTAAATATTACTTTTTTTGGTCACAAATGAGCTGATGCACCAACGGTCCGACCGGTAATAACCTACACCTACAACCTTACCGGTTTGGTTTTTAAACTATGCCTGAAGTTTGATCCATGGTAGGACGAAGGTGTGACCATCCTTCAAACCATCCATCCAATGGTTGGTTCTCACTAGCATCAGTCACAATTTGTGGTTTGGAAAGATAGAAGTAGTTGCGGAAAATTGAGATTCATTTCGAGATAAAGGCAAAATTCATGGAAGTAGATGTTACTAGATGTTTTCATTTCGTGGTGATTTATGCGAGGTACTAGGGAAAGTGCTTGGCTTAACACAGGCTACATGTGAACTCGTTTTTAAACAAGGGAAATGCTGAAACCTGATGTCAGACATTTACGCATGGCATATCAAACATTTTTCATGACAATTTATATTGGCGTGAGGATGACAAATTTATTTTGCAAGGACGGCAATTTCCTGGCATAAAATAAACTGAAATGAATTTGTCATGCTCGCGAACTAAACTTGCAATCCTCGGTGAATATAAATTATCAAGAAAAACATTTGATTTGCCATGCCTAAAAATCTGACATTCACTGGATATTCGGGAGTAATGGAGACCAAAGATATTTTTGAAGTTATTTAAATACAAAAAACTCGTGCATGTATTAAATGGAGAGCAACTTGTTTCTTTGAAAAAAATGGACTTTTCTGCGGGGAAAATGGACAGTAACTCGGCACTGTAAATTTTTATACAAAAGTATGACTGTCAATATCCGTGGAAGAAACATAAGCAGAGTTTTCACAAGTTACATAATATGTACTGTAATTGATTTTGTATTTTTTCTATTCTTTCTGCAGACGGTCATAGTTGCTAACCCAAATTGCAAAGAAAACTGTTTAACCATCTTATGCATTTAGAGCAACACAAACACGCCGGCCTATTTCGTCCGCACGCGTCCCTTTGGATCGCGGTGGACGCATGCCTTTTTCGTCCGCTTGCCAACCATTCGCGGCCCATTGTTTAGCCTAATTTGCATCAGCGCGGACACGAGACGGACGCGCGCACCGCGTGAAAACTACTCCCCCTGGCCCGCCTGTCGGTTGGCAAAACCTCCACCATTCCCTCCAATTTCTCAAAAACCCTCCCGCCCGCCGCGCGCTTCCAGGCGCTCACCATGGACGACGCTCTCGATGCCGCCGCCAGCCTCGCCTCCCTCGCCTCGTTCGGCCTCACCTTCGCCCCCTCCGGCAAAAGTAAGCCCACGCCTCTCGCAAGACCGCCGCGCCGCCAAAGAAGACGCTGACGCCGGAGGAGCGGGCTATGCAGTCGGCCAAGAGGAAGGTGCGGAGGCATGCGACGGACATAAGGGACGAAGCAGCGGCTGTCGCCGCCCTCCCCGCTAGCGCGCAGCAGGAGGATACTAACGCCCACGTCGCGGCGGCAACGAGGGAGGCCCTGTTCTACCTAGCGTTAAACCCTGGCCAGCTCGGGCTCGTCAACGCCGTTGTGGCCGCGGCCAGCACCGGCTCGTCCGCGTTTCCTCGGATGGTGCTGCCGGAGCAGCCGCGCACGTCGGCAACGCACCCGATCCCCGGCTTACACGTCTATCCGCAAGCCTCGCGACTCTCCGGGGAATGCTCGCCGAAGGTGAGCGTGGTGGCTCCTTCCACGCCCGCGCCTGCGCCCATCGACCTCAACATCGCTCCGAGGAAAGCCGTGGAGGAGGTTGGGGAGGGCGAGAAGCCACGACCGCGGGGGAAAGACCAACTCTAAGAAGGAGGACAATCGGGATGCAGCGTCGATCGCCTTGATCGCAACCGTGGAGGGCATGATGACCAAGGACTCAAGGGAAGAGAAGTGCCGGCAAGACAATGAAGAGCAAATGAACGCTTTCATGGAGATCCAAAGGAGGAGGCTTGAGATGGACGCGGAGAAGCAACCAAGATGCTTGAGATGGAGGCGGAGAAGCAAAACAAGATGCTTGAGATCGAGGCCGCCAATGCAAAGACCAAGGCGAAAGAACTGGTCGAACTCCCGACCTTTTGTGTCTGCCGGCCGCGGGCAAGCGACAGCAAGAACTGTGTGATGGTCTTTTGGAAGGCTGGCATTGTATGCGGGCCACTGGCATGATCCATGATTGCATGCCTTTTAAATTTGTAGGCGGATATGAAATGGGTCTCTTGCAGTGGGCGTACGGCTGATCTAAAAAAACAAGGTGGACGCCGAGCGGACGGCCAATCCAAACAGACGAAAAATAGACAAAATCACCGTCCATTTAGGTCAGCGCGTTGGAGTTGCTCTTGTGTTATTTTTCTGCACGCATGTTTGTTTTCAAGAAAGTTTCCTCCGAGATTTCTCAGCTTTTAATCTGAACGCAAACCAGTCGCAGTATGTTTCGAGGGATGGTGTGAACTTTTTATGTTTGTTTGTTGCCAAACAATCCTTTTCACGATGAGGAACTGAATTACAATATGCATTTCCGATTTGCAAAAGGAAGAAAAACGGAAATATGCATTTCCCCATGCATGTATACGCGCACGCGGATCGTTTTCACATGGCGACGGCAAGCACTGTGGTACTGTTACGTGCGCGCAAGCTTCCGAGCGCGGTGGAGGCTGCTTTTAGTGTTGTCAACTCGTACACCCCAAGCACTTAAATGAAGTCAGCCCGTACGTCTTGTCTACTCCTCCGTTTCTAAATATAAGTCTTTATAGAAATTTTAAATAGACTATCACATACAGATGTATGTAGACATATTTTAGAGTGTAGATTCACTCATTTTACTTCGTGTAGTCACTTATTGAAATCTTTAAAAAGACCTATATTTAGAAAAGGGGGGAGTACAACTGCATGCACACACACCATGTACGCTGCTGATGTGAGCTTCGCGTAATGCATGGAACTCAACGTGTGTGGCTGAAGGAAATGCAACGATGTTTCATTGCTTCTTGTTCAGTTTTTGGAGAGAAGTCATTTAAAACATGGTCTCCAACCAAAGGTGCTCCTTTTGTAATTTTGGAATGTTGTTGTGCTGAATTTTGCAGCCAAATGTTTTTTAGCAAATTTTACATGAAATCACAAATTAAAGGGTATCCTTTGCAAAGATTACCCTGAATTACTTTGATGATAACAAGTGGTGTAATGCATGTGCGTCCTTTGTTGCCATCAGGGACATGAGGTTCAATGTATGTTTTTTTCTTCCTAGATTTGTTTAAAAAACTTGAAATATCTCGTGAACCGAGAGTCCGAATTATAAACCGGTATCACTGTTGTATTCCTCATGTCGAGATTATCGAAAGAGATCTGAGGTTCATTGGTTTTGATGATAATATTTTCGGGGAAATTGTGGTCCCAACTAAACTAACATGTGCTGCCAACGCGAACTAAACCGTGCTTCCACCTAATGCTCCTCAATTTTTGTGCTTCCAACTATTACTAACATTCGTGCTCTCAACTACACTAAAGTATGCTTCCAATATGAATTATTCGTGCTTCCACCCACTAGGAAATCCGTGCCCCCGCTAGAAGCACACATGTGCTTCCATTGTGAACTAACACATATTATCACATAGCACTACTAAGAGAAACCTTAAAGATAGGAATTTAGTAGTAGTGCTTGTTATGGGGCCAGCGCTACTGCCACTTAGTCGTAGCGCTGGTTGACAAAAAGCGCTAAAGGCACCAAGTAGCAGTAGCGCTGGGCCCCCTGGCAGCGCTACTGCTAAGTGTTCCTATGGCCACCTGCAGGGGCTACACGTAGTAGTAGCGGTTGGCTGGAACCAGCGCTACTCCTAGAGACATAGCAGTAGCGCTGGGCCACCAACCCACCCCTATAACTAAGCCTGCACGGTGGGCCCAACTTAGTAGTAGCGCTGGGCCACCAGCCAGCGCTACTGCTAATGCTACCTTAACCCCCCTCCCCGCTGGCCTGATCACTCTCCCTCCCACAATCTCATTGTCTAACACCCGCTGCCGCCGCCCGCTGCCGTCGTCGCCTGGTATGTCTCCATTCCTCCCTTCTCGTCCCATCCCTCCCTCTGATCCCGCCTCTCCTTCCATCCCTCGCCCTTGTCCCTCCCCGCTTCCTCCGATCGACCCCCTCTTCCTCCATCCCTCTCTCCCTCTGACCCTCTCCCTCCCTCTGATCCCTCCTACATTGCATAGATAGATGAATAGATAGATGGTTAGAATATATATATATATATATATATATATATATATATATATATATATATATATATATATCACTACTAGGAAAAGGCATGCTAGTGGCGCACCAGTTTTGCCTTCTAATGGCGCATGGCTGGTGCGCCACCGGCATCACGCCATTAAATTTCTTTCTAATGGCGCTTTTGTGATGCGCCATTAGTACTGCTCACAGTGCGCCATTAGAATGCCTCCCAGGGGCCATATGTACAAATGTGCTATGGCATTCTAATGGCGCATTACAAGTACATGCGCCATTAGTGTGATGATCACAGTGCGCCATTAGTGTCTTTTGTGGTGCGCCATTAGTATGAATATTAGGTTTTTTTTTTGCTTTTCTGGTTTTTGCACAGATTACAAAATATATTATTGCATAGAATATAGACAGCAGCACACAGCAACATCAAATTCATCTAATACAATAGAAGATTAGTCTCCGAATACAATTCATCATATTAGTCTCCGGATTCAAAAGACCGGACAAAGATAAAACATTACAAGTCTCAAGACCGCGAGTATCGAGTTTGCCTTCACATTACAAGTCGATATCGATCATCTAAACTACCATCACATAGAAGAGAGCTGTGGTCATCATGATGAGCATCATCGCGATCAAACTGGTCTTCATCCGGTTCCTCCAACGCTCCCTCCTCTCTCCCGCTAGATAGCGGGCGTATCTAGATTCGGCCTCCGCCCTAGTGGTGTACCCTTTGTAACTGTTACCGCTGAAACGGTGAACCTGTCTCCGACACTCCTCCCAGTCATCGTAGACTCCGGGAACCTTACCCTTGTACACGACATAAGACGGCATCTCTATGCACAAGCCAAACAACATACAATACATAAGCAATGTGTAAGTATGCAACAAAAGGATCGGAAGAGAAAAGCAAGACATTAATAGCACGATTCATGGTCCTACTAATAAAATAGCATCGATTACATCTAAGTTGAACAACCGTCCAAACCAAAGAGACATACGAATTCATTAAAAAGTTTAATTACAACATGAACCAATCAATGTTTGAACTACACATCACTACTTTCGACTCGACTCATAGGACGGGGCGTGGATGAAGCCGCCGTCTGTCGCGATGGTCATGAAATCGCGATCGTTGTCACCTGCATTTGTAGCATTCCATCTATCTCCTTTGTTGGACGGTTGATTTCTGAGGAAGAACTGCCCCGACGTATGAAGGACATCTTGATGGATGATGTCCGCAAACTCCGACTGGATGCGAAAGAATTCTTGTCTGAGGTCCGCGTCCTGGACTGCCGACAAGCTTGCGGCCCAATCTTTGAGACTATCTGGTAGCAGAAGGTGATGATGGTCCCTTACGATCGCCCGCATGTGATGGAGGGCGTAGTAGGCATCCTTCTGACCGCCAGGCGGCTGCTTGACGCAGCAGAACTTCGTATTGTGTGAGAAGATGTGCTTGCCGCCGTTCATTTAACCGGCCCGGTGAAGGTGCCTCCAGTTAGGCGTGGCGGGAGAACATCATCAAGAACTTTCTTCACATTTGTGTAGTCTATCATGGAGTTACGGTTCGGGTCGAAATCGTGGCCATGGAATATTTCGGCTTAAGAGGATGAGTGTGCAATGTGTGTCACCGCACGAACACGGAATGTTAGAAAAAAGAACGATCGAAATCTAAGAAATCATATGTTACGGGCGGTTAAGGGATGACTTACTCGGAAAGTAAGGCACAAGGAAGTTATCCTTATCTGCGTTTGCGAATGAGCGCCGAGGTGTGAACTCGCAACTTGGCGGTCCCCGCTGCTCAAGTGCTTGGCACGCATATAGAAGGGGTCGACTATCACGATGTCCGGGTATTGTCTCTAATGATCCGCATCTGCATGCTTTCGAAAACAGCCGAACGAAGGTGTAGTGCAACGGATGAAGGTTAAACATAGCAAAGATGTCATCAAACCGCGGGACGATCATACCCCGATGTCGCCATCCACAAAGCCCTTGCTCTCGGCACCTTGGCCACGAAAACCGGTATGCCACATCCTTCTCTCGAGACGCCGCTTCTCCAAAATCAGAACAACATCATGCAGACTCCGCATAGCACGGTTGCAGCATTCAGCATATTTGGCGGTAGCGTCGCCCTACCGCCACATGCACCCTCCTCGAGATATCCTTAGGTGAAGGTGGCCCGCCCCGAGCACGGATCGAACTTCGGTGCCGGCTGGCTCGCACCGGCGCCCTTGTTAGTCTTTCGTTTCGGCCCTTCTTCTTGATCTCCGTAATGGGACCGAGTTACGCTCACAGACCGCCTTCTTCGTGTTGGGGCTGATAATATTTCGCGCCTCAGCTATCTCGAGGCTCGGTGAAAACGGGAGCTGGGCGTGTCACGAGAACTGAACGCCGACGGCGCTTGTTGCAATTGGATTTCTCCGCCGTACCAGCTAGATCGCGGTGGTCTTGGCTGGGTTCTTGAGAAAGAGGCCCGCAGAAATCGTCGGCGTACCCATGTTCAGCAAAGTACTTGTCAACTTTGGTAAATGTACCGTCGTCGTTGTCGCCGCCGTCCGGATCTGTGCCATAGGGCTGTCCGGATCTGTGCCATAGGGATGTCCGGCAGGTCGGTAGCGTTGCTGCGTTCTTGCCATGGCTTGGCGCCGACGACCGGGCGGTCTTGTGCGTGGGTGGTGTCCCCGCCCCAAACGAATCGGCTCTTCGCCATAGCAGGGCCAGCTTATGCAGGTGCCGAGGGTCATCTCATCTTCTTCGTCGGCCCCGGTGGTCGAATCGGAGGTAACAACTCGTCGCAGCTCGGCAGCACCGGACCACTTCAACCCTATACATTGTGGGTGGCATCGGATTACCGTGGAACATGGGGTTGCCGGTTGAACGATTTTGCCCTTGGCGACATCGACCAACTCGGCGCCCACGGCGCGTAAGAGTGCAAGGAACGTCGGCGGTGCCCTGCGAAAACATGTGTAGGGCGTCGAGGATGCCCATCAAAGGCAAGGAGATGAAGTCATCGGCCGAGAGGCTTAGTTACCGTGATGCCGTCAAGCTCGGCTAATGTCGAGGCACCGCCAACGGCGGGGCGGTAATCGACGGAGGGGCGCTTTCTGGCGAGTGCGGCGGCGACACCCGGTGCATTAAGCTCAATACCGTGCGGTGCCGGAGACACGAATACCGCCCCGCCGGAGACACCAATGGCGCCGCCGCGGAGACACCAATGGCGCCGCCGCGGAGACACCAATGTCGCCGCCGCCGAAGACACCAATGGTGCCGCCGCCGCCAGGCGAAGGTTGGCCATGAAGCTAGGAACCGGGAGGACCCTTTGGCGCCCGCAATCCACGTCGTCGCCCATGAATCAACGTAGGCACCATGGCTTCGAGCTTCGTTTCCAGCTGTTGTTCCACTTGCTCTTGGACAAGCTCCGGAATCCGCGCCACTTGTGCCTTGAGTGCTTCAACCTCGCGCGTCTGGCTTTCCGAGCTGGCCTTTTTCTCCTTCCGCACACCAGCGGTATAGTATGACCCCCATTTTGTGGACAAGCCTTTGCCGGCCACACGACCAGCTGACGTCGGCTTATCGAGCTTATCCTTCTTTTTCATCACGTTCAACGCCCTATTTAAAGGGGTGTCGAAAGGGGAGCTCTTAGACGACCCCGCGCTACTGCTTTCATTGTCCTGCGAAAGGAACATGAGCCATTTAGAAATATTGGTGATTAATTAGAGTGCAGCCATATGGAGCTAATTACGGGGTGTATTCCTTACGAGAACAAGCTCAAGCGCCTGGTCTTCGGATCCGTGGTAAGCTCCTTTGTTATCGGGTCCTCCTTGTACCGGCCCCGATATAGTTCTGGTCCGCTTGTGACGCTGTATTTCTCAAGCGGGCGGTAGGCCTTGCTCGGCCCGCTCCGCGTCCTCCTTGTCCCATATAGGCTCCGCCACTCTATAACCGCCGGACCGAGTTTGTGTTCCCTAAGTTCAACTCCGCATTTCTTTCCCCATCGACTTGATTCGAGCTTGCGGGCTCGCACTTGATCTTGAACTCCTTGTACTCATCTTCGCTCATCAAATGATATTTCGCCTTGATCTTGTCATAACTATCACCTTTATCAATCATTCTCTTCACCGTGCTTCTCCAAGTAGACAGGCCGTGCTCATCTTCGTGAGGCGGCATTGTTCACTCTATTCCCCGAGGCGTGTGTTTTCAAATTCGTCGGGAACTTGTATCGCTCGTGCAGCCGTGAAGAGGAGGCTGCGCAAATTCCCTCGGTCCTTATGCCTAAGGTTCTCGGTGTTGATCGAGACGGTGCTCGGAGAATGCACCGAGCTGAACCGCGTGCACTTTGACTATATGTTTGGGCTCCGTTGGATTCCGTCGAGTCCACTTGAGTGAATTCCTCCTTGACGGTGCGGAGCGCATTCGGCGCCGGTCCTT
Organism: Aegilops speltoides; assembly: GCA_021437245.1. Taxonomy (NCBI): domain Eukaryota; kingdom Viridiplantae; phylum Streptophyta; class Magnoliopsida; order Poales; family Poaceae; genus Aegilops; species Aegilops speltoides. The sequence goes on from CM038141.1 coordinate 77,345,866, forward strand.
CCTTTGCTTCTTCGGTTGGCTGCCATCGTGTGTGCGCCACCATCATCGATGGTGGCATCCTCGGCGGCACCATCGGTGGTGTCATCCCGACGCCACTAGGGGTTGTGTAATCAGGATCGGTGTCTTCCGCAAGGCGTCATCATAGCGGTGAGGTTGTTGTTCCTCCAACTCTTGGGACATCTCCTGAATTGCTTGCCGCCTCAACCACCGGCCTCATCGTTGTGGGCCATGTTTCTCTCTAAATAGGAAAAAAGTTTGGTCAAAAAGATGGTTATTGTCAAGGAACAAGATCATGGTCTCATGATTTAGGGTTGGGCCTAATCACTTGGCTCTATTGCCACCTATGTTGGGTTTATCATCTAGGGTTTATCGATGCTAGCGATAATTCTAAGTTGGGCCTAATCACTTGGCTCTATTGCCACCTATGATTTAATGCAGCAAGAATGGCAGGGCAGTTGATCCTACTTAACTAAGTACTAAGATAGCCCGGCCCATGCATTAGTCGCAAGTACCCCATATGTCCTATTTTTAGCAAAGTCATGCTAAAATTCACGGAAAATTTCAGCATGACCTTTGCTGAAAATAGGACATATGGAGTACCCGAATTTGCCGGAACGGAAGTTAATCGACATTCCGGCAAACTCAAGGGCCTCTCGGGGTACCTGCAAATTTGCTTGCTGAGACTCATACTAGTTTACAGAGGGAGTAACAGAACAGCACGAGATATAATCATACTCAGAAGGTCATAATCAGAAAATTCCAAAGCGTCAACCATCAACATCCCTACAGACCCGTGCACCATTCAAAGAGGGGTTCACAAGTTCCTAACACTAACACACAAAAAATATATAAGACAGATCCAAAACCTGTACAGCACACAATTTACACCAAGAAAGCCAATCAACTAGTAATAGAACAGTGCAGTTAAAAACATGTTATGAGGGGAAGGGTGGAGGGGGCTTAACCAATACAATAATTAGGTAACCACCGATGCGAGTAAGTGCCAGGAATGTGATATGATGAAAGTTTACAAGCTGTAAAAGCACACATTGTTGCTTCAACTACAGCTTCTGAGTAAAGACAAAGTAAATGACATACAGATGCACTTCCTATTGCCGACATGTGAAATCGGGTTGCTAAACCAGCAAAGATGAAGCACTTTCAACGCCAGATCTAGACCCATAGTCTCGCACCATTGAAATGTGACATCCTAGAAGCTTCTGATTCTGTAACAGAAGCAATTTTTGTTACCCTAGAGGAGAGAGACGGGGAGAGGCGCCACGGAGGAGAGGGATGGGGGACGGATGGGGGTGCGGGAGGGAGCACGGGCTAGTGGTAGAAGATGCGAGGCGAGGCGGTTAGCTGCTCTCTGTGATGCTGGGCGCTGGCCTTGGCGGAGGACGGCGAGCGGAGCTTGGCGGGCGGAGGAGGGAGGAGAGAGGGCCTGCTGGGCGCGGGCGGAGGAGGGACGGCGAGGATGCTGGGCGGGCGAGGGGGCGGTCGTCGTCTCCTCTCGCTCGGGGCGGGCGGGCGCGCGGCTGGGCAGCGACGGCACGGCAGGGGCGACGGAGGCTGTGAGGGGGGATCTGGCGAGGAGAGGAGAGAGGCCGAGAGGAGATAGGTGTTGAGGATGCTTTCTAATGGCGCACCACGCCCCCGGCGCCATAAGTCTGAATGTTCTAATGGCGCACCACCTCTCGTGCGCCATTAGAATGTTGTTTTTATCTACCACCGTAGCTATATCTACAGCCCAACCCTTTCTACAACCGAACCCACCCACTAGCCCGGTGGTCAAGACTCTGACACACACACAGGAGGTCCTGGGTTCGATTCCAGGATCCCCAATATTTTTATGCATTTTAAATGGTTTTTTAATATTTATTTGTGTTTAAATATGTTCAAACTTGTTTAAATCATAACAGTAATATTTTTTATGCATTTTAAATGCTGTTTTTTATATTTATTTGTGTTTAAATATGTTCAAACTTGTTTAAATTATAACAGTAATATTTTTTATAAAAATAGTAAAAAAATTTAAAAAGTGCTCCGGCGGTGGAGCGGGGGAGGGTTGCGATGGGTGGAGCTAGCGGGGGAGGGTGCGGGTGCGATCGAGATGGAGGGGGATCGAGATCGAGATGGAGGGGGAATCGAGATCAAGTGTCCTCATGAATTCAAAAAGTGCCCATGAAATTTAAAAATATTCATGATATCAAAAAGTGCCCATGAAATACAATCGAGAAATGAAGTCTACGATTTAAATACAATCGGTCTTAGCTAGCTATCTGTTCACAATCTTCTTGCCCTTCTTTTTCGCAAACGGAGTTCTTCTGTGGAACGGACGTCCTTTAGGTAGGGTGGTCCTGCTTCTTCTTGTGGTGTGTGCTGCTACTTCATCGTCGTCGTCATGTTCGATCTTCGGGTCGCCGTACTTGTCGAAGTCTTGCTCATTGGCTACTCCATCCATTCCGATGATCTTCCTTTTGCCTCTCCTCACGACAACACGACTGGGCTTTGGCGGGTCGGTAATGAAGAAGCATTGGTCCACTTGGGAAGCCAGTACCCATGGCTCATTTTTTGCGGTGACGTTTGCGCCCGCGGTCTTGGATTTGGCTTCGGGTATAACCATGGTGGTGAAATACCGGTCTTCTTTTATGACGTTTTTGGCCCATCTGACACGGAACATCGGGACCTTCTCTCCGGTAGCTCTGCTCCCAGATCTCCTCGATCCTTCCGTAGTATCTGTCCTTGTCGTTACCGGTGTAGGATTCCATCGTTACCCCGGAGTTCTGATAACCATCGCTCTTCATGTCCTTGTCCTCGGTGTAGAATGTGTAGCCGTTGATATCGTACGCCTCATAGGTCATCAGGTTGTGCTCGGCGCCCTGTGACAAGGCGAATAGTAGTTGTTCTTCCGCGGAAGAATCCTCATGTAAAGGGTACGACAGAAGCTTCTGCTTGAACCAACGCGTGAAACATGAGTTGTGCTCTTTGAGTATATCTCCGTCCGTCCTCTGTTGGCCTCGGTCATTGTACGTCTTCTTAATAAAGGTTTTGTGCTCTACCACCCAAGGATCGACCACGCCTATGTGTTGTAGCGCGACTAGGTTTGCTCTTTCAAAGTCGGCGAGTCGACCCTCGGCCGACATGCATTTCGCGGCGACCCTCATGGTGACCCCATCCAGCGAGCCCGCCAAGGTGCTCGCTGACGGGCGGACCAACGGGTTCTCGATGCCTAGATAATTCGTGCGAGAGGAGATGCACTCTTGATTAAAGCCCCGCTATGCTTCCTCTCGACGTGACATGTTGCGAACGTATCCTTTGATGACACCATTCATCCTTTCGAACGGCATCATCTGTGTGAGAGCGTCGGCCCGAGTTGGATGATATCCTCCACTATATGGACCAGCAGATGCACCATAACGTCGAAGAATGCGGGCGGAAGTACATCTCAAGCTCGCATAGTATCACCACGATCTCTTCCTGTAGCCTTCGAGTTGCCTCACGCCAATCGACTTCCGAGATGACGTCGAAAAAGTTGCACAGGCCAAATAGCGTTTCACGGACGTGCGCGCCCATTATCCCACGGATTGCAAGCTGGAAGTATCTGCGTCATCAAGACGCGTGGCGGTCGTGAGACTTCATCCCGCTGAACTTCGCTTCACTGGGTCTAGGTATCTCGCTTATCTTCCCGCAGAATCAGAAGGAAGTTTTACTCCTAGGAGGCGGTGAAAAATTGCTCGATCTCCTCCTGACTTAGAGTGAAGCACGCGGGAGGGTAGTCATTTCCGGTCTTCTTGGCCTTTTTGCCTTTGCGACGACTTTCCGTGTCCTGCTTCGCCTCATCATCATCATCATCATCATCATTAGCGTGAAGCTCCTGCCGATGCCCATTGATTTCAAGTCGCCCTTGCTTTCGCCCATCTTTGGTCCTCTCGGCATGTTGAGCGGGGTACCAAGCGACTCTCGCACACGTTCTTCGTGATATGCATGACATCAAGGCTGTGAGGCACACGGTGGATCTTCCAAGACGGCAAGTCCCGTAAAACAGACCTCGTTTTCCATACCTTCAGCAGCGGCTCTGGCGCCTTCGCATCTTTCGGCGGTGGGCGGTCTTTCCAATTTTTCAACAGCTTGTCTATTTCCTCGCCGCTCCTCGTACATCGGCGTTTTGGGTTCGGTTTCACCATCGAACAGATCCTTGCGTTTCTCCACGGGTCATCGTCGCGAAGCCACCTTCGATGTCCCATGAACACGGTTTTCAAGACCCGGATCTCTATCTAGTGGCGATACGTTGTGTCATCCATGCACCTTACGCATCCGTAAAATCCGTGGACTACCTGCCCCGCGAGATATCCGTAATCGAGATAGTCGTGCACCGTCGTGAGCAAAGGCGGCTCTCATAGGGAAATATTCTTTCTCTGCGGCGCCCCACGTATTGGCTGGCGTTTTCCACAGCGTGTCTAGCTCCTCCTTCAAAGAGCCCCAGATCTGATTGATGTCGTTCCTGGTTGTTTCGCCCTTCAATTAGCATACTCATGTGAATGTACTTCCTCTTCATGCACAACTGGGGGAAGGTTGTACATCCACACAAACACAGGCCAGGTGCTATGTGTGCTTCTCTCGGCTGCCAAACGGATTGACTCCATCGGTGCTCGCGCCAAAGACGATGTTCCTTGGATCCTTCCCAAATTCAGGGTCTTGGTTCAACGCTTGCCACCGCTCGCATCCTTAGGGTGACTCAGCATCTTGTCTTTTTATCTATCTCCGGATCATTTGCGTCATCTTTCGCTTCTTCTCCTCCCTATCCGCGTGCCAACGCAGGAGCTTTACTACCTTAGGGTCCGCGAATACCGCCGCAGACGAGGAGTGATCGGAAAGTACCACACCGATTTTCGAGGAGCTTTCTTCCTCTTCTTGTATTGAGTGACGCCAGACACGGACATATGGTAGACTCCGCGTGCTCGCCCCGATAAATGATGCAATTGTTCATGCACACATGGTATTTCACGGCGGTAAATCCAGAGGACACACGATTTTCTTCGCCACCTCGAAACTGGTCGGGCACTTGTTCCCCTTGGGAAGACGTTCGTGCGTAATGACATGTTCTCGTCGAAGCACGCGCCGGTCATTTTGTGTTTTACCTTCATCTCGAGCCATGAGCGTTACTTTCAAAGGGTATCCTCGGGCCTGCATCCTTCATACAACGGAGTAACGCGTCTATCTCCAGTTGATCCAGCTTGGCTTTCTCTCGGGCGGCAGCTCTTGCGTTATCCGTCCGCTTGAGAAGCAGCTCTTGAATATGAGGGTCCCGCACCCAGCCTCCATCGTCGTCTGCTCCGGCATCTTCATCTTCATGATCATGCCCTTCGCCTTGATCTTCCTCATCATCATGTACGACATCTTCTACATGAAGATCGTGTACAAGATCACCGCCGTGATCATGTCACGAGATTCTTCGTCTTCTCGCCCGCCCGCCACGGTGGTACTTGTCTTGTTGCCCTTCCTCATTTCTTGCCCGCCCCGCCATAGACGACTTGATAGTCATCTTAATCACCTTGCCACCGATAGCCATCCATGAAACCACGCAAGAGCAGGTGGTCCCGCACCTGCCGGAATCCGGTCCGCAATAAGGCTCTTCAACTTGCATCTTCGACATGGACATCTTATCTCCGTCTCGTTCTTTTGAAGCATCTCGGCCTTGCGGAGCTCAAAACCTATTCACGATGCCTTCGGTCATCATGCGGACCATAATGGTCGTCATGGGTAGAGCAAAACGATATGTTAGAACCAAGAAAAATTTGGCATGACCTTCCCTAAAAATAGGACCAAAAGAATGCATAGTGCCAAAACTCGCCAAACGGAAATGAATCAAAACATTCCGCAAAATATTGGCAACTATCGCATATTTCAAATACCAGTACCTTCAAACACAAACATATATGCAACACCACAAACACTTGCAACACCACAAACATACATAGATCTAGCTAGGCCACAAAAAGTGCATGTGCACGTTGTTGGAGCGAGCTAGGGAGAAAAAAAGTAGATCTATATCATGAAGATAGCTTTCCTTACTTACCTATCAAAACTAGGTAATTTCACCACTTAATTTTGTTGAATCTATGGTGGAAATGAGGTGAGGAGGAGGAGATGGTCAAATCTTGGAGAAGGAGGTGGATGGAATGAAGTGGGGAAAGTGAGTGGGTAGGTGTGGGCTGTCGAAATATCTTGTTGGTCCTAGGTTACTAATGGCGCACCTGTCCTCATGCGCCATTAGAAACCCTGTTACTAATGGCGATCAAGAGCGCGTCGCCATTAGAAGTTTTGCAAAAAAAGAATAAAACAAAATTTAGAGTAATGGCGCACTTCCCACTTGGTGCGCCATTAGAAGTTAGATATAGTAATGGCGCATTGTATGTGTCATGCGCCATTAGTGTCTATGGGAAAATGGAAAAAAATACACTAGAGGCGCACCCCATCGACGGTGCGCCATTAGAAGTTATATATAGTAATGGCGCATTGTAGGGTTCATGCGCCATTAGTATGTATGGGAAAATAGAAAAAAAAATTCATACTAATGGCGCACCCTCTCCACGGTGCGCCATTAGTGTCTTCCAATCTAATGACGTATCTGTGGCAGGTGCGCCATTAGTGTATAGTAGTGGCGCACTGCTCCCACGGTGCGCCATTAGAGTCAATCCTATCTATAGGCTTTTTCCTAGTAGTGTATAGACACACACACACACACAGAGAGACGGTCTATTCTGCTAATATTAGCAGAATAACTATTCTGCACATCACTTCTGCACTGCACGCTGAATGCAAGTGCACGTCATTCTTTGAACCAAGTGTGCTGCAGTACTCACGCGAGTGAACTTCTCGTCGGAAAAAACTGCACGCGTTATTTTTTGGTACTGTTCTCGCTTTAATTTTTTAACCGTTTATCGGAATGAGGCGTGTAATATACCATTGAAAAGCTATGGATTATACGCAACTTCGACATGTTGAACACTTTTCGAGATTCTACATGGTTTAAGAGCAGTTTTGAAAATGGTGCGACCTATGATGAGTGGTAGCGGGTGTTTTTTCATGATTTCTTCTAAACCGCTCGTCGGAATGAAGCAAACAATATGCCATTGGATAGATATCATCGAGGCGCATCTTTTTCATATATAAATTTTTCTCTAATTCCTTACGGTTTAGAAGCAATTTCAAATTTACTAAATCGCGGAATTTTGTTTTTCAAAGTTTTTCAAATTTTCGATACTGTTTTCGCTCCAGTTTTCGAACCGTTTGTCGAAACGAGGCGTGTGATACGCCGTTGGAAAGCTACGAACTAGGCGCAACTTTCATATGTTGAAATATTTTTGAGATTCCTTACGATTTTAAGTTAATTTTAAAAATTGTGTTGCTCACGACGAGTGGCAGCGACCGTTTTTCGTGAAATTTTTACAAACCGTTGGTCAAAATGATTCAAATCATACCCCGTTGGAAAGATATCGACGAGGCGCAACTTTTTCATGTCGAACACTCTCACTAATTCTTCATGGTTAAAAAGCAGTTTTGAAATTACCGAATTACGGGTACTCTGTTTTTTTGCGACACCCAAATCGACGAGTGAAATTCATCAGACAGAAGAACGCACTGCTAACCGCAGAAGAACGCACTGCTAACCGCACTGCAGCAGACAGGCAAGTGAACTTCATGGTTTTTTTTGTCGGACATAAAATTTCCAAGACGAGGCAGTGGACCGCATCAATACAAAAAATGAACCGCAACACTTTCGAAAGTGAACCAGTTACTGTTGACGTTTTCATGTAACACGTTTTTTGAGACATCGTTTTTCATTAACATGTTTGGGACTGTAGTGACGAGCCAAGTGCACTGCATTTTCTTTTTTGTCTTTCTTTTGTGATAACGCATCCGAACTCCAGAGTAGAGGCAAGTGTACTGCATTAGTTTCTTTTTCTAACTAATTTAATTCTTTCATCCAAATGGAACCGCTTGAGAACAATGAAACGAACCGCTAGACATAAACAATAGTACTTTGAAAAGAAGTACATCCAGTAACCACACATCGCATGGCACAACAAATTCAGAAGAAAAATGCAACCCCCACAGAAAACACATGCCGAACTGCACTCACACGTTTTGCCAAACTGCATGAGACATACGTTCATCTGAGTACTGCATGGTCAACGCCTTTACACATCAAACCACACGATGACAACTTGAAGTAACAAAAACGTGCACAAACTACACGCCACCACACCCGAGCTGCACGGGGCCATACACCAAACCGCACGCCTGTGCAAACCGAGCTGCATGGGATGAGCTGCTGAAACCGCTGTCAAGTAGTGCATTTGAATGTGAACCTCATCAAGCTCCCATCTAAACTCCAGGCACGGTCAAAGCGGACCGCATCGAGTGCATTGCAAGAGTAAGTGCAAAATTATATAGAAATATGCACAAGTAAACTGCACACCTCAGGAAAAGGAACTGATTTCCTTTTAAAAAATTGACTGGAAAAAACTGCAAATTCAATCGAAAGAACAACGCATAGCAAAACTCCAGTGGAAGAGAGAGGGACGGGTGCACTTCCGCGACCGTCGCCGGTGGAAGGAGAGACGACCCTTGGGGCGGCGTATCTTGAGTGCATCACGGTGAAGGGATGGCAGGGCGGTGGCGTCCAGTGTCGGGGTTGGGGAGGAGGCCGGCCGTGGCAACCGAGCTGCACGAGGGTGGCAACCGAGCTGCACGAGCCTGCCGACCGAGCTGCACGGATCTGGCGGTGCGGTGGTTGCCTCGGATCCCTCGTCATTGACCGCCGAGATAATTGAACCCCCGCCAATCTTTGAAGCCAGCTGCCCCTGATGCCCCCAGGACGGCAAGTCCCTTTGGCTTTGACAGTGGACTGCATGGGGAGGAGGAAGTGGGGCACGCCTCTGTGCGATGTGGACTGCAGTCCCAAATCCACCCCGGTCGGAGCTGCTTCGTTGGGACACTGCGATGCTTGAGGCCACGGTGGAGGTACCCCAAATCGAGGCCGCGTGGCCAGCCATGGCGCCCGACAGAGGGGGCCGCCCCGATCCATTGGAAGAAGGTGCTGCGGGGGGAGAAGCACGTGCGGAGAGTCACTGCGAGCTCCGAGAGAAGTGCGGTGTGGAGGCTATGGCGGCTCGGCTCGGGGCCCCGGCGGCGAATCGAGGGGCCACACTGCACGCCGAGACGCACTGCACGCGGAGCCGCACTGGACCGCACCAGTGCCGTTGGGGCAGAGGGGGGAGGTGAACAACGGAGGAGCTCTGGGCAAGGCAGCCAGCGCTGCCGCGCGAGCAGCCTAATCCAGTTGGGCGACCCCCGTAGCGGCTGGATGTGAGGCTAGAGTGGTCGTACCTAAGGCCAGCGCGGCGCGGGAGACCATGCCAGCGGAACCACACCCATTCTTGCACCCTCGTCAATGATCCGATCCATCCCCGTCGCCTGTCGCCGCTAACTCGACCGGATCAGCGAGATCTGAAGGTTTCCGCCGCCGCCGCCCTTTTGATGCCTCATTTCCCTCGACCAGGAGGGTCAAATGCCGGGCCGCAGTTCGGTTGCGGGGGAGGGACTGGGAGCCGGTGCTCCTGGTGTTGGCGGGGTGGGGAGCCGGTGCTCCTGGTGTGGGCTGGTTGGGAAGCCAGCTACGGCCGAGACGGGGGATAGGTCGAAGGTGGTATGATGGCGCGAAGGGAGGGAGGTCATGTGGCGGCGCGGTGGAGGAGGTGTCGCACCTAACCGGCGGTGGAGGTGGCGCGATGAACCTGCTAGGGGAGGGCGGGAGGTGGTGCAGTGGGGAAGAAGGTGGAAGGAGGCGGGTGATGGGCACGAGGGGGAGATGTGGAGGTGTGGGCGGGTGGGTTTCGGGACAGGGTGGCTGTGGTGGTTAGGTGTACAGAATAAGCGTGGTTTGATGTGCAGAATAAGGTCTATAAGGGTGTTATCATAATAGACTCACCCTATATATATATATATATATTGATGGATGGATAGATGTTAGGGCTAGAACTAGGGTATTTTTAGTAAATGTATAGGTCTTTTCAATTTTTAGGGTTAGAACAAGGTTTTACAAATTCTTAGGGTTAGAACTAGGTTTAGAAAAATGGATGGATAGATAGACAGTACAAATTATTAGGGTTAGAACAAGGTTTTACAAATTTTTAGGGTTAGATATAGGGTTTCACTGAGTCCTAAGATGAGGATAATAATGTTTTTGTTTATATTTTGTTTTTGCAGAAATCAAGGAGCCCCTGCATATTCCCCGTCATAGTCCCCGTCGCCGACCCCCTCCGACCTCGAGGTGAGACCAGCCAAATCCCCTTGTCGATGATGATGTAGATGTTTTGATAGATGTAGTAAAGTAGTAGCTACATGAGTAGCTGTGACAATTTCCATGGAATAGAAAATTTTCAATGTAGGTCTTTCAAATATGATGAATATTTAGACATGTGATATGTAGTGTTGTGTAGTACTAGTGCTTGCCCACGTGGCCTATGTTTACAAGGAACACCTCACAGTGGCCTATGTTTTGACGGAGTGTTGATTAATTTTCATTCCGACAAATTTCAGGCTCTCGATATATGTCCTTTTTAGCAAAGGCCATGCCGGATTTTTCCATGAATTTTGGCATGACTTGTGCTAGAATATGTAGGAAATATTGAGTGGCACGGAGTAAAAAGATAAATAAACGACATTTCAAGTTGACTTTAAGTCTGTCGGGACTCCATCATATATATGAGAGAAGAAGAATGTCGACTATTGTCGTGGGGGTCGTTATTCCTCTTCTTTCTCGCGATAGACCTTTTGGTAATGCATGGGAAGGAAGAGAAGAACGACCATCACCGATGTCGCAAATATCAGAGAGGAATCAGTGAGGGAGAGTCTCCACCATACATGAGAGGATGAAGAATCTTGACTGTTGTCGTGAGGGAAGCTTCTTCTTCATTTGAAGGTGTTAGACATTTTGGTGTAATGCACTTTCAAATGAAAGCAGGAGCTTCCATCACCAACGGTCACAAATGTCATAGAGGAAGAATCCCAACTGTTATCGTGGGGGTCGCTTCTCCTTCGTTCCCGTGTGCTAGACATTTTGGTGTAATGCACTCGGGGACGAAGGGAGGAGCGACCATCACCGACGGTCGAATATATACACCACGTGAGCTGAGAGTTTTCAAAAAAAGACTCGACAGACCGATAGTCAACCCATGATGAATAATAATGATTTAATTTAGTTTTTGTAGTACATGTATTGAATTGTAGAAATTTAATCTTTGAATTATGAACATAGGAAATGTCTGACAGCGACGATAAGATCCAGGAGTGTGACTATGGCGGGGACGACCGGGGTCTGTGTGACAGGCCTCACCTGGTAGACGTTCGACGCTTCAGTATTAAGTTCGACGAGACCTTTGATACTGAAACGGTACGCAACGACGACAAATATTTTTTTCATAATTAAGCATGACTTCTGCTTCTTCAACGTGTAATTTCCGTATTTTACAATTCGACTAGCTTATCCCATGCCATGCAAGACGCTATGTCTTGGAGCATCTGAATTTTGAAGATCATGAAAAATATAGAGACAAAGATAGTTCAACTCAGGACCCATCATGGTTATGCTTTTGCTGTAAAGCTATATAATTCGGAGAGCGTATCGCATTTTGGTTGCTCGAATTGGGAAGCTCTGTGCAAGGTGTATGATTTTCAGGAGGGTATGTATGTCACCTTCGATCCTGGTGATCCTGAAGAGGACACCGACGAAGAGAATATGGACATTTGAGTCCTTGTTGATACGCTTCCACTTCTACCTCTATGTGAGTTTCTCAAACATATTTATTAAGCAATTTATATTGTTTATTTCAAAATAGTTGACAACTTATTTCCATTGACAGCTTATTTTCATTCTTCAAAAAAATGTACGGAAGATGGTAGGCAGAGCCTACTACACTGATGGCACTGAATTAACTTATGAGGAGAAAGATTGTCTTATCTTATTTATTATTGATGTTGAGAATTACAATATCAATTATGAAACTCGTGCACATTATGGTCAATACGTGCCACTAGTGCACGTGTTGAACAACAGTAACATCCATGGAGATGGCATGGTAAGATTTTTTACTAATACGACATCCGTGCATCTTTTGCATATATTCTTCTAAATCTAAACTACATTGCTAACTACGATATTATTATTATGTTTTTCAACAGAAAACCCAAAGGATTGTGTGCCTGATCTGATGTTTCTGAAAGGTCGCCTTGATGTTATTAGCTTACGACCAACTCTGCCTAGGCTTCACCGCTATTCATACCGGATTTCTAAAATCGATGAAGACATGACAATCAAAGAATGAAAAAAATGTATGAACAATCATAGGGAGCTACTCGGAAGAAACATTGGGCAAAGTGAAGGAATTGGAGACAGGATAATCTCCATTCTCCATAATGGAGCATCAAGGCCTATCTTGTTTTATGCTATTTTACCTTAGAGAGGGTAGTAAGTCCTAGCTAATACTCATGATCATGTGTCAAGAACAATTAAGTAGGGTTGGTTAGATGACTAAGATGATGATGAGTATGACTTGTTATTATGATAATAACGAGTAAAAGTTGTATGATGATGAGTATGACTTTTTATTATTAACGAGTAGAAATTGTTAGATGACTATGATGGTGATGCGTAGGACTTGTTATTATGATAACAACATGAATTATATATTATTATGATGATGCATGATGTTAAGTTGTTAGATGAGCATGATGAGTTATTATATATATATCAATGAGTGAAATGAACTTGGATTGGATTCAAGTGGAGGGAACATGGTACACATCGAAAGTACTACTGATCCAAACTAATCCATGTTCATTTCATCCATTGATGTATATACTAACTTATCATCGCCATAAAATCATATGATGAAACTACTGTATATAAAACCTATACAATACAGTGCCAATAAGCTGCAGAAAAAAAATACAGGAAAATTTAGCAGCAGCGCTGTTCATTAGAAACGCTACTGCTATTTACGGTTATCAATAGCGCTGTCATGCAGGACGCGCTACTACTAGTTAGGTATATCAGTAGCGCTGGTTTTCTGCTACATCGCCAATAAGCTCTAATTCCAGCGCTACTGCTAGGGTTATCCCTAATAGTGTAATACTAACTCATGCTTCCATTGTGAAGGATAAACTGTGCTCCCGCGTGAAGCACATGCTTGTGCTCCATGAAAGCCCAAGAAAAAATAGGTAAATCAAAATACAAAAATTGAAAACAATGGAAAACAAAAAAAATGTTCCTGTGGGAGAAGCGTCCAACGCTCACCACGTGGAGGCTCCAGCAATATAGTTGTGGCTACGCTGAGAGCCGCCCTTCAAACGGGGCGACCCAAGTGTCGGCTGTTTTATTTTCTGTTGATTTGTTTTATTTCTTCGTGCATTTCAGATTTACTGGTTTTTATTATTTTAGATTTGTCATGTTTTTACGGTTATTTTTTATTTTCATAGGTATTTTCTCTAATTTTTGGATGTTTTTTCTTCTTTTGTTTCATATATTTCCATTTCATTTCTCTTTTTCTTTCTTAAATATATTTGCCTATACATAAAACTCTTTTGATACTGTGAATTATTTTTAAAATACATTAAACTTTCCTCAAACATGAAGCGACCTTTTAAATATAAACTTAACATTTTTTAACATAAGATGACCATTTTTTAATTACACAGTGAATATATTTTAAATATACATTGAACATTATTATGATATACAATGAACAATTTTAAATATACGTTGAAATTTTTTCTAAATAAATGTTGAACAATATTTAAATACATGTAAATTTGTTTTTTAGTTTTTAGAGTTTAGCTTCATGAAATATCCATCTTCCGGTTCTTTTTGAGATAAACAGACTAGAAAACCACAGGAGAAAAATGACCAAGTGAGCTCACCAGAGTGGGCCGACCCATTACGCCAAGATTCAGCGTAGGCTAATCTATTTGATGCCAATAGGCGTCAACTAGGATCTCTCCCCAAAGGCTATATAAATCCCATTCCGACCTAGCTCGGTCTCGCGAGAGGTATATCTCGCTTTAAGCGAGACGAAATGAGCTCTAGCTGAAGGGTGTGAGCATATGGGCCGGCCTATTAGTGTATGTTTCATCGCTTCGCTCGCTACCGTTCGCTCTAGGTTCGCTCGCTATGGGTATTCTTCGTTTTCTTTTTCTTTTTCTTTTTTCCTTCTTTCTTTTTTCTTGGGTTCTTTTTGTTTCTTCACCAGGTTTCTCTGGTTTTTATTTTCTCTTTGCTATAGATTCAGTTCTTCAGTAGTTTTCTTAATTTTTTCTTTCGGTTTTCACATGCTTTTGTTTACTTCCCCTTTTTCTTTGTTTTTCTGTGGTTTTTTTGCTTCGTTCCCGCTTTTTTTGGTTTCGGTGTTTATTTTTTCTTTATTTCTGGGTTTTCACTAGGTTTCTATTTTCTATTTTCTTTTATTTTAATCTATTTTCTTTGGCCTTTTTGTTCGCTTCTCTTTTTTCTCGGTTTTTTTTGTCGCTATACTTCATATTTTTCGTTTCTTCTTGCTTTTTGTTTTCTTTTTTTGTTTCTTTCATGATTTTTATCAGTTCTTTTATTTCTCATATTTCTTCCTTTTTCTTTTCTTAATTTCTCAGTTTTCAATTTTTTCAATTTTTTTTATTAGTTTTTATTGCTTTCCATTCTTTTTGCATTTGTTTCTTTGATTTTTATTTTTCTTTGGTTTATTTTTTGTTTCTTTATTTGTTTTGGTTTTCAATATATTTATTTGTTTTGGTTTTCAATATACATTTTTGTATATGTCAAAGATATTTTTCTAATATATGTTTCACATTTCCAATACAAGGTTAACACATTTTAATACATAGTCAACAATTTCTATACATATTTGTAACATTTTGAAATGCTTGATTATAATATTTCAAATATAGGGTCAACATTTTTTAACATATGTTTAACATTTTTATAAAAACTTTTCAAACTTTTAAGTGTTTTATGAAGAATTTTAAATACAAGATAGTATTTTCTAATACATGGTCAACATTTTTCTATGCACATTTAACATTTTCTCAAATGCTTGATTAACATTTTTCAAAAGCGATATTAATTTTTTTAACACATGATCAAAGAAAAATCTAAACACATTTAACATTTTTGAAATGCTTGATTAATATTGTTGAAATACCTGTTCAACTATTTTCAAATACTTGATTGATATTTTTATATACATGATAAAAAAATTCAATCATTTTTTAATAACTGGTCAACAGTGTTTTTGTACAAATGAAACATTTTCAAAATTCTTGATTAACACTTTTTCAAAACTTGTTCAGCATCTTCTCAAATGCTTCATTAACATTTCCATATATATGATTTTTTTACAGAAAGACTGTAAGGAAACCTCCTACAGTATAATTGGTGCAACAAACCCAAATTGCAAGTACCATGCCTTGAACCCTGGGTGGGTGGGAAGGTATCTGCTTTTTTTTTAATACAAGGTCAACATTTTTGCTATACACGTTTAACATTTTTTTGTATACGTGGTAATTTTTTTCGCTATATACATTTAACTTGTTTCAAATGTTTGTTCAACATTTATTTTATTTTATTTAAATTGACTTTTGTAATATATTTATTTAGAATATCTTAAAGTATAAACAAAAGTAAAAAATGAAAGCAAAAAATGAAAACAAAATACATGAAAAAGTTAAAATAAAAAACAAGGAGGACGCCTCCAACATACCTGGGTGGCCCATCTCCAGCAACTCCTCTTTAAAATGTAAAGTGGACGTTCCGACACGAATCTCCGCAATTACTTGTTCGGATCTTACATATTGATCATTTTGCGATTTTTCTTGGGAAGTTTCGGGAAGAAATTGAAATGGAATAATATAGATTCATACAAAGGAAAATGTTCTCTATTGATGCAAACGTTGTACCTAGAGGATAGGGATAGAGGAAGAGGGAAAAATCAAAATGAAATAAATAAATAATAAAGCCAAAAAAATAAGTCAAAGATAGAAGAGCCTAAATTCCAAATGAAGAAATGGAAACTCGAAAAGGATCCTTCTGATTCTCAAAGAATGAGGGGCAAGGGGATTGATACTGATAAAGTTTTTTTTTCTTATTATAAGACATGATTTGATCTGCATATGTTTGGTAAAAGAACAATCTTCTCCTTTAATCATATCATAAATGGAAAGTGTTCAATTAGAGCATGAAAATGTGACTCAATTGGTCTTAGTTAGTCTTCGGGACGAAGTGCAAGAATGACGGAGACTCTCGAACAAGGAAAAGGATCCCTTCGAAAGAATTGACCGAGGAGACGTATGAGGTGAAAATCTTATGTACGGTTCTGTAAAGGGGATTGGCTTTGGGCCTTTCCGGTGCAGCTTAGGTGGAAGGCGAAGAAGGCCCCCCTTTCGGGAGGGGGGGGGGCTCGAGCCATCAATGAGATACCACTCTGGAAGAGCTCGGATTCTAACCTTGTGTCAGACCCGCGGGCCAAGGGATAGTCTTAGGAGATAGTTTCTATGGGGCGTAGGCCTCCCTAAAGGTAACAGAGGCATGCAAAGGTTTCCTCAGGCCAGACAGACATTGGTCCTTGATTGCAAAGGCAGAAGGGAGCTTGACTGCAAGACTCACCCGTCGAGCAGAGACGAAAGTCGGCCTTAGTGATCTGACGGTGCTGAGTGGAAGGGCCGTCACTCAACGGATAAAAGTTACTCTAGGAATAACAGACCGATCTTCCCCAAGAGTCCACATCGACGGGAAGGTTTGGCACCTCGATGTCGGCTCTTCGCCAGGTGGTTCCAAGGATTGGGTTGTTTGGCCATTAATGCGGTACATGAGCTGGGTTCAGAATGTCGTGAGACAGTTTGGTCCATATCCGGTGTGGGCGTTAGAGCATTGAGAGGACCTTTTCCTAGTACGAGAGGACAAGGAAGGATGCACCTAGTTATCATGCCTACGGTAAATGCTGGGTAGCCAAGTGCGGAGAGGATAACTGCTGAAAGCATATAAGTAGTAAGCCCACTCCAAGATGAGTGCTCTCTCCTCCGACTTCCCTAGAGCCTCCTGTATCACAGCCGAGACAGTGACGGGTTCTCCACCCATACGGCTTTGGAGCGACAGAAGTATGGAAATAGGACAAGGTAGCAACGAGACGAGCCTTCTAAATAGGTGTCAAGTGGAAGTGGAGTGATGTATGCAGCTGAGGCATCCTAACGAACGAATGATTTGAACCTTGTTCCTACATGGCCTGATCAAATTGACCAGGCACTTGCCATCTATCTTCATTGTTCAACTCTTTGATGAAAAGATGAAAAAAAACCGAAAAAAAGCTTTGCCCTTCCATCTCTTGGATAGATAGAGAGGGAGGGCAAAGGCCTTTGGTGTCCCTTTCAGTCAAGAATTGGGGCTTCAAATTTACTAGCCAATATTTATCTCATGCCTTTACTTGTTCATGGTTCGACATTCTAGTGTCCTAGGCGTACAGGAACCACACCAATCCATCCCGAATTTGGTGGTTAAACTCTACTGTGGTGACGATACTGTAGGGTAGGTCCTGTGTTGGGGAACGTTGCATGGAAAAGAAGAAAATTCTACGCACACGCAAGATCTATCCATGGAGATGCATAGCTACGAGAGGAGGAGTGCATCTACATACCCTTGTAGATGGCTAAGCGGAAGCGTTTATCAACTCGGTTGATGTAGTCGCACACCTTCACGATCTGTTCCGATCAAACACCGAACGTACGACGCCTCTGCGTTCAGCACACTTTCAGCTCGATGACGTCCTCGCCTTCTTGATCCAGTAGAGGGCCGAAGTAGTAGATGAGTTCTGGTAGCACGACGGCATGGTGACGGTGGTGGTGAAACTATTTCCATAGGCTTCGCCAAGCACAACAGATTTAGAGCAGAGGATGAACTAGAGGGAGGAGATTAGAACCATAATGGGCTTCTAATTATGAGGATTAGAGGTAGCTAGAGCTAGCTCTAATTAGTCAACTAGGACCAACTATGGGAGGCTCAAAAACTTGTGTCCTAGGGGCTAGCCCTGCTGCTCTATTTATATGTTGAGCCCTGTGATCGTTACTTGGGGAGAGGGCCTCCCCAAAGTCAGTTTGTAACGCAAGAAAGAGCCCTTCTCGGATTCCAGCACCATACGCCATGGTCCTTGGCGTCTGGCCCAGACGCCATGGTCCTCGGCGTCTGGCCTGTTGGGGAACATTGCATTGGATTTTTTTTCCTATGCTCACCAAGATCAATCTAGGAGATGAACATCTATGAGAGGAGAGATTGTATCTACATACCCTTGTAGATCGCTAAGCAGAAGCGTTAAGAAATGCGGTTGATGTAGTCGAACGTCTTCACGATCCATTCACAATCCGTCTCGCGAACTCCAGATATAAGTGCTGAACGGATGGCACCTTCGCATTCAACACACGTACAACTTGATGGCGCCTTTACTTCCTCAATCCAGCGAGTGATGGTGAAGTAGTAGCTCGAGTCCTCCGGCAGCATGACGACGTGGTGGCGGTGGCGGTGGTGGAATCTCGGTAGATCTTCGCTAAGCACTACGGAGAGGAAGAGGGCTACGAGGGAGAGGAGGGGCAGCACCGTGGCATGTAGGGGGTGCGGCTGCCCTTTCTCTACCTCTCTATATATAGGGGGAAGGGGGAAGGAGGGGGCGCCCTAGGGTTTCCCTAGGGGGGACCAACGACCACAAGGGGAAACCCTAGATGAGTTTTGGGTGCCCCATAGGTGCCTTGCCCCCAAGCAAGCGGGAGGCAGCCCTGGGGCCACACCAACCCTACCTGGTCTCGTAGGATGGGGTGAGGGGGGCGCACAACACCTTAGTGGGATGGTGTGTGATACGTCTCCAACACATCTATAATTTTTTATTGTTCCATGCTAATATATTATCAGTTTTGGCTGTTTTATATGCATTATTATGCTATTTTATATTATTTTTGGGGACTTAGAACCCAGTGCTAGTTTCTGTTTCTTCCTTGTTTTTGAGTTTCGCAGAAAAGGAAAACCAAACAGAGTCCAAACAGAATAAAACTTTGATAACCCACAAGTATAGGGGATCGCAACAGTTTTCGAGGGTAGAGTATTCAACCCAAATTTATTGATTCGACACAAGGGGAGCCAAAGAATATTCTCAAATATTAGCATTTGAGTTGTCAATTCAACCACACCTGGATAACTTAGTATCTGCAGCAAAGTATTTAGTAGCAAAGTAGTATGATAATAATGGTAACAGTGGCAAAAGTAACGATAGTAGTTTTGTAGTAATTGTAACAGTAGCAACGGAAAAGTAAATAAGCAAAGCACAATATGTGAAAAGCTCGTAGGCATTGGATCAGTGATGGATAATTATGTCGGATGCGATTTCATGTAATAGTTACAACATAGGGTGACACAGAACTAGCTCCAGTTCATCAATGTAATGTAGGCATGTATTCCGAATATAGTCATACGTGCTTATGGAAAAGAACTTGCATGACATCTTTTGTCCTACCCTCCCGTGGAAGCGGGGTCCTAATGGAAACTAAGGGATATAAAGGCCTCCTTTTAATAGAGTACCGGACCCAAGCATTAACACATAGTGAATACATGAACTCCTCAAACTACGGTCATCACCGAGAAGTATCCCAATTATTGTCACTTTGGGGTTGTCGGATCATAACACATAATAGGTGACTATAGACTTGCAAGATAGGATCAAGAAGTCACATATATTCATGAAAACATAATAGGTTCAGATCTGAAATCATGGCACTCGGGCCCTAGTGACAAGCATTAAGCATAGCAAAGTCATAGCAACATCAATCTCAGAACATAGTGGATACTAGGGATCAAACCCTAACAAAACTAACTTGATTACATGGTAAATCTCATCCAACCCATCACCGTCCAGCAAGCCTACGATGGAATTACTCACGCACGGCGGTGAGCATCATGAAATTGGTGATGGAGGATGGTTTATGATGACGATGACGATGAATCCCCCTCTCCGGAGCCCCGAACGGACTCCAGATCAGCCCTCCCGAGAGAGATTAGGGCTTGGCGGCGGCTCCATATCGTAAAAAGCGATGAAACTTTCTCTCTGATTTTTTTTCTTCGTGAAACGAAATATATAGAGTTGGAGTTGAGGTCGGTGGAGCATCAGGGGGCCCACGAGACAGGGGGGCGCACCCAGGGGTAGGGGCGCGCCCCCACCCTCGTGGACATGGTGTGGGCCCCCTGGCCTTGATTCTTTCGTCAGTATTTTTATATTTTCCAAAAGTTATTTCCGTGGATTTTCAGGTCATTCCGAGAACTTTTGTTTTTTGCACAATAAACAACACCATGGCAGTTCTGCTGAAAACAACGTCAGTCCGGGTTAGCTTCATTCAAATCATGCAAATTAGAGTCCAAAACAAGGGCAATAGTGTTTGGAAAAGTAGATACGTTGGAGACGTATCAACTCCCCCAAGCTTAAAACTTTGCTTGTTCTCAAGCAATTCAGTTGATAAATTGAAAGTGATAAAGAAAAACTTTTACAAACTCTGTTTGCTCTTATTGTTGTAAATATGTAAAGCTAGCATTCAAGTTTTCAGCAAAGATTATGAACTAACCATATTCACAGTAACACTTAGGTCTCATATTTACTCATATCAATGGCATAATCAACTAGCGAGCAATAATAATAAATCTCGGATGACAACACTTTCATAAAACAATCATAATATGATATAAAAAGATGGTATCTCGCTAGCCCTTTCTGAGACCGCAAAACATAAATGCAGAGCACCTTTAAAGATCAAGGACTGACTAAACATTGTAATTCATGGTAAAAGAATCCAGTCAAGTCTTACCCAATATAAACTAATAGTAACGCATGCAGCGGGTGCTTTTTAATAAGAAGGTGACGACTCAACATAAAGGTAAATAGATATGCCCTTCGCAGAGGGAAGCAGGGATTTTTAGAGGTGCCAGAGCTCGATTTTGAAATAGAGATGAATAACATTTTGAGTGGTATACTTTCACTGTCAACGCAACAACTATGAGATCTCGATATCTTCCATGCTACATACATTATAGTCGGTTCCCAAACAGAATGGTAAAGTTTATACTCCCCCATCACCAACAAGCATCAATCCATGGCTTGCTCGAAACAACGAGTGCCTCCAACTAGCAACAACCCTTGGGGAGTTTTGTTTAATTATTTTGATTTGCTTTGATCTTTTTGATCATGGGACCGGGCATTCCAGTTACCAGCCATTTTCTCGTGAATGAGGAGCGGAGTCCACTCTCCTTGAGAATAACCCACCTAGCATGGAAGATACAGACAACCCTAGTTGAAACATGAGCTTCTCGAGCATACAAAACAGAATTTCATTTGAAGGTTTGGAGTTTGGCACATACAAATTTACTTGGAACGGCAGGTAGATACCACATATAGGAAGGTATGGTGGACTCATATGGAATAACTTTGGGGTTTATGGAGTTTGGATGCACAAGTAGTATTCCCACTTAGTACAGGTGAAGGCTAGCAAGAGACTGGGAAGCGACCAACTGAGAGAGCGACAACAGTCATGAACATGCATTAAAATTAATCAACACTGAGTGCAAGCATGAGTAGGATATAATCCACCATGAACATAAATATCGTGAAGGCTATATAGATTTGTTTTCAACTACATGCGTGAACATGTGCCAAGTCGAGTCACTCAATTCATTCAAAGGAGGATACCTCCCTATCATACCACATCACAACCATTTTAATAGCATGTTGGCACGCAAGGTAAACCATTACAAACTCCTAGCTAATTAAGCATGGCATAAGCAACTATGATCTCTAATTGTAATTGCAAACATGTTTATTCATAATAGGCTGAATCAGGAATGATGAACTCATCATATTTACAAAAACAAAAGAGGTCGAGTTCATACCAGCTTCTCTCATCTCAATCAGTTCATCATATATCGTCATTATTGCCTTTCACTTGCACGACCGAACAATGTGTATAATAATAATAGTGCACGTGCCTTGGACTAAGCTGGAATCTGCAAGCATTCCATTCAAGGGAGAAGACAAGGTAATATGGGCTCTAAGTTAAATCAACAATCATGCATATGAGAGCCACTAAACATTTTCAATATGGTCTTCTACTCTTGACCCCCAAAAGAAAGAAAATAAATAAAACTATTTGCACGGGAAAGCTCCCAACAAGCAAAAAAAGAACGAGAAATATTTTTGGGTTTTCATTTAATTACTACTACAAGCATGAAAAGTAAACTAACTAATTTTTTTGGTTTTCTTAAGGTTTATCAAACACACAAGAAGAAAGCTAGAGAAATAAATTAAACTAGCATGGATAATACAATGAAAGAGTATGAGCACCGAAAACTAGAATAAGTGTATGAACATGAATGTAAAGTCGGTGAGAAATACGTACTCCCCCAAGCTTAGGCTTTTGTCCTAAGTTGGTCTATGCCCAAGGATTGCGGCTACTCTCCCCGGTGTACCGAGGAGTGTCATTTGGATACCATTGGCTGGCGATCTCCACCGGATCCCACTGATAACAGGATGGACGATAGGGGTCCAGTGGTGGTTCTGGCTCAGGCGCTAGAGCTGATGTCTGGCCTCGGTGTGCGTACACGGCCTTCGGCAAAATGAGGTAATGGCCTGCAGCTAAATCAAACAAAGAAGGCGCATGCAGGGTACTAATCTCGTTGTGTTTCTTATTAAATCTCAGGTTATACAGAAGCATCTTATCACCGTTGTCAACAGTAAACTCAGGTGCTACCATGCTCATGTAATATAAAAAGGTAAGAGGCAGCAGTGTCTCCTCTTTCTCATCATGCCTAATAGGTATCTCGAAATGTTTAGCAAGGTGCAACATAGATACCTCCAAAGATGGGGCTCTTTGTATGGTTTAGGCTTAATCGTTTAGCAATAACGGTACCCATACTAAAAGTGTTATCACCGAATAAGGCATGGAGCAGAATAATAATATCAGGAACATTGAAGTTTCCACTATTTCCACGACCAATTAAGCATCGGCTAGCAAATATGGCAAAGTAGCGTAAAACAGGAAAATGTATGCTAGTGATTCTCGCATTGGAACCCTTCTTCAATTCCCCTACAGTAATAGTGTCAATAAAATCATCCACATGTTTACGATGTGGTTCATCTAAGCTGCCCTCAAAGGGTATTCTACAAGCCGCGCAAAAATCACGTAATGACATTTCCTTAGCCTCATAATATAAATGAAAAGATACTGAAGGAGGTGAATTCTTAGGATAATAGTAGAAGTTTTGCACGAAAGTATTGGTAAGTAAGAGATACTGTTTGATCCGATCATGGAGGAAGTCGGTGAGGCCCGCATTTTCAGCCAAAGAATAAAAGTCTTCATAAATCCCGGCTTCTCTCAAGAAATTATCACAAGGCCATTCACACGGCCGTACTTCCGCTATGCGAGGAATATTATACTTGGCCTTTTCTTTCTCCTTAGCCTGTTTATCCTTAGAGCTTTGACTAGAAGAGCCCCTCAATAATCTCCTCATCGTTTTCTGAAAATTTCTGAAATTTTTAGTAACTTCAAAATAAAAGTGAATCAAACTAAACAAGATTGATAGCAACTACTCCCACAAGTGCCTAGAACCTATATCATGCATTAGAATTACTTGGAACCTCATAAATTTGACATGCAAGCGTAAGAACAGGGTCACCTATGCAGCAAAAAATTGCAATGAATAAAGCACTAGAACAAAAACTAATTGGACCAATGGAGGAGTCACATACCAAGCAACAATCTCCCAAAGCAGTTTTGTGAATGGAGCTTTGAGCAAGGAGATCAAAAATCACAGCAAAATGAGCTAGAACTCGTGCTTGAGCTGGATGGGGATTTTTTTTGGGGAGGAAGATGGAGTGTGTGGGTGCAGGAATAAGTGGAGGGGGGCCACCATGGGCCCACGAGATAGGGGGTGCGCCCAGGGGGAGTGGGCGCGCCCTGGACCCTCGTTGCCAGGTGCTTGCCTCCCCTGCTGTGTTCTCAGTGCCTAAAATCCTCAAATATTCCATAAAAAATCGTACTAAATTTGCCGGTCATTTGGAGCACTTTTATTTTCGGGATATTTTTTATTGCATGGATAATTCAGAAAATAGACAGATAATACTAATTTTGCTTTATTTATTCTAAATAATAAAATGTAAGAAGAGGGTACAGAAGGTTGTGCCTTCTAGTTTCGTCCATCTCATGATCATAAAAAGGAATCCACTAACAAGGTTGATCAAGTCTTGTTAACAAACTCATTCCGAATCACATGGGACCAGAGAAATTTCGAATAACACTAGGTTACCTCAACGGGGATATGAACATCCCCAACAATAAGAATATCATATTTTTCTTGACAGTAGGAAGAGGAAATTCAAAACCTCCAATAATAATAGTTGGACTTTTTCCAATAGAATTGATGATATGAACTTGAGGTTGTCTCCTCAGAAAATGTACTATATGCTCATTACCATTAATATGAAAAGTGACATTGCCTTTGTTGCAATCAATAACAGCCCCTGCAGTATTCAAAAAGGGTCTACCAAGGATAATCGACATACTATCGTCCTCGGGAATATCAAGAATAACAAAGTCCGTTAAGATAGTGACATTTGCAACCACAACAGGCGCATCCTCACAAATACCGATAGGTATAGCAGTTGATTTATCAGCCATTTGCAAAGACATTTCAGTAGGTGTCAACTTATTCAATTCAAGTCTACGATATAAAGAGATAGGCATAACACTAACACCGACTCCAAGATCACATAAAGCAGTTTTAACATAGTTTCTTTTAATGGAGCATGGTATAGTTGGTACTCCTGGATCTCCTAGTTTCTTTGGTATTCCACCCTTAAAAGTATAATTAGCAAGCATGGTGGAAATTTCAGTTTCTGGTATCTTTCTTTTATTTGTAATGATATCCTTCATATATTTAGCATAGGGATTTACTTTAACCATATCAGTTAAGCGCATATGTAAGAAGATAGGTCTAATCATTTCAGCAAAGCGCTCAAAATCCTCATCATCCTTTGTCTTGGATGGTTTATGAGGAAAAGGCATGGGTTAATGAACCCATGGTTCTCTTTCTTTACCGTGCTTCCTAGCAACAAAATCTCTTTTATCATATCGTTGATTCTTTGATTGTGGGTTATCAAGATCAACAGCAGGTTCAATCTCTACATCATTATTATTGCTAGGTTGAGCATCAACATTAACATTATCACTAGGTTCATGTTCATCACCTGATTGTGTTTCAGCATCCGAAATAGAAATATCATTGGGATTCTCATGTGTGTCTACAACAGGTTCACTAGAAGCATGCAAAGTCCTATCATTTTTCTTTTTCTTCTTTTTAGAAGGACTAGGTGCCTCTAAATTATTTCTCTGAGAATCTTGCTCGATTCTCTTAGGGTGGCCTTCAGGATACAAAGGTTCCTGAGTCATTCTACCAGTTCTAGTAGCCACTCCAACAACAAAATCATGTTTATTATTTAATTCATCGAGCAAATCACTTTGAGCCTTAAGTACTTGTTCTGCTTGAGTGGTAACCATAGAAGCATATTTGCTAATGAGTTTAAGTTCACCTTTAACTCTAGCCATATAATCGCTCAAGCGTCCTATCATGAAAGCACTACTCTTTAATTCTCTACCAACATAAGCATTAAAACTTTCTTGTGTAGCCATAAAGTCATCAAATTCATCCAAGCATTGGCTATGAAATTTAGTAGACGGAATTTCAGCTTTATCATATATAGAGAGAGAGATTTTACCTTTACTACGTGTGTCGGGTTATCAAGACAATGTGTTTCTTCAATAGGTAGATTAAGACCAAGTATTTCTTCAGCGGGAGGTAAATTCTTAACATCTTCAGCTTTAATACCTTTTTCTTTCATTGATTTCTTTGCCTCTTGCATCTCTTCAGGACTGAGAAATAGAACTCCCCTCTTCTTCGGAGTTGGTTTAAGAATAGGTTCAGGAGCTGGCTCAATTGGCTCAGGAATTGCCTCAGGAATTGGCTCAGGAAGATTCCAATTATTTTCATTAGTCAACATATTATTCAATAACAATTCAGCTTGGCTGACTGTTCTTTCCCTGAAAACACAACCAACACAACTATCCAAGTGGCCCTTGGAAGCATCGATTAGTCCATTATAAAAGATATCAAGTATTTCATTTTTCTTAAGAGGATGATCAGGCAAAGCATTAAGTAATCGGAGAAGCCTCCCCCAAGCTTGTGGGAGACTCTCTTCTTCAATTTGCACAAAATTATATATTTCCCGCAAGGCTGCTTGTTTCTTATGAGCAGGGAAATATTTAGAAGAGAAGTAATAAATCATATCCCGGGGACTACGCACAGAACCAGGATTAAGAGAATTAAACCAAGTTTTAGCATCACCCTTTAATGAGAACGGAAATATCTTAAGGATATAATAATAGCGAGACTTCTCATCATTAGTAAACAGGGTGGCTATATCATTCAACTTGGTAAAATGTGCCACAACAGTTTCAGATTCATTGCCATAAAAAGGATCAGATTCAACCAAAGTAATTATCTTAGGATCAACAGAGAATTCATAATCCTTATCAGTAACAAAGATAGGTGAAGTAGCAAAATCAGGGTCATATTTCATTCTAGTATTCAGAATTTTCTGTTTAAGTTTAGCTAGTAACTTCTTAAGATTAGATCTATCATTGCAAGCAAAAAGATCTCTAGCAATTTCTTCATCCATAACATAACCCTCAGGAACAACATGCAATTCATACTTAGGGGGAGTACCTTCATCATCACTATCATCAATAATTTCTTCTTCAATAATTTCATTCTCTCTAACCCTAGCAAGTTGTTCATCAAGATATTCACCTAATGGCACAGTAGTATCAAGCATAGAAGTAGTTTCATCAAAAGTATCATGCATAGCAGAAGTGACATCATCAATAACATGAGACATATCAGAATTCATAGCAGTAGAAGGTTTAGGTGTCGCAAGCTTACTCAAAACAGAAGGAGAATCTAGTGCAGAGCTAGATGGCAGTTCCTTAACTCCCCTCGTAGTTGAGGGAAAAATCTTAGTTCTTTTGTCTTGCAAGTTCCTCATAGTGATCAGCAAATATAAATCCCAAGTGACTCAAAGAATAGAGCTATGCTCCCCGGCAACGGCGCCAGAAAATAGTCTTGATAACCCACAAGTATAGGGGATCGCAACAGTTTTTGAGGGTAGAGTATTCAACCCAAATTTATTGATTCGACATAAGGGGAGCCAAAGAATATTCTCAAGTATTAGCAGTTGAGTTTTCAATTCAACCACACCTGGATAACTTTGTATCTGCAACAAAGTATTTAGTAGCAAAGTAGTATGATAATAATGGTAATAGTGGCAAAAGTAACGATAGCAGTTTTGTAGTAATTGTAACAGTAGCAACGGAAAAGTAAATAAGCAAAGCACAATATGCGAAAAGCTCGTAGGCATTGGATTAGTGATGGATAATTATGTCAGAAGCGATTCCTCATGTAATAGTTATAACATAGGGTGACACAGAACTAGCTCCTGTTCATCAATGTAATGTAGGCATGTATTCCGAATATATTCATACGTGCTTATGGAAAAGAACTTGCATGACATCTTTTGTCCTACCCTCCCGTGGCAGAGGGGTCCTAATGGAAACTAAGGGATATTAAGGCCTCCTTTAAATAGAGTACCGGACCAAAGCATTAACACATAGCGAATACATGAACTCCTCAAACTACGGTCATCACCGAGAAGTATCCCGATTATTGTCACTTCGGGGTTGTCGGATCATAACACATAATAGGTGACTATAGACTTGCAAGATAGGATCAAGAAGTCACATATATTCATGAAAACATAATAGGTTCAGATCTGAAATCATGGCACTCAGGCCCTAGTGACAAGCATTAAGCATAGCAAAGTCATAGCAACATCAATCTCAGAACATAGTGGATACTAGGGATCAAACCCTAACAAAACTAACTTGATTACATGGTAAATCTCATCCAACCCATCACCGTCCAGCAAGCCTACGATGGAATTACTCACGCACGGCGGTGAGCATCATGAAATTGGTGATGGAGGATGGTTGATGATGATGACGGTGACGAATCCCCCTCTCCGGAGCCCCAAATGGACTCCAGATCAGCCCTCCCGAGAGAGATTAGGGCTTGGCGGCGGCTTCGTATCGTAAAGCGTGATGAAACTTTCTCTCTGATTTTTTTCTCCGCGAAACGGAATATATAGAGTTGGAGTTGAGGTCGGTGGAGCATCAGAGGGCCCACGAGACAGGGGGGCGCGCCCAGGGGGAGGGGGCGCGCTCCCCACCATCGTGGACAGGGTGTGGGCCCCCTGGCCTTGATTCTTTCGCCAGTATTTTTTATATTTTTAGGTCATCCTGAGAACTTTTGTTTTCTGCACAATAAACAACACCATGGCAGTTCTGCTGAAAACAGCGTCAGTCCGGGTTAGTTTCATTCAAATCATGCAAATTAGAGTCCAAAACAAGGGCAAAAGTGTTTGGAAAAGTAGATATGTTGGAGACATATCAAACTTCACCATGATTTTTCTTGGACCCAAAGACACCCAGAAGACTTGGAGTCCAAGCTAGAAGAGCCACGAGGTGGCGGCAAGGGTGGAGGGTGTGCCCTGGGGGGGGCTGCCTTGTGGCCCCCTCGGGGATCCCTTGACCTACCTCTTTGTCCTATATATTCACATATGTTCCAAAGCCCTCAGAAGCACCCACAAAAATACTTTTCCATTGCTGCATGTCTCTGACCTCGTTAGATTCCATCGGAGGCCTTTTCCGGTACTCTGCCGGAGGGGGATTTGATCACGGAGGGCTTTTACATCAACTCTACTGCCCTACCGATGAAGTGTGAGTAGTTTACTCAGACCTACGGGTCCGTAGCTAGTAGCTATATGGATTCTCTCTCTCTCTCTCTCTCTCTCTCTCTCTCTCTCTCTCTCTCTCTCTGATTCTCAATACCATGTTCTCCTCGATGTTCTTGGAGATCTATCCAATGTAATACTCTTTTGCAGTGTGTTTGTCGAGATCCGATGAATTGTGGATTTATGATCAGCTTATCTATGAATATTATTTGAATCTTCTATAAATTCTTATATGCATGATTTGATATCTTTGTATTTCTCTTTGAATCATCGGTTTGGTTTGGCCAACTAGATTGGTTTTCTTGCAATGGGAGAGGTGCTTAGCTTTGGGTTCAATCTTGCGCGATTTCACCAAGTGACAAAGTAGGGGTAGCGAGACACGTAATGAATTGTTGCCATCGAGGATAAAAAGATGGGGTTTTCATCATATTATTTGAGTTAATTCCTCTATGACATCATGTCATCTTCCTTAAGGCGTTACTCCATTCTTTATGAACTTAATACTCTAGACGCATGCTGGATAGCGGTCGATGTGTGGAGTAATAGTAGTAGATGCAGGCAGGAGTCAGTCTACTTGACATAGACATGATGCCTATATTTCATAATCATTGCTTTGGATATCGTCATAACTTTGCACTTTTCTATCAATTGCTCGAAAGTAATTTGTTCACGCATCGTATTGTTTGCCTTCATGAGAGAAGCCTCTAGTGAAACCTATGGCCCCCGGGTCTATTTTCCATCATACTTGTTTCCGATCTACTATTTTACAATTTTTTATTTTTAGATCTATAAACCAAAAAAAACCAAAAATATTTAGTTACGTTTTTGTTCTATCTATCTCTATCAGATCTCACCTTTGCAATTGACCGTGAAGGGATTGACAACCCCTTTATCGTGTTGGGTGCAAGAGTTTGATTGTTTGTGCAGGTGCATCGATTGGGGACTTGCTTGTACCTCCTACTAGATTGATATCTTGGTTCTCTAACTGAGGGAAATACTTATCTCTACTTTGCTGCATCACCCTTTCCTCTTCAAGGGAAAAACCAACACAAGCTCAAGAAGTAGCAGTGTGCCCCCTCTTCTAGGCCCATGAGCCCCCACCCCACCCCCCAACACTTGCCAGGACCTCCCGAAACCCCTTTCGGTCATCCTGGTCACAACCCGGTGCCCCTGGAGCCCTTACGGACTCCGATACCCTTTGTCCTATATATCAATCTTCACCTCTGCACCACTCCGGAGTTCCTCGTCATGTCCGGGATCTCATCTGGGACTCCAAACAACCTTCGGCAACCACCATAATGACTCAACTATACTTATATCGTCACCAAACGTTAAGTGTGTAGACCGTGCGGGTTCGAGAACTATGCAGACATGACCGAGACACCTCTACAGTCAATAACCAATAGCGGGACATGGGTTCCCATATTGGTTCCTACATATTCTACGAAGATCTTATCGACCAAACCTCAATGTCAAGGATTCAGCTAATCCCGTATGCAGTTCCCTTTGTCTATCGGTATGTTACTTGCCCGAGATTCGATCATCGGTATCCCCATACCTAGTTCAATCTCGTTACCGGCAAGTCTCTTTACTCGTTCCGTAATACAAGATCCCGTGGCTAACTCTTTAGTCACATTGCTTGCAAGATTATTGTGATGTTGTATTACTGAGTGGGCCCTGAGATACCTCTCTGTCATATGGAGTGACAAATGCCAGTCTTGATCCATACCAACTCAATAGACACCCTCGAAGATACCTTTAGAGCACCTTTATAATCACCCAGTTACATTGCGACGTTTGATACACACAAGGTATTCCTTCGGTGTTAGTGAGTTGCATGATATCATGGTCATAGGAACATATACTTGACATGCAGAAAACGATATCAGTAAACTTGATACGATCATATGCCACGTTTATAGTTTTGGGTCTTGTCCATCACATCATTCTCCCAATGATGTGATCCCGTTATCAAATGACAACTCATGTCTATGACCAAGAAATTGTAGCCATCTTTGATCAACGAGCTAGTTTGGTAGAGGCTTACTAGGGACATATTGTTGCCTATGTATCCACACATGTATTTGAGTTACCGGTCAATACAATTATAGCATGGATAATGAACAATTATCATGAACAAGGAAATATAATAATAACCAATGTATTATTGCCTCTAGGGCATATTTCTAACAGTCTCCCACTTGCACTAGAGTCAATAATCTAGCATTAGATGGTAATGAATCTAACACCATAGAGTTTTGGTGTTGATCATGTTTTGCCCGTGGAAGAGGTTTAGTCAATGGATCTGCAACATACAAATGCGTGTGTATCTTGCAAATGTTTATGTCTTCCTCCTTGATGTAATCGCGGATAGAATTAAATCATCGCTTTATGCGCCTGGTCCTCTTGTGAAACCTTTGTTCCGTGGCCAGAGCAATGGCACCAGTGTTGTCACAGAACAGAGTCATCGGGTCTAGTGCACTAGGCACAACTCCAAGATCTGTCATGAATTGCTTTATCCACACACCTTCCTTTGCTACCTCCGAGGCAGCTATGTACTTCGCTTCACATGTAGAATCAGCTACCATGCTTTGCTTGGAACTGCAACAGCTTACCACTCCCCCATTCAGAACATATACGTATCCGGCCTAAGACTTAGAGTCATACGGTGCAGTGTCAAAGCTTGCATCGACATAACCCTTGACGACGAGCTCTTGATCACCCCCATAAACGAGAAACATTTCCTTAGTCCTTTTCAGGTACTTAAGGATATTCTTGACCACTGTCCAGTGTTCCACTCCTGGATCACTTTGAAACCTTCTCGCCATACTTATGGCAAGGCAGACATCTGGTCTTGTGCACAACATCACATACATGATAGAGCCTATGGCAGAAGCATAGGGGACGATACGCATATTTTATGTATCCTCTGCAGTCGCTGGGTGTTGAGCCTTACTCAACTTCACACCTTGCAAAACAGGCAAGAACCCCTTCTTGGACTGATCCATTTTGAACTTCTCCAAAATCTTGTCAAGGTATGTGCTTTGTGAAAGTCCTATCAAGCATCTTGATCTATCTCTATAGATCTTGTTACCTAATATGAAAGCAGCTTCTCCTAGGTCCTTCATTGAAAAATTCTTGTTCAAATATTCCTTCACGTTTTCCAAAAGTTATATATTGTTTCCAATCAACAATATGCCATCCACATATAATACTAGAAACGCTATAGAGCTCCCACTAACTTTCTTGTAAATACAAGCTTCTCCATAAACTTGCATAAACCCAAACGCTTTGATCACCTCATCAAAGCGAATATTCCAACTCCGAGATGCTTGCACCAACCCATAAATGGGTTGCTGGAGCTTGCACACTTTGTCAGCATTCTCTCGGTTGACAAAACCTTCCGGTTGCATCATATACAACTCTCCCTTAAGGAAACCGTTAAGGAACGCTGTTTTGACATCCATCTGCCATATTTCATAATCGAAAAATGCAGCTATTGCCAACATGATTCTGACAGACTTAAGCATCACTACGAGTGAGAAATTCTCATCGTAGTCAACTCCTTGAACTTGTGAAAACCCCTTTGCCACAAGTCGAGCTTTATAGACGGTGATATTACTGTCCGCATCCGTCTTCTTCTTGAAGATCCATTTATTCTGAATGGCCTTTCGCCCTTTAATACTTCCAAAGTCCATACTTTGTTTTCATACATGGATCCCATCTCAGATTTCATGGCCTCTAACCGTTTGTCAGAATCCGGGCTCACCACTGCTTTTCCATAGCTCGTAGGTTCATTGTTGTTGTTTCCAACAACATGACCTCTAAGATAGGGTTACCGTACCACTCAGGAGTAGTATGTATCCTTGTCTACCTATGAGGTTCGATAGTAACTTGATCCGAAGCTTCATGATCACTATCATTAGCTTCTTCTTCAACTGACATAGGTGTCACAAAAATATCTTTCTGCGCTGCACTACTCACTGGTTGAAGTAAAGGTTCAACAACCTGATCAAGTTCTCTTCCTCCCACTCAATTCTTCTGAGAGAAACTCTTTCTCGAGAAAGGACCCCTTCTTAGTGACAAACACTTTTCCCTCAGATCTGAGATAGAAGGTATACCTAATCGTCTCCTTTGGGTATCCTGTGAAAATGCATTCGTCCGCTTTGGGTTCGAGCTTTTCCAGCTGAAGCCTTTTGACATAAGCATCGCAGCCCCAAACCTTAAGGAAAGACATCTTAGGTTTCTTGCCAAACAACAGTTCATATAGTGTCATCTCTACGGACTTAGATGGTGCCCTATTTAAAGTGAATGCAATTGTCTCTAATGCATAACCCTAAAATGAGAGTGGCAGTTCGGAAAGGGACATCATATAACACACCATATCTAATAAAGTACAATTACGACGTTCGGACACACCATTACGTTGTGGTGTTCCAGGTGGCGTCAACTGTGGAACGATTCCACATTGTCTTAAGTGATTGCCAAACTCATAACTCAGATACTCTCCCCTCGATCAGATCAAAGGAATTTGATCTTCTTGTTATGATAATTCTCAACTTCACTCTGAAATTGCTTGAACTTTAATTTTCAAACATTTCAGACTTATGCTTCATTAACTAAACATACCCGTATCTACTCAAGTCATCGGTGAAGGTGAGAAAATAACGATATCCACCGCGCGCGTCAACACTCATCGGACCACACACATCAGTATGTATGATTACCAACAAGTCACTTGCTCGTTCCATTGTTCCAGAAAACGGGGTTTTGGTCATCTTGCCCATGAGGCATAGTTCACATGTGTCAGGTGATTCAAAATCAAGTAACTCCAAAAGTCCATTAGCATGGAGTTTCTTCATGCGCTTAACACCAATATGACCTAAACGGCAGTGCCACAAGAAAGTGGTACTATAATTATCAACTCTACATCTTTTGGCATCAATGTTATGAACATGTGTATCATCACTATTGAGATTCAATAAGAATAAACCCCTCACAATGGGTGCATGACCATAAAAGATATTACCCATATAAATAGAATAAGCCATTATTCTATGATTTAAATGAGTAACCGTCTCGCATTAAACAAGATCCAGATATAATGTTCATGCTCAATGCAGGCACTAAATAACAATTATTCAGGTTCATCACTAATCCCCATGGTAATCGAAGAGCGAGCGTGCCGACGACGATCACATCAACCTTGGAACCATTTCCCACGCGCATCATCACTTCGCCCTTTGCCAGCCTCCTTCTATTCCGTAGTTCCTACCTTAAGTTGCAAATGTGAGCAACCGAACCAGGATCAAATACCCAGGCACTACAACGAGAGTTGGTACGGTACACATCAATAACATGTATATCATATATACCTTTGTTCACGTTGTCCCCCTTCTTGTCGGCCATATACATGGGGCAGTTCCGCTTCCAGTGGCCAGTTCCCTTGCAATAGAAGCACTCAGTCTCCGGCTTGGGTCCAGCCTTGGGTTTCTTCACGGGAGGAGCATCTGCTTTGCCACCTTTATTGAAGTTTCCCTTCTTTCCCTTACCTTTCTTGAAACTAGTGATTTTATTCACCATTAACACTTGATGCTCCTTCTGGATTTCTGACTCAGCGACTTTCAGCATCGCGAACAGCTCAGAGACTGACTTGTTCATTCCTTGCATGTTATAGTTCAACACAAAGCTCTTGTAGCTAGGTGGTAGAGATTAAAGAACTCTGTCAGTGACAGCCTCTGGCGGGAGCTCAACTCCCAACTCAGCCAGACGGTTATAGTACCCAGACATTCTGAGTATGTGTTCACTAACAGACCATTTTCCTCCATCTTGCAGGCATAGAACTTATCGGAGGTCTCATACCTCTCGATCCGGGCATTCTTCTCAAAGATAAACTTCAGCTGCTGGAACATCTCATATGCTCCATGACGTTCAAAACGCCTTTGAAGTCCCGGCTCTAAGCCATACAACATGGCACACTGAACTATTGAGTAGTCATCAACATGCGACTGCCAGGCATTCACAACGTCCACAGTCGCTGGAGGGGGTGGCGCACCAAGCGGTGCATTAAGGACATAAGCCTTTTGGGCAGCCGTGAGGATAATCCTCAAATTTCGGGCCCAGTCCACGAAGTTACTTCCTTCAACTTTCAGCTTAGCTTTCTCTATAAACACATTAAAATTCAGGGGAGCTACCACGCGAGCCATTGATCTACACTATAAATTCGCAAAGGAAACTTTTAGACTATTGTTCATGATAATGAGTTCAATTAATCATATTACCTAAGAACTCCCACTCAAATCGACATCCCTCTGGTCGTCCGAGTGTAACACGATCCAAATTCACCAACCCAAGTCCGATCATCACGTGAGATGAGGTGGTTTCAATGGTGAACATCTCCATGTTGATCATATCTATTATATGACTCATGTTTGACATTTCGGTCTCTTGTGTTCCGAGGCCATGTATGTACATGCTATACTCGTCAAGTGTAACCCAAGTGTTCCACATGTGCAAAACTGGCTTGCACCCATTGTACGCGAACGTAGAGTCTATCACACCAGATCATCACGTGGTGCTTCGAAATGACGAACTTTCGCAATGGTGCACACTTGGGGAAACACAATTTTATCTTGAAATTTTAGTGAGGGATCAGCTTATAATGCTACCGTCGTACTAAGCAAAATAAGATTCATAAAATGATTAACATCAGATGCAAATCGTAAGTGACATGATATGGCCATGAACTTGTGCTTTTGATCTCCATCTCCAAAGCACCGACATGATCTCCATCGTCACCAGCATGACACCATGATCTCCATCATCGTGCCGCCATCGGGGTTGTCACGCCAACCATGCTTCTACTACTATTGCTACCGCTTAACAATAAAGTAAAGCATTACATAGCGCTTAATGATTGACATGCAGGTCATCCAATAATTAAAGACAACCCTAAGGCTCCTACTGGTTGCCGTATGCATCGACATGCAAGTCGATATAAACTATTACAAACATGATCATCTCATACATCAAATATATTTCATCATGTCTTTGGCCATAGCATATCACAACATACCCTGCAAAAACAAGTTAGCCGTCCTCTAATTGTTGTTGCATGTTTTACGTGGCTGCTATGGGTATCTAGCAAGAACGATTTTTACCTACACAAAGCCACAACGGTGATATGCATGTTGCTATTTAACCTTCTACAAGGACCGCCTTTGTCGAATCTGATTCAACTAAGGTGGGAGAGATAGACACCCGCTAGCCATCTTTATGCAACAAAGTCACATGTCAGTCGATGGAATTGGTCTCATGTACGTGGACATGTAAAGTTGGTCCGGGACACTTGATCCGACAATACTGCTGAATCAGAAAAGACCAAGGAAGGAAGCAATCTAAATATCAACGCCCACAAACTCCTTTGTGTCCTACTCGTGATGTCATCTACGCATAGACCTAGCTCATGATGCCACCGTTGGGAAACATTGCATGGGAAACAAAAATTTTCCTACGCTCACCAAGATCAATCTAGGAGATGAACATATATGAGAGGAGAGATTGCATCTACATACCCTTGTAGATTGCTAAGCGGAAGCATTAAGAAACGCAATTGATGTAGTCGATCGTCTCTGCGATCCAATCACGATTCATCCCGCGAACTCTCGATCCAAGTGCCGAACGGACGGTGATGTCTACTATGCAACTTTATTCTTGTAGACTCATGTTGGGCCTCCAAGTGTAGAGTTTTGTAGGACAGTAGCAATTTTCCCTCAAGTGGATGAACTAAGGTTTATCAATCCGTGGGAGGCGTAGGATGAAGATAGTCTCTCTCAAGCAACCCTGCAATCAAATACAAGAAATCTCTTGTGTCCCCAACACACCCAATACAATGGCAAATTGTAATGGTGCACTAGTTTGGTGAAGAGATGGTGATAGAAGTGTAGTATGGATAGTAGATATGAGTTTTTGTAGTGTGAACAATGAAGAACATCAAGGTCGTAAATAGTAATACAGAGCAAAAACGGTATTACAATGATGTAAAATGAGGCCTAGGGTTCATACTTTCACTAGTGCAATCGCCCAACAATGCAAACATAGTTGGATCATATGATTATCCCTCAAAGTGCAATAAAGAATCAGTCCCGAGTTCCTATTAGCGGAGAACAAAAGATAGAAATTGTTCGTAGGGTATGAAACCACCTCAAAGCTATTATTTCCGATCAATCTTTCCTAGAGTTCATACTAAAATAACACAAGGCTATTCTTTTCGATCAAACTAACCAATAGTTTGTACTAAAAATAACACCATATGACACACATCAACCAACTCTAATGTCACCTAGATACTTCAATGTCACCACAAGTATCCGTGAGTTAATTCTACGATATGCATCAAACAACTTCATGATCATAATATTCAATCCACACAAAAAACTACAAGGGGACCCCAAAGTTTCTATCGGAGAAAAGATAATAAAAACGTGCATCAACCCCTATGCATAGTTTACCCAATGTCACCTCGAGAATCCGCAAGTTGAGTGCCATAATATACATCAAGTGAATCAATATGATACCCCATTGTCACCTCAAGTATTCATACCGAAAGACATACATCATGTGGTCTCAGATCTAAACATTCAATCTGAAAAGACAAAACTTCAAAGGGTAAAGATTCAATTCATCACAACAAGATTAGAGAGGGGAGAAACATCATATGATCCATCTATGTTAACAAAGCCCATGATACATCAAGATCATAACATATCAAGATCACGAGAGAGAGAGAGAGAGAGAGAGATTAAACACATACACTACAAAAAAAGACACATCCGTGACATTTTGGGCTGAACGAAATTTTTTCTGTCATACTTATGACACTTCTATGATGATAATTATGACAAAATCCGGTATCATCATAGATGTGGTGGTCTCCTACTTGTATGACAAAAAATCATGACAAAAAATGGGCTTTTCGTCCTGGGCGGGCTGGAGACGCACCTGCATGACATTCTTTGGGTCGTCCATGATGGAAAAAATTATGGTAGAAGCAAGGGCGGGGAAAATTTCGGGGAGTTCCCGGTTACAGCGGGTGGTCGGGGCCGAGCGATGCACAGAGGTTTGCATGTTTCTCTCGTACACGCGCATGGGTGCGAGGGGTTGGGCTCTAACTAAACCAGAGTGAGGCGTTCGCCTACTGAACCCGAGCGATTGCACTGGCTACGCGTTACTGAACCCGAGCGATCGATCGATCCCTGGCTGTTAACTAAAACTGATCGAGAAATTCCTTCACTACTGCTCCTAACTGAAGCCGATCGACCTGCTGCCTCTTGATGAACAGTGAGCATTGTTGGGGTTTGGATGAACAGTTCCCGGTGGGGGTTGGATGAATAGGACCCCGTGGGGGTAGAGGCCGTTGCCGCTGGATGAACCGGACCCCGATCGAGCCGGTTGGGGGTGGATGAACAGGACCCCGTGGAGGGCTGGTTGAACAGTAGCCGGTGGAGGGCTAGATGAACACTAGCCCGTGGAGGGGTGGTGGTTCAATAGTAGTTGGTGGAGGCTGGATGAATAGGAGCCCGAGGATGAACATTAGCTGGTGGAGGCAGGAGGAAGACACCGTGGATGAACAGTCGCATGTGGAGGCTGGAGGAGGTCAACGGTGGATGAACAGTAGCCCGCGGAAGCTGGAGCAAGGCAGTAGACGGTGGATGAACAGTAGCCCATGGAGTCCCATTTTGCGATACACCACACCCCTTCCGATGAACAGGACCCCCGTTTTGACCGCAGGAGGTCAAAGATAAGTCCGTTTCCTCCGGTTTGCGGTACGCCGCACCCCTCCCGATCAACAAGACCCTGTTTCGACCGTAGGAGGTCGAAGAGAAGTCCGTTTCCACCATTTTGCGGTATGCTAGACCCTTCCCGATGAACATGACCCCGTTTTGACTATACGCGGTTGAACAGAAGGCCCGTTTCGGCTGTTCCGTCCAAGCCGGTTGGCTCCCGATGAACAGGATGCGTTTCGACCTAGTGGCTTTGCTCCCGATGAACATGACACATTCCGACCCAGTCACTTGGCTCTCGGTGAAGACGACATTCTTTCCTCCGTTTGACCCGGCCGGTTAGCTGCCGATGAACATGACGACATCGCTGCCGTCCGTTGCCTCTCCATGTACACGAGCCCTGGCCGTACGTATGCGTGAGTACGCATTCGAGACCCCGCTTGTATGTACATATGTAGCTATATTTACTATTGCAGTGTGGCCGTACATATGTGTACACGATATAGATGGGACTGCGTGACATGCTACGTCGGCGCCTCTACTTCAACACGTGCCGCTCCTTACTCAGCCATGGTACGTGGCTCCAGAGAGACTGATCGACCGCTACGTACGTACACATTCGCAACCAGACAGATAACGCTGCCTTTGCTTCAACTTGGTGGGTCCCAGCCGTCAGGGGGTAAGAAGGCAGTTCCTTCCATGCAAAGATAAAGCAGATGGGTCCCAGCTATCAGGGGGGAACTTTTTTTCGCAAAATCCAGAGGCCCTTCCGGAAGATCCGAGGTGTTAGGTGGAGGAATCATTATTTTGCACGTAATAAGGAGGCACTTCCTTGCGTGCGGCCATGGAACCAGCTGTCAGCCTCTCCACTTGCAGCCCTGTTCTGATGGCTGTCGTTCTTTGACCGCATTGACGATGCCGTACCACCTGAGAGCATCAAGGTGGTGGACGACAGTGCGACCTAGGAAGGGAACGACCCGGAGCCGGGGAATACACAGCAGTGGATGCCCACGCGGAGGGGAGTACGAGGGTTGACTGCTTCGGCTGCGGTTTGAGGCTGTCGTTTCCGGAGAATAACAGGGGGTGTGGGTGAGTAGAGGGAAGGCCTGGCCAGTAGCGGGAATAGGGTGGGGCAATGAGGCCTGCGTGGCAGCATAGCCGGACACGGGAGGCAGGAGCAGGCGGCACGACCGGCGCTGGTTTGAGCGACAGGAGCAAGAAGACCAGAGGTTGAAGAAGCACGACGACCGTTGGATGGACATCGTACAATCACCACAGCTAGAATCATTTATATTGACTAAGTTGACAAAGCCCTGCGTCTGCGTCAACTTAGTAGGCCCACAAGTCAGCCTCCAAATATGGTGGGACTAACCTAGTAGCGGGGCTATTCATTATTTTTGTGTGTAATAGCTGGTGGATGCGAGCTGTCAGCGGCAGGAATGTTTTTTCGTCAAATTCAGAGGCCCTTCCGGTGGGTCCCAACTGTCAGGAGGAGGAATCATTATTTTGCGCGTAATAAGCAGGCACTTCCTACATGCAAAAAAAGGAGGAACTTCCTTGCGTGCAACTGTGACCCAGCTGTCACCCTCTCCACGTACAGTCCTCTTCTGATGGATGTCATTCTTTGACCACACCGTGTCAAGAGCACCAAGGCGGTGGACGACGGCGAGGCCAAGGGAACGACCCAGAGCTGAGGAAGACTTGGTAGTTGTTTCCCACGCAGAGTGGGTACTAGGGTTTACTTGTTCGGCCGCAGTGTGAGGCTGCCGTCGCCGGAGAATAACAGGAGGTGTGGGTGAGTAGAGGGATAGCCAGGCCAGGGATGCGAGTATGGTGGGGCCGCGAGGCCTGCCTGGTAGCACAGCCGTCCATGGGAGGCGGGAGCAGGCAGTTCCGCCGACGCTGGTTTGGGCGGCTGGAGCAACAAGATCACAGACTGAAGAAGCACGACTGCCGTTAGATTGACATCTAACAGTCTGACGTTGGTAGAGTTGATTGTTGACTAAGTTTCTTTTTTTAAAAAACCTTGTGTACGCATGAACTTAGTAGGCCCACAAGCCAGCCTCCAAATCTATGGCAGACAACATAGAGCCCATTTGCTGTTCTTTTAATAATTTGTAGCCCATTTGCTAATTCTTAAGGAATTTATTACAGCCCATTTTCTGCCCAGGACCATGGTCAAAAAGTTCAACCTTATTTTGCATATTTCAGTGGAGTCTGATTTATTTTTTAAGAACTTATTGATTTGCCAAAAAATATCGTTTTGTTTTTGTAAGCTAATAAGACGGGGGAAACCAGTGGTAAAAAAATCAGCGCAGGGAGGAAAAAAAAGGATGTAAAGATGAAAGGGAACTTTATGTATTTTCAATATAATAATACATGTATATGAACTAGTAAAACTATAGGTAGAGATTAGAAAATGGAAGTAGGACATGGCATTTCAAAAGGAAAATAGAACTGGGTTGTATGTTTGATTCAGTAAAAATACTGCTTGTGGATGTTCTAAGACAAAATATAACTAAGGTTGGCGGGCC
This sequence comes from Aegilops speltoides, assembly GCA_021437245.1. Taxonomy (NCBI): domain Eukaryota; kingdom Viridiplantae; phylum Streptophyta; class Magnoliopsida; order Poales; family Poaceae; genus Aegilops; species Aegilops speltoides. The sequence continues at coordinate 77,387,209 of CM038141.1, forward strand.
AGAGACCAGTAGATACCTGCCGGATTTTTGTGCCTCGTTGTCGTCATGGGCTGGGCCTGTTAAAAAAACCAAGCCTTGGTAGTCTACAGCCCAGTTGAAACTTGCTCGACCTAAAAAAACAATATACCTGCTGGATCCCAGTTATCAGTCTGTACTTGCAGAATTCTCTCGTTTATTGACTACATTGAAGACTTCATGGGTTTCACCGTCTCAGACTCAGCATTATTTTTTCCATCGTGATAATAAGTGCATGGACTTGCTTGCGAACGACCATAGACCTGCTGGTTCCATACAGTTAGGCTATGTATGGACAACCATCTTGTGGTTCCATGGATGAATTTCATGCAATCGGATGGTTTTCAGTGAAAGCAGACTAAATTCATTGCATTTTACATATTTATTTTCATTGTGGAATATGTTACATATTTCAACTAATAATAACGGACTGGGCCTTTTTTTAGTCCATGGGAGGCGCTTCACGATCGAGGTCGCGACACTTAACTATTCTGGAAGGCCCAAATCCATCGCTCCTCTCTTATAACAATTTGCAGCTGGGCTTGGCATGCCACATCCCAGTTCCTACGTGCTACGTCGAACTATCAGCCTGTAAAACCGGATGGATCCCCTGCGTACTTCGAAGATGTAAATTTTTTGGAGAACTAGGAATTTGAATGGCAGGTGCTTATGCTACCCGTCAAATAAAAATTAGGTGCCTGAAAATTTGTTTGGAAACAAATGATTCAGCTTTATATGCACGTCGACCCTCGACATGATGGTTGGAAGCAAATGCCAAGTTCATACCGAAAGATCCTTAACAACAATACCAACTTGCAGACGACCAGGTAGTATAGGTACCAATACCAAACTAACTTATAATCTTTTTAGTCCTGGCCCTAGTGTTCGTCTGGTAGAAAATCTTGAAGAGGACCAGCGCCCGCTCATTCTCTTGCTCCAGGTCCCCGAGGTGGTACTGGTGCATCATCCAGTTGGTCCTCTGCTGGTCGAAGTTCTTGTTGGTGTGTAGCACCAGAACCTGTTTGCTGCCTGTCTGCCGGCCGTTGACCATCACCGGCAAGGTTTTGCCGGTCTTGTTCCACATCGCGTGCACACTGCACTCTGACTGTATCTTGCGACGCGTCCACGTGCCCCTTTTGAATGCCTTGGAGTTGCGCTGGAAGAAATGCTTGCTTAAGCCAGTTAGTGTGATACCTGCAGTATTGTCGAATACAGGTTTTAGTGTACGTAGTTGGCATTTTTGTAACATCTTTGACATGTTGCAGTCACTTGTTTCACTTTTTATTAACTATCAAATTGTAATTGCTTCACTAGGTCTGCATATAAAAAGAAAAATAGAGCTATAAACAAAGCAATATGTTTTTGCAAGTAGACGGCCTGGAAGTTTCTCAGGATGGTTGTACCATATGCCGTGCTCGTTGTCGATGGTTGGTGTGAACAAATCGATGAGAGGGTGAGATCTCGCACTGTCAGCACTCACTTTGGCCTCAAGGTGCTCGATCAACTCCTGATCTGTGGGATCGAACTTAACGCCAGCCGGCAACACTGTCCAATGATATGTCCATTTTGCATCATGTTTTCCTACTTTTATTTATGTTGTTTTATTGAATAATAATGCTTTTTGGAGTAATTCTAATGCCTTTTCTCTCATAATATGCAAGGTATGCACCAAGGGAGAGAATTCTGGCAGCTGGAAATCTGGACCTGAAAAAGCTACGTCAAGCTACCTATTCTGCACAACTCCAAATGAGCTGAAACTCCCTAAGGATTTTTTTGGAATATTTAAGGAATATTGGAGCAAATAAGTACTAGAGGAGGGCCACCAGGTGGGCACAACCCACCTGGGTGCGCCAGGAGGCGCGACGCGCCCTGGTGGGTGCTGCCCTCCTTGGCCCACCTCTGGTGCCCATCTTCTGGTATATAAGTCATTTTGACCTAGAGAAAAAAATAAGGGGAGGAAATTCGGGACGAAGCACCGCCGCCTCAAGGCGGAACTTGGGCAGGAGCACTTTTGCCCTCCGACGGAGCGATTCCGCCGGGGTCCCGGAGGGGCAAATCATCGTTATCATCATCACCAACAACTCTCCCATCTTGGGGAGGGTTATCTTCATTAACATCTTCACAGCACCAACTCCTCTTAAACCCTAGTTCATCTCTTGCATTCAATCTTTGTATCAAAACTATAGATTGGTGCCCGTGGGTGACTAGTAGTGTTGATTACATCTTGTAGTTGATTACTATATGGTTTATTTGGTGGCAGATTATATGTTCAGATCCGTTATGCTAATCAATACCCCTCTACTCTTGAGCATGTTTATCATTTGTGAGTAGTTGCTTTTGTTCTTGAGATCACAGGAGAAATCATGTTGCAAGTAATCATGTGAACTTGATATGTGTTTGATATTTTGATGGTATGTATGTTGCCATTTGATAACCCACAAGTATACGGGATAGTTGTAGCCTCTGTCGATAAGTAAGAGTGTCGAACCCAACGAGGAGCTAAAGGTAGAACAAATACTCTCTCAAGTCCTATCAGCCACTGATACGACTCTACGCACACTTGAGGTTCGCTTTACCTAGAACAAGTATGAAACTAGAAGTACTTTGTAGGTGTGATAGGATAGGTTTGCAAGATAATAAAGAGCATGTAAACATAAACTAGGGGTTGTTTAGATAAAGATGCAATAAAGTAAATATAGTGAGTGTGGAAAAGTGGTGGTAGGAATTGTGAAATTGTCCCTAAGCAATTGACTACGTTACTAGACCGGTAATCACTATTTCAATTCTATTTGAGGGAGAGGCATAAGCTAACATACTTTCTCTACTTGGATAATATGCACTTATGATTGGAACTCTAGCAAGCATCCGCAAATACTAAAGATTCATGAAGGTAAAACCCAACCATAACATTAAAGTATCAAGTCCCCTTTATCCCATACGCAAACAACCTACTTACTCGGTCTGCTTACATCACTCCACGCCACCCACCATAAGCAAATCATAAACATATTGCAAACCCTACAGCGGGAATCCCTCACACTTGCGTGACACGGAGGGCACAATAGGACATCACCAATAATAAAACATGCAACTCAAACCAATCATAGCAATTCATCAATCACCGATATGACAACGAAAATCTACCCAGACATCATAGGATGGCAACACATCATTGGAAAATAATATGAAGCATAAAGCACCATCGTCAAGTAGAGGGTACAGCGGGTTGCGGGAGAGTGGACCGCTGGATATAGATGGGGAAAGGTGATGGAGATGTTGGTGAAGATGACGGCGGTGTTGGTGAAGATCGCGGTGATGATGATGGCCCCCGGCGGTGTTCCGACGCCACCGGAAGCAAGGGGGAGAGAGCCCCCTTCTTCTTCTTCTTCCTTGACCTTCTCCCTAGATGGGAGAAGGGTTTCCCCTCTGGTCCTTGGCTCCCATGGCTTGGGAGGGGCGAGAGCTCCTCAGAGATTGGATCTATCTCTCTGTTTCTGCGTTCCCAGATTCCGCCCCTTCACCGTTTCTTTCATATCCGGAGATCCGTAACTCTGATTGGGGTGAATCTTTAGCCAGATCTTTCTTGTAAAATTAGCTTTCTTGCAGAAAAAGAAGAGTGTCAACCAACTTACGGGGGGCCCAAGAGAGTCCAGGGCGTGCCTGCCTCCCTGGGGCGCGCCCCCTATCTCCTGGCCCCCTCAGGCACCGTCTCGCGTTGATTTTACTTCCCAAAAATCATAAATATTCCAAAATAATTCTCCTTCCATTTTTATCCCTTTTGGACTCTGTTTGATATGGGTTTTCTGCGAAACATAAAACATGTAACAGACAGGAACTGGCACTGGGCACTGGATCAATATGTTAGTCCCAAAAATAATATAAAAAGTTGCCAAAAGTATATGAAAGTTGAATAATATTGGCATGGAACAATAAAAAATTATAGATACGATGGAGATGTAGCAGCATCCCCAAGCTTAATTCCTGCTTGTCCTCGAGTAGGTAAATAATAAAAAAGATAATTTTTGATGTGGAATGCTACCTAGCATAATCTTGATCATATGTCTAATCATGGCATGAATATTAAGACACGAGTGATTCAAAGCAATAGTCTATCATTTGACATAAAAAACAATAATACTTCGAGCGTAGTAATAAAGCAATCATGTCTTTTCAAAACAACAAGGCCAAAGCAAGCTTATCCCTACAAAATCATATAATTTGGCCATGCTTCATTTTCGTCACACAAAATGCTCCCATCATGCACAACCCCGATGACAAGCCAAGCAATTGGTTCATACTTTTTTAACGCGCTTCAGCTTTTTCAACCCTCACGCAATACATGAGCGCAAGCCATAGATATAGCAGTATAGGTGGAATGGAATATGATGATGGGGGTTTATATGGAGAACACAAAAAAGGAGAAAGTCTCACATCGACGCGGCTATGGAGATGCCCATCGATTGATGTCAATGCGAGGAGTAGGGATTGCCATGCAACTGATGCACTAAGAGCTATAAGTGTATGAAAGCTCAAACTAAAAACTAAGTGGGCGTGCATCCAACTTGCTTGCTCATGAAGACCTAGGGCATTTGAGGAAGCCCATCGTTGGAATATACAAGCCAAGTTCTATAATGAAAAATTCCCACTAGTATATGAAAGTGACAACATAAGAGACTCTCTATATGAAGAAGATGGTGCTACTTTGAAGCACAAGTGTGGAAAAAGGATAGTAACATTGCCCCTTTTTTCCTTTTTTTTATTTTTTTATTTTTTTTCTTTTTGGGTGGGCTTCTTTGGCCCCCTTTTTTATTTAGGCTTCTTTGGTCTTTCCTTTTTTTTTCTTTTTTTTTTCTTTTTTTCATGGGGCAATGCTCTATAATGATGATCATCACACTTTTATTCACTTACAACTCAATATTACAACTCGATACTAGAACAAAGATATGACTATATTAATGCTTCCAGTGGTGTACTGGGATGTGCAATGATCTAGCGTAGCAATGACATCAAAAAACGGACAAGCCATGAAAACATCATGCTAGCTATCTTACGATCATGCAAAGCAATATGACAATAAATGCTCAAGTCATGTATATGATGATGATGATGGAAGTTGCATGGCAATATATCTCGGAATGGCTATGGAAATGCCATTATAGGTAGGTATGGTGGCTGTTTTGAGGAAGATATAAGGAGGCTTATGTGTGATAGAGCGTATCATATCACGGGGTTTGGATGCACCAGCGAAGTTTGCACCAACTCTCGAGGTGAGAAAGGGCAATGCAGTGCATCAAGAGGCTAGCAATGATGGAAAGGTAAAAGTGCGTATAATCCATGGACTCACATTAGTCATAAAGAACTCATATACTTATTGCAAAAGTTTATTAGCCCTTGAAGCAAAGTACTACTACACATGCCCCTAGGGGGATATTTTGGTAGGAAAAGACCATTGCTCGTCCCCGACCGCCACTCATAAGGAAGACAATCAAAGAAACACCCCATGCTTCAAATTTGTCACACAACGGTTACCATACATGCATGTTACGGGACTTGCAAACCTCAACACAAGTGTCTCTACAATCCACAACCACCCACTAGCATGACTCTAATATCAGCACATTTATATCGTAAAACTATTGCAAGGAATCAAACATATCATATTCAGCGATCTACAAGTTTATGTAGGATTTTATGACTAACCATGTGAATGACCAATTCCTGTCATCTCTCTAAAAAGATATAAGTGAAGCAAGAGAGTTTAATTATTTCTATAAAAGATATGCCCATGCTCTAACAATTATAAGTGAAGAAAAAGAGCATTCTACAAACGGCGGTTTTCTATGTGAAGAGAAACATGCAATCCAAACTTCAAATGATATAAGTGAAGCACATGAAGCATTCTATAAAGCCATACTCAAAAGATTTAAATGAGGTGCAATGAGCATTCTATAAATCAACCAAGGACTATCTCATACCAGCATGGTGCATAAAAAAAGTGAAAACTAAATGCAAAAGACGCTCCAAGACTTGCACATATCGCATGAATGAAACGAATACGAAAACATACTGATACTTGTTGAAGAAATAGGGGATGCCTTCCGGGGCATCCCCAAGCTTAGACACTTGAGTCTCCTTGAATATTTACTTGGGGTGCCTTGCGCATCCCCAAGCTTGAGCTCTTGCCTCTCCTCCTTTTTCTCATATCGAGACATCCTCGATTAGACACTTCATCCACACAAAACTTCAACAGAAAAGTCGGTAAGATCCGTTAGTATAATAAAGCAAATCACTACTCTAAGTACTGTAGTAAACCAATTCATATTTTGTTTTTGCATTGTGTCTACTGTAACATAACTTTTTCATGGCTTAATCCACTGATAGAAATTGATAGATTCATCAAAACAAGCAAACTATGCATCAAAAACAGAATCTGTCAAAAACAGAACAGTCTGTAGCAATCTGAACATCCACCATACTTCTAGTACCCCAAAAATTCTATTGGAAAAATAAAAAAAATTGTATATCAAGACAGTGCTAAAAGTATCAGAACCATTTGACGTTCCAGTAAAAAATGTAAAATTGCGCACTACAGACAAAGTTTATGTCCTGCACCGTACAAACCAACAAGCATTGTAAACATCCTAAAGGCAAACCTTAGCACATTATTTTTATAATACAATGGAATTATACAGGGGGATAATTTTTTTTGTTAAAAAATTTCTGTAATCAAGATTCACAAAGTTTCCGTGAGCATGAACAAAGTTCAAGGAGCTCTCCCATTTTAACAATGCTTGTCTTTCTCACTTTCACTTTACTTTTTGAAAAGTTTTAGGTTCCCCTCTTTATTTTTTGGTTGTTTTTAAACTTTGTGAAAGCACTCAAAAGAAATAAATGACTCTCTAAAACTTCCGGGTTGTCTCCCTGGCAGTGCTTTCTTTAAAGCCATTAAGCTAGGCATATAGTGCTCAAGTAATGAATCCACCCGGATCCCAAGGTATATCAAAGCCAATTTTAATTAACAATGATTTATAATTAAGTAGTGAGCACAAAGTAACATATATCATGCAACAACAAAGTCTAACTCTCTTCCTATGCATCGGCATGTCATAAAAGAACAATTCATGCACACATAGTAAAGGCCAATGCATAGTATAAGGAGATTCTTTCAATTCAATCGTGTTGGATACATAAAGAGGCGGAGATGTAGTTCCTCTCTCATAATAATTGCAAGTAGGAGCAGCAATCACATGCATATTATATCTATCAAAATCATCATGTGTAGTAGTAAAAGGCAACCCAACAACATTATCCTTAATAAGCACAAACTTCTCCGATATAGTGTAGTCGGGAGAATTCAAAAAGATAATAGGACTATCATGCGTGGGTGCAATAGCAACAATTTCATGTTTAACATAAGGAACTATAGCAAGTTCATCTCCATAAGCATAATTCATATTGGAATCTTGGCCACAAGCATAGCAAGCATCATTAAAAAGGGATATTTCAAACAAATTCAAGGGATCATAGCAATCATCCTTCGGTAAGCACGAAGGGGAATTAAATAATGTATGAGTTGGAGGGTTACTCTCATTAGAAGGTGGGCACGAGTAGCTAATCTACTCTTCCTCCTTTTGTTCTTCACTCTCCTCATCATCTTTTTCATCCAATGAGCTCACTGTTTCATCAATTTCTTCTTCCATAGCTTCCTGCAAAATATTAGTCTCTTCTTGGACAGCGGAGCAGACCTCAATATATGGTTTAACATAGGCATTAGAAGCATAATTATCATAACAATATTGAAATATGGAAAAAAATTCAGATTTGTAAAGAGTAGCATCATACTTCTCAATCAAAGAGGCAATCTCATAAGCACCTTTAAAAGCAACAGATTCTTCAATTTGTTGAGATCTCGCACTGTCAGCACTCACTTTGGCCTCAAGGTGCTCGATCAACTCCTGATCCGTGGGATCGAACTTAACCCCAGCCGGCAACACTGGCCAATGATATGTCCATTTTGCATCATGTTTTCCTACTGTTATTCATGTTGTTTTATTGTATAATAATGCTTTTTGGAGTAAGTCTAATGTCTTTTCTCTCATAATATGCAAGGTATGCACCAAGGGAGAGAATTCTGGCAGCTGGAAATCTAGACCTGAAAAAGATATGTCAAGCTACCTATTCTGCACAACTCCAGATGAGCTGAAACTCCCTGAGGAATTTTTTGGAATATTTAAGGAATATTGGAGAAAATAAGTACTAGAGGAGGGCCACCAGGTGGGCACAACCCACCTGGGTGCGCCAGGAGGCGCGACGCGCCCTGGTGGGTGCTGCCCTCCTTGGCCCACCTCCGGTGCCCATCTTCTGGTATATAAGTCATTTTGACCTAGATAAAAAATAAGGGGAGGAAATTCGGGACGAAGCACCGCCGCCTCAAGGCGGAACTTGGGCAGGAGCACTTTTGTCCTCCGACGGAGCGATTCCGCCGGGGGAACTTCCCTCCCAGAGGGGGAAATCATCGTCATCATCATCACCAACAACTCTCCCATCTTGGGGAGGTTTATCTTCATCAACATCACCAACTCCTCTCAAACCCTAGTTCATCTCTTGCTTTCAATCTTTGTATCAAAACTATAGATTGGTGCCCGTGGGTGACTAGTAGTGTTGATTAAATCTTGTAGTTGATTACTATATGGTTTATTTGGTTTAAGATTATATGTTCAGATCCATTATGCTATTCAATACCCCTCTGATCTTGAGCATGTTTATCATTTGTGAGTAGTTACTTTTGTTCTTGAGATCACAGGAGAAATCATGTTGCAAGTAATCATGTGGACTTGATATGTGTTCGATATTTTGATGGTATGTATGTTGCCATTTGATAAACGGCAAGTATACGGGATAGTTGTAGCCTCTTTCGATAAGTAAGAGTGTCAAACCCAACGAGGAGCTAAAGGTAGAACAAATACTCTCTCAAGTCCTATCGGCCACTGATACGACTCTATGCATGCTTGACGTTCGCTTTACCTAGAACAAGTATGAAACTAGAAGTACTTTGTAGGTGTGATAGGATAGGTTTGCAAGATCATAAAGAGCACGTAAACATAAACTAGGGGCTGTTTAGATAAAGATGCAATAAATTAAATATAGCGAGTATGGAAAAGTGGTGGTAGGAGTTGTGAAATTGTCCCTAAGCAATTGACTACGTTACTAGACCGGTAATCACTATTGCAATTCTATTTGAGCGAGAGGCATAAGCTAACATACTTTCTCTACTTGGATCATATGCACTTATGATTGGAACTCTAGCAAGCATCCGCAAATACTAAAGATTCATGAAGGTAAACCCAACCATAGCATTAAAGTATCAAGTCCCCTTTACCCCATACGCAAACAACCTACTTACTCGGGTCTGTGCTTCTGTCACTCACGCCACCCACCATAAGAAAATCATAAACATATTGAAAACCCTACAGCGGGAATCCCTCACGCTTGCGCGACATGGAGGGCACAATAGGACAGCACGAATAATAAAACATGCAACTCAAACCAATCATAGCAGTTCATCAATCACCGATAGGACAACAAAAATCTACTCAGACATCATAGGATGGCAACACATCATAGGAAAATAATATGAAGCATAAAGCACCATGTTAAAGTAGAGGGTATAGTGGGTTGCGGGAGAGTGGACCGCTGGATATAGATGGGGAAAGGTGATGGAGATGTTGGTGAAGATGAAGGCGGTGTTGGTGAAGATCGCGGTGATGATGATGGCCCCCGGCGGCGTTCCGCCGCCACCGGAAGCAAGGGGGAGAGAGCCCCCCTTCTTCTTCTTCTTCCTTGACCTTCTCCCTAGATGGGAGAAGGGTTTCCCCTCTGGTCCTTGGCTCCCATGGCTTGGGAGGGGCGAGAGCCCCTCCGAGATTGGATCTATCTCTCTGTTTCTGCGTTCCCAGATTCTGCCCCTTCACCGTTTCTTTTATATCCGGAGATCCGTAACTCCGATTGGGGTGAATCTTTCGCCCAGATCTTTCTTGTAAAATTAGCTTTCTTGCGGCAAAAGAAGAGCGGCAACCGCCTTACGGGGGGCCCAGGAGAGTCCAGGGCGCGCCTGCCTCCCTGGGGTGCGCCCCCCTATATCCTGGCCCCCTCGGGCACCGTCTCGTGTTGACTTTACTTCCCAAAAATCATAAATATTCCAAAATAATTATCCGTCTGTTTTATCCCATTTGGACTCTGTTTGATATGGGTTTTCTGCGAAACATAAAACATGCAACAGACAGGAACTGGCGCTGGGCACTGGATCAATATGTTATTCCCAAAAATAATAGAAGAAGTTGCCAAAAGTATATGAAAGTTAAATAATATTGGCATGGAACAATCAAAAATTATAGATACGACGGAGACATATCTGCATTCTCTTAATGGTGTCATGTGAATGTCGACTACATGACACTCACCATATTTGAGCCTAAGGGAATGCATTGTGGAGTAGTTATTAGATGGTGGGTTGCGAGAGTGACAACAACTTAAACCCCAGTTTATGCGCTATTCCGTAAGGGACCGATTGGATCCAAAAGTTTAATGTTATGGTTAGAATTTATTCTTAATACTTTTATCGTAGTTGCGGATGCTTGTGAGAGGTTTAATCATAAGCAGGAGGTTTTTTCAAGTAAGAACAACACCTAAGCACCGGTCCACCCATATATCAAATTATCAAAGTACCGAACACGAATTAAGCCAACATGATGAAAGTGACTAGATGAAATTCCCGTGTACCCTCAAGAACACTTTGCTTATCATAAGAAACCGTTTTGGCCTGTCCTTTGCCTCAAAAGGATTGGGATACCTTGCTGAACTTTTGTTACTACTATTGTTACTTGCTCGTTACAAATTATCTTGCTACCAAACTACTCCGCTACTTACAATTTTAGCACTTGCATTCATTACCTTGCCGAAAACCACTTGTCATTTCCTTCTGCTCCTCATTGGATTCGACACTCTTACTTATCAAAAATAGCTACAGTTGACCCCATATACTTGTGGGTCATCAAGGCAATTTTCTGGCGCCGTTGCCGGGGAGTGAAGCGCTCTTGGTAAGTGGAAAGTGGTAAGGAAACATTATTACTACATGCTGAAATTTATTGTCACTTGATACTATGGAAAACAATCCTTTGAGGGGTTTGTTCGGGGTATCTTCACCTCAACCGAAACCACAATTAGTTACTCCTCAACCTACTGCACCTATTGAAAATATTGAATATGAAATTCCTTCGGGTATGTTAGAACAACTGCTAGCTAATCCTTATGCAGGAGATGGAACCGAACATCCTGATATGCACTTGATATATGTGGATGAAATTTGTGGATTATTTAAGCTTGTAGGTTTTCCCGGAGATGAAGCTAAGAAGAAGGTTTTCCCTTTATCTTTGAAGGGAAAATCATTGACATGGTATAGGCTATGCGATGATATTGGATCTTGGAACTGGAACCGTTTGAAATTGGAATTTCATCAGAAATTTTATCCTATGCATCTAGTTCATCATGATCAAAATTATATATATAATTTTTGGCCTTGTGAAGGAGAAAATATCACTCTAGCTTGGGGGAGGCTTATGTCAATGTTATATTCATGCCCCAATCATGAGCTCTCGAGAGAAATTATTATTCAGAATTTTTATGCTCGGCTTTCTCGTAATGATCAATCCATGCTCGATACTTCTTGTACCGGTTCTTTTATGAAGAATACTATTGAATTCCGGTGGGATCTTTTAGAAAGAATTAAACGCAACTCTGAAGATTGGGAAATCAACAAAGGTAAAGAGTCAGGTATTGAACCTAAGTTTGATTGTGTTAAATCTTTTATGAATAACGATGCCTTTCAAAAGTTTAGCACTAAATATGGACTTGACTCTGAGAAAGTAGCTTCCTTTTGTGAATCTTTTGCTACTCATGTTGATCTCCCTAAGGAGAAGTGTTTTAAATATCACCTACCAATTAAAGAAGAAATTAAAGAACCGTAAAAGCTAAAGAAGAAACTATCATTTACAATGTTGATCCAGTTGTTCCCACTACTTACATTGAAAACCACCTTTTCCTGTTAGGATGAAGGAACATGCTAAAGCTTCAACTGTGGTTAACAAAAGTTATGTTAGAACACCCAAACCATCTGAACAAATCAAAGTTTAACCTAGTGTTGCCATGGTTAAAAGTATCTTAGTTGATAATATTGATGGGCATGTTATTTACTTCTATGATGAAGCTTCTAGAATTGCTAAACCTGAGGGAAAAGATAAACATAGACCAGTTGTTGGCATGCCTGTTGTCTCAGTTAAGATAGGATATCATTGTTATCATGGTTATGTAACCTAGGTGCTAGTGTGCTATTCCTTTCTCATTATATGAAGAAATTAAAGATGAAATAGCACCTGCTGAAATAGAAGACATAGATGTTACTATTAAGCTTGCTAGTAGAGATACTATATCACCAATTGGGATTCTTAGAGATGTTGAAGTCTTGTGTGGGAAGATAAAATTCTCTACTGATTTTCTTGTTCTTACCACCCCACAAGATGAATTTTGTCCCATTATATTTAGTAGACCTTTCTTGAACACCGTCAATGCTAAAATAGATTGTAAGAAACAAACTGTCGGTGTTAGCTTTGGTGATGAATCTCATGAGTTTACTTTTTCCAAGTTTAGTAAACAACCTCGTAAAAAAGATTTGCCTAGTAAGGATGAAATTATTGGTCTTGCTTCTATTGTTGTGCCTCCTATTGATTCTTTGGAACAATACTTGCTAGACCATGAAAATGATTTGCATATGCGTCAGAGAAATAAAATAGATAAAATCTTTTTCGAACAACAACCTCTGCTTAAACACAATTTGCCTATTGAAACTCTAGGAGGTCCTCCTCCACCTAAAGGTGATCCTGTGTTCGAATTAAAACAATTGCTAGACACCTTGAAATATGCTTATCTTGATGAAAAGAAGATATATCCTGTTATTATTAGTGCTAACCTTTCAAAACATGAAGAAGAGAGATTATTGAAAGTTCTAAGGAAGCAGAGAGCTGCTATTGGATATACTATTGATGATCTTAAGGGCATTAGTCCCACTCTATGTCAGCACAAGATTAATATGGAACCTGATGCTAAACCCGTTTTTGATCACCAACGTCGGTTAAATCCGAAAATGAAAGAAGTGGTAAGAATAAAAATATTGAAACTTCTAGAAGCAGGTATAATCTATCCTATAGCTGATAGTAGATGGGTAAGCCCTGTTCATTGTGTCCCTAAGAAGGGAGGTATTACTGTTGTTCCTAATGATAAGAATGAGCTTATTCCACAAAGAATTGTGACGGGCTATATAATGGTAATTGATTATAGAAAATTAAATAAAGCTACTAGAAAAGATCATTACCCTCTACCTTTTATTGATCAAATGTTAGAAAGACTATCTAAGCACACACATTTTTGCTTCCTTGATGGATACTCTAGCTTTTCACAAATACCTGTTTTACAATCTGATCAAGCAAAGACCACTTTTACTTGTACTTTTGGAACATTTGCTTATAGATGTATGCCTTTTGGTTTATGTAATGCACCCACTACCTTTCAAAGATGTATGACTACTATCTTCTCTGATATTTGTGAAAAGATTGGTGAGGTTTTCATGGATGAATTTTCTGTTTATAGGAAGTCTTTTGATGATTGTTTAAGCAATCTTGATCGATTTTGCAGAGATGTGAACAAACAAATCTTGTCTTGAATTGGGAGAAGTGTCACTTTATGGTTAATGAAGGTATTGTCTTGGGCCATAAAATTTCTGAAAGATGCATATGAGAAAATGCCATGTCCTAAAGATATCAAAGGTATTCGTAATTTCCTTGGTGATGCTAGTTTCTATAGAAGGTTTATCAAAGACTTTTCTAAAATTTCTAGGCCTCTTACTAATCTTTTGCAAAAGGATATTCCCTTTGTGTTTGATGGTGATTGTATGGAAGTCTTTGAAACACTAAAGAACGCCTTAATTACTACACATGTTGTTCAACCACCTGATTGGAACTTGCCTTTTGAGATTATGTGTGATGCTAGTGATTATGCTGTTGGTGCTGTTCTAGGACAAAGAGTTGATAAGAAACTAAATGTTATTCATTATGCTAGTAAAACTCTAGACAGTTATCAATGAAACTATTCTACTACTGAAAAAGAATTCTTAGCAGTGGTGCTTGCTTGTGATAAATTCAGATCTTACATTGTTGATTCTAAAGTAATTGTTCACAGCAATCATGCTGCTATATAATATCTTATGGAAAAGAAAGATGCTAAACCTAGACTCATTAGGTGGGTTATTTTGCTACAAGTATTTGATTTGCATATTACTGATAAGAAAGGAGCAGAGAACCCCGTAGCTGATAACTTGTCTAGACTTGAAAATATTCTTGATGACCCACAACCTATTAATGATAGCTTCCCTGATTAACAACTAGCTGCAATAAATGTTTCTCATAGTATACCTTGGGATGCTGACTATGCTAATTATATTGTTGCTAAATACATACCACCTAGCTTCACATACCAACAAAAGAAAAAAAAATCTTCTATGACTTAAGACATTACTTTTGGGATGACCCACATCTTTATAAAGGAGTAGATGGTATTAGTAAAGGTTGTGTACCTGAGCATGAACAGGAACAAATCCTACGGAAATGTCACTCTGAAGCTTATGGAGGACATCACACACGAGACAGAACCGCTCATAAGGTATTGCAATCTGGTTTTTATTGGCCTACTCTCTTCAAGGATGCACGTAAGTTTGTCTCATCTTGTGATGAATGCCAAAGAATAGGTAATATCGGTAAGCATCAATAAATGCCTATGAATTATTCACTTGCTGTTGAACCATTTGATGTTTGGAGATTTAACTTTATGGGACCTTTTCCTTCCTCTAATGGATACACACATATTTTGGTTGCTGTTGATTATGCTACTAAATGGGCAGAAGCTATTCCAACCAGTAGTGATGATCACAACACCTCTATTAAAATGCTTAAGGAAGTTATTTTCCCAAGGTTTGGAGTCCCTAGATATATAATGACTGATGGTGGTTCACAGTTTATTCATGGTGCTTTATGTAAGATGCTTGCTAAGTATGATGTTAATCATAGAATTGCGTCACCTTACTCATCCTCAGTCTAGTGGTCAAGTTGAACTTAGCAATAGAGAAATAAAACAAATCTTACAAAAGACTGTTAATAGGTCCCAGAAGAATTGGTCTAAGAAATTAGATGATGCACTTTGGGCTTATAGAACAGCTTACAAAAATCCTATGGGTATGTCTCCATATAAAATGGTATATGGAAAAGCTTGTCATTTACCTCTTGAGTTAGAACATAAAGCATTTTGGGCAATAAAAGAACTCAATTATGATTTCAAACTTGCTGGGGAAAAGAGGTTATTTGATAATATCTCATTAGATGAATGGAGAACCTAGGCTTATGAAAATGCTAAGTTATTCAAAGAAAAAGTTAAAAGATGGCATGACAAATGAATCCAAAAGCGTGAGTTCAAAGTAGGAGAATGTCTTCTTTTGTACAACTCTCGTTTCAGATTCTTTGCAGGAAAACTCCTATCCAAATGGGAAGGACCCTATGTCATCGAGGAGGTCTATCGATCTAGAGCTATCAAAATAAATAATGCCGAAGGGACTAACCCGAAGGTTGTCAATGGTCAAAGAATAAAACACTATATCTCAGGTACGCCAATTAATGTTGAAAGTAATGTTATCCAAACTTTGAAACTGGAAGAACACATAAAAGAGTCTTTCCGAAACACTCTAGAATCGTGAAAATAAGGAGGTACGTGATACGGTAGATAAACTGACTCCGAAAAATCCGCAAAAATATTTTTTGTTAGTTTTGGAATATTTCGAAAATCAGGAAATTAAGATACTTCCAGGAAAGTGACCCTGGTGGGCACGATACACCAGGGCGCGCCAGGCTGGCAAGCCCAGGTGGGTTGTGCCCACCTCGGGTACTTTCCAATATCCATTTTTCTTCTGTTTTGCTTGTTCCCCAAGATAAAAAATCTATATATACCTCCTGAACCTGTTAACCTCCGTATCGCGGAGAAATCTCCAGTTTTCTCTTCTTGCTGTTTTCTATCAGATCTATTGAGCCAGGCATCATGTCTTCTTCCCCCTCTGATCGTATGAAAGAAGATGCTTGGTTGATGAAGATTGAGATGAAGAGAGAAAACCCCGTTGGAGAAGCAAAGGGGGGCAAGAGCAACGAGGCACCCGGAGATCAAGTGCTGATGAACGAGCAAGCATTGCCCACCGATGAAAAAGAGGAAGATATCCTTTAACCCTACTAGGCTCATCTTACCCCCGTTGAGATTGCAGCCTTCAGGATCATTAATACGGTTCGTATACAAAATAAGTATCTCAATCGTGAAAATATTTTGCATATGGAGCACATTGCTTCCCTGCGGAGAGTCATCCAAAGATTGGAGAGCCTCTTGATCCTTAAAGATCAGATTGCGTCGACTTCATCACCACCATCTTCATCACCAGTTCACCACCAAAAGAAAACTGAGTATTGGGTATGGGCTCTCCCCTTGGCTTTCGCCAAGCTTGGGGGAGGTGCCCCGGTATCGTATCAATCTCCACTATCTTTTGCCTTTACTTTCTTAGTTCGATCATGGTTATCTTTTGTTATTAGATGAATAAAAGTTTAATTCGATCCTTTCTTTGTGTGAATTTGCTTAGTGATCAATCCTTGTAATCGCACTACTAGGGAAAACCTTATACACAGAAATTTAGCAGTAGCGAGGGTCAAAAAAGCACGCTAGTGCTAAGTAGCAGTAGCGCGCCTAAGGAAACCGTGCTGCAGATAAAGTTCTAGCAGTAGCGTGTCTGGCTGTAAACACGTTACTACTAAAATTCCCACGGCTTAGCCGATAGGCTACACATAGTAGTAGCAACCTATAACGAACCGCGCTACCGCTACTATTTGTAGCAGCGCGTTTTAATATAAACTCGCTACTGCTAAAGGTTATAAAATTAAATGGAAATAAAATAGAAAGGTAATTGAAAATGAAAGAAATAGAATAAGGTGAAAGGAAAAAAATAAAATGTGAAGAAAACTAAATGAAAAGGGGAAAAAGAGAAAGGAGTAGCAGTAGCATGTATCCCAGAACGCGCTGTAGCTAACGTAGCAGCAGCGCTTTTCCTGGAACGCGATACTGCTACTTCTGACTTAACCACGGGTTCGTCCTTCCCCACGCGGCCACTTCCCCCAAATCCAACTCTCTCCACTCTCGCCGCCGCCGTCGCCCGTCGGCCACCGCGCGCTCTCCGCACCCTCTACGCCACCCCGACCCCAGATTCAACGCCGCCCCACCCCGATCAGAACGCCGTCCGGACACCGCCCCCGACCCCGACCTCGACGCCGCCATCCGCCGCGCGCCCGAGCCCTGACCCTGACCTCGACGCCGCCCTGCCCCTCCCTCGCCGCAGGCACCCGAGGTGAGCACGCCCGCTCCTCCCTCTCCTCTACCTCTTCCTAGGGTTTCTTTATATTTTAGTTACATCAAATTAGTTAGGGTTCATGTAAGAGTGGAAACAAATCGGATGCGGATGCGGCTCAAATGAGTTAGGGTTCATGTAAGGGTGAAAACGAATCAAATTTCTAAGATGAATCATAAAACGAGTAAAATTTGACCACTTATTTCACTTTATAGTTGGATAATTGGAATATCCGCTACCACTTTCCACCCCTATAGGTTCATCAAATTAGATGGTAATTAGGGCAGTAGTTCCTAGGTACTAATTAGTTAGTAAGAAATAGGTACTAATTAGGTACTAGAATATTTTTGTTTATAGTAAGTTTATTTTTAGTAAGAACTAGTTGAATTAATAGAACTAGTTAGTAAGAACTTGTTGCTATTTTTTAGTTAAAGCAATTTTTCCCGCCTCGGCATGGACAATGCCTATCCCGCATCCTCGTCGTCAAGTCGGCGGAGGACGACACCTGCTTGACCAGATCGGTCATGTCCGGGACTGGGCTCCGCCGGGGTGGTACTGGGAGGCGCTACCTACTGGGGGGCGCAGGTTGGTCAGGAGCCAGCCTGTCGTCGACCCGAACCTTCTTTGGTGGCGGTCGCGTGGGCCAGTGACGGTCCAGAGGCTCGAAGACTCCGCGGAGGTGGTGTGTCACCGTGTCAGTGAGGAGGACGCGCACGTCTGTCGCTACTTGTTTGTGTTGGAGCACAGGTCGTTCTCTAATACCTGGCAAGTTCTCCAGGGATCTCACTGGAGCTACGATCTCGTGATGGTTCCTTCTCTATGGGTGTCCACAGCCCGCGCCGATACCCGTCGTGTGCTAGGGTTTTAGTTGTATTAGTGATGTTATATGTATGACACTATTCGTGATGTATTAGTGATAATATTCGACGATGTACGGACGCATGAGATGATTTACTTTTGCTTATTGAATGCATGCTAATTTGAGTCCTATAAGATATTTTGAAATGTATATCTTGTGTTGCTCAATATCCAAGTGGCCGGTCATGTTTGCAGGTTACACCTCCGAGTGGCCTATGTTTTGCCGGAGTGTTGATTCATTTCCGTTCCGGCAAATTTCAGGCGCTCGATATGTCCTATTTTAGCAAAGGTCATGAAGGATTTTTCCGTGAATTTTGGCATGACTTGTGCCAGAATATGTAGGAAATATCGAGTGCCCCGGATTTGTGTGTTGAGTATCCTGGTAGTTATCTTCGATCGATTTTCAATTAATGTTTTAACTATGAACATAGGAAATGTCTGACGACGAAAAGGATTTCGGTATTTGCAAATACTGCGAAGACGAGCGCGGCTTGTGCAATGGAATCTTCCTAGATGATGATAGGCGCTTCAGCATCAAGCTGGAGGAGAACTTCGAAGTGGATACAGTAAGTCACAACGACAAGTCTTTTTTCGTAATTAAGCATGACATCTGCTTTATTTGCTTCAACTTATATTTTTTTACTATTCTACTAGCGTATCCCCTGCCATGCAAGAGTTTTTGTATTGGATAAGATAGGTTTCAGTCATACTACAGAGAAAAAGAAAGTTTACTTGAAGACTGAGCATGGTTATATTTTCCATGCAAAATTATACAATTCAGACGACTACACCTATTTTGGATGCAAAACATGGCGAGCACTAGCAAGACTTATGCATTTGAGCCTCGATATGGTTATCACCTTTGATATTCGTCCAGGAAGATGATATTGAAGGTAATACCGACATCCGGGTCGATGTGCGACGCCTCGATTATACCATTATGTAAGTTCCTCAACCATATTTATGTCTTTGATATTGTTTATTCAAAAATAGTTGACAACTAATTTGTATTGTCACTTATTTTGGTGCAAGCAAACATGTCCGGTAGCTTGGTAGACAGGACCAGATATCGTCCTAGGGCTGAACTCAATCTGCGAGGAGCTCGGTCATTATGTTTCATGGCTTGAGGATCTTGATATTGTCAAGACAAATTTTCTTCCTACATTTAGAAATGTTAGTACTGAAAATGTGCGACCAATAGTGTTCGTAATGAACTACGGTCACATCTATTTAGGAAGGATGGTAAGATTTTTACTATTTGTCCTCAGTGAATCTTTTCCATACATTATTTTTGAAGCTAAACTTCATTGCTAAGTATGTTCCCATACGATGTTCTTCAACAGGGACTCCCGATGAATGTTGTGCCTTATGAGATCGAGACTAAAGGTACCATGAGTATTATCAGCTTACGGCCAAGATATCCTACAGATTACTTCAGTGCATTCAAGATTAGCGACAGATGCTTAATAGTGCAAGACTGGACCAAATATGTGATGGGGGAGCGCAGAGAAGTACTAGGGGCACCAAACGGATGCGCTACCCACGATTAGGAGACAGGTTCATCTGCATGCTCCAACTTGATCATGGAGGAGAGCTATACATGTTTTATGTTATTTTACCTAAGAGAGAGCAGCAGGAGTGATTAGCTAGCTAGAAATGAGTTTGAGGATGATGATGTGCTACACTATTACTATGATGATAAAATAGCTAGTGTTGGTGGTAATGACTATGATTATTATTATTAGCTAGTGTTAGTGGTGATTAAATAAATATTGTTGGTGGTAATGACTATGATGATGATTAAATAGCTTGTGCTTGCGGATTAGATTCAAGTGGAGGCAACATGTGGTGCACATCGAAAGTACTACTAGTCCAAACTAGATCAAGTTTGGATTAGTAGTATACTTTTGACATGCACCACATATTGCCTCCACTTGAACCTAATCCACCTTCATTTGACACACTGTTATGGACATAATGATGTAAACCTCATAACTGGTATTGTACCAATATTTGTACGATGGCGCATAAATACACTAAAAATAATAAAATAAAAAAGAATACTAGTAGCGATGGATGTAAAACACGCTGCAAGTAGTTACATTAGCGAGAGCGTGGGAGTGAACAAACGCAGTAGCTATTTGTCCTAGCGATGGCGGCGTGCGATGGCACGTTATCGCTAAGCAATAGCTGTAGCGCCTTATTAGTAGCGCGCCTACCCGCGCTACTAGTGAGCACAAAACCAGCGCTCACTACTAGGGAAAAGCCTATACACAGAATCTTATCAGCAGCGCGCTTTAAAATAAGGCGCTGCTGCTAATTAGCAGTAGCGTGCTCTGCCGAAACTCGCTACTGAAACAAATATAGCAGTAGCGCGCCCGCTCAAAGACGCGCTGCTGGTATAATTCCCACGAGGCCGCCGCGAGGCCGCCGCGAGGCTAGTTATAGCAGTAACGCGTTATAGCGACGGGCGCTACTGCTACATAGCATAGTAGCAGCGCATTTCTCAGATAAGCGCTACTGCTAAGTTTCCTACAAAAATTTAGTCCCACCTCGCTCTGTGAAGAGAGTTTCTACCACCTTAAATATGTTACTTCTCAAACTTTGACAAGCACTTGGTCTTCATTGAACTCTATGTGTAGAATTTGTGGCTGCAATATGAGTCTTCACCTGTTCCTAAACCGGTGAGGACTCATGTTAACAAATCAGATTGTACACAAAAAGATCGTTGATGATCAATGTATTTTTGATATATTGAGCAAAGTCTATTTTTACATGCTGACACGTAGCAGTAGCGCTTTATTGTGAAAGGCGTTGCTGCTAGATAGCTTAGCAGTAGCGTCTTTTCCTAAAGAGCGCTACTGCTAAGCCATTCATCTCCCCATCTCCTCCATTCCGAACCACTCACACGCACAGCCACTCAATCCTCTCCGATCCATCTGCGCCGCGCGCCCCCGTCGCCCCTCCTCCGTCTGCGCCGCTCGCCATCACCTCCTCCTCCTTGCTGGACTCGGCACCGGCCTCCTCCTCCGTCCTTCCTCTCCACTCGCCGCTGGATGGCCCCTCCTCACTCCGCCTTCCTCCTCCGTCCTCCCTCAACTGGCCGCGCCGGCCGGCCCCTCCTCGCTCCACCTTCCTCCGCCGTCCTCCCTCAACTGGCCGCGCCGGCCGGCCCCTCCTTGCTCCGCCTTCCTCCTCCATCATACTCTCTTCTCCCTCCTCGAGTCGCCCCTCCTTCTCCCTCCTGCTCATATGCAACATTTTGATTTAGTTGATATAATTTAGTTGATTTAGTAGGCTAGTTGATTTAGTTGACTTAGAACATTTTGATTTAGTTGATATTGTAGGCTAATTCATTTAGTTAATTTAGTTGACTTAGAACATTTTGATTTAGTTGATTTAGTAGGCTAGTTCATTTAGTTGATTTAGAACATTTTGATTTAGGTTATTTAGTAGGCTAGTTGATTTAGTTGACTTAGAACATTTTGATTTAGTTGATTTAGTAGGCTAGTTGATTTAGTTGACTTAGAACATTTTGATTTAGTTGATTTAGTAGGCTGGTTGATTTAGTTCACTTAGAACATTTTGATTTAGTTGATCGTTAATCCTTTGCTCATATTGCTTTAGGAAGAATGGCGCCACCACCACCACCACTATGTCGACTGTGCAAGTCAAGATGCGCCAAAGAGCCTTGAGGCCGGCAAGTTGTTCGACATCTACTTCAACCGAGTTTTCGTCATGCGGCAAGAAGAAATTAGATGAAATGTAATAACTATTTATTTTAGTGTTGGCATTATTGCATTGTGTCATTTTGCTTATTTTACAGATCGTCCCATGCAATGTGAGGTTGAAATTCAACAAGTCGACGGAGACACCTTTGTGACATTTGAGGCTCCGGGGTCGTACACTATGGAGGTCGATAAAGGACGCAATATGTCGCAGATTGGAGGAGATGGATGGGCCCGTTTGTCGCTCGCATGCATCTTCTTGGTGGTGAGTTGATCAGCTTCAACTTCCGAGCGAAAGACCCAAGCTAGCTGTCATTTATCTCAACACGGTGGAAGATGATGAAGATGACGAAGATGATGAAGATGATGAAGATAATGAGGACCCACTCGATGAAGATGATGAGGACCCACTTCATGAAGCCATCGTAGCTCAAAGAACAAGGTTGAGTGAGGAGGAGGTGTCCAACCTGTGGGACATAATTCCGCCACGTCTTGACTTTGTCGGGTGCCATTCGTGACCCGCTTGACAAATACCATGGTTGATCGACATGATATGGTATGTTATACTTACAAATGCAAATTAATAGTGTGAATTACTTAGTGTACAGTCCAATGATATGGTATTTTGTGTGGAATCTAGTCGATGATATATATGTTTTAGTGTAGAGTTCGATCACATGCTTATTAATTGATATGTTTTTCTTATTGAGAAATTGGCAAAGAGCATATCATGAGTTATGGAATCGAGCCCGATGAAGAAGGCTCATTGGACTACGCCTTACTACAAGGGGCTCCCACACAACTCTGTACTTACAGCGTGGACACGGATGGTCGCATTACACTTAAACTCGGTTGGGTGGAAGAAATTCCTCGATGGCAGGAATCTTCGTGTTGGATGAGCCATCCTAATTACTATCAGAACACCAACCGCCTGTGCTTGAGGATGATGATTGTCTTTGATATCATCTAGAACTACATATGTGTGTGTGGCTATATCATCTAGAACTACATATGTGTGTGTGGCTATATCCTCTAGAACTACATATGTGTGTGTGGCTATATCATCTAGAACTACATATGATGATCGTCGTCGATATCATCTAGAACTACATATGATGATGGCCGTTGATATGACCTTGTCTTCGCTTGAGGATGCATGTTGGCTATGCATGAAATTGTTATCTAGTACTTCTTCGTTTCAAATTACTCTTCGTGGTTTGAACTAAAACCACGACAGTATTTTGAACGAAGAGTACTACCGCATCTAGTAATGGTTTATGAATTTGATATCCACTAGCAGTACCTAGTATCTAGTATCTGAAAGGAGAACTGAAAGGGAAAGGAGAACTGAAAGGGAAAGGGGTAATGGGAAAATGATGAAAGATATAGTAGTAGCAAGGGATGGCGAAATCGCTACAGCTAGTTAATAGTAGCGCGTTCACAAAAAGCGCTGCTGATATCGTCAACGGTAGTAGCGCGGGTTAGGGCCGCGCTACTACTATGAGTTAGTTGTAGCGCCTTATTAGTAGCACGGCCACCAGCGCTGCTGCTAGCCTAAAAACCCGCGCTGCTGCTAGCCTTTTGGTGGATAAGAAGGATGGCAAAGGGACTGGTCACTAGCCTAAAATGTTGCTACTCAAGAGAGGAAACCCAATTCTGGACCTAAGCCTGAAAACGAGTGCTTCTACTGCAAAGGGACTGGTCACTGGAAGCGGAACTGCCCCAGGTATTTGGTGGATAAGAAGGATGGCAAAGTGAAACGTATATTTGATATACATGTTATTGATGTGTACTTAACTAATGCTCACAGTAGCGCCCCGGGTATTTGATACTGGTTCTGTTGCTCATATTTGCAACTCGAAACAGAGGCTACGGATTAAGAGAAGATTGGCTAAGGACGAGGTGACGATGCGCGTGGGAAATGGTTCCAAAGTCGATGTGATCGCGGTCAGCATGCTACCTCTACATCAACCATCGGGATTAGTTTAAGACCTGAATAATTGTTATTTGGTGCCAACGTTGAGCATGAACATTATATCTGGATCTTGTTTAATGCGAGATGGTTATTCATTTAAATCAGAGAATGAAGGTTGTTCTATTTATATGAATAATATCTTTTATGGTCATGCACCCCTGCCGGGTGGTCTATTTTTGTTGAATCTCGATAGTAGTGATACACATATTCATAGTATTGAAGCCAAAAGATTGAAGTTTAATAATGATAGTGTAAATTATTTGTGGCACTGCCGTTTGGGTCATATCGGTGTAAAGCGCATGAAGAAACTCCATGCTGATGGACTTTTGGAATCACTTGATTATGAATAACTTGGTGCTTGCGAACCATGCCTTATGGGCAAGACACTACAAAAAAAGACACATCCATGACATTTTGGGCCGAACGAATTTTTTTTCTGTCATACATATGACACTTCTATGACGATAATTGTGACAAAACCCGGTATCATCATAGATGTGGTGGGCTCCTACTTCTATGACAAAAAATCATGACAGAAAATGGGCTTTTCGTCCTGGGAGGGCCGGAGACGCAGCTGCATGACATTCTTTGGGCCGTCCATGACGGAAAAAACCATGGTAGAAGCGAGGGGGAGGAAAATTTCGGGGAGTTGCCGGTTACGGTGGGAGAGCGATGCATGTTTCTCTCATACAGGTACGCGCGTGTGTGCGAGGCGTTGGCTCTAAGTGAACCCGAGTGATTGCACTGCAGGCTACGCGTTACTGAACCCGAGCGATCGACCGATGGCTGTTAACTGAACCCGATGGAGCGATTCCTTCACTACTGCTGTAACTGAAGTCGATCGATGCTACCTCTAGGATGAACAGTGAGCGTTGCGGGGGTTGGATGAACAGTGAGCGGTGGCGTTGCCTCTGGATGAACAAGAACCCGTGGTGTGGAGGGATGGATGAACAGTAGACGGTGGAGGGGTGGCCGTGGAGGGGTGGTTGAACAGGACCCCATGGTGTGGAGGGCTGGATGAACAGTAGACGGTGGAGGGGTGCCCGTGTGGAGGGGTGGTTGAACAGTAGCCGGTGGAGTAGCGCACGGTTGAGGCTGGATGAACAGGAGCCCGTGGAGGCTGGAGGAGGTCGACAGTAGCCCATGGAGGCTGGAGGAGGTCGACGGTGGAGATGAACAGTATCCCGTGGAGTCCCGTTTTGCGGTACGCCATAGCCCTCCCCCCGTTTCGACCGTAGCGCTCCAACACAAGTCCATTTCGTCCGTTTTGCGGTACGCCACACCCCTCCCGATCAACAGGACCCCTGAGGGAGTCCTGGACTAGGGGGTGTCCGGACAGCCGGACTATCAATATCCGCCGGACTCCCAGACTACGAAGATAGAAGATTGAAGACTCCGGCTCGTGTCCGGAAGGTACTTTACTTGGCGTGGAAGGCAAGCTTGGCAATACGGATATGTAGATCTCCTACCATTGTAACCGACTCTGTGTAACCCTAGCCTCTCCGGTGTCTATATAAACCAGAGGGCCGTAGTCCGTAGGACACAACATTACATCTCAACAATCATACCATAGGCTAGCTTCTAGGGTTTAGCCTCATTGATCTCGTGGTAGATCTACTCTTGTACTACCCATATCATCAATATTAATCAAGCGGGACGTAGGGTATTACCTCCATCGAGAGGGCTGAACACAGGTAAAAACATTGTGTCCCTCGTCTCTGTTACCATCCGCCTAGACGCACATTCGGGACCCCTACCCGAGATCCGCCGGTTTTGACATCGACATTGGTGCTTTCATTGAGAGTTCCTCGTGTCGTCACCAATAGGCTCGATGGCATCTTCAATCTTTGACGCTGTCGGTATGAGACTTTCCTCCCGGACAGATCTTCATATTCGGCGGCTTTGCATGCGGGCCAACTCTCTTGGCCATCCGAGCAGATCGAAGATCGCCCGCCGTCAGTCGATTTGAAGCCCTAAACTTCACGGCCGACGATCGCGGAGACTTGATCTTCGACGGACTCGAGCCACAGCCAAGCGCCGCCAGACTGCGTGACAATGGGCATGATCTAGCTCGCCGCCAAGACAAAGGCTTTGGCGGCCGCACTTGAATCCTCCCCGGCTACTTGCCCGGAGCCGACTTCCCATGACGAGGGTCGGTGGATAGACGCCGCCCCGGGGGCTTCAATATCTACGGCGATGGAGCCGAATACCAATCTTGTCCCCGCGAACTTCGTGATCCCGAGGCGCCGGACTCCTTGCGGACTCCGAGCCTCCCGTGCCCCGCCAATTAAACCAGTTAGGCGCGGTTATGGAATTCACCGCGCGGACACCTTTCAACACTCGCTTTTGGCGATATCTTGAATTCTCTGAAGCATCTCTCGCTATCGGGGAATCTGGCGGACTATGGCGGGGCGGTTGGAGTTCGAACGACGAAGAAATTCGGAGCCCACCCACCACCCACTTTGTAGCCACTGTCGAGGATCTAACCGACATGCTAGACTACGACTCCGATGACATCGACGCTATGGACGATGATGCCGGAGACGATCAGGACCCAGCGCCCACTGGACACTGGAAGGCCGCCTCGTCATACAACGTTTACATGGTGGATACCCCAAAAGAAGGGGATGGCGAGAAAGCAGCGGAGGAAGATTCTTTAAGGAAGCAACCCAAGCGCCGACGACGCCGCTCTAAATCCCGCCACAGCAAGAATGGAGAATCCGGCACGGGAGATAATAACACTCCGGAGAGTGCCGAAGACAAACCCCTCCAGCAAGAATCAGCGAAGGAGGATGAAGAAGTACGCCCTCACGAAAGGGCGGCAGAAGAAAAGGTTGAGGATCACAACTATGTACCTCCCTCCGAGGACGAATCAAGCCCCGATGACGACAAACTTGAAGAGCATCGAACAAAATCTTCGCAAACGCAGGCTCATCGCTACAGCAAGAAGCCTGAAGGAGGAAAAGCGGAAGCTCAACACAGCGGAAGACGCGCTCCGGATAAGATGGAGCAAAGTGCTCAAAATCGCAGACAAACAAGGCAACAGCCACCAACCGAAGAGCTACCCAAAGTGCAAGCTGCTCCCGAGATTGACGAAGAGGCGTAGAAGCCCCCACCGTCCAATGGCCTGCCAGTCCATCTATGGACCCAAAAGGAAAGCCCCAATAAGAAAGGAACACGTCAAGTATCCGACGACAGTAACGCACGCATAATGCAGGGTGCCGCACACCCACTATGCTTCACAGACGAAGTCTTTGGAACATGAATTCCCAGCAGGTTTAAACCCATAAACATAGAAGCCTACGATGGAACAACAGACCTCAGAGTGCGGATAGAAGACTATATATTACATATACATATGGCCAAAGGAGACAATCTCCACGCCATAAAATATCTACCCCTCAAACTCAAAGGGCCAGCTCGTCATTGGCTCAAAAGCCTCCCAGAAAACACTGCTGGAAGTTGGGAAGAGCTCGAGGAAGCGTTTAGAGCAAACTTTCAAGGGACTTATGTCCGGCCTCCGGATGCAGACGACTTAAGTCACATAACTCAACAGCCCGGAGAGTCAGCGCGGAAATTCTGGAACAGGTTCCTCACCAAAAAGAACCAAATAGTCGACTGTCCGGACGCCGAAGCCTTAGCAGCTTTCAAGCACAATGTCCGAGACGAATGGCTTGCGGACACCTCGGTCAAGAAAACCGAGGACAATGACCGCATTAACAAGCCTCATGACCCGCTTTTGCTAGAGAGGACAGCTGGTTGGCAAGAAGCAGCACCAGCGACCCAAGTACATCCGAGATAAGAGATGGAACGGAAAATCACGGCGCAGAAAAGATCGGCGCCGAATAAAGAGAAAACCCCAAAGAGCACGGCGATCAACGCCGGATTTAAAAGCTCACGGCGAATAATAAAGCTCAACCCATCAAGGACGACAATGACGAACTGTCTAACCTACACAAAATCACGGGTTGGATCTCAAATCCACAAGACCCGGAAGGCTCGCAAATCACACCCACAGGATTGTTGGGTTTTCAAACAGTCCGCCGATTAAACGCCGAACGCAAGGGGCTCGACGCGTCAGCGAAGAAGATAAACCCGCCAGCAGGCACCGAAAACAAAAGACTTTCCCACAAGGGGTCAAAGCAGTAAACTCACTTCATGTGAGGATACGGAAAAACAGTGCGGCACTTTCTAAAAAGAGCTTCGCATGGTCCGGCCCCACAAACCGTAGAGATTGGATATCAAAACCAATCACTTTCGACCACCGGGATTATTCCAAAAGTGTTCGAACCACGGGACGGACTCCCCTGATATTGAATCCGATAATAGACGGACTACAATTCACAAACGTCCTAATGGACGGAGGCAGTGACTTAAACCTGCTATATTCAAATACAATCCGTCGGATGGGGATAGACCCTACCAAAATTCGACACAGCCGCACTTCCTTCAAAGGAGTTACGCCCGGCC
Source organism: Aegilops speltoides (assembly GCA_021437245.1). Taxonomy (NCBI): domain Eukaryota; kingdom Viridiplantae; phylum Streptophyta; class Magnoliopsida; order Poales; family Poaceae; genus Aegilops; species Aegilops speltoides. The sequence continues at coordinate 77,415,785 of CM038141.1, forward strand.
CTTACGCCAAGTGCACAGGCTCGATATTACTCGAAGTCGTGTTTGGATCACCGAACAATTTCCGACGAGAAAAGTTAATTTTCCATATCGTCCCATTTAAAAGTGAACATCAAGCACTATTAGGACGAAAGGCTTTTGTCCGCTTCAATGCCATACCGCATTACGCATCTCTTACACTTGAGATGCCCGGTCCACACGGCACTATTTCAAAGGCGAGGGCCTTAAAGCCCCGGACTCGGATAGGCGAATCCGGACTCAGCAGGCTAGGGGCTCCCTAGCCGCATACCCTTTCACAAGGGGCTGCGCGCACAATTAATATCGGTTTCATATAAACCTACCCTTAATTATTTACGCTTATTCCTTTGCATTATTTTCGCACGAACTGTTTTTGAAATGTTCCTCTCTTTTCTACAGATGAGCAACGTGCGCATTCGCCCGTGATAACGGCACAACGGAGACACGGCGCAGAGGCGTGCGGAGGGACCCGTCGCAAGGTTTCTTTTGATTAAGACCCTACGTGGACCTTTTTATTACTGTCTCTTGTTGTTATATCAGCCTCGGCTTCTTCCTATAGCCGAGGCGGAGCCTAACGATTTGGCATTGGCCGCGTCACAAGACAACGCCCATACCGGACACAAGGGGCTTAGGGTATAATTCGCCCGTTATCATAAAGTCCGAACACCTCGTGGAGTGTTGGCGTCTCAAGTTGGGCACTATATGCATCAGCTCCGAATCATGTCTTTGGTCAAATGTTGGGTTTGCCGGCTCCCGTGTTTTGCTGCCTTACGTTCAGATCATCCGCTAACGCAGCACTGGAGAACTCATGCGATTGTGCCCCAGCCGGCCGGGTGAGCACCTCAAGAGAGAAAGCCAAAACTGATTGTCATGATATAGCGAGAGTCCGTCACCACTTGATTGACTACGAAATGTTTAGAATTCCCGCTTTGACGAAGGGCCGCTTCCCGGTCGGCACATACGCACCCCGAATCCGGAGATGTGCGGTGCCATTAGGGGCTATGTCGTAGCCCCACCCTCGAGCTCCATTGGCTAAGTGAAAGAGATAAAGCATTATAGTCCGGATTGCCTCGTTAAGCTACGCTACCACCTCCTTATAACAGGACCGAGACGTCGGATTAAAGTGTGAAAAAGCGCTATTTTGCGAACACCCCAGCACCTTGTGCATGGGGGCTGAAGCCGAAGACTGCATCTTTCAGGTTATACACAAGTATACTTAAACGGCCGCAAGGAGAAGTACTATTACTTGGAAGCACAAGTATAAAAGCATTCATACTATAATCATTCATAAACAAGTTAATGTGTTCAATTGAACATTACATTCTTCGAAATCGCAACTCTATTATACGAAGCGCCAAGCATAACTTCCCGAAATAATGTTCGCAGAAGCGGTTCCCATCCGAACCCTGGGCAGCAATAGCGGTGGCATCCATCTCCGGACACTGCGCCTTTACACGGGCCAGAGCCATCCGCGCGCCCTCTATGCAGGTCGACCGCTTCATCTCCTTGATATGCGGCACCGCCCCAAGGAACTGCTGCGAAGAGGCCAAAATAGCTCGTTGCCTTGGACCCTCTCGCCACATGGGCCACGATGTCGATCATAGCCAGCCGGACAGTCTATTCAGTTTCGCCCATTCGCCAACTCTGTCCGACAATGAAGAGGACGATCCGGACCGTGGAATTGAGTCCAATATAACTCTTCCACCTCGTGATCCCCCGGCCCGGAAGTGCTTAACGGCGCCACCGCACTCGCAGCCAAGTCCATGTTGGGATCCTCCGAACTCCTTTGCTTTTCAAATTGGGCATACCGCATCCATAAACCGCAACGCATGAGAAACGGCACATCCGCCGTGATTTCTCCGGCCAGCGCAGCTCCTCCTTCATAGCCCGCATTGCGAGCGGGCATCCTTGGTCTCGGCGGTGGCCTTCTTTAGGCCTTCCCGCTCCAATAGGCGCTCCTTTTCAAGAGCCTCGCTACATTTCGGTAGCATCCTTTAAATTTTTAGCCAATTCGGCCACTTCCGCCTGCTTAGGCAAAGGCGCAGCCTTTTCGGCCTTCAACTCCTCGGCCGCCCTCGCGGCAGCCAATTACTTCTTCGGGCTTGCTCACGGCTTGTGCAAGCTCGGCTCAAGTCTCTCCACACAGCAGCAGACTGCTCAGATAAACAGCACATAACTTATCGAGGAGGGCTTTAACCCACTCAATAAAACAGCTATGGAGAATTTATTTACCTTGCGACTCGTCAAGTCGCTGATTGACAAGTGCCATGTCAAGATCGCCATGTCCATTGCCGACTCGATTCGACAAGAACCGATCGATCCGGCTGGCCTCGACTATCCGCCACAGATCGGGACGGCGTTATTTATTACCTGAGGTGTCTAGATTTTCGATCCTCGGCACGCTGTCGTCTTCGACAACCTACCGAGTCTTAGGGGCTACTATCTATACAGAGCGCATCTTTTATATGCACAACTGTTAAAAAGCAAAGGGGTACGCTATTTTCGATACCTCAAAACCCGCCAAACAAGCTCATGGCAGCATCACGCATCCGCTTTCGGACGAAATCCTTCCAATCACCATACGCATTAATGCACGGTGATCTTTGAAATGGACGCCTCTCAAGCAAACTCTTGATTCTCCCGACCGGCTCGTGGGTGTTGAACTCTTGACCCCTCCGGACTCGGGACGCCTCTGTGACGACACTTGGGCTCGCCCTTCTTCTGGCGGCGCGTCGGACGGAGGTGTATCGCTCTCCATCATCTCGGAAGAAGTTCCCCGAGGACGAACTCATCTCGAGACGGCTGCAGATCCGAACTGCGATATAAATATTTCGACTACCTACAGAAGCATAAAAAGAAGGTACTTTCTTATTTAACTTCTTCTTTCATACTCACGGCTCGTTGGAGGGCTGGTCCTTGGGCGACGACGGTGCGTCCGGATTCTCTCCGGATGCCGGACCTCCCGGTGAGGATTTCTTCCCACGCTTGGGGGCTTTGACCTCCGGATCTTCGGGGGCGGCCCTCTTTTCCCTCTGAAGGAGGATCCTTGGTCCTCTCCTCTTGATCGCCTCTTTGGACCAGTATTAGCTCCTTTATCTCCCCCATCGCCCTTACGTGGGTGCGGCCTCCAACATTCGACCAGCCACGGGCTCCAAAGGCGGTCTCTGGGGGGGGCGGACACCTTATCAGCCTTGATCGCGCCACCCATTCCTGTAAAGAATAAAAGGGTTAGGAGATGATCTTTTGAAAGGCATACAAGCAGGATGTCCGGCTCGAGCTATTTACCGAGTATCCGAACGATCGCGCTTAGTCCCGCATCCTCGGCCGAATCCGGACACGCCACTTGCGGTCCGAAGAACAGCTCAGACATCTCGTGGGGTGTCGCCCCATGAAATCTTTGGAGGATACGAGGTCCTCGGATTGAACTCCCATAAACGGAGAGGACGACGTTTGCGTGGTAGGAGGTGCCTAGTTAGCATAACCTGCATCACCTTGACCAGATCAATCTCCCTTGTTTGGAGGTCCCGAATCCGGCCTGCAGTGCGGGCACGCCCTGGACAGCCCCAGTTGAGCCCTTGGTTGACCCACGACATCGATTCTTTGTGGAGGTCCCGGCGGAAGGAGGGCGGCGGCTTTTGCTTTGCCCCTTGAGCGGTGATGTAGAACCCTCCTGCTGCCACAATCCCTGTTCCTCTTGGAAGGAACCTTCGAGCCATGGGGCATCAACCATCTTGCTTATGGTCGCCCCGCCACACTCCGCCGACGCCCCGATCATCTTGGCTCCACCTTGAATGTTTTCAGCCACAGGCGAAGTGGGGGATGACGCGAAGGAAGGCTTCGCAGCACAATAATGAATGCGGAGATATGGAGGATGGACTCGGAGCCAAGTCGTGGAAGTCCAGCCCGTAGAAGAACGAAGCCCCCTCACGAAAGGATCCGTGGAAGCCTAATCCCGACGGAGGTGGGATCTGAAAATGACACATTCGCCGGGCTCGGGCTGGCATGGCCTGCCTGAGGGTAGGCAACCTGTCTGCGAGATTCAGAGGCTGTACTTGGCCTCACGCAACTTCAATATGTCCTCCTCCGTGACGGAGGAGGGCACCCACTGCCCCGGAGGTCGGAGCCGGACATTGCTGTGGATCCGGCGCCGAGTCCAAGCTCTTGGTGTTGGAATTGGGAGCAGAGGAAAGATTCGATGCGAGGTTAAGAGACAAGGACAGGCCTTGGTCCTCTTATAAAGGGAAATAATACCAAGGGCCGTCTCGTGACCGCTTGAGATTCCCTTCGATAGAGGAGGCGTGGCGACGGAACGGTTGGGTTACCCACGCACGTATTGATGGGGATCCCGGAATAAAGGGAACACGATCTACGCTTGACGGGGCGTGCCAAGGAAGCCGCCGCTAAACGTGCTGAGGTGGAATAGTAAAACAATTAAAACGAAGGCTTGGCTCGGTGTGATGTCATGCCGCATAATACGTCGCAGATTGGATCGGTGTATGTGTTTTATTCTCTACGTTGGAGTGTGGAAATTATTTTGCAGAGCCGGACACTATCCTGGTGTTCATTATCTTCTCTGGATTATTCGAGGGAGGAACCCGCCTTGCAATGCCGAACATTATGCACGCCGGACATATCATCATTGAAGACTGGTTCAGGGGCTACTGAGGGAGTCCTGGACTAGGGGGTGTCCGGACAGCCGGACTATCAATATCCGCCGGACTCCCAGACTACGAAGATAGAAGATTGAAGACTCCGGCTCGTGTCCGGAAGGTACTTTACTTGGCGTGGAAGGCAAGCTTGGCAATACGGATATGTAGATCTCCTACCATTGTAACCGACTCTGTGTAAGCCTAGCCTCTCCGTTGTCTATATAAACCGGAGGGCCGTAGTCCGTAGGACACAACATTACATCTCAACAATCATACCATAGGCTAGCTTCTAGGGTTTAGCCTCATTGATCTCGTGGTAGATCTACTCTTGTACTACCCATATCATCAATATTAATCAAGCAGGACGTAGGGTATTACCTCCATCGAGAGGGCACGAACACAGGTAAAACATTGTGTCCCTCGTCTCCTGTTACCATCTGCCTAGACGCACAGTTCGGGACCCCCTACCCGAGATCCGCCGGTTTTGACACCGACAACCCCCGTTTCGACCGTAGGAGGTCCGTTTCATCCGTTTTGCGGTACGCCACACCCCTCCCGATCAACAGGACCCCCATTTCGACCGTAGGAGGTCCGTTTCCTCCGTTTTGCGGTACGCCAGGCCCCTCCTGATCAACAGGACCCCGTTTCAACGTGGCGGTTGAACACAAGGCCGTTCCTCCGCCAGCGATACGCCAGCCTCGTTTCCATCGCCTGTTTCGTCCAAGCCCTCCCGATGAACACGACCACGCATTCCGTTCTGACCCAGCCGGCTGGCTCCCCATGAACACGACGACGATGCTGTTTCTCCGTTCCGACCCAGCCATGTACGTATGCGCGATAGGCGTTAGAGACCCTGCCCGTATGTACGTGCGTGGCTGTATTTTCTTTCTTGCACCCTCATCGTTGTATGTACGTGTACATGCTACATGCGCGCCTCTACTACGACACGTGCGCGCCTCTACATCTACGACAGGTGCGAGCCTCTACATCGACCAGTATGTACGTACACGTTCACGACCAGAATGACAATGCTACATACGCTTCGACCAGGTGGGTCCCGACCGTCAGGCAGTTCCTTGCCTGCGAAGATGTAGCTGGTGTTCCCTCAAAAAAAAAGATGTAGCCGGTGGATCCCAGTAGTCAGGGGGCCGAATCATTTTTTTTGCCCGAACGCACTTCCTTGATTGCGAAGATGTAGCTGGTGGGCCCCAGCAGTCAGGGGGGCGAATCATTTCTTTCGCAAAATACGGTGGCCCGTCCAGTGGGTCCCTGCTATCAGGTGGAGGAATCATTATTTTGCGCGTAATAAGGAGGCACTTCCTTGCGGCGGCCGTGGACCCAGCTGTCAGCCTTTCCACGTACAGTCCACGTCCGATGGAAGTTGTTCCTTGACCACGTTGACCACGCCGCGCCGAGAGCACCACGGCGGTGGACGACGGCGAGGCCTAGGAAGGGGACGACTGGGAGCCGGGGAAGACGCAGCAGTGGATGCCCACGCGAAGAGGAGTACGAGGATTCACTGGTTCGGCTGTGGTGTGAGGCTGCTGTCGCCGCAGAATAACAGGGGGTGTGGGTGAGTAGAGGGATGGCCTAGACAGCGGTGGGAGTAATAGGGGCGGTGAGGCCTCTGCGGCATCACAGCCGGCCACGGGAGGTAGGAGCAGGCGGCACGACCGGCGCTGGTTTGGGCGGTTGGAGCAAGAAGACCAGAGATTGAAGAAGCACTACGGCTGTTGGATGAACATCGTAAGGTAACAGGAGCTAGAATCGTTCATATTGACTAAGTTGACAAAGCCCTCCGTCCCCGTCAACTTGGTAGGCCCACAAGTCAGCCTCCCACTATGCTGGGTTCCAGCTGGCAGGGGGAGTATTCATTTTTTTGTGCGTAATAAGGAGGCACTTCCTTGCGTGCGAAGATAGCTGGTGGGTCCAACATGTCAGCTGGGGGCACATTTTTTTGCAAAATACAGAGGCCCTTCCGGTGGGTCCCAGATGTCAGGTGGAGGAATAACTATTTTGTGCGTAATAAGGAGGCACTTCCTTGCTACGGCTGTGGACCCAACTGTCAGCCTCTCCACATACAATCCACGTCCGATGGAAGCCGTTCCTTGACCACGTTGACCACGCCGCGCCGAGAGCACTAGGTTGGTGGACGACGGCGAGGCCTAGGAAGGGAACGACACGGAGGCAGGGAAGACTCGGCAGTTGTTTCCCACCCGGAGGGGAGTACGATTGTACGAGGGTTTACTGCTTCGTCTGCCCTCGCCGGATAATAACAGCAGGTGTGGCCGTGTGGGTGAGTAGAGGGATGGCTAGGCCAGCGATGGGAGTACGATGGGGCGGTGAGGCTCACAAGGCAGACACCGGCCTTGAGGGAGGAGGAGGGCGGTCCCATGGCGCTTGTTTGAGCGGCTGGAGCAGGAAGAGCAGAGATTGAAGAAGCATGACGGCCATTGGATGGACATCGTACGGTCACTGGAGCTAGAATCGTTCATATTGACTAAGTTGACAAAGCCCTCTATCCCCGTCAACTTAGTAGGCCCACAAGTCAGCCTCCCACCATGGTGGGTCCCAGCTAGCAGGGGGAGTATTGATTTTTTCTATGCGTAATAAGGAGGCACTTTCGGTGGGTCAGAGCTGACAGCGGGGGGAATGTTTTTTTCACGAAATACGGTGGTCCGTCCCATGGGTCCCAGCAGTCAAGGGCAAATGTTTTTTTTTCGCAAAATGCGGTGGCCCGTCCTGTGGGTCACAACAGTCAGGGGGAAACGTTTTTTCCGCGAAATACTGGTGGCCCGTCCGGTGGGACCCTGCTGTCAGGTGGAGGAATAATTATTTTGCGCGTAATAAGGAGGCACTTCCTTGCGGCTACCGTGTATCCAGCTGTCAACCTCTCCACATACAGTACTCTTCTGATGGAAGTCGGTCGTCGACCACATTGACCACGCCGCGCCGAGAGCACCAGGGCAGTGGACGACGGCGAGGCCTAGGAAGGGGATGACACGGAGCCGGGGAAGACGCGGCAGTGGATGCCCACGCGGAGAGGAGTATGAGGGTTCACTGGTTTGGCTGCGGTGTGAGGCTACCGTCGCCGTAGAATAACAGGGGGAGTGGGTGAGTGGAGGGATGGCCTGGCAAGCGGTGGGAGTAGTATGGCCGGCGCTGCTTTGGGCGGCTGGGGCAAGAAGACCAGAGGTTGAAGAAGCACTACGGCCATTGGATGGACATCCTTGACCACGCTGCGCCGAGAGCACCAGGGCGATGGACGACGGCGAGGCCTACGAAGGGAACGACAGGGAGCCAACAAAGACACGGCAGTGGCTGCCCACGCGGTGGAGAGTACGAGGGTTGACTGGTTCGGCTGCCATCGCCAGAAAATAACAGGAGGTGTGGGTGAGTAGAGGGATAGACATGCCAGGGATGCGAGTATGATGGGGCCGTGAGGCTGTTGGCAGCACCGCCGCCACGGAGGCAGGGAGCGACGGTTCCGACGGGCGCTGGTTTGGGCGGTCAGGCGGGAAGATTAGAGGCGAAGAAGACGATTGCCGTTAGATTGACATCTAACGGTCGACTTAGTAGAGTCGATTGTTGACTAAGTTTCTTTTTAGAAACTTTGTGTACGCATGAACTTAGTAGGTCCACAAGTCAGCCTCCAAATCTGGCGCAACAACATAAAGCCCATTTGCTATTTTTACAATTTGCAGCCCATTTGCTATTTTTTATAATTTGCAGCCCATTTGCTAATTCTTAAGTAATTTATTACAGCCCATTTTCTGCCCAGGACCACGGTCAAAAAGTTCAACCTTATTTTGCATATTTCGGTGGAGTCCAAACTGTTGTAATCCCGAAATGATAAACATTTTTAAGAACTTATTGATTTGCCAAAAAATCGTTTTGTTTTTGTAAGCAAATAAGACGTGGGACAATTGAGTTGGTTTAAGGGAAAACCAGTGGTAAAAAATCAGCGCTGGGTGGGAAAAAACAACAAAAATAAGGATGTAAATATGAAAAGGGAATTTTATGTGTTTTCAATATAATGATACGTGTATATGAACTAGTAAAACTATAGGTAGAGATTAGAAAACGGATGTAGGACATGCGTTTCAAGAGGAAAATAGAACTGGGCTGTGTGTTTGATTTAGTAACAAAACTGCCTGCAGATGTTGTAAGACAAAATATAACTAACGCTGGCGGGCCAGAGGCCAGTAGATACCTGCTGGATCTTTGTGCTCTGTTGTCGTCATGGGCTGGGCCTATTAAAAACAAAACTAACCCTGGTCAGTCTACAGCCCAGTTGAAACTTGCTCGACCTGAAAAAACAATATACGTGCTCAATAAACGAGAGAATTCTGCAAGCACAGACTGATAACTGGGACGCAGCACGGATATTTTTTTTATCGTGATAATAAGTGCATGCACTTGTTTCAAAAAAACTGCAGAACTGTGAATTCAAATGGCGGGTGCTTATGCTACCCATCAAATAAAAATCAGGTGCGTGAGAATTTGTTTCGAAACAAATGATTCAGCTTTATGTCCACGTCGACCCTCGGCATGATGGTTGGAAGCAAATGCAAGTTCATACCAAAAGATCGTTAACAACAATACCAACTTGCGGACGACAAGGCAGTACAACTACCAATACCAAACTACTCCTAGGCTCCTGGCCCTAGTGTTCGTCTGGTAGAAAATCTTGCAGAGGACCAGCTCCCGCTCCTTCTCTTGCTCCAGGTCCCCGATGTGGTACTGGTGCATCACCCAGTTGGTCCTCTCCTGGTCGAAGTTCTTGTTGGTGTACAACACCAGAACCTTTTTCGCTGCCCGTCTGCCAGCCGTTGACCATCACAGGCAAGATATTGCCGGTCTTGTGCCACATCGCGTGCGTGCCGCACTCCGACTGTATCTTGCGACGCGTCCGTGGAAGAAATGCTTCCTTAGGCCACTCAGTGTGATACCTGCAGTAGTGTGGAATACAGGTTTTAGCGTACCTAGTTGGCATTTTCATAACATCTTTGGCATGCTGTAGTCACTTGTTTCACTTTTTATTAACTGTCAAATTGTAATTGTTTCACCAGGTCTGCGCCTAAAAAGAAAAATAGAGCTATAAACAAAGGAATATGTTTGTGCAAGTAGACAGCCGATCGGTGTCTTACCTGGAAGTTTCTCAGGTTGGGTGTAGCATATGCCGTGCTCACTGTCGATGGTTGGTAAGAACAAATTGATGAGAGACTGAAATCTCGCGCTGTCAACACTCACTTTGGCCTCAAGGTGCTCGATCAGCTCCTGATCCGTGGGATTGAACTTGACGCCAGTCGGCAGCACCGGCCAAGCCTTCTTCGACTTGCATCGGTAATTCCAGTTATATGGTACTCAATGTATGACCAATCGACTATTTTAAGTGAATGATGAAAGATTTCGACAGAGTAAAAACTCGCGCTTCTTCGACAGTTGTACGAGAGTAATTGCCATGCCATTTTGCAAGGGCGCTTGTAAAAAATCTAAACTCTATTCTCCTCTTATTTAATGGATGAGGCAAATCTTTTGCCTCCGTTTCAAAAAAAAAGATTTCGACAGATAAGTGGTACTCCAAATCTGAAGTCCGGAATACCCGAGCACGCCGCCGGGATTCCTGTGTCACCTCATGCGCAGCGTGTTGTCACATCAATTCAATGTGTGGACATGATGAATAATTTGACCGACGTATACTAGTATTGCTACTGTACTACTTACTAGTCGTATTTAGTGTCACAATTTATACATAGGTTTAACTAACAAATACGCACTTGAAGCCTAACTAATATATATGTATATATATGGCTTCTGCACAGCATCTCCATCATCATTATCAGTACATCCTACGCAGGTGAGTTAGGATGCACTTGATCCCAGGAAGGTATCTATCCTTCAAACCAGAGGAGTGCTTCAAACTAACAACAGTACATAATATCCAACAAAAGAGGGTCATGCTACTGACAGCAGAATACATGGCTCGATCTAGATATCAGCATGAGTCAAGTTGTGCATATTTCTTTGTTGGCATGAACCACATCGCCGCATGTCGGGTTTGCAAAAGCCATCCATCGCATGGAAGCTTGATGCCTTTCACACATCGAAGATTACCCGCAACAAGCGTGTCGGCGAATCTCTGGATATGGTGATTCATGAAACCCATGGTATGATGTGTAAACACAGCCCCCCCCCCTCGCGAATGGAAGTTGCATAGCACAGTAATCATCGCCGGTGATATGATCGATGATTGGTTGGATGATCGGTTAATTGAGCCTGAGGAACAAGGAGTGGTTGCCGAGGCTTTAAACCCGCCTCCAGTTGAATACGCCTGGCCCAACGGAGCTGGGATCTTTCTCGAACACGAAGCATCCATAGCCATCAATGTCATGAATGCCCCATGCATTGTACTGCATGTGGTTTGATGTAATGGTTTGGTCAATTTGGTATGAGCGAATGAGCATCAAATGACCGCCATCAGCTGAGCGAGCGATAAACCAGCACCCATCGGCTGGTATGATTCCAGGTCCTGGAATCATGAAGGCCGACGCATTTGCGTCTGCTGCAACAATTCAAATTGGAGACCAAAAGGACAAAAATAAACAATCATGTTCAGAGTATGTGTGGAATTAAGATTATTATAACAGTGACACATATCATAGACAGAGAATTGTAATGCCGTGGTCATAATCATACCCCAAGTTAAAAAAATAAGCCAATGGCTTTCATATTCTAGCAACATGTCATGGTTCAAACATCATGTAACAATGAGAGGAAAACAACTATGACAGTGCCTACTCATATTCTACCATAGCACTTACTACTACTATTCTCTTATCAACTCTAAGCAATAACATGCGTTGTTATAAAAATCTAGTAAACGAGAGTAACATATAGAAATCATGATGTTATGCTCATAATATGTATTCTAACAATCATTAGATGCCAATTGTTCTCATATCAACTCTAACAATAACATGTGTGGTCATAAAAATCTAGGAAATGAGAGGAACATATAGCAATGATGTGATTATAGACATGCTATGCATTCAAAATTTGTAACAAATGAACAGCAGTCGTATTCATAAGGTAAAGATGAGATGAGATAGAACAATTACACGACGGTAGATTCCACCAGTATAGGCAGCCCATCTGTGCATCGACCGCGTAAACGATGCCATCATGCACTATAGCATCAGACAGAAATGTTGCCTCAACAGGATTGATGATGAGCCATAACCATGTATGGCGACCGGATTCCAGATAGACTAATCCCATGTTGAACAAGGCAATGAGCTTGTAATCCATGTAGTCTTCTGATGGTGTGGGCACTTCGCATATTACAACTTTCCGCAAACAGAGGTCGAGCCAAAAGCTTGACGCGTCTTGTGCGTAGTAGGCAGGAGTGTCCGGCAGGCCGCGAGGCTCGATGTCGGCGGTATCCAACGATGGAAGGGTGATCTCTTGCTGGGTGTAGATATCCATGAGATGCCACGGACTACCGGTGTGGTTGATGAGGACGATCCAGTTGGCCTTCATGCCCGCCCAGTAGTGGTCGCACATGAAGGATAGGTGGACGGGTAGTAGTAGCATGTCGAGGGGCACCACGGCAACCTCCGTAGGATCGTCAAGTCGGTGTCTGGGCCACCTGTGAGGATTGGGCATCAGCAAGCAGGGTGTCTTGAAAAGAGTCGGCCGGTTGCAGACGAGTAGACGGTACAAAGACACCGAGCATGCGGCCAGACGGACGGTGCTGAGTAGGTCCATACCACTACAGATCTGCTCCAAGAGAACATTGGGGAGGAATTCCAATCGCGGCTCTGCGTGTGGTCGGTTACGCCATTGGGGTTTTCGGTGCTGCGAGCTAGCGGGAAGTGGATTCGTGAGGCGGCGAAGAAGCTTCTCCTCGTGTGGCGAAGCGGTGGAGCGGGGATATGGTACTGTGAGCTACCAAGGAAGATGGCATGGGCGAGGCGGCGGTGAGCGGGGTAAATGGTGTGCTGGCCGACGATGGGGAAGAGAGGAGGAAGAAGAAGAGAGGAGGAAGAAGAGTGGAAGACGGGGAAGAAAGTGCATTAAATCTCTATTCTACTAGTACTACTACCAGGATATAGGCACCATCCTCCGGAGTGTAAATAGTTACACCGATGACATGTGGGTCTACCACAAGAGGGCCCATATGTCAGTTAATGGAGGACACAGGTGTGTAGGCGTATTTGCAGAAGCGTGCTCTACTGGCAAACATGATGGCAGTACTGGCTAAGGCTGATTTAGTAACACCAACACGTTGGTTCAGCTTATTAATTACTTGTCCCATCTGCTGCAGCGTGTATTGTCACTTCACTGCGAATACTAGTTCAATAGTTCTCTCTGACCGAGATGGGGAATGATGGATCGCGAGGATTTCCTTTCTACAGTATCCCTATGCCTCTACGCTCACTTCACTCATTTTGCTCCATACCTAGTCACTTGTTGAAATCTGTAGAAAGACAAATACTCCATATTTGGGAACAGAGGGAGGCTTTTACTCCATACTGGAGTATTTGGGAACAGAGGGAGCATCACCATATGGAGGGAACATAGGAAGTTTGAAATATGAACATGTCAATGGGAGGGAGTAAGCCCCATGCATGCATGCATGCATGCATGCAACATGCAACACTCACACGTACTCCACATGGACGCACGCAACACTCATGCACCCATGTGGCACACAGCACACGACGCAACACACATGCTCATGCTCAAGTGCTCAACCTACTCCCTACGTCCGTGAAAGACTGTACATTTAGAGATTTACACATTGACCAGGGTATAATTAACACCCAAAAGTAGCAGACTTATGTGTGCATGCGACCATTGAGATAAGAAGATTAAATGAAGGCCATTGCAAGCTGTAATTAAGGATAGACATGTAACCTATACCTACAGCACAAGTTGGTGCATTAGTCAATCAATATCGATTTAGATTAAAGGCTAAATGCATTGGAAGTGTAGATGTACATCATGTACTACTACACTCTTTGTTTTATAGCCGATGTACACTCTTTGTTGGAAAGCCGAGGGAGGACACGTGCATGCACTCACATACACAGCCAGGGCGGTTCAGGCGCAAGGGTTGGACTCGTGTGACACCTGCGTAAAGTTTTGTTTAACTGATTTCTTTGCTCCAACCGATGTGGGACCCGAAACCGGTGACAATTTAACCTGTCAACAAAGTGCCACGTCGACTATGTGGCCGGTCAGTAGGGTGCAATACGGTGCTCTACGATGAGCTAGTGATCGTATAATCGACGCAAAACTATATATAGTGACCGTAAAGAGCGTATTGTTACATACGTTGTCCGCGAGTGTATTTTTCTCGTTTCAAATTAAGCCATATTAATCGGAAAGGACGCAGTATGGACTACTACTAGTACTAGTACTCCTTTGATGTGTCCCGTCAACTTGCCGAATGAGGAGAAGCTTGCTTACTACGCCTCTCCCTCGCCCACGCGCGCGGTGGTTCGCAGGATGAGGAGAGGGTTTTGACTACAGCGCCCTCTCCCTCGCCCTCGCGGTGGACGTGCAGCAGTTCAATCGGTGTCAGATTGCCAGACGCATATTGTACTGTAGTATCATCATTGTTGGACCTTCCGAAGAGGCGAAGAGGCAAGTGCAAGGTTCACGCGAGTACGAACTGTTGAACCTCCCGAAGAGGCAAAGAGCCAAGCGCAAGGTTTTATAGGAGTTGTCGTCCTAGTAGGAGTGTACTACAACTATAGCGAATGATGCTACTGTATGATGCCGCCACGTCACGTATATCCAAAGCTATGCCACCTTTTTTTCTCAAAGAGCGTGTTGGAGCCCGTGCAACAACCACACAAGTTGCACGTACACATAACACATTTACTAGTAATAAATTCTAAAGGACAAATGCCAGTATGCCACACAAGTTCATCTCCAATTCATGTGATAAATTTGTGCACGACTAGTCTACATATATTCATAGCGCTACCGTTCACAATTACCGTACTCCACTTACACGTTATAGATGGGCTACATGCATGTCCTCCTCCAGGTTCCAGTCCCAGGTGTTCTTCATGGATGGCACGATCCATAGCGGGCAACGGGAATCATTGTCGCAGCTTTCTAGTCCGGTTCCACACGATGGAGACTCATCCAAGCTGAAGCGGCATAAATCAGGGATAGCGTGTCCCAGCATGTCATTCATCCGGCAGTGCACAATGAAGACACAGCCATGCTTCATGAACGGCAGGCCTTCCGTGTCGTGCACGGAAGGTGGCATCCGCTTCACAATGGGGTAGCTGTCCCCGATGAAAAGCGAGTACTCTCCAAGAGTGTTCCTCGGCACCCATGTAGCATCACGGGGGTCGAACTCGGCGCCGTTCATCTAGTACACGAGGCATCCCAGATCTGGACACATGGTGACGTACATAGTCAAGGTCCATGCATAATAATGTTGTGCTCGAATATGGCAGTCAGTAATACTATGCAGCAAATAGTACTACTCTGGTATAGAGGAAGTAAAATAACCGGCTTATTATATATAGCCACTCTTGGCTACATGGATGAGATAGTAAGACATGGAAAAATAAAAATGGTGGCAGCTAGTGGGTTCAAGTCTTGAAGGGCCCAGCTAGCTATACGCGTCCTCCAAGGTAAAAAGTACTCCTATTAGTAGTACTAAGTATACTCCTAGTACAACAATGAAAGAGAAGGCGAGAGGGTTAAAAAATGGAATACCTGGGTAGATGGTGACGGTCCGATCGTGGTAGATTGTGTGACCATGTTGCACATCAGTGGTACCATGGGTAACGACTGCTAAGATAGTTGATCCCAATATGCCAAAGTCAGCTACAAGGTTCCAAGTTAGACCAAATCGCGGATGCAAATGCACATCCAGGATCGGCGATCTTATTTTGATCGGGGGATGACTGGTCCCTGCAAAATAATGGAGTACCATTAGGGATGCAAATGATGGTTTGTGCATTCCATTTGTAATCTCACATACCGTAGGATGGCAACCAGATGAAACAAGTCCCCTGGCTTGTCACCGCGAAGATGCGGCCTAGATGGCGCATGGCGTCGAACGTGTAGGGGTACAAATCTGCCGCCGCCAACATGCGCCAGCCTCTGCCGTTACTGCGTCTTGCATTGATGGCAATCCTTATGTCGAACACCGCAATGAGATAGTAATCGTCGTAGCCGCGTCGCTTTGTCGGCGGGTCCGCAATTGCTATCTTCTTCAATCTCATGTAGGCATCATCATACGTATTCAAGCCCAGCCAGTCTGGAAAGCCAATCCCAATGGTGGAGAATGGGTCTATCGGAACGGCCGCACTGCTGTGGATGTTGTGTAGAATGATGGTGGTATCCGGCCGGACGTATGCAAGCCAATCTTCGTTGGCACCGACCCAGACCTATATATAAGATGGCGGGCAGCGGAGAAATTATGGGATGGAAATGGAATAACTAAGTACTACATGATCAAACTCCATTATTGACCTTCTCATCGGACAAAATCCGACTACCTCTCAATGTCGGCAACTCTAGCGGAGTCAACGTGCAACCATGGCCAGGGAGCGGTGGACTATTCGAAGGATTGTCCCATAGAAGAACCTTCTCCTCGAGGACGCATGGAAGACCAACAAGCATGGCCTTTTCCCAAACCTAGTTAAGCAGCGTCTTGAAAAAGTTGGTGCAGGAAGCACCGAGTCTTGCGGCGGTGAGGACGTCGAAGCGGCGTGCGATTTCTCCCAGAGGATCGTCGTCCAAGGTCTCCCAACCCCGACGAGGAGGAGAACCGCCTGGCGAATCCATGGGAGCAGCGACGAACTGCCTTCTCTTCGGGGGGAGGGGAACTGGCGAGGAGGAGATAAGAGCGTAGTAACCGCAGGGCCTCGTCCCTTCCAACTGTAGATCGTTCCTCAGCGAAGGGGTGAGGCTATTATTTACTACTAGTACTAGCATTATGGAACGTTATGGGATTGCATTATACTGTAAATAATAGCACTAGTAAGAAATTTTTGGCACTAGGTAGTAGTTTTTGGCGTGGATTAAGAAATTTTGGGTATGTTTTTGCCATTTTTGTACACGCCAACTAGTGTCAAAAACGTCTTACATTATGTGATTGAGGAGTACGATTGTCATCAGTAGCAGTACTAAAGATACTACTTTTCTCAACTACGAGTATTAGTGCGATGTACTGTACTTCTAGTCTAGTGTAGTCTAGTATAGTGCACCAGTTTTGAACTCTTGAATCTCAGGGCCAAGGAGCTACAGTTGGAAGTGGAGGGTACTACTGTTCTCTAGAACCATCGCTGTACTATCAATGCAGGGGAAGTACACCTGCGTAGTGGCCTAGTGGGTACTCTCGGTGCTATATTCAGCTGCTCCTCTCACGTAGGAGTAGCTGGCCTACTCAGCCGCTCCTCTCACGCACACACTAGCAGCCTGTTTATCAGCGACGGTTACTGCAAGGGGAGAACATTTGAGTTATTTGATACAGTGAGACTAGGCTTTTCGCTCCCATTTGTGGAGGTGTAATGGATCTCGTCGAACTTTGTTAGCAGTTCCTTCTTTATGAATGAGATGAAGCAAAGCTTTTGCCTCCGTTTCAAAAAAAAACACATCAAGAGGAATTTCTTTTATAGTAGAGCCGATAATGGAGTGAAGTCCAAGCGTGCAACGCCACAAGCTACATAGTACTAGTAGTACATCACTTTACATAGAGTACAGAGCCATATTGCATAGTTCCCAATGCCCCGCCAGGCTTTTCCGGCTCCTCGGGCTTAATTGGGAGGCGCTAGTTTAAATATGCTACTACTACCTGATGAGGAAGCTGCAAGCGAGGTGCGGCTAGGGCGACCATGCGAGCCACGGGATGCTGGGAAGGAAAACCCGTTCACGTGGCTAGGCTGTCCAGTGTACCGAGATTGTGGGGCCGCACGTCCGTTTGACTTCAAAACTCAAACTACCCGTGTAAAATATTGGCTCGCAGCGAAGTGTAGTACTCCCTCCGTCTAGGTGTGTAAGTCATCTTACGAAAATCAAATAATCCCAAAATACTTAGGGGCAGTGCATTAACTTCTTCCTCATTTCTTGTTTCTTCACATATCAACGAATAAGAGACGAGGGGTGTGCATGCTTTTAATGACTTAAGACAACCAAACACGACATGCAATGTGTCGGGGGTTGGGTGCGACATATGCCAAAGGATGGCTTATCATGGTGGGGGCGAGTAGAACATCGCCGGTGCCTGGAAATGGGATGAGGCGAAGACATGCACGCCGGCCAATCTTACCCAGCTTCGGGGCTCTCCGAGGAGATAACACCCCTACTGCTGCTCTGCGGGGTCTCCGCATGATCACTAAGACAAAGTGGCTACAATGGTGCTCCCGAGTCATGTCGGGAGGCAGGAGAGAGCAAGGCTAGTTCTCTCCTCCCTATGCTATCTGGTCTATCTCTATCAAGGTCCGAACCCTTTGCATGGGTGCCCCGGGGGGTTTATATAGGCCTACCCCCTGGGGGTACAATGGTAATCCGACTGGGCGCGGGTCCCACCGTCACATCTCTCAAAGCCTTGTCCCTTCCGCCCGGCCACGGTGCCCGCCGCCTGGCGGGTCCCATGGACAGGCTTGACACTGTAGCGGCACTCCTGATGACGCAGGCTTAGTCATTGGGTCGTGGCAACAGTGCCGCCGTCTATCGGGCGATCATTGTCGCCATTCCCCATCCCATCTGGTTAATGTCTCGTGGGGCCCTGGAGAGGGGTCGGTCGACTCCAGGGAGGCCGACTCCCACAAGTCCGTCTTCGGGGCGCTCAGGCCGCCTCCGGTCCACCCATCGACAGAGCGGCCCCATGATCTTGGTCGACAGCCGGCGTCGTGGCACAAAGGCGTTCGCGCCTTGTGGCTGAGGTCGAAGCGAGGCATGGCAACAGTGCCGCGCCTCGCCGGAGATCTTCCAGCAATACGGCTCACTGTAGCCATGCCGGTCCTTCGTAGGCAGAGGGGGGGAACGGCCACGCCGTGACCATACCCCGCATCGTACTTTGAGACGAGGGAGGAGTCATAGGCCGACTCTCCATAGTCGGCCTCTCTGGAGGTCGCCAGCTTGGAGTCGGCTTATCTCGGAGTCGCCGTCTGGAACTCGGCTTGTCTTGGAGTCGGCTCCTGGGACTCGGCTTGTCTTGGAGTCGACTCCTGAGACTCGGCCTGAGGGGCGCGGCCTGCCCCGATGTCTTGAAAGATCCTGAGACCCGGGTTAGCCTACCCGTGGCCCATTACTCCGATAGTAGTCCCCGAAGCTTGTGAAGCCCCGCGGACGCTGCATTGTGGGGCTTCAACAGTTTTTCAACCTCCCCGGCGCAGATTCTGTGACTCTGCTGCTGTCTTCTCTTGAGCCGACTGTCGAGAGTCTGATTATTTCCAGCGAGGAGCCGTGGCTTGAAAGTCTCGGCGGGAAACCTGGCGGCGTGCCTGATATGCTTCCCTGCTGCCATCGAGGCAGTCCTATCGCATGGCGCCACATGGAGAAGACAGTCTGCGTGCCCACGCGCGCGACGGGACGGGCCGTCAGGCGGGGCCCACCACTACCATGCCTCGGCATACGAACGGATCCGTTGCGGCCGTGGACGGTTGGTTTCCCCACGTTGTTACTGCGCGCAATAACTTCGTGGGGTAAATCGTGGGGCGGCATGGGGCATCGTGCGCAGTTAATCCCCCGCCCGCCCCCTCGGCTCCTCAGCCCATAGGGCTATAAGTAGGCGGGGGGAGCGGGGCGGCACCGCACGCGCACCCTTCTCCTCCATTCCCCCGCCTCATCTTGCCTTCTCTCCCTCCTGGCTCAGCCGTCGAGCGAGAGCATTCCTTACGATGGTGATGAGTTCTTCCTCCGCCGCGGCCCCCGCCGTGCGCTCCGGCGTGTGGGACGGCTCGGAGGTGGAAGAGGAACACATCGAGTTCCTCCGCTAGACACGCCGTCTCCCCAGCGCGGACCTCGTGCGCACCTGCCTCGCGCCGGAGGGGGAGACCCGGCCGGCGCTGGAGGAGGGCGAGCGGGTCATCTTCCGCTCACACCTCATGCGCGGCCTGGGGCTGCCGGCGAGCGGCTTCTTCCGCTCGTTCTTGGAGTTCCACAACCTTCAACCGCACCACCTCACTCCAAATACGGTGGTGCTGCTCTCCGCCTTCGCTACTCTTTGCGAAGGTTTCCTCGGTGTTCTCCCCACCCTCGAGTTGTGGGGAGAATTCTTCTCTTCTAAGCTCGGCATGCAAGTTGCCGGCATTCCGGCTCAGTGCGGCACCTACATCGCGGTGCGGCGCTCGACAGCCGACAACCCTTTTCCTCCCATCTCGCTGATCAAGTCGGTGAAGATGTGGCAGCGCTCATATTTCTATGTGAAGAACCTCTCCTCTGACGGCGACTGGGTCAACCTGCCGCCTTACAACGCCGCCCCCCTAACCGGAAGGCTCCCCAGCTGGTCTCACCGAGCCAAGACGCTGACTCCCTCTGGAGCCGCCGCCGTAGCGCGACTCCGAGTCATGCTGTAGTCGGAGGGTCTCGTCGGAGCCGACTTGCTAGCCGCCTTCGTGGCGCGCCGAGTTCTCCCGCTCCAAGGCCGGCCTCACTTGATCTGTCAGATGAGCGGCCTTCGAGACCCAAGTCGGATGAGCACCAAGGAGATGCCCCGCAAGGAGGTGGCGAACTTGGTGAACCATATCGCGCACTGCGAGTTCGGGGAGGACTGGCAGTTTGGCAAGGAGCCGTACTCGCGCGACAACCCCCCACCAGTGGTAAGTCGCGTCCCCCTATTGTTTTGTATTCTTTGCGGCCGACTCCGGCTTCTAAATCTTGTCGGTTTCTTCTGGGCTAGAACCCCCTCATGGAGCCTGCAGCCGGCGCCACGAGACAGCCCCGCGAGTATGTTCCCGATCGTGCGGACAACAATGTCGACGACCCCGACTTGGGGGCGGCGGCGATGGAAGCCGATGCCGAAGGAGGGGGAGAAGGAACAGAAGGCGGCTTCAAGCCCTCAGCCACCTTCGCCGACTGGCCTGACGACGGCGCCGACGGGGAAGTCGCCCCGCGCCACCAGCCGAGAGCTGGCTTGGCTGGCCAAGGCGGCGCGAAGAGGCGTCACGCCGGGCCGAGTGCGCCCGGCGGCAAATTGAAGAAGCTCAAGGGGGCGGCCGCCGCGACCAAACGGGAGGAGGCGGCCGCGGAGGCCAACCGCTTCCGGAGGGAAGTGCGAAGGCCGTCGCTAGTCTCTGCGCAAGTCTTTATGCTTTTTTATTTTCCTTCGTTGAATCTTGTCCGAGTCTTCTTCATTCCGTTTTCTGCTTCAGGGCCCCTCTTTCCCTTGAGAGAGTCGCCGTCCCCTCCGTCATGGGGTCGGTCGAGACGTCCGCCAACACCCGGCGGATTGACCCCACCACCGACCGCCTGGAGAAGGCCCAGGCCGAGAAGGCGGCGGCCAACACCCAGAAGAGGCTGGAGGAGGCCGAAGCCGCCGCCGCGGCCAAACAGCAGGCCGAGGAGGCCGCGCACCGCCAATCGGTGTTGCTAGTCGTCCCACTGAGCTCCGCGCCGCCGCCCCCGGAGTTCACGGGGCAGACCGGAGAGGCCGGCATCGAGAACCCCGGCGTGGAGAAGGAGAGCGGCGAGGCTTCTATGTCGGACACTCTTGTGCCGCCACCGCCGCCTCCGCCGCCGTCTGGGAGACCGCACGCCAAACAGCCGCTGGGTCAGTCGGAGCCTCCGATCGCGGATGAGGCTGAGGTGCGGCTGCTTCTTCAAGTCGTCTCGCCGGTGCGCTGCCGTCTTGAGAGGGCGACCTCGGCGCCGCGACCTCGGGAGGCCGGGGTTGCCAGCTCGGCAACCCTAGACGCCGAGGCCACAAGTGCCACGCCCACCGGGTGGCTGCGCGGAGGCGGCACCGGGCCGCTGAACCAAGCGCTCCTGGACGTTCGGGCGAAGCTGCGCGCTGAAGGCGACACCCTTCAAGCTTGCACCAGGGCGCATCTGGCCGCGCGGACATCTGTCCGAGTACGTTTCCTTCCTCTTTTGATTCTTGTTTTTTCTCTGTGGGGGCGCGCCAGCGCACCCACTAGGTGTAGTCCTCGAGTTCCGGGCCGGCTGCTGAGCAGGCGGTTCGGAACTCCCTCTGGCGAGTTCCAAATACTAACTTTGTCTCCATTGACTTATTGCAGGAGTATCATAACCTCCGCACCGCTGCCTTCAACCGCAAAGTCGAGGAGTTGAACAAGCGGACCGCCGACTTGACGGAAAGCCGGAGTAAGCTCTTTTTCCTTTTCTCCGCGGGAGCGCGCTGGCGCACCCGCAGGCTGTAGTCCCTGAGATTCGGGCTGACTGCTGAGCAGTCGGGCCGGATCTTCCTGGCGATCTACTTTGCTGACGACTTATTTGTCTCTTCTTTCGTTCTTAAGGCACCAACGCCGCTCTTCAGGAGCAGCTAGGCGAGGCCAATACCGCCCAGCGTGTGAAGGAGGAGGAGTGCGACAGGCTTGCCACGGAGCGCGACCTGCTGGTGGCGCAGCTGGCCGAGCAGAAGGAGCTGCTCAAGAAGGCGCAGGACGAGGCCGAGAAGAGGGAGACCGCTCTCCTAGCCGAATTCGAGAGCGAGCGCTCCTCCTGGACTGACAAGGAGGCGATGCTGACCTCCGGCTTCCACGAGATCGAGGATATCGTTGATGGTAAGTTTCTTTCGTTTCTTCGGGCTTCCGACTATGCGACAGGCCGACTTTTGATTTTTCGACTTGTTTCTTTGTTTTGTCTTGGCAGACTTCTTCCCTGGTCACTCGCAGGCAGTCCCACTGTCCATCGAGGCTGCTCGAGAGGCGCGAAGAGCACGTGGTGAGGAGATCGCCGCTAACGCCCCAACCATCGATGAGCAGCCGAGCATTGAAGCCCGCTTCGTTCGCTCACCGCTATTGCGCCCGGCTTCAGCGTCAGCCGGTGCCCAGCGGTTGCCGCCCCAATGGCCGGACATGCCGCTCACGACCGCCCGGCCGGACCGCCGACCGGCTGGAAGTCGCCGCCAGCCGCCTTGAGGCTTGAAGGGCTCTCGCCCGGCCGGAGCGCCGGGCCTTGGAGTTCGTCTGGCGTGGTATCGAGGCTGGACTGGACCGTCGGCCGCTGCTCGGCCGAAGCCCAGCTGAGCTGGAGGCCGTGGAGGGCGCCCTTGTCGAGCGTGCGGTGGCCATCGCTGAGTACACGGACACCAGTGTCTTCGTGCCCGAGCGGGCTGAAGGCGGCGAGGAAGTGCTGCTGGAGTGGTTCGGGATGAACCCGGAGTATGGCAAGGACTCGGCGGAGATGATCGACTCCAGCACCGAGGAGGAGGACGAGGCGGAGGATGGAGGCGAGGCGGAGGTGCCAGAAGACGGAGCAGGTGGCCAGCCTCAGCTCGACCGCGCCTCCAGCAACGAGCCGCGTGGAGAGAAGGCGACTGCCGCTGGAGGCGACCAAACCGAGACCGCCCAGCCGATTGCCCCGGCGCCTGACACCGCCGTCTCCTCCGACCCTCCGGTCGCAGATGCCGCCTCCTAGGCTGCCTTTTCCGCCTTTGTTTGTCTGTCTTATTAATCTTTTGAAAACTTTGTTAGATTCGAACAATTCCACCCGCGGGGTGTATCTCGAACTTCTATTCGAAGATTCGGCCAAGGGCCTGTGTAAATATTTATCCGATTTCCGCCTTTGCTTGCTTACCGCTCTTTAGGCTTTTCCCTTTGCCGCCTTCCTTTAGTTGCTGCCTTGCCAGTTGAACAGCCGCTCTGCAGACTGTCGCTGGGTCAAGTGCTTGGCTACTTCGGGAAGGCAAGTACTTGGCCGTTTAGAGTTTCTTTAGCAAGTCGGCTAGAAGCGATAGGCCGACTACTCCAGAGTCGGTCGTCCTTGATAGAAGCTAGGACGGCGAGCCGACTACTTATGAGTCGGCTTTCTGTTTCAGGAATGCTGGAGGTCGTCTTACGCTATGTTCGTGCTTTAGGTCCTTAGCCATTTTCGTGTGGGCGCCCTCTCTTCCTCATTCCTACCTGCCTCACAGTCGCTCTGTGAGCTGCGGCTTTGGCAGGAGGCAGATTAGGCACCGCACACTACTTGTCTGACTTCAGGAAGCGTCTCATAGCGCAAGGCGGCGAGTCCCCGGGCCGACTAGTCTGGCCCGGTGCCAAGCGGCTTGTAATGAAAGTAATGTACTCGAAGGCATAATTCTTATATCATACAGATAACAAAAAAGGGCAGTCCCCAAGCTCGTCTCGGGGGGCCCAAGGTCTTTGGTACTTTTAATACAAAGGGGATAGTGCGATACATACTGCATCAACTGTAAAATCTTCGAAGAAGATTTGCATTCCATGGGCGCTCTGTTTCTTTGCCGGAGTTGTCCCTCTTGCGCGCTCGAGGCTTCTGAGCGTCGATTAGGTAGTAGGAGCCGTTGCACAGTACTTTGCTGATGATGAAGGGGCCTTCCTGAGGCGCCGACAACTTGTGTTGGCCGGCTGTTCTCTGAATCAGCCGGAGCACAAGGTCGCCTCTTGAAACGATCTCGGCTTGACCTTTCGGTTTTAGTATCGGCGCAGACTCTGCTGGTAGATGCCGGACCGGCTGAGTGCTAACAGCCGGCCCTCTTCCAGCAGGTCAACGCCGTCTTGGCGTGCTTCTTCAGCCTCCTCTTCGGTGTACATGGTGACTCATGGAGAGTCGAACTCTATATCCGTCGGGATGACGGCTTCGGCACTGTAAACGAGGAAGAAAGGCGTGAAGCCGGTTGATTTGTTTGGAGTCGTGCGCAGACTCCAGAGGACGTATGGTAGCTCCTCAATCCAATAGCCGGCCAAACGCTCGAGTGGTTCGACCAGCCGAGGCTTGATGCCGGACAGGATGAGGCCGTTTGCTCGCTCCACCTGGCCGTTTGACTGCGGATGGGCAACGGACGCTAAGTCCAGTCGGATGCCCTGCGTCGCGCAGAAATGGGCCAAGGCGCCTTTGGCAAAGTTCGTGCCATTGTCGGTGATGATGCTGTGTGGTATGCCATACCGCACCGTGATGTGGGCGATGAAAGTCACTACAGTCGGACCGTTCAACTTCTTGATGGGCTTTGCTTCTATCCACTTGGTGAACTTGTCCACCGCGACAAGCAGATGAGTTGGGCCGCCTCGGGCCATCTTGAATGGTCCTACCATGTCCAGGCCCCAAACTGTGAAGGGCCAGGCGATGGGGATTGTCTTCAGCGCGGAACCCGGCTGAAGTGGCTTGGAGCGGAACTTCTGGCACCCCTTGCATTTTTGGACTAACTCCTTAGCCTCTTCCAGGGCAGTCCGCCAGAAGAAACCGCGCCGAAAGGCTTTGGCGACGAGTGCTCTTGAAGCTGCATGGTGGCCGCACTCGCCCTGATGAATGTCTCTAAGAATTGCTTGGCCTTGTTCTGGCTCTACGCAGCGCTGGTAGACACCAGTGACACTACCCCTGACCAGCTCTTTGTTGACTATGGTGTATGCTGCCGCTCGGCGTTGCACTTGCCGAGCCAAGATCTCATCAGTCGGCAGCTCTCCGTTCACTAGAAACTTGAGGATGGGTTGTGCCCATGAGGGTGCTGCTATTTCTTCAACTGCTACTACGGTGACTTGGACAAGGGTGGCTGGGCTGGGAGGCGGCGGGCCGGAGTCTGTGGCCGCTTGCTAGATCGACGGAGTCCCCAGGCCGACTGGCGCAGTCCCCGGGCCGGGTGGAGCAGTCCCCGGGCCGGGTTCTGAAGTCCCCGGGCTGGCTTCGACTGTGATTTTCTTGGGGCCGTCTACTGGGGCTCTTGAGTCGGATCCGACTTGTTCGGGGGGAGCTGGCACAAATATGGAGTCTGACTCTGGTGAAGGCTTGATAGACGGCTTGAGGAGGCGCTGAAGAGCGACTCCGGATGGTATTGCTTGGCGGGTGGAGCCGACTCGTGCCAAGGCGTCTGCTTGATCATTGTCATTTCTGGGCACGTGAAGGAACTCACACCCCTCGAAGTATCCGCTGAGTTGCTGCACCAGGAAGCGGTAGCTCGCCCTGTTTGCGTCTTTGGCGTCCCAGTCGCCGGATGATTGCTAGACCACCAAGTCGGAGTCGCCATAGCACAGGATCCGGCGAATGCCGAGTTCTTTGGCAAGCCGGAGCCCATGAATGAGCGCCTCGTATTCGGCAACGTTGTTGGAGGCGGCGAAGTGGATCTGCAGCACATACTTGAGCTTGTCGCCTTTAGGGGAGGTGAGAACAATGCCGGCTCCCAGGCCGGTGCGCATCTTGGAGCCGTCGAAGTGCATCCGCCAATGTGTGGAGTCGGGCGCTGGCGGCAGGTACTGGGTCTCGGCCCAGTCGACGAGGAAGTCGGCCAGCGCTTGCGACTTGATGGTGGTGCGGGGCTGGTAGTAGATGGTGTAAGGAGCCAGATCTATTGCCCATTTGGCTACTCGGCCGGAGGCGTCTTGGCTTCCAATGATCTCGGCCAGTGGAGCCGTGCAAACCACGGTGATTGGATGCTAAGTAAGGCTTCAGCTTCTTGGCGGCGAAATGCACACCGTAGCACATCTTCTGATAGTGAGGGTAGTTCTGCTTGGAGGTCGACAGTACCTCGCTCAGGTAATACACCGGTCTCTGGACTGGGAGCGCCTTGCCTTCCTCCTTGCGCTCGACTACAATGACTGTGCTGACTACTCGGCTGGTGGTAGCAATGTATAGGAGCATGGGATCTTTGGGAGTCGGAGCCGCCAACACAGCGGGAGTAGTCAACATCTTCTTCAGCTGGAGAAATGCTTCATCCGCCTTGTGGTTCCACTCGAAAAAGGTGGTCTTCTTCATTAAGCGATACAAAGGCGAGCTTTCTCGCCAGCCAATCGATGAATCAGCCGATGGATGCCAAGCAGCGGTGAACTGCGACGTCTAACGATCGGTTGGGTACCTCCATCCTCTCGATGGCCTTGATCTTCACGGGTTGCACTCTATGCGCGCTCGAGACCAGGAAGCCAAGGAGTTGGCCGGCTGGTACTCCGAAAATGCACTTCTCAGGGTTGAGCTTGATCTGGAATCGGCGCAGGTTCTCAAAGGTCTCCTTGAGGTCTTCCAGCAGCGTCCCATGCTTCTCCGTCTTCACCACCACATCATCCACGTAGACATGAGCATTCCTGCCGAGTTGCTTGAGGAGGCACTTCTGCATGCAACGCTGAAAGGTGGCGCCGGCATTCCTCAAGCCAAACGTCATCGTCAGGTAGCAGAAGGCTCCGAACGATGTGATGAAAGCGGTCTTCAGTATGTCTGCCGGGTTCAGCTTGATCTGGTGATATCCTGAATATGCATCTAAGAAACTGAGCAGCTCGCATCCGGCTGTGAAGTCTATCACCTGATCGATTCTTGGCAGGGCGAACGGATCCTTGGGGCAGGCTTTGTTGAGGCTTGTGTAGTCAATACACATCCGCCACTGCTTGTTTTTCTTTAGTACCAAAACCGGGTTTGCCAGCCACTCTGGAAAAAACACCTCCATGATGAAGCCGGCTGCAAGAAGCCGGGCTATCTCCTCTCCAACAACTCTTCTCTTCTCTTCTGACAGGCGGCGCAAGAGCTGCCTGACGGGTTTCACATCTGGCCTGACATGTAGCTTGTGCTCAGCGAATTCCGTCGGTACACCTGGCATGTCTTTGGGGGACCATGCAAAGATGTCTCGATTCTCATGGAGGAAGTCGACGAGCTCGCCTTCCTATTTGCTGTCTAGGTTTGCACCCACGACAGCGTACCTCTCTGGGTGCTCCGGGTCCAAGGGTATCTTCTTGGTCTCTTTGGCCGGCTTAAACGAGCCCTCAGCTTCCGACTCCTTGGGGTCGCGCGACATCTCTGGCTGCTTCCCGGCCATCGCCACGACTCGGTCGAGGAGCCGCTTCTCAGCTGCGATCACCAGGGACTCGGCCAGCCGGCTGCTCTCGGCCGCGCAGGCGGACGACTTTCGGTAGTCGCCGGCTACGGTCAGGATTTCCTTGGAACTCGGCATCTTCATCTTCAGGTAGGCGTAGTGAGGGACCGCCATGAACTTGGCCAAGGCAGGTCGGCCTAGCAATGCGTGGTATGGGCTTTCAAGGTCTACCACTTCGAACCAGACCGGCTCTTAGCGAAAATGATCTTTGTCTCCAAAGAGGACGTCTATCAGGATCTTGCCGATTGGCGAGCAGGAAAGGCCGGGTACAATACCATGGAACACAGTCCGGCTGCTCTGCAGCTGTCTCTGCTTGATTCCTAGCTTTTCCATGGTATCTTTGTACAAGATGTTGATGTTGCTACCTTCGTCTATCAGTACTCTCGAAAAGCGGGTGGCCCGCCTATCAGTGGCCAAGGTGGCACCTAGGACCAGGGCATAGGAGCCCGGATTCGGCATCACCTCTGGGTGATCCGCTCTGCTCCAACTAATAGGCTTCTCAGACCAATGCATGAACTCTGGGGTATCTGTTGCTCAGATTTACTTCTTCTTTGTTGGCGCTTTCAAGGCCGGTCATCTCGCCACACCGTGAACACCACATAGGCTCCGTGCTCTTCAGGGTACTCGTCTTGCACCACGCCGACTGGCCGAGCAGCCGGCTGCTGGGGCGGCGGCGGAGGCGGTGGCCCAGCAGGCGGCGGAGGAAGGAGGCCGTCTCCCTTGGCGATCCTGGTGAGCTAGTGGCACTTTCGGGTGGTATGATTTGATGGCTTTGCACCACTGTGGAACTTGCAGGGACCATCTAGAGTCTGCTCATAGGAAAAGGCCGGCAACCAATTGGATTTGCCGCCTTTCGCCGCTTGGCGAGGCTGCCCTCCATTTGTTGATCTTCGACTGCTGCAACCTGCCGACTGCTGGAAGTCGGCTGTTGGGCCTTGCGTTTGTTATCGCTCTGTTGTTGGCGCCGACTGGTGTCTCCAGCTGGAGTTCTGGGAGCCTGAGGGGCCACATTGGCGGCTGCATTGACTTGAATCTCCGTCTTCATGGATGAGTCGGCTGTGGCGTACTTTTCTGCTATAACCAGCAGTTCGTTGAGGGTTTCTGGCTCGTCGCAAAGGAGCCTGTGCTTGAGGAGGGTGCCTTCTCGGCACCCAGCAGTGAAGTACTCGATGGCCTGCACCTCGTGCACGCCCTCGCAGGAGTTCTGAAGCTCGCCCCAGCGCGTGAGGTAGTCGCGTGTTGACTCGTCTGGGCCTTGTACGCACAGGGAAAGCTGGCGCGGCTTGGGAGGTCGCTTGTACGTGCTCATGAAGTTGCGGATGAAGGCTTCAGTGAAGTCGACCCAGCTGTTGATGTTGTGGGGCTTCAGACTGTTCAACCATGTCCGGGCCGTGCCCTGGAGCATGAGTGGAACGTACTTTACGGCAACCCGCTTGTTGCCGTTCGCTATGCTGACGGCTGTGGAGTAATCTATCAGCCAGTCTTCTGGCTTGACGAAGCCGGTGTACATGGGTGTGTCTCAGGGGAGCGTGAACCCTTTGGGGAAGGGCTCGTCTTGGATGCGGGGCCCGAAGCAAGGCGGACCCAGCTCGTCTTCTTCTTCCAGCGCTAGGGATCGGTGGAGTCGGTCGATCCGATGGCGGGCGTCATTCTCTCCAACTCCTTCTCAACGGCCAAGGCGGCCTCCGAGAGTCGGATGCTCAACAGGCGGCGGGGAAACTCGTCGCTCTCTTCTGGGCGCGGGAGGCAGGTAGTCGTCCCGCCGCTCCACTGCTCTCGGCCGGCCGTCTTGGTCGCGCTCAATGGTGAGGCGAGTCCGACTTTGGCTGGCAGCCGGCTCCTTTTCTTTCCTTCCGCGGACTCTGCCAGTCGGCGTCCGAGAAGTCACGCCTTGATCTCGGCGGGGAGGCAAGTCGTTATTAATTGCTGCAGAAGACATCCGCCTGCCGCCGGCGCGTCGGCAAAAGCAACCGCATCGAGGAGCTGCTGGACTCGCTCCGTCATCAAGCGGCACTCTTCGCCCTCGAAGTTATTCAGCTCGTCAGTCGCCGCTTGGGCAGCACGGATGTTCTCCGCAGGGGTGGCGTATACGGGGCGTTTAGCCCCGAACAAGTCGGCGATGGCCGCGCCGTGTTGCCGGACCGCGCCTAGGCGGCTGGGCCCAGCCAGAGCCGGCGAGCCGCCTACGGCGCGATCCATCTCGCGCTGGTATGCTTTTGACAAGCGCCTCATGCTCGCCAGCTTCTCGGCACCTTAGATGATCTGAAGGCGGCGTGTCTCTAGCGTCTCGACGTCTGCGTCCTCTGGAATGGGCGCAGTTAGGTCTAGCAGGGCCGCAGCGAGAGGGTCCTGAGCTTCTTCACCGGAGCGCTCGTCGTGACTGATGACGAGCACCTCCATGACGGCGCTTCCGCCACTCTCCTCGGAAGGAAGCGGCTCGTCGTAGACCACCACGTTGGTGGGGAACGTGTCAAGCGACATGGCGTCGGAGTCGACCAGCATCGGGTCGGTGGATCCTATAGACTCCAAGTCCACGGCAGGCTCGCCGGCGACGTGGAGTTGGTCGAGGAGGCCCGCGAGAAGACTCTCGGGGCCACCCGTGCCTGCGTCGGATGCAGGCTCATCGGAGAGTCGAACCTCGCCGACAAGTTCGGCGAGGCTGCTTGCTACGCATGCAGCCTCAGCGCCGCGCAGCGCGTCGATGCAGACGCCATCTGGCGAGCCTGGCTGGCTGCGCTCGCCAGGAAGGAAGAGGGTTCCCGTCCAGAACAGATCTCCGGACGACGGTGCACCTCGCCCCACGGTGGGTGCCAAATGTCGGGGGTTGGGTGCGACATATGCCAAAGGATGGCTTATCATGGTGGGGGCGAGTAGAACATCGCCGGTGCCTGGAAACGGGATGAGGCGAAGACATGCACGCCGGCGAATCTTACCCAGCTTCGGGGCTCTCCGAGGAGATAACACCCCTACTGCTGCTCTGCGGGGTCTCCGCATGATCACTAAGGCAAAGTGGCTACAATGGTGCTCCTAGAGCTGTATCGGGAGGCAGGAGAGAGCAAGGCTAGTTCTCTCCTCCCTATGCTATCTGGTCTATCTCTATCAAGGTCCGAACCCTTTGCATGGGTGCCCCTTGGGGTTGATATAGGCCTACCCGGGGTACAATGGTAATCCGGCCGGGCGCGGGTCCCGGCCGCTCTGCTCTCGTGCCGATGTCCTTCCACCGCTTCGGGGCCGGCCTGGCGGGTCCCGCGACAAGCTTGACATCATAGCGGCACTCGATGACGCGAGCTTAGTCATTGGGTCGTGGCAACAGTGCCGCCGTCTATCGGGCGATCACTGTCGCCATTCCCCATCCCATCTGGTTAATGGCTCGTGGGGCCCTGGAGAGGGGTCGGCCGACTCCAGGGAGGCCAACTCCCACAAGTCCGTCTTCGGGGCGCTCAGGCCGCCTTCGGTCCACCCACTAACAGGCGGCCCCGCGGTCTTCAGGCCGTACAGGCCGGCGTCGTGGGCATAGTGCGTTGCGCACTGTGGCTGAGGTCAGGGTAGGCATGGCAACAGTGTCGCGCCTCGCCGGAGATCTTCCAGCGATACGGCTCACTGTAGCCATGCCGGTCCTTCGTAGGCAGAGGGGAGGGAACGGACACGCCGTGACCGTACCCCGCATCGTACTTTGAGACAAGGGAGGAGTCATGGGCCGACTCTCCATAGTCGGCCTCTCTGAAGGTCGCCAGCTTGGAGTCGGCTTATCTCAGAGTCGCCGTCTGGAACTCGGCTTGTCTTGGAGTCGGCTCCTGGGACTCGGCTTGTCTTGGAGTCGGCTCCTGAGACTCGGCCTAAGGGGCGCGGCCTGCCCCGATGTCTTGAAAGATCCTGGGACCCGGGTTAGCCTACCCGTGGCCCATTACTCCGACACAATGGTTAGTTCATTGCATGCAATGCTATTAATTAGCAAATAAACATTAAGGTCTCTTGTTTTCCCCTCCTCCTTGTTCACAGTACACAACATAAGATGACTTACTCACCTAGACAGAGGGAGTAGTACTATTTTTTTTAAAAGGCTG
The DNA here is from genome assembly GCA_021437245.1 of Aegilops speltoides. NCBI lineage: Eukaryota > Viridiplantae > Streptophyta > Magnoliopsida > Poales > Poaceae > Aegilops > Aegilops speltoides. Next base: position 77,447,476 of record CM038141.1, read on the forward strand.
TCGTGCAATCGGCCGGGATCGAACCCACAAAACGAGGTATACACTCCCGCGACCACTAGTAGTACTCGTTGGAGTACAACGCAACCTAGAATCGCCTTTTGTCACTAGTAGTACGTACATTGCTCCTTACAAGAAACCCCTAATAATGCAAGAAACCACTAAAATGCCAAGAAACTACTACCACTTGCATACGTGGCAGACTTAAGATAAGACTACCTTATTAACCATTGTACATGCTCTTACCAACCAAAATCCTCGAGTGACCTCCTACCTCCGGCCCATCCACCTAGTCATCCTCGGCCATGGGACGCAGCCTACCGCCACGCGGCGAAGGCGTGGTCAAAACCGCCCGGCGGTCAAGCGGAGCCCATGTTGTGGCAGCCCGGATGCCAGCTCCGTCCCAGGCTTCATGGCCGCTAGCTAGCCAAGATAGCTCCGCCCAGCTCCTTGTCTCGCAAGGTTTGCTAGCTAGATTGGCACGGCAGCGCTGGGCTTGTTTCAAGGCCAGCCAGCCAGCCAGACCCGCTCGGCGAAGGCCAGGGCGGCGGCTTGCTTCGCTCGTGAGTCACGCCGGGCCAGCACGCCAACCGTGCGGAGGAGGCCAGCGGCGTCTTACCGTCTAGCGCTGCCGGCGGCCAACTCGCTCATCACCGGCGCCACCGACGAACACGCATCAGTACTGTTTGAAGTAATGTTCAGGAAAAATAATGATTTGAGGGGGAATAACAGGATAGAAGGTCAGATGTGGGTCCCTCGTGTCAACGGTCAAACAAAATGTGTTGGTTTAAGCTGCCTCGTCAGCACGGGCATGTGGGCCAACCCAGTCATAAATGGGTTTAAACGAACCTAATCGGTAGGAGTACTAGGTAGTAGTAGTTTTTGGCGTGGATTAAGAAATTTTGGGTATGTTTTTGCTATTTTTTTGTACAATAGATTCTTCCTAGGGCTGGTTGAAAGTGGTAGTTTTTTGTTAAATACTCTACATATTGTAAGTAGGAGTGAAAGTTAAGCTTTGGAAGCCAATAAGCAAGGCTAGTTACATAGTGCATATGTGTACATGATTGAAAGTAAATATCAACCATGAGTGACTAATATCTTGGTGGAAAACTCGAAACTATGGAATACTAGAAAAAAAATACATGGTTGGAAATACTAGCAATGTTCATGCCTGTTGAAACGAGTCATAATTATAATAATACTTTTTCACAAACTTGGTACAAAACACCCTAATTTTGATATACATATGTATATTATGTTTTAATTATAATATATTCCTTGGGCTGTTTTGGTGAGGTCAGGGAGGGATGTGGTTGGTTTTAAGATACTAATTATGGGTTTTTCTGCAAATTGGTAGACAAGTGGGCTGTTGGTGAGAAAAGGCAACAACTTACCTCACAATCATTAGATGTAGATCTAATGGTCAGAAACGACGGATGGCAGACACACCAGCATCACCAACTTAGTCTTGTGTAGGAGTACTAGCAAGATCCGTGCATTAGCGGAACATCAAGATGCATTTTTTTATAAAAACACTTGTTGTGATTGACCCTTGCGGGAGTAATCCCATGTGTAAAAACTAATGATATCTCGAGAAATATGAGATAAGGTGAAGAGGAGTTGGGTGTGGTGGTGGTTGGTGGTCGAACTGAGCGGAGGCATGGGGATTGACGACACCGGCAGCGGCCACTAGGCCAGTTTGTTCCAGAGGCTTCCTTTCTTAATTGCTCAACAATGAGGTTTGTTGGAGATAAGGATGAACGAGGGAAGGCCTTGTCTGCAAATGTGGAGAGGGGTGCGGGTATCTTTTAGTTTAATTTCCATCCGTTAGATATAGATCAGACGGTCTATATAGCAAGATGGCACACGTACCATCATCACCAACTCGGTTTTTTATAAAAGAAGAAATATAAGTATGGAGATACAAACATATTATCAATACTTGCTTCCGTAAACTAGCATCTACATTCTATTCAATGCCTCGGCATGTGGGGCCTTAGCACAATGACTTCTCGACTGTGTAAAACAAAGATTTTCCCGTCGCCAACAAGGAGGGGGTGACGGCGGCGCGCTTTTTGGCTTGCTCTAGTCCTAGTAGTCATACTAGGTGGTCTAAGCACGTGTAGATTTATTCTTTTTCACGTCTCGTGTTCGCCGTATTGCCACGACTATTGATGAGTAGACGGTAAGTTATTCATGGGGAAACCCTTGTTGAGCGTGTTTGCGAGAGAGAGAGAGAGAGAGAGAGAGAGAGAGAGAGAGAGAGTGTGCGATATGTTAGATACTGAGGCAATGATAACAGATTCTTTGTGTCTATGTGTGTGGAGGATAGAGAGAGACATGTACATGGGGCTTTGTGTTGTGTAACATGGAGACACATATACATAATTAGAGAGTGAGTGTGTGAGATACACATGCGGACATGGGGAGAGATGAGGATCCAGATAAATGGGTGTTTATGCGTGTCCGTGTGTGTTTGTGCACGCGTTTGTGTGTGACAGGGGGAGAGTGTATGTGGAGTAGGGAGACCACTGATGATGTAAACCTAGTATAAGGGAAGGGGGAATGGTGTGACATGTGTAGTAGCGAGATAGCACGGGTGCGGGCGGGGGGAGCAGACTATTTGGAAGAGACATCGAGTGTGTGTGTGGGAGAGGGGTGTGAGAGCGATAGAGAGAGAGAGAGAGAGAGAGAGAGAGAGAGAGAGAGAGAGAGAGGGGCGAGAGGGGTCGTTTGTGTCCATAAATGGCGTATAGATAGGGAGACAATGTTGATGTTGTCCGAAATTGGCCTATGAACGGAGACGCAGGGGAAGCGAGTCATCGTGTGTGTGATAGGGACTTCATGAGAGATCTAGAATAGATGGTGTAGAGAACAATGTGCGAAATCGAGGACGATTATACATTGGGGAGCTATGCAAAGAGTCACGACATATATGTATACAGGGAAGGAGCTGGGGTGGGTCCGCATGTGGGAGAGATAGAAAGAGGAGAGTGGTGCACAAGGAGACAAAGTGTGCTTGTTTGCAGTGGGGGTGGTGTGTGAGGTGAGTGCGCGAGAACCACATAACTAGGGAGGTAGACATTTGGGGGCGACGTTTTGTGTGTATGGGAAATATACACTCTACATATTGTGTGTGCTTGGGTAAGAGAGATAGCGGGAGACCTAGAGAGTGAGGGAAGAGATGTGTGCATGCCTGGGAGACAAAGTAATAGATACCTATGTTGGGGTCCGGACTTTACAAGAGAGAGGGGTGTTAATGTGCTCATGTGTTTTGTGTCTGGGGGAGAGAACGACTTCTCTATGTGTGTGTGTGTGTGTGGTGGTGGTGGTGGGGGGGTGACTTCAGATAAAGAGTGAGGTGTATATATTTGAGGGACTTTAGCGTAATTCAGATATTGTGCACTCATGGTTGATCAATTTGTTTCACATTTTTTACTATGAGATAACGATACTTTTGAACATGCGTGATATACCTTGATGTACCAGAATTACAAACCTAAGATTGGAATTTTGGAATTCGACTCCATCATTAGCTTTTGTAATTCATTTAAACGGAGGTACATTTTTTAAGCCAGAATTTCGTGATTTCAAATTCATATATCAAACCTAGAGATATACACATACGGGCATGTTCAAACTTTATAATCATTCACTTTATTCATACACATGCACATTTTTGCTTTTGTCATGATATTTAGGATAAACACATTTGGAATTTCATTTGAATTGGACCGTATGATGGTATTTGCTTGTAGTAGCTCAATGATCCATATTTGAATTGAATGGACAATCTAAGTTTCGAGTTGGAGACATTGATTTTCAAAACTTGCACATTTTTTTTGCGCGCAAAACAAAGAAATTGGCAGCCATGATATCATAGTCGGCCGTACGAGAGCAGAATACTTATAATTTTAGGCGCCAAAAGCTTTCAAACTTCCCGCTCACATCGAAATATCACGCGCCCGAAAGTTTAGCCCTGCGATTTTCCCGTTTTACCCCTTCCACATGAACGGAAAAGGGCTGCTTTGGTAACTCCATTGTTTTCCCCTCTTTGCCCCCAACATTCTTCCCCAGAGCCCCTTCCCCTCCCCGACCCCCCCAACCACGGCAAGCCGCCGAATCTAGTCCTCCGCCGCAGCGGTAGACCTCACACCCCGCCGGATCTACCTTCCGCACCTTGGAACCCCCAACTGCCAACTCACCACTTCACCAGAGCCGCTTCAGCGATTGGCTTGTCCACTGCTCCAGATCTCCTTGACCGCCATCATGGTCCACCGCACCGGATCTGCTTAACCGGCGCCCTCGTCCACCACACGGTAGGCCCTTCACTGACTCCCTCGTCCGCCCCTTCACTGGCCCTTCATACAAGCCCTCGTCCTCGGCAACAGATCCGCCTCACCGAAAGCACTGTACAACGCGCCCGCCGAAGCCTTCGTCCACTGCACCGGGCCCGCTCCACGGACGCCATATTCAACTCTATTGGCCCTGCTTTACCGACGCCGCAGCCTCATCAGGTTATTTCGATTTGTACTCCTTCGGTTTTTCTCTTTATCGTGCAACAGTTCACTTACCACAGATGAGCTTTCTTGTATGTCGACAGGCGCCGCAACCGTAGCAACGGCGACAGCCGGCCCAAACTCAACTGCAACACGAGCACCATCGACGATCCTTAGCTATCAAGTATGACAACGATACCCATACGCCGAGAATCGGTACTATCATCCAACGGCGGCGCCTACGCTCACTTTCCTAGCATAAGCACCGCACCTTTGAATTTCTTGAGGCATCATTCAATTTTTCATGAGACGCGTTATTCGCTTGCACTGAGGGCCATACTTCTAGCAATGAACATGTTACATGTGCTAAATTACATACCAAAGGCACATATAGTTAATATGCTTTAGTTTTGTTCGATGCCACTGTTGGTTCCATCGATCGTTAATGATCTCTATGCTTAATTACACATCAGCAAACTAGCGTGTGGTTCCACTGCTTTTTGTTCGTTTTACCCTACATTTTCTGATGCTAGCTATTACATCACTGCTCCGAGCCTCTGTTCATTACTCCCTCCGTCCCATAATATAAGAATGTTTTTAACGCTAGTGTAGTGTTAAAAACGTTCTTATATTTTGGGACAGAGGAAGTACTTGTTTGTGTGTTCTTGATCTTCCCAAGTTGCATGACTAATTTGATGCTTCTATTAATTATGGAGCTGCCAACCCCATCAAGCAAAATATTTGTTCTTTTGGGGCTGGCACCTCGAACAAGCATAAAAATAGAGGAAAGCAGATATATTGCCGTGTATGCACACACCCTTCTTTCGTTAGTTTAGATGAACCATTGATGATCAATTCGGACCAGTGCATGCGATTAAAATTAATTTTACCTAAATAGATGGTGCAGAATAAACTACAACAACTAGATTTGCAACCACGGGATGCTGACGATATTTTCAAAGAACATTGCAACAACAGCTAGGCTTCACAGCAACATATGGTAAGCCAATGTGTTTTAGTACATGTGAAATGTAATGCGAGTGGGATGCTTTCTTGGCTTGTGCCCTCAACGTGTAATCCTACCGAATTACAAATAGTTCAGTTGTCTGCTTTGCTGTATTGCTTGATTCAAATGCGTGTTTGTTGTTATGCTATTCCTGAGTTGGCCAATATGTCAGCAGTGCCTGTTGTACTATCATAAAGAAATGCATGCCTATTTCATTTGAGTCCTTAACTTTTCCTCTCAACTTGATCACAAGACTGTCTTCGTAGTTTATATGAGGCCACACTGTTAAGTGCTTTCTCAGATTATTTCAACTGCTTAGATGCCTTGGCAACTTAAATATAGCGGTTGTACACTCCCTTTCAACTAGGGATGTCAACTGGGTCCAGTTTAATCCCGATTAAAGTCCACTAGTGGTATGATAGTTCAGAAGAGTTTTTGTTTTTTGAGGAAAATGAACTAGGGAGGTAGCAAAAACTAACTAGATGGGACTGGCGGATGTCGTTTATTTGCCACTTACATCCAAAGTTTCATCTTACCATTTTAATTTCTTTTCGGTTGATGTTGCTTCGAACCATTCAAATATAGTTTGCCATGCTCGGCAATAATTCATCCGTCGTTTACCATGTAAGCTTACTGCCTGGATCATACGATAACTATCTCTTACTTATGTCCGGTGAAACCTTTCAGATGCCGTTCACACTAGGACACAATGTACAACCCAGAATCTATTTGTGGAAGCAAAGGCGCCATCCATGTTACCAGATGGTAGCAGTTCAGAGGCAACACCGCGGAGAGCGATCGAGCACGATATTATAGTGCTTGAGGCTCTACTAGAGGCGTAAAGAGATGGTGTGGCTGCCATGAATGAGGTAATCTTTATCTTGAGGCTGGAAATTACGGAATTAGCGGCACGCATTATGCAAGCAACCCAAGAATTGGAGGAAGTAAGAATGTTGCATTTGAAGACGGAGGAGGTCCTATTGTTTCTGCTATCTGAAGCCCAAGGTAATCCCGGTTCTTCTTTAGATACCAGTTGAAATTGTCATTAGATTATTGTACTTGCATGTTGTGTCATGTCTCGAATGGATTATGTTGCAAGACCCCTATGTTGTCCGAATTCCATGTTGTCCATGTGTTGTAATGATTCGAATTTTTAGGCGAGGTAAACCTCAAGACTTGTATGATTGACATAAGGTGAACTGTTTTTCGTGTGAGCATATCGTATTGGATGAAATAACTGTTTGAATCGAGTGTATCCAACCCATCAATTCAAGATCACGGCATTTCTAAATCATAATCATATATAAAGGTGGAATAAATCTTTGTTGTGGTGTTGAATAAATAAATAACAAAATGTATAATTATCTGTGGATATTCGTAATCGAATACAAATTGATTTGAATTTAGTTTGCCGTGTCCTGTGGCAAACGTGAATGCTAATTCTCCCAAGTTTTGAACAAGCGGCTAAACACCCACTATAATTTGTGGGCTGCCCAAGCAAGTGTTTGCGAGATGGAAATTACTGCTCTACCCGACATCGAGTACATCCTTATCGATCGGATTTACACTGCTGTCGATAGGGGTAGACTAGTAACTTCAATCGACGTGACACGACGGCCTCTCGAGCCCATTCGGACACGGTGGGCACCAAACATGGGCGGCAAAACACATTTGATTCAAGCTCGTCCAAAGACATGTGTCTCTTCCTCCATTTCCCCATTCATACACATGGGCGGCAAAACAAACTCTCCTCCTCCGAAATCGATGTAGGCTAATATTTTAAATAGGGGCAGATGTGTAACTTCCATCAGACATGACACAACCGCCCTACCTGTCAGCCCCATTCATACACCGTGGGCGCCAACTGTGGGCGGAAAAACACCCTCTCCTTGCCCGAAATAGTTACCGGCAAATATTTGGGAGATGCGAGATTACCGTCCTATCCCCAACCGACGTGATGTCTGAAATTTTAAACGGGGGATAAGTTCGTAACTTTCCCCCATTTCAGAGAAGCGCGTCCGAAAGTTTGAGATCCCCCCTCCCCTCCATTTCCCCATTCATACACCATTGGCGGCACGACAACCTCCGCACTGCGGCTAGCCTCCTCCGTCCGCCACCCCATCCCCCACCTTGCCGGAGCCGCTACCCCTACCCCGTCGTCCACTGCAAGAGATGGGCGTCTCTCATCCACGGCGCTGGACCAGGATCCTTTCATCGCCTCCTCTCGCTTCATCGGCGCCGTCGTCCACCTTGCCGTTGCCGCTCCTACGACCGCCTCGTCCACGGCAACAGGATAGATCCCCCGACCCGGCCGTCCGCCGTCTAAAGTCTTCTTCCCCGCCGACGACCATCGCACCCGCAGCACCCTCAACGACAAGATAGGCCTACACGGCGCCGCAAGAGAGGTGGTACTCTTCCATATGTGCTAAGTTATTGATCTCACCGGAAAATAGATCGTAATTTGTTTATGTACTTTTCTTGTCCGTACCAAATCGTAGTGGCTAGTTGAAAGCAAACATTGGTTGCGAAGTAGCTTTGTCCGGTTTGCACCTTCAGATCCGCCATGGCACGGGCACTATACTCGCTTATGGTTTCCCCCCTTTATATTCACTACCATCATCGTAGGTGCTTCGTGTCGTGCTAGCACTGCTCCTCAAGACCTCAACCCAAAGTTTACGTGTTGAATACGAATCGATATGATGCTCATATCACTAAAACAGAATGTTTAATTGGTCACCTAATGTTCCTATATTCGTTTGAAAGGCATGTGCGCCACCCACTGGTCCAGCTAGTTTCACTTTCCTGATTTTTCTCTTGATGCTTAGGGTTTTCCCTTTATCTACTCTACTATGATCTGCGACGTGCTTTACATTGTCTTGGCATTACTCCACCCTTCAAGCTAAACAACACAACACTCGTAATTCAAAGCTTAGTTGTTCAAATATGATTGTGATATGATACTGATATTAGTTAACCGACACATTTAATTGGTTAGCTAAAGGTCCCACTTGAGTTTCCAAATGCATGTCGCGACATATAGAGAGACAACATAATTGCATTTCTTTGTCACTTGTTAACCGTACTTTCTTGTCCATACCAAATCTTAGTTGTTATTTCAAAGCAAACATCGGTTGCTAACTACCCTTTGCACGGTTTGCAGCTTCAAATCTGCCATCCCACTGCCACGGTCAACACTGTACTCATCATGCTTATGTTTTCCCCATTTTATGATGACCACAATCAGCCTACGCGGTTCATGTCGTAATAGCACTGCTCCACCCATCGAGCTAAACAAGCTTAGTTGTACAAATTCATATATGATATTATTGCTGATATTAGTAAACTGAGAGATGTTTAATTGGTGAGCTAAATGTTCCTACTTTAGTTGCGAAATGCATGTGAGCCACATATGGAGAGACCGGAAAGAGTAGTATTTCTCTGTGTGCTCTGGTTCATCATGGGTGGCCAACCGACATTGTATTGAAAAACTTGTAATATCTTCAATCTGCTTGCTCTTCTGCTCTTCTTTAAGATGATACTCTTCTCTTGCGGTCGACTGGTCAGGTCGAGTTGTTCTCCCTTAGTATATTTTGAATCTGTCAGGTCAGGTCGACTTGTTCTTCTTTACTATATGTTGAAGCTATCATCTGCGAAGTGTCATCACTTCTGGAGCTCTCATATTTTGAGTAGTAGGCCACATTATATTAATGCACACAACAAATTACAGCATGCATGGCATCTTTTAAAAGAATTACAGAGATAGCACAAAGGGGTTTACAGGAGGCGATTGGATTAGAATCACTACGCATTACAAAGAAAATCTCACTTGTTTTTATGTTTTCATGCATGTCAGATATTGAACATTATCAAAATGAATATGAGAATGGGTGCACGAGAGGAATATTGTGGAACGATCCACTGGCTAACAAACTTGGCATGGTGGAGGATGGCCTATCTTATTCACCCATCAAGGTGCTTTCTCTAGCTTTGCAAAGTTGTATTGGTCGCACATATTTTGCATCTGACCTCTTGCATTAATTCTACTTTGTTACACCATCTGCTTAGTTTAAGCATCATATATGATTATATGCCATACCTATCCATCTTCTGTTCCTATTCCATGTGTTGTCACACTATGTTTTTCCAGTCAAATGTTGTTCTTTCGTAATAGATGTCCAAAAGGAAGAGGGTGAGTGCAGATCCTCAAGGAGTACAAACTAGGTTTTTGGAAAAGGTAGTGATACCTGTTAAATCAGATAGATCAGTAGCCACAGAAAACACAGGCCCAACTGTACCACACTTTACCCCTACTCCAGTGGCCAAACCCCTATTAGAACTGCTGGGAGCCCAGTGTCAGGTACTGTCTATGATATCAATTCAAAATTTGAACTCCTAAATTTCTGCTTGTGCCTTACCTTCTCTCTTGTATGAAAACTAATTTCAGATGAATCTCCTTGCTCAAAGGATCATACGATCTCCAAACAATAATGGGCTCTGCATTGCTCTCGTCCGTACCTCTCTCCCTTTTGCCTTGTAACGATGTACTTAATTAATTGCTATTTGATTATGTATCATCAGTCTGCACCTGAGCTTCATTATCCTCTATTTCTTCCAATATTATTTGATCTATATTTACTCTTTGCAAAATGTAGAATAATGGCAACGCTTATAAAGAATTTTCTTTGGGGAATTTATTTAATTATCCTTCCATCAACATGGAGAAGGGCTTTGTCCAGCCCGTGTTAACATGTAATGTAAGTTCATCCTTCTCAAGCCTTCAAACTTTGTTCTAGTATAGATTTGGATAGGCATCATTTCCTCCACTCTGTTTGCTTTGCTGTTTACATCGATTGGATGTTTGCAACAACTACCGATTTCAAATTGTAGTTGTAAAAACATGTTCCTTATGCAAAGATGATCCATTTATTTGCTTATATAATTGTGAAACCTGTTACGTGTCTCCTTGTTCCTCTTCGTAGTCGTATCTCATACGCTAGGCGAACTTTAGGGAAGATAGTGAGCCAAACCATCTTGTGGACAGCGAGATGACCCCAAGGTCTGTCTTGATGAAGACAAGTGAGTTGAAGCTACTCACCCGGCAGTGTGAGACAACCTCTGTGCGATCATTTGCCTCAATCGATTCGACTTCTTGATCTCAACTTAAAGCGGAAAGGCTTGCTTCAGCTCAGCTCCGACTTGAAGTCAAAGATGCAATGAAGATGTCACAGGAATGCCGTGCGCACCATCAAGCCTTAAATCTAGTGTTGATGCATCTATCGTTGACACAACTAAGGTCTACTCAGTTTCTTCAGCTGTTTGGGGGGCCCTTCCTGGCCAGGCCTAGTGCCTTCTAAAGTGCTCTCAGTTTTGTATATTCTTTTGTCGGCGCGTTTATTTGCACTGGTGGCGAACTTTGATGCCCAATGGATGTAATATGTGATAGCCGTGATAGCCTAGCGTAAGTTGCTTGCTTATTTATTTCCTTGTTGTCTTGTTTATTTGTTTGCTTGTAGTCATTGCAGTTCTTTTTCCGCGGTTTGCTAGTGGCTGCAATAACCTATTTTTTAAAACTAGGCTACAATAACCATGGGCCAATATTTACTGTAGTGACACTGGGCCTCCTATGGGCCGTAGAAACAGTGGGCCTTCTACGGGCCGTAGAAACAATGGGCCTTCTAAGGGCCGTAGAAACAATGGGCTTTCTATGGGTCATACCATAAATGGGCCTTATACGGGCAGTATGATAACATGGGCCAATAACAGGACGCATTATGGCCGTAAACGGGCTAGAGTTGGAATCGTCCGTTCCTGGGCCGACCATAACGGGCCATCGTTAATAGGCTGTATTTCATGACGCTATGAAAACGGCCCAACGTATTAACGGACCACAAACGGGCCGACTGTAACCACGAGCTGAATTTGGCCCACAAGCAGAAAATGACAGTAACGGGCCGTAAGTAAACGAATGCTGGAAATGAGCCCAAGCATAAATGGGCTCCAAGAAGGCCGAAAGATAACATGGACTGGAAACGGCCCAACGGAATAACGGGCCGTTAATGGGTATAAAGTGATACACTATTCATTACGGGCCAGTTTCTCCATGGGCCGTTAATGGGTGTAAAGTGATTCACTGTTCATTACGGGCCAGTTTCACCACGGGCCGTTAATAGGCCAAGAGTTACATAGGGCCTCATATGGGCCGAAAGACGTCATGAGCCATACATGGGCTAGAAGTGAAAACGGGCTGGAATCATATTGGGTGGCCCAGATGACGCCATCGGGCCTAATTCGGATAGGGCGAACGGGCCTTGGGTTAGTGGGTCAGTAAATGGGCTATATGCGAGCAGCCGTTAACAGGCTTTCCATGGGTCGGCCCGCCACATTTTGACCAAGTCAAACGGGCCGGCCTTTTCACAGGAATGGGCCTCTGTTGGGCCGTGCCACGTGTCGACGTATCATAGGCGCCTTCCGTCCAATGAGTGGATGACATCTGTCCCAACGATGAGCAGACACGTGTTTCCTCTAGCCAATGATGATTTTACACGTGGAAAATCCTCATTGGTCGGGGCTGTTAACGGGTTATCGGATCCAAAACCCGACCCGATAGCTTAACGGCATTCCGTTACGGTGGATGCCATGTGTCGGTCACCCTTGACGAAAGCACTTCTGTGACGCGTGATTTATCGTCATGGAAGTGGACTCTTCCGTGATGATAATTTTGGTAATGTCATGGAACACTTCTATGACAGCACAAGTATGACTATCTTGATTCTGTCATAAATTTGTCATGGATGTACATGCATGACAAAAAACGCGACCTACTGTGACAAACACGTATCATCACGGAAGTGTATTTTTTTGTAGTGCATCCTTGTTGAGATCAAGTTTTTCTGCGTCTTCCTTTTGACTACTTGCAATGAAGTATAGCAACTCCGGTACCTCATCGCTCATCATACCAAATGGATCGAAACAAGGCGGATGCTGGGAGGCGGGGAGACCGGGAGAAGAATGGGAGAGTGATCTTGTAGAGAATGCAGGAGTGCTGTTGTAGTACGAGAGGGGTGAGCCGAACACGCCGCCAGGACTCTTGCGTCACCCCACGCGCAGCGTGTTGTCACGTCAATTCAATGTGAGGACATGATGAATAATTTGACACACACACACACACACACACACACACATCTGGGCTATTCTGTTTCGTGAAACAGAATATTATTCTGTTACCCTACTTGTACTAACGGTTTCAGATGGTTGTACTCATGATTTTTGAGTGGCTGAACTGATGCTTTCAGTTCTGTTCAACAGATCAACTTCTTTAGTTTTAATTTTTTTTTTCAATTTTTTTTGTTGGGACGGGGTGTGTAATATATCCTTGGAAAGCTCTAGACAACTATACTTCAAGTATATTGAACGTTTTTGCAAAATCATTATGGTTTAAGAGCAGTTTTGAAAAAAAACCGTTTTTTTCAAAATCGAAAACGCGAACCGTATTTTGGACTCAATTTTCAAACAGTTTGTCGGAATTGAGCAAATAAGATGGCATTGTAAAGCTGGTGGAAATACGCATCTTCCATATATCTATTGTTTTTTCTAATTCTATACGATTTAAAAGTAATTTGAAAAACGGTGAAATTCTGCGCGAAACATATTTTCACGATTTTTTGCAACGGTTTGTCGGATTGATGCAAATGATTCAGCATTGGAAAGCTATGGAAAATGTGCAACTTTTTCATATTGAAATGTTTTTCTAATTCCTTACGGTTTAAAAACGAATTCGAATACGGTCAAATTTGATTTCAAACGTGGTTTTTTTTAAAGTTTGTCGAAATGAGGCAAATAATATACGGTTGGAAAGATATCAAAAATATGAAACTTAGTCATGTTGAACGTCTTCTCATATTCGCAACAGTTGAAGAGTAATTTGGATTACGGTGAGACCCGTCGTGCTGTTTTTTCCGTCAGAAAAAACAAAGTACTTGTACTGATCTACGTGTGCGTTTGTACTGATGTATTCTTCGGATAGTAATTTTGACAGGTTCCGAAAAAAGAGTACTTGAACTAATGTTTGCATGGGTTTGTATTAAGCGTGTTTTCACTACCTAGACTTTGCTCTGTTTTGAGTAATATTTTTGCTCGTAAGTTTTCAACGGTTTATTGTATCGTTGCCCCTGTACTTGCATGGTTTATATCATTGGACTGAATGATCGTTTTTTTCAAAAAGAAAATGTTTTTATTATTTTTTTAACTAAACTTTTTTTACAACGATGTTCTGGACTTCTCTTATTTTACGACTTGTACTTTTCTCATTTGAATTGCATGGGGTTTCTTTTTGCTTGAACTTTTACAAGTTGAATTTCTGCTATTTCTTTTATTCTGAACGGACCACCATTTTTAACTTGTACTGATCAATATTTTTAATTCAACCATTTTTCCTTTGTAGAACGGACCATCGTTTTTGTTTGTACGGATCAGTTGTAAAATCTGGACTGACCACAAAACTTGCATCAGGAAACTCACAAATACAAAGACGATTACAACAGGATGATTACAACGAGATCAACGAGAATGTATGAACCATACCATTTTTACCTCAATAAATACTATACACAGAAAAAGCAGAACTTATTAAACAAGATGTTTTTGAAGTTTCTCACATTAACACTTTTTCTAATACAAAACTGAATGGTTCACTTTTACCTCCTCTCTTTAATGTATTACAAACTGATGAACTAAAATAAAATCATGAGCACAGTGCATGTTTGTACCACAGTTGGTAATAGGGGCACAATCCATGTGAATTGTATAAAAGGTAAGTACCAGTAAAAATGGACTGCTGGTGTTTTTATAGAGTTTGTAGTACCATCACAATCAAAGTTCGTACGTAAGCTCTGGTCGTGCTCCGGCCAGAAAAAGATACATAAGTACATTGCGGCCAAAGTATTACAAACTGACATAGAATAGAGCATCTCAAACGACGGATCACACAGTGATGTAGGTGGCCATGGTAGCAACACGGGCAGTGATGCAGGTCTTCGAACTGATGGCCGCGATGAACTCGGCCACCCTAAAGCACGGGGTTGGACTGAGCATGGCGCTGAAGTTGAGTAGAACATTTAGGAATTAGGATAAATAGGAAACAACAAACAGGTGAAGAAACCTTGAAGTGAAATGAGTTATAGAAGACAGTATAAATTTTTCTCACTAAAACAAACTTCTGTTTGTGTGCAACTTCTATACTTGCATACATTTGGAGGGAGAAACACAGAAAATACAACCACATGTACCAACACATTTGGAGGGAGAAACTATAGACGTACATCACGGGGTAGCAAATAATATGAACTCCAGGCACAACATTTTTTTAACTTCTTTTTGTATCTCGCAAACTAAAAATAAGAAGAAAGCAAATTAGAACACAAAGTAAGAAGAAAGCAGAGCACCAGTGTTTGGGCGGCATGGATCCGTCAACCTTTTGCATCCTAGTTCCAGCCAGCATGAGCTAGCACCTCCTGGATCGAGTTGCAGTAGTGCAACACAACACATCAGAGAGATAGAAAGGTGAGTAGCAACATGCATAGGAAGGGGAGAAAGCAACTATAGCACACGACATCCACGGGCAGAGAGAGATGAAACAACTTCTCTCCACTTGAGACTAAACTTATATAAATTTTATTGTTGAACTTTCAGATATCTTTACAAGAATTGCATGGTTTTAGTGTTTTGCCTTTACCTCGTTGCTTGTCTGAACTTACAAAATAAACTTTGTTACATGCACTCATTAACATAACCACACACATCTGTTGTGCTATAGAAATAACATGGAAACACAAAGGAAACTGGACTTACGATTGGTAAGTAGATGTATTGAAAAGCATTCAAAAGATGAACTAAAAACAACTAAAGCTCTTCAAAAGCATTCAGGAGAGATAACAAGAAACCAAAACGCAGGGGCAACATAGTTACTTGAACCAGGCCATAAGGATTAGAACCAAAACTATCACTATAAGTAGGTGTTTTTTTGTAGGTTTTTGGGAATGAAAATTCCTTTTTTGCAATTATATAGAAGTTTAAAAATGTGTACTACCCCATAACAAATGTTTATACTGCACATGTCCATAAATATTAGCTTTTTATTTGGCAACAAAGAAATATCAAAAAGGATATTTCAGTTCTTATAAGCATATCAACAAACAGGTTGATAGAAGCAGGAATAGAACAAGTTCTTACCATCGGGGACCTTCCCACTTGCGTGATCTGACGTCCACTCGTGCGAGCAGAACTGACGGACACACCATCGGGGACCTGCCCACTGTGCGAGATCGAACTGAACCCGTTCGTGATGCCAAGGCCGACTAAATTTACGGTCTCTCGAGATCTGAACTGATTGTGTTACAAGTATACACAAAAATCCAAAGGAGCTCATGTGAGTACATGTTAAAAAGATAATTGAGTTCATGTATATTAATTGGAGAAGTTCAAACAGAAACTTTTTTAAGAAAAATGTACTTTTTTGCTATAACAACTATAGTCCTCTTGCCAACCCTGTATATTTAATCAGTTAAAAAGATAATCAAGTTCATGTATATTAAGAGGAGAAGTTCAAAAAGAAACTTTTAATAACAACTACATTCATCTTGCCACCCATTCTGTTTTTTGTTTGACAAAATCCACACATTTAAAAAGTTTGTACTGGCGTGGGGAAGCCTCAGTTGTTTGAAAAAAACTCTCATGTTCTTTGACAGTTTTAATTTTGTCTAAACTTACTAGTTTCCTAGTTTTGAACTTATAGAATTTTATACCCCAAACTTCTACAGGTTTCTTTAATTTCTATGGGACAAAAACCAAAGGAGTCTGGACTCAAGAATTATATGAAAGGGCGAAACCATAGTGTGAACTTATCTGGGTCTTTTGTCGAACGGAGGAGACGAGGTGATGTAGGAGCAAAACCCGAATCCTTGAATATACAGTAGTTGTGTCGTCAATACTTCTTTGAGTTCTGATTTCTGAACATTCCCAGTAGTAATACATGTACTGTGCGATACAAAATTCTGTCATTAAGCAAGTTAGTTAAGAAAGTCTGGAGATACTACATAACAATAGACAACACATAGTCCAAAGCATGCACGCGGCACAGGAATGCTCGCAATACCGCACATGAACGCACTGGAGAAGCACAACGAAGGTGGGCTGGACAAGCTCGAGGTCGTCCACTCCCAACTCTTTTTCCTTCTGTATTGGATAGATGATAATCTGTCATGAACTAAACTAAGATTAGATTTTAAACTGAACTTAAATAAGAAAATGAAAAAAACTAAAATTAGAATTTTAATGGCACTACATCAAAGAAGTCGTGTTCTTATGTTTATCTGAAAAACTACATTTTCTTTACAAATTAGAAGAACTGATGTTTAACTTTCTGGGAACAGAGAACCCGTAGCTGAACAGAGCTACAAAGTGGTTTATGAAAGAAGTTATTAGAACACACCGTGATTACAAACACACATGTACATGAACTGATTATAAAAGATGAACACGACCTGACAACAAGGACACACATAAACTGATAACAAGAACATACCGGTCATTAACAGATTATAAATGGTGACAACACATCATAGCAGCTTGCGATGACAGCAGACTTGAACAATACAACTCAGAATCCTTCTAACATATGTACTAGAACTGCTAGAAAATCAGAATTTGTCCCCTAGGTAAACTAGTGATCTTGAATTCCATTTTTCCAGTTCCCTCTTGGACATGTACACAAACAAAAGAGTAGAGGTATTTAAAGTTCTGAACCAGACCTCTATTGAAGCTTCGCGTGGGGTAGACAGGGGCGTCGTTGACACGCGAGATTGTGCGGGCGGTGTTCAATGGGAACTGGTGGCGGTGGTGAACGGCCTCGGGTGGCGGAGGTGAACAAAAGGGGATACATTTTCAGTTTCAGAAGCATCCCCAGAAGGCAGTGTAGTATGTTTTTCAGCACTTTCAAAAGATATTTTTGATCTACTGGTTCCAACAGATATACTTGATTTAATGATTTCTTCCTCTCGGTTTGAACCTTCTGATTCAGATACCATATCAGTACAACTTTGTGTGATGTGGATCTTGACTCCATATTATGTATTGCAGAAGAAGCATAATCATGTCTGCGTATGTCTTGAAATCCTTCTCTTCTCTGTGGACAAACTAATACCACAATTAGCCTCAGAGCACAGTAAACATGCTCCGTTGAAAGGACGGATCTATAAAGTTATTAGTAGCAATTAAAAGACCAAATATTGTATAAAAAGTAATCGGCAGATTGCCAAAATGTAACATCAGTCAAATTCACTGGCGTTGGCATCCACAGATCGCATTTCTCATTTCGCATTTTAGAAGAATTGCTTGATCCAGTACTAAAAAAACTCCTGAACATTCAAAGATGTAGGACATGTTACAATGTGCACGCCTAAAAAATTCGCTCCATTCACGCTTCAAGTGTTCATATGTAATACAACTATCACTTGTCTTTTTGGTTCTCAATAACACAGTTGAATTAAAAATCAAAATTTTGTAGATGTGCATAACAGAGTGAATTGTAAAAATTAAGGTTTTTAGTATCTTTGGAATAGTGGATCGTGTCGTTTCTTCTAATATCTACAAGGAAACCCTCGGGCACCAAAACTCTAACAATGTTCCCCACCAATAGAAGTTCAGTAAAATAGTTTCATAGATTTGCTACAGGGGCTGGTACGATTTAACTTAAAACCTAAAGAAAAATAAGTTAATGCCAATGAATATAATTGTAAAATCTGAGGTGAAGCATACTCGAAGGTAGCATTGGTCACCACATGGACTCTTGTTTCCGTCAAGCTCAAATCTACTGGGTTGCTTCTCACTCTGACAAGAATAAGAGTTAATACTTAGCAGCGCAGAGAAGTAATTTTATTAGAACATGAAATGAATTGTTACTCACTGGGAATACTAAGTTTTGAGAGTAGCCATGGAGACGACAATCAAAAACCTTAATGAACATATATCATCAAATAAATCACACCTTGATGAACATAGTTGCACAAACCGACATTAAAAACAGGACTAGAAGTGGTAGATTGACAGAAGTAGAATGTACCAAACATTTGCGGTAGAAGAGACGGTCGAATCCGGCGGGTGAAGGAGGCCAATACCTCCCGTGCAAAACAACATGACGGCACATCGAGACGGTGGTGCTGGGGACTGCAAGGGACCGGCGGCGCGAGCTGGGGGGCAGGGGAGTGCGGCGCCATTGGCGGCCATGGGAGGAGGGCGGTGGCGCGAGCGGCGCCCAGGGGAGTACGACGACAACGCGATCCGGGGTGCGTGGGACGGGGGAAGTAGGATGCTGGCAAAGCGGCGGCAAGGGTGGGAGGAGGTGGAGCTCCGGCGGGGAGGGAGGGGGCGGCACGCGGCGGGAAAGGGAGGAGGTGGCGCGCCTGCGGGGAGGGGGCGTCTCACGGCGGGGGAGGAAGGAGGCAGCGCATGGTGGGGAAGGGAGGGGGTGGCGTACCGGCGGGGGAGGGAGGAGGCGGCGCACGGCGGGGGAGGGAGGGGGCGGCGCACCGGTGGGGAGGGAGGAGGCAGAGCGTCGGCGGGGAGGGAGGGGGCGGCGCGCTAGAGGAGGAGGTGGGGATCGGGAGGGAGGTGGTGGGTTCGGTCGCTGTCGCTCCTTATAGGGCCGAAAAGTAACAAAATAATATTTTGTTACTAACAGAATAGTCCAGCCTAATATATATCCTTCAAACTAACAATAGTACATAATCTATCCTCTATCCCTATCTCTATTACTAGTATAAAATAAGCAAACATTATCTTTTCTAAACACACCCCGTGAAGCGTACACGCAATAACAAGGAGCAATTAGAGCCTCACGATCAGACCCACTTATTTAGATCTAACCGTCAACATAACAACTAATTCTCGCCTGAGTGCATTTAGCAATTTGAGATGGCGGACGAAAACTCTGCCATTCCCCCTCCGCTGGTCCCACTAATCGATCCGCTCCGCTAATCCCTCCATCACTTCTTTCCCTTACGCTCCGCTAATCCCTCCGTCACTTTCTCCCCTACCAAAAATCCCTGCCGCTTGCGTTCCCATGGAGGCAAGCACACATCCTGTACATGCGTCATCACCGCCGCTCCTCCGCTCCGCCGGCCGTCCAGGGCCACGCCATGCCTTCTCCCCACGCGACATCGCCTCCACCGTCCCTCCACGCCCCACTTCCCTTGCCGGAGGTCCCCCCATCTTCTCACTTCCTCGGTCGAGATGCCCCCGCCCAACCACCGCATCTCACCCGCGGGCCTCTTCGGCGCCCCTCACCCGCCGCCCTCCCAGTGCTCCCTCATACCGCTCCCTTCTCGGTGCCCACCAGCCGTCCTGCTGGCGCTCCCCACTCCACCCAACGAAGACAAAGTCGAGATGGCAGCAGGCGCCCGCATCGCCGGCTCGCCGCACTTCGCTGGCCAACAACCGCCGCGGGCATTCCCTGATCCCTTCGCGGAGCAACAGCAATGGGCGCCCCAATCCCCTCCATGCGTCCGTGCACTCCGCCTGGGAGTTGCTCTGTTGCTAGGTACGATGGTCCATGCCGGCGACCGTGATGCGTGATGCTATGTGGTTAGGAACGACTTATTTTGCATGAACTGCTTAGCTCGTGAGTTTTGCATCAGCCGCTTAGAGCAAGTCCATGTGCATATTAATTCATCTCAAGCTATTGCGGATCGTCCTTCAGTAAAACAAATCCGTACTATATCTCACTTCAATTTAATTGGTGTGGCACAACTATTCATTTTAGATATTCAATGGATATTTTGTGAAACTATTTCTACCTCGGTGTTTGTCCAAAGAAACAAACTCATGTGAGTGATATTCAGTAGCCTTATAGTAGATATTTGTGAGTGAGTTGGCTTGCATTGCTAATGTTAATTGTGGCTTTTGCAGGTTCACGAAGAGCTATTTTGTGCACATGAGTTGCTATTGGCAGTGGACAGATTGTCTATGCAGGGAGCTCAGAGAATAAAGTGAGTGGTTCAATTTTATGTGATGGGAATGTTCACAAGGCATCTTAAATTTTGGAGAGAAATAAACCCATAAAGAAATCAGAATTGTTCTTGTTAACAGAATTCTTGCAGTGATTAGTAGTAGATTTGTACCGCCAAACAATTATATTATAGGTTAACTTGTCTATATATTGCCTCACATTTGTGTGTTTTAAGGTGAATTCAATACAAATCATGGTAGCTAGAGCAGGTGAATGTTCATGAATAGCATTGCTGCTAGCCACAAGCATCAACTAATCGTATCAAGATTGCTTTGGTGTTGTGGTCCCATAAACATCAAACGTTTGTATGATGATTGGTAACATGCTGCCTTAGACTGGATAATCTACTGGTTTTGGGAAGGACTTGAACAAGTAAAAATTTATGGGTAATCAAGGTAAATGGTCACCCAAAGGGCAGGTTGTCGTTTTTCTAGCAACCGGACAAAAGGTCCATTTTCAAAGCATTGTTTGAACTTCTCTGAATTCATATTGGTAAGTTCTGTTCTTATTTGCTCTAGCTGTAGAATTACTTAAGGTGGATTAAGAGTTGTTCCTTTCTATTTTGCATGAATTTATATCTGTTGGTTCATTGATTATCTATGAACTGAAATGATTCCCTCTTGTCAATTGGAGGATGGCGCACAGAATGTAACCTCCCAAGTAGACTATCTCCGGCAGAGGAAAACTTCCACCGAAACGACACGAAGCTCCATACCCATGTGGACGCTCTGGCAGTGGCGACAACTGCGCCGGCGCCAACACGCCATCCCTCAGCCCGCTTTGCTTGATGTCGGCCTCGCCGTCCGTGTCGGAGAGGCAGCTGCAGGTCAGGATGCTCCGGGAGATCACCGCGCTTGGGCGAGATGATCATCACATCCTGGTCCAGCAAGGAGGATCATATGTGTACCAAAACCGGAGAAGAGCGCCGGCAAAGAAGACGAGGCGAAGGAGGAGTTTGAAGCTCGACCTGCGGCATGGGCAGAGTCCAAGAAGTGTAATCTTGCATCAAGGCATGAACAAGATCTCCACGTATTTTCATCTGAATCTTATGTTGTTTTGGTCAGGATGGATGAGATATCAAAGGAAGGAGGTGACGATACAGGAGCGGGAGAACTGCGAGAAATCCAAATTCGAATCCAAGATGAATGCAGAGCTCAGCGTCCATGAACTTGTTGCACTGTCCAGATAAGACTGAAACAAATCTCAGCTGGTTGTAATTGTGCAAATTTTATTTCAGGTGCAGGCCGAGAAGGCGCGGGCGAAGAACAGCTTCACCAAGAGGCTTCCCACATTGAGGCACAAGGTGGACGGGAAGCAAGCGAGGGTCAAGGCGAGGCGGAACAAGCGGGCAGTCTGGTTGGCGCGATAGGTAGAGCGCATCCGGAAAACCGGATGCGTGCCGTCCCGGTTCAGTGCTGCAACTGGTTCCTGTGCTAAAGACCAAACAAAATACAGATTGCGTCTGAAATACAATCTCACTGAAGAAGCTTGAAGGTCTCACTGCAAGCCTGTGGGACAAGATACACATTAAATTATTTGAATCAGTGTGCTGTACGTGTTGGTTTCTTGTGTAGTCTGTACAATCTGAATGGCTGTGATCTGAGCTACAGTAGCATGTTACTATTGATAACATGAGGTAATGCTAATGGTCTGCTAGCTAATGTAGTGAGAACTGAAATCATCTTTTCTTTAAACTTAGTGGTAATTGTAGAAAAATAAAAAATATGGCATTTTATCAAGGAAAGATATATATCGGTTGCTCAGTTTCAGGATGGAATCTGGCTTGCTTGCTGATTTGCCATCAGCCGTTTTTGTTTGCGACTGAATTTAGCTCATGATAGCTCAAAATGAAAGAAAAAAGGCTAGCTAACTCACTGCTTTGACATAAGTCGTTTTATATTGTGAAAAATATACTACTATCTTTTATCTTCACATTTATTGGCAATTTTTTTGGTGTTATTATTTTATCTCACTACATTCCGGTTGCTTCCAAGCTTTTCTTGAAGAACAAATATTAAATTGTGAATTCATTTGAAACCCTGCCATCTTTTAATGTGTCTCTTCACACTTACATTGTAAGAGAGTCTTTGGAATTGTATATCTAATCTATCCGAGTGGAAATAGAGATGGATGTTGGTGATGTATTGAATCTCTGTACATTGCAGGGGATCTCATCGAGGTTTAATATCGCAGAGTTTATCAAATGTATAGGAAGCATTGCATGTATATGTGGAATGAAAATTTATACTTTAACGTATTTAAATTTTGAACTCTAATAAGACGTGCATTGCACGTGTAACTTACTAGTCCCTACTAATAAACCAGCTAGCGCTTCTGGTCGTCCGTCGTCGTCAATTTATAGAAGAGTCCCTGTGGTTTTTTATATTCAACCCGCGGTCCTTTTTAAAGTGAGAAAAAAAACGGTTCGAGCCCAGATCCAGCCCGCCCAGGCCCGAGTGCCGCCGCACATACGCCGCCACCACCAGCTCCCGGCCCCGAACTCCTCCTCCCGTGCGCCTCCTCGCCCGTCGTCCGGTGACCGGCGTCGTCGCCGGCGACCACCTACGTCACGCCGCCGCTCCCCTTCCTTTTCTCTTTCCTCTCTCTCTAATCTCCTTGCCTCTCCTTCTCTCCAGGAGCTCAGCGCCAGATGCCCAGTCCTGGAGCTCACCTTGGAGGTTCGAACGCCGCCACGGGACCTCCACCGGCCAGATCCGGCGCCTCCCTCCCGGATCCGTGCGCCCTCCACCTTCTCTACCCGATCCGGCGCCGCCCAACCTGCCATGACCTCCACCATGGAGCTCCTGTAGCTCGTCCCCTGCCTCCTCCTCATGTGCTCGAGGGAGACGCGCCTCCAGCACATCGAGCACAAGGCGCAGCCGCGCCAAGGTCTACCCCGGCCACCTCTGCGTCCAGCCGGCCTACCCCCGGCAACGCTCGATCCGGTTGGGATGTGTACTAGCAGGTTCCCGACAACTATATTATACTCTTCGGTTGGGATTAGCTTTTGCTGTTACTGACGAGAATCAGTACAACTATGATGGACTGCTTTTCTAGAGCTAGAGCACTACAAAAGTAGAGATGGTCTTTCACGGCTACACAATTGGAATTGATCTCTTTCATTCATAAATCATAATTAGTGTAGTTCAAGCAGATTGTTAGGGCCATTTTAGTTTGTCTCATTAAATCAAGACTTCAATTATTAAATAAAATTACACTTATATGTAGATAACTTTTATTAACTTGATTTTCTATTTTGCAGGTCCCTGCAGTTATTTGTCATTGGATACTTTAGAAACATCCTGTAAATTGGTATCAGTTGCACACTTTTTGTTTATCTCCATATCTATGATGATTACCCACTCCAAAGCATCCCCACGTTGGAGGCGGGACGACTTAGACCAGTGTGGCCCTCACTTCCATACTGCTTTGCCTCGGTCGGCACTGGACACACAGGCCCCGTACAGGCATGGTCTCGGATGTCTCTGCTATGGGAACACATCGCCGGTTCGCTCGCATCTATGACTGTTCCTGTTCCTGTTCCTGTTCCTGTTCCATGCATCATGCCACTCCGATGCTGTAAACCTAGCTGTCGTGATTGTTTGGGTGGTGCACAGCCAGTGTTTGTTGGAATGCCTATGCGACAGCAAGTAAGTGATTGACTTTGCAGCAGCAATTACTGATGAAGATTGCGAGCAGGTTCTTCTTTTAGCACGACCGGCCGAGTGCCTCAGTTAAGATGTTTTTTTTACTGAATTGGGATGCTTTGCCTGCATTTAAAGTGGATATTGTTGATTGATAAGTGTTGACAGTGACTAGCATTGTTGATGTTTCATAGTATTGTTTTTGGTAGCTCACAGCCTCATATAGTGCTTGAGAAAACCTGAGAATATTGAGAAGCTTCGTGCTGCGAGTGCGAGGAGATGAACAAGTACTTCTCTCACTGCAAGGTACGGATCAGTCAGTGTCTACAATCTTCTTTCTCGGAAAATAGGGGATTTATATCAGCGTGCCATCACTGCAAGGAATCAACACCGTCTCAACGGCGGCAACAGCGGATACAGAACAACTGATGCGGCCTGCGGTGGACCTCATCCAACCTTAATTCCAGGTACAGTAATAACTATCTTGCTTCTTAATTACCTCTGCTACTATATAGCCATTAGAACTGATCCACGTATACTGTATAGGTAATTAGCTTTTGCTGGGTCCAGTTGAGTATCTCCTGATCTTTTGAACTTCTTTTTTCATGCACATTATTCGATGGTGTTTTGAAAAGGCATACGGCAGTTCTTGTTTCGGAGTTTTGAAACTATTTTTCTTGCTATTCTTGCCTCACAGAAGGCAGGCAATGCGCAACAAGCTATTCCACCTACTTGTTAGGTATTGCATCCTTATTTATTCTCAACACATGACAAGTTGAGTTGTTTCTATTCATATATACTGTAGTAGGATACACACACAGATATTTTGTAATGTTGTAGCCAACAAAGAGGCACAAAAGAGCAGATGCAAGTTGCTGTCAACTGGAGCTCCATCTGGATTCGGAATTCATTTTCATATGGGATGCATTTTGTGCAGTAAAAAAACCATTGGCTAGGAGAAATAAAATCATGAATTTCCAGCCAATCAACTACCAAATATAGGCCCTTGACAGCAGCATTAATTTTGTCTCATACTTAAATTTAGTAACGGCATGTTGGCTTAGGTTGTTCATATAGATTTTCTTATTAATTATGTAGCATATCACTTAATGAGGTTGCCTGTATGGTATATGTTTGGGGCAACTCGGTTTTTTTCTAGAGGGCAGAGCTCAGTGTCTAATCGCATCAAAGCATGCTGCTGTTTAACATGATTGGCATAGCTTACAGTTTTTGTTAAACTGAATTAGCGAATATATGTTGCTTTTTCACGTGCGCACCATGTCATTTGAGACAATTTCAAGATCTTAGAAATTAGCCCCAAGCTTCAAAATTCCAACAAACTAATACAAAGATGAGATTATTCATTTAAAATTAGCAAGTTATGAGAGGAGGTTTTGCATAAAGTAATTCTACATGGTGTAAGATTACAATATTCATTGTAGCAAGATTTTCTTTCTAATCTGCAGCACCGTCAAATCGAACATCCATCATGATTCATGACATCAGGCATCAAGGATAGAAGCATATATGTTGGATATCTACGACATAAAGAGATTATCGTTTCAACTACTTGACCTATCAGTGTTTGGTTAGTTCAATCAAATTTATAGATTTACTATTGATTTGTTTGGATGGTTGGTTAGGAAAGTGAAAAGGAAACTCTTTGACGTTGACAACTTA
Source organism: Aegilops speltoides (assembly GCA_021437245.1). Classification (NCBI taxonomy): domain Eukaryota; kingdom Viridiplantae; phylum Streptophyta; class Magnoliopsida; order Poales; family Poaceae; genus Aegilops; species Aegilops speltoides. The sequence continues at coordinate 77,473,360 of CM038141.1, forward strand.
GTTTCTCTGTGGTAGTGACAAACTTCTTAATTTACTCACAAGTGAGGATCTGATGTCAGTTATTTTGTGGATCAAACCTGCCAGCAACGACCTTACTTGAACAATATCTGTTCTGTGGGATCGTACCGCTGCAAACGTGCCAGCAAGTAAATTTGTTGGCATTTTATTCTGTTTCAGGATAACTTTTCTTTTTGTTGCTCAATAAAAAGAATATCCCTCTTCGTAAATCTATTATTTCGCTTTCCGATGAAGCTGTAGTTCTCTCCAAATAATTTTTAGATTACACTAAGCAGAAGCTGCTAAACATGCTGTGGAAGCTGATGAAAAATCAAACAGTAAAGAGGAGGCTGCTCTGTGTTGCCATTGTTGTATGAATATAATGCGACCTTCTGCTATTGTATGAAGAAAAGTATGTGCATAACTGCATACTTGCAGGAATAGAAGATAGATAAATATGACCTTGCGTACAGATTGTTGTGTACATAAAACTGACCTTGCTTACAGATTTTGTTGTATGTATTTTTTTTGTATAGTTGACCGAGATAGATAGAATATGGTAGAAGAAAGAGGTGCGGATTGTTGTATGGCCATATTGTACATGGGTGATCATTGTTGTATTTTTTTTACATAGATAGAATAATGATGTAGATATAGAGGGTTTTTGCATATGTAGTAATTTTCATAGGAACTATGATTACTATGTATAACTGGTATATGGTGCACAAATCAGTCATATACTCATTTATTGCGTGTGGCATGTACCGTGTTTGTGAAGTGCGATAAGCAAACAACCTGAGTGGTTTTTTCTTACTTGCCATGAAGTTCTGATGGATGAAGTTCTATACAATGTTTACTACACCCTCTATCCCATAATATTTTAGCGTTTTTGACACTACACTAATATAAAAAATGTTCTTATATTATGGGATGGAAGGAGTAAATTTTAGTGACTGCCAATTTTCCGCCCCGTTGCAACGCACGGGCATCTGTCCTAGTAATAATAAAGCAAATTGGGTTTCTTTCGTCCGTCATGACATTTTACATAAAAGTCACTGTCTTTTCTTGAATTCAACTTGCCGTCCGGATTTAAGTCACACCCCAACTGTTATTTTACATTTTTCGAAACCCCCCTTGATGTTTTAGGTAATTCATCCGCGCGAATCATATTTAAGTCAAACAAATACTTTTTAAAATCATCCATAGCTTTTAAACCGTAACTCCGATTTGAACATGTTATATATGAAATTTGATTAGAAAAATATGTAGAATATGAATATGAGATTATTTTTACCTGTTAAATATTTTTAAATATTATTTTGGAATATATTTGAGTTAAACCAAATGATTTTCTAAATTATTTGTATCTTTTAAACCGTAACTTCGATTTTAACATATTATATATGAAATTTTATTAAAAAAATGTGTGGAATCTAAATATGATGTTAATTTTACCTGTTAAATATTTTTAAAATATTGTTATGGAAGCAAACTTATAATTTATAGCGCAAGATCCTTTTTTTTTCATACCGGCGGCGATCCAGATTGCAAATAAACACCCCACTATAACCATACAGGGAAAAGAAAACATCGATAACTACACATGCATACCTCTGAAAAATGTCGCAGGGAAAACAATGATTTTCGTCATGAGAGAGAGAAAGAGAGAGAGAGAGAGAGGGAGAGAGGGAGAGGGAGAAGAGAGGGAGAGAGAACGCCTTAGGATTAACCATATTCAACACACATTTTTTGTTGTTTTGTGTGAACACCGAGGCCATCGCTGGTGAGGATGAGAAGGAGGATAAGTGACAACATAAATATGATGCCTCGCAAAAATAAAGGAGATGGACCTATTGTGGTCTTGAATGATGGTTGTTGAGTTAAGAGCATGTGTTATGTTTTCTCTCCCGTTGCAACGCACGGGCTCTTTTGCTAGTATCCAACAAAAGAGGGTCATGCTACAGCAGTAGGATACATGGCTCGGTCTAGCTATCAGTACGAATCAAGTTGTGCATATTTGTTGTTGGCATGAACCACATCGCCGCATGTCGGGTTTGCAAAAGCCATTCATCCCATGGAAGCTTGATGCCTTTCACATACTGAAGATTACCTGACAACAAGCTGTGTCGACGAATCTCTAGATATGGTGATTCATGAAACCCATGGTACGATGTGTAAACACAGTTCCTCCTGGCGAATGGAAGTTGCATAGCACGATAATCATCGCCGATGATATGATCGATGATTGGTTGGATGATCGGATAATCAAGCCCGAGGAACATGGAGTGGTTGCCGACGCTGTAAAACCGCCTCCAGTTGAATACACCTGGCCCAACGGAGCTGGGATCTTTCTCGTACACGAAGCGGCCATAGCCATCACAGTCATGAACGCCCCAGGCATTGTACTGCGTGTGGTTTGGTGAAATGGTTTGGTCAATTTGATACGTGCGAATGAGCATCAAATGACCGACGTCAATTGAACGAGTGATAAACCACCACCCATTGAATGGTATGATTCCAGGTCCTAGAATCATGAAGGTCATCGCATTTGCGTCTGCTGCAACAAATCAAATTGGAGACCAAAAGGACAAAAATATACAATCATGTTCATAGTATGTGTGAAATTAAAATTATTATAACAGTGACACATATCATAGACAAAGAATTTCAATGTCGTGGTCATAATCACACCCCAAGTTAAAAAAGTAAGCCAAAGGGTTTCATATTCTAGCAATATGTCATAGTTCAAACATCATGTAACAATGAGAGGAAAACAGCTATGACAGGATCTACTCATATTCTACCATAGCACTTACTACTGTTCTCATATCAACTCTAAACAATAACATGCGTGGTTATAAAAATCTTGAAATGAGAGTAACATATAGAAATCATGAGGTTATACTCATAATATATATTCTAACAATCATTAGATGCCAATTGTTCTCATATCAACTCTAACAATAACATGCGTGGTCATAAAAATCTAGAAATTGAGAGGAACATATAGCAATGATGTGGTTATAGAGATACTATCTATTCTAAATTTGTAACAATCAACAGGCAGTTGTATTCACAAGGTAAATATGAGATGAGATAGAACAATTACACAAGGATAGATTCCACCAGTATAGGCAGCCAATCTGTGTGTCGACCGCGTACACGATGCCATCATGCACTATAGCATCAGACAGAAATGGAGGCTCAACAGGATTGACGATCAGCCATAACCATGTATGGCGACCGGATTCCAGATAGACTAATCCCGTGTCGAATAAGGCAATGAGCTTGTAATCCATGTAGTCTTCTGATGGTGTGGGCACTTTGCAGATTTCAACCTTCAGCAATCGGAGGTTGCACCAAAAGCTTAACGCGTCTCGTGCGTAGTAGGCAGGAGTGTCCGGCGGGCCGTGAGGCTCGATTGCGGCGGTATCCAACGATGGAAGGTTGATTTCTTGCTGGGTGTAGACATCCATGAGACACCACAGACCACCGGATTAGTGGATGAGGACGATCTAGTTGGCCTTCATGCCCTCGCAGTAGTGGCCGTGCATGAAGGACAGGTGGACGGGTAGTGGTAGCATGTCGAGGGGCACCATGGCAACCTCCGTAGGATCATCAAGTCGGTGTCTGGGTCACCTGCGAGGATCGGGCATCAGCAAGCAGGGTGTCTTGAAAAGGGTCGGCCGGTTGCAGACGAGTGGACGGTACAAAGACACCGAACATACAACCAGACGGACGGTGCTGAGCAGGTCCATATGATTACATATCTGCTCCAATTGAACATCGGGGAGGGATTTCCAATCGTGGCTCTACGTGTTATTCGGTTCTGCCATAGGGTTTTTTAGGCGCTGAGTGACCGGGGTTTCCGATGCCTGCGAGCGAGCGGGAAAGTGGATTCGGGTGAGCGAGTGAAGAAGATGGCGTGTGTGGCCGAACAGTGAGCGGGGGATATGGTACGCGCGTGCTACCAAGGAAGATGGCGCGGGCGGGCGAGCAGTGAGCGGGGGAAAATGATGTGCGGCTGACTATGGGGAAGACATGAGGAATAAGAAGAGAGGAGGAAGAAGAGGGAAAGACGGGGAAGAAAGTGCATTAAATCTCAATTCTACTAGTACTACACTACTAGGGAAAAGGCTAGCAGCAGCGCGGGTTTTTAGGCTAGCAGCAGCGCGGGTGGCCGCGCTACTAATAAGGCGCTACAGCTAACTCATAGTAGTGGCTTGGCCCTAACCCGCGCTACTACTGTTGACCTGCGCTTTTTGTGAACGCGCTACTATTAACTAGCTGTAGCGATTTTGCCATCCCTCGCTACTGCTATATCTTTCATCATTTTCCCACTGCCCCATTCCCTTTCAGTTCTCCTTTCAGATACTAGATACTAGGTACTGCTAGTAGATATCAAATTCATAAACCATTACTAGATGCGGTAGTACTTTTCGTTCAAATTACTCGTCGTGGTTTTAGTTCAAACCACGACGAGTAATTTGAAACGAACGGGAGTACTAGATAACAATTTCATGCATAGCCAACATGCATCCTCAAGTAGTACAAGGTCATATCAACGGCCATCATCATATGTAGTTCTAGATGATATCGACGACGATCATCATATGTAGTTCTAGATGATATAGCCACACACACATATGTAGTTCTAGATGATATAGCCACACACACATATGTAGTTCTAGATGATATCAAGACAATCATCATCCTCAAGCTCGGGCGGTTGGTGTTCTGATAGTAATTAGGATGGCCTGTCCAACACGAAGATTCTTGCCATCGAGGAATTTCTTCCACCCAACCGAAGTTTAAGTGTAATGGAATCGTCCGTGTCCACGCGGTAAGTACAGGTTGTGACGGAGCCCCTTGCGAAGGCGTAGTCCGGTGAGCCTTCTTCATCGGGCTCGATACCATAACTCAAAGATATGCTCTTTGCCAATTTCGAATAAGAAAAACATATCAATTAATAAGCATGTGATCGAACTCTACACTAAAACATATATATCATCGACTAGATTCCACACAACATACCATATCATTGGACTGTACACTAAGTAATTCACACTATTAATTTGCATTTGTAAGTATAACATACCAAATCATGTCGATCAACCATGGTATTTGTCAAGCGGGTCACGAATGGCACCCGACAAAGTCAAGACGTGGCGGAATTATGTCCCACAAAGTTGGACACCTCCTCCTCACTCAGCCTTTTTCTTTGAGCTACGATGGCTTCATGAAGTGGGTCCTCATCATCTTCATCGAGTGGGTCCTCATTATCTTCATCATCTTCATCATCTTCGTCATCTTCATCATCTTCCACCAGGTTGAGATAAATGACAGCTAGCTTGGGTCTTTCGCTTCGGAAGTTGAAGCTGATCAACTCACCACCAAGAAGATGCATGCGCGCACTAAACAGGCCCATCCATCTCCTCCAATCTGCGACATATTGCGTCCTTTCTCGACCTCCATAGTGTACGGCCCCCAGAGCCTCAAATGTCACAGTGTCTCCCGTCGACTTGTTGAATTTCAACCTCACATTGCATGGGACGATCTGTGTAAAATAAGCAAAATGACACAATGCAGTAATGCCAACACTAAAAATAAAATAGTTATTACATTTCATCTAATTTCTTACCGCCGCATGACGAAAACTTGGCTGGAAGTAGATGCCGAACAGCTTGCCAGTTGCAAGGCTGCTGGTGCATCTTGACTTGCACAGTTGACATAGTGGTGGTGGTGGTGGCGCCATTCTTCCTAAAGCAATATGAGCAAAGGATTAACGATCAACTAAATCAAATTGTTCTAAGTGAACTAAATCAACTAGCCTACTAAATCAACTAAATCAAAATGTTCTAAGTCAACTAAATCAATTAGCCTACTAAATCAACTAAATCAAAATGTTCTAAGTGAACTAAATCAACTAGCCTACTAAATCAACTAAATCAAAATGTTCTAAGTCAACTAAATTAACTAAATGAATTAGCCTACTAAATCAAAATGTTCTAAGTGAACTAAATCAACTAGCCTACTAAATCAACTAAATCAAAATGTTCTAAGTCAACTAAATCAACTAGACTACTAAATCAACTAAATCAAAATGTTCTAAGTGAACTAAATCAACTAGCCTACTAAATCAACTAAATCAAAATGTTCTAAGTCAACTAAATTAACTAAATGAATTAGCCTACTAAATCAACTAAATCAAAATGTTCTAAGTGAACTAAATCAACTAGCCTACTAAATCAACTAAATCAAAATGTTCTAAGTCAACTAAATCAACTAGCCTACTAAATCAACTAAATCAAAATGTTCTAAGTGAACTAAATCAACTAGCCTACTAAATCAACTAAATCAAAATGTTCTAAGTCAACTAAATTAACTAAATGAATTAGCCTACTAAATCAACTAAATCAAAATGTTCTAAGTCAACTAAATCAACTAGCCTACTAAATCAACTAAATCAACTAAATCAAAATGTTCTAAGTCAACTAAATCAACTAGCCTACTAAATCAACTAAAACAAAATATTCTAAGTGAACTAAATCAACTAGCCTACTAAATCAACTAAATCAAAATGTTCTAAGTCAACTAAATTAACTAAATGAATTAGCCTACTAAATCAACTAAATCAAAATGTTCTAAGTCAACTAAATCAACTAGCCTACTAAATCAACTAAATCAAAATGTTGCATATGAGCAGGAGGGAGAAGGAGGGCGACTCGAGGAGGAGAAGAGAGTAGGATGGAGGAGGAAGGCAGAGCGAGGAGGGGCTTGTCGGCGCGGCCGATTGAGGAGGACGGAGGAGGAAGGCAGAGCGAGGAGGGGGCCGGGCGTGGCGTGGAGGACGGAGGAGGAAGGCGGAGCGAGGAGGCCAGCCAGTGGCGAGTGGAGAGGAGGACGGAGGAGGAGGCCTGCACCGAGTCCAAGAAGGAGGAGGAGGTGACGGTGGCGCAGACGGAGGAGGAGTGGCGGGGCGCTTGTGCAGACGGATCGAGAGAGGATTGAGTGGCTGTGTGTGTGAGTGAATCGGAAGGAGGAGATGGGGAGATGAATGGCTTAGCAAGAGCGCTCTTCAGAAAAGACGCCATTGCTAAGCTATCTAGCAGCAGCGCCTTTCACAATAAAGCGCCATTGCTATGTGTCAAGATGTAAAATAGACTTTGTTCAATATATCAAAACACATTGATCATCAACGATCTTTTGTGTACAATCTTATTTGTCAATATGAGTCCTCACCGGTTTAGGAACAGTGAAGACTCATATTGCAGCCACAAATTCTACACATAGAGTTCAATGAAGATCAAGTGCTTGTCAAAGTTTGAGAAGTAACATATCTAAGGTGGTAGAAACTCTCTTCACGGAGCGAGGTGGGACTAAATTTTGTAGGAAACTTAGCGAGAGCGCTTATTTGAGAAATCGCTGCTACTATGCTACGTAGAAAATATACGCATCACTATAACGCGTTGCTGTTATAACTAGCCTCATGGCTGCCTCGTAGGAATTATAGCAGCAGCAGCGTCTTTGGGAGGATGCGCCATCGCTATATTTGTCTCAAGAGCGAAGTTTAAATTCGTCTGCGCTATCGCTAGTTAGCAGCAGCGAGTTATTTTGAAGCGTGCTGCTGATAAGATTCTGTGTATAGGCTTTTCCCTAGTAGTGCTACTACCAGGATATACCGTCCTTCGGAGTGTAAATAGTTAAGCCAATGACAGGTGGGTCTACCTCAAGAGGGCCCATATGTCAGTTAACAGAAGAGAGAGGTGCGTAGGCGTATTTGTGGAAGCATGCTCCACTGGCAAACATAATGGCAGTAATGGGTAAGGCTGATTCAGCTTATTAATTAAGTGTCCCATCTGCTGCAGATTGTATTGTCACTTCACTGTGAAGACTAGTTGAATAGTTCTCTCTGACCGAGATGGGGAATAATGGATCACCAAGACTTCCTATCTATAGTATCCCTATGCCTCTACTCTCATCCTGTATAACAAGATGATACATTGGCCAAGGCACCCGACGCCAATAATGTACCATCTATTTAACTGATAAAATGGTAATGCATTTCACCAAAAATCATATCACTAGATTCGTATTTGAACATAGTTTTTAATGGTATAGTTTTTATGTCATCCATTGACACTTTGTTAGTTAAATTTACGGTCAAAATTTACGAATGGGACCATTAAACCAGGACGGAGGTTTATATACAGGTCAATAAAAAAATCATCAACCAAGGTAGTAGTAAATGATGAGTGCCTGAAGATTTTTTTTCTGAAAGTACTCAATAATGGGCTCGTTTTCCTCAAGAAAATTGTGTTCAGGAACGTATTAATTGGAATGCATGCGTGAAGAATAAATGACCAGAACTTTTACAAGCATTGGTGAGTTTTCTCTTAATTCTTGCATGCAACGTTTTAATGAAGCTTGAAATATGAACATGCCAATGGGAGGGAGTAAAAGCCTCATGCATGCAACATGCAACACTCACACGTACACATGCACGCACGTGACACTCACGCATCCATGCGGCACACAGCACACAACGCAACACACATGCTCACGCTCAAGTGCTCAACCTACTCCCTTCGTCCGTAAAAGACTGTACATATAGAGATTAACACATTGACCATGAGGAACCTGAACTTCATGGCATAATTAACGCCCAAAAGTAGCAGACTTATTGATGCGGAGCATCCCTCGACTACCCGCACCAACACTCCATTACCACTGCAAGCACTAAGAGGACCAATGACAAGAGCACATGCACGCGCCATCGAGAACGAGGTTGACTCTCTCCTCTTCGAGTTTCGGTCGGATTTGCATGAGAATTGGGTTCTACCTCAAAAAGACATGTTATGCATTCTAGGAAACCAAGGAGATGATCGTGAGAAGGAGAAGGAGAAGGTTCGAGTATCCATGGAGCGAGAGAAGGAAGGAGAGGTCAAAAATAATGAAGGAGAGAAGCTCCTGGACACCCCGGGTGACCGGACAGAAGGACCCCGGGTGCCCGGACTCGAAGACGTGGGGAGGGGCAAACCCCCTGGACACCCCGGGTTCCTGGCCATCTCGGCCTCGGGTGCTCGGCCGCCGCCTGGGACTCGCCCCAGCACCACCCCGGGTGCCCGACCCCTGGCTCCGGGTGCCCGGCTACCTCCCAGGGTCATGCTCAGCCCACCATCGGGTGCCTGGGCCCTCAACCCCGGGTGCCCGGCCTGCCCCGCCCAGCCACATGCAGCCTTCCCAGGCACCCGGGCCTAGGACCCCTGAGTGCCCGGTTCTCCTTCCCCCAGTGCCCCTGACCAGTCCGGGTGCCCGGCCGGTTCAACCCCGGGTGCCCGGACTCCTCCTCCGTGGCTACGGGTTTTAGGGATATTTTGGTCCTTTTGTGCCCCTCTTTCTCCAAGTTTCGTCCCTAGCCTTTATATACTCTTTGCCTAGCTTTTTGGGAGGGATAGCAAAGTATTTATAACACAAAGAGAGAGCTTTGCTCCTTGTATCCCCTCCTCTTGGAGATCAAGCCCCCACCTAGGGAAGAATCCTTTGGATTGTCAAGGCCTCCTCTTGGAGAAGATCAACATCAAGACCTCACCTAGTGGGAAGAACTTACCTAGTGCTATTTTCCTTGAATTGTTCATGTAATCTTGTGGATCTCATGTATGCTACTCTAGTGGATGTGATATTTGGGTTTGTTTGAGTGATTTGTGCCTTGTGTTCTTGAGTGTTCTTCCTCTTTCCCCCTCCAAGTGTGAAAAGATCCCCTCTAGGGTTTCACCCTACAACATCTTGGTATCATGAGCAAGGTTGATTCACATCTTGGAGTCCCATCCCCCCATTTGCTAGCTTGATTTTGATGTTTTTCGTTCAAATTCAAAAATCCCACACAAAAAATAGCCCCAAAAATTTTTCTTGCAATTTGTTGGATCTTGTGAGATTTGGTTGTTTTGGTCCATGGATTTGATGTTTGGCAAGTGGATCTAGGCCCTCCCCAACAATCCCCACCCTTCCCACCACGAAATCCTCTGAATTTCGCATTTCCCCAAAATTTTCCAAACTCTTTGCAAGGATGTCTTTATGCCAACATGAAAAAGTGCACATTTGGTGTTGACAAGCTTATCTTCTTGGGTTTCATTGTTTCTTCCAAGGGTGTTCATGTTGATGACTCTAAAATTGAATCAATTAAAACTTGGCCACAACCCACTAATTTGCAACAAGTGCATAGCTTTCTTGGCCTTGCGGGTTTCTATCGTTGCTTTGTGAAAGAATTTAGCACCATCGCCGCACCTTTGCATGCCTTGAGTAAGAAAATTGCTCCTTTTGTTTGGGGACCTTTGCAATCTACCGCTTTTGATGAGCTCAAATCTTTGCTTACTCATGCTCTGGTTCTTGCTTTACCCAACTTTGACAAAACTTTTGAGGTTCATTGCGATGCAAGTGGTAATGGAATTGGTGGAGTTTTGCTGCAAGAAAAGCGAGCTATTGCATATTTTAGTGAAAAATTCTCCGGTGCTCAAATTAACTATCCCATCTATGACAAAGAATTGCATGCTTTAGTACATGTGTTACATGTTTGGGAACATTATCTTAGACCACATGAGTTTGTCATACATACCGATCATGAAACACTTAAGTACCGTAAAGGTCAAACCAAGTTGAATAAAAGGCATGCTAAATGGAGTGAATTTATTGAATCTTTCCCCTATTTGATCAAGTACATTAAGGGAAAGGAGAATGTTGTCGCAGATGCACTTTCCTGCAAATGCATGTTACTTACTCAACTTGAATTTAATGTTGTTGGATTTGATCATATCAAAGATTCGTATGAGCGTGATGTGCCTTTTGCTACTCCTTATGCTAAGTGTGTGACACATACTTCTTGGGAACGATATATATCAAAGATGGTTATCTTATGACAGCTAACAAACTATGCATTCCCGAGTCTTCTCTTCGTTTGTTACTTTTGCAAGAGGCTCATGGAGGTGGACTCATGGGACACTTTGAATGCGACAAGACTTTTGCAATGCTTTCCAAGAACTATTTTTGGCCCAAGATGTGTCGCGATGTCGCCCGCTTCACCAACCGGTGCTCTACATGTTGCAAAGCTAAGTCACAATCTCGATCGCATGGTTTACATATTCCTTACCTATTCCACATCAACCTTGGGAAGATATTAGCATGGATTTTGTGCTTGGATCACCTAGATCTCAAAATGGCAAGGACTCCATTTTTGTTGTTGTGGATCGATTCTCTAAAATGGCTCATTTTATCCCATGCAATAAGATAGACGATGCTTCACATGTTGCCAATCTCTTTTGTAGGGAAATCTTGAGGTTGCACGGTGTGCCAAAGACAATTGTTTCGGATCGAGACGTCAAGTTCTTAAGCTACTTTTGGAAGACGCTATGCGCCAAGATCAGAATCAAGCTACTCTTCTCCATGGCATATCATCCTCAAACCAATGGCCAAATGGAATTCACCAACCGGACGCTTGCAACTCTCTTACGTGTGTTGATAAACAAGAACATCAAGGAGTCGGAGAAGTGCCTACCAATCACCGAGTACGCCTACAACCACGCAAGACACTCTACCACCCACAAGTCCCCCTTCGAGGTTGTCTACGGCTTCAACCCATTGTCAACGTTAAACATCCTTCCTCTACCGCTTCAAGAACGAGCAAACATGGACGCAAGTGCAAGAGCCACCTACCTCAATAAAATGCATGAAGAAACACGTTCCACGATTGAGCGACAAGTACAACGACTCACCTCCAAGCTCAACATCTACAAATCACCGATGGTGTTCCAGCCGGGTGATCAAGTATGGATACATCTACGCAAGGACTGCTTCCTCAAGGAACGCAAGTCCAAGCTACTCCCGAGAGCCGATGGACCATTCAAGGTGCTAGCACGCTACAACGACAACGCCTACAAGGTCGACATCCCACATACCAAGTACAACATAAGCGACATCTTCAATGTCAAAGACTTGGCCAAGTACCATGGTGATGAAGAGCACGATCCATGGACGGATCTCTCCCAAGGGGAGTGGGGAGATGATGCGGAGCATCCCTTGAATACCCGAACCAACACTCCATCGCCATCGCAAGCTCCAAGAGGACCAATGACAAGAGCACGTGCACGCGCCATCGAGAACCATGTTGATTCTCTCCTCTTCGAGTTTCGGTCGGATTCGCATGAGAATTGGGTTCTACCTCATAAAGGCATGTTATGCATTCTAGGACACCAAGGAGATGATCATGAGAAGGAGAAGGGGAAGGTTCGAGCATCCATGGAGCAAGAGAAGGAAGGAGAGGTCAACAAGAATGAAGGACAGAAGCTCCTGGACACCCCGGGTGCCCAGACGGAAGGACCCCGGGTGCCCGGACTCGAAGATATGGGGAGGGACAAACCCCATGGACACCCCGGGTGCCCGGCCATCTCGCCCGCCGCCTGGGACTCGCCCCAACACCACCTGGGTGCCCGACCCCCTGGCTCCGGGTGCCCGGCCACCTCCCAGGGCCGCACCCAGCTCACCACCGGGTGCCCGGGCCCTCAACCCCGGGTGCCCGGCCTGCCATGCCCAGCCACATGCGGCCTCCTCGGGTGCCCGGTCCTAGGACCCCCGGGTGCCCGGTCCTCCTTCCCCCTGTGCCCCTGACCGGTCTGGGTGCCCAGCTGGTTCTACCTGTTGGGGAACGTAGTAATTTCAAAAAATTTCGTACGCACACGCAAGATCATGGTGATGACATAGCAACGAGAGGGGAGAGTGTTGTCCACGTACCCTCGTAGACCGTAAGCGGAAGCGTTATGACAACGCGGTTGATGTAGTCGTACGTCTTCACGATCCGACCGATCCAAGCACCGAACATACGGTACCTCCATGTTCTGCACACGTTCAGCTCGATGACGATCCCCGGACTCCGATCCAGCAGGGTGTCGGGGATGAGTTCCGTCAGCACGACAGTGTGATGACGATGATGATGTTCTACCGACGCAGGGCTTCGCCTAAGCACCACTACGATATGACCGAGGTGAAATATGGTGGAGGGGGGCACCACACACGGCTAAGGAATGATCACGAAGATCAACTTGTGTGTCATGGGGTGCCCTCTGCCCCCATATATAAAGGAGCAAGGGAGGAGGAGGCCGGCCCTAGGAGGAGGGCGCGCCAAGGGGAGTCCTACTCCCACCGGGAGTAGGACTCCTTCTTTCCTAGTCCAACTAGGAGAAGGAGGGGCAAGGAGGGAAGTGGAGAAGGAAGGGAGAGGGGGGCCGCGCCCCAAACCCCTTGTCCAATTCGGACTGGGCTTGGGAGGGGCGTGCGCCACCTCCTGGCTCCTTCCCACTAAGGCCCATTAAGGCCCAATACTCTTCCCTGTATTCCCGTAACTCCCCGGTACTCCGAAAAATAACCGAATCACTCAGAACCTTTCCGAAGTCCGAATATAGTCGTCCAATATATCAATCTTTACGTCTCGACCATTTCGAGACTCCTCGTCATGTCCCCGATCTTATTCGGTACTCCGAACTCCTTCGGTACATCAAAACTCATAAATTCATAATAAAACTATCATCGTAACGTTAAGCGTGCGGACCCTACGGGTTCGAGAACTATGTAGACATGATCTAGAACTGTTTCCGGTCAATAACCAATAGTGGAACCTAGATGTTCATATTGGCTCCTACATATTCTACGAAGATCTTTATCGGTCAAACCGCATAACATCATACGTTGTTCCCTTTGTCATCGGTATGTTACTCGCCCGAGATTCGGTCGTCGGTATCAAATACCTAGTTCAATCTCGTTACCGGCAAGTATCTTTACTCGTTCCGTAATACATCATCCCGTAACTAACTCATTAGTTACAATGCTTGCAAGGCTTAAGTGATGTGTATTACCGAGAGGGCCCAGAGATACCTCTCCGACAATCGGAGTGACAAAACCTAATCTCGAAATATGCCAACCCAACATGTACCTTCGGAGACACCGCAGAGCTCCTTTATAATCACCCGATTCGTTGTGACATTTGGTAGCACACAAAGTGTTCCTCCGGTAAATGGGAGTTGCATAATCTCATAGTTGTAGGAACTTTGTATAAGTCATGAAGAAAGCAATAGCAACATACTAAACGATCAAGTGCTAGGCTATCGGAATGGGTCAAGTCAATCACATCATTCTTCTAATGATGTGACCCCGTTAATCAAATGACAACACATGTCCATGGTTAGGTAACATAACCATCTTTGATTAATGAGCTAGTCAAGTAGAGACATACTAGTGACATTAAGTTTGTCTATGTATTCACACATGTATCATGTTTCCGGTTAATACAATTCTAGCATGAATAATAAACATTTATCATGAAATAAGGAAATAAATAATAACTTTATTATTGCCTCTAGGGCATATTTCCTTCAGTCTCCCACTTGCACTAGAGTCAATAATCTAGTTCACATCACCATGTGATTAACACCCATAGTTCACATCACCATGTGATTAACACCCATAGTTCACATCGTCATGTGATCAACATCCAAAGGGTTTACTAGAGTCAATAATCTAGTTCACATCGCTATGTGATTAACACCCAAAGAGTACTAAGGTATGATCATGTTTTGCTTGTGAGAGAAGTTTAGTCAACGGTCTGCATCACATTTGAGCCGTATGTATTTTGCAAATATTCCATGTCTACAATGCTCTTGCGGAGCTACTCTAGCTAATTGCTCCCACTTTCAATATGTATCCAGATTAAGACTTAGAGTCATCTGGATCAGTGCCAAAACTTGTATCGACGTAACCCTTTACGACGATCCTTTTGTCACCTCCATAATTGAGAAACATATCCTTATTCTACTAAGGATAATGTTTGACCGCTGTCCAGTGATCTACTCCTAGATCACTATTGTACTCCCTTGCCAAACTCAGTGGTAGGGTATGTAATAGATCTGGTACACAACATGGCATACTTTATAGAACCTATGGCCAAGGCATAGGGAATGACTTTCATTCTCTTTCTATCTTCTGCCGTGGTCTGGCTTTGAGTCTTACTCAATTTCACACCTTGTAACACAGGCAAGAACTCTTTCTTTGACTGTTCCATTTTGAACTACTTCAAAATCTTGTCAAGGTATGTATTCATTGAAAAACTTATCAAGCGTCTTGATCTATCTCTATAGATCTTGATGCTCAATATGTAAGCAGCTTCACCGAGGTCTTTCTTTGAAAAACTCCTTTCAAACACTCCTTTATGCTTTGCAGAATATTTCTACATTATTTCCGATCAACAATATGTCATTCACATATACTTATCAGAAATGCTGTAGTGCTCCCACTCACTTTCTTGTAAATACATGCTTCTCCAAAAGTCTGTACAAAACCAAATGCTTTGATCACACTATCAAAGCGTTTATTCCAACTCCGAGAGGCTTGCACCAGTCCATAAATGGATCGCTGGAGCTTGCACACTTTGTTAGCACCCTTTGGATCGACAAAACCTTCTGGTTGCATCATATACAACTCTTCTTCCAAAAACCCATTCAGGAATGTAGTTTTGACATCCATCTGCCATATTTCATAATCATAAAATGCGGCAATTGCTAACATGATTTGGACAGACTTTTAAGCATCGATACGAATGAGAAAAATCTCATTGTATTCAACACCTTGAACTTGTCGAAAAACTTTTTTTTTCGACAATTCGAGCTCTGTAAATAGTAACACTACTATAATGTCCGTCTTCTTCTTGAAGATCCATTTATTTTCTATGGGTTGCCGATTATCGGGCAAGTCCACCAAAGTCCACACTTTGTTCTCATACATGGATCCTATCTCAGATTTCATGGCCTCCAGCCATTTCACGGAATCTGGGCTCATCATCGCTTCCTCATAGTTCGTAGGTTCATCATGGTCTAGTAACATGACTTCCAGAACAGGATTACCGTACCACTCTGGTGCGGACCGTACTCTGGAAGACCTACGAGGTTCTGTAATAACTTGATCTGAAGTTTCATGATCATCATCATTAGCTTCCTCACTAATTGGTGTAGGAATCACTGGAACTGATTTCAGCGATGAACTATTTTCCAATTTAGGAGAAGGTACAATTACCTTATCAAGTTCTACTTTCCTCCCACTCACTTATTTCGAGAGAAACTCCTTCTCTAGAAAGGATCCATTCTTAGCAACGAATGTTTTGCCTTCGGATCTGTGATAGAAGGAGTACCCAACAGTTTCCTTTGGGTATTCTATGAAGACGCACTTCTCCGATTTGGGTTTGAGCTTATCAGGTTGAAAACCTTTTTCATATAACCATCGCAACTCCAAACTTTAAGAAACGACAGCTTAGGTTTACTGCTAAACCATAGTTCATACGGTGTCGTCTCAACAGATTTAGATGGTGCTATTAAACGTGAATGCAGCTGCCTCTAATGCATAACCCCAAAACGATAGTGGTAAACTAATAAGATACATCATAGATCGTATCATATCTAGTAAAGTACATTTACGATGTTCGGACACACCATTACATTGTGGTGTTCCAGGTGGCGTGAGCTGTGAAACTATTCCACATTGTTTTATATGAAGGCCAAACTCATAACTCAAATATTCTCCTCCATGATCAGATCGTAGAAACTTTATTTTCTTGTTATGATGATTCTCCACTTTACTCTGAAATTCTTTGAACTTTTCAACTATTTCAAACTTTATGTTTCATTAAGTAGATATACGCATATCTGCTCAAATCATCTGTGAAGGTTAGAAAATAACGATACTTGCCACGAGCCTTCATACTCATTGGTCTGCATACATCAGTATGTATTATTTTCAACAAGTCAGTAGCTCGTTCCATTGTTCCGAAGAATGGAGTTTTAGTCATCTTGCCCAAAAGGCAGGGTTCGCAAGTATCAAATGATTCATAACCAAGTGATTCCGAAAATCCATCTTTATGGAGTTTCTTCATGCGCTTTACACCGATATGACCCAAACGGCAGTGCCACAAATAAGTTGCACTATCATTATTAACTTTGCATCTTTTGGCATCAATATTATGAATATGTGTATCACTACGATCGAGATCCAACAAACTATTTTCATTGGGTGTATGACCATTGAAGGTTTTATTCATGTAAACAGAACAACAATTATTCTTTGATTTTAAATGAATAACTGTATGGCAATAAACATGATCAAATCATATTCATGCTCAACACAAACGCCAAATAACATTTATTTAGGTTTAACACTAATCCCAAAAGTATAGGGAGTGTGCGATGATGATCATATCAATCTTGGAACTACTTCCAACACTCATTGTCACTTCCCTTCAACTAGTCTCTGTTTATTCGTAACTCTGTTTGAGTTACTAATCTTAGCAACCGAACAAGTATCAAATACTCGGGGCTACTATAAACACTAGTAAGGCACACATCAAACACCTGTATATCAAATATACCCTTGTTCACTTTGCCATCCTTCTTATCCACCAAATATTTAGGGCATTTCCGCTTCCAGTGACCATTTCCTTTGCAGTGTAAGCACTCAGTCTCAGGCTTTGGTCCAGCTTTGGTCTTCTTCACGGGAGTGACAACTTGTTTGCCGTTCTACTTGAAGTTTCCCTTTCTTTCCCTTTGCCCTTTTCTTGAAACTAGTGGTCTTGTCAATCATCAAAACTTGATGCTCTTTCTTGATTTCTACCTTCGTTGATTTCAACATCACGAAGAGCTCGGGAATCATTTTCGTCATCCTTTGCATACTATAGTTCATCACGAAGTTCTACTAACTTGGTGATGGTGACTAGAGAACTCTGTCAATCACTATCTTATACGGAAGATTAACTCCCACTTGATTCAGCGATTGTAGTACCTGGACAATCGAGCACTTGCTCACTAGTTGAGCGATTCTCCTCCATCTTTTAGCTATAGAACTTGTTGGAGACTTCATATCTCTCAACTCGGGTATTTGCTTGAAATATTAACTTCAATTCCTGGAACATCTCATATGGTCCATGACGTTCAAAACGTCTTTGAAGTCCCGATTCTAAGCCGTTAAGCATGGTGCACTAAACTATCAAGTAGTCATCATATTGAGCTAGCCAAACGTTCATAACGTCTGCATCTGCTCCTACAATAGGTTTGTCACCTAGCGGTGCATCAAGGACATAATTCTTCTGCGCAGCAATGAGGATAAACCTCAGATCATGGATCCAATCCGCATCATTGCTACTAACATTTTTCAACACAGTTTTCTCTAGGAACATATCAAAATAAACATATGAAAGCAACAACGCGAGCTATTGATCTACAACATAATTTGCAAAATACTACCAGGACTAAGTTCATGATAAATTTAAGTTCAATTAATCATATTACTAAAGAACTCCCACTTAGATAGACATCCCTCTAATCCTCTAAGTGATTACGTGATCCATATCAACTACACCATGTCCGATCATCACGTGAGAGTAGTTTCAACGGTGAACATCAATATGTTGATCATATCTACTATATGATTCACGCTCGACCTTTCAGTCTCCGTGTTCCGAGGCCATATCTGCATATGCTAGGCTCGTCAAGTTTAACCTGAGTATTCTGCGTGTGCAAAACTGCCTTGCACCCGTTGTAGATGGACGTTGAGCTTATCACACCCGATCATCACATGGTGTCTAGGCAGGACGAACTTTGGCAACGGTGCATACTTAGGGAGAACACTTCTTGATAATTTAGTGAGAGATCATCTTAAAATGCTACCGTCAATCAAAGCAAAATAAGATGTATAAAAGATAAACATCATATGCAATCAAAATATGTGACATGATATGGCCATGATCATCTTGCACCTTTGATCTCCATCTCCAAAGTACTGTCATGATCTCTATCGTCACCGGCATGACACCATGATCTCCATCATCTTGATCTATATCAATGTGTCGTCACATGGTTGTCTCGCAAACTATTGCTCTTGCAACTATTGCTATCGCATAGCGATAAAGTAAAGCAATTATTTGGCGCTTGCGTCTTATGCTATAAAGAGACAATCATAAGGCTTCTACCAGTTGCCGATAACTTCAACAAAACATGATTATCTCATACAACAACTTATATCTCATCACATCTTGACCATATCACATCACAACATGCCCTGCAAAAACAAGTTAGACGTCCTCTACTTTGTTGTTGCAAGTTTTACGTGGCTGCTACGGGCTGAGCAAGAACCGTTCTTACCTACGCATCAAAACCACAACGATAGTTCATCAAGTTGGTGCTGTTTTAACCTTCGCAAGGACCAGGCGTAGCCACACTCGGTTCAACTAAAGTTGGAGAAACTGACACCCGCTAGTCACCCGTGTGCAAAGCACGACGGTAAAACCAGTCTCGCGTAAGCGTACGCGTAATGTCGGTCCGGGCCGCTTCATCCAACAATACCGCTGAACCAAAGTATGACATGCTGGTTAGCAGTATGACTTATATCTCCCACAACTCACTTGTGTTCTACTCGTGCAAATAACATCAACGCATAAAACCTAGGCTCGGATGCCACTGTTGGGGAACGTAGTAATTTCAAAAAAATTCCTACGCACACGCAAGACCATGGTGATGACATAGAACCGAGAGGGGAGAGTGTTGTCCACGTACCCTCGTAGACCGTAAGCGGAAGCGTTATGACAACGCGGTTGATGTAGTCGTACGTCTTGAAGATCCGACCGATCCAAGCACCAAACGTACGGTACCTCCGTGTTCTGCACACGTTCAGCTCGATGACGATCCCCGGACTCCGATCCAGCAGGGTGTCGGGGATGAGTTACGTCAGCACGATGGCGTGGTGACGATGATGATGTTCTACCGACGCAGGGCTTCGCCTAAGCACCGCTACGATATGACCGAGGTGGAATATGGTGGAAGGGGGCACCGCACACGGCTAAGGCGATCACGAAGATCAACTTCGTGTCATGGGGTGCCCCCTGCCCCGTATATAAAGGAGCAGGAGGAGGAGGCCGGCCCTAGGGTAGGGCGCGCCAGGGAGTCCTACTCCCACCGGAGTAGGACTCCATCTTCCTAGTCCAACTAGGAGAAGGGGAAAGGAGGAAGTGGAGAAGGAAAGGAGAGGGGGCGCGCCCCAAACCCCTTGTCCAATTCGGACTGGGCTTGGGAGGGCGCGCCACCTCTGGCTCCTTCCCACTAAGGCCCATTAAGGCCCAATACTCTTCCCGTATTCCGTAACTCCGGTACTCGAAAAATACCCGAATCACTCGGAACCTTTCCGAAGTACGAATATAGTCGTCCAATATATCGATCTTTACGTCTCGACCATTTCGAGACTCCTCGTCATGTCCTCGATCTCATCCGGGACTCCGAACTCCTTCAGTACATCAAAACTCATAAACTCATAATAAAACTGTCATCGTAACGTTAAGCGTGCGGACCCTACGGGTTCGAGAACTATGTAGACATGACCTAGAACTATTTCCGGTCAATAACCAATAGTGGAACCTGGATGTTCATATTGGCTCCTACATATTCTACGAAGATCTTTATCGGTCAAACCGCATAACAACATACGTTGTTCCCTTTGTCATCGGTATGTTACTCGCCCGAGATTCGATCGTCGGTATCCAATACCTAGTTCAATCTCGTTACCGGCAAGTCTCTTTACTCGTTCCGTAATACATCATCCCGTAACTAACTCGTTAGTTACAATGCTTGCAAGGCTTAAGTGATGTGTATTACCGAGAGGGCCCAGAGATACCTCTTCGACAATCGGAGTGACAAAACCTAATCTCGAAATATGCCAACCCAACATGTACCTTCGGAGACACCTGCAGAGCTCCTTTATAATCACCCAGTTACGTTGTGACATTTGGTAGCACACAAAGTGTTCCTCCGGTAAACGGGAGTTGCATAATCTCATAGTTGTAGGAACTTTGTATAAGTCATGAAGAAAGCAATAGCAACATACTAAACGATCAAGTGCTAGGCTATCGGAATGGGTCAAGTCAATCACATCATTCTTCTAATGATGTGACCCCGTTAATCAAATGACAAAACATGTTTATGGTTAGGAAACATAACCATCTTTGATTAATGAGCTAGTCAAGTAGAGGCATACTAGTGACATTAAGTTTGTCTATGTATTCACACATGTATCATGTTTCCGGTTAATACAATTCTAGCATGAATAATAAACATTTATCATGAAATAAGGAAATAAATAATAACTTTATTATTGTCTCTAGGGCATATTTCCTTCACTACCCCGGGTGCCCGGACTCCTCCTCTGTGGCTACGCGTTTTACGGATATTTTGGTCCTCTTGTGCCCCTCTTTGTCCAAGTTTTGTCCCTAGCCTTTATATACTCTTTGCCTAGCTTTCTGGGAGGGATATCAAAGTATTTAGAACACACAGAGAGAGAGCTTTGCTCCTTGTATCCCCTCCTCTTGGAGATCAAGCCCCCACCTTGGGAAGAACCCTTTGGATTGTCAAGGCCTCCACTTGGAGAATATCAACATCAAGACCTCACCTAGTGGGAAGAACTTACCTAGTGCTATTTTCCTTGAATTGTTCATGTAATATTGTGGATCTCATGTATGCTACTCTGGTGGATGTGATATTTGGGTTTGTCTGAGTGATTTGTGCCTTGTGTTCTTGAGTCTTCTTCCTCTTTTCTCCCTCCAAGTGTGAAAAGATCCCCTTTGGGGTTTCACCCTACAACACTTATGTGTGCATGCGACCATTGAGAGAAGAAGATTAAATGAAGGTTGTTGCATGCTATAATTAAGGATAGACATGTAGCCTATAGCTAGAGCACAAGTTGGTGCATAGTTCAATAAATATCGATTAGATTAAAGCCTAAGTGCATTGGAAGTGTAGATGTACACTCTCTGTTGGAAGACCGAGGGAGTTGAGTACACGTGCATGCACTCACATACACTGCCAGGCGCAAAGTTTTGTTAACTGATTTCTTTGCTCTGCCAACAGACAGGTGGGACCCAGAAACTAGGTGTCAAGTTAACCAGGCAACAAAGTGCCACGTCGACTATGTGGTCAGTCAGTAGGGTGCAATATGGTGAGCTAGTGACCGTATAATCATCGCAAAACTATATAGTGACCGTAAAGAGTGTATTGTTGCACGTTGCCCGCCAGTGTATTTTTCTTATTTCATATTAAGCCGTATTAACCAGAAAGGATGCAGTATGGACTAGTACTGCTTTGATGTGTCCCGTCAACTTGCCGAACGAGGAGAAGCTTGCTTACTATGCCCTCTCCCTCGCCCACGTGCGGTGGCTCACAGGACAAGGAGAAGCTTGCTTGCAACGTACGCCTACGCCCTCTCCCTCGCCCACGCGCGCGGTGGCTCACAGGACGACGAGAGGGTTTTGACTACAGCGCTCTCTCCCTCTCCCTCGCCCTAGCCCTCGTGGTGGATGTGTAGCAGTTCATCCCGTGTCAGATTGCCAGAAGCATATTATACTGTAGTATCATCACTATTGGACCTTCCGAAGAGGCGAAGAGCCAAGTGCAAGGTTCTCACGAGTATGCACTATTGGACCTCCCCAAGAGGGAAAGAGCCAAGTGCAAGGTTTTATAGGAGTTGTCGTCCTAGTAGGAGTAATACAAGTATAGCGAACGATGCAACTGTATGATGCCGCCACATCACCTATGTCCAAAGTTGTGCCACCTTTTTTTTTCTCAAAGAGCATGTTGGAGCCCGTGTAACAACCACACAAGTTGCACATACACATAACACACTTACTAGTAATTAATTCTAAAGGACAAATGCCAGTATGCCATACAAGTTCATCTCCACTTCATGTGATAAATTTGTGCATGACTAGTCTACATATATTCACAGCGCTGCCATTCACAATTTACCATACTCCACTTACATGTTACAGATGGGCTCCATGTCCTCCTCCAGGTTCTAGTCCCAGGTGTTCTTCATGGATGGCACGATCCATAGCGGTGGGCAACAAGAATCATTGTCGCAACTTTCTAGTCCGGTTCCACACGATGGAGACTCATCCGAGCTGAAGCGGCATAGATCAGGGATAGCGTGTGAAGGAGTCCTGGATTAAGGGGTCCTCAGACAGCCGGACTATATACTTTGGCCAGACTGTTGGACTGTGAAGATACAATATTGAAGACTTCGTCCCGTGTCCGGATGGGACTCTCCTTTGCGTGGAAGGCAAGCTTGGCAATTCGGATGTGTAGATCTCCTTCTCTGTAACCGACTCTTTGTAACCCTAGCCCCCTCCGGTGTCTATATAAACCGGAGGGTTTAGTTCGTAGGACAACAACAATCATAATCATAGGCTAGCTTCTAGGGTTTAGCCTCTATGATCTCGTGGTAGATCAACTCTTGTAATACTCATATCATCAAGATCAATCAAGCAGGAAGTAGGGTATTACCTCCATCGAGAGGGCCCGAACCTGGGTAAACACCGTGTCCCTTGTCTCCTGTTACCATTAGCCTTAGACACACAGTTCGGGACCCCCTACCCGAGATCCGCCGGTTTTGACACCGACATTGGTTCTTTCACTGAGAGTTCCACTGTGCCGTCGTGATAAGGCTTGATGTCTCCTTCAATCGTCTTCAATGATGCAGTCCAGGGGGAGGTTTTTCTTCCCGGACAGATCTTCGTATTTGGCGGCTTCATACCGCGGGCCAACTCGCTTGGCCACCTGGAGCAGATCGATAGCTATGCCCCTGGCCAGCAGGTCAGGTTTGGAAGCTTGAACTATACTACTGATATCCGCGGAGACTTGATCTTCGACGTACTCGAGCCCACGTCAGGTACGCCGAACAGTCGGGATGAGCATGACTTAGATCTGCCATCAGATAATGTTCGGGAGATCGCACCTGCGGCGGCCCCAGGAATCAATCCGGAGCAGATCACGCCCTCCGAAGACGGGTGGATGGACCCCGTCGTGGAGGCCGCATACTCATCGGCCTTGGAGCCAAACACTGGTCCCACCTACTATGGGGTCGGTGTTGTCGGACCCCCGGACTCGTCTTCGGCCACAGGATCCAAACCGCGTACGACCGTGCCTAGCGAATCTGATTGGGCACCGGTCATTGAGTTCACCTCTGCGGATATCTTTCAGCACTCGCCCTTGGATGATGTGCTAAATTCATTAAGGTCTCTTTCCTTGTCAGGAGACTCCTGGCCGAACTATGTTCGGCTTGAGTGGGAAGCGGACAACAAAGAAATTCGTTCCCCACCCACCACCCACTTAATAGCCACTGGCGATGACTTAACTGACGTGCTTGACTTCAACTCCGAAGACATCGACGGTATGGACAACGATGAAGGAGAAGAACAGGAACCAGCGCCTATAGGGTGCTGGACAGCCACCTCATTGTATGATATATATATATGGTGGACACCCCCAAACAAAGCAATGGCGATGAGGCAACCGAAGATAACCCTTTGGATAAGCAACCTAGACACCGGTGTCATAGGCGCCACTCCAAGCCCCGCCATAGCAAAAATAGCGATACCGGCACAAGAGATGATAACAATTCGGATGGTGCCGAAGATGAAAATAATCCTGCCCAGCCAGGCTTCAAGAAGGCCGAGCAAGAAGATGGGCAAGCTAGCCCTAAAGAACAGGCAACAGATGGAGAATCATAGGATGATAACTACATGCCTCTCTCCAAAGACGAAGTGAGCCTTGGCATCGTGCCTGAGGATCCCGTCGAGCAGGAGCGCTTCAAGCGCCAGCTTATAGCCACTGCAAAAAGCCTGGAGAAAAAGCAGCAATAGCTTCAAGCTGATCAGGATCTGCTAACTGACAGATGGACCGAGGTCCTGGATGCTGAGGAATACGGACTTGAGTGCCCTACAAAAAGTTACCCAAAGCGTAGGTTGATACCTCAACTCGAGGAGGAGGCGTTAAAGCCCATGCTACCAGCGCATGATGTGGCTGACCGGCCACCCCGTGGCTGCGACAAAGCGGCGTACCAGCCCGAAGTCCAGCCCGCACCTCGACGCCAAACAAGCAAGAACACGAAGGCCCAGGGCTCCATGCATAACCTGCGAGACAAATTGAAAAACAAAGTAGGATAGTCAAGATCGATCTACGGATCACGGGGGCATGCCCCAATGCGGGACGAGGAATGTCGGTGTCAAAACCGGCGGATCTCGGGTAGGGGGTCCCGAACTGTGCGTCTAGGCGGATGGTAACAGGAGACAAGGGACACGATGTTTTTACCTGTGTTGAGCCCTCTCGATGGAGGTAAAACCCTACTCTGCTTGATTGATATTGATGATATGGGTAGTACAAGAGTGGATCTACCACGAGATCAAGGAGGCTAAACCTAGAAGCTAGCCTATGGTATGATTATTGTTAGCCCCACGGACTAAAACCCTCCGGTTTATATAGACACCGGAGAGGGCTAGGGTTACACAGAGTCAGTTACAATGGTAGGAGATCTACATATCCGTATCGCCAAGCTTGCCTTCCACGCCAAGGAAAGTCCCATTCGGACACGGGACGAAGTCTTCAATCTTGTATCTTCATAGTCTTGGAGTCTGGCCAATGATGATAGTTCGGCTATCCGGACACCCCCTAGTCCAGGACTCCCTCAGTAGCCCCTGAACCAGGCTTCAATGGTGATGAGTTTGGCGTGCATATTGTCTTCGGCATTGCAAGGCGGGTTCCTCCTCCTAATAATTCATAGAAGATTGTGAACACCAGGATAGTGTCCGGCTCTGCAAAATAAATTCCACATACTACCATAGAGAGAATAATATTTGCACAAGTTCAATCTACTGACGTATTTCGTGGCGTGACGTCACACCACGACCAAGCCTTTACTCGAATCGTTTTTACTATACCACCTCAACGCGTTTAGCGAAGCGGTTTCCTTGGCACGTCTTGTCGAAGCAGAGATCGTGTCCCCTTATTCCGGGATTCTCATCAATACGGACATGGGTAACCCAACCGCGCCATTGATTGTGGCGCTTGGGAGATAAGCGAGTTTTACCGGGCTGGTGGGGGCGCATAGTTTAAATCGCCCATATATAAGGGATAAGGATCCACCTTTTTACCTCGCCTTCTTCCTCCTTTGCTTATCCATCTCCACTTTTCGAGCTCCAGCGCCCAAGTCCGCACATCTCACCTCAACCTTCTCCAACCATATGGAGGCGGGAGGCAAGTGGATGGCCTCCTCCATCACGGAGGGCACATCAAGAAGCTGCACAAGGCGGATATTTGTCCGCGATATCGCGCGATCGGCTCTGCGATGAGGGCAGCTCATCCCCACCCGGGCCCCATGAGAGGTGGTTTCCTTCCCCATTTCCTCCATGGACTGGGCTTCCCCTCCACCCTTTCGTCAGGGGCTCATGTTCTACTATGACCTGGATTTCCATGATCTGCCCCAATTTCATCCTCAACATTTGGCGTTTATCGTGGGTGTGAGAAACCTTCCTCTGCATCCAGCCCCACTTGACTTATGGCTAAAGACTTTTAATGTCAAGCCGAAGGTAGTGGGAGCAGCCGGAGAGTCTTGAGGCGCCATGGTGGGCAAGATGCCCAACGTCACCTGGCTCGAGGGCTCCTTCGTGGAAACCATTAAAGGGTGGCAATCGGGGTGGTTCTACGTCACCTAGCCGCGTGACCCCGAATGGGTAGCGGCCCCCAAATTCAGATCTGGCATCCCCACGCGGCTCACCTCCTGGAAAGAGAAGGGCCTGCTGTGGGGCGATTCGAAGAGCCGTTGGACTCCAATCTGTCTCCAAACCCCGGTGAACAAGAAGCTCAAGCTTGTCAGCGTAATCGAGGTCATGCTCATTCGCGGATTCTCCCGCCAACAGCGGGACTTCAACTTGTGGGAGTTTGATCCGGCACTGACACAGGACTTTGGCGGGCTCTTGACACTCGTATGAAGAGGCACGGAGGGTTTGTTCAAGGGCGCCGAGGCTCCGCATCCGCTATCGAATCGCGGATTCAGCTCGCAGCGTCCTTTGGCGAGTAAGCTATATTATCCTTTATGGGACACTTGCTTTTCATACTTTGACTCTATGGGATCTAAACTCCCAATACCTTTAATGAGCCTGGTAGAAGGCGTCGAGACAGGTTAAGCTGTCCGGCTCCCTTCCGAAGACCCAGCGGATGCTGTTTGACAAATCTCTGGTCCCGGCGCCTTACGTGGTGCCAAGAAGAAGGCCAAGAAGAAGGCCACGGGAACCGGAGGAGTTCGGCGCCGGTGTTATCGGTTCATCGTCCGATGACTCGAGGTGGACTCCTCCCACGAGCGAGGAGGAGAAGAAAGAGGCCTCTCCCGGCGGGGAGAGAAGAAGAGGAAGGCTTCCCCAACGGTGGAGGCCGAAGGGTCCAAAAAGGGAAGGACCCTTCCCCCGGACTGCTCCACCAACGCCGATGACGGCGATGAGGAGTGGCCCTCAAGGGCCAAACCCTCGGCGAGATCATAAGTGTCCGGACTCCTGAATAACTCATAATTTTTCTTTTCGTCGCATAGCGTTTTCTAACGGCGCATACAACCCTGTAGTCCGCCCAAGGACAATCTTCCCGCTTCATCGAGCGGGTCCTTGGGTTCGTCGGATGTGAATAGCACTTCACTTCCGACCGCCTCCTACCCCCGTGATGCAGACGACGCCGAGGTAGGGTCCTAGAAGGGGACCCGCCAGGAGGAGGAGGCCCCGGAGGTGCCGCAAGGCAACCTCCCGGACTTTGGGCCGAACTCCGCACCGGAACCTTGATGGTTCGAGTCCGTGAGTGGCCCTTAAAGAAGAAGGGCAAGACTGTGACACCGGCGGCTCCGCCCAACCGGGCGCCGGATAACTTCTTTGGGCGCTCAGCGGCACTTCCATCGACGAGAACACCGCACCGTCATGAGTGCGGTGATTGAAAAGTTCAGCTTCGCCAAAAGCGGGCTGACGAAACTCGCAGCAGACCTTCTAACGAGGCTTTGAGGTAAAATTTTTAAGATATGTAAAATAGTACCGCATAGACAGTAGCCCCTGATGCTCGGTTCGGTGTTCGAAAAGAAAAGCCGGACAAAGGATCTAAAAAGATATACGCAGGAGTCTAAAAAATATGTCAATGTGGGAATGCAGGCTGCGCTGCTGACCTCTGCCGCACTGACTGCGGAGGTCAATTCCTTGAAGCAGAGCCTCGAGCGGTCCGAGATCGAGCTCGGCCGTGCCAAGAAGCAGCTCGAGGACAAGGAAGGTGAGTAACACCTAATTAAAGTTGTACCTTATAGAAAAGGTTTTGGTTGCAAGAATAATGACAAGGATTACGTGGGTACTCTAGGGGCTACGAACGAGGTGGTGACCCTGAAGGAGGCAGTGTCCATGGCGAACGCAATGCGGCTGTGGAATGCGCCGAGCGAGAGAAGCAGGAGGCGCGGGTGGCGGAGGTACGGCAAGAGCTCTAGGCTCTCGTGGAAAAACACGAGAGTTTGGAGCGTGACTCGAAGACTCGAGAGTCCAAGCTTGCGTCGGCTCTTGAGAGTGCCAAAGCCGCTAAGGCCGAAGCCCAAAAGACCCTCTAGGAAATCGAGGCGGCAAAGAAGATAGAGGCGGGTAAGGCATTCTTCATGCAAAGCAAGCATGTAAAAGTGAATTACATTACTTACCGGTCGGAGCTCTCGGGGCGTTCGCGAGATCTACCCGTGGCGTGTCCGATCTGCCGCGTTCTATAGAGCCGAGGAGGGAGCTCGGCGGAGAAGGTGTTCGGTCTCGGTATCTTTGAGGCGGACATCCAGTGCCCCTAAGCGACCAGTGAAGCAGCTGGTCGAGCTCCTAAGGTGGCGAGCAGGCCATGAAGGGCCTCATAGTTGGTGTGGCCCAAAGAAGCCATGCACAGGAGCTACTTGATGCAGTGCGGTGGCTGGTGGGCCTTTGTCCATGGGTGGGCGTCATCAAGCACTCCACGCATTGAAGGTGCCGTCGGGCCTTGCCCGCTAAGGTGCTTTGGGGCAGGATGGACGCTGTGAAGCTTGTGACGGATGCGCCACCGCCGGGCAAGGAGTATCGCACGCCCAAGATGTATTATAAGGGTGTCCTGAAGGGTGCCCGCATTATTGCGGATGAATGCTCCAAAGATGTGATTTTTGAGTAGACTCGCGTTTTGTTATCCTGTGCGCTGAAAACTTTGTTCATATGCGCTAAGCAACACTTGTTAATTTAAAATATTACCTTCTGTGCGGCCGTTTATCAAATCGAGAGATGGCAAGTCGTTGGCTTCAGCCCCCATGCCACAGTCTTTGGGGTGTTCGGGATAAACTTGCGCTCTTGTTCCCATTTTGGGTCCTTCTAGGGAGGCGCTCAACACAATGAGCGAGGCAACCGGACTTATAATGCTTGAACACTCTCACTTAGCCATAGAATTCTATAATTTTAAATTTGGTGAAGCCCCTAGTGTTCGGAAGGCGAATTCGGGGCGCTATCACGCTGGGCGGACAAAGCCGGTTCTTAGCTCTAAGCGGCATAAGTCTTTAGGGACTCGAAAAACCTCTCGAACAGCGACCGGCTCTCGCCTTATCATGTGATCAGTTTTAGCTTTCTCCTCCGAGGTGCTCACCCAGCTCAAGCTGGGGCACAATCGCGATGGTTCTCCAGCCTACCTTAGCCGATATAGCGGGCGTAAGGTACCAAAACATGGGAGCCGGGCAAGCCCAACTATTGACCCAAGACATGATTCGGAGCCGATGCATATAATGCTATAAGTTCGGGGTGCCGCACTTGTGAAAGTGTTCGGACTTATCACACCATAATATGGGGAACTTAAGCCCCTGGTGTATTTAGCCGTACCAAAGTGTACGAGTGCAACATGTCATTAGTGAACACATGTATAAAAAAGGAATGCAATGGTAGGGCAAAAGTGATGCAATAAGCAAAGGGTGGGACTATTTAACATGTCCCCCTCCAGGGGTAGGCTGCGGAATGGTGTATAAAACAGGTATAATGCTCGTAATGGAGACCACCTGGATACTCGTCGTAGCTTTTCTGCTTCCCTGGCTGTTGTATCGTGAGTTCGGCGGGTCTACTGCCGGACAGGGCTTCTGGTAAACGGAGTCCTGAGGATAAGAAAAAAGAAGAAGAAAAAAGGGGGACACATTTGGGAGCCCCTGGTGTGGTTGAGCCGCACTCTGGGCCTGCCGTGGTCGTGCCCCTCCCCCTATGCCCATGGTATCTCTAGAGCGTAGTGATGTACGCGTAGTACTGGTCTTGGAATTTTGCGAGGGCTGGGGTTGGGGCCGCATTGCTACGCGTGCTCGGAATGTGCCAGGTGGTCTTGTTGTAGGTTACTCCGGGCACGCTTGACGGTGTCCGGTCGCTTAACGGCCGGACTCGAGAATTGCCTTAAGAGGCTGTGATGGATTCATGTACCTAGGGTAGGGTCATAGACCTGATCTAAGTACCCTACCCAAGGACACCCTTAGAAGAGATCACCTTCCAGTTGACCTACGAGGAACCTAGTCGACTGACTTGAAGGACTCGACCATGAAGACTCACTCGACCACCAGAAGGCCAAGAGGCACTCTGCACTGCAATGGTCTGTAATTAAGTAGACTTTATTGTAGTTAAGACACTTTATGTGGGGCGTTACCAGTAACACCCCAGACTTAATGTACCTTAAACCCTTCATTACGTGGGCCGGAAGGGGTCCTGGCGCACTCCATATAAGCCACCCCCCTCCACAGGCAGAAGGGTTCACACCCCTGTAACTCATATACACATAATCCACTCGACCGCCTCCAGGCTCCGAGACGTAGGGCTTTTACTTCCTCCGAGAAGGGCCTGAACTCGTACATCACTTGTGTTTACAACCTCTCCATAGCTAGGACCTTGCCTCTCCATACCTACCCCCCACTCTACTGTCAGACTTAGAACCACGATAGTTGGCGCCCACCGTGGGGCAGGTGTTTTAGCGATTTTTTGGAGAAGTTGCGATTCTTCCGAGTATATTCATCATGATGACTACTGGAGTTTTGGTCGAGGGGCGCGAGATCCGTCTCGGCGCTCTCACCTTCGTCGCCGATGACTCCGCCTGGCTCCAGGAGGCTCCACTCGACGTTGATGCGCTCCCCGTCCGCGGTGCGACGCATTTTCGCGCATGTGTCCACGACGTTTTACTGCGACAACCGTCGACTCCCCTATCGGTCACCCTTCCGGTCTCCCACCAGCGCAAGCACTCTGGTCGGTCGAGGCTCCAGCGGTGGGTGAAGCACGCGGTGGCTCGCCAGACGGCCACCGCCCAAGTTGCGGCAATCGAGCCCGACGAATCTCTCTGGCCTATTCGATCGTCGACGGCTCGTAGAGACTGCATCGAATGCGATAGCGATGATCCGCGGCGGAAATCGATGGTCAGCGGACCTCGCGGTCCCCGGCCGCCCATGAGGGCGGGGTAGGCGGCGGAGACGACCCCGCACGAGACCATGAAGAGTACCAGCCTGAGCCACTCGACTCTCTGCAAAGAGAGGAACTTCGCCGCAGGAACATGGATGCCCTACATACTCCTATCGCAGGAGAAACCCCCGAGGCTCGCGCCTTGGAGGAGGCACGTTGGCCAATTTGGCGAGCAGCTCGTTGGAGAATCTTCGGCGGCCGCGGCAACGAAGTTCCCGCGCCAATCAGCGTCAACTCTTCCCGCCGACTCGGTATACGAACCCCAATCCAGAATTTAGCAGTGCGACCCGTATAGCGAGTCCATCCAGCCCTCTCGGTCGAAGTGGCAGAGGCTTGATGCAGATCAAAGATTTGCTCCGGGCGGCAGGACACGAGAATTCAGCCGTGTTGCGTTCGCAGCAAAATTCCTGATCGATTAAATCGCTGCGAATCACGGTTCGATCGACTCACGATCCCAGATCGCCTCCGCGGCGTGAAGAAGCGCGAATCGGCGAGACCGAGACGGAGACCGACACGACCGAGATGATGGCGTCGAGTGCCCACTTCCCCCGAGGGGTGGGTCTTACGCTCCTCGGCAGCAAGATGACAGGCGTCAGCTCAGTGTGGGGCGAAGAGCTCCAGTCGACCCCAGGGAACCAGGTTTCGATGTGCGATCCATTGTCGTGCAAGGCTTAGTCGACCGGAATAGAGCCCATCGGGGTGGACCCGACAGAGATCGCCCTGGCGATCGAGTGCATGTTTACGGTCGAGAATGTTTCAGCAGGGCTATCAGAGCCACAGTGATCCCCCCCAATTTCAGGTTGGCAACAGGAGTCAGCAAGTTCATTGGTGAGTATAAGCCTGAAACTTGGCTTGAGGACTACCGAGTGGCGGTTCAGATTGGTGGTGGAAATGACGAAGTGGCCATGAAGCATTTGCCCCTCATGTTGGAAGGTTCTGCCAGAGCGTGGTTGAATCAGTTACCTCCTAGCAGCATCTACACTTGGGAAGATCTGTCCCGAGTGTTCGTCAGAACATTTGAAGGAACTTGCAAGCGACCGGCTGGATTGACGGAGCTGCAAGTCTGTGTGCAGAAGACCAATGAGACTCTCAAAGAGTATATTCAGAGATGGATCACTTTGCACCATACTGTGGAGAATGTGTCTGATCATTAGGCAGTCTGGCCTTCAAGGATGGCGTCAAGAACAGAGAATTGAGTTTGAAATTTGGTCGAACCGGAGACATGACCCTGAGTCGGATGATGGAGATTGCTACCAAAACGCATGTGGCGAAGAAGAAGACCGACTCGAAGCGGCAAGTACAAGCGAGTCGATCGGAGAAGGAAACACCGATCGGAAGCGAAGCGGAAGGCTGAACCAGCAGCTCTGGAGAGGCTCGGCCGTGACTCGAGGAAAGTTCAAAGGAAACCTAAAGGATCCTGGAACCCTAAGAAGGTGAAGGATAAAGAAGGAAACGACGTGATGGATATGTCGTGTCACATCCACACGAAGAAAGATGAAGAGGGCAATATCATTTACCCAAAGCATACCACTCGCCAATGTCGACTCCTGATCCAGCAGTTTCAAGGAAAATAGTCTAAGGACAAGGAGAAGGAGTCGGACAAGGCTGAAGACAAGGAGGACAGTGAGGAAGGATATCCGCATGTCAACTCCACTCTGATGATCTTCGCAGATGTGGAAAGCAAGAGCCGACTGAAGGTCATTAATCGTGAGGTGAACATGGTTGCCCAGCAAAACCAAGTTATCGAGATGGTCCCAAACACCCATCACATTCGACCAATCGATCACCCGACTCATATTGCCACCACAGGAGGCAAGCTTTGGTGGTCGATCCGGTTGTCGAAGGCACTCGATCGACAAAGGTCTTGATGGGCGGTGGTAGTGGGCTGAACTTGTTGTATCTGAACACTGCTTGAAAGGAATGGGCATTCGATGTCGGTGAGACCCGATAACATGAGCTTTCATGGAGTTATACCGGAAAGAAAGCCGAGTCACTCGGCCAAATAGCTCTGGGCGTGGTGTTTGGTGATTCAAAACATTTTCGCAAGGAAAAGTTGGCGTTTGAGGTCGTGGATTTTCTGAGTGCGTACCAAGCCATTTTGGGGAGACCAGCTTATGCACGGTTCATGGCTCGACCATGTTACGTGTACCTCAAACTGAAGATGCCCGGCCCCAAAGGAGTGATCACGGTCACCGGTGATCGGAAAAAGGCCGAAGAATGCTTTCAGAAGGGCTCGAAGATTGCGATTCCCGGTGACAGCGGTCGAGTTTGAAGAGTATAAGCAAAGCGCAGATCCGAGTGATTTGCTGCGATCCAAGAAACCCGCCACAGAATCGCATTTGATCGTCCGGTGAGGCGAAGCCTGTCCACATTCACCCGACCGACCCCAATGCAGCCCGACCCACATCTCCACAACACTCGACCGAAATAGGAAGAAGCGCTCATCCGGTTCCTCCGTGAGAGCTGGGACATTTCGCATGGAAGCCAACCGACATGCCGGTGTTCGAGGGACTGGTGAGCATCATCTTAGAGTCGACTCATCAGCAAAGCCGGTTAAAGAGCATCTTGACGGTCCGCCGTCCGTAAAGAAAGGCTATTGGTGAAGAAGTGGCTCGACTGTTGGCGGCAGGATTTATCCGAGAGATATACCACTCCGAGTGGCTTGCTAATGTCGTCATGGTTCCTAAGAAGGACAAATCGCTCCGAATGTGCATTGATTTCAAGCACATCAATCGGGATCATTTTCCTCTCCCTTGCATAGATCAAATTGTTGACTCGACCGCGGGATGCGAGAGATTGTCTTTTCTAGACGCATATTTGGGTATCATCGGATCCGTGCTGTATGGACCCGATGAGATAAAACAGCTTTCATCACTCCATTCGGTGCTACGCTATATCACCATGCCATTCGGCCTCAAGAATGCGGAGCCACATTTATGCGAATGATTGAAGTGTACGCTCACTCAAATTAGTCGGAATGTGGGCGTATATGGATGATATCGTCGTCAAGTCACGAAAAGGTTCCGACCTGCTCGCGTGACCTCGCGAAACATTTGCCAACCTCGGAAGGTATGATATCAAGCTCAATCCATCAAAGTGCACATTCGGAGTTCTGGTGGAAAGTTACTCGGTTTTTCGTTTCGGCGAGGATCGATGATAATCCAGAGAAGATCGGCACTATTCTCCGAATGAAGCATACTGCGAGTGCATGATGTCGAAGCTTCTTGGATGCTTGGCGCATTAAGTCGATTCATCTCACGACTTGGTGAAAAGGCATTGCCTCTTTACCGGTGATGAAGAAAGCGGACAAGTTCGAGTGGACTCGAAGCGATGCAGCGTTTGCGAGCTAAAAGCTCGCTCTCCACCCAGCCGGTGCTTGCTGCTCCAATCAGCAAAGAGCCTCTGTTGCTTTATATCGCAGCCACAGGACAAGTCGTCGATCTGATTGCTTACGGTCGGCGGGAAGAAGAAGGAAAAGCCTTCAAAGTTCAGCGCCCGATGTATTATTTGTCGAAGTCTTGACTCCATCCAGCGAGATATCCTCATTATCGAAGCCTTTGTATGGAATATACATGACCACGAAGAAGGTTGCTCATTATTTCTCGATCATTCCATCACGATCGTCGTGACGCTCCACTATCGAGATTTTGCACTGTGAGAGATGCAAGCTGGTCGAGTGGCGAAATGGGCGATTGAACTTCTTCCCTTGATATCAAGTTTGAGGCAAAAAAGCCATTAAGTCGAGCAATAGCAGATTTCCTCGCCGAGTGGATTGAGCAGCGACAACCGGTGAAGTTCACTCGGACATTGGACCATGTTCTTTGATGGCTCTAAGATGTTGAATGGTTCGGTCTTTGGGGTTGTCTGGTTTCCCCGGAGGAGATAAGCTCAGATATGTGCTCCAAATTCACTTTGATTCCTCCAACGGTGAGGCGAGTATGAGGCCCTCTTATACGGATAGCATGGCCATCTCACTCGGCGTCCGTCGCGCTGATGGTCTATGGCGATTGAAGTGGTCGACCAAGTGATGAAGGGGTGGGGCGTGAGAAGCCCAGCCATGATTTGGATCTTGCAATGCAGATGAGGAAGCTGGAAAAAGAAGTTTGATGGGTTAGAGCTCCATCACATACCCCAACTGAAAAATCGAAGCGAGATGATCTGGCAAAGATAGGTTCCAAGAGAAGCCATTCAGTGGTGTGTTCTTGGAGCATATACACACTCCGTCAGTCAAAGAAGATCCTTTCACCGAAGAAGCTCTACAGCCCAAGAGTGCCACAGATCCGACTGAGGTTGAAGTCCCAGCAGTGGTCGACTTGGTCATGGAGATCTTGGTAGTCACACCCGACTGGACAATTCCCTATATCGCGTATATCCTAAGAAAAGAGCTCCCAGAGGATGAGGAAGAGGCTCGACAGATCGTCCGTCGATCCTAGGCCTTTACCGTTATCAAAGGACAGTTGTATAGAGAGAGCGCGACTGGAGTTGGTCAAAAGTGCATAACGCCGGAGGAAGGCCGAATCATTCTCAATGATATCCACTCGGGGACCTGTGGTCATCATGCGTCCTCTCGGACCATCGTGGCCAAAGCATACCGAGCCGGATTTTACTGCCCAAAGGCGAATGAGATGGCAAAGGAAATAGTGGACAAGTGCGAAGGATGTCAGTTCTACTCAAATATGTCACACAAGCCTGCGTCAGCTCTGAAGACCATTCCACTCGTCTGGCCTTTCGCGGTATGGGGGTTGGACATGGTCGGTCCTTTGAGAACAGGTCGAAGTGGCTTCACGCATGTCTTGGTGGCGATCGACAAGTTCACCAAGTGGATTGAGGCTAAACCAATCAAGAACCTTGGCGCGATCTTGTTGTGAGCTTCATCGAGGCGATATTCAGATATGGAGTCCCACAGCATCATTACAGATAATGGGTGAACTTTGATTCGGAAGAATTCAGGATTTCTGCAACTCTCAAGGCACACGAGTCGACTACGCTTGAGAGCCCATCCATGATCGAATGGACAAGCGAGCGAGCCAATAGCCTGATCCTCAAAGTTGAAACCCGGTGATCGTGATCTCAAGCATGCGGCTGGAGCGTGGGTCGACGAACTTCCCTCGGTGCTTTGGGGACTGCGGACCACACCTAATCGGTCATTGGAAGAACTCCATTCGTCTTGGTCTCTGAGCTGAAGCAGTCTTGCCGAGTGATCTTCTCCACAATGCTCCTCGAGTTGAACTCTACACAAGCGAAGCTGAACAAGCGCGGCGGGGCCTTGATCGACCTTTTAGAGGAAGAAAGGAGATGGCTCGATCCGATCGACCATCTACCAATAAGACTTGCGTCGTTTCCACGCCGGAAATGTGAGGGTCGAGCCTTCCGGGAAGGGATTTAGTTCTCGAGTGGATCGGAAGAAACAACACAAGCTTGCTCCTTCTTGGGAAGGACCCTTCATTGTCACCAAAGTTCTCCTGGCAGGCGTACCATCTTTACAACGTCGAACATAATATCGGCGAGCCCCGAGCTTGGCAGCGGAACTACTCCGCCCATTTTACATAAGTTTATCACTTTCGGATGAGTTGTAATAAAGTATACGTAGTTCATGGATTTCAAAATAATAGTGTCATAATTCCTCCATAATTTTTGTCACTTTTTATTTGTCCAATAAAATTTTCCCCTCAGTGGGTGACTTAGCTGCGAATCCGTTTCGCCTAAGTTTGTAAAAATCCTTACCGGGTGGTGAGCCAGACTCCCACTTGGAGGCTTAGCTGCGAATCCGTTTCGCCTAAGATTAAATCCTACCGAGTGGTAAGCCAGACTTCCACTCGGAGGCTTAGCCGCGAATCCGTTTCGCCTAAGTTATAAAAATCCTACCGAGTGGTAAGCCAGACTTCCACTCGGAGGCTTAGCTGCAGTCCAAGTACTCGCCTAAGATATAAAAATCCTACCGAGTGACAAGCCAGACTTCCACTCGGAGGCTTAGCTGCAGTCCAAGTACTCGCCTAAGATATAAAAATCCTACCGAGTGATAAGCCAGACTTCCACTCGGAGGCTTAGCTGCAGTCCAAGTACTCGCCTAAGTTATAAAATCCTACCGAGTGGTAAGCCAGACTTCCACTCGGGGGGCTTAGCTGTAGTTTAGATACTCGCCTAAGTACAATGTGCGCTCGCAAGGAGGACGAGGTACAGGTCGACTGCGACCCTGTCCTCTGAGCTATGCTACAAATACAATGTGCGCTCGTGAGGAGGACAAGGCGCAGGTCGACTGTGACTCTCTCCTCTGAGCTACGCCATAAGTACAATGTGCGCTCGTGA
Organism: Aegilops speltoides; assembly: GCA_021437245.1. Lineage (NCBI taxonomy): Eukaryota > Viridiplantae > Streptophyta > Magnoliopsida > Poales > Poaceae > Aegilops > Aegilops speltoides. The sequence continues at coordinate 77,511,038 of CM038141.1, forward strand.
GGAGGACGAAGTGCAGGTCGACTGCGACCCTCTCCTCTGAGCTACGCCATAAGTACAATGTGCGCTCGTAAGGAGGACGAGGTGCAGGTCGACTGCGACCCTCTCCTCTGAGCTTTGCCACAAGTACAACGTGAAAATCCTACCGGGTGAAAAGCAAACCTCTCACTCGGGGGCTTAGCTGCAGCCCAGTGCTCGCCTAAGATATAAAAATCCTACAGTGAAGAGCAAACCTCTCACTCGGGGCTTAGCTGCAGCCAGTGCTGCGCCTAAGATATAAAAATCATACCAGTGAAGAGCAAACCTCTCACTCGGGGCTTAGCTGCAGCCAGTGCTGCGCCTAAGATATAAAAATCCTACCGAGTGAAGAGCAAACCTCTCACTCGGGGCTTAAGCTGCAGCCAGTGCTCGCCTAAGATATAAAAATCCTACCGAGTGAAGAGCAAACCTCTCACTCGGGGCTTAGCTGCAGCCAGTGCTCGCCTAAGATATAAAAATCCTACCGAGTGAAGAGCAAACCTCTCACTCGGGGCTTAGCTGCAGCCAGTGCTGCGCCTAAGATATAAAAATCCTACTACAGTGAAGAGCAAACCTCTCACTCGGAGGCTTAAGCTGCAGCCAGTAGCTCGCCTAAGTGGATTAAGGAATAAGTCATTGCAGTGGCGTCTTGCTTTGAACCTGCAAAAGACATTTCGAGCCAAAAGCAATCATATTCAAACATCAAATCCAAGTTCGGATCGATACTTAAAGGAACCGAAAGTGCTCAGGCACTAAGCCTGTTAAGGTTTATCGGTTACAACTCCACTCGGCATACCGAGGCAAATTTAAGTGTCGAGCTTAAAAGAAGTTTTTTACCCCTCCTGTGGAGGGCTGAAAGGTGCAACGAACTCTTCAAGGTCGATTCCGTCTGCGATCCGAGTGGCAGCAGCCATGAAGGTTTCCATGAAGGACCTGAAGTCGTGTTTCTTGGTGTTGGCCACCCGGAGAGCCGCCAACTTGTCTTCTCGCGCATCTTTGCAGTGGACTCGGGCCAGACACAGAGCAACATATGCACCGCACCGAGCCAAGGACTTTTTCCACTCCTGCACTCGACCAGGGACCGTGTTCAGGCGAGCCATCAGCGACTCGAGGTCGTTCTGGAGTGTCTCCCTGGGCCAGAGCGTTGAGTCGATGCGGGATGTGGCGACCTGCAGCCTTGCAAGATAGTCCACGACAGCTGCAACACGGGACTCCAGTCGGAAAACATTCATGGCAACTTCATCGTTCACCGGAGAATTGACGGGGTCAAGGTTTGGTTCCAGCCGGCTGGTCTCTTCTTCAAAGTTTTGACAAAACTCTACAAGGACAATCACCGAGTCAAGGCAATGGTCGAATGGAAAAATCATAGTTGAAAATGATTGTGGCGTAAAGGTTACCTTCAAGCATAAGGAACAACTTCTTGGCAAGTCCACTCGGGAAGGCCTCGGATCATTTTCTTCGATCAGTGGCTGACTTTGTCGGTCGGGGCAGCTTTGTCGATTTTCGGTCGGTGACTTCCTTGTTAGCAATCCAAGAGCAGCTTTCAGATTAGTATTTTCTTCTTGAGCTTGGTGGTGAAGCTAACTTCTCATCGACAAGCTTGGTCTTCTCAGCTAGCTCAAGGTCTTTTTCTTACGGGCCTCCTTCACCTTGCACGCAAGTCACAACAAGGTCAGGTTTTGAAACAAATGAAGGGAAAAAGGAGTCGTCGAGGTCTCCTTGAACATACCTTTGGTCTCCTCCTTACGCCTTCGTCATATTCTCCTGAAGCAGCTTGAGATCCGATTCGAGCTGAATGTGCTTGTGCTCCGGCTTCGGTATAACGAGCACGCAAGGTCCAGGATTTCTGCGAAGAACCAATCGACAAAATATCAAAGATAATTCACTTCCGAGTGGATAAGAGAAAATCATGCGTTTCTAAGAATACGGCCGAATACAAACATTCGACCGTAGTCTCGGGACTACACCGGTGGGTGCACTCAGCGTGCCCCCACTAGTTCTATTAAAACAGTCGACCGATCGACCCAAAAAAAACGCTCAAGGCGTATTCTTGATTGTAATCAGCGCAGCGATCGACCACGATCTCGGGGACTACACCGGTGGGTGCACTCAGCGTGCCCCACGGTTTGGGAAAGACTTTACTTATAAAGCCTAAGGCCGATTGCCCGGTGATCGACCTTATATGGGGACTACACCCGGCGGGTGCACTCAGCGTGCCCCGCTAACACGGAGTTTTAATCGACACATCCGGTGGGTGATTCTGTGGATTCGGAAAGAAAAGTTTTGATAGCATATCCTATGAGAACAAGCGATGGTCGTGACACGAACATTGCTTTGAAGGGCGGAGCTGGCGTCATAAGCTGCTGGCTCGCATCCGGATGGTCTTCACTGCTCCATCATGATCCCCACTTGGCGTATCGCTTCCTTAGCAGCAACCGGCTTGGTCCTCCGGGGCGTGGTGTGTCGTGTAGAGAAGGTTGTGCGGCACTTTCGGCGAAGCGGGATAAGCACTCGTCAGCGGCACGCGAAAGACACGGTGTGTTGAGTGGTGTTCTCCTCCTCCACGACCCGAGTCTCGGCGCCGTCATCTGGGCCACCACGCCGCAGACGCTTTCCTGCTCCTCCCGTGCCCGGTGGTTCCTCATCTTCATCATCATCGGGAAGAGTGATGCGACATTGGATGGAGCTCTGAGAAAAGAATCGAATTAGAGATCATGAGTCAATCGACTAAAGCGGAATTAAGAGTATAGACCAGGGTTTGAGGTTGCTCGTCCTCCATCTCATGGTCGTCAGCCTGGCTGAGGTCTCGAAGTAGCAACTTTGCAATTCCACGAATCGATCGACTAACTCAAGCGTCGACGAGAGATAAAAGTTCGCACAAAACAAGAAGACTTAAGCAGCATGATTACCACGATATGGTGGGGATGGACACCTTCATCTTGGCAGGAGCTTGGTCGGCTTTGGCGGGGCATACAGGCTGCTTTGCGCCTTTTTAGTCGGCGCCGGAGAAGTGGTCGAGGCGCTTGGTCGATAGCATAGCGATCGCAACCCCTTGCCACGTTCGATCGCGAGGTCATGGACAAGCCATTTGCCTTTACGGAGCGGTGGTGCGACCACCTCCTCCTCCTCTTCTTCGTCCTCCTCATCGTCATCATCATCATCATCATCCTCGGTGACATCCGAGTCCCTCCTCTGGCTCGCGCCCCCTTCGCTTCTCCCTCTTGATCGAACTGTGCTCCATTGGGTATCAGTACATCTCGGTGAGGGCACGATAGACATCAAGACAAAGCTCAATCGACCGATTTGCGGAGCAAACAGAAATAAATATGACAAGAATACAATGGAAGGTAGAGCAAACATACCTTATGCAGAGCACGCTGTGATGGTCGAGTGGAGGAATCATACGGATCCACGGGATTATCCTTGTTCGCGATGACATGACCATCCACCTTTCCACCGTGGCGTCGTCGACTGCTTCCGGGTGGATCTGAGTCTCGTCTTCAGTTCCGCTGTACAACCACATGCAATGGCTCCGGAACTGAAGAGGCTAGATACGCCGCCTAAGAAAAACCTCCAAATGGTCCATGCCAGTTACTCCGTCTCGGACCAACTGAACTACGCGCTCCATCAGCATCTTCACGTCGGCTTTCTCCTCCCGAATCACCTTCAGAGAGGAGGGCTTGTTCACTCGGTCCATGGTGAATTGAGGGAGTCCACTCGACTGCCCCGGCGTCGGCTCATTCCGGCAGTAGAACCAGGTCGACTACCAGCCTGTGACCGACTCGGGAAACGTCATGGCTGGGAAGGTGCTCTTGTTCCTCACCTGGATCCCCAGGCCTCCACACATTTGGACAACTTGGGTTTTTTCATCGCCTGGGCTCGCCTTCTTCAAGGTATGAGAGCGACACGTGAATATGTGCTTGAACAAGCCCCAGTGCGGTCGACAGCCCAGAAAATTCTCACACATGGATACAAAGCGCAGCAAGATAGGCGATAGAATTGGGGTGAAGTGGTGGAGTTGGGCTCCAAGAAGTTCAAAAACCACGGAAGAAAACACTCGGTGGCAAAGAAAATCCATGATCGACATGGGTGGCGAAGCACGCACTCACCCTCTTCCACTTGGGGCTGCCACTCTTTCCCGGAAGCCTTGCGGCACCGTGGGGATCAGCCCGTCGTTAGCCATGTCGAGGAGATCCGTCTCCGTGATGGTTGACGGATCAATCTCCTGGACCCAGCCTTTGGCGAGCAAGATCTGAGCGAAGACCCGCTGCGGTGGTGGATCTCCCTTCGCCTTCTCCGTCGCCGGCGCTTTCTTGTAGCGTTCGGCGCTGCCGTCTTCTCCTTGACCATGGCTGCGGTGAGATCGCGAAGAGAAGTTGTCTTGGCGAGAGCGAAGCGCGTTAGGCGGAGCGAGGAGAAGCGGGGAAATGCTTGGGAACTGTTCAAAACCCTCACGGGCATTTATAAGATCCCTTCGAGTGGATGACAAGTGGGCCCGGTCGATCTAATCATATCCGAAACATTCTTGTGGACGCGATACGTGGCGAAAAAAGCAGCGCGGGATCGAGGCGTCTATGCCCTATCCCATCCGATCGCTGCGGTCCGCCCCGCTTCGCGCGCTTCCCCAAATTTCATATCCCGCAGAATCCGCGAAACGGCAGATCGGTCTGTCAGACGCGGGATTTCTTGCGATCCGTCGCTCGAAAATCGACAAAGTCCAAAAGGTCACTCGACGAAAGAAAAGAATGGATCGAGTCGACTGAAGAAAAGTCGCTCACTATCAACAAAGAGATTCTTAATCCAAAACAACGCATGACCAGTATGCAAAAGTCAATTGGAAACTGCATCAACTCCTTCCTCACTCAAGCCTCAATCCATTCGGGGGCTAATGATGGATTCATGTACCTAGGGTAGGGTCATAGACCTGATCTAAGTACCCTACCCAAGGACACCCTTAGAAGAGATCACCTTCCAGTCGACCTACGAGGAACCCACTCGTGACTTGAAGGACTCGACCATGAAGACTCACTCGACCACCGAAGGCCAAGAGGCACTCTGCCTTTCTGTGATCTGTAATTAAGTAGACTTTATTGTAGTTAAGACACTTTATGTGGGCGTTACGATGCGCCCAGACTTAATGTACCTTAAACCCTTCATTACGTGGGCCGGCAGGGGTCCTGGCGCACTCCATATAAGCCACCCCCCTCCACAGGCAGAAGGGCTCGCACCCCTGTAACTCATATACACATAATCCACTCGACCACCTCCGGGCTCCGAGACGTAGGGCTTTTACTTCCTCCAAGAAGGGCCTGAACTCGTACATCGCTTGCGTTTACAACCTCTCCATAGCTAGGACCTTGCCTCTCCATACCTACCCCCACTCTACTGTTAGACTTAGAACCACGACAGGCTGCTCTGCACTTCCGCCGCGAGAGCCGCCGTATGCTCCTCCATTCGGAGAGAGCGTTTAGTGTTTCCGTTGACCGTGATGACTCCTCGAGGACCTGGCATCTTGAGCTTGAGGTATGCGTAGTGCGGCACTGCATTGAACTTTGCGAATGCGGTTCGTTCGAGCAGTGCATGATAGCCGCTGCGGAACGGGACTATGTCGAAGATTAACTCCTCGCTTCGGAAGTTATCCGGGGATCCAAAGACCACTTGAAGTGTATGGCGAGCTCGCATCAGTTGGCCTCTACACTGGTATGGCGCCTTTGAAGGTCGTCTTTGTGGGTTTAATCCTTGAGGGTCTATGCCCATCTTGCTGCTGTATCTCGATAAAGCGAGGTTGATTTGCTGCCGCCGTCCATCGGGACTCTAGTCGAGTGAAATCCGTCGGCGATTGGGTCTAGAACCAATGCGGCAAATCCGCCATGGCGGATGATGGTGGGGTGGTCCCTTCGATCAAAAGTGATCGGGCAGGAGGACCATGGATTGAACTTTGGGGCGACTGGCTCCATCAGCGTATCGTCCACTGGCGCGTACTTCCGCTCCCTTTTGGGTATGTGGGTTGCGTACATCATGTTCACCGTCCGCACTTGTGGGGGAAACCATACATCCTCTATTGTTCGGCTGCGGGTCTCTTCCCGTCATCGCTATGCAGCCTTGTCATTGTTTTCGACAATTAACTTGCTGCTGTGAATACCCAACAATCCCTATTGGTGTGATTAGCTGGCTTTTGAGTGCCGTGTATCGCACGCAGCGGTCGAGTATTCGGTCCAAATTGGGCGGACCGGGGTAGTTCTTTTGAATGGCTTTTCCGCGACGGGTTTGGAGCCTCTGAATCCAGCGTTGACCTCCGTATCTTGATATTATCGCCGTTAACGGCGCTTGTGCTATTGCGGCGTGACCTGCCATTCTGTCCTTGATATACGGACTACGGACTTTTGGTGAGGTTATTCTGCGGGATAGCCAGCTGTCCTCTCCCGCCTGAAGCGGGTCATGAGTGATGTGAGGGCTGCCATTGATTTGGCTTTTCCTGTCCTAGGTGCGGGCAAGCCACTAAATCACGGATGTTGTGTTTCAAGGCTGCAAGGGCCTCTGCATCCGGACGATCGATGATTTGATTTTCTTGGTTAGAACCATGTCCGAATTATGCGGCTGATTAAATCGGCTGCTGAATTATGTGGCTTAGGTCATCAACGTCTGGTGGTCGCACATATGTGCCCTGGAAGTTATCAAGGAATGCGGCTTCCAGGTCCTCCCAACACCCAATTGATTCTGCTGGCAAGATGTTAAGCCAATGCCGAGCTGGGCCTTTAAGCTTGAGTGGGAGGTATTTGATGGCGTGAAGATCATCCCCGCGGGCCATGTGGATATGAAGGAGATAGTCTTTGATCCAAACCGCGGGGTCTGTTGTGCCATCGTATGATTCAATGTTCACGGGTTTGAACCCTTCGGGGATTTGGTGATCCATTACTTCATCTATGAAGCATAGTGGGTCTGCGGCGCCTCTGTATTGGGCTATATCACGACGTAGCTCAAGCGAGCTTTGTCTACTATGTTCGGCCCAGCCGGAATTTCTGTATCCGGCGCGATGGTCGTCGCGTATCATGGGGCGCCCACGCGATCCGTAGATCGATCTTGATTGTCTTGCCTTATCATCCAATATGTTTTGCAAGTCCGGCGCATTCCCCTGTGGCTTTGTACTTTTTGAGCAATGTCGGGGTACGGCTTTAGTGGAGGGCCTAGAGGCCTCTCTGTCGCGGCCACGATGTGGCCGGTCGGCCATATTATGCGCTGGTGATGTAGGTTTATATGCTTCCTCCTCTAATCGGGGCAGCAACTTGCGTTTGGGGTAGTTTTTGGAGGGGCGTTCGAGTTCGTACTCTTCGGCTGCAAGGACTTCGGTCCTTCTGTCGGCTAGCAAATCTTGATCAGCTCTAAGCTGTTGCTGCTTTTTCTTGAGGCTGCTTGCCATGGCCATGAGCCTGCGTTTAAAACGCTCTTGTTCGACGGGATCCTCGAGGCACAGCGAATTAAATCGTCGTCGAGGCTTGCCTCGTCTCCGGAGGAGGCATATAATTATCGTCCTCTACCTCTTTATGCGCCGCTCTCTCATGAGGCTGGCTTCTCCATCCTCTGTGCTGAATCTTCTTTGGAGGGTTGTTTCGGCCTTTGTTAGGGGTGTTATTGTCTCCGGTGCCGGAATCTCCATTCTTGCTTTGGCGGGATTTAGATCGGCGCCGCTGATGCCGGCGCTTAGGCTGTTTCTTGGAGGGGTCATCCTCCGCTGTTCCATCGCCGTTCCCATCCTTTGGGATGTCCACCATGTATATGTCGTATGACGAGGTGGCTTTCCAGTGTCCTGTAGGCGCTGGTTCTTGGTCGTCTTCGGCATCGTCGTCCATACCGTCGATGTCTTCGGAGTCGAAATCTAGCATGTCGGTTAAGTCATCGATAGTGGCTACGAAGTGGGTGGTGGGTGGGCTTTGAATTTCTCCATCGTCCGCATCCCAACCGTCCTGACCGTAATCCGGCCAGGGCTCTCCAGATAAAGAGAGGTACCTTAGCGAATTCAGGATGTCGCCAAAAGTAGAGTGCTGAAAGATGTCCGCAGCGGTGAACTCCATGATCGGCGCCCAATCAGATTCGATTGGTAGAGGCGGGCGGCGGTGAGTCGGCGAGTCCGGCACCTCGAGTCTAAGCTTTGCAAGGGACAGGCTCGGTATTGGCTCTATCGCCAGAGAAGTGGCAGCCCGGCGGTGTCTAGCCACCCATCCTCGTCGGCGCGATCGGCTCGAGTTAAGGGTGGAGCAGACTCTCGTCTTGACCTCGAGGCCTTTGTCCGGCAGCAGAGCTAAATCATGCCTATCGTGTGGTCTGGTGGCGGCTTATTGTGGCTCGAATCCGTCGAAGATCAAGTCTCCGCGGATGTCGGCCGTATAGTTCAAACTTCAAATCGACTGATGGCGGGGCATAGCTTCGATCTGCTCCGGATGGCCAGCGAATTAGCCCGATGCAAAGCCGCCAAATCGAAGATCTGTCCGGGAGAAAAGTTTCGCCCGGACGCGTCGTTATTGATGATCGAAAGAGCCATCGGGCCTATGAGCGACGACACAGAGGAACTCTCAATGAAAGCACCAATGTCGGTGTCAAAACCGGCAGATCTCGGGTAGGGGGTCCCGAACTGTGCGTCTAGGCGGATGGTAATAGGAGACAAGGGACACGATGTTTGAACCCAGGTTCGGGCCCTCTCGATGGAGGTAAAACCCTACTCCTGCTTGATTGATATTGATGATATGGGTAGTACAAGAGTGGATCTACCACGAGATCAAGGAGGCTAAACCCTAGAAGCTAGCCTATGGTATGATTGTTGTTCGTCCTACGGACTAAAACCCTCCGGTTTATATAGACACCGGAGAGGGCTAGGGTTACACAGAGCCGGTTACAATGGTAGGAGATCTACATATCCGTATCGCCAAGCTTGCCTTCCACACCAAGGAAAGTCCCATCCGGACATGGGACGAAGTCTTCAATCTTGTATCTTCATAGTCTTGTAGTCCGGCCAATGATGATAGTTCGGCTATCCGGACACCCCCTAGTCCAGGACTCCCTCAAGGACCGTCACGCCGGATACACTAACAAATCCGGCCGGACCGAATACAATGTAGCCCGGCACAGAGGCGCCACACGCCCCCTATGCTTCACTGATGAAGTAATGGATCATGAATTCCCAGAAGGGTTTAAACCCGTGAACATCGAATCATATGCTGGTTCTACAGACCCCGCGGTATGGATAGAAGATTTTTTCCTCCATATTCACATGGCCCGCGGAGATGATCTACACGCGATCAAGTGCCTCATACTAAAACTCAAGGGACCGGCTCGGCATTGGCTGAATAGCTTGCCGACAATCTCCATCGGGAGTTGGGAAAATCTGGCAGACGCATTCCTTGACAACTTCCAGGGAACCTATGTGCGTCCACCGGATGCTGATGATCTAAGTCACATAACCAAACAGCCCGGAGAGTCACCCAGAAAATTTTGGACCCAGTTCCTAACTAAAAATAACCAAATTGTCGACTGTCCAGATGCAGAAGCCCTAGCGGCCTTTAAGCATAACATCCGTGACGAGTGGCTTGCCCGACATCATGGCCAAGAAAAGCCAAAGTCTATGGCAGCCCTCACAACACTCATGACCCGCTTTTGTGCGGGCGAGGATAGCTGGTTGGCTCGTAGCAACAACACATCAAGCAATCCTGGCACATCAAAAGCCAAGGATGGCAACGACAAACCACGGCGCAACAAACACAAGCACCGCAAAAACGGTGATAGTGCCGAAGACATGTCAGTCAATGCTGGATTCTGTGGATCTAAGTCTGGTCAGCGGAAAGGGGCATTCAACAAAAAAATTCAGGCCCATCCAGTTTGGACCGGATACTCGACCGTCCATGCCAAATCCATGGCACCCCAGGAACACCAGCCAATCATATAAATAGAGAATACTGTGTCTTCAAACAAGCAGGCAGATCATATGCCGAAAACAAGGGGATAGGGTCTCAAAGCGATGATGACGATGAGGAGCCCCGATCACCGAATGCAGGAGGACAGAAGAAATTCACTCCCCAGGTGAAAACGGTGAATATGATATACGCAAGCCACATTCCCAAGTGGAGGCGTGCACTAAGGGACGACTATGCGATGGAGCCAGTCGACCCAAAGTTTAACCTATGGTCCTCTTGCCTGATCACATACGATCGCAGGGACCATCCTACCAGTATCCGTCATGGCAGTTCGGCCGCACTGGTCCTTGACCCCATCATCGACGGGTTTCACCTCACACGAGTCCTTATGGACGGAGGCAGCAGCCTGAACCTGCTATACCAGGATACAGTGCGCAAAATGGGCATCGACCCCTCAAGGATCAAGCCCACAAAAACCACCTTCAAAGGTGTCATACCAGGTGTAGAGGCCTGTTGCACGGGCCCAATCACTCTGGAAGTGGTCTACGGATCTCCGAACAATAACCGTACCAAAGAGTTAGTCTTCGACATAGTCTCGTTTTGCACTGACCATCAGGCACTGCTCGGACGAACCGCATTCGCTCGGTTGAACGCGGTGCCACATTATGCCTACCGTAAATTCAATATGCCCGGTCCGCGCGGCGTCATCACGGTTAATGGCATGTCCGAACTCCCCCTCACTGCCGAAGAGTATATCGCCGCTTTAACAGCAGGAACAACGCATGGCACCTTCCAGTCGAACCTCGAGTCGATGGCCAAGCTTCCGGACACCGGCAAAGGAGCCCGAACTACTGTGCGACAGGATAGCCCGGCTCGCCCGGAGCTTAATTAAAAACACTCTGAAATATGATAAGACAAGCCACATACCGCGGCTCAACCGTCCTGTGGAGCAAAACCATTTCTTGCATTTTCATTGTAGGTTTACCATTACATAGGCCAGGATGGATGGCGCGGAAACAGTTCGAGCGCGTAAGGGAATCTCTAGATATTCCCCCCTATGATAATCCGACTACACTCCGGATCCGAATACAACTTCCCCCCGCCTGGTCTCAGCAGGTTCCGCAATCATATTTCTTTTTATCACATTATCTGTACTCATACGCATTGACGTATTACTCAAATACAACATGTGGATTTATATGATGCTCATCTGCTGCTATTTCTTATTTAAAACTCTTTTTTTAAAAGGCAGCTGCTATTCGCGATATGCCTTAATATGCCAGGGGCTTCATCATACCCATACTACGACACAAAAGTCCGAACACCTTCACGGCAGTTCGGCACCCGAACTTATAGAATTATATGCATCAGCTCTGAATCATGTCTTGGGTCAATAGTTGGGTTTGCCCGGCTCCTATGTTTTGGTACCTTACGTTCTGCTATATCGGCTAAGGTAGCACCGGGAGAACTACTGCGATTGTGTCCCGGTTCTTCTGGACGAGATACTCTGTAGAGAAAGCCGAAAACTGACTGTCATGATGCAGCGAGAGCTGGTCAGCTGTTCGAGAGGTTCTAAAATCTTTAAGGATTTCTTCCGCATAATGCCATAACCAATGCAGCGTGTGATGGATTGGCCTTTTTCTGATCAGGCGCTTATAGAGCCCCTCGTGCGGTCTTCCGAACACTAGGGGTTGCGCCTACCTTCCTTTTAAAACACTCCTATGGCTAAGTGAGAGTGATAAATCCCTATAGTCCGATTGCCTGGTTCGCTGTGCTGAACACCTCCTTTAGCGACCCAAAACTGGGATAAAGAGTGCTCAGGTTTATCCCGAACACCCCCGTACTTACTACGTGGAGGCGGAAGCCGACGACTGGCCAACTCTCAGGATTAGTATATAAAACGGCCGCACAGGAGGAAAAACTTTCAAACAAACAAGCAATAAATAATAGAAATGTTCTTGTTCAGACATTACAAAGGACAAACATGACCGTATTCATGGAAATATAATGTCCTTGGTGCATTTCTCCACCGGAAGGCGGGCTTCTTTCAAGGCACCTTCATAATACAACTCGGGCTTGCGGTGCTCCTTTCCCTCCGGCGGTCCCTCGGTCATCAACTTTTCCGCATCCATCTTCCCCAATGCACCTTTGCGCGGGCAAAGGCCATTCGCGCGCCTTCTATGCAGATCGACCGCTTGATGACTTCGAGTCGAGGGCAGGCACTCACAAGCCGCTTCACGAGCCTGAAGTAACTGCTTGGAATCAGCTCGGCGGGCCATAGCCGGATAATCAAATTCTTCATGGCTAGTTCGGCCGCCTTATGCAGTTCGATCAGCTGCTTCAGTTGATCGGAGAAAGGCACCGGATAATTCGGCGCCAGATACTGCATCCAGAAGAGCTTATCTGTAGTATTCCCCTCTTCGGCTCGGTAGAATTGGGCAGCATCAGAAATGCTGCATGGCAGCTCCGCAAATACCCCTGGAGAAATCAGAATTTAAATTATCAACTTGATTTTCTCCTTTAAATTACCCGCTTTGTATATAAAAAGCCTCACCAGCCGCAATCTTCCTCGCCTCCTGGATTTTCTTCAGGGCACCTTGGGCTTCCCCCCGGGCATCACTTGCGGCTTGGCGAGCCTGGGAGAGTTCGGATTCTTTCCTTGATAAACTTTGCTCCAAGGTCTCGCATTTCTCCACAGCCTCTTGAAGCTCTCACTCAGCATCAATAATTCTGGCCTCATGCTTCTCACAGAGAGCCTGCTCTGCGGAAGCCTTCTTCTCGGTTTCGGCCACAACCTTTTTAAGAGCCTCAATTTCCCCGTCGCCCCTAGAGCACAGTATAAAAATATTTTCATCTTGCACACTTATTCATCTGTGCTAAACAAACAAGGGTTTTTGTATACCTTGGTTTTCCTCCAGCTATTTCTCCAATCGGCCAAGTTCTCCTTCGGCCTGCTCCAGACTATGCCTCAGTCCGGATACTTCCACAGCATGAGAAGCGGCAGACGCCTGCTTATTAAAAAAGAGGTAGAGGTCATCAAGTAAGTTTCCTGTGAACATACATTTGATCCTCTGTCCGGTCTTTTCCTTCACCGAACAGTGTATCAGGGGCTGCTATCTATACCACGACACTCTTCCAAACCTCATAAAACATACCTCAAATCCTCTCATGAGGCTGATATAGGATTCATCCAGTCCACTCTCGGCAGACTGAATCTTCTCAATCACCGCACCCATAAGGGCACGGTGCTCATCAACGATGGAGGCACCCCTCAGCGCCGCTAACAAACTATCCGGCACCTATGGTTGGACAGAGGAAGCCAGTGGAACAGATTCACCCCCTTCAGCTGACGGAGGCGGCCTGTCTGATTCTGGGGCCTTGTTGATCTCTAGCATCGTGTCCGGCTGGGGGCCGGATTCAAGATGACCCCCACCGTTGACATCCATGGGATCCTTCTCTCCCGTATTTCCGAACCCTGAAGTTTGGCCTCCTAGCGTCGCCTTTGCGATCTCCCCTCCCCCTCCGTGGCCCGGGCCCTTCTAGGACAACACCTCGGTGTCATTCACATGTCCGGGGGAGGGGGCCTTCGGGGGCGTCTCGCTCTCCATAGCATCTGAACCCAGCAAATCCTCCGACGAGGTTGTCCGGCGCAGGACCTCGCAGGCATGTAAAAAATATGGTCCAGATTAAAATGTTACGCCACGTCAAGTCTGGACGCATAAGTATGTTCGGATTTTATACTCACGAGTTCACCATGGGCTGGGTCCTGGGATCCCACTCTGGGCTGTTATCGGCGGCGGCAGTGGACTCCTCTGGACATCTTTGTCAGAATTGGGCCGGCTGGTTCTTCTGGCAGCGGGGCCGGACAGTAGATCTGCCCCGCCTTCTTTGCCCAGCCCAAGGAAATTAAAAGGAAATACGTTAAGCATTTTCCCAAGGATATGCAAATGAAACATATGAATCATCAATGTACAGTTACTTACCGAACTTGCAGGGTGGGACAGTTGGTACCCACGGTCCTTGGCAGAGTCCGGCCACGGTTTGCCGGACTTGAAAAGCACCTTCCACATATCCTTATGCGTGGAGCCAAAGAGCTCTAGGAGGGTCTGGTGCTTGGCCGGGTCGAACTCCCATAGATCGCAAGCCCCGTGTTGACAAGGTAGAATCCAGCGAAATAACATCACCTGGACTACATTAACAAGCTTGATATTCTTGTCTTCCATATCTTGGACACGCGTTTGGAACACCGATAGTTCGTCAGACGAAGCCCAGTTTAGGCCCTTCTTGGGCCAGGACATGAGTTGTAGAGGGGCTCCGGATCTGAATTCCGGAGCCGCGGCCCATTCTTTGCCGCGCGGCTCAGTGATGTAAAACCACTGCAGATAACCCACAAGTATAGGGGATTGCAACAGCTTTCGAGGGTAGAGTATTCAACCCAAATTTATTGATTCGACACAAGGGGAGCCAAAGAATATTCTTGAGTATTAGTAGTTGAGTTGTTAATTCAACCACACTTGGGTAACTTAGTATCTGCAGCAAAGTGTTTAGTAGCAAAAGTGGTATGATAATAATAGTAGCGGTAGCAAACATAAAGATAAATGTTTTTGGGTTTTTGTAGTAGTAGTTACATGATAGTAGCGGAAAAGTAAATAAGCAAAGAACAATATATGAAAAGCTCGTAGGCAATGGATCAGTGATGGATAATTATGTCGGATGCGATTCCTCATGCAATAGTTATAACATAGGGTGATATAGAACTAGCTCCAATTCATCAATGTAATGTAGGCATGCATTCCGTAAATAATCATACGTGCTTATGGAAAAGAACTTGTATGACATCTTTTTTCCTACCCTCCCGTTGCAGCGGGGTCCTTACGGAAACTAAGGGATATTAATGCCTCCTTTTAATAGAGAACCGGAACAAACCAGTAGCACATAGTGAATACATGAAGTCCTCAAACTACGGTCATCACCGAGAAGTATCCTGATTATTATCACTTCGGGGTTGTCGGATCATAACACATAATAGGTGACGATAGACTTGCAAGATAGGATCAAGAACACACATATATTCATGAAAACATAATAGGTTCAGATCTGAAATCATGGCACTCGGGCCCCGATGACAAGCATTAAGCATAGCAAAGTCATAGCAACATCAATCTCAGAACATAGTGGATACTAGGGATCAAACCCTAACAAAACTAACTTGATTACATGGTAAATCTCATCCAACCCATCACCGTCCAGCAAGCCTACGATGGAATTACTCACGCACGGCGGTGAGCATCATGAAATTGGTGATGGAGGATGGTTGATGATGACAACGGCGACGAATCCCCCTCTCCGGAGCCTCGAACGGACTCTAGATCAGCCCTCCCGAGAGAGATTAGGGCTTGTCGGCGACTCCCTGTTGTAAAACGCGATGAAACTTTCTCTCCGATTTTTTTCTCCCCGAGACGGTATATATGGAGTTGGAGTTGAGGTCGGGAGGTGTCTAGGGGGCCCACGAGATAGGAGGGCGCGCCCTAGGGGGGCGCCCCCTGTCTCATGGACAGCCCGTGGGCCCCCTGTCCTTGATTCTTTCACCAAAAATTCTTATTAATTCTGAAAAGTGCCTCCGTGGATTTCCAGGACATTCCGAGAACTTTTCTTTTCTACACATAAAACAACATCATGGCAGTTCTGCTGAAAACAGCGTCAGTCCAGGTTAGTTTCATTCAAATCATACAAATTAGAGTCCAAAACAAGGGAAAAAGTGTTTGGAAAAGTAGATACGTTGGAGACGTATCAACTCCCCCAAGCTTAAACCTTTGCTTGTCCTCAAGCAATTCAGTTGATAAACTGAAAGTGATAAAGAAAAACTTTTACAAACTCTGTTTGCTCTTGTTGTTGTAACATGAAAAGCCAGCATTCAAGTTTCAGCAAATATTGTGAACTAATATACTAACAATAACACATAGGTCTCACAATTACTCATATCAATAACATAATCAGCTAGCGAGCCATAATAATAAAACTCGGATGACAACACTTTCTCAAAATAATTATAACATCATATAACAAAATGGTATCTCGCTAGCCCTTTTTGAGACCGCAAAACATAAATGCAGAGCACCTTTAAAGATCAAGGACTGACTAAACATTGTAATTATCATACCCAATATAAACCAATAATAATGGATGCAAATGACAGTGTGCTCTCCAGCGGGTGCTTTTTAATAAGAAGGGTGATGACTCAACATAAAAGTAAATAGATAGGCCCTTCGCAGAGAGGCGAGGATTTGTAGAGGTGCGAACTCGATTTTAAAATAGAAATTGAATAACATTTTGAGCGGTATACTTTTGCTGTCAACGCAACAACTATGAGATGGCTGTATCTTCCATACTACATGCATTATAGGCAGTTCCCAAACAGAATGGTAAAGGTTTGTACTCCCCCAACCACCAACAAGCATCAATCCATGGCTTGCTCGAAACAACGAGTGCCTCCAACATACAACAACCCTGGGGGAGTTTTGTTTAATTAATTTGATTTGCTTTGATCTTTTTGGATCATGGGACTGGGCATCCCGGTTACCGGCCCTTTCTCGTGAATGAGGAGCGGAGTCCACTCCTCTTGAGAATAACCCACCTAGCATGGAAGATATAGGCAGCCCTAGTTGAAACATGAATTGCTCGAGCATACAAAACAGAATTTCATTTGAAGGTTTGGAGTTTGGCACATACAAATTTACTTGGAACGGCAGGTAAATACCGCATATAGGAAGTTATAGTGGACTAATATGGAAAAACTTTGGGGTTTAAGGAGTTTGGATGCACAAGCAGTATTCTCGCTTAGTACATGTGAAGGCTAGCAAAAGACTGGGAAGTGACCAACTGAGAGAGCGACAATAGTCGTAAACATGCATTAAAATTAATTTACACCGTGTACAAGCATGAGTAGGATATAATCTACCATGAACATAAATATCATGAAGGCTATGTTGATTTGATTCAACTACATGCGTGAACATGTGCCAAGTCAAGTCACTCAATTCATTCAAAGGAGGATACCATCCCCTCATACCACATCATAATCATTCTAATAGCATGTTGGCACACAAGGTAAACCGTTATAACTCATAGCTAATCAAGCATGGCACAAGAAACTATAATATCTAAATGTCATTGCAAATATGTTTACTTCATAATAGGTGACTCAGGAACGATGAATCATGATATTTACAAAAATAAAAGAGGTTGAGTTCATACTAGATTTTCTCATCCCAATAAGTCCATCATATATCATCATTATTGCCTTTCACTTGCACGACCGAATGATGTGTATAATAATAAGAGTGCACGTGCATTGGACTAAGCTGGAATCTGCAAGCATTCAACTCAAGAGAGAAGACAAGTAATATGGGCTCTAAATTAAATAAACAATCATGCATATAAGAGCCACTACGCATTTTCAATATAGACTTCTCGACCCCCAAAAGAAAGAAAAGAAAATAAAACTATTTACACGGGAAAGCTCCCAACAAGTAAAAGAAGAACAAGAAATCTTTTTGGGTTTTCATTTTAATTTCTACTACAAGCAAGGAAATTAAACTAACTATTTTTTTGGTTTTTCTTAAGGTTTAACAAACACACAAGAAGAAAGCTAGAAAAAGAAATTTAAACTAACATGGATAATACAATGAAAGAGTGTGAGCACCGACGACTAGTGTGCGAACATGAATGTAAAGTCGGTGAAAAATACGTACTCCCCAAGCTTAGGCTTTTGGCCTAAGTTGGTCTAATACCAAGGACAGCTGCTACTCTCCCCGGTGTAGTGGGAGGTGTAATCAGGATACCACTGGCTGGTCATCTCCAGATCCCACTGGACAGATGATGCACGATAAGGGTCCAATTCAGGTTCCGGCTCAGGTTCAGGTTCCGGAGTAAAAGCTTGGGCTAGATGGTTGTTCACCGCTTCCGGCGTGACAAGGCGATTTTCTACAAGCAAGTCAAATAACAGAGGTGCAGGCAAAATAATAAACTCAAAGTGTTTCTCATTGAATCTAAGTCTATACAAGAGCATCTTCTCTTCATTGTCAACAATAAACTTGTGTGCTACCATGCTCTTGTAATCTAAAATGTGAGGAGGTAATTTTGTCTCCTCCTCCTCAAGGTGCCTAATGGGTATGTGAAAATGTTCAGCAAGACGTGCAGCATAGATACCTCCAAATATGGGGCCTTTTGTACGATTCAGGGCTAGCCGTTTAGCAACGACGGCGCCCATACTAAAAGTATTGTCTCCCACCAAAGCATGTTGAAGAATAATAATATATGGAATGCTCAAGTTTCCACTATTCCCACGACCAATCAAGCATCTACTAGCAAATATGGCAAAGTAGCGTAAAACAGGAAAGTGTATGCTAGAGACTTTTGCCTCAGAGCCCTTCTTTGGCTCTTCTACAACAATAGTTTTAACGAAACCATCCACATCTTCACGATGGGGTTCCTCTAATTCTATCATGTAAAAACATTTCTCTGGATTCATCATATAAATGAAATGATACTGCAGGCGGTGACTTCTTAGGATAATAATAAAAGTTTTGCACGAAAGTATTGGTAAGTAAGAGATACTGATCGATTCGGTCGTTCATGAAACCGGTGAGGCCTGCAGTTCCGATTAAAGCATAAAAGTCTTCATGAATTCGGGCTTCTTTCAAGAAATCCTCACACGACCATTCACATGACCGTACTTCCGCTAAGCGAGGAAGATTTTCCTTCTCTTTGTCTTGTTTTTCCTAACTTGGGTTTTTCCTTCTCTTTGTCTTGTTTTTCCTAAGAGCTTTGGCTAGAAGAGCCTTTAAAGAACCTCCTTAACAGTTTCTGAAAATTTCTGAAATTTTAGTAACTTCATGATAAAAGTGAATAAAACTAAACAAGATTGATAGCGACTACTCCTACAAGTGCCTAGAGCCTATATCATGCATTGGAATTGCTTGGGACCTTAAAAATTTAACATGCAAGCTCAAGAACATGGTCACCTAGGCAGCAAAAATTTGCAATGAATAAAGCACCAGAACAAAAACTATTTGGACCAATGGAGGAGTCACATACCAAGCAACAATCTCCCAAAGCAGTTTTGAGAACGGAGCTTTGAGCTAGGAGATCAAAAATCGCAGCAAAACGAGCTAGAACTCGGGCTTGAGCTGGATGGGGATTTTTTTGTGTAGAAGATGAAGTGTGTGGGTGCTGGCATAAGTGGAGGGGAGCCACCAGGGGCCCACGAGATAGGGGAGCGCGCCCTCCTCTCTCGTGGCCTGGTGCTTGCCCCTTTTGTAGTGTTTTCAGTGCCTAAAATTCTCAAATATTCCAGAAAAAATCATACTAAATTTGCAGGGCATTTGGAGCACTTTTATTTTTGGACTATTTTTTTAATGCACGGATAATTCAGAAAACAGACGGATAATACTATTTTTGCTTTTTTTATTCTAAATAACAGAAAGTAAAAAAAGGGTACAGAAGGTTGTGCCTTCTAGTTTCATCCATCTCGTGATCATCAAAATGAATCCACTAACAAGGTTGATCAAGTCTTGTTAACAAACTCATTCGAATAACACGGAACGGAGAAATTTGAATAACACTAAGTTACCTCAACGGGATATGAAAATCCCCAACAATAAGAATATCATACTTTATCTTGACGGTAGGGAGAGGAAATTCAAAACCTCAAAAATGATAGTTGGAACTTTTTCAATAGAATTGATGCTATGAACTTGAGATTGTTTCCTCGGAAAGTGTACCGTATGCTCATTACCATTAACATGAAAAGTGACATTGCCTTTGTTGCAATCAATAACAGCCCCTGCAGTATTAAGAAAAGGTCTACCAAGGATAATAGACATACTATCATCCTCAGGAATATCAAGGATAACGAAGTCCGTTAAGATAATGACATTTGCAACCAGAACAGGCACATCCCCACAAATACCGACAGGTATAGCAGTTGATTTATCAGCCATTTGCAAAGATATTTCAGTAGGTGTCAGCTTATTCAATTCAAGTCTACGATATAAAGAGAGAGGCATAACACTAACACCGGCTCCAAGATCACATAAAGCAGTTCTAACATAGTTTCTTTTAATAGAGCATGGTATAGTTGGTACACCCGGATCTCCAAGTTTCTTTGATATTCCACCCTTAAAAGTGTAATTAGCAAGCATGGTGGAAATTTCAGCTTCCGGTATCTTTCTTTTATTTGTAATGATATCCTTCATATATTTAGCATAAGGATTTACTTTAAGCATATCAGTTAAGTGCATACGTAAGAAAATAGGTCTAATCATTTCAGCAAAGCGCTCAAAATCCTCATCATCCTTTGACTTGGATGGTTTAGGAGGAAAGGGCATGGGTTTCTAAACCCATGGTTCTCTTTCTTTACCGTGCTTCCTAGCAACAAAATCTCTCTTATCATAATGTTGATTCTTTGATTGTGGGTTATCAACATCAACAGCAGGTTCAATCTCTAAATCATTGTCTTTGCTAGGTTGAGCATCGACATGAACATTATCATTAACATTATCACTAGGTTCATGTTCATCACCTGATTGTGTTTCAGCATCAGAAATAGAAATATCATTGGGATTCTTAGGTGTGTCTACAGTAGGTTCACTAGAAGCATGCAAGCTTCTATCGTTTTTCTTCTTCTTGTTTTTATAAGAACTAGGTGCCTCTAAATTGTTTCTCTGATAATCTTGCTTGATTCTCTTAGGGTGGCCTTCATGATACAAAGGTTCCTGATTCATTCTACCAGTTCTAGTAGCCACTCTAACAGCAAAGTCATTTTTATTATTCATCATCAAGCAAATCATTTTGAGCTTTAAGTACTTGCTCAGCTTGAGTAGCAACCATAGAAGCATACTTGCTAACGCGGTGAAGTTTATCTTTAACTCTAGCCAGATTATCACCTACGCGTCCTATCTCAAAAGCATTATTCTTTAACTCTCTACCAACATAAGCATTAAAACTTTCTTGTCTAGCCATAAAGTCATCAAATTCATCTAAGCAGGGGCTATGAAATTTAGTAGAGGGTATTTCAACTTTATCATATCTATAGAGAGAATTTACCTTTACTACCTGTGACGGGTTATCAAGACAATGTGGTTCTTCAGGCGATAAATTAAGACCATGTATTTCTTCAATAGGAGGTAAATTCTTAACATCTTCAGCTTTAAGACCTTTTTCTTTCATTGATTTCTTTGCCTCTTGCATATCTTCAGGAATGAGAAATAAAACACCTCTCTTCTTGAGTGGGTTTAGGAATAGGCTCAGAGTTGGCTCAATTGGTTCAGAATTACTTGAGGAACTGGCTCGGGAAGAGTCAATTATTTTCATTAGTCAACATATTATTCAATAGTATTTCAGCCGTTGTTGTTCTTTCCTGAACACACAACCAGCACAACTATCCAAGTAGTCCTTGGAAGCATCGGTTAGTCCATTATAAAAGATGTCAAGTATTTCATTTTTCTTAAGAGGATGATCAGGCAAAGCATTAAGTAATCGGAGAAGCCTCCCCCAAGCTTGTGGGAGACTCTCTTCTTTGATTTGCACAAAATTGTATATTTCCATAAGGCAGCTTGTTTCTTATGAGCAGGGAAATATTTAGCAGAGAAGTAATAAATCATATCCTGGGGACAGCGCACACAACCAGGAGCAAGAGAATTATACCAAGTCTTAGCATCACCTTTAATGAGAACGGAAATATCTTAAGGATGTATAAATAGCGAGACTTCTCATCATGAGTAAACAGGGTGGCTATATCATTCAACTTGGTAAGATGCTCCACAATAGTTTCAGATTCAAGGCCATAAAAATGATCAGATTCAACTAAAGTAATAATATCATAATCAACAGAGAATTCATAATCCTTATCAATAACAAAGATAGGTGAAGTAGCAAAAGCAGGATCGGGTTTCATTCTAGCATTAAGAGACTGCTGCTTCCATTTAGCTAATAATTTCTTAAGATCATTTCTATCATTGCAAGCAAGAATTTCCATAGCAGCTGTTTCATGCATAACATAATGCTTAGGAACAACAGGTAAAACATAATCATTGGGGGGGGCCTTCATCATCACTATCATCAATAATAGGTTCTTCAATATTTTCATTCCCCCTAAATCTAGCAAGTTGTTCATCAAGAAATTCACCTAATGGCAAAGTAGTATCAAGCACAGAAGTAGTTTCATCATGCATAGCAGAAGTGGCATCATCAATAACATGCGACATATCAAAATTCATAGCAGTAGCAGGTTTAGGTGTCGCAAGCAACTTATAATGGAAGGAGAATCTAGTGCAGAGCTAGATGGCAGTTCCTTACCTTCCCTCGTAGTTGAGGGCAAAATCTTGGTTTTAGCGTCTTTCAAGTTCTTCATAGTGATCAACAGATATAAATTCCAAGTGACTCAGAGAATGGAGCTATGCTCCCCGGCAACGGCGCCAGAAATTAGTCTTGATAACCCACAAGTATAGGGGATCGTAACAGCTTTCGAGGGTGGAGTATTCAACCCCAATTTATTGATTTGACACAAGGGGAGCCAAAGAATATTCTTGAGTATTAGCAGTTGAGTTGTCAATTCAACCACACCTGGATAACTTAGTATCTGCAGCAAAGTGTTTAGTAGCAAAAGTGGTATGATAATAATAGTAGCGGTAGCAAACGTAAAGATAAATGTTTTTGGGTTTTCGTAGTAGTTGTAACAGTAGCAACGGAAAATTAAATAAGCGAAGAACAATATATGAAAAGCTCGTAGGCAATGGATCAGTGATGGATAATTATGCCGGATGCGATTCCTCATGCAATAGTTATAACATAGGGTGATATAGAACTAGCTCCAATTCATCAATGTAATGTAGGCATGTATTACGTAAATAATTATACATGCTTATGGAAAAGAACTTGTATGACATCTTTTGTGCTACCCTCCCGTTGCAGCGGGGTCCTTACGGAAACTAAGGGATATTAAGGCCTCCTTTTAATAGAGAACCGGAACAAAGCCATAGCACATAGTGAATACATGAACTCCTCAAACTACGGTCATCACCGAGAAGTATCCCGATTATTGTCACTTCGGGGTTGTCAGATCATAACACATAATAGGTGACTATAGACTTGCAAGATAGGATCAAGAACACACATATATTCATGAAAACATAATAGGTTCAGATCTGAAATCATGGCACTCGGGCCCTAGTGACAAGCATTAAGCATAGCAAAGTCATAGCAACATCAATCTCAGAACATAGTGGATACTATGGATCAAACCCTAACAAAACTAATTTGATTACATGGTAAATCTCATCCAACCCGTCACCGTCCAGCAAGCCTACGATGGAATTACTCACGCACGGCGGTGAGCATCATGAAATTGGTGATGGACAATGGTTGATGATGACGACGATGACGAATCCCCCTCTTCGGAGCCCCGAACGGACTCCAGATCAGCCCTCCCGAGAGAGATTAGGGCTTGGCGGCGGCTCCGTGTCGTAAAACGCGATGAAACTTTCTCTCCGACTTTTTTATCCCCAAGATGGTATATATGGAGTTGGAGTTGAGGTCGGGAGGTGTCCAGGGGGCCCACGAGATAGGAGGGCGCGCCCAAGGGGGGCGCCCCCTGTCTCGTGGACTGCCCGTGGGCCCCCTGGCCTTGATTCTTTTGCCAAAAAGTCTTATTAATTCTGAAAAGTGCCTCTGTGGATTTCCAGGACATTCCGAGAACTTTTCTTTTCTACACATAAAACAACATCATGGCAGTTCTGCTGAAAACATCGTCAGTCCGGGTTAGTTTCATTCAAATCATGCAAATTAGAGTCCAAAACAAGGGCAAAAGTGTTTGGAAACATAGATACGTTGGAGACGTATCAACTGCTACTGCCACTCCTTGGCGGAATCATTAAAAGTACCCGTTGGCCATGTAACGTTGGGCATCTTTCTCACCATGGCGTCTCCACACTCGGCGTGCTCGCCGCTCACTACCTTGGGCTTCACGTTAAAAGTTTCAGCCATAAGCCAAAGTATTGCGGGATGCAGAGAAAGGCCTCACACACGACGATGAATGTCGAGATGTTGAGGAAGGAATTTGGGGATAGATCATGAAAATCAATCCCGTAATAATACATGATGCCGCGAACGAATGGGTGAAGGGGAAACCCCATCCCGCGGAAAAAATGAGGGAGGAATACCACCCTCTCGTGGGGTTCTAGAGTAGGGATGATCTGTCCCGCCGTCGGAAGACGACGACCAATTGTCTTGGCCAAATACCCGGCCCTCCGAAGCTTTTTGATATCCTTCTCCCGGATGGTAGAGGCCATCCACTTGCCTCCCGCTCCGGATCCGGACATTTTCTGGAACCCTTTTGGGGTGGAGAAGAGGAGCGCTTGGGCACGAGGGCTCGAGTGAAGAGGAATGGATAAGCAGAGGAGGGTGTGGGTGAAAAAGGGAGTTCTTATCCCCTTATAAAGGCAGCGGAGATCCCGCGCCTCCCCACTTGCCCGCTAAAATCGCTTATTCCCCAAGTGCCACGATTGATGGCACGGTTGGGTTACCCACACCCGTATTGATGAGAATCCCATGATAAGGGGACACGATCTCTGCTTCGACATGACATGCCGATAAAACTGCCTCGCGATATGTGCGATGGCCGGTTGTGAGAAACGGTTCAGATAATGACCGGACCGTGGCGTGATGGAAAGTTGTCAGCAGATTAGATTTATGGAATATCGTGCTCTCTACGGTGGTATGTGGAATTTGTTTTGCAGAGCCGGACACGATTCTCGTGTTCAAATTCTTCTATGGAGTATTCAGAGAAGGAACCCGCCTTGCAATGCCGAAGACAATCTGCGCGCCGGACTCATCGTCATTGAAGCCTGGTTCAGGGGTGTCGTGGGCAGAATGAGCACCTATGGGGCAGGGCCCTTCTGGTCCGGTAGGGGAGCGGAGGGTCGCGCGAAGAGCAGATCGAGGCGAGAGCACGCGAGGGATTTTACCCAGCTTCGGAGCTCTCCGGAGAGATAAAACTCCTACTGCTGCTTTGTGTTTGTATTTTGTTCTTGCTCTCAAGCGTGGGTATGCTGTGGTCTCCAATGAGTCGAACCGAATCGAACCCCTTCTACGTGCGCATGGGCCTCCTTTTTATAGTCTAAAGGGGTCACCGACAGTGCAACTATGAAAGAGGGTAAAAAGGTAAAAAGCGGGTTGGTACAACCACTATCTCTGATGTCCCTACCTAACTCGTGGCGGGGGACAAGGGCATTTAATGCCCGTCCGGTCGCATAACAAAGGCAGGAAGCGACCGTTAGGGGCGCCACCGATCGCCACGATGGCCTCCTAGTCACCTTCACTTGCCACCTCGCACCGCTAGGCCGCATAGCCACCTGCCACATGCACCAGGAGTGATCTTGTGGTGACACGTCGTCGGGTGAGCTGGGGCGTAGAGTGGTGGCTTCGCCACGGCAAGTGCCTTGCCGCGGTCTCTGTCTTGTTGCACCCGCAAGCTTGCCGCTCGTCGGGTCTTGCCGGGACGCGCGGTGCGTCGCGGCAAGTCTTCTAAAGCGCCTTGGTAGGCCTTCCCGGCAAGCTCCTCTTGTCGGGGTCTTGTCCTTCCCGG
The DNA here is from genome assembly GCA_021437245.1 of Aegilops speltoides. Taxonomy (NCBI): domain Eukaryota; kingdom Viridiplantae; phylum Streptophyta; class Magnoliopsida; order Poales; family Poaceae; genus Aegilops; species Aegilops speltoides. Next base: position 77,536,598 of record CM038141.1, read on the forward strand.
CAAGCTTCTCTTGCTGGGGCCTTGTCTTCTCGGTTAACACTTTGTTCTTGAATGGCAGTAAAATAGGAATGATGGAGGTCTGGCGACGCCTTGGCAAGCCTTGCCGCAGATCTTCTGTTGCCCGTGCACAAGTTCGGGTACTAAGGTACCCCTACTTTAGTCACCGACAGAGCCCGGGCTGGGCCATAGGCGGTGCCGAAGCGCTGTTGGGCCAGGCCCAAAACAGGCATGGGCACGCGCGCACAGGTCCAAACCAAATCCGCTCCGTATCCACATGGCCTCCCGTCAGAACGCACGCGTCAATCGCGGCGTCGTGAGAGGTGGGTGGCGTGCACAATTTTCGAGGCGTCCACCCCCTGTGATCACGGGGCGGGGCGAGGTCACCTCATTCGTCGCCTCGGCTCTGCATCCCCGCCACGCGGCTCCCATGCGCTTGGGGTCGTGGGCGGTGGAAGTGGGAAACTGGACCGTCTTGAGCGGGGGCAGCGGGTCGGCCCCCACTCCTGCTTTCGCCGCCTTGATTCGCTGGCCGGGCGGCCGAGCCCCACCTCGCTCCTTAAAAAGCGGAAGGGGTGCTGTGAAGCCCGCACTCTCTCATCTCCTCCTTTCTTCAGCTTCCGCTCTCCTTTCTCTCCTTCGCCATGGAGAAAGGGAACCCCGGCCCTTCATCGGTGGCGGCGAGGGTCGCCGCCAGACAGCGCATCCCCTCCTATCTCGCGCCCGTGGTGGCAGAGCCAGCCACAAGGGGAAGAGGGAGGGGGCGAGGTCATGGACGAGGTCGAGGATGAGGTCGAGGCGCTCGGGGACGAGGCGGGCGGGGCGGCGCACCATCTCCGCCTCCGCCGGCAGTTCTTCTCCCCGCGGCGGTCCATACAGGGGAAGACCCTTGCGAGTTCTTCGTCAAGCTGCGCCGGGCGCCTCGTCGTCGCCTCCGGCTTCCAGCTCCGTTTGCAAGCGCGATGGAGTCGGATCCGCCCGAGACGCTGAGACTGCACATGAGGGGCTGTGGAATCAGCGGCACGCGAGTCCGCGTTGTATTCCCAGCCTCTAATGTGATGTATCTTGATCGTGGGTGGAAGACGTTCGCCCGTATCCACAGCCCGACGGCGGGGTTTACCCTCCATTTTAAGTTAATGGAGGGCGACCTCCTCTCTGTCAAGGTCTTCGGGGACTCCGGCACTCGGGCGAAGTGCTGTGTGGACAGCTCCTCCGACAGCGAACTCCCCTCGCGAGAGTGGCGAGGAGGAGAGCGACAGCGACGACGAGGGTAGCGGGCGGCGGGATGGCGGGCCCGACTAGGTGTCGGGCGTCGCCTCGTGCGCCACCGGCGACCCCATCATCCGGGTCGCCGGCTCCTTGAACTCCCCGGGGTCGTCTCCTTGGGCGGCTGGCGTAGGGAGGCTGCGGAAGGGGAAGAGGACTGGTGACAAGGCCGTCAAGTCGGAGTACGAGGGTGTAGTACCCTCAACAGCGTGCTGACGCCCTGCCGCCCCGTCTTCGAGCTCTGCTTCCGGCGCCGCCATCACCGTCCAGCCCCCGGACGGCCCCCGGGATGTTCTCTTGGTGTCTTCTGGCACCTGTAGCTCGCCTAGGCGCCCCTTTTGCCCTTCTCGCCTCCTTGACCTACCTCCTAAAAAGAGAGACAGGAAAGGGATTACGGGCATCTTATCTTTTTAATTTGTAAGCCTTCGGGCCTTAGCTGCATCTAAAACTTGTAGTCCTCTCTTTCATGTTTTTCATCCTCTTATGGATTGCATCTGTGTGGGATGTTTTTTAATGAAAAGGGGATGCTTGCCGGGTTTTTTGTCTTGCGGGTTGAACCCACGTCAAGGAGCTAATCCTTGGTATCCCTCGGACAGACATTTCATCTCCCGGCAACAGGCCCTGCCGCCTCCCCGTCTCATCCCTTGTATGTTTTTACCCTACGCTTTTAGGGAACTTGCGGGCGCTAACACGCTTGCCGTGAGCGCTGAGTGCGGAACATCAGCAGCCTGCTGGCGGTGTTTCCTCCGGCAAGAAACCTCGTCGGGGCTAGTTGCAGCGCGCTTTTATTGTTGAGCGGACTCGAAACAAAGTAAGGGTGCAACTTAGCCACGAGCCGGTTCCTCCACGCACAGGTTTTCCATACAAGGCACGATCGTGGAGGGGCAACCGCATTCCCGATCCATAAGAGGATACATGATGAGGGACGAAAGACTTATCTGATATCGCAGCCCCCGGCAACTCTGGCTTGCCATGGACGAATCTTAGTACTCGCAGCCCCCAGCAACACTGGCTTGCCGGGACCCAGGTGCCGGCGCACCCTTCTTCTCCTTCCTTGTCGCTGTTATTTTAGTTATGAGAACAACTTAGTCAGTGCCGTAACAAGCTACTTTTGTAATATAACTTTGTCCTGGGCAATGCTGGCTATGTTATCTCCTTTATTCAGTTCCATTCCTTTTATGTTTTTACCCTACGCTTTCAGGGAACTTGCCGGCGCAAACACGCTTGCCGCGAGCGCTGAGTGCGGAACATCAGCAGCCTGCTGGCGGTGTTGCCTCCGGCAAGAAACCTTGTCGGGACTAGTTGTAGCACTCTTTTATTGTTGAGCGGACTCGAAACAAAATAAGGGCGCAACTTAGCCACGAGTTGATTCCTCCGCGCACAGGTTTTCCATACAAGGCACGGTCGTTCAAGGAGTATAACTTAAAAATTTAAAAACTGACTGTGCTCAAACTTTGGCAACTTAGCTTTTTTGTCTTCTGCGTTCCGGCAAGGCTATGCTTCTTTGAATGACACCTAGTCCACATCATTATCAAGCTCCAACAACGAGGACTAAAGGCGCAAATACTGCTGCGGGAACATCCGCTTCTACGGCAAGAATTGGGACCTGCGGGCGTGATGCTCCCGGCAAGCGTGTCAGACACTGCTTGTCGGGAGCGTCTGCTTCAACGAAACAAACCCTAGGGCTTGTCGGAGGAGCTGCTCCTCGGCACTTTCTGTGTTGATCACGGGACCTTCTTGGCGGCGGCTTCGGGGAGCTCTGTCGGAAAGTAGTCGCCAGTAACCAACTTTCTCTTCTTGTGGCTGCATAGATTTATCCTTGCCGGAATCAGAACTTGTCGGGGAAGCCCCCTGCTTGTCGCTGGATTCGCTTGCCGTGGTAGCTGGCTCATCATCTGACGCCCTCTCCGCTACTAACGCAGCACTAACCACTTGATTGGTTGCCGCCAGATATAGCAGCAACTTCTCTTGTGGCTTAGGTGCGACAAGTGTTGGAGTCGAGGATAGGTATCTCTTCAGGTCCTGCAGCGCAGCCTCCGCTTCTGGAGTCCATTTCATTGGACCTGCCTTTTTCAAAATTTTGAAAAACGGCAGGGCGCGTTCAGCAGACTTAGAAATGAACCTACTGAGAGCAGCAACACAGCCGGCAAGCCTTCGCACATCTTTGACGCGCTTCGGGGCTTCGATTTGCTCGATGGCCTTGATCTTGTTGGGGTTGGCTTCAATCCCCCTCTGGGACACAAAGAACCCGAGAAGCTTGCCGGAAGGAACTCCAAACACGCACTTCTCGGGTTTCAACTTGAGATTGATCTTGCGCAGATTTGCATAAGTCTCATCCAAATCTTTGACCAGAGTTTCTTTGTCCTTGCTCTTGACCACTATGTCATCCATGTAAGCTTCTACATTTCTGTGCAACTGTGGCTCAAAAGCATGACTGACTACTCTTGCAAATGTTGAACCAGCATTCTTTAGTCTGAAAGGCATACGTACAAAACAGTACGTGCCACATGGAGTAATAAATGCAGTTTTCTCTTCATCCTCTTCTGCCATGAAGATCTGGTGATATCCTGAGTATGCATCAAGGAATGAAAGCAGATCACATCCTGCTGTGGAGTCGACAATCTGGTCAATGCGCGGCAAGGGAAATGGATCTTTGGGACAAGCTTTATTAACATCTGTGAAGTCAATACAAAGCCTCCACTTCCGTTAAGCCTTGCGCGCACGACTCTTTGGATTGGCCAACCATGTTGGATGGAGTACTCCTCGGACGAGGCCTGCTGCTTCCAACTTCTTGATCTCTTCAGCAATGAACTCTTGTCGCTCTACTGCTTGTTTCCTAACCCTTTGCTTGACGGGCCGCGCGTGAGGGCAGATGGCAAGGTGGTGCTCAATTACTTTCCTGGGAACACCGGGGATATCAGATGGTTGCCACGCAAACACATCGACATTCGCCCATGAGAAAGCAGCGGCGCGCTTCCTATTTAGGATCAAGCGTGGCACTGATGGTGAAGGTACCACCAGTGTCGTCTTCCTTGGCGGCCACTTTCTTGGTCTCTGGTGAAGCTGTCTTTGCCTTCTTGTACTAGCCGGTGGAGCTCGATGGTGCGTCCTCGACGGTAGCGCAGCACTCCGAAGAGGTGCGCTTGCTGGAGTGGGCATCAGAGCTACTCTTGCCAGACTTGATCTTCTTCTTATTCCCCCCGGGAGCTTCAGCGGCAAGTGGTTTGCGCTCTACTGCGGCTGCTGCTTCCCGGTAGATCTTGTCGGTACAGATAAGTGCATCTTTCTTGTCGCCATGGACAGAAAAAACACTTATCGGACCAGGCATCTTGAGCACATTGTAGGCGTAGTGAGAGGCTGCCATGAACTTAGCGAGCGCTGGACGGCCAAGTATCCCATTGTAGGGCAATGGGAAATCAGCAACATCAAAGTGACTCTCTCTGTTCTGAAATTCAGCTCGCTGCCAAACGTCACCGGCAGTGTGATCTTCCCCTTCGGTTTGCTCCTTCTCGGATTTATCCCTTGAAAGGTACCAGTCTCTTCGAGATCGCTGTCGGGGATCTGGAGCTTGTTGAGCACCGCGGAAGAGATCAGATTCAGGCCGGCCCCGCCGTCAACCAACATCTTTGTGACCTTGAGGTTGCGGATGGTTGGCGAAACCAACATTGGCAAGCACCCGACCGCAGTGATGCGATCAGGGTGATCCTCAACATCAAAGGCGATGGGCGTCTGGACCGCCGAGGGCTTGCGCGATTCGACTGATGGTTCTGCTGCATTTACCTCCCGCACCCACTGCTTGAGTTGATGGTGCAAGGTGTGCAGAGAAGCACCGCCGTCAACGCACAAAACCTCCGTCGCCTTCTAAAACTCTTGGTCGTCGGTCTCATCTTCCTCCATGTCATCATCTTCATCTTCGTCTTCGTTCTTGTCGCGGCCGCGGGGAGGTCTGTCTCCTTGCCGCTGCTTGGCCTTGCCGCGGTGCCCTCCCTGGGCGGGACGCTTCTTGCCGGATCCTCCGCCACCTCCCTGGGCCTTCTCCTTGTCGCGACGCTCATATTCAGCTTTCTGTAGCTCTGCCATCTGCTCAACCTTCTTGCATGCTTGGAGGTCATGGCCCTTTGTGCGATGAATCTTGCAGTACTGCTTGCCGGAGCAGTCCCGCTTGTCGGCGGCCACCACAGCCTCGCCGGAGTCACCAGCTTTGGCCTTGTCGGGGTCACCTCCGTTGCCGGACTGCTCGACGACTAGCACATCCTTAGCCTTTCTTTTTCTGTTGTTGCGCCTCCGGTTCCTCTTTTGGGAGGGCATCCTCACTGTCGAGATCATACGCTCCTGCATTCTCTCGGGATTTTCCTCCCTCCTCAGCCCGTCTTGCTTAGCCGGCGGAGGGTATAGCTTCGTGACATCTCGATCTTGCACATCGCCATCTCCTCCCTCATCCTCTACGGTTACGCGCGTTACGATGGAGCAGCGATAACCGCAGCAGGTGGACGCGTCAGGATGTTGCGCCGCACTGGCTGAATCTTTGTATGTACTTTGAGGGCTCTCCCTCCTACAGGCGAGCAAATGAAGATCGCTCTCCTGGCCATGGGGTTTGTGGCGCTGTGAAAGCGCCGACAAACTGATAGCACAGTCGCCCACGAAGAGATGGAGTTGTCCGGCAAGTGCATGAGCCAAGATCGGCGTTGGGCTTGAGCACCGGCGGAAGTAGTTGGCGAGGATCTTCTCGTTCGTCCCGGCAGCCTGCACGCGATGGTGTAGACGGCGAGAACTCCGACGGATGTATCCTGCCGTCGTACTTCTCGAACGCGTCGGCTTGAAGTTCTTGGTGCTGGTCCATGGACCTGCCGCAGCTCACGGGTGAGCGCAGGGCAACCTACGCGTCTGGCAAGTCACTGGTTCCCCTGGCGCGTGCATATCGGCGGTGGGCCCGGTAGCGCTGGTCAGATTGACGCGCGCTTCGTCTGCGCTCGTCGATCTGGCGTCTTCGTGTCGTCGTTCTTGGATAGCGTGGCGTTGATAGCGGCGAGCTCGCGGGTCCGACGGCGTGGTGGAGTCGATGTCGAGTTGGCGGCGAGTCGGCGATCTTGGCCGGGCGGGAGTGCAGTGGTGGCACCCCAGCGGTCTTGTCGGCGTCGGCTTGCGGTCGGGCGTCTTGCCGGGCTTCGATGTGCTTTCGGTTTCGGGGCTTATCGCCGTTAAGCGGCCAATGAGGCTATAAATGGCGACCCTCGATCGTCGATCTTGTCCGTATTTGGAGGGTAATCTAAAACAGCTGGGCTCGGGCGGCGCTTCCTCTGGAGTCTTAGGTGGCGGTGGTGGCGGCGCGAGGTGCGGACATGCTCAAACTCCTAACGGTGTTAGAAGAACAGCGTCTCGTCGAGCGACCGCACCGCGCTCGTGCCAGCGTGTTGGCGTGTATGTTGGCCTTGGCGTCCGCAACCCACCAGCTTGGCCTTGTTCCAGCGAGTGCGGTGCTAGGAGCACCGTGGCGTTGTCGACCCTGCACCTCACGGGAGGTGCGGTGGATGTCTGACGCTGAACCTTGCGGGGCCTTGTCCTTGGACCTGGTGACGGCGTGAGTCCCACCGTCGGCGCCCGCTCCTCCGCCGGCGTTCACCCGCCGCTGTTTGCTCGGTGGCGGGCGGATAATCGCGAGCGGGCGGCCACCTCGAAGTCTTCTTCTTCGGTGGCATGTCGATGAAGATGTTGATGTAGCGTGCGCAGACACCGGATCAGATATGCACGACCTCGACGCCCCCTACCTGGCGCGCCAACGGTGGGGGGCACGAGCACCTATGGGGCAGGGCCCCTTCTCGGTCCGGCAGGGAAGCGGAGGGTCGCACGAAGAGAAGATCGAGGCGAGAGCGCGCGAAGGATTTTACCCAGCTTCGGAGCTCTCCGGAGAGATAAAACTCCTACTGCTGCTTTGTGTTTGTATTTTGTTCTTGCTCTCAAGCGTGGGTATGCTGTGGTCTCCAATGAGTCGAACCGAATCGAACCCCTTCTACGTGTGCATGGGCCTCCTTTTTATAGTCTAAAGGGGTCACAAGCAGTGTATGAAAGAGGGTAAAAAGGTAAGCAGCGGGTTGGTACAACCACTATCTCTGATGTCCCCTACCTAACTCGGCGGCGGGGACAAGGGCATTTAATGCCCGTCCGGTCGCTTGATGCGAGGAAGCAACCGTTAGGGCGCCACCGATCGCCACGATGGCCTCCTAGTCACCTTCACTTGCCACCTCGCACGCTAGGTCGCATAGCCACCCGCCACGTGCACCAAGAGTGATCCTGCGGCGACACGTCGTCGGGTGAGCTGGGGCGTAGAGTGGTGGCTTCGCCGCGGCAAGTGCCTTGCCGCGGTCTCTGTCTTGTTGCACCCGCAAGCTTGCCGCTCGTCGGGTCTTGCCGGGACGCGCGGTGCGTCGCTGCAAGTCTTCTGAAGCGCCTTGGTTGGCCTTCCCGGCAAGCTCCTCTTGTCGGGGTCTTGTCCTTCCCAGCAAGCTTCTCTTGCCGGGGCCTTGTCTTCTCGGTTAACACTTTGTTCTTGAATGGCAGTAAAATAGGAATGACGGAGGTCTGGCGGACGCCTTGGCAAGCCTTGCCAGCGGAGCCTGCCTTTGCTTGCCGTGCACAAGTTCGGGGTACTAAGGTACCCCTACTTTAGTACACCGACAAGGGGCTATTGAGGGAGTCCTGGATTAAGGGGTCCTCGGATAGCCGTACTATATACTTTGGTCGGACTGTTGGACTGTGAAGATACAAGATTGAAGACTTTGTCCCGTGTCCGGATGGGACTCTCCTTTGCGTGGAAGGCAAGCTTGGCAACTCGGATGTGTAGATCTCCTTCTCTGTAACCGACTCTGTGTAACCCTAGCCCCCTCTGGTGTCTATATAAACCGGAGGGTTTAGTCCATAGGACAACAACAATCATAATCATAGGCTAGCTTCTAGGTTTTAGCCTATACGATCTCGTGGTAGATCAACTCTTGTAATACTCATATCATCAAGATAAATCAAGCAGGAAGTAGGGTATTACCTCCATCGAGAGGGCCCGAACCTGGGTAAACATCGTGTCCCTTGTCTCCTATTACCATTAGCCTTAGACGCACAGAACGGGACCCCCTACCCGAGATCCGCCTGTTTTGACACCGACAGTGTGTCCCAGCATGTCGTTCATCCGGCGGTGTGCACTAAAGACACAACCATGCTTCATGAACGGCAGTCCATCGGTGTCATGCACGAAAGGTGGCATCCGCTTCACAATGGGGTAGTTGTCCCCAATGAGAAGCGAGTACTCTCCAAGGGTGTTCCTCGGCACCCACATAGCACCACGGGGGTCGAACTCGGTACCGTTCATCTGGTACACGCGGCATCTCAGATCTTGACACATGGTGACGTACATAGTCAAGGTCCATGAATAATAATGGTGTGCTCAAATATGGTGGTCAATAATACTCTGCAGCAAATAGTACTACTCCGGTATAGAGGAAGTAAAATAACCGGCTTATTATATATTGCCACTCTTGGCTACATGGATGAGATAGTATAAGACATGGAAAAACAAAAATGGTGGGAGCTAGTGGGTTCAAGTTTTCAAGGGCCTAGCTAGCTATACGTGTCCTCTAAGGTAAAAAGTACTCCTACTAGTACTAGTAAGCAGTACAACACTGAAAGGGAAGGCAAGAAGGATAAAAAAATACTAAATTGTACTACTAGTATAGTAAACATGTCCCAGTCAAGAAAAGAAAATAACTAACAAGTACTAATCTATTACTCTAACACACAACAATGAGAAAATGGAATACCTGGGTAGATGGTGATGGTCCAATCGTGGTAGATTGTGTGACCATATTGCACATCAGTGGTACCATGGGTAACGACTGCTAAGATAGTTGATCCCAATATACCAAAGTCAGCTACAAGGTTCCAGGTTAGACCGAATCATGGATGCAAATGCACATCCAGGATCAGCGATCTTATTTTGATAGGGGGATGACTGGTCCCTGCAAAATAATGGAGTACCATTAGGGATGCAAATGATGGTTTCTGCATTCCGTTTGTAATCTCCCGTACCGTAGGATGGCAACTAGATGAAACATGTCCCCTAGCTTGTAACCGCAAAGATGCGGCCTACATGGCACACAGCATCTTCGAACGTGTAGGGGTACAAATCTGCCGCGGCCAACATGTGCCAGCCACTGCCGTTACTGCCTCTTGTATTGATGGCAATCCTTATGTCGAACACCGCAATGAGATAGTAATTGTCGTAGCTGCTTCGCTTTGTCAGCGGGTCCGCAATTGCTATCTTCTTCAATCTCATGTAGGCATCATCATCCGTATTCAAGCTCAGCCAGTCCGGAAGGCCCATCCCAATGGTGGAGAGGGGGTCTACGAGAATGGCCGCACTGCTGTGGATGTTGTGCAAAATGATGGTGGTATCCGGGCGGAGGTATGCAAGCCAATCTTCGTTGGCAGCAACGCATACCTATATATAAGACGGTGGGCAGCGGAGAAATTACGGGATGGAATAACTAAGTATTGTATTTAGAATATACACTACATCATCAAACTCCACGACTGACCTGCTCATCGGACAAAATCTGACTACCTCTCAACGTCGGCAACTCTAGCGGAGTCAACGTGAAACCATGGCCAGGGAGCGGTGGACTATTTGAAGGATTGTCCCATAGAATAACCTTCTCCTCGAGGACGAATGGAATACCAACAAGCATGGCCTTTTCCCAAACCTGTTTAAGCACCATCTTAAAAAAGTTGTTGCAGGAAGCACCGAGTCTTGTGGTGATGAGGACGTCGGAGCGGTTCTCCCAGAGGATCGTCATCCAAGGTCTCCCAACCCCGACGAGGAGGAGAACCGCCTAGCAAATCCATGGGAACAACAACGATCTGCCTTGGTCTCTTCGAGGGGAGGGTAACTGGTGAGGAGGAGATAAGAGCGTAACCGCAGGGCCTCATATGCGGGCACACATAGTGGTAGTGCCTCGTGCCCCGCGATGGTGAGGCTATTATTTACTACGTAATCATACTGTAGCAGTAGTAGTACTACTTTGTCAACTAGTAGTGTGATGTATTGTACTTCTATAGTGCACCCGTTTTCAACTCTTGAATCTCAAGGCCAAGGAGCGACAGTTGCAAGTGGAGGGTACTACTGTTCTCTAGAACCATCATTGTACTATCAATGCAGGGAAAGTACACCTGCGTAGTGCATACTCTCCATGATCTATTCAAGCGTGTAGCTGGCCTACTCAGCCGCTCCTCTCACTCACACACTAGCAACCTATTTATCAGCGACAGTTACTGCGGGGGGCAGAACATTTGAGTTCTTTGATACAGCGAGACTAGGCAATTCGCTTCCGTTTGTGGAGGTGTAATGGATCTTGTCGAACTTTATTAGTAGCTCCTTCTTGATGAAAGAGATGAGGCAAAGCTTTTGCCTCCGTTTCAAAAAAAATATTCATGTTAAGAGGAACTTCTTTTATAGAGCCGATAATGGAGCGAAGTCCATGCGTGCAATGCTGCAAGCTACAGAGTAGTAGAGTACTAGCACTTTACGTACAGAGCCATATTGCACAGTTCCTAATGCCGCGCCAGGATTTTCCGGCTCCTCTGGCTTATTTGGGAGGCGCTAGTTTAAATATGCTAGATGATGAGGAAGCTGCAAGTGAGGTGCGGCTAGGGCGAGCACGCATGCGAGTATATAGGAGTACTACTCTAGTACACGAGCCACGAGATGATGGGAGGGAAAACCCGTTCACGTGGCTGGGTTATCCTGTGCACCCAGATTGTGGTGCGACACGTCCATTCGACTTCAAAAGTCAAACTACCAGTGTACAATATTGGCTCGCGGCGAGGTTACTATTTTAAAAAAAGGCCGCCGTGCGTTCGGCCGAGATCGAACCCACAAAATGAGTTATACACTCCCGCGACCACTAGTTGTACTCACTAGAGTACAACGCAACCTAGAATCGCCTTTTTTCGCTAGTACATTGTTCCTTACAAGAAACCACTAATAATGCCAATAAACTACTACTACCACTTACCAACTAGCCCAACCAAGAAACGACTACTCTACAAAGTGCCGTTATAGGCACATTTCAACCCATGTTGCCCCTTAACTCAACGCCTTCTATTCGACCGACAAGTTAGGCGTTATTACTTGTGGGACCTACATGTCAGTCTGGACAAAAATCCCCGAGTGACCTCCTACCTCCGGCCCGTCCACACCTGGTCATCAGCCATGGAATGCAGCTACCGCCGCCGGCAGAAGGCGAGGTCAAAACCGCCGGCGGTGCGGAGCCCATCTTGTGGCAGCCCGGATGCCAACTCCGTCCGGCAATTACGGCCGCTAGCTAGCCAGGATAGCACACACCCTGCTGGATGCATCTAGCTGCTTGTCTGCAAGGTTTGCTAGCTAGGTTGACACGGCGGTACGGCGGCTCGCTTGCGTGCGCCGCGCTAAGGCCAGACATCTGGTTCGAGCGAAGGCCAGCGTGGCGGCTTGCGCTCGTGTGAGTCACGCTCGGGCCAGCCAGCCAACCCGTGCGGAGGCCAGCATGGTGTTCGGCCCGTCAGACGGAGCAGCAGCCAAATCTCTTATCACCGGTGCCACCCACAAACACGCATCAGTACTGTTTGAAGTAATGTTCGGGAAAAATAATGATTGGAGTTGGAAGAACAGGATAGAAGGTCAGATGTGGGTCCCTCGTGTCAACAGTCAAACAAAATGTGTTGGTTTAAGCTGCCTCCTCAGCACGGACGTGTGGGCCAACCCTATCATAAACGGGATTAAACGAGCCTAATCGACACTAGGTAGTAGTTTTTTGGCGCGGATAAAGAAATTTTGGGTATGTTTTTCCTATTTTTTGTACACTAGTTTCTTCCTAGGGCTGGTTGAAAGTGGTAGTTTTTTTGTTAAATACTCTACATACTATAGGTAGGAGTGAAAGTTAAGCTTTGGAAGCCAATAAGCACGGCTAGTTACATAGTGCCTATGTGTACATAAATCAAACTACATATCAACCATGAGTGACTAATATCTTGATGGAAAACTCGAAACTACGGAAATACTAGCATTTTTTTTGCATGGTTGGAAATACTAGCAATGTTCAGGTGCGTTGCAATGGATCATAATTAGAATAATACTTATTCACAAACTTGATAGAAAACACTCTAATTTTGATATACATATATCACAAGAGATATAGTATGTTTCAATCAGAATATATTCCTTGTGCTGCTTTCGTGAGGCGAGGGAGGGATGTGGTTGGTTTTAAGATACTAATTAAGGGTTTTTCTGCAAATTGGTAGAGAAGTGGGATGTTGTTGAGAAAAGGCGACAACTTACCTCACAGTCGTTAGATGTAGATCTAATGGTCAGAAATGACAGATGGCAGACACACCATCATCACCAACTAAGTTTTTTGTAGGAGTACTAGCAAGATGTTCGTGCATTGCACGAAACATCAAGATGTATTTTTTCAATAAAAACACCTGTTGTGACTGACCCATGTGGGGGTAATCCCATGTGTAAAAACTAATGATATCTTGAGAAAGAGGAGAGATAAGGTGAGGAGGAGTGGGGCGTGGTGGTGATTGGTGGTCGGACTGAGTGGAGGCATGGGGATGGACGACGCTTGTAGCGACCACCATGCTAGTTTATTCCAGAGGCTTCCTTTTTTAATTTCTCAACAATGAGGTTGTGGGAGATAAGGATGAACGAGGGTAGGCCTTATCTGCAAATGTGGAGAGAGGGTGCGGGTATCTTTTAGTTTAATTTCTATCCGTCAGATATAGATCGTACGGTCTATATTGCAAGATGGCAGGCGTACCATCATCACCAACTCGGTTTTTTATAAGAGAAGAGATATATGTATGGAGATACAAACGTATTATCGATACTTGTTGTCGTGGGAAACGAACACCTATGAGGCAGGGCCCCTTTTGGTCCGGCAAGGGAGCGGAGGTCGCACGAAGAGCAGATCGAGGCGAAGCACGCGAGGGATTTTACCCAGCTGCGGAGCTCTCCGGAGAGATAGAACTCCTACTGCTGCTTTGTGTTTCTATTCTGTTCTTGCTCGAGAGCGTAGGTGTGTTGTAGTTTGAATGAGTGAACCCTTCTCGTGCGTAAGGGCCTCCTTTTATAGTCTAAAGGGTCACCGGCAGGTGGCAACGAAGAGAGGGTAAAAAGTAAAAACAGGGGTTGGTACAACCGCTATCAAGCGATGTCCCTACCTAACTCGACGGCGGGGACAAAGGAATTTAATGCCCGTCCGGTCGCCCAAACAGTGCAAGCGACCGTTAGGGGCGCCACCGATCGCCACGATGGCCTTCTAGTCATCTTCACTTGCCACCTCGCACCGCTTGGCTGCTGACTACCGCCACGTGCACGGGGGGCGATCCTGCGGCGACATCGTCGTCGGATCGCTGGGCGTGGGCAGAGTGGTAACCGCGCGGCAAGCGCCTTGTCGTGGTCGCTGTCTTGTCGCACCCGCAAGCTTGTCGTTCGCCGGGCCTTGCCGGGACGCGCGGAGCGTCGCGGCAAGTCTCTTAAAATGCCTTGGTTGGCCTTCCCGGCAAGCTCCTCTTGCCGGGGTCTTGTCTTTCCCGGCAAGCTCCTCTTGCCGGGGCCTTGTCTTCACAGTTAGACACTTTGTTCTTGAATGGCAGTAATAGGAATAGCGAAGGATCTTGGCGGACGCCCGGCAAGCCTTGCCGCGGGGTGCTGCAACTGCCCGTGCACAAGTTCGGGATACTAAGGTACCCCTACTTTAGTACACCGACAGGATCCCCCGGGCCTGGGCCATACACGGTGCCGAGCGCTGTTGGGCGGGCCCAAAGCAGGAACGGGCACGCAGCGGCTGGGTCAAACCAAATCTGACTCCGTATCCACCGCGCCCTCCCGTAACGGCATGCGTCAATCGCGGCGTTGTGGGAGAGATCGTGGGCAATTCTTAAATCAGGAAAAGCGTAACGTTCGCCTCCCATGTTTATAAGCAGAGGAAACAGGGCCGTTCCCCCACCTTCGCCACTTGCAGTTTCTTCCTCCGAAAGCTCCACCGCTCCCCTCCGCTTCCCAAGCCGGAAGAGAGCAGCGCTCCACCGCCCGTCACCGCCGTCGCCCTCAACACTTCGCGCTCCTCCGCCGCTTCGCCATAGCCGAAGACCGGCAAAACACGAAGTCAGACGGCGTTGCGGCTTGAGGCGCTGCGCAGGAGCGAGTGCTTTTCCCCGAGCTCACCCGAAGGCGCTGCGGAGAGTTCTACCTCTTCGTCGAGCGAGCGGCGCATCGCGCGCGCCGGTGCTCTGCCAAGCTTCTGCCAGCGGTGCCCAAAAGGTACCATTTCTTTCAAGTGTTCTTCTATTGCGGGCTTTGCCCACCTTTTCTGATTTCTTCTGCGACATCATGAATACCTCACGGGTTTCATCTTCTTGATTTCACCCCAGCGCCGTTCGGACAATGGCGGTTTTCGCACACCTCTGCGAGAACTTCATTGGCATCCACCCAAATGTTGCTCTTTTTCGCCACTATTTCACCCCCCGAGCCGAGAAAGGAGAGCCATTGGTGGCGGAATCGCTGGATCTCACGAGTCGGCATGAAGGAGGTGTATCGGAGGGCGAGCTCCGCGGCAAGTGGGGCGAGTGGAGGCGGAGTGGTGTTGGATTGTTGGCGCCAACCGCAGCCATTCACCAACTTGCGCCGGAACCGGGTAGTCTTGGCGGCGGCGACTAGCGCTCTGTCGCGGACGATGCCAAGTGAAGATCACCACCACCCGAATCTCGTGGCTCGGGCTTGCCGGGCTCTGGCGAGGCCGTTAGCGCGGATTTCCTTCGCCGTCGCGCCGCCCCTCTGCGAAGAGGGGAGGCCCGCTGGCTGTTTGGTGGCGGCGGATATCATGAGGCTGCGTCAGGCCTCAACTTCAACTTCACGGTTACGGAGCTTGACGGGATGCTCAAGGAGCTGTGCAAGCATGACGCCAACCATCGAGTGGTTCGGGCTGCGTGGGCGTCATCCTTGTGCAACAACTCCAGCGTGATCGCATCGTGCAATGATGCGGTCGACTTCGCCGGGATAAGCCCAACGGATGGAGCCGCCCGGCGGCGTCGTGCGGCAATTCTTCGATGGCTTGGTGGAGGTAGCAGTCCACGCCCGACGGCGAGGCTCCTCACCCACGACACCACCGGCGGCGAGATGCGGTACGCCGCCACGGGGCGAAAAAGCGGCGGCAGCCGCCGCCGCAGTGAGTTTGGCTTCACGTTGGAGGAGGCGGCGGCAAGCCTTGCCGACCGAGAGGACCTTGGCGGGAGGTCATTTGGCGAGGGGAGCCCGGCGAAGGCAGCGAAACTGCGGGGCGCAAGTGGACAACCATCTTCAAGCAGCTTGCCGCAGACGGGGCCCTCAGCGCAGCCCCCAGCTCCGACAAGGAGGCGCCTTCGCAGGGCCGGAGACACAACAGGGCGGCAGGCGGGCCAATAGCCGCAGCGCCGTGGGGCACGTTCCACCGCGGCAAGTACTGTTGCCGCGGGAGCATCTCATGCTGCGCCGGCAACTGGGGCCGCGTCTTCTCGAGCCGCCACGCCTGATCCCGCCACAGCATCCGGCAAGCGCCCAAGGGAGCCTACTCCTCCGCTTCACCGCGCAGAAAGGGTACCTGATTTCGACCTTTCCGTGCTGAGCTCCGACGAGGAGGAAGAAGAGGAGGAGGAGTAAGGCTTTTCTCCTTGTTGTACTTGTATTTCTTCAATCTTTGTTGTTTCTTATCTTGCATCTGATCTGCCTCCCTCTGAATCCTTGTTCCTTTTCAGGACTCTGGCCGAGAGAGTGGCGTAGAGGGCCAAGGTCCCCGTGGTTGTCATCGAGGACGATCCTGCTGTGATGGCAGAGGACACGTCCGAGACTACCTTGACGGACCCGATACCATCTCCTCGAAGCAGCCCCCAGCACAGCCCCCAGCGTAAGTGTTTGGTTCACTTCCTGTTGTGGGGCGCGCATGGGTGCTTTCTCTTTTGCTGGCATCTTGACTATTGATTTGCTTGTGTAGGAGCAGAGCAGGCCCATCAGGAGCAACCAGAAGCCGCTCCAGAGGTGCTGTTTGCTTCGACTACGCCGCCAAGGGGCGATCCTCCGACAAGGGAGTGCTCCCTGGCAAGGGATAGGTCCCCGGCAAGGGACGGCACCAATGAGCCTTCGATGGAGGAGCCCATGGTCACAGAGCCCAGCACAGGTAACCCTCCTTGTCGAAAACTTTCCCTTGGGTTCTTCTTCTTATCTTCTTTTTGGATCTTTGCTTGACTTTTCCTTCCTCTTCCTGTCCTCAGATCCCCCTCTTACAGACCCAATGGAGACTGAGGCCACCGGCGAGGAAGGCGATCTGCTTAATCATCTTGGCGCCCCTGCCGGCGAGGAAGAGGCGTGCTGATGAACCCGCAAGACGAAGAAGCCGCCAAGGCTCTTTGGCGCAGAGGTGGCGAGGGTCGGCAATCGACCGAGCGACCACGAGGGTGCAGGGGCGCAAGGCGCTACACCCACCGCCGACCCTCCGCTTGCTGATCTGCGCCGGGCTCGAGAGCCCCAGCCAGCGCCTACTTGAAGGCGGCGGTGTGTACATCAAGCTTCCCTGGGCGTCGAGCTCCAAGGCGCCGGTCGAAGGAGAGGAGTTTGACGGGGAAGTACTCGCCTTCGCCGGGCTGTCAGTGGTTGACGCACCAAGCAGCAGCAGCGGCGAGTCCGAGGAGGAGCAACTGCTCCGGAAGCTGGTGTCACTCTACCGCGCCCGGCAAGCGAAGTTGGAGTCCCGGGAAGCGCTTGTCGCGCGGGCGGGAGTTGACATAGAGAAGCATGCGGAGGAGCTCCAGAGCCGCAACCAAGAGGCCCTCCGGTCTATTGCTGAGGAGAGGGCGCAACTTGTGGAGGCGAAGAAGGCGTTCATCCTTGAAAAGGCTGAAGCCGAAGAGCAGCAGAGGCTCGCCGCCGAGGAGCTGTCCAGGCAGGAAGGTGAACTGACGCAGAAAAAGGTTAACCTGGACAGCTACAAGGAGGAGCTCACCGCACGGGAGCAATCACTTGGCGGGGCGCTCAAGGAAGCAAAAGATGCTGCCACAGCTGCCGAGGACGCCAAGAGGGAATTGGAGATGAAGGTGGCGCAGCTGGAAGCTGATATGAAAAGGAAGGATGAGGAGCTTGCCGCACTCCAGCGCGAACGCGAGAAGGATGCACTTGCTCATGGCGATCTGCAAGTCCAACTTGCCAACAAGGGCAAGGAATTGAACGCCGTCAAGGACTCAAATGCTGACTTGGAGCTGAAGCTGGCCACCTTGACGGAGACGCTGGATGGTGCCAAGAGGCGGGAAGATGAATTGAAGAATGAGATCAAGGGCAACGAGGAGCTGCTGACGAGGGCCGCTGAGACTAAAAACACCTTCAAGGCCACGGTGGAGCTCTGGACAGAGGGCCTCATCAACATTGCCGCAACCATCGGCGAGGAGTGGCGGAGGCCCGGACTTGGCGGGCCGGGTACTCCTCCGATGAGAATCTCCAGCCCAGCGCCAAGCTTACTCTTTTCTTCAAGGGTGTGGCGACGGCTCTCCAGCAGCTCCGGGAAAGGATCCCAAAGAAGCTGGCCGACGAGTCGCGCGCAATCTACGCCAAGGTCTTGGAGAAGGTGTTGGTGAAGATACTCTTCCGCAATCTGGGCCTCGACCTCACCCGCGTCCTCAAGAAGCTGCCGGCGGGTGCTGATCTTGAAGAACTCAAAGCCATTGTCGCACCCATTGTGGACAAGGTTAATGAAGTCAAGAGGGTCAACGGCGGTCGTGTAGATTAGGCCGCCCTTTTCCTCCTTTTTCTTGCCGCTGCTAGATATGTCATAGGAACAATCTATTAGAGCGCGGCAAGTTATTTATTGTAATATAACTTTATTCTGGGCAATGCTTGCTATGTTATCTCCTTTACTTGATTCTATCCCTTGTATGTTTTTACCCTACGCTTTTAGGGAACTTGCCGACGCAAGCACACTTGCCTTGAAAGCTCGAGTCGGAACATCAGCAACTTCTTTGGCGGTGTTGCCTCCGCAAGAAACCTTGTCGGGACTAGTCATGACACACTTCCATTGTTGAGCGGACTCGAAACAAAGTAAGGCGCAACTAGCCACGAGTTGGTTCCTCCGCGACAGAGTTTTCCATACAAAGCATGGTCGTTCAAGGAAGATAACTTAAAAATTTAAAACTGATTGTGCTCAAACTTTGGCAACTTAGCTTTTACGTAAATGCGTGTCCCGCAAGGCTATACTTCTTTGAACGACGCCTGGTCCACACCTTTATCCTCTCCTCCCCCCGTGAACTTGTGGGCGAAGGAACCTTCTTTTTGAGCAAAAGAAAGAAGAGAAAATAAAGATATGGAGCCTTAAGGCTCGTTACTGCTTACCGGGTGCAAGTGCTGCATAATGTGTCAGACAATACATGCGAAAAAGAAAAAGGCATGAAATTTGACAACATGTGCTGAGCATACGATGTTTATTTATGCACGGGATCTGCGCCCGGCTTTGTACAAAGGGTTACATGCAACAGCGGCAAGGCTTGTACAAAAGGTGGTTGTCGGAACAGGTTCCGGCAACCGCGCCTTATGGTTAAAACTTTCGAAGATGCTCTATGTTCTAGGAGTTGCTCACCGGAAAGCCATCTTCGGTCTCAAGGCGGACAGCGCCAGGCCTAGTGACTCGTTTCACCCGATAAGGGCCTTCCCACTTTGGCGTCAACTTGTTGGAATTCTTGGCGGATTGAGCGCGAAGAACAAGGTCGCCTTCCTCGAAACTTCGGCATTAACTGCGGCTATGGTAGCGGCGCAAAGCTTCTTTGTAGTGAGCAGCTCGTCAAGACACTGAAGATGATCTTCCTCAAGGAGCAGCGCGTCATCTTGCCGCAGCTGCTCTTGCTCAAGCTCATCATAAGCGAGCACTCGAGGCGATCCGTATACGAGTTCCATGGGGAGAACTGCCTGCGCCCGTGACAAGAGCAAAAGGTGTACATCCGGTGGCTCGATTTGGTGTCGTCCTGATCGACCAAAGAACCACCGGCAGCTCCTCGATCCAGTTTCTTCCGCACTTGTGCAGCCTATCGAAAGTCCTGGTCTTGAGCCCGCGCAGCACTTCAGCGTTTGCCCTCTCCGGTTGACCGTTGCTTCTCGGGTGAGCAACAGAAGCGAAGCAGATCTTGGTGCCAAGATCTTGCACGTACTGCATGAAGGTGCGGCTCGTGAATTGTGTGCCGTTGTCGGTGATGATCCTGTTAGGGACTCCGAAACGGCAAACAATTGACCTGAAGAACTTGATGCTTGTTGTCTTGTCACCTTCCTCATCGCTTCCACCTCCGGCCACTTCATGAACTTGTCGATTGCCACGTACAAGTACTCGAAGCCCCCGACAGCTCGGGGAAAGGGGCCGAGAATGTCGAGCCCCCAAACCGAAAATGGCCAAGATAAAGGGATTGTTTGCAGAGCTTGAGCTGGTTGATGTATCTGCTTGGAGTGGGCCGCACGCTTCACACTTGGTTACTTGTGCAGTTGCATCACGGAGGCTGTCGGCGGAAGAAACCTTGCCGGAAGGCTTTGAGCAAGTGCTCTTGCGCCAATGTG
Organism: Aegilops speltoides; assembly: GCA_021437245.1. Classification (NCBI taxonomy): domain Eukaryota; kingdom Viridiplantae; phylum Streptophyta; class Magnoliopsida; order Poales; family Poaceae; genus Aegilops; species Aegilops speltoides. The sequence goes on from CM038141.1 coordinate 77,556,504, forward strand.
GTGACCACATATGCCTCCATGTATCTCCGCCAACATTGCTGTCCTTCTTCCCGGGAAATGCACTTCAATTTCACTCCGTTGAATCTTCTTCTATACAGTATGTCATCGACAAACTGGTACATACTTGATTGCCGGGCTACTCTCTCTGCTTCTTCTTGCTCTTCGGGAAGTTCTCCCGTCTGAAGGAAATGGACGATCTGCTGCGCCCATGCCGGAGCTTGTGGCTCAACGACAAGGACTAAAGGCGCAAATGCTGCTGCGGGAACATCTGCTTCCACGGCAAGAATCTGCGATTCAGCCGGAGCATGATGCTCCCCGGCAAGCGTGTCGGGACACAACTTGTCGGGAGCGTCTGCTTCAACGAAACAAACCCTAGGGCTTGTCGGAGCAGACTGCCCCTCAGCACTCTTTGTGTTGATCTTGGGGACCTTCTTGACGGCGGCTTCGGGGAGCTCTGCCGGAAAGTACTCGCCAGTAACCAACTTCCTCTTCTTGCTCTGTCCAGTTGATGGTGTTACAGATGGTTGAGTCAGCTTGAGCACAAAAATTCCTGGTTCCACAGGTAATTTGAGTGCGGCGCACTTTGATAGGCCGTCTGCAATGTCATTTTGAGCTCTTGGAACATGTTCCATTTGCAGGCCGTCAAAATGCTCTTCCAACTTCCTCACTTCATCAATGTAGGCTTCCATCAATGGACTCTAATAATCTTTGTTCACTTGACGGACGACAAGTTGCGAGTCACCCCTGACAATAAGCTTCTTGATCCCAAGGTCCGCGGCAATCCTGAGTCTGGCAAGCAAGCCTTCATACTCTGCAGTATTGTTTGTTGCTTGCTCCTTGGGGAAGTGCATCTGGACTACGTACTTGAGGTGCTCTCCGGTCGGTGCGACAAGCAGTACGCCCGCACCGGCGCCTTGCAGCGAGAAGGCACCATCAAAGTACATGATCCATTCTTTGCTCGCTTCCTTGACGGGGATGCTTGTCTCCGGAGTTTCTTCATCAGGTGTTGGCGTCCATTCTGCTATGAATTCTGCCAATGCTCGGCTCTGGATAGTTGAGGTACTCTCAAACTTGAGGCCAAAGCTTGACAATTCTAGTGCCCACTCGACAATCCTGCCTGTTGCTTCTGGATTTTGCAATATCCTCTTCAACGGAAAGCGAGTGACAACTGTGATCTCATGTGCTTGAAAGTAATGGCGCAGCTTCCTCGAGGCCATGAGAAGGCCGAAAAGCAATTTCTGCACACCAAAGTACCTTGATCTAGCCCCCTGCAGAAGGGAACTGACAAAGTAAACTGGGCGCTGCACCATCTTCTTCTGTTTCTCTTCTTGTGGCTGCGCAGATCCATCGTTGCCGGAACCAGAACTTGTCGGGGAAGCCCCCTACTTGTCGCTGGACTCGCTTGCCGCGATCGCTGGCTCATCATCCGCCTCCCTCTCCGCTACTAACGCAGCACTAACCACTTGATTGGTTGCCGCTAGATATAGCAGCAACTTCTCTTGTGGCTTAGGTGCGACAAGTATTGGAGTGGAGGATAGGTATCTCTTCAAGTCCTACAGCGCAGCCTCCGCTTCCGGAGTCCATTTCATTGGACCTGCCTTTTTCAAAATTTTGAAAAATGGTAGGGCGCGCTCAGCAGACTTAGATATGAACCTACTGAGAGCAGCAACATAGCCGGCAAGCCTTCGCACATCCTTGACGCGCTTCGGTGCTTCGATCTGTTCAATGGCTTTGATCTTGTCTGGATTGGCTTTGACCCCCCGCTGAGATATAAAGAATCCGAGAAGCTTGCCGGAAGGAACTCCAAACACGCACTTCTCGGGATTCAACTTGAGATTGATCTTGCGCAGATTTGCAAAAGTCTCGTCTAAATCTTGGATCAAAGTTTCTTTGTCCTTGCTCTTGACAACTATGTCATCCATATAAGCTTCTACATTTCTATGCAACTGTGGCTCAAAAGCATGACTGACTACCCTTGCAAATGTTGAACCAGGATTCTTTAGTCCGAAAGGCATCCGTACAAAGCAGTACGTGCCACATGGAGTAATGAATGCGGTCTTCTCTTCATCTTCTTCCGCCATGAAGATCTGGTGATATCCCGAGTATGCATCAAGAAACGAAAGCATATCACATCCTGCCGTGGAGTCGACAATCTGGTCAATGCGTGGCAAGGGAAATGGATCTTTGGGACAAGCTTTATTAACATCAGTGAAGTCAATACAAAGCCTCCACTTCCCGTTCGCCTTGCGCACGACTACTGGATTGGCTAACCACGTTGGATGGAGTACTCCTCGGACAAGGCCTGCTACTTCCAACTTCTTGATCTCTTCCGCAATGAACTCTTGGCGTTCTACCGCTTGCTTCCTGACTCTCTGCTTGACGGGCCGCGCGTGAGGATAGACGACAAGGTGGTGCTCAATCACTTTCCTGGGAACACCGGGGATGTCAGATGGTTGCCATGCAAACACATCGACATTCGCCCGCAGGAAAGCAACGAGAGCGCTTTCCTATTTAGGGTCAAGCGTGGCGCTGATGGTGAAGGTACCACCAGTGCCGTCCTCCTTGGCGGCCACTTTCTTAGTCTCCGACGAAGCTGTCTTTGCCTTCTTGCACTTGCCGGTGGAGCTCGATGGCGCGTCCTCCTTGGCGGCCACTTTCTTAGTCTCCGACGAAGCTGTCTTTGCCTTCTTGCACTTGCCGGTGGAGCTCGATGGTGCGTCCTCGACGATAGCGCAGCACTCCGAAGAGGTGCACTTGCCGGAGTGAGCATCAGAGCTACTCTTGCCGGACTTGGTCTTCTTCTTCCCCCCGGGAGCTTCAGCGGCAAGTGGTTTGCTTTCTGCTGCTGCTGCTGCTTCCCGGTAGATCTTGTCGTTACAGATAAGTGCATCTTTCTTGTCGCCAGGGACAGAAATAACACTTATCGGACCAGGCATCTTAAGCACGTTGTAAGCATAGTGAGAGGCTGCCATAAACTTGGCGAGCGCTGGACGGCCAAGTATCCCATTGTAGGGCAATGGGAAATCCGCGACGTCAAATGTGACCTTCTCTGTCCTGAAGTTCAGCTTGCTGCCAAATGTTACTGGCAGTGTAATGTGACCTTCTCTGTCCTGAAGTTCAGCTTGCTGCCAAATGTTACTGGCAGTGTAATCTCCCCTTCGGCTTGCTCCTTCCCGGATTTATTCCTTGAAAGGTACCAGTCTCTTCGAGATCGCTATCAGGGATCTGAAGCTTCTTGAGCACCGCGGAAGAAATCAGATTCAGGCCAGCCCCGCCGTCAACCAGCATCTTCGTGACCTTGAGGTTGCGGATTGTTGGTGAAACCAGCATCGGCAGGCACCCGACCGCAGTTATGCGATCAGGGTGATCCTCAACGTCAAAGACGATGGGCATGCTGGACCACTCCAGGGGCTTGCGTGACTCAACGGACGGTTCTGCTGCGTTCACTTCCCGCACCCACTGTTTGAGTTGGCGGTGCGAGGTGTGCAGAGAAGCACCGCCGTCAATGCACAAAACCTCTGTTGCCTTCTGAAACTCCTGCTCGTCGGCCTCATCCTCTTCCATCTCATCATCTTCATCTTCGTATTCATCCTTGTCGCGGCCGCGGGGAGGCCTGTCTCCTTGCCGCTGCATGGCCTTGCCGCGGCGCCCTCCTCGGGCGGGACGCTTCTTGCCGGATCCTCCTCCACCTTCCTGGGCCTTCTCCTTGTCGTGGCGCTCGTACTCAGCTTTTTGCAGTTCTACGAGCTGCTCAACCTTCTTGTAGGCCTGAAGATCATGGCCCTTGGTGCAGTGGATCTTGCAGTACTGCTTGCCGGAGCCGTCCTGCTTGTCGGCGGCCACCACAGCCTCACCGGAGTCACCTGCTTTGGCCTTCTCGGCGCCACCTCCGTTGCCGGACTGCTCGACAACTAGCTCATCCTTAGCTTTTCTCTTTCTGTTATTCCGCCTCCGGTTCTTCTTTGCCGGAGGGGCGTCCTCACTGTCAGATCCTTCTGCTCCTGCATTCTCTCCGGGGAGTTTCCTTCCCTCCTCAGCACGTGCACACTTGTCGGCCAGAGCATATAGCTCGCTGACATCTCTGATTTTGCACATCGCCATCTCCTCCCTCATCCTGCGGTTACGCACGTTCTGATGGAACACGCTGATAACCGCAGCAGGGTGGACGTCTGGGATGTTGCGCTGCACTGGCTGAATCTCTGTATGTACTTGCGCAGAGGTTCTCCTTCTTTCTGGGCGAGCAGATGAAGATCGCTCTCCTGGCCATGGGGTTTGTGGCCGCCCGTGAAGGCGCCGACAAACTGATGGCACAGGTCCGCCCATGAAGAGATGGAGTTATCCGGCAAGTGCATGAGCCAATATCTGACGTTGGGCTTGAGCACCAGTGGGAAGTAGTTGGCGAGGATCTTCTCGTCGCGTCCCCCGGCAGCCTGCACCGCGATGGTGTAGACGCTGAGAAACTCCGAGGGATGTATCCTGCCATCGTACTTCTCGGGTACGTTTGGTTTGAAGTTCTTGGTGCTGGGCCACTGGACCTGCCGCAGCTCACGAGTGAGCGCAGGGCAACCTATCACGCGTCGGCAAGTCGCTGGTTCCCCTGGCTCATGCATATCGACAGTGGGCCCAGTAGCGCTGGTCGGTGACCCGCGCTTCTCTTCGACACTCGTCGCGAAGGCGAGCGTCTTCGTGTCGTCGTTCTTGGAGAACTTGGCATTGATTGCGGCGAGCTCGCGGGTCCGACGACGCGGTGGAGTCGGTTTCGAGGTTGGCCCGGCGAGTCGGCGATCTTGGCCTTTGGGGCGGGGAGTGCACGGTGGTGGCACCCCCAGCGGTCTTGTCGGCGTCGGCTTGCGCCTGGGCGTCTTGCCGGGGCTTCGATGTGCTTTCGTTTGCGGGCTTATCGCCGTTAAGCGAAAGTGATGAGGCTCGAATGGTGGCCTCCGATCGTCGATCTTGTCCGCGCTGGAGGGTAGTCTAATAGTGATTGGGCTCGAGCCAGCGCTATACAGGGGTTTTCGGCGGCGGGGCGAGCGACGCGAGGTGCGGATATGCTCAAACTTCTAACGGTGTTAGAAGGAGCAACATCTCGTCGAGCGACCGTCTTGCGCTTCGTGCCGCGTGTTGGCGTGCATGTTGGCCTTGGCGCCCCGCGATCCGCCGGCTTAGCCTTGTTTCGCGAGCACGGTGCTAGGAGCACCATGGCGTTGTCGATCCTGCACCTCCTGGGAGGGGTGCGGTGGATGTACCGATGCTGAAGCTTGCGGGGCCTTGTCCTTGGACCTGGTGACGACCTGAGTCCCCCCGCCGGCGCCCGCTCCTCCGCTGGCGTCCACCCCACCGCCCGTCTACTCCGGTGGCGGTAGGATAGACGTAGACGGAGCGGCCACCTCCAAAGCCTTCTTCTTCGGTGGCATGTCGATGAAGATGTTGATGTAGCGCGTACAAACACCGGATCAGGTTCACACAACCTCGACGCCCCCCTACCTGGCGCGCCAAAGATGTCGTGGGAAACGAACACCTATGGGGCAGGGCCCCTTTTGGTCCGGCAAGGGAGCGGAGGTCGCACGAAGAGCAGATCGAGGCGAAGCACGCGAGGGATTTTACCCAGCTTCGGAGCTCTCCGGAGAGATAAAACTCCTACTGCTGCTTTGTGTTCCTATTCTGTTCTTGCTCGCGAGCGTAGGTGTGTTGTAGTTTCGAATGAGTCGAACCCCTTCTACGTGCGTAAGGGCCTCCTTTTTATAGTCTAAAGGGGTCACCGGCAGTGCAACGCAGAGAGGGGTAAAAAGTAAAACAGGGGTTGGTACAACCGCTATCAACAGTGTCCCCTACCTAACTCTGACGGCAGGGGACAAAGGCATTTAATGCCCGTCCGGTCGCCCAAACAGTGCAAGAAACGACCGTTAGAGGCGCCACCGATCGCCACGATGGCCTTCTAGTCATCTTCACTTGCCACCTCGCACCGCTTGGCTGCCTGACTACCCGCCACGTGCACTAGGAGCGATCTGCGGCGACATGTCGCCGGATCTTATTTGGAGCGCGTGGCAGAGTGGTGGCCGCCTGGCAAGCGCCTTGTCGCGGTCGCTGTCTTGTCGCACCCGCAAGCTTGTCACTCGCCGGGCCTTGCCGGGACGCGCGGAGCATCGCAGCAAGTCTCTTAAAATGCCTTGGTTGGCCTTCCCGGCAAGCTCCTCTTGCCGGGGTCTTGTCTTTCCGGGCAAGCTCCTCTTGCCGGGGCCTTGTCTTCATAGTTAGACACTTTGGTCTTGAATGGCAGTAATAGGAATAGCGAAGGATCTTGGCGGACGCCCGGCAAGCCTTGCCGCGGGATGCTGCGACTGCCCATGCACAAGTTCGGGATACTAAGGTACCCCTACTTTAGTACACTGACACTTGTTTCCATAAACTTGGATCTATATTCTATTCAACGGCCGAGCATGTGGGGTCGTAGCACGATGACTTCTCGACTGTGTAAAACAAAAGGTTTTCCCGTTGCCGATAAGGAGGGGGTGACGCTGGCACGCTTTCGGCTTGCTCTAGTCCTAGTAGTCATACTAGGTGGTCTACACACGTGTAGATTTATTCTTTTTCACGTCTTGTGTTCGCCGTATTGCCACGACTGTTGATGAATAGACAGTAAGTTATTCATGGGAAAAACTTTGTTGAGCGTGTGTGCGAGAGAGGGAGACAGCGTGTGTGTGTGATATGTGTAGATACTGCGGCAATGATAAGAGATTCTTTGTGTCTTTGTTTGTGGAGGATAGAGAGAGACATGTGCATGGGGCTTTGTGTTGTGTAACGTGGAGACACGTAGACATAATCATAGAGTGAGTGTGTGAGATACACATACAGACATGGGGAGAGATGTGTGAGTTAGAGAGATGAAGAATTTTGGTCATCTGAGCTAGAGAGAGGGGGGGATATATACATACCTAGAGCTGGAGAGAATATGCAAGGGTGTGTGTCTTAAAGAAGGATCCAGATATATGGGTGTTTGTGCATGTTTGTGTGTGTTTGTGTGTGCGTGTGTGTGAGATGGTGTGTGTGTATGCGGAGAAGAGAGACCACTAATGATGTAAACCTAGTATAGGGAAGGGGGAATGGTATGACATGTGTGTCAAAGAGAGACAAAGGCATGTGTAGTAGCGAGATAGCATGGGTGCGGGCGGGGAGCAGACTATTTGGAAGAAACATCGAGTGTGTGTGGGAGAGGGGTGTGAGAGCGCGCGAGAGAGCTAGCGAGGGATAGAGAGAGGAAGAGAGTGGGAGAGAGAGAGAGGGGTCGTTTGTGTGCAGAACTGGCGTATAGATAGGGAGACAATGTTGATGTTGTTTGAAAGTGGCCTATGTACGGAGACGCAAGGGAAGAGAGTCATCGTGTTTGTGATAGGGACTTCATGAGAGATCTAGAATAGATGGTGTAGAGAACAACGTGCGAGATTGTGAACGATGATACATTAGGGAGCTATGGAAAGAGTCATGAGATATATGTATATAGGGAAGGAGCTGGGGCGGGTCCGCATGTGGGAAAGATAGAAACAAGAGAGTGGTGCACAAGGAGACAAAGTGTGCTTGTTTGCAGCGGGGGTGGTGTGTGAGGTGAGTGTGCAAGAACCACATAACTAGGGAGATAGACATTTGGGGCTACATTTTGTGTGCATGGGAAATATACACTCTATATCGTGCGTGTGCTTGGGAAAGAGAGATGTCGCGAGACCTAGAGAGTGGGGCAAGAGATGTGTGCATGGCCGAGAGACAAAGTGATAGAGACCTATATTGGGGTTCGGACTTTCGAAGAGAGGAGTGTGGTTAATGTTCTCGTGTGTTCGTGTCTGGGGGAGAGAATGACTTGTGTGTGTGGGGGGGGAGGGTGGCTTCAGATAAAGAGTGAGGTGTCTATATTTGAGAGACTCTAGCGTAACTGAGATATATATGGTCAATAGTGTGTGAACTCAAGGTTGATCAATTTGTTTCAGAGTTTGAAGTATGAGATAACGATACTTTTGAACATGCGTGATATACTTTGAAGTACCAGAATTACAAAGATTGGAATTTTGGAATTTGACTCCATCATTAGCTTTTGTAATTCATTTAAACGGAGGTACATTTTCTAAGCCGGGATTTCATGATTTCAAATTCATATATCAAACCTAGAGATATACACATATGGGCATGTTCAAACTTCATAATCATCCACTTTATTCATACACATACACATAAATAAATTCCCGGCCATGATACATAGTGGGCTGTACAAGAGCAGAACACTTATTTCAGGCGCCGAAAGCTTTCAAACTTCCCGCTGACATCGAAATATCTCGCGCCCGAAAGTTTAGCCCTACGATATTCCTATTTTACCCCTGCCACATGAACAGAAAAGGGCTGCTTTGGTAACTCCATTGCTTTTTCCCTCTTTGCCCCCAACATTCTTCCCCAGATCCCCTCCCCTTCCCCCTCCCCGACCCCCAACCACACCAAGCCGCTGAATCTAGTCCTCCGCGCAGTGGTGGACCTCACACTCTGCTGGATCTACCTTCCGCACCTTGGAACCCCCAACTGCCAACTAACCACTTCACCGGAGCTGCTTCAGTGACTAGCTTGTCCACCACTCCATATCTTCTTTACCGCCATCATGGTCCACCACACCAGATCTGCTTCACTGGCGCCCTCGTCCACCACAGTGTAGGCCCTTCACTGACTCCATCGTCCGCCCTTCATACAAGCCCTCGTCCACCGCAACAAATCTTCCTCACCGAACGCACTGTACACAGCGCCGGATATGCTTCACCGACGCCTTCGTTCACTACACCGGACCCACTCCACGGAGGCCATATTCAACTCCACCTGCCGTGCTTTACTCACGTCGTAGCCTCATCAGGTTATTTCGATTTGTACTCCTTCGGTTTTTCTCTTCTTTATCGTGGAACTGTTCACTTACCACAGATGAGCTTTCTTGTATGTCGATGGGCTCCACAACCAAAGCACCGGAGCCGCTTCAGCAACGACGACAACCGGTCCAAACTCAACTGCAACAACAGCACCATCGACGATCCTTAGCTATCAAGTATGACAACAATACACATACGTCGCCGAGAATCAGGTACTATTATGCAACGGTCGGCGCCTACGTTCACTTTCTTAGCATAAGCACCACACCTTTGAATTTCTTCAGGGCATCATTCATTTTTTTTCATGAGACGCATTATTCAGCTTGCACCTGTAGGGCCATACTTTTGGCAGTGAACATCTTACATGTTCTAAATTACAAACCAGTGCACATATAGTTACAATGCTTTAGCAATGATGCCCTTGAATTTCTTCAGGGCATCATTCAATTTTTCATGAGATGCATTATTCTGCTTGCACCTGTAGGGCCATACTTCTAGCAGTGAACATGTTACATGTGCTAAATTACAAACCAGTGCACATATAATTACAATGCTTTAGTTTTGTCCTAAGTATTACTATACTTCCTAGATATCACTGCCTCCTATTTTAGTTCTTGCATGTTATATTTATAATAATGGTGTTGTTCTGATGCCACCTGTTGGTTCCATCAGATTGCTTCATGTTATTATGCTTAATTACACATCAGCAAACTACCATGTGGTTCCGCTGCTTTTTGTTTGTTTTACCCTACATTTTTTTATGCTGCCTATTACATCACTGCTCTGAGCCTTTGTTCATTACGGGGCTATTTGGTTCCCAGCCACAGTTCGCCAAGCCAGAGTTTGGCAGCCATAGTTTAGTTGGCATGTGTTTGGTTTTGCCACACTTTATTGCCCCTATGGCCCACTTATCATAGACAATTTTGTGCCAGCTTTTGCCAAAGTTTGGCGTCCAATTTCTCAGCCGCACTTGTGTGGCTTGCCATACTTGTGTGGCTGGTCACACTTTGGCTTGGCCACGCTAGTCTCCAACCAAATAGACCCTACTTTTTTTGCGTTCTTGATTTTCCCAAGTTGCATGACTAATATGATGCATCTATTAATTATGGATCTGCCAACCCCATCAAGCAAAATATTTGTTCTATTGGGACTGGCACCTCAAACAATCATAAAAAAAGAGTGAAGCACATATATTGTCCTATAAGCACACACCCATCTTTCATTAGTTTAGATGAACCATTGATGATCAATTTGAACCAGTGCATGCGATTAAAATTAATTTCACCTAAATAGAGGGTGTAGAATAAACTACAACAACTAGATTTGCAACCACGTGATGTTGACGATATCTTCAAAGAACATTGCAACAACAGCGTGGCTTCACAGGAACATATGGTAAGCCAGTGTGTTTTAGTACATGTGAAATGTAATGCATGTGAGCTGATTTCTTGGCTTGTTCCCTCAACCTATAATCCTACAGAATTACAAATAGTTCAGTTGTCTGCTTTGCTGTATTGCTTCATTCGAATCTTTGTTTGTTACTTGTTAGGCTATACCTGAGTTGGCCAATATGTCAGCAGTGCCTGCTGTACTATCGTAAAGAAATGCATGCCTAGTTCATTTGACTCCTTAACTTTCCTATGAACTTCATCACAAGACCATCTTCGTAGTTTATATGAGGCCACACTGTTAAGTGCTTTCTTAGATTATTTCAACTGCTTAGATGCCTGGCAACTTAATTATAGTGGTGGTACACTCCCTTTCAACTAGAGATGTCAACTGAGTCCTGTTTAATCCTGATTAAAGTCCACTAGTGGTATGATAGTTCAAAAGAGTTTTTGCTTTTTGAGGAAAATGAACTAGGGAGCTAGTAAAAACTAACTAGATGGGACTGGCGGATGCCGTTTTTTGCCACTTACACTCCTAGTTTCATCCTACCATTTTAATTTCTTTTCGGCTGATGCTACTTCAAACCATTTAAATATAGCTTGCCATGCTTGGCAGTAATTCATATGTCGTTTACCATGTAAGCTTACTGCCTGGATCATGCGATAACTATCTCTTACTTATGTCCAGCGGAAACCTTTCAGGATGGCGTTCACACTAGGACACAGTGTACAACCCCAGAATCTATTTGTGGAAGTAGTGCGCCATCCATGTTACCAGATGGTAGCAGTTCAGAGGCAACACCGCCGGAGAGCAGTCCGAGCGCAGATTTTATAGTTCTTGAGGCTCTACTAGAGGCAGAAAGAGATGATGTGGCTGCCATGAATGAGGTAATGTTGATCTTGAGTGGAAAATATGCAATTAGTTGTACGCATTATGCAAGCAACCCCATAATTGGAGGAAGTAAGAATGTTGCATTTGAAGACAGAGGAGGTCCTGCTGCTTCTGCTATCTAAATCCCAGGGTAATCCTAGTTCTTCTTTAGATACCAGTTGAAATTGTCATTAGATTATTATACTTGCATGTTGTCATGTCTCTGAATGGATTATGTTGTAAGATCCCCTATGTTATCCATGTGTCGTAATGATCTGAATTTTTTAGGCGAAGTAATCCTCAGTACTTGTATGATTGATATAAGGTGAACTGTTTTTCGTGTGAGCATATTGTATGGGATGAAATAATTGTTTGACTCAAAGTGTATCCAACCTACTAAATTCAAAGATCACGACATTTCTAAATCATAATCATATATAAAGTTGGAATAAATAATTTTCATGGTTTCGAAGAAATAAATAACAAAACTTAGAATGATGTATGGATATTCGTAATCGAATACAAATTGGATTTTAATTTAGTTGCCAAGGCCCAGGGTAAAGGTGAATGCTAATTTTCCCAAATTTTCAACAAAGCAACAAATCACCCACTATCATTTGTCGGCTGCCCGAAGCAAGTGTTTGCGCGATGGAAATTACTGTCTACCCCGGACACTTCACATCCTAATTGATCAGATTTCCACTGCTGTCGATAGGGGTAGACTAGTAACTTCAATCAGACATGACACAGCCGCCTCTGAGCCCATTAAGACACATGGGCGCCTAATTAACCTGGGTGGCAAAACACATTTGATTCAAGCTCGTCCGAAAGACATGTGTCTATCCCTCCATTTCCCCATTCATAGACGGTGGGCGGCAAAACAAACTTTCCTCGTCCGAAATCGATGTAGGCAAATAATTTAAATAGGGGAAGATGTGTAACTTCCCTCTAACGTGACACAACCTCCCTACCTGTGAGCCCCGTTCATACACCGTGGGCGCCAACCGTGGGTGGCAAAACACCCTCTCCTCGCCCTAAATCGCTACCGGCAAATATTGGGGAGATGTGATATTACAGTCCTATCCCCAACCGGCGTGATGTCCCAAATTTTAAACGGGGGATAAGTCCGTAACTTTCCCACATTTCAAACAAGCGCGTCTGAAAGTTTGAGATACCCCCTTCCCCTTCCATTCCCCATTCATACACCGTCGGCGCCACAACAACCACCTCACCGCGGCCAGCCTCCTCTGTCCCCCACCCCATCCTCCACCTCGCCGGAGCCGCTACCCCTACCTTGTCGTCCACTGCAAGAGATGGACATCTCTCATCCACGACGCCGGACCAAGATCCTTTCATCATGTCCTCTCGCTTCATCGACGTGGTCGTCCACTTTGCCGTTGCCGCTCCTACGACCGCCTCGTCCACGGCAACATGACTTATCCCCTGACCCGACTGTCTACCGTCTAAAGTCTTCTTCCATGCCGCTGATAGCCATCGCACCCGCAGCACCCTCAATGTATCAGCGGGGGCATACACGGCGTCACAAGAAAGGTGGTATTCTTTCATATCTGCTTAAGTTATTGATCTCTCCCGGAAAATAGATCTAACTTGTTTACTGTACTTTTCTTGTCCGTACCAAATCGTAGTGGCTAGTTGAAAGAAAACATTGGTTGCGAAGTAGCCTTTGTCCGGTTTGCACCTTCAGATCTGCCATGGCACAATCACTATACTCGTAAAGCTTATGGTTTTCCTCCTTTATATTCACTACCATCATCGTAGGTGCTTCGTGTCGTGATAGCACTGCTCCTCAAGACCTCAACCCATCAAGCGAAACAACATGCCACTCATAATTCCAAAGCTTAGTTGTTAATATACAAATCTGATATGAAGCTCATATATTATTAAAATAGAGAACGTTTAATTGGCCACCTAATGTTCATATATTCATTTCAAAAAGCATGTGCGCCACACACCGGCGGAGCTATAGTTAAAATATTGGGCGACCCAGATGGCTTCGACTAAAGGGGATCCCAAATTTTGGTACAAATTTACCTTCACTCCTTTGTGTATTGGACTAGGGCTGGGCGAGCCATGGCATTGTTTTGTTCTTATGTAGCTCTTTCTTGTCATACCGGCAATACAAGCCCATATGGTCCAGCTAGTTCCACTTTCCTAATTTCACTCTTGATGCTTAGGGTTTTCCCCTTTTATCTACTCTACTATGATCTACGTAAGTGCTTTCTATCGTACTAGCAGTACTCCACTCTTCAAGCTAAACAACACATTACTCATTATTCCAAAGCTTAGTTGTTCAAATATGAATGTGATATGATACTGATATTAGTTAACAGGCACAATTAATTGGTTAGCTAAAGGTCCCACTTGAGTTTCCAAATGCATGTGGTGACATATAGAGAGACATCAGAATTGCATTTCTTTCTCACTTGTTGGCTGTACTTTCTTGTCCATACCAAATCTTGGTTGTTATGTCAAAGCAAACATCGGTTGCAAACTACCCTTTGCACCGTTTGTAGCATCAGATCTGCCATCCCACTGCCACGGTCAACACCATACTCATCATGCTTACGGTTTCCCCATTTTATGATGACCACAATCAGCCTGCGTGGTTCCTGTCGTAATAGCATTGCTCCACCCATTGAGCTAAACAAGCTTAGTTGTACAAATTCGAATATGATATTATGCTCATATTAGTAAAACTAAGACATGTTTAATTGTTCAATTAAATGTTCCTACTTCAGTTTCGAAATGCATGTGAGCCACATATGGAGAGACCGAAAGGAATAGTATTTCTCTGTGCGCTCTAGCTCATCATGGGTGGGGAACAGACATTGTATAGAGAACCTTATAATATCTTCAATCTGCTTGCTCTTCTGCTCTTCTTTAACATGATCCTCTTTTCTTCTTTAATAAGTATGTTCCTTGTTGGGAAGACTAGCAGAGACACTTGCGGTCAACTGGTCAGGTCGAGTTGTTCTCCCTTAGTATATTTTGAACCTGTCAGGCCAGGTCGACGTGTTCTTCTTAACTATATGTTGATGCTGTCATCTGCGAACTATCATCACTTATGGAGCTCTCATATTTTGAGTAGTAGGACACATTATATTAATGCACACACCAAATTACAGCATGCATGGCATCTCTCAGAAGAATTGTAGAGATAGCACAAAGGGGTTTACAGGGAGGCAGTATTAGATTAGAATCACTTCTGCATTACAAAGATAATCTCACTTGTTTTTATGTTTTCATGCATGTCAGGTATTGAACATGATCAAAATGAATATGAGAATGGGCGCACGAGAGGAATATTGCAGAACAACCCACTGGCTAACAAACTTGGCATGGTGGAGGATGGCCTATCTTATTCACCCATCAACGTGCTTGCTCTAACTTGGCAAGGTTGTATTGGTCGCACATATTTTGCATATGACCTCTTGCATTACTTGTACTTTGTTACACCACCATCTGCTTAGTTTAAGCATCATATATGAGTATATGCTATACCTATCCATTTTCTGTACCTTTCCATGTGTCATCATACTACGTTTTTCCAGTCAAATGTTGTTCTTCTGTAATAGATGTCCAAAAGGAAGAGGGTGAGTGCAGATCGTCAAGGACTACAAACTAGGTATTTGGAAAAAGGTAGTGATACATGTTAAATCGGATAGATCAGCAGCCATAGAAAACACAGGCCCAACTATACCACACTTTACCCCTACTCCACTGGCCAAACCCCTATTAGAACTATTGAGAGCCTAGCATCAGGTACTGTCTATGATATCAATTCAAAATTTGAACTCCTAAATCTATGCATGTGCCTTACCTTCTCTCTTGTATGAAAACTAATTTCAGATGAATCTCCTTGCTCAAAGGATCATAGGATATCACAACAATACTGGGCACTGCATTGCTCTTGTCAGTACCTCTTGCCCTTTGTCAGCATACTTACACTCATTGTTGTTTGATTCTGTAGCATCACTGTAAATGTTCGCTTCTTTATCCTCCCTTTGCTCGAAATTATAAGATTTATATTTACTCTTAGATAAATGTAGAATTAACACAATGGTTATGATGTTTTGGATTGCTCATGTAAGTACCTGTTGTCATGTACTCCCTTTGTATCAAATTAATTGTTGATCAGTTGGATGTATTTAGAACTTAATAGTTCTAGATACATCCATTTGAGCGACAAGTAATAATGGATGGTGGTGGTATTACTATACTTGCATCGCAAGATAGTTGATTGTCTAGCATTACTCTGCATCTTATCTGCCCTGCCCTCCACCTCCTCCAAATTACCAGATCTGCATTTACTCTTACCAAAATGTTGAATAAAGCCAATGCCACTTCACACGTTGATGTCTGCATTCCTCTTGTCAGTACCTTTTGCCTTGTAACGGTATACTTAATTAATTGCTATTTGATTATGTATCATCAGTCTGCACCTAAGCTTCATTATCCTCTATTTCTTCCAATATTATTTGATCTATATTCACTCTTTGCAAAATGTAGCATAATGGCAACGCTTATAAAGAAGTTTCTTTGGGGAATTTGTTGAATTATCCTTCCATCAACATGGAGAAGGGCTTTGTCCAGCCCCTGTTAACATGTAATGTAAGTTCATCCTTCTCAAGCCTTCAAACTTTGTTCTAGTATATATTTGGATAGGCATCATTTCCTCCACTACTGTTTACATCTGATTGGATGTTTGCAACAACTACCGGTTTTAAATTGTAGTTGTAAAAACATGTTCCTTATGCAGAACAGATCCATTTATTTGCTTATATAATTGTGAAACCTGTTACGTGTCTCCTTGTTTCTCTTTCAGAGTCGTATCTCTTATGCCAGGTAGAACTTTAGGGAAGATTGTCTTGCACAGAGCGAGATGACCCCAAGGTCCTGTCTGCATGAAGACAGTGAGTTGAAGCTACTCACCAGTAGCTGTGAGACAACCTCTGTGCAGTCGCTGCCTCAATCAGCTCGACTTCTTCAGTCTCAACTTAAAGCGGAAAGGCTTGCTTCAGCTAAGCTCCGACTTGATGTCAATGATGCAAGGAAGATCTCGGAGGACTGCCTTGCGCACTTTGGTGCTATACAGCTAGGGCTGGAGCATCTATCTTTGACACAACTGAGGACTCATGAGCTTGTTCGGCTGCTTGCGGTGCCCATCCTAGCCAGTCATAATGCCTTCTGAAGTGCTCTCAGTTTTGTATATTGTTTTGTTGGCGCGTTTATATGCACTGGTGGCGACCTTTGATGCCTAGTGTATGTAATCCGTGGTCATGTTGCACTTTATTATCAGCGGTGGCAAACTTTGATTCCTAGTGGATGTAATATGCCGTAATTTTATTATTGTATAGTCTAGGTTTATTCTTGGTCGGTATGCTGTAATTTAGGCCGGAAGGTTCAATGGATCTCAATATTGTCGGTCTTCAGGCCGGCCCGTTACTCATATGGGCCAAAACGTGGGCCTATAATAATCTTGGGCCATTAGCAGGTCTAAACGTATAGTAATTTTCCGCCTTTAACAGGCCAAGTAAAGTTCTAGCCAGCTGGGCCAGAGAATACCATGGGCTTTTAATAGGCTAAAAACTAGATTGGGCTAGCGTTGAGCCAAAAAATTCACGGGCCAATAGAGGCCAAAACTGCCTAAGGCCCATGATTGTCCCAAATAGGACGAGCCGTTAACTGGCAAAAATATATCTCTGGCCCTGTTTGGACCAATAAAATTATGGGCTTTAAGCAGGTTGGTATCAACATGCACCATAGGCCCAACGGTGTCATGGACCATTATCATATGGATTGTAAGCAAGCCAGATTCAATGCGGGCTGTAATTAGGCCCAACTGTTACACGGGCCATTAACCCGCCGATAGGCCAGTTGGGCTGAAATTTATCCACTAAGACTAGGGGTCGTTAAGAGGTATAAAGTTACTTCGAACAAGAAATAGCCCACTTTCTGCATGGTCCGTTAAATGGCCTAAAGTTAAACTGGGTCGACAATGTCCCAGATGCACCACGGGCCGCTAACAGGCTGAAACTATTATCGGGCTGAACTGGTAAATGGGCTTTTAACAGGCTGAAATACAAACCTGGCTTATAATGGGACCAAAAGAACAGAGGCCTGTTAACGGGCCTGATCCGATATGGGTCATAATTTGGACCAAAACATGCAGGCTGTGAACGGGCCTGATCTGATATGGGCCTCAATTTGACCCAAACATGGCAGGTTGTTAATGGGCCAACCCACTAGTGTCAAAAAAAATATGGTGGGCCTTTAGCTGGGTCAGCTTTTTTACCTTAAATGGGCCATTGTTGGGTCTTGCCACGTGTCGACATATCATAGGCGTCTTCCGTCCATTGTAGGGATGACATCTGTCCCAATGACGAGCTGACATGTGTTTCCTTTCGGCATATGAGAATTTTACACGTGGAAAATCCCCATTGGCCGGGGCTGTTAAGGGGTTATTAGATCCAAACCGGAACCCGGTAGCTTAACAGCGACCCGTTATGGTGGATGCCACGTGTCGGTCACCCTTGACGAAAGCACATCTATGACGCGCAATTTATCGTCATGGAAGTGGACACTTCCGTGATGATAATTTTGGTAATGTCATGGAACCCTTCTACTACAACACAGGTATGACTATCTTGATTATGTCATAAAATCATCATGGATATACATGCATGACAAAAAAGGTGACCTATTGTGCCAAACACGTATGATCACAGAAGTGTATTTTTTTTGTAGTGATAGCTACTGGTACAAATTGTCGGTGTACTAAATTTTGGGCCTTTTTACTACCCCATACTTGCACAGGCCATTGCAACTTCACCCGCGGCAAGGCTTGACGGGGACAACTGGAAGCGAACACAAGACGACCAAAGAAGGCCACAAGTTGAGCCCGTGGCAAGATCCTTGCTGGGGTGGTTTGTGAAGCAAAGCACCGACAAGACCACCACCCTGGAAGTTGAGAGCTATGACACCATCGACAATGTCAAGACCAAGACCCAAGGACGTCCGCGCGGTGGTATGCAGATCTTTGTGAAGACCAGAAGGCAAAGTTCCTAGGAAGATTCTTGCTGGGGACGCTTGCGAGTGCCTAGCAAGGTTCTTACCAGGGATGTTCGTAGGCCCGCGGCAAGGCTCATGCACGGCAAGGGTCCGCCCGCCTTATCAGCGTTCTAGCACGGCGACTAGCCTAAGAGCCTTGCAAGTGCCTGCGTGGCGGCTTGCAGATCTTCTTGAAGATCCTGCCACCATTCCAGTGCAGCGGCTAGCCAGCCATCCTAGCATTGCATGCCTCGTCATCCTGGGCGCGCGGCGAGATGAGGTGAGGCGGCGACAGACGGGACGGGCTCTGTTTCTGTCCCCAATAAAGTTATGGACACGTAACACAGCGCATTAAATGTGTTTGTCCTAAGATGACAGAGATAACTATATGCACTGTAGCAGCTTTACACCTCCTGTATGCCTGTACGCCAGTGTGGTAACCCCTTGGTATAAAAGGAGGCCCATCACAATAAAGGGAGGGACTTTTGGACTTTTCGGCCACGTTTGCATGCGTAGCAGCTAGCCGAAGCTCAAGAACGCCCGATACACTAAAGCAGGACTAGGGTTTTACGCTTCTCAGCGACCCGAGCCTGGGTAAAAATCCCTCATGTTGATCATTAAATCTGCTCTTTGCGCACTCCTCTCTCCCTGCCAAATCGTAGAAGGGATCCACATGATCTCATAGGTGTCGTTTCCTCGACATCTTTGGCGCGCCAGGTAGTGGTTAAGAGGTTGTTCAAACCTGATCTAGCAGTTTAGCGCGTCAGTTTCTTCATCATCATGCTTCCAAGAGAAGGGTTTGACGGTGATTGGTTCGTCTGTGCCTGATCCGCACGTACCAATGTGGACGGGGGACTGAATGGAAGCGGGCGAAGCAGGTGGCAGAGATCATGACCTTCCGTGATGTTCTGGCTACCGGAGCCAGGCGAGGGGCATCGCCCGCATCCGCGACAACGGCCCACGCCCCGTTGGATTGAAGGACGGAACCGTGCTTCTCATGGGCGGCTCGGGGACCTCCATGGGTGGAAAGGCAACCTCCAAGACACCCCTGCCGGCGCCTGCACCGCGGTTTTCTCAGGCTGTGCGTGAAGAGCAGCGCCGCAACGACGGTGACCCCAAGCATCCTCATGGAAAAAGCCATCAGCATCATTCCTGGGACGCGCGGGGCCAGCATGCACACAAGATGCCGGTGGAAGCGGTGCGTGGCTGCGAGACCATGACGGAGCTCCTTCTAACATAGTTAGGAGTCCGAGCACCTCATGTTCTTCGCGCCTGTCGCTGCCGCCTACACCAGCGGAGGTGTTGGCGTGAGTGCAACTACTCCTGGATTTTCCTCCCGCCGCGGAGAAGCTCGAAGAATGGAGAGCTGCTATTCAGAGCCTCCTCAGTTTCGTTGATAGAGATGGGCCTCAACAGGCGGAGCCTTCACGGCGGCGGTCCACTCGGTCGGCGATTGCCGATGGCGGAAGGAACAGAGGTGGTGCGACCACGATGCACCCTCCTCCACCACGATAGTAGCGGTCACCAGTTCGGCAGGTCGATGCCCCTGATGACAGATCCACGGCGTTGTCCTACCCACGAGCTCGTTGCGATCAACGTCAAGTTCTTCGGGAACGAATGGAAGAAGACACTCGAACTACCACCGAGCGGCGGCGGGAAGCGTGCCATCAATCTGATAGGCGTGCAGGGCCTACTGTGGACAGGCCTGCGCTGGGGCACTCTGGTGATCTACCTTACGAGTTGGGTTCTCCAGCTTTTACCCGTGAGCTGCGGCAGTTCCAGTGGCCCACTACCCGCACGTTCAAACCAGAGGTCCCAGAGAAAAATGACGGCGAGACTCATCCGTCTGAGTTCCTGAGCGTTTACACGATCGCCATGCAAGCTGCTAGGGCTCAAGACGGCAAGGTGCTCGCCAACTACTTCCCGTTGGTCCTCAAAACCTATGTCAGGTCGTGGCTTATGCACCTGCTAGTAGATTCCATCTCCTCCTGGTCGGATCTGTGCCACGAGTTTGTTGGCACCTTCACTAGAGGCCACCAAGCTCCTGGCCAGGCAAGCGATTTACACCTCATTCCCTAGAAGGATGGCAAATCCCTGTGCAAGTACATACAAAGATTCAACTGTGTGCAATACAACATCCTAGGTGTTCATCCTGCTGCTGTTATCAGTGTGTTTCATCAGAACGTGCGCAATCATAAGATGCCTGAGGAGCTGGCGATGAACAAGGTTAGGGATGTTGCCGAGCTTTATGTTTTGGGCCAACGGTGTAACAAGAAGCGCAAAGGCAAAACCATGCTTGCCGTCGAGGAATCCGGCAACCCCGGCACCACCAAGAAGTCCTAGGTTGTAAACCCCGATAAGGAGGTTGCTGGGTGCACTGCTTGCCAGGCCTTGGCGGCTGCCGACAATCCAGAGGGCTCCGACAAGCAGTACTACAAGATCCATCGCACCAAGGGCCATGACCTCCAGAACTGCAGACAAGTTGAACAACTTGTCGAGAGGCAGAAAGCTGAGTATGAAAGACGAGATAAGGAGAAGGGCCGGGAAGATGCTGAGGGATCCGGTAAGAAGCACGATAGCCGAGGAGGTCGCGGCGGCAAGGACAAGCAACAAGAGAGGCCTGCTCGAGGCTGCGACAAGAAGAAGGCGGATGATGACCACGAAGAGGACGATGAGTCCCGCGAGCATGAGTTTCAGAAGGCTACGGAAGCCATGTGCATTGATAGTGGTGCGTCATTGCATTCTTCTCACCTCCAACTTAAACAGTGGGCGCGCGAGATCAATGCGACAGAGCCATCAGTCGATGCCTAGAAGCCGTTGAAGTGGTACAATAGCGATCGGGTATTTGCCATTATTGGTTTCGCCAACAATTCGCAACCTCAAGGTGACGAAAATGTTGGTTGACGGTGGGTCCGGTTTGAACTTGATCTCACCCAAGGTGATCAAGAGGCTACAAATTCCTGATGGAGATCTCGAAGACATGGGCACTTTTCAAGGGATCAATACAGGAAGGAGCCAGACGAAGGGTAAGATCAAGTTCTCTGTCCTGATGAAGATCATTTTTTATGTCGCCTGATACGTCTCCAACGTATCTATAATTTTTTATTGTTCCATGCTATTATATTACCCGTTTTGGATGTTTATGGGCTTTACTTTACACTTTTATATCACTTTTGGGACTAACCTACTAACCGGAGGCCCAGCCCGAATTGCTGTTTTTTTTGCCTATTTCAGTGTTTCGAAGAAAAGGAAAATCAAACGGAGTCCAAGCAGAATGAAACCTTCGGGAGCGATCTTTTTGGAACAAACGCAATCCAGGAGACTTGGAGTGGACGTCAAGAAGCAGCCGAGGCGGCCACGAGGGAGCAAGGCGCGCCCTAGGGGGGTGGGCGCGCCCCCACCCTCGTGGGCCCCTCATGGCTCCCCTGACCGACTTCTTTCGCCTATATATACCACCATACCCTGAAAACATCCAGGAGCACCATGAAACCCTATTTCCACCGCCGCAACCTTCTGTATCCGCGAGATCCCATCTTGGAGCCTTCGCCGGCACTCCGCCGGAGGGGGAATCGACCATGGAGGGCTTCTACATCAATACCATAGCCTCTCCGATGAGTTGTGAGTAGTTTACCACAGACCTTCAGGTCCATAGTTATTAGCTAGATGGCTTCTTCTCTCTCTTTGAATCTCAATACAAAGTTCTCCTCGATCTTCTTGGAGATCTATTTGATGTAACTCTTTTGTGGTGTGTTTGTCGAGATCCGATGTATTGTGGGTTTATGATCAAGTTTATCTATGAGAAATATTTGAATCTCCTCTAAATTCTTTTATGTATGATTGGTTATCTTTGCAAGTCTCTTCTAATTATCAGTTTGGTTTGGCCTACTAGATTGATCTTTCTTGCAATGGGAGAAGTGCTTAGCTTTGGGTTCAATCTTGCGGTGTCCTTTCCCAGTGATAGCAGGGGCAGCAAGGCATGTATTGTATTGTTGCCATCGAGGATAAAAAGATGTGGTTTATATCATATTGCTTGAGTTTATCCCTCTACATCATGTCATCTTTCCTAATGCGTTACTCTGTTCTTATGAACTTAATACTCTAGATGCATGATGGATAGTGGTCGATGTGTGGAGTAATAGTAGTAGATGCAGAATCGTTTCGGTCTACTTGTTGCGGACATGATGCCTATATACATGATCATGCCTAGATATTCTCATAACTATGCACTTTTCTATCAATTATTCGACAATAATTTGTTCACCCACTGTAATACTTATGCTATTTTGGGAGAAGCCACTAGTGAAACCTTTGGCCCCCGGGTCTATCTTTTATCATATAAGTTTCCGATCTACTTTATTTTGCATCTTTACTTTTCAATCTATATCATAAAAATACCAAAAACATTTATCTTATCTTATTATCTCTGGCCCCCGGGTCTATGAGATCTCACTTTCGCAAGTTACCGTGAAGGGATTGACAACCCCTTTATCGCGTTAGTTGCGACGTTCTTGTTTGTTTGTGTTGGTACGAGGGACTTGCATGGAGCCCCCTACTGGATTGATACCTTGGTTCTCAAAAACTGAGGGAAATACTTACGCTACTTTGCTGCATCACCCTTTCCTCTTCAAGGGATAACCAATGCAGTGCTCAAGAGGTAGCAAGAAGGATTTCTGGCGCCGTTGACGGGGAGGTCTTCGCTCAAGTCAAGACATACCAAGTACCCATCACAAACTCATCTCCCTCACATTACATTATTTGCCATTTTCCTCTTGTTTTCCTCTCCCCCACTTCACCCTTGCCATTTTATTCGCCCTCTCTTTTCCGTTCGCCTCTTTTTCGCTTGCCTTTTTGTGTGCTTGTGTGTTGGATTGCTTGTCACGATGGCTCAAGATAATACTAAATTGTGTGACTTTTCCAATACCAACAATAATGATTTCCTTAGCACTCTGATTGCCTCTCTTAATGATGTTGAATCTTGTGAAATCAATGCTGCTTTGTTGAATCTTGTTATGAAAGATCAATTCTCTGGCCTTCCTACTGAAGATGCCGCTACTCATCTAAACAACTTTGTTGATTTGTGTGATATGCAAAAGAAGAAAGATACGGATAATGATATTGTTAAATTGAAGTTATTTCCGTTTTCACTTAGAGATCGTGCTAAAACATGGTTTTCACCTTTGCCTAAAAATAGTATTGATTCATGGAATAAGTGCAAAGATGCTTTTATCTCTAAGTATTTTCCTCCCACTAAGATCAGCTCTCTTAGAAACGATATTATGAATTTTAAGCAACTAGATCATGAGCATGTTGCACAATCTTGGGAGAGGATCAAATTAATAATTCGCAATTGCCCTATATATGGTTTGAATTTATGGATGATCATACAAAAATTTTATGCCGGATTGAATTTTGCTTCTAGAAATCTTTTAGATTCATCTGCGGGAGGAACTTTTATGGAAATAACTTTAGGAGAAGCTACTAAACTCCTAGATAATATTATGTTTAATTATTCTCAATGGCACACCAAAATATCTACTAGTAAAAAAGTTCATGCGATAGAAGAGATTAATGTTTTGAGTGGAAAGACGGATGAACTTATGAAATTGTTTGCTAATAAGAATGCTCCTATTGATCCTAATGATATGCCTTTGTCTACTTTGATTGAGAATAACAATGAATCTAAGGATGTGAATTTTGTCGGCAGGAATAATTTTGGTAACAACGCGTATAGAGGAAACTTAAATTCTAGGCCGTTTCCTAGTAATTCCTCTAATAATCATGGTAATTCCTACAACAACTCTTATGGAAATTTTAATAAGATGCCCTCTGATTTTGAGAATAGTGTTAAAGAATTTATGATCTCTCAAAAGAATTTCAATGCTTTGCTTGAAGAAAAATTGCTTAAAGTTGATGAATTGGCTAGGAACATGGATATAATTTCTCTTGATGTTGATTCTTTGAAACTTAGATCTATCCCACCTAAGCATGATATCAATGAGTCTCTCAAAGCCATGATAATTTCCATCGATGAGTGCAAAGAAAGAACCGCTAGGATGCGTGCTAAAAAAGATTGCTTTGTAAGAGAGTGTTCTTCTAGTTTCCATGAAAATAATGATGAAGATCTAAAAGTGATTGATGTGTCTCCTATTAAATCTTTGTTTTGCAATATGAATCTTGATAATGATGGGACTGGAGATTAGTCAACTTTAGTTAAAAGTCGTCCCAATGATTCAGTGTTTCTAGATCTTGATGCTAAAATTGGTAAAAGTGGGATTGGAGAGGTCAAACTTTACATAGCAATGAACCCACTATTTTGGATTTCAAGGAATTTAATTATGATAATTGTTCTTTAATAGTTTGTATTTCCTTGATGCAATCCGTGCTAAATTCTCCTCATGCTTATAGTCAAAATGAAGCTTTTACCAAACACATCGTTGATGCTTTGATGCAATCTTATGAAGAAAAACTTGAGTTAGAAGTTTCTATCCCTAGAAAAATTTATGATGAGTGGGAACCTACTATTAAAATTAAAACTAAAGATCATGAATGCTATGCTTTGTGTGATTTGGGTGCTAGTGTTTCCACGATTCCAAAAAGTTTATGTGATGTGCTAGGTTTCCATGAATTTGATGATTGCTCTTTAAACATGCACCTTGCGGATTCCACTATTAAGAAACCTATGGGAAGGATTAATGATGTTCTTATTGTTGCAAATATGAATTATGTAGATTTTATTGTTCTTGATATAGATTGCAATCTTTCATGTCCTATTATTCTTGGTAGACCTTTCCTTAGAACGATTGGTGCAATTATTGATATGAAGGAAGGAAATATTAGATTCCAATTTCCATTAAGGAAAGGCATGGAACACTTTCCTAAAAATAAAATAAAATTACCTTATTAATCTATTATGTGATCCACTTATGAATAGAATACCAAAGATGGCAATACTTAGATCTATCCTCGCTTTTATGCCTAGCTAGGGGCGTTAAACAATAGCGCTTGTTGGGAGGCAACCCAATTTTAGTTTTGTTCCTTGCTTTTTGTTCCTATTTAGTAATAAATAAATCATATAGCCTCTTCTTAGAAGTGGTTTTACGTTTTAATTAGTGTTTGTACCAAGTAGAACCTATAGGATCATCTTGGGTGATAGTTAATTTGATCTTGCTAAAAAACAGAAACTTTTGCGCGCACGAGAATAATTTTAATAAATCACAAACACGTGATTTTGAGTTTATTATTTTTGCAGTACATCAGTATACAAGTTGCCTAGGACTTCCTATTTTGGTAGGATTCTTATAGTTCCATAAATATTCTAAAGTTACAGATTGCTACAGACTGTTCTGTTTTTGACAGATTCTGTTTTTCGTGTGTTGTTTGCTTATTTTGATGAATCTATGGCTAGTATCGGGGGCTATGAACCATAGAGAAGTTGGAATACAGTAGGTTTAACACTAATATAAATAAATAATGAGTTCATTACAGTGCCTTAAGTGGTGGTTTTTCTTTCTTGCACTAACGGAGCTCATGAGATTTCCTGTTGAGTTTTGTGTTGTGAAGTTTTCAAGTTTCAAGTAAAGATTTGATGGACTATGGAATAAGGAGTGGCAAGATCCTAAGCTTGGGGATGCCCATGGCACCCCAAGATAATCCAAGACAACCAAAAGCCTAAGCTTGGGGATGCCCCGGAAGGCATCCCCTCTTTTTTGTCTTCGTCTATTGGTAACTTTACTTGGAGCTATATTTTTATTCATCACATGATATGTGTTTTGCTTGGAGCGTCTTGTATGATATGAGTCTTTGCTTCTTAGTTTACCACAATCATCCTTGCTGCACACACCTTTTGGGAGAGACACACATGATTTGGAATTTATTAGAATACTCTATGTGCTTCACTTATATCTTTTGAGCTAGGTAGTTTTGCTCTAGTGCTTCACTTATATCTTTTAGAGCATGGCGGTGGTTTTATTTTGTAGAAATAATTGATCTCTCATGCTTCACTTATATTATTTTGAGAGTCTGGTATTTTCTGTGGTTATAAAATTGGTGCTAGAATGATGAGCATCCAAGTTGGGTATAATAAAAACTATCATAGGAAGTGAATTGGATGCTACGATCAATTTGATGCTTGATATTTGTTTTGAGATATAAAGGTGGTAATGTTAGAGTCATGCTAGTTGGATAATTATGAAACTGAGAAATACTTGTGTTGAAGTTGGCAAGTCATGTAGCATGCACGTATGGTAAAAGTTGTGTAACAAACTTGTTGCATGGGGTGCTCTTTTGATTGTCTTCCTTATGTGTGGAGGTCGGGGGCGCGCGATGGTTAACTCCTACCAACCTCCCCCCTAGGAGCATGCGTAGTAGTACTTTGCTTCGAGGGCTAATAAAACTTTTGCAATAAGTATATGAGTTCTTTATGACTAATGTGAGTCCATGGATTATACGCACTCTTACCCTTCCATCATTGGTTAGCCTCTTCGGTACCGTGCATTGCCCTTTCTCACCTTGAGAGTTGGTGCAAACTTCGCTTGTGCATCCAAACCCCGTGATATGATGCGCTCTATCACACATAAACCTCCTTATATCTTCCTCAAAAGAGCTACCATACCTACCTATTATGGCATTTCCATAGCCATTCCGAGATATATTGCCATGCAACTTTCCACCATTCCGTTTTTCATGACACGCATCATCATTGTCATATTGCTTTTGCATGATCATGTAGTTGACATCGTATTTGTGGCGAAGCCACCTTGCATAACTTTTCATACATGTCACTCTTGATTCATTGCCCATCCCGGTACACCGCCGGAGGCATTCATATAGAGTCATATCTTGTTCTAGTATCAAGTTGTAATTCTTGAGTTGTAAATAAATAGAAGTGTGATGATCATCATTATTAGAGCATTGTCCCTTTAAAAAAGGAAAGGCCAAATAAAAAAAGGCCAAATAAAAAAAGAATAAAAAAAAGAAAGGCCAAATAAAAATAAAGGCCCAAAAGGGGGGGGACATTGTTACTATCCTTTTCCACACTTGTGCTTCAAAGTAGCACCATGATCTTCATGATAGAGAGTCTCTTATGTTGTCACTTTCATATACTAGTGGGAATTTTTCATTATAGAACTTGGCTTGTATATTCCAACGATGGGCTTCCTCAAAATGCCCTAGGTCTTCGTGAGCAAGGAAGTTGGATGCACACCCACTTAGTTTCTTTTGTTGAGCTTTCATACATTTATAGCTCTACTGCATCCATTGCATGGTAATCCCTACTCCTCATGTTGACATCAATTGATGGGCATCTCCATAGCCCATTGAATATCCTCGTCAATGTGAGACTTTCTCCTTTTTTTGTCATCTCCACACAACCTCCATCATCATATTCCATTCCACCCATAGTGCTATATCCATGGCTCACGCTCATGTATTGGGTGAGAGTTGAAAAAGGCTGAAGCGTGTTAAAAAGTATGAACCAATTGCTTGGCTGAAACCGGGGTTGTGCATGATGGGAGTATTTTGTGTGATGAAAATGAAGCATAGCCTCACTATATGATTTTTGTAGGGATGAACTTTCTTGAGCCATGTTATTTTGAGAAGACATGATTGCTTTGTTAGTATGCTTGAAGTATTACTATTTTTATGCCAATATGAACTTTTATTTTGAATCATTTGGATGTGAACATTCATGCCACAATAAAGAAAATTACATTGAGAAATATGCTAGGTAACATTCCACATCAAAAATTCTGTTTTTATCATTCACCTACTCGAGGACAAGCAGGAATTAAGCTTGGGGATGCTTGATACGTCTCCAACGTATCTATAATTTTTGATTGTTCCATGCTATTATATTACCCGTTTTGGATGTTTATGGGATTTACTTTACACTTTTATATCATTTTTAGACTAACCTACTAACCGGAGGCCCAGCCCGAACTGCTGTTTTTTTGCCTATTTCAGTTTTTCGAAGAAAAGGAATATCAAACGGAGTCCAAACGGAATAAAACCTTCGGGGGCGATCTTTTTGGAACAAACGCAATCCAGGACACTTGGAGTGGACGTCAAGAAGCAGCCGAGGTGGCAACAAGGGTGCAAGGCGCGCCCCTACCCTCATGGGCCCCTGAACGAGTTCTTTCGCCTATATATACCACCATACCCTGAAAACATCCAGGAGCACCACGAAACCCTATTTCCACCGCCGCAACCTTCTGTATTCGCGAGATCCCATCTTGGAGCCTTCGCCGGTGCTCCGCCGGAGGGGAATGGACCATGAAGGGCTTCTACATCAACACCATAGCCTCTCCGATGAGTTGTGAGTAGTTTACCACAGACCTTCAGGTCCATAGTTATTAGCTAGATGGCTTATTCTCTCTCTTTGAATCTCAATACAAATTTCTCCTTGATCTTCTTGGAGATCTATTCGATGTAACTCTTTGTGCAGTATGTTTGTCGAGATCCGATGAATTGTGGGTTTATGATCAAGTTTATCTATGAGAAATATTTGAATCTCCTCTGAATTCTTTTGTGTATGATTGGTTATCTTTGCAAGTCTCTTCGAATTATCAGTTTGGTTTGGCCTACTAGATTGATCTTTCTTGCAATGGGAGAAGTGCTTAGCTTTGGGTTCAATCTTGCGGTGTCCTTTACCAGTGACTGCAGGGGCAGCAAGGCACGTATTGTATTGTTGCCATCGAGGATAAAAAGATGGGGTTTATATAATATTGCTTGAGTTTATCCCTCTACATAATGTCATCTTGCCTAATGCGCTACTCTGTTCTTATGAACTTAATACTCTAGATGCATGCTGGATAGCAGTCGATGTGTGGAGTAATAGTAGTAGATGCAGAATCGTTTCAGTCTACTTGTCGCGGACGTGATGCCTATATACATGATCATGCCTAGATATTCTCATAACTATGCACTTATCTATCAATTGCTCGACTGTAATTTGTTCACCCACCGTAATACTTATGCTATTTTGGGAGAAGCCACTAGTGAAGCCTATGGCCCCCGGGTCTATCTTTTATCATATAAGTTTCTGATCTACTTTATTTTGCATCTTTACTTTTCAATATATATCATAAAAATACCAAAAATATTTATCTTATCTTATTATCTCTATCAGATCTCACTTTCGCAAGTTACCGTGAAGGTATTGACAACCCCTTTATCGCGTTGGTTGCGAGGTTCTTGTTTGTTTGTGTAGGTACGAGGGACTTGCATGGAGCCTCCTACTGGATTGATACCTTGGTTCTCAAAAACTGAGGGAAATACTTACGCTACTTTGCTGCCTCACCCTTTCCTCTTCAAGGGAAAACCAACACAGTGCTCAAGAGGTAGCATCGCCAAGATCTCGTTTCCATACAACGGAATCCTTGGCCGTCCAACACCGGCCAAGTTTATGGCAGCGTCACATTACGCGTACAACACGTTGAAGATGCCCGACCCGATGAGCATCATCACCGTCAACTCTGACAAGAAATATGCACTTACTTGCACCGATCAACTCTACCTGGAGGTAGTTGTAGCACCTGTCGCCAAGGCACCTGCTGCCGCCACTGGAGCTCTAGGGGGGAAGAAGACCGGCAAGACCTCTTGCACCCAATCCGGCAATCGCGCCTCCTCGGATTGCTACGTTCCCGTTGAGGACGTGCCATAGAGATCCACCAGCAATAGCAAGAAGTCCAAAGCAGCTCCACCAGAAACCAAGAAGGAGCCCATCATGGAGGACGACATGGGCAGAGCTTTCACTATAAGCTCCACCCTCACAGCAAAGAGGAAAGCGCGCTCATCGCCTTCCTGTCGGGCGAATGTCGATGTGTTTGCATGGCAAGCATCTGACATCCCCGGCTGTAACAGCCTGGCTTTTGGCCCCTTTCTTTTTCTTTTGATTTATTTGGTTTTTGCTCTGTTTTTCTTTTTGGAGTGGTTCTGTGGCCTTGCCACCTGGGAAATCATCCTCATTCCCCCTCCTAAGTGGCTCATCATTCTCAAAACCTAGCCAAGATCATGTCACTTCACTCCTTGACCAAACCCTAAAATCTTTTTCTAGGGAATATTCCTTTTCTATTAAAGGAATAACCCTATCTGCCCTAGGTTGTGAAGCAACCTATATTTTTGTCTATCAAAAAATCCCCAAATAATTCGCATAATTATTTTGGGTCATATATAACTCAAATATGCCCAAACATTTCCTTGGCCAGTTCAAAAATAATTCCCCAATATTCCTTTTTTATTCTGCCCTAAATGGCACTTTGTGAAGGAAGTGTCATTTATATTTTTCCTAGTGGCTCCCAACCCTTTTGGGCATGCTTATATGTCCAAATAATTACCTCATGCACAAGTCCAACTTTAGTTGCTTAGCCAATCTTCCTCAGTGAATTTTCGAAGTTTCTGTCGAACAGAAGGCTTTGTGAAGGAAGTACTAGCTAGGAATATCTAAATGAGTTGAACTTTTTCACACTCTTTAATGTGCTCATATTAACCCCCTCCACCCATTTGCAGCCCCATCCAATTATCTATGTGAGCACAGGAGCAAATCTTTGATTCTGGCAATATTTTCATGTTGTGAAGCAAGTGCATTTTATATTGCTTCAAAAATCCTGATAAATTACCAGATCATTCTTATACCCATAAAACATCTCTCCACCCAATTTGGTATCATTTAATTAAGCCATTTGACCACCAAAAGTATTTCAAGTTTTTGGACGAAAATGATGTTTGTGAAGCACATGCTATTTTGGCTTCTCCATTTGGCATGAGCTTTTTACAGCATCTTCATATGTCCAAATAATAAAGCTTTCCCCAATATTAGCCCAAGTTACTTCTCCAGGTGAGTGCATCATCCAAATTTAGTTTCTGGACCAGATTATGCAGTTGTAAAGCAAGTGTATTAAATCTTGGTCCATTTCTGGCCAAACTCCCCAGGACTGTAGTCCTTCCTAGCCTAAACATCCCAGACATAACATTTGACCCATAGCATCTCTCTGTTGATCACACGTAATTGATCAAGTTTACTGCAGTAAACTTCAGAGCTCACTTACCATTTAACCAGAGCGATTTTAACCGAGCTACCACCACAGTTGAAACCTACCCTGGAAGGACTAACTCCTAGACATCATTTGCCAGCTGTTTGCCTCCCGCACATGCCAGCACTGGTGGTGACCACCATTTTGGCATGCAATGGCCGCGTCCAGAACATCTTCTTGCTCGGGCCCCTCCTCTGCTCGGCGTATCAGCGAGCACGGGCCTGTCCAGCGTGTTCCCCGTGTTGTCGCCGTCCTCCTGGAACCATCTCCCCCTCCGTAAGCCCTCCGTCATTGCTTGTCGCTGTGCGCCCACGGGGGCACTGTTGCCGACTGAGCATTAATGGCGCCGTGGCCGTTTCCCCTCTGTGCCCTTGGCCCCTCTTGCCCTGTGAACCACTGCGGCTCGTCCGTTGCCTCCCTCATCACCTTCCCGCGCCCTCCCGTGATCGCTGGCAGTCGCCAGAGTGTTGGCCGGATCCTCGCGGCGACACCCGTGCCGGCCTCATCCCCCCCCCCCCCCGCGGCTATTTAAGCCCACCCCGAGTCCCCCCGAGCACCTCACCAGCCTCACCACCCTCCTCTGCCCCTCCAAGCCTCTCGCCCGGGCCCCGGAGCTCCTCTCCGTCTCTATTGGCTGCCACAACCGCCGTCGGGCTCCGCTCGAATCCGAGCAGCCCAGGGTTTCTCCCCTCCTTCTACCACCACAAGTAGATCCCCACCACTCCGGCGTTCCTCCCCAACCCCACGCCTTGCCGCCGAAGCAGCCATGTCGTCGTGCCAGCATCTGCCCGACGCCGCTGTACGCCGATGTCAAAACTGCGGTTGCCTCGTCCATCTCCGGTGACTACTGTGCCCAGGGTCTCTTCCGCCTCGTTCCCCTGCATCCGTGAGTAGGCCGGGCACCGCCTGCATTGGCCTCTGTAGGCGGCAAGTGCCGTCGGCGCCGGCTCTGCCTCGGCCAGGCACGGGCACGAGCGGGGAGAGGAAGAAGACGAGGCCAGGTGGGCCCCGCGACTCCCTCGGCCCCACTGGTCAGCCACATGACATTGACCCCGCCCTGCCCGTGTGGATAAGTGATGGGCCCCACCCGTGTGGGACCCGCCCATTAGCGTTGACCAGCCCCGGCCCCGCCTTGCCACGATAGATAAGTGGAGACGCATTTGGGGTTGCGTTTTCATCTGCCGAAAGCATATTTCTAATTTTACGCCTCTGCCTTATACACTCAAGGACCTGGCTGTGAATATTATTTTTACTGAAAAGTCCCTGATCTTCTGCGCCTCATAACTCCGCAACCGTAACTCCGTTTAAGGTGAAACCAACGCTCACTTCTTTTTCTCGTCGAGCCCGATCTGTTGGTCACACTTTCACCATGTGTTACTATTCTGTAAATGACCTTTTTCCCTTGCACGTAAACAGCCCCTCCGGGAGAGGACTGTTTCCGGCGAGTCATTCCGCGGCTTCACCACACTTCTCCCCGGTGCCTTCTTCATCCCCACGCAAGCCACACCTTCCATTTGTATCATTGTAATGCAGTGACATGGTTTAATCTATTTGAACTTGTTTAAAATATTGCTTTAGCTACATGACTTGTGCATGGCATTTTTTTCTCGGAGTATTATTTTGATCTTGCTGTTGCCATGATATTGTTTGGATTACTAGGAGTTATGCTTGCAGTTGATGAGTATCATGCTGTCATTGGAGTATTAGTGGATGATATTATGATTAATTTCATGTTGGTATCTGTTATTATATTTTGGATTATTACTTTGGATGTCATGCTGCCTTTGGATTATTAGTGGTTAGTATGATTATCTTTATGATGATAGTTGATGTTCTTTTGCTTGGAGTATTATTTTCGGAGATGATGTTTACATGTGGATCTTAGTTGGATAGCTTGTTCTTGCATATTGGAGTAGTAGTATTATTGTTTTCACATTCATCATGATAGTAGTGTTATGCTATCCTCAGAGTATTTTGGTATGATGATATTATGTTTGGATTATTTGTTGGGTATTGCTATGACTTGGATTATAGTTTGATAGTTGATATCGGAGTATCAGTTATCACAATTATATTTTGGGGTTAAATTCCATCATTAAGTTGGTCAGGTGCCACCGAACCGGGCTTTTCCAGTGCAACCACATTTGCCTTTGTGGGAAGGCCCTAATGCGGTCTATTGGCGTGCCTCTCGCTGGTGCCTCCAACGAGGGAAGGTTATGCACGAGCTCTACCCTGATCAGGTAGGACGGCATAAGCTTTGTGTGCCCGAAGTTGGTACTGAGATCTCTTGTCCCCATTTGGGACCATGTTGTTTTGCCACGACGGTGGCCGTTGGTGTTTGGGGTAGACACGGGGCCACCCATGACTTAGCCCAGTGGGGAGTGAGTCGGAGTGGCCGGGAGAGTGTCAGGGCAGTAGATCTGTTTTGTTGGAACACCGTTGGTCCACCCGAATGGGAGTGCGAGGCCATGGGTTCCGTGGTGTGGGTACAGTGCGCTACCTCTGCAGAGAGTGTGTGTGTTTAATATATTGATAGCCGTGTCCTCGGTCATGAGCATAAGTTCATACTAGGTCACACCGTCCGATCAACACTCACATGACGGAATGACTTATAGGTGATATATATATATATGTTGATATTGAGAGCTGTAACAGTTTGGCAGGATGATGATGATGATGATGATGTTGGGATGATCTTGAGAAGGATCATTCAGTTGGTGATGTGGTCATGAGGTGATCATGTGGATGTTCCGTTTGTGATCCGTGAGTGATCACCGTTTTGTTTTAGTCACGAGGTGATCGAGATGGTATATTGCTTGGCCGGTTAGCCAAGTGTGAGATGGCTCATGTGGTACTTGAGATCTGAGATGATGGCTTATCAGTATTCTAGTAGTTCATATCGTGATTATTAGTTGCTTCATCATGGTAGCTGTTAATTTAATTAACCTGTTTAATGCTATGTTATTGTCTTGCCTCGATGTTTTTGGTTGTTGTGAGCTTGCAAGTACATTCAATGTACTGACCTGGCGTGTCATGCCAGATTGCAGGTGATGCCGTGATTGCTTGATTGCTTGTCGTGGTTTCCATTCATGCGAGCTAGATCATGTCCCAGCCAGAGTCCCTGCAGAGTGGAGTTCACTACCTTCGCCGGTGTTCCGCTGCTAGAAGATTTCCGCTGCTACGAGTTGTTCCGCTGCTAGCATAGAGCAAGTGTAGTATCGTAGGCGTAGTGTCGCCGTGCTGATGTGCTCCTTTGTAACATCAGACCTTTGTATTTATCCTTTGTAATAAGAGCTGGTTTGTTCTATGTCAAGCAGTGCCGTATTCCAGAGACTTCTCCTTGATCTCTAGGCTGGAATATGGGGTGTTCCGGTTTCTCCGAGCCGGGGTGCCAGACCGGCGTTCCCAGGGAGGTGATTGACCACCATCTTACCATCTATCCTCATGCGCGGCCCATCAAGAAGAAGGCCAGGAAGCAAGCTTTGGAGCTGCAAGAGTTTATTCTTGAAGAAATTAGGAAATTGGAAGCGGCAGGCTTGGTCAAAGGAGTGCTCCACCCAATGTGGTTGGCCAATCTGGTCGTGGTGCGTAAGGCAAATGGAAAATGGAGGTTGTGCATTGATTATACAGATATCAATAAAGCCTGCCCAAAGGATCCTTTCCCCTTGCCATGCATAGACCAGATCATGGACTCTACCGTTGGGTGCGACTTGCTGTCGTTTCTCAGCGCTTATTCAGGGTACCTGAGGGAGTCCTGGACTAGGGGGTGTCCGGATAGCCGAACTATCATCATTGGCCGGACTCCAAGACTATGAAGATACAAGATTGAAGACTTCGTCCCGTGTCCGGATGGGACTTTCCTTGGCGTGGAAGGCAAGCTTGGCGATACGGATATGTAGATCTCCTACCATTGTAACCGACTCTGTGTAACCCTAGCCCTCTCCGATGTCTATATAAACCGGAGGGTTTTAGCCCGTAGGACGAACAACAATCATACCATAGGCTAGCTTCTAGGGTTTAGCCTCCTTGATCTCGTGGTAGATCTACTCTTGTACTACCCATATCATCAATATCAATCAAGCAGGAGTAGGGTTTTACCTCCATCGAGAGGTCCCGAACCTGGGTAGAAACATCGTGTCCCTTGTCTCCTGTTACCAGCCGCCTAGACGCACAGTTCGGGACCCCCTACCCGAGATCCACAGGTTTTGACACCGACATTGGTGCTTTCATTGAGAGTTCCTCTGTGTCGTCGCTCATAGGCCCGATGGCTCCTTAGATCATCAACAATGACACGGTCCGGGGCGAAACTGTGCTCCCCGGACAGATCTTCGTATTCGGCGGCTTTGCACTGCGGGCCAATTCGCTTGGCCATCTCGAGCAGATCGAAAGCTACGACCCTGGCCAGCAGGTCAGATTTGGAAGTTTGAACTATACGGCCGACATCCGCGGAGACTTGATCTTCGACAGATTCGAGCCACAGCCAAGCGCGCCGCACTGTCATGATAGGCATGATTTAGCTCTGCTGCCGGACAGTGCCCTGGAGGCCGCACGAGAGTCTGCTCTGACCCTTAACTCGGAGCCGACTGCGCCGATCGAGGATGGGTGGCTAGACACCGCCTCGGGGGCTACCACCTCTATGGCGATAGAGCCGAATACCGACCCTGTCCCCTGCGAAGCTTGTGACTCCGAGGTGCCGGACTCCTCTCCGGACTCCGAACCCCCCGCGCCCCTAACAATCGAATCCGATTGGGCGCCGATCATGGAGTTCACCGCTGCGGACATCTTTCAGCACTCTACTTTTGGCGACATCCTGAATTCGTTAAGGTACCTCTCTTTATCAGGAGAGCCCTGGCCGGATTACGGTCAGGACGGTTGGGATGCGGACGATGGAGAAATTCAAAGCCCACCCACCACTCACTTCGTAGCCACTGTCGATGACTTAACCAACATGCTAGATTTCGACTCCGAAGACATCGACGGTATGGACGACGATGCCGGAGACGACCAAGAACTAGCACCCACAGGGCATTGGAAATCCTGCTCAACTCACGATGTATATATGGTGGATACACCAAAAGGAAGCGATAACGAGGAACAACGGGACGCTGCGAAGGATAATTCCCCCAAAAAACAGCCGAAACGGCGACGCAAGCGCCGCTCGAAGTCCCGCCTCGACAACGACAGCACCCATACAGACCCAGCCATAGAGCAGGGCGAACCAATGGACGACGAACATGCCACCAAGCAACCATCCGAACAGGATGAATTGGATAAACAACCCATCCCCGGCGAAAACAACAGTCCGGATGATATCACGCCGGACACATCGTTGGAACAGAAGAACCTTCAAAAAAGGCTCTTTGCCACTGCACGAAGTCTGAAGAAGTAGAAGCGGAAGCTCAAGACAGCGGAAGACGTACTCAGAATGAGATGGAGCAAAGTACTCAAGACTGCAGACAAATACGGCGAGAGCCGCCAAGCAAAGAGCTACCCGAAGCGCAAACTATTGCCCGAATTTGACGAGGAGGCCTTAGAGCCCCCACAATCAAAAAACAAAGAGGCCACCCGGTCGGATAGACGACCACATGACAGACAAAGAGCGGCAAGCGGCGCCGCACACAAGCCAGCACGCGATCCACACAAGGATCCTCGCAAAAAGGATGGCCCGGTCAGGTCCATCTATGGGCCAAGAAAGAAAGCCCCAGAAAGCAACACAACACGTTGAGTATTCAAAAATCATGGTACACCCAAATACAGGGGCGCCGCACACCCCCTATGTTTCACCGATGAGGTACTGGATCATGAATTTCCAGCGGGTTTCAAGCCCGTAAACATAGAGGCATACGACGGAACAACAAACCCCAGAGTCTGGATTGAGGATTACATTCTGCACATACATATGGCTAGAGGAGATGACCTCCATGCCATAAAATACTTACCCCTCAAGCTCAAAGGGCCAGCCCAGCATTGGCTCAAAAGCCTCCCAGAAAATACCATTGGAAGTTGGGAAGAGCTCGAGGATGTGTTTCGGGAAAATTTTCAGGGGACTTATGTCTGCCCTCCGGATGCAGACGATTTAAGTCACATAACTCAACAGACCGGAGAGTTAGCTCGCAAATTCTGGAACAGGTTCCTCACAAAAAAGAACCAAATAGTCGACTGTCCGGACGCCAAAGCCTTAGCAGCCTTCAAACATAACGTCCGAGACGAATGGCTCGCCAGACACCTCGGCAAGGAAAAGCCAAGGACAATGGCCACACTAACAAGCCTCATGACCCGCTTTTGCGCGGGAGAGGATAGCTGGCTGGCAAGATGCAGCACCAGCGACCCAAGTACATCCGAGGTCAGGGATGGAAATGGGAAACCATGACGCAGAAAGGACCAGCGCCGGACTAAGGGAAATGACCCAAAGAGCACGGCAGTCAACGCCGGATTCAAAAGCTCTTGGCAGAACAACAAAACACTGCCTCCCAAGGACAACAGCGATGAGCTATCTAACCTAAACAAAATCTTGGACAAGATATGCCAAATCCACAGCACCCCGGGAAGCCTGCAAACAACACCCACAGAGATTGTTGGGTTTTCAAGCAGTCCGGCCGACTTAAAGCCGAACACAAGGGGCTCGACACACCAAGTAAGGATGATGACGAACCCCACAAGCAGAGCACTGGAAAACAAAAGAATTTCCCTCAAGAGGTCAAAACAGTGAATTCACTTCAAGTGATAACAAGGAAAAATAGGGCGGCGCCTACTAAAAACGCTGGCCTTGTGTCCACCCCAATGAGTCCCAAACCGGATGTCAAAACCAATTACTTTCGACCATCAGGACTACTCCAGAAGTATCCGAAACGCAGGATGGACTGCTTTGATATTGGATCCTATAATCAACGGACTACAATTTACACAAGTCCTAATGGATGGCGGCAGTGATATAAACCTGCTATACCAGGACACAATCCGCAGAATGGGGATAGACCCTACCAAAATTCGCCATAGCAACACTTCCTTTAAAGGAGTGATGCCAGGCCCTTATGCCAATTGTACGGGCTCCTTACTACTAGAAGTTGTGTTCCGTTCATCCGACAACTTCCGTCGCGAAAAGCTAATCTTCCATATTGCCCCATTAAAAAGTAGCCATCAAGCACTATTGGGATGCGAAGCTTTCGCCCGCTTTAACGCAATACCGCATTACACGTCTCTTACACTTAAAATGCCCGGTCCACACGGCATCATCTCACTAAAGGGTAACTTCGAGTGTACCAGACTATGGAAGAATGTGAGACTGCCTTGACAGTCGCACACTAATCCGGCTTTGCTGGTCAAAGCCCCTAAATAGGTCATTCAGACCCCGGACACGGTTAGGCGAGTCCGGTTTAAATAAACAAGGGGCTTACCAGTCGTGTACCCCTTTACAAGGGGCTGCACGCATGTACAATGAGAGCCAATAAAACTTAATTCTATTCATTTTTTTTTGAATCATACTCTGTTTATTTTAAAAATACATTTTTCGCATGACCTTTTTTCAAACTAAGTTCTTCTCTTTTACAGATGAACAACGTGCTACACCCGTCCAGGATACAGCACAATGGAGACACAGGCGCAGACGTGTAGCAGGGACCCGTTGCAAGGATTCTTTCAGATTAAGACCCTGCGTAAACCTTTCTTACTGTCTCTTGTTGATACACATCCCCCGGTTTCTTACCATAATCGAGGAGGAGGCTGGCGTTTTGGCATCGGCCGCGTCAGAAGTTTTCGCGCGTACCTGGACACTAGGGGCTTAGGGCATTGTTCTGCCCGTCTTCATAAAGACCAAATACCTTAGGGAGTGTTCGGCGTCTCGAGTTAGGCCTTATATGCATCAGCTCCGAATCATGTCTTTGGTCAAATGTTGGGTTTGCCCGGCTCCTGTGTTTTGCTGCCTTATGTTCCGTTCTATTGGCTAATGCGGCACCAGGAGAACTACTGCGATTGTGCCCCGGTTCGGCCTGGTGAGCACCTTAGTAGAGAAAGCCGAAAACTGACTGTCATGATATAGCGAGAGACTGGTCAACCACTCGATCGACCATCGGAATGTTTAGAATTCCTCCGCTTTGACGAAGGACCGTTTCCCGGTCAGGCGCACACGCGCCCCGAATCCGGAGAGCGCGGTGCCCCTAGGGGCTATATAGTAGCCCCACCATCGAACTCCTATGGCTAAGTGAAAGTGATAAAGCATTATAGTCCAGTTGCCTAGTTTGCTACGCTATCACCTCCTTCACAGGACCAAGACGTTGGATTAAGTGTGAAAATGCGCTTTTTTGCAAACACCCCCGCACTACGTGCGTGGGGGCTGAAGCCGAAGACTACTATCTTTCAGGCTATATATGCATATACATTAACGGCCGCATAGGTGGTATTTCAATACTTGAACGCACAAGTATAAAAAGCCCTTATATTATATATTTGAAACATGGTTTCACAAATCATAAATATCATTTAAGCATAACTCTTTTCGAGCACTGCGACTTTATTAAACGAGCGCCCTGCAGAACTTCCTCAAAATAGTGCTCGGCGGGTAATCGGCTTCTGTCCGGATCCCGGGATGCAACATTGGTGGACTCCATCTCTGCCCGGTATGTTTTGACACGGGCGAGAGCCATCCGTGCACCCTCTATGCATGCCGACCGCTTCATCGCCTTGATATTCAGCACCGCATCAAGGAACTGCTGCGCCAAGCCAAAATAACTCTTCGGCTTGGGCCTTTTCGGCCACAGATGAGCCACGACATCGTTCATGGCAAGACCGGACAACCTATTCAGCTCAGCCCACTCAGCCAACCGATCGGTTAACTGTGGGGACCCCGACTCATAAGTCGTGATCGCCGAATGCACGTGTACAGTGATCCCAGAGATCAATGCTCACTGAACACACAGAAGCTGAATAACAAGAGTCTTACATCCATACATACCGTATTACACAAGTAGGACCATTATGGTCGAGCCTTGAGTACAACTCCGCAGCGGAAACTTCGTCGATAACTTGGACCCATGCCATCCGCCTTAACCCTACGGGCATTACGACCGAAGCGTCCTAGCTCGCATGCTCGTCACCAAGTGTTCTTCATCATATCCGGTTCTTTCATGCCTGGTCAATGAAATAACCAGTGGCAAGCCAATGAGTACTTTGAATGTACTCGCAAGCAACCCAGGTTTTGGTTCAATGTACAGTAATGCATGACATAGGTAAAGTTTTGCATAAAGCTAGTTTTGAGTGCAAGGACATGTTCAACATCCTATAAAGCATGCATCAAGAGAATTCAAGTAACCACAAGAACTGGTCACAGATATCAACATAATTAGAATGGGCACCAACCCATTTATCATAAACAGAGAGGGCACCAACCCATCTCGATCGTGTCAAGTCCTCTGACTTGATCCAAGACAACACCATCATCTCACACACACCGGGTTTGAAAACAAGTGGACGTAGCCCAAGAGCGGTTACCCAACTGTCCATGACCGTGGACACGGCTATTCGAATAGTTTTACACTCTGCAGAGGTTGCACACTTTACCCACTAGATCCGGGGAACTTCCGTGTCATCCACGACCCGCGGTACCTCAAGTACCCGGGGTAAGCACCCGATCACTGCCTTTCCCTAGACGACACTAACATGGAGTCCACTCGATTGGCAGTAACCCACGTGCCCACATTTCACATAACATTTTCGTGGAGCCTTGCTCCCATATTCATCACATACCACTGGCACGGGGTACCAACGGTGTGTCCGGTGCCCCATAAAGATGGTCATGGCCGCCCTACAGCACGACCCGCCCCAAGAGAGAGCACCAACTCTCCCCCGTCACTAGTAATGCGGGCTCCAAGCTAGTATCGGTCTAGGTACTCAACAATGCCCTTTCCCATATAAGGGTAGAGTGGTCGTGCATGTAAGGTTGGAATAACGGTCGCAACTCCGACCAATCCGTTTTGAAAACAACACACCCTTTTGCTTGGCACACCACTTCGTCATCAAGTGGTCACCCATCTCATCATCTCCCTCGGGCATAAGTGGCACCCGACGGGGTTTTCAAAAGTCTTTGGAAATATTTTGTCTCCATCACCATGTACAAACCCGTCCCATTTGCGTAGCACCTACATTAGCATCCTATCTACTCCCACCGGCATAACCCTCATAAGAAGGTAGGGCCATGCACAATGCAAGTATCAACGAGGAAGTAATCGTGGCAACCAACCCACGTGGTTCACCATCTCATCATGATTCCGATGCATCATTAATAAGGAGCTAAACATGACATGCATATAAAGGGGTATCATAGTCATGGTCAAAGGGCTGCTTGCTTGTTCCTCAGAGTCTTCAAGTCTTCTCGTCCTGCTCCAAGTACTCCGTCTACCTCGTCAACTAACGTTGGAAACAACACAATAAGCAACATAGCAAGGCAAGAATAAATGTGCTCTAAAAATGTGAAATTGACTTTTATTGGATACCTCTGGTCATATGAGGAATGACCAAGGTGATTTCATTGGAAGTGGATCAATGGACATCTCCGGACATTTCAATATGATGGAATCAAGAGATTTATGGATTTGCAAGAAGTGTACAGAAATACATTTTTGAAAAATGAGCAAAGGCACCCATTTAACAAAGGATGATTTTAGAAGCATCTAGGAATTGGTTTCACTGGATTTGGAGTTCAAATGAATATCCTATGATTTTGCAAAGTTGGCTATATACAAAGAAATAGACCATTTGTTGAGGTGACACAGAAAGTATTAGTAAAAATGTTCAAAAACTAAGTTTTGAACTTAGATGCATCTAGGAATTTGAATCATATCATTTGGATCAATTTTGAGCTCTCTGTGATTTTCTAAAATTTATCACAGAATTAAGAAAATGGGGTTTTGATAAATATTTCTAAAGTGGAAGTTTCTGGAAAAATGTGCAAATAGCACCATGTGATAGATCATGATTTGTGGATCCCCTAGAAATTTGAATCATCAAATTTGGAGTCCATTTGAATTGTTTGGGAGATTTTACAAGCTTTACAGAAAAGAAAAAGGAAAGGATTTTTACCCAAACGGGCTGGATCTGGGCGGCGGTGGTGCGCACCGAGCGAGGTTTAGCAGCGGGCGCCACTGGGCCGGCCCAGCGGCTCGGCCGCACGTGCGCAGGGGCCACGTCGGCGCGATTGGCTCTTGGGGCGTCTTCGCCGCGGGGAGGCGGTAACGGGGAAAGCCGTCTCCACTTAAACAGCGGGGCCCGCCCACCGGGTCGCTGACGAGCGGGGCCCGGTGCTCAGGCCGTCTCCTACCTCCCGCTCGAACAGAGCAGAGGCAGGGGAGGCGAGGCCGAGCGGGCGCCGGTGCTCTCCCGGGCGGCACGGGCCACCCCCGGCGGCGCTCCGCCCACCGGCGTGCTCAGGAGGATGAGCCGCATCCATCGGTGTACGGGTCGCTTGCCGAGGAGTGCCGTGGCGGCGACGGCCTGGCAACCGTGGAGGAGGCCCTCGGCCATCATCGGCTTCGAGCATGCGATGCTCCTGGGAACGAACGGCGGCAAGGGAAGGGCTTGCGGTGGTGACGAGAGGGTGCGGAGCTATCCAGGGGGGA
This sequence comes from Aegilops speltoides, assembly GCA_021437245.1. NCBI lineage: Eukaryota > Viridiplantae > Streptophyta > Magnoliopsida > Poales > Poaceae > Aegilops > Aegilops speltoides. The sequence goes on from CM038141.1 coordinate 77,599,356, forward strand.
GAGAGAGGGGCCGAGGCCTGTGGATTTGAGCAGCGGCCGGCGGCTCGGCTCCGGCCTTGGAGGGGGATGGAGAGCGCGAGGAGGGGAGTGGGTTGGTTCAAGAGGGAGCTAGGAGGGCGGCGAGTTGTATTGTGAGCTCAAGCGGGGTCGGGAAGGCCAGATGAGGAGGGGGCGAAGATGTGCCGCGGACCGCGTCCATGCTCTCGGGCTGGGCTACACCAGGGCCATATTGGTGCCCCCTGGTCGTGTCTGGGGTGCTCGTGGGCATGGACCAGGTCGAGAGGAGAGGAGAAAGGGAGCAGGGGAAGTGTCAGGGCGCCGCGCGTGTGAGCCGCACCATTGGCGCTCTCGGGCGGCCGGGCAGCGTCTTGAAAGGAGGCAGCAGGAGGGAGAAGGAGGAGGGGCCAGCTTGGTGTCGTGTTGCGGACGCCGAGGAGCATCCATGCGCGAGGGGAGGCTCGAGGTGGTCGGGAGTGCCGTGTCAACGGTCGGGAGCACGCTGACGTGCTCAGAGCGCAAATGGCCGGCACCTGCAGCTTTTCCTCGCGTCCTCACGCGCCCACTTGTGTCTAGCGGCTGCTCGGGGAGTAAACAATGTGGTAAAGGCATTGGATGCCCAGGGCTTGCCAGAGAGAGAGAGAGGTGAGAGAATGGGAGGAAAACTGTTGTCCGAGAGAGAAAGTGAGGGTTTCACCTCCAAATAATTGAGCTGTGGGATAGCCATTGCTCTTTGGACGTGCAAGGGGACTAGGAGGGCTGTGGTAGAAAGGAGAAGTCATGGAGATTAGTGGAAGGGGTCAAAATAGTGATTTTTGCAAAATGCCGAAGGTGTTTGATGTTGGTTTGGGCAGGAATATGATTCCCATTTGTCATGAGGTTCCACAGGGTGAAATGACACATATAATTAGGGCCTTCCACCAATTTGGAGCTCAATAGAAGAAAGTTGACAATGCAACTTTGGTAAACCCTAGAATTTAGAAGAAATGAACTTGTGTAGATTTAGTTGAGCAAATCACTTCTCCTTGATGCACCACTTGGTGTGGTGGCCTCATTTGGTCATGTGATCATGCTCACAAAAGTTGGTGTCAAGGAGAGAAAGTTGGTAATGCAAAGTTGTTCAAATATGGTTCGGACAGAAAGGGTTTTGGGGCACTTTGATCAAGTTAACTTGCTCTCCAACTTGTGCCATTTGGTCTAGATGAATTATTAGACCATTTGAGCAAGTTCACAAGGTTTGAGAACATTTGGACATGTTTGGCAATGTAAAGTTGCTCAAACTTCAAAATGGGCAGAAATGGTTTTGAGAGGTTTTGATGATGCTATCTTGTTCTCCAAGTCATGAGACTTGGCAAGATCACCAAATATATCATATGTGACATGATAGAATTTTCTTGGAATTTTTTGGAGAACATTTCCTTTGTAAATATTTCAAAAGCTTGAAATATCCAGAAAGGGGTTTTGAGGGATTTGACCAATATTTTGAACATGACCATGTGTTGAAACTCTTATATATGGACAATATATGTCCTATGAGTTTCCCTAAATTTTGTCAAATATTTTTGAAGCAATAAAATAATTTTTCCCTATTAAAGACCATTTCTGGCCTTGATAAAAAGCTTTTAAATAAAATAGGACAACAACTTTTAAAATTATATTTTTGTGGTTTCTGGGTATCCTATATCTAATAGGAGTCAAATACATTTTTAGAAAGATTTTTACTGCCCTTAATTAAGTACTTGCAGTGCAAACCTCAATTCAGGGGTTTTTGAAAAACTAATTTTTGAAAATACTTTTGGCCAAATTATTTTTGTAAGAAAATATTTTATGTCCTATACACATGGCATGATCATTGGGAAAGGTTTTTGGAGCAAGGAGGTGAAGTATAGGAGTTGGAGGATTTATTTTATTTTTAGAGCACTTGCAAACAACAGACAAAAATCAAATCAAGCAAAGTCCAAAACACTCAAAAGTTTTTGTCAAACCACATTTTAGCATGATTAAGAGCTTAAGTCTGTGCCATGAAAATCAGGGTGTGACAGACCTACCCCCCTTACAAGAATCTCGTCCCCGAGATTCCTAGGCTAAGCGGAAAGGAATCTGAAACTTGGATCCGGGGTAGTCTTGTGTCTTCATGTTGCTTTTGCTTCCGTGTAGTGCTCCTTGAGATTGAAGTACTTGATGGTGTGGCCGTGTATGACGCTCTCGGTTGATCTAGGTTGCTGAGGGTCTCTTGCGTTAGGTCAGGTTGGACTAGGGGTCGGTGGCTCGGTGGTCAACGTCCTTATAGAGATCGGGCAGGTTAGGGAGTTGGAAACACTTCCGGGGTTGGGATGCATGGAAGCGTTGTGCACAATAGGTGGCTCAGGTGGTAACTCTAGCTGGTAGTCATCTACTCTTCGTCCTATAGGGACCTCGGAGGGGGGTTGTTAAATCTTGGAGTGATCTCGAAGAAGGCCGATGGATCTTGGGCGAGCTTTCCTTTGACATGGAAGCGCTGGGTTCCTTTGAGAGGGGTGACCCGGAGATAAACATGGCCTCCAACACGGAAGGTCATGTCTCGACGACGTGGGTCGGCGTAGTTCTTTCTCTTGACTTGGCAGTCCTCCAACGCTCTCCGACAAGCTGGACTTGCTCTTCGGTTTCACGGAGGATATCGGGCCCAAAGACAAGTCCTTCTCCGGTTTCGACCAATTGAGGGTATGCGGCACTTCCGTCCGTAATTACTTCAAATGGTGCCACCAAGGCTTGACTTCAAGGTTAGTTAAGAATCTGGTGCAACCAGCCCAACCCAAGCTTTCAAGTTCTTCATACAGGTATGGCAGCTTGTTCTTAAGCATAGCATTCAAGGAACAAGCCTTCACGCTAACGCATCTGCTACCGCATTAGCCTTCCTGTGGTGGTATTGAACACCGAGGTCTTAGTCTTTGATCAACTCTAGCCATCTTCTTTGCCTCGTGTTCAATTCCTTTGAGTGAAAATATACTTGAGACCTTTGTGACCCGTGTATATCTCACATCCCTTCCGTAAGAGGTAATGTCACCATGTCTTCAGGGCATGAACCACCACTGCTAGCTCAAGGTCATGAGTAGCATAATTTTCTTCATGAGGCCGTAGTTGCCTTTGAGAGGAGCGGCTTGCAGATATGCACGATCTTCAACGCGGAAGCTCACTCCTTGAGGACGGTGGTTGGTATAGTGCTTCCTCCTTAACTGGCGGTCTTGGATGTTCCCTATCCAGGTGATCAACTCTTCTACCGTCTTCGATGCGGACATTCATGTCCTCAAGTAAGGATGATGATCAGCTTGCCCAAGTACTTTATGAAGTATTTGGGGCACGTAGAGTGGGCTGAGGCATTGGTGAGGGTCCCGGTTGAGCATTGGTCAAGATCTTATTGATCTAGAGCCAAGGCCCAAGGTCATGATCCAACCGTGTCGTGGCTTGGTAGGGCATAAGGGTTTCAAGGATTCTAGTGTGCAAATGAACATTTATCGTCCTATCTTTAAGCACGGTTTCTGAGATGCCAATAGTCTATCTATTCCTCCAAACAGATCACCTCATACTATTGAAAGCATCATTCGTATAGGTCAACTCCAATCATCACTCGTGCTAATCATATCCACATGACTCCCAAGAGGAGATCTAACAAAATCATATATGTCTACAATCCCCAAACTCATGTGTGTGCGGCCACCCCTACAAATCCATGGGTAGAGCATACAAGCTTCCAAGCTGGAATAAAACAGGACAATCCAAGTGCTCAGCCTGGTCTCCCAAGGTCTATGATAAAGCATCTCCACCCTAAGGAAACACGTCGTAAGCCACTCCAAGATCTTGTTCCCTTCCTATGAATCAACTCCAACAGCCCCTTAACTTCCATCAATCACTGCATAACCCATTAACTCTACAACTCCTATGCTGGTGCTCCGCATGATCTTCTAAAATCTTTATAATCCCCAATACTTGAAAGGGCTGCCTTTCTATAGTCAGTCCACCAATTCCCGTTATCAAGGTCAAGTAATACTCCAAGGTCAAGCTTATATAGATGCCTAAATAAACTCCGACAATTAGCCCAATCTCCTAGTTTATCGTCCACCGAGAATTATGGTATCATGATCGAGATCATCAGTCTAAATCCAATTTACTCCGAACCATGTAGACATACTCAGCATCTATATTCAACTAGGATCACCTATTTAAACCCAAATCTTGTGTCTAATGAGAAATCCTACACTTTCCCCCAAGTCATTATCGTAATATCAACTATCACCTATCATTACCATCTGATCAAGTCAAATCCTTGCACTTCCAGGAGTTTCAGCTTGCGAACACAACTATCCTGCTAAATCCAACTTTACTCAGGGGTATTGAAAAGCTATGCTAATCTATACTTATGATCCCACCAAGTTCATCTACCAGCATCAAGGCCTCATAATCCACCAAATAGTCTCATATAATTCCTCAAGGTCACTGATATAAACTCACCAAGTCATCTGTCCTCAGATCCTACATCCTCAAACTGGTCTTCCTATGGCATCGTCAGTTTTAGTGCTATCTTAGGATGATAATGTGCTCACTCACTATGTCCACTAGTTCCATAATGAACCCAGTGATAAGCAAGGTTATGAAGGCTTAACAGGTTCTCTTGCAATTCCGTAGGTTAAGCTTAGGGTTAAGGTGTCGAGCTGGGGTATCTCGTGAAGTCTCGATGAGTCTAGGAATGGGTTTCTAATCTTGAGGGTTAAACATAATTCTACGGGTTGCACTTGGTCGAGGAGGCTGTAGTAAAAGTCATCAACGCTTGTTGGTCGCCGAGGTGAAATCCTTGGTGCATATTGTCTTGCTTGTCTTCGGTTGAGGAGAGAGATGAGAGGGGGAAGTAGCATAGAGGAGGGGAACGCCTAAAGGGGGTTCTATAGTGCAAGTGCGAACAAGCAAGTGCCAAAAAGGGTCAAACACAAACAACAAAATAAGGCAGGTGATATAGTCGCGTACTTGTTGCCTAGGGCAAAAGTACGACTTATATCAAAACATAAACAAATAAAAACAAGCAACACACAATCATGGTTCTACTCGAACCATCATACGGACTCGACTGCGCATAGGGGGTACACGACTCATCCTACCCTAGGGGTTCTTGGACTCCATAGTCATGCCTTGTGCCTCGTGCAGTCTCCCGGGTTTTCCTCAGGTGTTGCTATGTCTCTTGTAGTTGTTTGATGGGATGATCCCGGTTGAGCTTGAAGAGTCTTCAACAACTTCTTGCCTGTTGAAGTGATGGGGTGAAGGTGGCTTCTCACAGCAGGCATTGACTCGGTCTTCTGTTGTCTTCTTAATCATGATGATCCCTTCTTGTCTTCTAAGCCATCGATGGTACCAGGTAGGCAGTCCTTTATGCAATGACATTATCAAGGCATAATAGAGGTCCATCATGTCGGTTACGTTGATGATAACATCGACACCAAGAGCGGGGGATGAGGAGAACCGTTTTCCTGCTCACTATGGTGAGGCGGACCAAATGGCTAGGTTCTCATCCATCGGTGGTTGACGATACAACAACGGTAGTGACATGGTTACTCTATTAGCGATGTATATCATGATCTTGCATATTCTATGCCCTGATCATCGCGGCTAAGGTTGCATCATCTTGGGGGCAGTGTCAAGGGTGTCACCATTTCCTGGGTGTTCAGGTCCTCATTCCTCGAGGATGCATCTTCCGTTGGTATCGTCTTGTTGTGATGTCGCCTATCTTGTGTTCAGGAGATGTGGGTGAATGTCTGGCAAGGCATCATCCTTCCATATTATCCACGAGGATTACAAGGAATCCTGTGGTCAGGGGCATAAGGGTTCTAGTGACCAGAGGTTTTGAAGGGGAAGAGACCAGTAAGGAAAGTATACCTTAGTTTTCGAAAATCTGAGAAGGGAAGAGAAGTACAGATAATTTTGAAAACTAGTAGTAGTTTTGAAAATAGTTTTATCCTAACTAACGACCATGCTAACTAAGGCTTCCTACAGTCAACCTGGCTCTGATACCAGCTCTGTGGGGACCCCGACTCATAAGTCGTGATCGCCGAATGCACGTGTACAGTGATCCCAGAGATCAATGCTCACTGAACACACAGAAGCTGAATAACAAGAGTCTTACATCCATACATACCGTATTACACAAGTAGGACCATTATGGTCGAGCCTTGAGTACAACTTCGCAGCGGAAACTTCGTCGATAACTTGGACCCATGCCATCTGCCTTAACCCTACAGGCATTCTGACTGGGAAGCGTCCTAGCTCGCATGCTCGTCACCGAAGTGTTCTTCATCATATCCGGTTCTTTCATGCCTGGTCAATGAAATAACCAGTGGCAAGCCAATGAGTACTTTGAATGTACTCGCAAGCAACCCAGGTTTTGGTTCAATGTACAGTAATGCATGACATAGGTAAAGTTTTGCATAAAGCTAGTTTTGAGTGCAAGGACATGTTCAACATCCTATAAAGCATGCATCAAGAGAATTCAAGTAACCACAAGAACTGGTCACAGATATCAACATAATTAGAATGGGCACCAACCCATTTATCATAAACAGAGAGGGCACCAACCCATCTCGATCGTGTCAAGTCCTCTGACTTGATCCAAGACAACACCATCATCTCACACACACGGGTTTGAAAACAAGTGGACGTAGCCCAAGAGCGGTTACCCAACTGTCCATGACCGTGGACACGGCTATTCAATAGTTTTACACTCTGCAGAGGTTGCACACTTTACCCACTAGATCCGGGGAACTTCCGTGTCATCCACGACCCGCGGTACCTCAAGTACCCGGGGTAAGCACCCGATCACTGCCTTTCCCTAGACGACACTAACATGGAGTCCACTCGATTGGCAGTAACCCCCGTGCCCACATTTCACATAACATTTTCGTGGAGCCTTGCTCCCATATTCATCACATACCACTGGCACGGGGTACCAACGGTGTGTCCGGTGCCCCATAAAGATGGTCATGGCCGCCCTACCTGGCACGACCCCGTCCCAAGAGAGAGCACCAACTCTCCCCCGTCACTAGTAATGCGGGCTCCAAGCTAGTATCGGTCTAGGTACTCAACAATGCCCTTTCCCATATAAGGGTAGAGTGGTCGTGCATGTAAGGTTGGAATAACGGTCGCAACTCCGACCAATCCGTTTTGAAAACAACACACCCTTTTGCTTGGCACACCACTTCGTCATCAAGTGGTCACCCATCTCATCATCTCCCTCGGGCATAAGTGGCACCCGACGGGGTTTTCAAAAGTCTTTGGAAATATTTTGTCTCCATCACCATGTACAAACCCGTCCCATTTGCGTAGCACCTACATTAGCATCCTATCTACTCCCACCGGCATAACCCTCATAAGAAGGTAGGGCCATGCACAATGCAAGTATCAACGAGGAAGTAATCGTGGCAACCAACCCACGTGGTTCACCATCTCATCATGATTCCGATGCATCATTAATAAGGAGCTAAACATGACATGCATATAAAGGGGTATCATAGTCATGGTCAAAGGGCTGCTTGCTTGTTCCTCAGAGTCTTCAAGTCTTCTCGTCCTGCTCCAAGTACTCCGTCTACCTCGTCAACTAACGTTGGAAACAACACAATAAGCAACATAGCAAGGCAAGAATAAATGTGCTCTAAAAATGTGAAATTGACTTTTATTGGATACCTCTGGTCATATGAGGAATGACCAAGGTGATTTCATTGGAAGTGGATCAATGGACATCTCCGGACATTTCAATATGATGGAATCAAGAGATTTATGGATTTGCAAGAAGTGTACAGAAATACATTTTTGAAAAATGAGCAAAGGCACCCATTTAACAAAGGATGATTTTAGAAGCATCTAGGAATTGGTTTCACTGGATTTGGAGTTCAAATGAATATCCTATGATTTTGCAAAGTTGGCTATATACAAAGAAATAGACCATTTGTTGAGGTGACACAGAAAGTATTAGTAAAAATGTTCAAAAACTAAGTTTTGAACTTAGATGCATCTAGGAATTTGAATCATATCATTTGGATCAATTTTGAGCTCTCTGTGATTTTCTAAAATTTATCACAGAATTAAGAAAATGGGGTTTTGATAAATATTTCTAAAGTGGAAGTTTCTGGAAAAATGTGCAAATAGCACCATGTGATAGATCATGATTTGTGGATCCCCTAGAAATTTGAATCATCAAATTTGGAGTCCATTTGAATTGTTTGGGAGATTTTACAAGCTTTACAGAAAAGAAAAAGGAAAGGATTTTTACCCAAACGGGCTGGATCTGGGCGGCGGTGGTGCGCACCGAGCGAGGTTTAGCAGCGGGCGCCACTGGGCCGGCCCAGCGGCTCGGCCGCACGTGCGCAGGGGCCACGTCGAAGGCGATGGCTCGGCGTCTTCGCCTGGGAGGCGGTAACGGGGAAAGCCGTCTCCACTTAAACAGCGGGGCCCGCCCACCGGGTCGCTGACGAGCGGGGCCCGGTGCTCAGGCCGTCTCCTACCTCCCGCTCGAACAGAGCAGAGGCAGGGGAGGCGAGGCCGAGCGGGCGCCGGTGCTCTCCCGGGCGGCACGGGCCACCCCCGGCGGCGCTCCGCCCACCGGCGTGCTCAGGAGGATGAGCCGCATCCATCGGTGTACGGGTCGCTTGCCGAGGAGTGCCGTGGCGGCGACGGCCTGGCAACCGTGGAGGAGGCCCTCGGCCATCATCGGCTTTGAGCATGCGATGCTCCTGGGAACGAACGGCGGCAAGGGAAGGGCTTGCGGTGGTGACGAGAGGGTGCGGAGCTATCCAGGGGGGAGAGAGGGGCGAGGGCCGTGGATTTGAGCAGCGGCGGCGGCGGCTCCGGCCTTGGAGGGGGATGGAGAGCGCGAGGAGGGGAGTGGGTTGGTTCAAGAGGGAGCTAGGAGGGCGGCGAGTTGTATTGTGAGCTCAAGCGGGGTCGGGAAGGCCAGATGAGGAGGGGGCGAAGATGTGCCGCGGACCGCGTCCATGCTCTCGGGCTGGGATACACCAGGGCCATATTGGTGCCCCCTGGTCGTGTCTGGGGTGCTCGTGGGCATGGACCAGGTCGAGAGGAGAGGAGAAAGGGAGCAGGGGAAGTGTCAGGGCGCCGCGCGTGTGAGCCGCACCATTGGCGCTCTCGGGCGGCCGGCGCGCGTGCGAAAGGAGGCAGCAGGAGGGAGAAGGAGGAGGGGGCCAGCTTGGTGTCGTGTTGCGGACGTCGAGGAGCATCTACTGGCGCGAGGGGGAGGCTCGAGGTGGTCGGGAGTGCCGTGTCAACGGTCGGGAGCACGCTGACGTGCTCCAGAGCGCGCAAATGGCCGGCACCCGCAGCTTTTCCTCGCGTCCTCACGCGCCCACTTGTGTCTAGCGGCTGCTCAGGGGAGTAAACAATGTGGTAAAGGCATTGGATGCCCTGGGCTTGCCAGAGGAGAGAGAGGTGAGAGAATGGGAGGAAAACTGTTGTCGAGAGAGAGAAAGTGAGGGTTTCACCTCCAAATAATTGAGTGTGGGATAGCCATTGCTCTTGGACGTGCAAGGGGACTAGGAGGGCTGTGGTAGAAAGGAGAAGTCATGGAGATTAGTGGAAGGGGTCAAAATAGTGATTTTTGCAAAATGCCGAAGGTGTTTGATGTTGGTTTGGGCAGGAATATGATTCCCATTTGTCATGAGGTTCCACAGGTGAAATGACACATATAATTAGGGCCTTCCACCAATTTGGAGCTCAATAGAAGAAAGTTGACAATGCAACTTTGGTAAACCCTAGAATTTAGCAGAAATGAACTTGTGTAGATTTAGTTGAGCAAATCACTTCTCCTTGATGCACCACTTGGTGTGGTGGCCTCATTTGGTCATGTGATCATGCTCACAAAAGTTGGTGTCAAGGAGAGAAAGTTGGTAATGCAAAGTTGTTCAAATATGGTTCTGGACAGAAAGGGTTTTGGGGCACTTTGATCAAGTTAACTTGCTCTCCAACTTGTGCCATTTGGTCTAGATGAATTATTAGACCATTTGAGCAAGTTCACAAGGTTTGAGAACATTTGGACATGTTTGGCAATGTAAAGTTGCTCAAACTTCAAAATGGGCAGAAATGGTTTTGAGAGGTTTTGATGATGCTATCTTGTTCTCCAAGTCATGAGACTTGGCAAGATCACCAAATATATCATATGTGACATGATAGAATTTTCTTGGAATTTTTTGGAGAACATTTCCTTTGTAAATATTTCAAAAGCTTGAAATATCCAGAAAAGGGTTTTGAGGATTTGACCAATATTTTGAACATGACCATGTGTTGAAACTCTTATATATGGACAATATATGTCCTATGAGTTTCCTAAATTTTGTCAAATATTTTGAAGCAATAAAATAATTTTTCCTATTAAAGACCATTTCTGGCCTTGATAAAAAGCTTTTAAATAAAATAGGACAACAACTTTTAAAATTATATTTTTGTGGTTTCGGGTATCCTATATCTAATAGGAGTCAAATACATTTTAGAAAGATTTTTACTGCCCTTAATTAAGTACTTGCAAAGTGCAAACCTCAATTCAGGGTTTTGAAAAACTAATTTTGAAAATACTTTTGGCCAAATTATTTTTGTAAGAAAATATTTTTATGTCCTATACACATGGCATGATCATTGGGAAAGGTTTTTGGAGCAAGGAGGTGAAGTATAGGAGTTGGAGGATTTATTTTATTTTTAGAGCACTTGCAAACAACAGACAAAAATCAAATCAAGCAAAGTCCAAAACACTCAAAAGTTTTTGTCAAACCACATTTTAGCATGATTAAGAGCTTAAGTGCTGTGCCATGAAAATCAGGGTGTGACATTAACGGAAGTGGACGCTCTGGATTATGGAACTGAGACCAAAAAAGCTCTTCCATTCCGCGATCCTTTTGGCCTCGGAAGTGCACAACTGCGTCCACCGCACTCACTGCCAAATTCAGATAAGCATCCTCCACACCCCACAACTTGCCCAACTGAGCATACTTCGGATCCGTGAACTTCCTACGCAGCAGAAAGGGCTTTCCAGCCGCAATATCCCCGGCCTGACGCAGCTCCTCCTTTATAGCCCTCATCGCGGAGCGGGCATCCTTGGCTTCGGCGGTGGCCTTCTTCAGGTCCTCTTGCTCAGCTCGGCATTCTCTTTCAAGAAACTCATAGCGGTCGGTAGCATCCTTCAGCTTCACGGCCATTTCGGCCATTTCCTCCCTCCTTCGGCAGTGAGCAGCCAGTTCGGCTTTTAGCTCTTAGGCCGCCTTCAAGGCAGCCACATCACTTTTTCTGGCTTGCTCCTTGGCTCGGGCAAGCTCCGCCCGAAGGTCCTCCATAGCAGCGGCGCCATCTGCATCAAGCATACATGTTGTAAGGCACGGGCGTCAAGCTCCCTTACAAGGTGTCCGCGGAGAAGCCACATACCTTGTGACTCGTCAAGTCGTTTATTGACCAGCACGATGTCCGCATTCGCAACGTCAAGTTGCCGCTTCAGTTCGGCAACTCTATCAGTCTGGCTGGCCACCGAACGTTCCACCACCTGAATAGGAAGGGTGACATCTTATAACTGAGATTATGATCCTCGGCACGCTATCGCTTTTGACAACGTACCGAGTCTCAGGGGCTACTATCTATATAGGGTGCACTCTATGTGCAAAACTGTCAAAAGGTATATCATTTTTACGTACGTCAAACCCCGTCAGTAAACTTCTGACGGCCTCATGCAACCCGCTCTCAGCGGATGAAATCCTTTCAATCACCGTACTCATCAATGTACGGTGACCTTCTGAGATAGACGTCCGCCCGAGCAGATCCTTCAGCTCCTCCGGCCGTACACCAGCTGGTGCCGAACTCTCCAGCCCCGCCGGACTCGGGGAGACCCTCCGTGACGACACCACTGAAGGAAATATGCCCTAGAGGCAATAATAAAGTTATATTTATTTCCTCATATCATGATAAATGTTTATTATTCATGCTAGAATTGTATTAACCGGAAACATGATACATGTGTGAATACATAGACAAAACAATAGTCACTAGTATGCCTCTACTTGACTAGCTCAATAATCAAAGATGGTTATGTTTCCTGACCATAGACATGTGTTGTCATTTGATTAGTGGGATCACATCATTAAGAGAATGATGTGATTGACATGACCCATTCCGTTAGCCTAGCACTTGATCGTTTAGTGTACTGCTATTGCTTTCTTCATGACTTATACAAAGTTCCTGCAACTATGAGATTGTGCAACTCCCGTTTACCGGAAGAACACTTTGTGTGCTACCAAACGTCACAACGTAACTGGGTGATTATAAAGGTGCTCTACAGGCATTTCCGAAGGTACATGTTGGGTTGGCATAATTCGAGATTAGGATTTGTCACTCCGATTGTTGGAGATGTATCTCTGGGCCCTCTCGGTAAGACTCATCACCTAAGCCTTGCAAGCATGTAACTAATGAGTTAGTTATGAGATGAGTATTACGGAACGAGTAAAGAGACTTGCCGGTAACGAGATTAAACTAGGTATTGGATACCAATGATCAAATCTCGGGCAAGTAACATACCGATGACAAAGGGAACAAAGTATGTTGTTATGTGGTTTGACCGATAAAGATCTTCGTAGAATATGTAGGAACCAATATGGGCATCCTGGTCCCGCTATTGGTTATTGACCGAGAATGGTTTTAGGTCATGACTACATAGTTCTCGAACCCGTAGGGTCCGCACGCTTAACGTTTCGATGACAGTTTTGTTATGAGTTTATAAGTTTTGATGTACCGAAGTTTGTTCGGAGTTTCGGATGTGATCACGGACATGACGAGGAGTCTCGGAATAGTCGAGACATAAATATTGATATATTGGACGACTATATTCGGACACCGGAAAGGTTCCGGGAGTTTTCGGAGAAAACCGGAGTGCCGGGGGGGTTACCGGAACCCCTCGGGAGAGTTAATGGGCCACATGGGCCTAGGTGGGAAGAGAGAGGCGGGGGGTGGGCGTGCGCCTCTCCCTCTAGTCCGAATTGGACTAGGAGGGGGCCCTTTCTTCCCCTCTCCTCCTTCCTTCCCCCTCCTAGTAGGAGTAGGAAAGGAGGAATCCTACTCCTACTAGGAGGAGGATTCCTCCTCCCTTGGCGCGCCCAAGGGGGCCGGCCGGCCTCCCCCCTCCTCTTTATGTACGGGGGAAGGGGGCACCCCATAGACACACAAGTTGATCTACGGATCGTTCCTTAGCCATGTGCGGTGCCCCCTTCCACCATATTCCACCTCGGTCATATCGTCGCGAAGCTTAGGCGAAGCCCTGCGCTGGTAGAACATCAAGATCGTCACCACGCCGTCGTGTTGACGGAACTCTCCCTCGACACTCGGCTGGATCGGAGTTCGAGGGACGTCATCGAGCTGAACGTGTGCTGAACTTGGAGGCTCCGTATGTTCGGTGCTTGGATCGGTCGGATCGTGAAGACGTACGACTACATCAACCGCGTTGTGCTAACGCTTCCGCTTACGGTCTACGAGGGTACATAGACGGACACTCTCCCTCTCGTTGCTATATCATCACCATGATCTTGCGTGTGCGTAGGAAATTTTTTGAAATTACTACGTTCCCCAACAGTGGCATCCGAGCCTAGGTTTTATGCGTTGATGTTATATGCACGAGTAGAACACAAGTGAGTTGTGGACGATATAAGTCATACTGCCTACCAGCATGTCATACTTTGGTTCAGCGGTATTGTGAGATGAAGCGGCCGGACCAACATTACGCCAGACGCTTACGCGAGACTGGTTTCACCGTTACGAGCACTCGTGCTTAAAGGTCATTGGCGGGTGTCATCTCTCTCACTTTAGTTGAACCAAGTGCTGCTACGCCCGGTCCTTGTGAAGGTTAAAACGAGTCTATTTGACAAACTATCGTTGTGGTTTTGATGCGAGGTAAGAACGGTTCTTGCTAAGCCCGTAGCAGCCACGTAAAATTTGCAACAACAAAGTAGAGGACGTCTAACTTGTTTTTGCAGGGCATGTTGTGATGTGATATGGTCAAGACGTGGTGCTATATTCTATTGTATGAGATGATCATGTTTTGTAACCGAAGTTATCGGCAACTTGCAGGAGCCATATGGTTGTCGCTTTATTGTATGAAATGCAAACGCCCTGTAATTGCTTTACTTTATCACTAAGCGGTAGCGATAGTCGTAGAAGCAATAGATGGAGTAAACGACAACGATGCTACGATGGAGATCAAGGTGTCGCGCCGGTGACGATGGTGATCACGATGGTGCTTCGAAGATGGAGATCACAGGCACAAGATGATGATGGCCATATCATATCACTTATAGTGATTGCATGTAATGTTTATCCTTTATGCATCTTATCTTGCTTTGATTGACGGTAGCATTTTAAGATGATCTCTCACTAAAATTATCAAGTAGTGTTCTCCCTGAGTATGCACCGTTGCCAAAGTTCGTCGTGCCGAGACACCACGTGATGATCGGGTGTGATAAGCTCTACGTCCATCTACAACGGGTGCAAACCAGTTTTGCACACGCAGCATACTCAGGTTAAACTTGACGAGCCTAGCATATGCAGATATGGCCTCGGAACACGGAGACCGAAAGGTCGAGCGTGAATCATATAGTAGATATGATCAACATAATGATGTTCACCATTGAAAACTACTCCATCTCATGTGATGATCGGTTATGGTTTAGTTGATTTGGATCACGTGATCACTTAGATGACTAGAGAGATGTCTGTCTAAGTGGGAGTTCTTAAGTAATATGACTAATTGAACTTAAATTTATCATGAACTTAGTACCTGATAGTATCTTGCTTGTCTATGTTTGTTTGTAGATAGATGGCTCGTGTTGTTGTTCCGTTGAACTTTAATGCGTTCCTTGAGAAAGCAAAGTTGAAAGATGATGGTAGCAATTACACGGATCGGGTCCGTAATTCGAGGATTATCCTCATTGCTGCCTGTAAGAGTTACGTCCTAGAAGCACCGCTGGGTGCCAGGACTGCTGCTGATGCAACCGACGATGTTAAGAACGTCTGCGCGAGCAAAGCTGATGACTACTCTATAGCTCGATGTGCCATGCTTTACGGCTTAGAACCGGGTCTTCAACGACGTTTTGAACGTCATGGAGCATATGAGATGTTCCAGAGTTGAAGTTAATATTTCAAGCAAATGCCCGGATTGAGAGATATGAAGTCTCCAATAAGTTCTATAGCAGCAAGATGGAGGAGAATAGTTACGTCGGTGAACATATACTCGAGAATGTGCGGGTATAACAATCACTTGATTCAAGCGGGAGTTAATCTTCACGATGATAGTGTCATTGATGAATTCTTCAATCAACGCCACAAAGCTACAAAAGCTTTGTGATGAACTATAATATGCAACGGATGAACAAGACTATTCCCGAGCTCTTCGCGATCTTTGAAAGCAGGAGGTAGAAATCAAGAAGGAGCATCAAGTGTTGATGGTCAACAAGACCACTAGTTTCAAGAAGAAGGGCAAAGGGAAGAAGAAGGAAACTTCAAAAGAACGGCAAGCAAGTTGCTGCTCAAGAGAAGAAACCCAAGTCCGGACCTAAGCCTGAAATCGAGTGCTTCTACCGCAAGCGATCGTCCTTTGGAAGAGGAACTGCCCCAAGTATTTGGCGAACAAGAAGGATGGCAAAGTGAACAAAGGTATATGTGATATACATGTTATTGATGTGTACCTAACTAGAGCTCGTAGTAGCACTGGTATTTGATATGGTTACATTGCTAATATTTGCAACTCAAAGCAGGACTACGGAATAAGCGAGCATCGCCAAGGACGAGGTGACGATCGGCGTGGGAAACGGTTCCAAAGTCGATGTGATCGCGGTCGGCACACTACCTCTACATCTACCATCGGGATTAGTTTTAGACCTGAATAATTGTTATTTGGTGCCTGCGTTGAGCATGAACATTATATCTGGATCTTGTTTGATGCGAGACGGTTATTCATGTAAATCCGAGAATAATGGTTGTTCTATTTATATGAGTAATATCTTTTATGGTCATGCACCCTTGAAGAGTGGTCTATTTTTATTGAATCTCGATAGTAGTGATACACATATTCATAATGTTGAAGCCAAAAGATGCAGAGTTGATAATGATAGTGCAACTTATTTGTGGCACTGCCGTTTAGGTCATATCGGTATAAAACGCATGAAGAAACTCCATACTGATGGACTTCTGGAATCACTTGATTATGAATCACTTGGTACTTGTGAACCGTGCCTCATGGGCAAAATGACTAAAACACCGTTCTCTGGAACTATGGAGAGAGCAACAGATTTGTTGGAAATCATACATACAGATGTATGTGGTCCGATGAATGTTGAGGCTCGTGGCGGATATCGTTATTTTCTCACCTTCACAGATGATTTGAGCAGATATGGGTATATCTACTTAATGAAGCACAAGTCTGAAACATTTGAAAAGTTCAAAGAATTTCAGAGTGAAGTAGAAAATCATCGTAACAAGAAAATAAAGTTTCTACGATCGATCGTGGAGGTGAATATTTGAGTTACGAGTTTGGTTTACATTTGAAACAATGCGGAATAGTTTCAGAACTTACGCCACCGAACACCACAACGAAATGGTGTGTCCGAACGTCGTAATCGTACTTTACTTGATATGGTGCGATCTATGATGTCTCTTACCGATTTACCGCTATCGTTTCGGGGTTATGCTTTAGAGACGGCCGTATTCACGTTAAATAGGGCACCATCAAAATCCGTTGAGACGACACCTTATGAACTGTGGTTTGGCAAGAAACCAAAGTTGTCGTTTCTTAAAGTTTGGGGCTGCGATGCTTATGTGAAGAAACTTCAACCAGATAAGCTCGAACCCAAATCGGAGAAATGTGTCTTCATAGGATACCCAAAAGAAACTGTTGGGTACACCTTCTATCACAGATCCGAAGGCAAGACATTCGTTGCTAAGAATGGATCCTTTCTAGAGAAGGAGTTTCTCTCGAAAGAAGTGAGTGGGAGGAAAGTAGAACTTGATGAGATAATCGTATCTACTCCCTTATTGGAAGGTAGTTCATCACGAGAACCGGTCCCCGTGACAACTACACCAATTAGTGAGGAAGCTAATGATATTGATCATGAAACTTGGATCAAGTATCTGCTGAACCTCGTGAGGTCTACGAGTAAGATCCGCACGAATGGTGCGGTAATACTATTACGGAAGTCATGTTACTTTACCATGATGAACCTACGAACTATGAGGAAGCGATGATGAGCCCAGATTCCGCAAAATGGCTAGAGGCCATGAAATCTGAGATGGGATCCATGTATGAAAACAAAGTATGGACTTTGGTTGACTTGCCCGATGATCGGCAAGCCATTGAGAATAAATGGATCTTTAAGAAGAAGACTGACGCTGATGGTAATGTTACTGTGTATAAAGCTCGACTTGTTGCGAAAGGTTTATACAAGTTCAAGGGGTTGACTACGATGAGACTTTCTCACCCGTAGCGATGCTTAAGCCTGTCCGAATCATGTTGGCTATTGCTGCATTTCATGATTATGAAATTTGGCAAATGGATGTCAAGACTGCATTCTTGAATGGATTTCTAGAAGAAGAGTTGTATATGATGCAGCCGGAAGGTTTTGTTGATCCAAAAGGTGCTGACAAAGTGTGCAAGCTCCAGCGTTCCATTTATGGACTGGTGCAAGCATCTCGGAGTTGGAATAAATGCTTTGATAGTCTGATCAAAGCATATGGTTTTATACAGACTTTTGGAGAAGCCTGTATTTACAAGAAAGTTAGTGGGAGCTCTGTAGCATTTCTAGTTTTATATGTTGATGACATATTATTAATTGGAAATGATATAGAATTTCTGGATAGCATAAAGGGATACTTGAATAAAAGTTTTTCAATGAAAGACCTCGGTGAAGCTGCTTACATATTGGGCATCAAGATCTATAGAGATAGATCAAGACGCTTAATAGGACTTTCACAAAGCACATACCTTGACAAGATTTTGAAAAAGTTCAAAATGGATCAGGCAAAGAAAGGATTCTTACCTGTACTACAAGGTGTGAAGTTGAGTCGAACTCAATGCCCGACCACAGCAGAAGATAGAGAGAAAATGAAAATGTTCCTATGCTTCAGCCATAGGCTCTATCATGTATGCAATCTTGTGTACTGGACCGACGTATGCTTAGCAATAAGCTTGGCGAGGAAGGTACCAAAGTAATCCAGAGTGGATTATGGACAGTGTCAAGAACATCTGAAATACCCGAAAAGGACTAAGGATATGTTTCTCGTATATGGAGGTGACAAAGAGCTAGTCGTAAATGGTTACGTCGATGCAAGCTTTGACACTGATCCGGACGATTCTAAATCGCAAACCAGATACGTGTTTATATTAAACGGTGGAGCTGTAAGTTGGTGCAGTTCTAAACAAAGCGTCATGGAGGGATCTACATGTGAAGTGGAGTACATAGCTGCTTCTGAAGCAGCAAATGAAGGAGTCTGGATGAAGGAGTTCATTTCCGATCTAGGTGTCATACCTAGTGCATCGGGACCAATGAAGATCTTCTCGTGACAATCTTGGTGCAATTGCCTTGGCAAAGGAATCCAGATTTCACAAGAGGACCAAGCACATCAAGAGACGCTTCAATTCCATTCGGGACCAAGTCCAAGTGGGAGACATAGAGATTTGCAAGATACATACGGATCTGAATATTGCAGACCCGTTGACTAAGCCTCTCTCACGAGCAAAACATGATCAGCACCAAGACTCCATGGGTGTTAGAATCATTACTATGTAATCCAGATTATTGACTCTAGTGCAAGTGGGAGACTGAAGGAAATATGCCCTAGAGGCAATAATAAAGTTATTATTTATTTCCTCATATCATGATAAATGTTTATTATTCATGCTAGAATTGTATTAACCGGAAACATGATACATGTGTGAATACATAGACAAAACAATAGTCACTAGTATGCCTCTACTTGACTAGCTCATTCGGACACCAGAAAGGTTCCGGGAGTTTTCGGAGAAAACCGGAGTGCCGGGGGGGTTACCGGAACCCCCCGGGAGAGTTAATGGGCCACATGGGCCTAGGTGGGAAGAGAGAGGGGCGGCCAGGGTGGGCCGCCTCCCCTCTAGTCCGAATGGACTAGGAGGCGGGCGGCCCTTCCTTTCCCCTCTCCTCCTTCCTTCCCCCTCCTAGTAGGAGTAGGAAAGGAGGAATCCTACTCCTACTAGGAGGAGGATTCATCCTCCCTTGGCGCGCCCAAGGGGGCCGGCCGGCCTCCCCCCTCCTCCTTTATATACGGGTGCAGGGGGCACCCCATAGACACACAAGTTGATCTACGGATCGTTCCTTAGCCGTGTGCGGTGCCCCCTTCCACCATATTCCACCTCGGTCATATCGTCGCGAAGCTTAGGTGAAGCCCTGCGCCGGTAGAACATCAAGATCGTCACCACGCCGTCGTGTTGACGGAACTCTCCCTCGACACTCGGCTGGATCGGAGTTCGAGGGACGTCATCGAGCTGAACGTGTGCTGAACTCGGAGGCTCCGTACGTTCGGTGCTTGGATCGGTCGGATCGTGAAGACGTACGACTACATCAACCGCGTTGTGCTAACGCTTCCGCTTACGGTCTACGAGGGTACGTAGATGAACACTCTCCCCTCTCGTTGCTATATCATCACCATGATCTTGCGTGTGCGTAGGAATTTTTTTGAAATTACTACATTCCCCAACAACCACAAGGTCGTCCGCCCCGCCTGACGGCAAGGCAGATGGAGGCGTTTCACTCTCCATCATCTCCGGACGAAGATCCCCCGATGATGAGCTCTGTCGAGAAGGGCTGAGATCTGAACTACAAGGTAAAAACTTCGGTTATCCTCAGAAATAAAAACAGGGATGGCCCTTATTACAAAACTCCCCTTTTCTACTTACGGCTAGCTGGAGGGCTGATTCCCTTGGGGAAATAGTGCGGCCAGGGCTTCTCCTGGCGCAGGACCCTCTGGTGAGGATTTCTCCCCCCGCTTGGAGGCCTTGGCCTCCGGATCTTCAGAAGCGGTCCTCTTCTCCCCCTGGAGGGAGGGATTCTCGATTCCCCTTTATTGAGAGCCTCTTTAGCGGAGGCGGTAGTTTTCCTGTTTTCCCCTTCGCACTCTTCCGAAGGCGCAACCTCCAGCATCTTGACTAACACAGGATCCGGCGTGGTCTCAGGGAGGGGGGCCGGACACCGTATCAGTTTTGCTTTTGCTATCCACTCCTGTTCAAGGGATAGCTGGTTAAAGGGCAAGTCTATGATAAATGAACGGACGGTATGTCCGGACACATGACTACTTACTTGAGTATCCGGGTGATTGCAGCTCAGGCCTGCATCCTCGGTCAAGTCTGGACACATCTCTTGTGATCCGAAGAACAGTTTATACATCTCCACGGGCGTCGCACCCATGAATTGTTGAAGAGCTCGCGGCCCCTCCGGATTGAATTCCCACAGACGGAGGGGGCGACGTTTGCAGGGCAGAAGGCGCCGAATCAGCATGACCTGCGCCACTACAACCAGATTGATCTCCCTCTCTTGGAGGTCTCGAATGCGGCCCTGCAATAGTGGCACGTCCTTGGACGGCTCCCAGTCAAGCCCTTTGTTGACCCATGACGCTAGCCGTTGTGGAGGGCCCGAGCGAAAGGCAGGCGGCGCCACCCATCTAGTGCCCCTGGGAGCGGTGATGTAGAACCACTCCTGTTGCCACAAACCAAGCTCCTTTTGAAAATAGCCCTCGGGCCACGGAGCATCAGCTCTCTTGCTTATAACTGCCCCTCCGCACTCTGCCTGCTGCTCCTCAATCATCTTCGGCTCCATGTTGAAGGTCTTGAGCCACAGTCCGAAGTGAGGAGTGGTGTGAAGGAAGGCTTCGCATACAACAATGAACGATGAGATGTGGAGGATGGACTCCAGATCCAAGTCATGGAATTCCCGCCCATAATAAAACATGAGCCCCCTCACGAAGGGGTCCATCGGGAAACCTAAACCCCGACGGAAGTGAGACACGAACACCACGCTCTCGCCAGGCTCGGGAGTGGGAATAACTTGCCCTGGTGCGGGCAGCCTATGCGAAATCTCGCCGGTTAGATACCTGGCGTCTCTCAGCTTTAGCACATCGTCTTCCGTGACGGAAGAAGGCATCCACCGGCCCTGAAGGTCAGAGCCAGACATTGTCGAAGGTCTGAAGCGCCTGAATCTGGAGCCTCGGGTGTTGGAACTTGGGGCGAGGGGCGGATTCAATTGAGGATTGAAGAAAAGGAACAGGCCTTGGTCTCGTTATAAAGGGGTTGAATACCAAGAGCCGTCCCCGTAACCGTTTGGGACCCGCCTTCTATGGAGGGGGCGAGCCAACGGGCGCGTTTGGGTAACCCACGTCCGTATTGATGAGAATCCCGGAATAAGGGGACATGATCTCTGCTTCGACAAGACGTGCCAAGGAAACCGCTTCGCTAAACGCGCTGAGGTGGTATAGTAAAAACGATTCGAGTAAAGGCTTGGCCGTGGTGTGACGTCACGTCACGAAATACGTCAGCAGATTGAACTTGTGTAAATATTATTCTCTCTACGGTGGTATGTGGAATTTATTTTGCAGAGCCGGACACCATCCTGGTGTTCACAATCTTCTATGAATTATTCGGAGGAGGAACCCGCCTTGCAATGCCGAAGACAATATTCGCGCCGGACTCGTCGTCATTGAAGCCTGGTTCAGGGGCTACTGAGGGAGTCCTGGACTAGGGGGTGTCCGGATAGCCAAACTATCATCATTGGCCAGACTCCAAGACTATGAAGATAGAAGATTGAAGACTTCGTCCCGTGTCTGGATGGGACTTTCCTTGGCGTGGAAGGCAAGCTTGGCGATACGGATATGTAGATCTCCTACCATTGTAACCGACTCTGCGTAACCCTAGCCCTCTCCGGTGTCTATATAAACCGGAGGGTTTTAGTCCGTAGGACGAACCACAATCATACCATAGGCTAGCTTCTAGGAGTTTAGCCTCCTTGATCTCGTGGTAGATCTACTCTTGTACTACCCATATCATCAATATCAATCAAGCAGGAGTAGGGTTTTACCTCCATCGAAAGGGCCCGAACCTGGGTAAAAACATCGTGTCCCTTGTCTCCTGTTACCATCCGCCTAGACACATAGTTCGGGACCCCCTACCCAAGATACGCCGGTTTTGACACCGACAGTACCATTAGATCTTCATGACGAAGGAAGATGAAGAGAAGACTACGTTCATCACCCCATGTGGTACATATTGTTTTAGACGAATGCCTTTCGGGTTGAAAAATGTTGGTTCAACATTTGCAAGAGCAGTTCAAATTGGTTTTGAGCCCCAGCTACACAGAAATATGGAAGCTTATATGGATGACAAAGTAGTCAAAACCAAGGACAAGGCAACGCTCATACAAGATTTGGAAGAAATATTTGCAAATTTCTGCAAGATCAGTCTCAAGTTCAATCCTGAGAAGTGTGTGTTCGGCATCCCATCTGGCAAGCTTCTCGGATTCTTTGTGTCTCAGCGTGGGATCGAGGCAAACCCCGACAAGATCAAGGCGATTGAGCAGATTGAAGCACCAAGGCAAGTCAAAGATGTGCGCAGAGTTGCTGGCTATGTTGCTGCCTTAAGCAGGTTCATCTCCAAATCTACTGAGTGCGCCCTGGCCTTTTTTAAGATTTTGAATAAGGCAGGTCCAATGAAATGGACTTCGGAAGCGGAGGCAGCGCTGCTAGATTTGAATAAGTATCTCTCCTCTATGTTGGCGCTAGTTGCGTCTAAGCCACAAGAGTTGTTGCTGCTATATCTAGCGGCAACGAATCAAGTGGTCAGTGCTGTACTAGTGGCACAGAGAGAAGTAGAGGAAGAAGCAGCGGCAGTGGCGAGCCCATCAAATGACGAGCCAAGATCATCACCGGCAAGGCCTGGTGCCGGCAAGGGGGGACCCTCCTCGGCAGAGTCTGGTGCCGGCAAGGCGGGATCTGCACAAGCAAATGGAATGACATGGAAGAAGAAGATGGTGCAGCACCCAGTTCATTTTGTTAGCTCCCTTTTGCAGGGGGCTAGATCAAGATACTCTGGTGTGTAGAAGTTGCTCTTCGGCCTCCTTATGGCCTCGAGGAAGCTGCGCCACTATTTTCAGGCACATGAGATGACCGTCATCACTCGCTTCCCGTTGCAATGGATTTTACACAACCCAGATGCAAGGGGAAGGATTGTGGAGTGGGTGCTGGAACCGTCAAGCTTTGGTCTCAGGTTTGAAAGCACTTCGACAATTCAGAGCAGAGCCTTGGTGGAGTTCATTGCAGAATGGACCTCAACGCTCGACGAGGAGATTCAAGAAACCACTCTCCCCGGCAAGGAAACGAGCCGCAACTGGCTTATGTATTTTGATGGGGCTTTCTCGCTGCAAGGCGCCGGTGCTGGTGTGCTTCTTGTCACGCCCACAAATACGTAGTACAAATGCACTTTCCCAGGGAGAGATCGAAAAACAACACCGCAGAGTATGAGGGACTGCTTGCCAGTCTTAGGATTGCGGCAGACCTTGGAATTAGGAAGCTCATCGTCAAAGGTGATTCACAACTTGTCGTCAAGCAAGTGAATAAAGATTATCATAGCCCATTGATGGAAGCTTACGTAGATGAAGTGAGGAAATTGGGGGAACATTTTGATGCTCTGCAAGCAGAGCATGTTCCTTGAGCAGAGAACAATATTGCCGAGGACCTGTCAAAACATGCTGCCCTCAAGTTACCTGTGGAACCAGGGACTTTTGTGCTCCAACTGACCCAGCCATCCGTTGAACCATCAGCAAGACAGAAGTTGAGGCCCGGCATGTACTTCCCGCCCAAGCTCCCAGGAGCCTCCGTCAAGGAAGTTACCGGCGACGACACCAAGCTTGCCGGGGCCAATAGGCTCCGGCAGGGCCTCAAGCCCTTGCCGTCGAGACAATTGCTCCCATGATATAAGACATGCCTTTAGTCCTTGCTATCGAGCCTCAGGCTCTATCTTGGGCACAACACATCGTCCAGTTCCTCCAAACAGGAGAATTCCCTGAGGAACAAGAAGAAGCAGAGAAAGTAGCCCGTTGGTCTAATATGTACCAGTTTGTGGATGATGTCTTGTACAGAAAAAGATCGAACAACATGAACTTAAAGTGCATCCCTCGGGAGGACGAACTGGAGCTATTGGCAGAGATACATGGAGGCATATGTGGCTCTAACATAGGATCAAGAGCTCTTGCCGGCAAAGCATTCCAGTAAGGTTTCTTTTGGCCCATTGCCCTCCAGGATGCAACTGCACTAGTAACCAAGTGTGAGGCGTGTCAGTTTCATTCAAAGAAGTTGCATCAGCCAGCACAAGCTCTTCAGACAATCCCTCTCTCCTGGCCATTTTCAGTCTGGGAGCTTGACATACTGGGCCCTTTTCCCCGTGTTGTCGGGGGCTTTGAGTACTTGTACGTTGCAATCGACAAGTTCACAAAGTGGCCGGAAGTGGAGGCAGTGAGAAAGGTGACAGCACAGTCAGCCGTCAAGTTCTTCAAAGGACTAGTTTGTCGTTTTGGTGTGCCAAACCGAGTCATCACCGACAACGGTACACAGTTCACGAGCCGCACCTTCATGCAATATATCCAAGACCTTGGCAGCAAAATATGTTTTGCTTCTGTTGCTCATCCAAGAAGCAACAACCAAGCAGAAAGGGTAAATGTTGAGGTGCTACGAGGTCTCAAGACGAGGACTTTTGATAGGATGCACAAGTGCAGAAGACGTTGGATTGATGAGTTGCCGGCGGTTCTTTGGTCAATCAGGACGACACCAAATATAGCCACCGGCCAGACACCCTTCTCCTTGGTATACGGGGTGGAAGCAGTTCTCCCCCACAGAACTCATATACAAGTCACCTCAAGTGCTCACTTACGATGAGCTTGAGCAAGAGCAGTTGCAGCAAGATCATGCCATGCTCCTTGAGTAAAACCGTTTTCAAGCTGCTGTGCGAGCTGTGTGCTACCAGCAAGCTTTGCGCCACTACCATAGCCGCAAAGTTCATGCCCGAAGCCTTGTGGAGGACGACCTTGTTCTTTGGGGTGTTTAGTCCACCAAGAATTCAAACAAGTTGAAACCAAAGTGGGAGGGCCCTTATCGGGTAATATGAGTCACCAGGCCGGGCGCAGTCTGATACGCCTCCAATGTATCTATAATTTTTTATTGTTCCATGCTGTTATATTATCATTCTTGGATGTTTTAGAATCATTTTATATCATTTTTTGGTACTAACCAATTGACATAGTGCCCAGTACTAGTTGTTGTTTTCTGCATGTTTTTTACATCGCGTGAAATAAATATCAAACGGAGTCCAAACGCAGCGAAACTTTTTGAGGATTTTTTTGGGCCAGAAGACATCCACTGGGCCCAGGCTGCACCTGGGGGTGCCTCAAGGAGGGCAGTACCCACCAGGGCACGCCTAGAGGCCCAGGCGCGCCCAGGTGGGTTGTGCCCACCTCGGGTGCCCCCTGAACCGCCTCTTTACACTATAAATGCCCCAATGTTCCAGAAAACCTGGGGGAGTCGACGAAAATCAATTCCAGCCATCACAGAGTCCAAAACCACCAGATCCAATCTAGACACCATCATCGAGGGGTCACCACTTCCATTGGTGCCTCTCCGATGATTTGTGAGTAGTTCTTTGTAGACCTACGGGTCCGTAGTTAGTAGCTAGATTGCTTCCTATCTCTCTCTCTCTCTCTCTCTCTCTTGATTATCAATACAATGGTCTCTTGGAGATCCATATGATGTAAGCCTTTTTGCGGTGTGTTTGTTGGGATCCGATGAACTTTGAGTTTACGATCAGATCTATGTTTTTATCCATGAAAGTTATTTGAGTTTTCTTTGATCTCTTATATGCATGATTACTTATAGCCTTGTATTTCTTCTCTGATATTTGGGTTTGTTTGGCAAACTTGATCTATTTATCTTGGAATGGGAAGAGGTGCTTTGTGATGGGTTCGATCTTACGATGCTTGATCCCAGTGACAGAAGGGGAAATGGCATGTGTGCATCGTCGCTATTGAGGATAACAAGATGGGGTCTATTTCTACATAAATAAATCTTATCTACATCATGTCATCGTTCTTATTGCATTACTCCATTTCTCCATGAACTTAATACACTAGATGCATGCTGGATTGCGATCGATGTGTGGAGTAATAGTAGAAGATGCAGGCAGGAGTTGGTCTACTAATCTTGGACGTGATGCCTATATAATGATCATTGCCTGGATATCGTCCTAATTATTCGAAGTTCTATCAATTGCCCAACAGTAATTGTTTTCCCACCGTTTGCTATTTTTCTCGAGAGAAGCCACTAGTGAAACATACGACCCCCGGGTCTCTTTTCATCATATTTTCCTTTGCGATCTATTTTCCTTTGCATTTATTTTCATATCCACTAAACCAAAAAAACAAAAATAACTTGCTGCAATTTATTTGTTCCGCGATCTATTTATCCTATCTACCACTTTTACCTCACGTTATTTGCCTATCTTGAGGCGCCTTACCTAAAAGGGGTTGACAATCCCTTTAACACACCGGGTTGCGAGTATTTGTTATGTGTGCAGGTGTTGTTTACGTGGTGTGAGGAGGTTCTCCTACTGGTTCGATAACCTTGGTCTCATCACTAAGGGAAATACCTACCTTCCCTATACTACATCATCCCTTCCTCTTTGGGGAAATACCGACGTAGTTCTGACGCCGTTGCCGGGGAGGATCACGTCAAGATAGTCTCCCGTCAACTTGCCAATTTCTGGCGCTGTTGCCGGGGAGAATCTTCAACATCAACCAGGTTCCCAAACACAAATCTCATCTCCTCGCAATTTACATTATTTGCCATTTGCCTATCATTTTCCTCTCCCCCACTTCACAAAAATTTGCCCTTTTTATTTGCCCTTTTTCCGTTTGTCTTTTCATTTGCCCTTTATGTCTTACTTGGCTTGTCTGCTTGGTTGCTTGGCATAATCGTGTGTTTATTGAAAATCAAGAACCAAAAATTATATGGATCCTCATCCACTTGCTAATCTTTTTAAGAGATCCAATTATGATGAACCAATTGCTAGTGAGTTGTGTCCACTAGATTATCTTTGTGAGGTTTTGCTTGAAATTCGTGAATCTAAAAATTGTGATGAAGTGTTGAAAGAACGAAATTATAAAGTGCTTCACGATAGCTCCTTGAATGAAAAGCATGATTGCAATGATGTTATTATAAATTCTATTAATGTCAGTTGTGTCAATGATATGCAAAACCCCAAGCTGGGGGCCCGGGATGCTAATTTTGATATGTCCTCTACTTATTGCAATGATCATGATTGGGGTGATTCTTCTTATGATCTTAAAAATTTATTTAAGCCTCATGATGAATATGTTTGCAATAATTTTGACGGTCGGTTTGGAAGAGTGTCAACTTTAGGTAATAATGATCCCACTACTTCGGATAATTATCAATCTTATATTTTTTTTGATAAAAGTTGGTTTGGAGAGGTCATGACTTTATTTGATGATAGTCTCACTATTTTGGAAGAGTGTCAACTTTGCATGCATGTGGGTTATATAGAGAATATGTTATGTGATAGCTATATTGTTGAATTTGTGTATGATCCTACATGTAATTATTATGAGTGAGGAAAATATGTTTGTAGAAATTTCCATGCTACTAATTTATCTCTCGTCATGTTGAGGTTGCTATTGTTTCTTTCTTCTTCCTTGCATATGCTAGATGTTTCTTGTCTTGATAATTTGGTTGCCTACAAAATGCCTATGCATAGGAACTATGTTAGACTTAAAAGCGTTTGTCACATGTTTTATGATGCTCTCTTTGTGCTTCAATTCTTGTCTTTCATGTGAGCATCATTGAAATCTCATGCCTATCTTAATGTCTATAAAGGAAGAGCTTGTTGGGAGGCAACCCAATGAATAAAATAAATTTTTGCTTTTTATTTTCTGTTGTTGTGTAAATACACAATTATACCTCTGGTTAGATGTGTTTTTGTGGTTTAAATTAGTGTTTGTGCCAAGCAAGGCCTTTTTGTTGATTTGGGTGAAAGTTGATTTGATCTTGCTGAAAAACAGAAACTTATGAACTCATGAAAATAGTTTTAATAAATCACATAAACGTGCTTTTGAGTTGATTCTTTTTGCATAAGATTAATATACAAATTTTCCAGGTTTTCCTAATTTTTCAAGATTTTCGAAATATCCAGATTGCTACAGACTGTTCTGTTTTTTGATAGATTCTGTTTTCTTTGCATTGTGTGCTTGTTTTGATGATTCTATGGTTTTCTTTGATGAGTTTTTGCCATAGAAAAGTTGGAATACAGTAGATATAATGCAAAAACAAAATATGAGTAGGTTTACAATAGTACTTATAGTAGTGGTTTGCTTTCTTATACTAACGGATCTCACGAAAGTTTTGTTGAGTTTTGTGTGATTGAAGTTTTCAAGTTTTGGGTGATCTTACGATGGATGAGGGAATAAGGATCAGCAAAAGGTAATATTCAAAGACTTAGCAAGCAACTAAGCTTGGGGATGCCCCCGAGTGGGATCCCCGCTTTCTTCTAACAACCATTTGTATTTTACTTGAAGCTATATTTTTATTCGTCACATAATATGAGTTTTGCTTAGAGCGTCTTGTATGATATGAGTCTTTGCTTATTTTGATTTGTGTTTTAAGTGTTGAATCCTTGCTGAAGACACGCTTTTTGAGAGAGCCAAAATTATGCTATGATTGCTCCTATGCTTCACATAAATTTTTGGAGCCATGGATTTGCTCTAGTGTTTTCCTTATATCTTTTTTAGCAAGGTGTGCTTTGTTATCTTTGAATAAATGCTCTCATGCTTCAATTAGATTTATTTGGGAGTTAGTAAAAATTTAAGAAATTCTCTCTTACTTCACTTAGATTATTTTGAGAGAAAGAAAAAAATTATGCTCATTATCTTCACTTATATTTGTTCAAGCTTATCAAAAGAAACATATGAAAATAGGCCCAAAGTGATAGATATCCAAGGAGGATATAATAAAAACTTCCATGAAGATCATTGGACAAAATAAACTTGATTCTTAGTAATGGTTTTGAGATATGATGATATGATATGTGAGTCATGTTGATGATTAATTGTGCTTTAGTAAGAATATTGATGTTAAGGTTTGTGATTCCCTATGCAAGCATGAAAGTCAATAGTTATGAAATGAAATTTATATCCTAATTATGGTGCATTATTTGGTGTTACTTATGCTTAATGCTTGGGTATGATATTTTCTTCTTTTTGGTTTGTCGCTTCTCAATCTTTTTGCTAGCCTCAATTTTGCACTAAGTATGCTCGCTACTTGTGCATCCAGAACCCTTTAGTCCAGTTTTGCCTTATGAGTCCACTATACCTACCTACATGCGGTATTTCCATGCCGTTCTAAGCAAATTTGCATGTGCCATCTCTAATTTTCAAAAAAAATCTCTTTTGTGTGCTCTACCACTCGCGAGGCAGTGAAGGCTGACCAAGATTTTCCATGCTAGATGTGTTATTCTCACGATGATTGTTTATTCACTTGTCATTGCACGAGAGTACGGCAAAGGTATTAGGGATGCCTAGTCCCAAAATGAAAAATGAATTTACTTTATGTTGTCAAATAATAAATTCTTTGGAAAGTGTTGGTATGGAGGGCAACCGTGGATTCGGCTAGCCATGGAACGTGAAAGTAATGGTGGAAAAAGGAATAAACTTTATTTTATGTTTGTGAAACGCTTATGATGTATCTAGCATGGAAAATGTTGGGATCTCTAAGTCATTTTCATTGGTGGGAAAAGTATGCCTCTCAAAAATATTTTTTATCTCTCAATTTAAGCCTTGAGCTCTGGCACCTCTACAAATCCCTACTTCCCTCCGCGAAGGACCTTTCTTTTACTTATGCAATTTTTATTGAGTCTCCATCTTCTCTTATAAAGCACAAACCAAGGGGCACTATGATCATATTTGAGCATTGGTGTAGCTAATATTCGAGTGTGTTTCATGAATGGATCAATAATTGAGCATAATGGGCTAGGGATAACTTGCTTTAGTGTTGATATTTTGAAAGACATGGTTGCTTGTTGGTATGATTGAGTATTAAAGTCTTCATATAAAAAATAGACTATTGCTTTGAATCATATAAAAGTCCACATGTCCATGCTATAAATAAAATAAATGTGATGAACATGTTAGGCAACATTCCACATCAAAATTTATGTTTTTATCATTTACCTACTCGAGGACGAGCAGGAATTAAGCTTGGGGATGCTGATACGTCTCCAACGTATCTATAATTTTTGATTGTTCCATGCTGTTATATTATCACTCTTGGATGTTTTGCAATCATTTTATAGTCATTTTACATTATTATTTGGTACTAACCTATTGACATAGTGCCCAGTGCCAGTTGATGTTTTCTGCATGCTTTTTACATCGTAGGAAATCAATACCAAACGGAGTCCAAATGCAGTGAAACTTTTTGAGGATTTTTTTGGGCCAAAAGACATCCAGTGGGCCAGGGCTGCACCTGGGGGTGCCTTGAGGAGGGTAGCACCCACCAGGGCGCGCCTGGAGGCCCAGGCGCTCCCAGGTGGGTTGTGCCCACCTCGGGTGCCCCCTGAACCACCTCTTTGCTCTATAATTACCCCAATACTCAAGAAACCCTGGGGGAGTCGACAAAAATCCATTCCAGCCGCCGCAGATTCGAGAACCACCAGATCCAATCTAGACACCATCATGGAGGGGTTCACCACTTCCATTGGTGCCTCTCTGATGATGCGTGAGTAGTTCTTTGTAGACCTACGGGTCCATAGTTATTAGCTAGATGGCTTCCTCTCTCTCTCTCTTGATTATCAATACAATGGTCTCTTGGAAATCAATATGACGTAAGCCTTTTTGCGTTGTGTTTGCTGGGATCCGGTGAACTTTGAGTTGATGATGAGATCTATGTTTTTATCGATGAAAGTTATTTGAGTTTTCTTTGATCTCTTATATGCATGATTACTTATAGTCTCATATTTCTTCTCCGATATTTGGGTTTTGTTTGAGCCAACTTGATCTATTTATCTTGCAATGGGAAGAGGTGCTTTGTGATGGGTTTGATCTTATGGTCCTTGATCCCAGTGATAGAAGGGGAAACGGCACGTACGTATCGTTGCTATTAAGGATAACAAGATGGGGTCTATTTCTACATAAATAGATCTTTTCTACATCATGTCATCGTTCTTAATGCATTACTCCATTTCTCCATGAACTTAATACACTAGATGCATGTTGGATAGCGGTCGATGTGTGGAATAATAGTAGTAGATGTAGGCAGGAGTCGGTCTACTAATCTTGGACGTGATGCCTATATAATGATCATTGCCTGGATATCTCCATGATTATTCAAAGGTCTATCAATTACCCAACAGTAATTGTTTTCCCACTGTTTGCTATTTTCTCGAGAGAAGCCCCTAGTGAAACCTACGACCCCCGAGTCTCTTTTCATCATATTTGCCTTTGCGATCTATTTTCCTTTGCATTTATTTTTCAGATCTATTAAACCAAAAATACAAAAATACCTTCCCGCAATTTATTTGTTTCATGATCTATTTATCCTATCTACCACTTTTACCTCACGTTATTTGCCTATCTTGAGGCACCGTACCTGAAAGGGATTGACAATCCCTTTAACACGTCAGGTTGCGAATATTTATTATTTGTGTGTAGGTGTTGTTTACGTGGTGTCAGGAGGTTCTCCTAATGGTTCGGTAACCTTGGTCTCATCACTGAGGGAAATACCTACCGTCACTATACTGCATCATCCCTTCCTCTATGGGGAAATATCAACGTAGTTCTAGCAGACTTCACAGTCCGCCTGGAGACCAAAGATGGGTTCCCAGTGAGCAACTCCTAGAATACCGAACATCTTCGCAAGTTTTACCCATAGGGCACGGTTTTCGGGTCCCCCAGCAACCCCCTTTCGTACTAGCCTTGCCGGCAAGGCATATAACCCTATGTACAAAGCCAGGCGCAGACCCTGTGCGCAGTTGAACAAGTTTTAGTGTGTACAGTTCTTGTCAGCTTCCATGTTTATCCATATGCATGCCTGTGCAAGATATCATACTACAGCTTTTTCCAGCAACTACTAATGAACCTCCGAAGCTCCATGTTCCTATTTTCTCTGCTTTCTTTTTCTCAAAGGATAGAAGGTTCCCTCGCACGCAAGTTTGTCCGGGGGGGTGATGGTATGGAGTATGGACACCAATAGGCGATGTTCAAAGGGACATCTTGCGGAAAAGAAGCGTGGCAACAAACGAAAAGCTAAGTCGCAAAACTTTGAGCAAATTTCTTTTAAAATGCTAAGTTCTTTTCCCTGCGCAATTTAGGTTCTTGTATGGAAAACCTGCACGCGAAGGAACCTTGTCGTGATTAGTTGCACCTCAGATCTGTTTCGAGTATGCTCAACAGTTTAGATGGCTGCGCTAAGGGCGGCAAGCTATCTGACGGCAGCAACACCCCCAGCAGGCTGCTAAGGATCCGTTCCTCAAAGCGCTCGCGACAAGGGTGCGTGCACTGGCAAGTCTTCCCAATAAAGCGTAGGGCGTATATCATACAAGGAGGAATCAAACAGGAAAGATAGCGAAGCGTTCATTCAAAACGTAGCAAGTTATATTACATCAATAGTCGCCGCAGATTCTGACTTAAGATAAATTGTCTTGGGCACGAGTTCATGGCGACAAAGAGAAGTGAAGCGGCTTGTCCCTGCGCTGGCCTTCTATCCTCTTGATGTCGTCCACCATCGCGATGATACGCATGACAAGCTCTCCAAACGCCTCGCGTCTGCGTCCTCCGGCAAGCTTTCGAGCACCCTGGTGAGGTCAAGGCCGGGGTTCCTATACGCCACCTTGATGAGAACCTTTTGAAGGACGGCCTGACAAAGTTTGTGGGACTCACTGGCCAGTTGGGTTGCTCGGTTGGAATGGAGCAGCTTCAGAGCATCGAGGATGGCCTCGAAGAACATGGTCAGCCTGGCGCTCTGAGTCACCCTCTCCTCAGAAGAGTACCTGAAATTCGCCAAGCCCATGGTGGACAGTTATGTTGTGAGCCTCTTTGCAACGTCAACGCGGCGCTCAGTCCAGATCGTCACGCCTTTTTTATAATTGTTATAATTGGCGGCGCCGCTCTGAAGCAGCCTCTGCTCGTCCTGGAGGTCCTTGGCTAGTGCCTTCTTGCGATCCCTGCTCTGCTGAAGGGACTCCTCTAGTGTGGTCAGCTTCAGCTTCAAGTCGGCAATGGAGTAGTTGGCGGCGGAGAGCTGCTTGGTCTTGTCGGATATGGTGGTCTGCATCTCCGCCAGGCTATAGAGAACTTTCTCTCTGCCGTCCTTGAGCGTCGAGAGCTCCTTGCCATGTTCTGCCAGGTCCGCCTCCAGCTTCTTCACCTTGTCGACCATCTCGCCCTTGACGGCCTTTGCAGCTTCGGTGGCGTTGATGGTGTCCTTCAGTTTGCCGGTGTGGTCCAGGATTAGGGCGTCAAGCTCCTCCTTGTGCTCCTGCTCCAACTCCTGGGTCTGCTGCATGAAAAGCTTCTCAATTTTTTCATCCTTGCCGTGGAGCTTGACGGCAAGTGCCTCCTCGCGAGCGGCAAGGTCCTCTTCTTGGGCATCGAGAAAGGCGTGGCGTTCCCTCAGTTGAGCATCATCCTTGGTGACCTGTTGAGCGGCCTCGTTCTATGCCTTCTCAACATCAGACTGCTTCAAAAGGACCTCATCCCAGCATTGGTTTAGATGCTCCTAGATGCCCTCAGCTCTTGCCGGGCCTCAGCAAACCAGACCTGCATCTGCTCGACGCGCTTCTAGAAGTCTTCCTCTGATGCATTGACAACTGCTTGCTTGGAGTCTAGTTTTTCTTTTCGGGTGCAGTGAAGCGCCTGGAGCTTTCGGAAGTTGTTGCTCATGGCTTGAGGAGCTGATCTTCTTTTGATCCACTGGTGCTGGTACTCGGCTCGTCAACGATCTTGAGCCCGGCGGCAGTAATGACCTCTTCATCAAAAACCTCTCCCTCGGTTGGCTCTCCAGTGCTCGCCGTCCCCGGGTTGCTGACAAACAAGTTGTTGCCCACCTTCAGGTACCTGCTTGATGGGGGGCTTCAGATGTCGACGGCCGGTCCTTGGCAACCATCTCCCTGGCAACTGGGGGCTCCGGGAACGATGTAGCCCCGGGCGCTCCTGAGGTACGAATTCCATCAGTGCGGTCGTCGGTCTCCTTGCCGGCCTCCCTAGCAGACCCTATGGCGGTCTCTTCTCGCACAACCTTGGCGGCCCCATTAGCAGTGACCTTGGAGGCAACATCCTTGGTGGTCTCCTCGATGTCAGCGTCGACGTCCATCTAATCCGTCGAGGGAAGATCTAGAGCCAGGGAGGAGGAACAAAGTGAAACCAAGATTGAAGCTCAAGGCAAAACGATAAGAGAGGAAAAACACAAGGATAAAAAAGTGCCCAAAAGCAAGTGGCGTACTTGCGGCAGGCACCTGGAAGGTGGCTCCCTCCCCGGCAACATTCTTTGACGGTATGGAGCTGCCGGCACCTGTGCTCGCCAGCTACTCCTCCACGCAAGTGGGCTCGCTAGTGGAATCCCTTGCCGGGGATCCACCCTTGGGAGGTATGATTGACGGGGGCGGCATGTCAGGGTCAGCCCTCAGCAGCTCTCCTTGTTGCCGTTCTTCTCCTGCAAACCCAGCAATAGCAGCAGCAAAGATACACACCCCAATGCCTGCCAGGGGAAAATGAGTTATGGACTCACATTGAGGGTTGGGTTGGGGGCTGCGTCATGGGCTGGGCTCCGGGCTGATTATGACCCTCTCCGGCACACCTGAGGAGCTTGCTGGGGGCTCGTCACCCGTTGAGGTCTTGGCATTCTTCGCCATCCTCTGTACCAATGTTTCTGTGTCTCTGTGGAGACGGGCCAAAGCAAAGATAAGATAGGCAAATCAGAGACTTAAGGGATAAAGGGAGTGGCAGGAAACTTACTCGTCTACTTCTGGCCTCTTATCCCCCCTCGGGCTGAAGGAGGAGAGGTCGAAATCGACCTCCACTGTGGTGCCCGTGCGGAGGGGTGGAGACGGGGAGCTGGGCCATTAGGCCGTTTTAGCCGCTTTCCTCGCCGCTGCGGTCGTGCACCTCGTATGGCGCATGGGTTGCTATTGGGCCCCTTGTCGCTCCTCAGCCTTCCCGGCAACATCCTTGCCGGGGATCTCTTCGGACGAAGGAGCTCGCTGGACTACCTTGCCGGAAACAGCATGTCGCAGGACCCGCTTCTTCCCCTCCGGAGCTGGGGGCTCCTCATCCGGCTGCTCCTTGCCCGTACCCTTGCCGGAAGGCCCCCCACAGCTGCGCAGCTGTGCTCTCCGGCAAGCTTCCCCCGCTTGGCAAAGTCCTCCTCGGCGGTGGCTTCATCTTCTACAAAGCCAATGCTGCCGGCCTCCTCGGCAAGGGCCGCCTCTTCCGCCCTGCTAGCAATATATGCCACTTCATCCTTGGTGGTGGCGCGGATGAGGTCCGTTTCTTCCCGGGAAGCCCTCTCCGACAAGTTGTCGAAGAATTCTTGTGCCCGCTCCGAAGACGGCTCGACCCATGTCTGGTAAGGGCCATGAGCGTTGAACACCGGCATCAAGGCGATAATTGAGGTCAAAGCGGAGTTGTTGCACAAGGGGATCACGCCCACTGACAACTTGAGCGACCTGTCGGGCTTGAGTTGGAACAACCTTTCACAGAGTTGGAACAAGTTGATCAAGTTGTTGTTTAGACCAGGGCGCAGCCTCATGATGTCTGTCGCATTCTTGTACTCCCAAGCTGGTCTCCCCTTGTTTTTCAGAGGGGCGATGCGGCGGCGAAGGAAGTCGTCCCCAATCATCTCGATTGTAAGCCTGGTAGCCTTGAGGCACTGGATCCTGGTGGTTGCTACTGTGAGCTTCTCGTCTTGAGGGTCGAGGTCGCTCCAGTCACCACAGCGGATCAGCTTCGTTTGCCAAGGCGTATAGAACGGCTGCGGGTCCTCCTCAATGATCCAGCACCACCTGCTCCACCATTCGTCCCACTTCTCGCGGAAGGCCTAGTCTGGGTACGTCTTCTTGGTCCCTGCCCTTGGGATCCAGGTGACGCAGCCAGAAAGGGGATCTCCTGGCTGGATGCAGGGGATGAATTAGTGGCGGAAGAGGGCCATGTTGGGGGCCACTCAGCAAAATTTTCGCAGAGATGGGCGAAGGTGGCCATACATGCCACAACATTTGGTGTAAAATCCAAAAGGCGGAAGCCGAATGTGTACATGATGTCATGTAGGAAATTAGAAAATGGGGGCAGAGGCCGCAGTAGAGGAAATGGACAAAGAAAGGGAATTTATCCGGGGAGGCCTCAACGTAGGAAGCTGGGATGATGCGGGTAGCAGGATGCCCCTTTGTCTTTCTCCCCCACATGCACTGGTACCGGTCCCTCAAGCCGCGCGCGTCGAGCGTCGGGGCGAAGATGACGTTCTGCTTCCGCATCTTCACCAACTCGCTCTCCGGCACCTCCTTGTCCTTGCCCTTGCCAGCCTTGGACACCTCTTTGCCCTTACTCACTTTGGGTGCCATGGCGGCCGAGGCTAGGAACAGGAGGCCGAGGGTCATGTGAGTGTGGAGGCGGCAGGCGAATGAGAGGGCTCTATTTTGGGCTCAAGGAAGAAGACGGCAGCGGTTTCTAGATTGGAACGGGTGGGATGGTAAATGACCGGTGCCTCTACAGATTCTTCTTTTTATGGGGAAGGCGCTGGGCATTGACGCAACTGACTTGGGAGTGGCCCGCCACCCTGCAATTGAAGCACGGGGGATGGGGGAGGCTGAAGATGGGCCCCAGGGCGACCGAGGATCCCAGAGCGAGCGAGGTGGGGACA
The DNA here is from genome assembly GCA_021437245.1 of Aegilops speltoides. NCBI lineage: Eukaryota > Viridiplantae > Streptophyta > Magnoliopsida > Poales > Poaceae > Aegilops > Aegilops speltoides. The sequence goes on from CM038141.1 coordinate 77,636,373, forward strand.
ACAACGTTGCCCCGACCTTGACCGCATCGCTTCTTCTTCTTCTTATTTGGTCCTTGGCATCCGGGAGCCGGACCACCACCTGTAGCGCCCCCAAAGGTCGGAGCCGACGGGGTAGCCGCATGGGGTGGCACGTATTTTCTAGCAGTAGTGGGGGTGAAGGAGCTTGGGGACGATGGGACGGCGGACGGGGTGCACGATCCAGAGAGGGACTGCGGCCGCGCCGGGGACCAGGGGATGGCGAGCGACGCCGGGAGCGCCAGTCCCCCGCAGCAGCCTGGGATAGTGGGAGAGCCCGCCCCGGATGGAGTGGCCAGGGGAGCGACGGTATCGAAGCTCGTGCCGGAGTTCTTCTTCACGGCGGAGCGCATCCGGGGAGGGGCGGGGTGGGTCGTGCCGGTCATCGAATCGCCACTTGCGCCTTGCCTCGTCATCATCCCACTCGCGGGTCATGGCTGTCTGAACCACGGGAGGAGGGGGAGGGGCCGGGAGGCAGGGCGAGGAGCTGGGGCATCGAGTCAGGCGGGGGAAGCGGGGGGAGGGAGACATTGTGTTGGTGGCGGCTGGAGGAGGGAACGGAGCGCTCGGGAGACTGCATGGCAGCCAAATCCCAGGGGATGGCTGGGTGGGCCTAGGGCACGGGGGGATCCCAGCCAAGCCTAGCCGGCCCAGCCCACTTGAGCCAGGCCCAACCAGAGCCAAAGACTGCTGAGTCGGGCTACGGCCCAGCAGGCCACGAGCCACCGTAGCGGGGCCCAGGGGGCGGAACGGGGCAACCACCCAGAGGGTTTCCCCTCGACGGGCGGGCGCCGCCGCCACCAACACTTGCTCGTAGCCGCCGGAAGAGGCCAGCCAGGGTTGCCTGAGGTGCTGAAGCGTGTGAACGTGGTGGGAGGATGAGCCGAAAGCCACAATAAACAACCGGAAGGAGGGGAGCAGGCAACGGGGGCCCCGAGGTTGCCTGTGCAACGAGCCACCGGGGAGAGGGGGACAACGCCGGAGCGAGGAAAGAGCCAGCCAGAGGACGGCGCCAAGAGGCTCGAGCCTGTCCCACCTCGGAGCGGCCAACCATGCCCCACTCGCGCTGGCGGCAGCGGCGCGCGCCTCCTCCCTGCAAGGTCGCACCTTGTGCCCCGAGCTCCCGAGAAGAGCTCAGCGGCAGAGTCTTCGGCGGCCGCCGCGAGCCAGTTGCAGAGCCCCGCACGAGGGGGCTGAGCTACCGGCCACGCAGGGCGGCGCGGCAAGACTAGGGGCCAGAGAGGGGAGGGGAGGCCGCGTGGCTGAGGGGACAGCGGGGTAGGACTCAGCCTCATCTTCGACGAGATCAGCCCACCGGATCCACGCCGAGGCGGTAGGAGCGACCGGAGCAGGCACAGGGGGAGGCGACACTGGCGAGGGCAGGGACGGTGGGAGCTCCGCCAAGGAGCGGGGGAGCGCGAGGCACCGGGCACGGCGTTCGCCGCGTAGGGGAGTGTGTCACCAGAGCTCGCGTCCATCCTAGAACTTTTTTAGAAAAAACGGAGGTTAGTTTTGGCTTACAGACTAAATCCCTAGCAATCATGGCTGTCCCCATTTCTTCAAAATCAGATTTCCTCCAGAGACAGTGTTTTAGATACTTGTTAATTTGCTCAACTACACCCAAAGGCAAAGCCAGTGAACACATGAAATAGGTTGGTAGAGACGAGTACACTGATTTGATAAGCTGTAATCTAGCATCATAGAAAATTAGGGTTGAGCATCCTGAAATTATTCTTTCTATTATTTGCATCATCGCAGTAAAATCTTCAATCTTTAGATTATGGGTGCTAAGAGGCAAGCCCAAGTAAGTGAAGGGGAAAGAGCCTAATTTACATGCCAAAGTGCTCTTAGTGAATTCAAGCTTTCCATCACTCACATTGATTGGGATGATCACAGATTTGTGATAACTCACTTTAAGTCCAGTTTGTCAAGTAAATGCAGCAAGAGATTTCTGATCTGGTTCACTTGAGTGATATCAGTAGGCAGTACCAGAATTGTATCATTGGCATATTGCACTACTGGAAAATCAGGGCATGAGTTGCTTCTCAGGGGAGCTGAGATGATGTTGTCCTCGTAGCTTCATTAAGAATGAGTTGGACAAGATCATCAGCTAAGACAAAATAGCAAAGGTGAGAGAGGATCACCTTGCCTTACCCCTCTTTTGTAGTGAAAAATCTTCCTGGTATGCCATTAAGTAAAACAACCAAAGCTCCTGAACCAAAGATGCATTCTATCCACCCAATTCATTTCTGACCAAAGCCTCTAGCCTTCATGATATTCAGAATGAGCTCATATTCAATTAAATCAAAGGCTTTTTTAAAGTCAAGTTTGACAATAATGGCTTCTTTCTTGAACTTTTATCAAATTAATGAGATACGTGTCAGCGAGCAGGAGAAGCGCGAAGATGAGTCTCAAGCTTTGGGCCGGCCCAAGCGGCAGCCTCGCTTGCCCGCTCGGCTAGCACTCCGCGAGTGGGCCAAGTAGAGTGTGATACTTATATGTGTGGTAGATTGGTGTGAGAGGTAGGAAGGAAGAAACAACTAGGTGCTGGCATGTATCACGTGTGTGCTCCTCTCCCTGAGGAAGACGATCCTCTCCTCCCCTTGTAATCCTTCCTTGTAGCTCGAGATTTGAATTCAATGCCAGAATCTAAACCCTAGCCCTCACAATCTGGTATCAGAGCCCTAAATCCTGGAGTTCCCCACCCACTTCCGCCATACTCGCCAAGCAGTTCATCGACGAGCGGAGGCCATGGAAAAAATTCCGGCGAAAACTCGTGGGATCTATGAGCTCCTCCACGTGGATTTCGACGCCGCCCTCGCCAAGTCCTCGTCAAATCACAGCGAGGAGCTGGTCACCGCCTTCACCAAGTTGGACAGCAAGTTGGACCAGCTATCAGGGCGCATCGATGACGTCAAGCTTGCCATCAGGTCGACCTCGACAAGCTTTGCGGTGAGATTGGAGCCAATTCGTCTCCTCCGTCGGCTCCGGTGTCTCTGAGAGAGCCGCAACCAAGGCCTCATCTAGCGCCGACCAGCGGGGATCAAACGGGATGGGTGGATTTCGGCCAAATCTGGAGCAGAGGAATTCGGCTCCGAGGTATGTCCCACCTGTTGGGGAACGTAGCAGAAATTCAAAATTTTCCTACGTGTCACCAAGATCTATCTAGGGAGAAACCAGCAATGAGGGGAAGGAGAGTGCATATACATACCCTTGTAGATCGCTAAGCGGAAGCGTTCAAGAGAACGGGGTTGAAGGAGTCGTACTCGTCGTGATCCAAATCACCGGAGATCCTAGTGCCGAACGGACGGCTCCTCCGCGTTCAACACACGTACAACCCGGTGACATCTCTCATGCCTTGATCCAGCAAGGAGAGAGGGAGAGGTTGAGGAAGACTCCATCCAGCAGCAGCACAACGGCGTGGTGGTGGTGGAGGAGCGTGGCAATCCTGCAAGGCTTCGCCAAGCACCGCGAGAGAGGAGTACTTGGGAGAGGGGAGGGCTGCACCAGAACTTGGGGTGCGACTGCCCTCCCACCCCTCCACTATTTATAGGTGGGGAAGAGGCGGCCGACCCCCCTAGATCCCATATAGGGTTGGGGGCGGCGGCCAAGGGGGGAGGAGTGCCTCCCAAGTCAAGTGGAGGCCCTCCCCCTTAGGGTTTCCCCCTTCCCATGCACATGGGCCTTGGGGGAATGGTGCCCCTGGCCCATTAAAGCCAGGGTGCCCCCCTACAGCCCATGCTACTGTATTGGACGTGGTGGAACAATTTCCGGACCTCCGGAATCCTCCGGAACCTTCTGGAAGTTTCCCGGTACAATACCAAAAAAACCCGAACTTTTCCCGGAACCCGAACAACAACTTTCCATATAAAAATCTTTACCTCCGGACCATTCCGGAACTCCTCGTGAAGTCCGGGATCTCATCCGGGACTCCGAACAACATTCGGTAACCACATACAAACTTCCTTTATAACCCTAGCGTCATCAAACCTTAAGTGTGTAGACCCTACGGGTTCGGGAGACATGTAGACATGACCGAGACATTCTTCCGTCAATAACCAACAGCGGGATCTGGATACCCATGTTGGCTCCCACATGTTCCACGATGATCTCATCGGATGAACCACGATGTCAAGGACTCAATCAATCCCGTATACAATTCCTTTTGTCTAGCGGTATCGTACTTGCCCGAGATTCGATCGTCGGTATACCAATACCTTGTTCAATCTCGTTACCGGCAAGTCTCTTTAGTTGTTACGTAACACATCATCCCGCGATCAATTCTTTGATCACATTGTGCACATTATGATGATGTCCTACCGAGTGGGCCCAGAGATACCTCTCCGTCACACGGAGTGACAAATCCCAGTCTCGATTCGTGCCAACCCAATGCAGACACTTTCGAGATACATAGTGCACCTTTATAGCCACCCGATTCGTTGTGACGTTTGGTACACCCAAAGCATTCCTACGGTATCCGGGAGTTGCACAATCTCATGGTCTAAGGAAATGATACTTGACATTAGAAAAGCTTTAGTATACGAACTACGATCTTTGTGCTAGGCTTAGGATTGGGTCTTGTCCATCACATCATTCTTCTAATGATGTGATCCCGTTATCAACGACAACCAATGTCCATGGTCAGGAAATCGTAACCATCTGTTGATCAACGAGCTAGTTAACTAGAGGCTTACTAGGGACATGGTGTTGTCTATGTACCCACACATGTATCTGAGTTTCCTATCAATACAATTATAGCATGGGTAATAAACGATTATCATGAACAAGGAAATATAATAATAACTAATTTATTATTGCCTCTAGGGCATATTTCCAACAGTCTCCCACTTGCACTAGAGTCAATAATCTAGTTCACATCGCCATGTGATTAACACTCACAGGTCACATCGCCATGTGACCAACATCCAAAGAGTTTACTAGTGTCATTAAACTAGTTCACATCATCATGTGATTAAGACTCAATGAGTTCTGGGGTTTGATCATGTTTTGCTTGAGAGAGGTTTTAGTCAACGGGTCTGCAACATTCAGATCCGTATGTACTTTGCAAATCTCTAGGTCATATTGTAAATGTTGCTTTCACGCTCTACTTGGAACAATTCCAAATGGTTGTTCCACTATATGTATCCAGCTTCTCTACTCAGAGCTATCCGGATAGGTGTTAAGCTTGCATCGATGCAAATCTTTACGTCGAACTCTTCATCACCTCCATTATCGGGAAACATGTCCTTATTACTCCAAGGACAGTTTTGACCGCTATCTGGTGATCCACTCCTTGATCACCTTTGTACCCTCTTGCCAGACATGTGGCAAGGCACACATCAGGTGCGATACTTAGCATAGCATACTGTAGAGCCTACGTCTAAAGCATAGGGGACAACCTTCGTCCTTTCTCTCTATTCTGCCGTGGTTGAGCTTTAAGCCTTAACTTCATACCTTACATCTCAGGCAAGAACTCCTTCTTTGACTGATCCATCTTGAACAACTTCAAGATCATGTCAAGGTACATGCTCATTTGAAAGTATTATTAAGCATTTTGATCTATCCTTATAGATCTTGATGCTCAATGTTCAAGTAGCTTAATCCAGGTTTTCCCTTGAAAAACACTTTTCAAATAACCCTATATGCTTTCCAGAAATTCTACATCATTTCTGATCAACAAATTGTCAACAACATATACTCATCAGAAATTCTATAGTGCTCCCACTCACTTCTTTGGAAATACAAGTTTCTCATAAACTTTGTATAAATCCAAAATCTTTGATCATCTCATCAAAGCGTACATTCCAACTCCGAGATGCTTGCTCCAGTCCTTAGAAGGATCGCTGGAGCTAGCATACCTTTTAGCATCCTTAGGATCGACAAAACCTTTCTAATTGTATCGCATACAACCTTTCCCTACGAAAACTCGTAAGGAAACTCGTTTTGACATCCATCTGCTAGATTTCATAAATGCAGCTAATGCTAACACGATTCCGACGGACTTAAGCATCGCTACGGATGAGAAAATCTCATCGTAGTCAACTTCCTTGAACTTGTGAAAAAACTCTTCACCACAAGTTGAGCTTCATAGATGGTGACATTACCATCCACGTCCGTCTTCTTCTTAAAGATCCATTTATCTCAATGGCTTGCCGATCATTGGGCAAGTCCACCAAAGTCCCTGCTTTGTTCTGATACATGGATCCTATCTCGGATTTCATGGCTTCTAACCATTTGTCGGAATTTGGGCCCACCATCGCTTCTCCATAGCTCGTAGGTTCATTGTTGTCTAGCAACATGACCTCTAAGACAGAGTGCGTACCACTCAAGTAATCTGTACGTCCTTGTCGACCTACGAGGTCCGGTAGTGACTTGATCTGAAGCATCATGATCACTATCATCAGCTTCCACTTCAATTGGTGTAGGTGCCACATGAACAACTTCTTGTGCCCTGTTACACACTGGTTGAAGTGATCGTTCAATAACCTCATTAAGTCTCCACCATCCTCCCACTCAATTCTTTCGAGACAAACTTTTCCTCGAGAAAGGACCCGATTCAAGAAACAATCCCTATTGCTTTCGGATCTGAATTAGGAGGTATACCCAACTGATTTGGGTGTCCTATGAATATGCATTTTATTCGCTTTGGGTTCGAGCTTATCAACTGAAACTTTTTCACATAAGCGTCGCAGCCCCAAACTTTTGAGAAACGATAACTTAGGTTTCTCCAAACCATAGTTCAAACGGTGTCGTCTCAACGGAATTACGTGGTACCCTATTAAAGTGAGTGTGGTTGTCTCTAATGCCTAACCCATGAACGATAGTGGTAATTCGATAAGAGACATCATGGTACGCACCATATCCAATAGGGTGCAACTATGATGTTCGGACACACCATCACACTATGGTGTTCCAGGTGGTATTAGTTGTGAAACAATTTCCACAATGTCTTAATTGCGTGCCAAAGCTCGTAACTCAGATACTCATCTCTATGATCATATCATAGACATTTTATCCTCTTGTCACGATGATCTTCAACTTCACTCTGAAATTACATGAACCATTCAATAATTCAGACTTTTGTTTCATCAAGTGAATATACTCAACATCTACTCGAATCATCTGTGAAGTAAGAACATAACAATATTCACTGCATGCCTCAGCACTCATTGGACTGCACACATCAAAATGTGTTACTTCCAACAAGTTGCTATCTTGTTCCATCTTACTGAAACCGAGGCTTTTCAGTCATCTTGCCCATGTGGTATGATTTGCATATCTCAAGTGATTCAAAATCAAGTGAGTCCAAACGATCCATCAGCATGGAGTTTCTTCATGCGTATACACCAATAGACATGGTTCGCATGTCTCAAACTTTTCAAAAAACGAGCGAGTCCAAAGATCCATCAACATGGAGCTTCTTCATGCGTTTTATACCAATATGACTTACATGGCAGTGCCACAAGTAAGTGGTACTATCATTACTATCTTATTTCTTTTGGCATGAAAATGTGTATCACTATGATCGAGATTCAATAAACCATTCATTTCAGGTGCAAGATCATTGAAGGTATTATTCAAATAAACAGAGTAACCATTATTCTCCTTAAATGAATAACCGTATTGCGATAGCCATAATCCAATCATGTCTATGCTCAACGCAAACACCAAATGACAATTATTCAGGTTTAATACTAATCTTGATGGTAGAGGGAGCGTGCGATGTTTGATCACATCAAACTTGGAAATACTTCCAACACATATTGTCAGCTCACCTTTAGCTAGTCTCTGTTTATTCCGTAGCTCTTTTATTTCGAGTTACTAACACTTAGCAACCGAACTGGTATCTAATACCCTGGTGCTACTAGGAGTACTAGTAAAGTACACATTAACATAATGTATATCCAATATACTTCTATCGACCTTGCCAGCCTTCTCATCTACCAAGTATCTAGGGTAATTCCGCTCTAGTGACTATTCCCCTTATCACAGAAGCACTTAGTCTCGGGTTTGGGTTCAACCTTGGGTTTCTTCACTGGAGCAGCAGCTGATTTGCCGTCTCATGAAGTATCCCTTCTTGCCCTTGCCCTTCTTGAAACTAGTGGTTTCACCAACCATCAACAATTGATGCTCCTTCTTGATTTCTACTTTCATGTGTCAAACATCGTGAATACCTCAAGGATCATCATATCTATCCACGATATGTTATAGTTCATCACGAAGCTCTAGCAGCTTGGTGGCAATGACTTTGGAGAAACATCACTATCTCATCTGGAAGATCAACTCCCACTCGATTCAAGTGATTGTTGCACTCAGACAATCTGAGCACAAGCTCAACGATTGAGCTTTTCTCCCTTAGTTTGCAGGCTAAGAAAATTTTCGGAGGTCTTATACCTCTTGACGTGGGCACGAGCCTGAAATCCCAATTTCAGCCCTCGAAAACATCTCATATGTTCCGCGACGTTTCGAAAACGCCTTTGGTGCCTCAACTCTAAACCGTTTAACTGAACTATCACGTAGTTATCAAAACGTGTATGTCCGATGTTCGCAACATCCACAAACGACGTTTGGGGTTCAGCACACTGAGCGGTGCATTAAGGACATAAGCTTTCTCGTGTCGCATAATCGCCATTGTCAACTTTTAACTATGTTTTCTCTAGGAACATATCTAAACAGTGGAACTAAAGCGCGAGCTTACGACATAATTTGCAAAGATCTTTTGACTATGTTCAGGATAATTAAGTTCATCTTATGAACTCCCACTCAGATAGACATCCCTCTAGTCATCTAAGTGATTACATGATCCGAGTCAACTAGGCCGTGTCCGATCATCATGTGAGACGAACTAGTCATCATCGGTGAACATCTTCATGTTGATCGTATCTACTATATGACTCATGCTCGACCTTTCGGTCTCTTGTGTTCCGAGTCCATGTCTGTACATGCTAGGCTCGTCAAGTCAACCTAAGTGTTTCACGTGTGTAAATCTGGCTTACACCCGTTGTATGTGAACGTAAGAATCTATCACACCCGATCATCATGTGGTGCTTCGAAACGACGAACTTTCGAAATGGTGCACAGTTAGGGGGAACACTTTCTTGAAATTTTAATGAGGGATCATCTTATTTACTACCGTCGTTCTAAGAAAATAAGATGCATAGACATGATAAACATCACATGCAATCAAAAAGTGACATGATATGGCCAATATCATATTGCTCCTTTTGATCTCTATCTTTGGGGCTCCATGATCATCATCGTCACCGGCATGACACCATGATCTCCATCATCGTGTCTCCATGAAGTTGTCTCGCCAACTTATTACTTCTACTACTATGGCTACCGGTTAGCAATAAAGTAAAGTAATTACATGACGTTTGTTCAATGACACGCAGGTCATACAATAAATAAAGACAACTCCTATGGCTCCTGTCGGTTGTCATACTCATCGACATTGTAACGCCCCGAGACCGATGCTCTAGTTGCCTTCCATTTATTTTCCGTTGTTGTCGTGTGTTTATTTTGTTTGTTGCATTATCATAATTATTTTGCATATTTCATTCCTCCATGTTGAGTGCCTTGTCTTATTTTGCTTCTTGCAGCATGTTCATCTTTTATTGTATTGCATTATGCCATCCTTGTTTGTTGCATGCCATGCCCATCATTGTCATATTGTATTTTGTCATCCTATGTTGTTGCATCATGGTCATAATTGTTGCATTGTGCTTCTTGTCATATTGCACTCCCCATGCTCATCATGTTCATTGTGCTAGTCATCTTGTTGTGATGGGTGTGTGCATCATTCCTTGCCATCTATCTCTCAAACCATGCCCATGCATCATCACCTCCTTCTTCTCTCTTTCATGTTTTTGCAAGTGACCTTTTCTCCTCCTCCATAATTGTTCACTCTTTTCCTGATGCTAGTGCACCTCATCCTTAACCTCTCTGACAAACGTCATCTATTTTGGAGTTGTTTTGGTTGGGTCAAAAATGGCTCAAGTTTGAATTTAATTCAAACTTGAATTATTTTTAAAAGGTATAAACAACACACTGCCTCCGAAACTATTTAAAAATCATGAACTTGACAAGATGAGAAGATACTTGATGAAATGAACAACACACTGCCTCCGGAACTATTGAAAGAATGGCACAAGGGGTAAGAAAGATTTCAGACAGCTCTCCAGTTGAGGAAGGAGGGAAACTTGATAAAATTAGAGAAATCGAATGAAAACACGACTGAGGGAGTCCTGGACTAGGGGGTATCCGGACAGCCGGACTATCAATATCCGCCGGACTCCCAGACTACGAAGATAGAAGATTGAAGACTCCGGCTCGTGTCCGGAAGGTACTTTCCTTGGCGTGGAAGGCAAGCTTGGCGATACGGATATGTAGATCTCCTACCATTGTAACCGACTGTAACCCTAGCCTCCGGTGTCTATATAAACCGGAGGGCCTTAGTCCATAGCACACAACATTACATCTCAACAATCATACCATAGGCTAGCTTCTAGGGTTTAGCCTCCTTGATCTCGTGGTAGATCTACTCTTGTACTACCCATATCATCAATATTAATCAAGCAGGACGTAGGGTATTACCTCCATCGAGAGGGCCCGAACCTGGGTAAAAACATTGTGTCCTCGCTTCTGTTACCATCCGCCTAGACGCACAGTTCGGGACCCCTACCGAGATCCGCCGGTTTTGACACCGACATTGGTGCTTTCATTGAGAGTTCCTCCGTGTCGCCACCGATAGGCTCGATGGCATCTTCGACCATCAATGCTGTCCAGTGGTGAGACTTTTCTCCCGGACAGATCTTCATATTCGGCGGTTTTGCATCGCGGGCAATTCTCTTGGCCATCCGAGCAGATCGAAGTTACGCCCGCCGTCAGTCGATTCGAAGCCTAAACTTCACGGCCGATGACCACGGAGACTTGATCTTCGACGGACTCGAGCCACGCCCAAGCGTGCCGACCGCAACGATGGGCATGATCTAGCTCTGCCCACGGACGGTGCTTTGGTGGTCCTTTTCGAACCCGCTCCGGCTATTAGCCCGAACCGATCGCCCATGACGAGGGCCGGTGGATAGACGCCACAGGGGCTTCGGCATCTGGCGATGGAGCCGAATACCAATCTTGTCCCTGTGAAACTCGTGATCCCGAGGCGCGGACTCCTCACCGGACTCCGAGCCTCCGCGCCCGCCAATTAAGCAGATTAGGCGCGGTTATGGAATTCACCGCCATGACATCTTTCAACACTCGCTTTTGGCGATATCCTGAATTCTCTCAAGCATCTCTCGCTATCAGAGAATCTGGCCGGACTATGGCGGGACGGATGGAGTTCGGACGACGAAGAAATTCGAGCCCACCCACCACCCACTTTATAGCCCTGCCGAGGATCTAATCGACATGCTAGACTACGACTCGAGGACATCGACGCTATGGACGATGATGCCGGAGACGATCAGGACACAGCGCCCACGGGACACTGGAAGGCCACCTCGTCATACGATGTCTACATGGTGGATACCCCAAAAGAAGGGGATGGCGAAAAAGCAGCGGAGGAAGATTCTCTAAAGAAGCAGCCTAAACGCCGGCGTCAGCAGCGCCGCTCTAAATCCCGCCACAACAAGAATGGTGGTTCCGGCGCGGGAGATAATAACACTCCGGAGAGTGCCGAAGACAAACCCCTCCAGCAAGACTCAGCGCAGAAGGATGAAGAAGCAAGCCCTCCCGAAGGGGCGGCAGAAGAAAAGGTCGAGGATCACAACCATATACCTCCCTCCGAAGACGAAACAAGCCCCAATGACGACGAACTCGAGGAGCCCATCGAACAAGAGCTTTTCAAACCCAGGCTCGTCGCTACAGCAAGAAGCCTGAAGAAAGAAAAACGGAAGCTCAACACAGCGGAAGACGCGCTCCGAATAAGATGGAGCAAAGTACTCAAAACCGCAGACAAACACGGCAACGCCACCAATCGAAGAGCTACCAAGCGCAAGCTGCTCCTGCATTGACGAGGAGGCCATAAAGCCCCCACCGTCCAATGGTCTGCCAGTCCATCTACGGACCCAAAAAGACAGCCCCAATAAGCAAAAGGACGTATCAAGCGTCTGACGATAGTGGCACGCACAAGTATAGGGGCGCCGCACACCCATTATGCTTCACCGACGAGGTGCTGGATCATGAATTCCCAGCAGGGTTTAAACCCATAAACATAGAAGCCTATGATGGAACAACAGACCCTGGAGTCTGGATAGAAGACTATATACTGCACATACACATGGCCAGAGGAGATGATCTCCACGCCATAAAATATCTACCCCTCAAGCTCAAAGGGAAAGCCCGTCATTAGCTCAAAAGCCTCCCAGAAAATACTGTTGGAAGTTGGGAAGAGCTCGAGGAGGCGTTTAGAGCAAATTTTCAAGGGACTTATGTCCGGCCTCCGGATGCACATGACCTAAGTCACATAACCCAACAGCCCGGAGAGTCAGCGCGGAAATTCTGGAACAGGTTCCTTACCAAAAAGAACCAAATAGTCGACTGTCCGAACGCCGAAGCCTTAGCAACTTTTAAACACAATGTCCGAGACGAATGGCTTGCCAGACACCTCGGTCAAGAGAAACCGAGGACAATGACCGCATTGACAAGCCTCATGACCCGCTTCTGTGCGGGAGAGGATAGCTGGCTGGCAAGATGCAGCACCAGTGACCCGAGTACATCCGAGATAAGAGATGGAATTGGAAAATCACGGCGCAGAAAAGAGCAGCGCCGGAATAAAGAGAAAAGCCCAAAGAGCACGGCAGTCAACGCCGGATTTAAAGGCTCACGGCCAAATAGCAAAGCTCAGCCCCTCAAGGATGACAGCGACGAACTGTCTAACCTACACAAAATCTTGGGTCGGATATGTGTAGGATCGGAAGTATGTCTAGAGGGGGGGTGATTAGACTACTTGACAACTTAAAAATTTTGCCTTTTGATTGGAGTAGTTTCTTAGCAAGTTCACAATGACAACCAAGTCAAGTATCACCCTACACATGCAATTCTAGAGTTATGGCAGCGGAAAGTAAATTGCACGATAGTAAATGAGAGGAGGAGAAGAGCAAACATAATGGAGACACGGAGATTTTTCTCGTGGTTCCGATAGGTGGTGCTATCGTCAATCCACGTTGATGGAGACTTCAACCCACGGAGGGTAACGGCTGCTGTGAGTCCACGGAGGGCTCCACCCACGAAGGGTCCACGAAGAAGCAACCTTGTCTATGCCATCATGGCTTACGCCCACGGAGGACTAGCCTTACTGGGGTAGATCTTCACGAAGTAGGCGATCTCCTTGCCCTTACAAACTCCTTGGTTCAACTCCACATCATGACGGAGGCTCCCAAGTGACACCTAACCAATCTAGGAGGCACCACCTCCAAAAGGTAATAGATGGGGTTGGTGATGATGAACTCCTTGCTCTTGTGCTTCAAATGATAATCTCCCCAACACTCAACTCTCCTCACCGATTTGGCTGTGGTGGAAGAAGGGATTGAGTGGAAAGCAACTTGGAAAGACTAGAAATCAAGTTTCATATGGTGGGAGTGGAGCAACTTGATCTCAACACAAGGGTAGGTAGTTTTCTTCTCGTAAATGTAAGGTAGGAGTGGTAGTTCTTTCGATGGCTCTCTCCACGAATGAAGAGGAGGTGGAGGGTATTTATAGCCTCCACACAAAATCCAACCGTTACACACATTTGACCAATCTCGGTCGGACCGAAGTTGACAACTCGGTCAAACCGAAAGTTCAAATCTTGTGAACGTTGGGATTTTCGGTGGGACCGAAAATACAATCTCGGTTAGTCCGATTCTTCCAAAGTCTAGGGTTTGCCAATCTCGGTGGGACCGACTTTCTCATCTCGGTGACACCGATTTGAGTACGTATTCTGAAGCTTGGCAACACCAATTTCGAATGACCGAGTTTGGAATCGGAAAATCCGAGATTCTTAGGGTTTGGCTATATGGTGAGGTGGTTCATCTCGGTGTGGTGAGTTTGGAATCGGTGGGACCGAGATTACTTATGGGTTTATGTTGGAATGAAAGATTGCTGATTGTTTGAGAGATAAATCACTAAGCACTTTAGAGCAACCAGATCATCATCATAACCTCATCCCTTTTAATAGTATTGGCTTTCCTATGGACTCAATGTGATCTTGGATCACTAAACCAAAAATGGAGTCTTGAGCTTTTGCCAATGTTTTCCTTAGCATTTTGAGGGTCCACATCATCGGTCATTGCCATACCCATATCTTGAACTATCTGAAATATTCTCAAGAAATGATTAGTTCAATGATATATATGTTGTTATTAATTACCAAAACCACCTAGGGATTAGTTGCACTTTCAATCTCCCCCTTTTTGGTAATTGATGACAACATATAGATCAAAGCTTCGACAAATGATATAATCAATGAATAACATCGTCGCTTTGAGAAGTATGTGATAAGCAAGAGCTCCCCCTAAATTTGTGCATTATTTAAGATTTGCGTTTGAATGCAAATGCACAATCGATTAGGATCATGGGTTACTCTTCCATGTCACATACATCTTGGTGGAGCGCACAAAATGATAAGAATGAATAACATGCACCCAATCACCAAGACATGAGTAAATGATCATACAAGATATGAATGGAATATGATAAGCATCAAGCACACATTAAGCACAGTATGCAAACGTAGTATCAAACACACGAAGTATCTCAAAGAACTCAAAAGTATCTCAAGGAAAACCGCAAACGAAAGAGCAAAAACGAGCACTCTCTCTCGAAGTCCTATGATCTATACAATTTCTCCCCTTTGGCAACAAGTTACCAAAAGTTCGAAGGTATAGAGCTAATCGTCACTCGGGACTCTGCTGGCGGCTCTGCTGCGTCGATGGAGTGGAGATAGCTGCATCTCGAAAAGCTTCGCTGAAGTCTGTGGAGCTGGAGGAGTGGATCTTGGGAGTCGGTGGGAACCGATGGAGCTGTAGGAGGTGCTGATGTAGTATACAGGATCGACTAATCGAATAGCAGCTGATCTGGGCTTTGTGGGCACTTAGCAGAGCTGCTCATAGTCATCCGACCATGTCACCTTCCATCTCCTTCATGAGTTCTCGCCTTCTCCTCTTAGCTTCCTCGATGTCGCATCAAGCTTGTTGACGGTGACCTGCACTTGATCGACTTGACGCCCGTCGAGCATGGAACTTATCCTCAACGATCCTCTCAAGGCTCTCCCGAGATCGCACTATGCTGGCCAGCGTAGCTCAATTCTCCGAGTGGCTTCAAGAAGTTGTTCGCAACGCTCTTGGGCTTTTCTGCTTCCTTCTCGGCTTTAGCTTGTTTAGCAGCTTCAGACTTAGCATGTCCTTCTACAGATGTGGGAGCATTCTCAGTCATCACAACCTCGTTGTCCTCATGTTCAGGCTGCAGTGGCAAGTGGGGTCTATCCAACAGGTAGGTGTCCGTGCCAAACTTGGCATTGATGAGCATCTGAATATGCGGAGCAAACCCACACGACCTCTTCTGGTCAGCTGCTGTCCTCTTGATAGTCTCAACTATCAGGTCCATCACCTTAAAAGGTGTCTTCTGGTCTAGAATGTGCAGCATGTTGATAGAGTACCCTCTTATCATGCGGTGGTCCCCTGACTTAGGCATCAAAGTATGCCTCAGAATGGTGTTGGTGGTTGGGAGACCAGCCTGAAGATAGTAGACTGATCCAAGCTTCCAGATCTCTACATCCTTCTCATCTACCTCATTGTACATGTTCTTCATTGACTCGTGATTTTTCTTCGGAATGCCATAGACATCAATATCATCTTCCCTTGAAACAGGTGCATTCAGCAACACTCTCCATTCTTCAATAGTAGAATGGAATCTCTGCCCTTCTGTCATCCATACAATCCTGCCATCTGGATAGAAGTGTGCGGTGGCATAGAACTGCATGATCATCTCATCGTTCCAGCGGTCAATTTCGACCAACGAACTCGCAATCCCACAAGCGGTGAAGCTTTCATGCACATGTGGGAAATAGTCTCTGTGCTCTTCTTTGTCGATGTATTTCCGATCAACATATCTCGTGTCGGCAACAATTGGCTTCTTGTCCATGAGCACTGTCTCATAAAAGTCTTGTTGCTCTCTAGTGTGGAATCTTGGGTCAATCTGCTGTTCTTCTCCTGGTGGCATATGGATCTGTTTGCCTCCATAGCTCGAGACCTTTGTCCTTTCTCTCCTTCATATTTTCAGCTCGAGGATGAGCTTCATTATGAGCTGGCGGTTTCATTCGAGCTTGAGCAAGACATGAGCCTCATCATCGATTCTCGCGGTGGCACATTGTCCTTCTTCTTTTCTCGACGCAGTATATTCCTCACAGTCTTCTTGGCTTGGCAGCAGGTTTGGCTTGGGCTGCCTTTGCTTTGGAGCTGATTGCTTAGCCTTTGTGGGTGCTCCCCTCGATGGCATCACCCATCAACTTCTGCTTCTGAGGAGGCTGAGGTGCTTCCTCATCGAATCATCATCATCATCAGCAGTCTCTTCATGAACTTTCCTCTTCCTCTTGGAAGTCTTCTTGATTTTGCTGGAGGTTTCTTCCATGCTGAGCTTCTGTGCAACAGAGGATTTAGCCACTTTGCTTGTGCCTTTCTTTGAATGTTGCCCTTGATAGCTCTTGGCAACCACTTGCCTTTTAGGCTTTGAAGTTATTTCCTCATCTGCAACGAAATCTGAATCTTCTTCATCAGAATTCCTCTTCCTTTCGCCCCGTGGCAGTGCAGCAGATCCACTTGGAGTACTTCTCTCCATCATCTGAAAAACTGCTTGCTTCGGACTTGTAGCTGCCTCTCGAATCTCAAGCGGCATCTCGGACTGTTCGATTGTCACTTTTCGACATGATTGACAACCTGTGAATAGAATAGGTATAGGCGAATAGAAGAGTTATCACAAACTGCAGAGGATTTTGCAAAAGAATGAGTTCAAACTTTAGTTTTAGGTTTTCACAGAATACATGTCGGTCTGACCGAGTCTATCAATTCGGTGAAACCGAAACGTCTAAACAGACCACATACACCACTTTCGGTTGGACCGAAATGGGTTTCGGTCTAGCCGAGACTACTAGGGTTTCACTGAATCTTCACTTCGGTCTTACCGATTTGCACAACTCGGTTTCACCGAAAAGTGCAGTGCAATGACCAGAGGCCAAATCGGTCAGTCCGAAAATGTCGAATCGGTCACACCGAGATGTGTTCGGCGGAAACCTAACCCTAAAATTTTCACTCGAAATTTGTTCTATGACCTAAACGGCTGGATAGGAAGATTTCAATCTTGGCAAGAAACATGGCAACGCCTATCGTGCATTGAATCAGCGATTGGAACACGAGAGGGATGAAACTCACCCAATGCGGTGGAGCTTCACTACGGCGGCAACGGCGCGATGAGAAAGTCCGTTGACGGCGATGGAGACCCGCGGCGAGGGCGCACAGGCGACGGCGGAGACGATCCGGAGACCAAGGCGACGGCAGCTAAGGGTTTGAGGGCGAAGCGTTTGAAGAAGTAATCAACGCGCTCGTCCTCGAGTATATATACCTTCGGTTGTCGGTGGGACCGAAGTTTGAAAACTTCGGTGGGACCGAGATGGTTAATCGTGCGATTACTCACTTCGTCACGCCGATATTTGAAACTCGGTTTCACCGAGGTGAAAACCTAGATCAATCCAAGTGATTTTGATCCGTCCGATTTGAGTATATCGGTTTGACCGAACGTATTTAGAAGGTTTTGGAAGTTAGGCTTTTGACGGATCGGTGGCTCGAGTGCTCCTCACTCGGTGCGTCCAAAAAGTCTTGTTCAAAGTTTGTGATATAAGCATGAATAGAGTTTGAGACAAGAAAGCATAGATAGCTAGGGGAGGAACTTAGGCATTCTTGTCCATCCATTTGGTCAAAAAGAAAGAAAACCATAAAGACCAAAGCAACAAATGGATGTCCTCGAATGGATAAAATCATGCATCCAACATGCTCACACAATAAGATAGCAAATGAAATATGTGTCAATCATGCACAAACAACACACTAACAGCTGGCACACAATTTGGCGATGACTAGGTCATCTATATATGAGTATATTGACTTAGGAGTCAAATGAGAACATTTGATCATAGGTCATACTCATCGTTTAAGCACAAGTGGGGTTACCACTTTTCCGTAAAGCATTGATGTGTTCACATCATTAGAAGATGCTTTAGCTCATTTCTTTAGAGCAAAGCTCCCCCTTGATGTGAGAACCCCTTTTAAAGGGTCAAACTAACCTTGGGTTGTCGTTGAAGACTTCATGTAGATGTTGAAGATGTGGATGCTCAATGTTGATGAAGATCATCACGAGTTGGGAGCAATCCTTTGGATTCGGGCACTTTCAATACCTACATGGGTTAGTCCCACAAGGAACAAACAAGAATATCCATGGACATAGATTGAAGTTAACAATAGATGATGTCCATGAAAGCAATGATTACCTTGTCCCTTGACTTACCAACATGAGGGTTTGTGACTCCATGAACTAGTGCAAGATGTGGAAGTTGATTGCACAAGTCCTTGCCAAAATGAATATGAGTGAAGTATGTTGGCGGAGTCACCCTCAAGAACTCTCTAGTTCTTCTTCTTGGGATCCACATCATCTTGATGGGAATCCTTGGGGTAGTAGTTGAGCTTGTTGAAGTAGAACTTGAAGTTGCCTTGGGAACCCACTTGACCATGGCCTTGGGTGCTTCAATGAATGCATCAATCTCCTCTTGAAGCTTGTCCTTGCCTTTTAGCTTGTGGTCTTGTGGTGGAAGGTCATCTTGAGCTTGTTCCTCGTTTGAAGAAGTAGGATCATACTTCTTCTCTTGAGAGACAAACTTTGGAGTGGGATATTGACCTTCTTCCCATTCAACACCCTCGGCGTTGAACTTTCGCTCAAAACCAATTCCTTGATTCTTCGGTGTCTTCCTTGTTTGCGAACAATTTCCTCAAAGCTCTTGCTTCCGGCAAGACTCTTGTAGACACCTTTTCTATAATCCCTTTCAATAGACTATTTTCTTGCTCAAGTGAAACTTGGCTTGAAACATTGTTAGTGGAATCAAGAGAATTACTAGAAGTAACAACATTTGATTTAGCATGATTATTGTTACTACTAGATGAAGAATTTTTCTTATGTTTGTCATGCTTAGTTTTGATAGGTGGCAAGAAATTAGACAAGAGAAGTCGTTTGGCAAGATATGAAGAACTCTTCTTTCGAAGATCGTCATTGATAGCTTTTAGAAACTCATGTTCTTGCTCTAGATTGAGCTTCTCGAAGCGTAGCTTCTCATGAGATCTTAGGAGCTCTCTATGATCTTCTTGAGTTGTTTCATGAGCTAACTTGAGAGTGTTTAGTTCTTTAGTTAGACGCTCAATCTCCTTCATAGCATTGTCATTCGACTCATCTCGACTATAAAGACTACTAGCATGTTCATCATTACTAAGCTCACTAGATTTATCATGTAAAAGCTCATCTTCACCAAGCAAGTCATCCTCATCACTATCAAAGTCAATAAACTCAGGATGTGATACCTTGGGGCCTTTTGCCATGAAGCATCTTCCAATTCCCTCATTTGGTGAATCAAATATGTCATAGGAGTTGGAGTTGGAGGATACGAGAGCAAGACCGCAACACCTTCATCTTGATCAGATTCGAGTTGGAGTGATAGCTTCTTTCGAGTGATTGTCTGAGTCGAGCCGAAACCCATTCACCAACATGAGCTTGATGTTTTCTTCTTGTGTAGCTCCTTGATGACTTGTCTTTCCTTTCCGAATCCTTGCTTCTCCGAGAGGATCTTCGCTCATAACGATCATCTCTACTCCTTCTTTCTTTTCGAGGCGACTCTTCTCTTGAGCTTCTTCTTCTTGGAGATTCTTCTCTTCTCTTGTGGGGAGTCGAACACTCATTTGAGTAGTGTCCGGTCTTCCACAATTGTAGCAGTTTCGATCACGACTAGAAGATCTCTTTTCATCATATGATCTAGACTTTGAGCTTCTTTCCTTGCTTCTACTCTTGTAGAATTTGTTGAAGTTCTTCACCATTAGGCTTATCTCTTCATTGGAAACTAGCTTGTCACTTGAGGATGTGGGAGCTTCAACTGCAGCTTTGTAAGCACCACTTGACTTGTTGTGAAGCTCTTCCTTATCTTTAAGTGTCATCTCATGAGCAACAATCCTTCCAATGACTTCGTAGGCTTGAGATCTTTGTAGTTTGGCATCATTTGAATCAAAGTGCACACGGTGTCATACTTTCCATCCAAAGCTCTGAGAATCTTCTTGATGATGAATCGGTCGGTCATTTCTTCGCTTCCTAAGCCTGCCATCTCATTGGTGATGAGAGCAAGCCTAGAGTACATTTCAGCGACTCCTTCACCTTCCTTCATCTTGAACTTGTCAAGCTGACCTTGAAGAACATCTAGCTTTGATTCCTTCACGGACTCGGTACCTTCGTGCATTTCGACCAAAGTATCCCAAATCTCTTTTGCATTCTCAAGACGGCTGATCTTGTTGAACTCCTCGGGACACAAAGCATTGAAGAGAATGTCACAAGCTTGAGCATTGTTCAGAACATCCGCAACTCATCGCCAGTAGCTTCGCGATCCGAACTTTTCCTTCTTCGAAGAACTCACCTTGCAAGCCAACACAAATAATGCCCCATGCGGCAGGGTTATGTCCAAGAATATGCATTTTCATTTTATGCTTCCAACTAGCAAAGTTTGAACCATCAAAGTAAGGACCTCTACGAAAATTACCCTCACTAGACGCCATACTCTCCTAGGTTGTGAAACCAAGCTTATGGAGTCCAATGCAATGGAAACCAATCCAATGGAGACCAAAGCTCTGATACCACTTGTAGGATCGGAAGTATGTCTAGAGGGGGGGTGATTAGACTACTTGACAACTTAAAATTTTGCCTTTTGATTGGAGTAGTTTCTTAGCAAGTTCACAATGACAACCAAGTCAAGTATCACCCTACACATGCAATTCTAGAGTTATGGCAGCGGAAAGTAAATTGCACGTATAGTAAATGAGAGGAGGAGAAGAGCAAACACAATGGAGACACGGAGATTTTTCTCGTGGTTCCGATAGGTGGTGCTATCGTCAATCCACGTTGATGGAGACTTCAACCCACGGAGGGTAACGGCCATGAGTCCACGGAGGGCTCCACCCACGAAGGGTCCACGAAGAAGCAACCTTGTCTATGCCATCATGGCTTACGCCCACGGAGGACTAGCCTTACTCGGGGTAGATCTTCACGAAGTAGGCGATCTCCTTGCCCTTACAAACTCCTTGGTTCAACTCCACATCATGACGGAGGCTCCCAAGTGACACCTAACCAATCTAGGAGGCACCACCTCCAAAAGGTAATAGATGGGGTTGGTGATGATGAACTCCTTGCTCTTGTGCTTCAAATGATAATCTCCCCAACACTCAACTCTCCTCACCGATTTGGCTGTGGTGGAAGAAGGGATTGAGTGGAAAGCAACTTGGAAAGACTAGAAATCAAGTTTCATATGGTGGGAGTGGAGCAACTTGATCTCAACACAAGGGTAGGTAGTTTTCTTCTCGAAATGTAAGGTAGGAGTGGTAGTTCTTTCTGATGGCTCTCTCCACGAATGAAGAGGAGGTGGAGGGGTATTTATAGCCTCCACACAAAATCCAACCGTTACACACATTTGACCAATCTCGGTCAGACCGAAGTTGACAACTCGGTCAAACCGAAAGTTCAAATCTTGTGAACGTTGGGATTTTCGGTGGGACCGAAAATACAATCTCGGTTAGTCCGATTCTTCCAAAGTCTAGGGTTTGCCAATCTCGGTGGGACCGACTTTCTCATCTCGGTGACACCGATTTGAGTCTGAAGGTTCTGAAGCTTGGCAACACCAATTTCGAATGACCGAGTTTGGAATCGGAAAATCCGAGATTCTTAGGGTTTGGCTATATGGTGAGGTGGTTCATCTCGGTGTGGTGAGTTTGGAATCGGTGGGACCGAGATTACTTATGGGTTTATGTTGGAATGAAAGATTGCTGATTGTTTGAGAGATAAATCACTAAGCACTTTAGAGCAACCAGATCATCATCATAACCTCATCCCCTTTTAATAGTATTGGCTTTCCTATGGACTCAATGTGATCTTGGATCACTAAACCAAAAATGGAGTCTTGAGCTTTTGCCAATGTTTTCCTTAGCATTTTGAGGGGTCCACATCATCAGTCATTGCCATACCCATATCACTGAACTATCTGAAATATTCTCAAGAAATGATTAGTTCAATGATATATATGTTGTTATTAATTACCAAAACCACCTAGGGATTAGTTGCACTTTCAATCTCCCCCTTTTTGGTAATTGATGACAACATATAGATCAAAGCTTCGACAAATGATATAATCAATGAATAACATCGTCGCTTTGAGAAGTATGTGATAAGCAAGAGCTCCCCCTAAATTTGTGCATTATTTAAGATTTGCGTTTGAATGCAAATGCACAATCGATTAGGATCATGGGTTACTCTTCCATGTCACATACATCTTGGTGGAGCGCACAAAATGATAAGAATGAATAACATGCACCCAATCACCAAGACATGAGTAAATGATCATACAAGATATGAATGGAATATGATAAGCATCAAGCACACATTCACAAACGTCCTAATGGACGGAGGCAGTGACTTAAACCTGCTATATTCAAACACAATCCGTCGGATGGGGATAGACCCTACCAAAATTTGACACAGCCGCACTTCCTTCAAAGGAGTGACGCCAGGCCCTTACGCCAGGTGCATAGGCTCGATACTACTCGACGTCGTGTTCGGATCGCCGAACAATTTTCGACGCGAAAAGTTAATTTTCCATATCGCCCCATTTAAAAGCTTAACATCAAGCACTATTGGGACGAAAGGATTTTGTCCGCTTCAACGCCATACCGCATTACGCTGTCTCTTACACTTAAGATGCCGGTCCACATGGCACCATTTCAGCGCGAGGACACTTTAAAGACCCGGACTCGGATAGGCGAATCCGGACTAAGCGAGCTAGGGGCTCCCTAGCCGCACACCCTTTCACAAGGGCTGCGCAAGACAACTAACATCGGTTTCATATAAACCTAGCTTTAATTATTTACACTTATTCTTTTGCATTATTTTCGCACGAACTGTTTTTAAAATGTTCCTCTCTTTCCTACAGATGAAGAATGTGCGTAGCCGTCCAGGATAACGGCACAACGGAGACACAAAGCAGAGCGCAGAGGGATCCGTCGCAAGGATTCTTTTCAGATTAAGACCCTACGTAGACCTTTTTATTACTGTCTCTTGTTGCTAAAATCGCCCTCGGCTTCTTCCTATAGCCGAGGCGGAGCCTGACGCTTTGGCATTGGGCGTCGAGGAAGACAATGCCCGCACACGGACACAAGGGGCTTAGGGCATAATTCTGCCCGTTATCATAAAGTCCGAACACCTTAGGGAGTGTTGGCGTCTCAAGTTGGGCACTATATGCATCAGCTCGAATCATGTCTTTGGTCAAATGTTGGGTTTGCCCGGCTCCTGTGTTTTCTCGCTTTACGCTCAGATCACCCGCTAACGCGGCACCGGAGAACTCTCGTGATTGTGCCCAGTTAAATTGGGCGAGCACCTCAGTAGAGAAAGCCGAAAACTGACTGTCATGATATAGCGAGAGTCTGGTCAGCCACTTGATCGACTACGGAATGTTTAGAATTCCCCGCTTTGACGAAGGGCCACTTCTCGGTCAGGCACATACGCACCCCGAATTCAGAGATGTGCGGTGCCATTAGGGGCTATATCGTAGCCCCACCCTCGAGCTCCATTGGCTAAGTGAAAGAGATAAAGCATTATAGTCCGGATTGCCTCGTTCGCTACGCTACCACCTCCTTACAACAGGACCGAGACGTCGGATTAAAGTGTGAAAAAGCGCTATTTTGCAAACACCCCAGCACCTTATGCAAGGGGGCTGAAGCCGAAGACTGCATCTTTCAGGTTATACACAAGTATACTTAAACGGCCGCAAGGAGAAGTATTACTACTTGGAAGCACAAGTATAAAAAGCATTCATACTATAATCATTGATAAACAAGTTAATGCGTTCAATTGAACATTACATTCTTCGAGCACTGCGACTCTATTATCTGGCGCCGCAAGATAACTTCCCGAAATAATGTTCGGCAGAAGCCGTTCCCATCCGAACTCGGGCAGCAACAGCGGTGGCATCCATCTCCGGACATCTGCGCCTTTACACGGGCGAGCCATCGCGCGCCCTCGATGCAGGCCGACCGCTTCATCTCCTTGATATGCAGCACCTCCCAAGGAACTGCTGCAAGAAGTCAAGTAGCTCGTCGCCTTGGACCTCTCGGCCACACATGGGCCACGATGTCGATCATAGCCAGCCGGACAGTCTATTCAGTTCAGCCCATTCGCCAACCTGTCCGACAATGAAGAGGGCGATCCGGACTGTGGAATTGAGTCCAATATAACTCTTCCACCTCGTGATCCCCCGGCCCGAAGTGCTTAACGGCGTCGGCCGCACTCGCAGCCGAGTCCATATACGGATCCTCCGAACTCCACTGCCGCTCAAATTCAGCGTACTTGGCATCCATAAACCGGCGACGCATAAGAAACGGCTTGCCAGCCGTGATTTCTCCGGCTTGGCGCAGCTCCTCCTTCATAGCCTGCATTGCAGAACGAGCATTCTTGGCTTTGGCGGTGGCCTTCTTCAGGTCTTCCTGCTCCGATAGGCGCTCCTTTTCAAGAGCTTCGCTACGGTCGGTAGCATCCTTTAAACTCTTGGCCAATTCGGCCACCTCCGCCCTGCTTAGGCAGTGCGCAGCCTTTTCGGCCTTCAACTCTTCGGCCGCCCTCGCGGCAGCCGCATCACTCCTTCGGGCTTGCTCCTTAGCTTGTGCAAGCTCGGCCCGAAATCTCTCCACAGCAGCAGCACTGTCTGTATAAACAGCATATAACTCATCAGAGGAGGGCTTTAACCCACTTAATAAAGCGGCTGCGGAGAATTTATTTACCTTGCGACTCGTCAAGTCGCTGGTTGACAAGTGCGATGTCAGCATCTGCCATGTCCAGTTGTCGACTCAGTTCGGCAAAATGATCAGTCCGGCTGGCCCCCGGACTATCCGCCACCTGTATCAGAACGGCGGTATTCATTACCTGAGATATTTAGATTTTCGATCCTCGGCACGCTGTCGTCTTCGACAACCTACCTAGTCTCAGGGGCTACTATCTATACAGGGCGCATTTTTTATATGCACAACTGTTAAAAAACAAAGGGGTACGCTATTTTCGCATACCTCAAATCCCGCCAGCAAGCTCATAGCAGCATCACGCAATCCGCTTTCAGCGGACGAAATCCTTCCAATCACCATACGCATTAACGCACGGTGATCTTCTGAAATGGACGCCCTCTCAAGCAAACTCTTCAGTTCTCCCGGCCGGGCTCTGGTGGGTGCTGAACTCTCTGGCCCCTCCGGACTCGGGGATGCCCTCCGTGACGACACTTCGGGCTCGCCTGCCTCATCCGGCAGCGCGGCAGACGGAGGCGTATCGCTCTCCATCATCTCCGGAAGAAGATCCCCCGAGGATGAACTCATCTGAGACGGCTGCAGATCCGAACTGCGATATAAATATTTTGGTTACCTACAGAAGCGTACGAAGGTACTTTCTTATTAAACTTCTTCTTTCATACTCACGGCTCGTTGGAGGGCTGGTCCCTGGGCGATGATTGCGCGTCCGGATTCTCTCCGGACGCCGGACCCCCCGGTGGGGATTTCTTCCCACGCTTAGGGGCTGGGACCTCCGGAACTTCGGAGGCAGTCCTCTTCTCCCTCTGAAGGGAGGGATCCTTGGCTCCCTCCTCTTCAATCGCCCCTTTGGACAAAGTATCAGCTCTTTTATCTCCCCCGTCGCCCCCCTCTATTGGCGCAACCTCCAACATTCTCACCAGCACGGGCTCCAGTGCGGTCTCTGGGAGGGGGGCCGGACACCTTATCAGCCTTGATTGCGCCACCCATTCCTATAAAGAATAAAGGGTCAGGAGACGATCTCATAGAAGGCATACAAATAGAATGTCCGGGCTTCGAGCTATTTACCTGAGTATCCGGGCGATCGCGGCTTAGTCCAGCATCCTCGGCCGAATCCGGACACGCCACCTGCGGTCCGAAGAACAGCTCGTACATCTCCAAGGGTGTCGCACCCATGAAATGCTGGAGGATACGAGGTCCCTCCGGATTGAACTCCCATAAACGGAGAGGACGACGTTTGCAGGGTAGGAGGTGCCTAGTTAGCATGACCTGCATCACCTTGACCAGGTCAATCTCCCTTGTTTGGAGGTCTCGAATCCGGCCCTGCAGTGCGGGCACGTCCTTGGACGGCCCCCAGTTGAGCCCTTGGTTGACCCACGACATCAGCTGCCGTGGAGGTCCCGGGCGAAAAGCGGGCGGCGGCTTTTGCTTGCTGCCCCTAGGAACAGTGATGTAAAACCACTCCTGCTGCCACAGTCCCTGCTCCTCTTGGAGGGAACCTTCGAGCCACGGGGCATCGACCTTCCTGCTTATGGTCGCCCCGCCGCACTCCGCTTGGCGCCCCCCGATCATCTTCGGCTCCACCTCAAATGTTTTCAGCCACAGGCCGATGTGGGGAATGATGCGGAGGAAGGCTTCGCAGACAATAATAAATGCGGAGATATGGAGGATGGACTCCAGAGCCAAGTCGTGGAAGTCCAGCCCGTAGTAAAACAGAAGCCCCCTCACGAAAGGATCCATCGGGAAGACCAATCCCCGACGGAGGTGAGGTGCGAAGACGACGTATTCGCCGGGCTCAGGGGCTGCACGGCCTGCCCTGGGGCAGGCAACCTGTGCGAAACTTCGTAGGCCAGGTACTTGGCCTCACGCAACTTCAATATGTCCTCCTCCGTGACGGAGGGGGCATCCACCGGCCCTGGAGGTCGGAGCCGGACATGGTTGTGGATCCGAAGCGCTCGAATCTGAAGCTCTAGGTGTTGGAACTGGGAGCGGAAGAAAGATTCGATGCGAGGTTGAAAGACAAGGACAGGCCTTGGTCCTCTTATAAAGAGGGGAGAAATACTAAGGGCCGTCTCCGTGACCGTTTGGGATTCCCCTTCGATAGAGGAGGCGTGGCGACGGGAACGGTTGGGTTACCCACGCACGTATTGATGAGGATCCCGGAATAAAGGGGAACACGATCTCTACTTCGACGGGACGTGCCAAGGAAACCGCTTCGCTAAACGTGCTGAGAAGGAATAATAAAAACAATTCAAGATGAAGGCTTGGCTGCGGTGTGATGTCACGCCGCATAAATACGTCAACAGATTGGATCAGTATATGTGTTTTATTCTCCTTGCGTTGGAATGTGGAATTTATTTTGCAGAGCCGGACGCTATCCTGGTGTTCATTATCTCCTCCGGATTATTCAAGGGAGGAACCCGCCTTGCAATGCCGAACATTGTGCACGCCGGACTTATCGTCATTGAAGACTGGTTCAGGGGCTACCGAGGGAGTCCTGGACTAGGGGGTATCCGGACAGCCGGACTATCAATATCCGCCGGACTCCCAGACTACGAAGATAGAAGATTGAAGACTCCGGCTCGTGTCCGGAAGGTACTTTTCTTGGCGTGGAAGGCAAGCTTGGCGATACGGATATGTAGATCTCCTACCATTGTAACCGACTCTGTGTAACCCTAGCCTCTCCGGTGTCTATATAAACCGGAGGGCCTTAGTCCGTAGCACACAACATTACATCTCAACAATCATACCATAGGCTAGCTTCTAGGGTTTAGCCTCCTTGATCTCGTGGTAGATCTACTCTTGTACTACCCATATCGTCAATATTAATCAAGCAGGACGTCGGGTATTACCTCCATCGAGAGGGCCCGAACCTGGGTAAAAACATTGTGGCCCTCGTTTCCTATTACCATCCGCCTAGACGCACAGTTCGGGACCCCCTACCCGAGATCCGCCGGTTTTGACACCGACAACGACACTTCAGTTAAATTGATAAGGAAGAAAAGAACACGATCCTCAATTCGAGAAGAATAGTGAAGAGAGCAACATCGCAATGCCTCCGAAAGAAATAATAGAAGATAGATCATTGGAATAACAGAATGGAGAAGAAAATGCCAAGCACCCTTCCAAGAAGGTTATAACGGAGTTGTTGGAAAACCAACAATGAAACGAATAAGCTTGTAGTGGGCTTATGGAAAACATCTCAAGACTATGAGGTGACAACCGGCCACTAATGGAAACCATTGGTTTGATTGAGAGCACCAAAGAGATGAAAAACTTCTTCCACCAAGATGATAAAGAGATAACATGGATCATTGGCAAGCACCACAAATAGCAACATTCCCAATGGAAGGCTTTTAGGTGAAATCTATATCAAGATACTCCAACGAAGAAATTAATGGATTTAGAATACCTCATTCTTGACAACGTATGAATCATGAAACATGAAGGAAATTGTCAAGAGTGACATAACACCACCTGAAAAGAGGAGGTTGAAAGAATTGCACTTTGGAATGCAAGATGAAGAATGCTTGAACTCCTCAAAAGAAGACATGTGTTGAACACCATGTTTAATTTTTGAGTATAGCTTGGCGGGTCGAAACTTCAAGAGAAACCTTGAAGAACAATTGAAGAATGAAAGGAATTCTTGACGAACCACCATGTTGAGCCTCCATGAAGAACTCCGGTAATAAAAGGATGATAAAAAGAAAGAGGAGTTGAAAAACACAAGGTGAATCCTTGCAATGATTTAGATGGATCTCCGTGATAATTAGAGCTTGGAACTCCAGGAAAAAGAGAAGATGAAACAAATGAAACCGAGAATTTTAAGGGCCTCCGGAATAAAGAATTAATCACTAGGATGAACAAGAATAAGAATTATGTTATGCTTATCCTTCACCAATTGAATTGATGACAATCGACGGATTTGGCATACTACTTATTCTCGTAGCAAGGATTAAAAGAGATATATCATAACTTGAGAAGGTCTTCAACGAACCACCGGTAGGATTTGGAAAGAACGAATGAATTGATATGATAAACAAGGAAGAGAGATCTTGAAAGAACCACCGTAAGAATTGAAAATGATCGAAGTATGGGTGCATCACCGGTAAGAATTAGCAAATGAACGAAGGTGCTTGAGACAAACTAGATACATGAGAACAAAGAGATCAAGAACTGATTAGAGGATATTTGAACGAATCACCGGTAAGATTTCGAGAACGATAGCTACACGCTGAGAATGAAGAATTATGACATGATGGCCTTCGGAGGAAAGAAATGGAAACAACTCATGAAATGCTCCGGATGGTAACAAAAGAATTCTCACAATCGAAAACAATTATGAGAGGATGACATAAGCTAGAACTATGAATCTTGAAGAGAATGGAGAACGATTAAAGAGAAACTCTTCTTCGGTCTTCAAATGATGAGAATGACAACGAGAAACACCACCAAGAATTGTTGAGGCACACCGTAAGAATCAAAAGCGAAGAGGTGAGCCAACTATGAAAAGAATTTGAAAGATCTTGGAGAAATGCATTTGACTAATGATAACTCATTCTTACGTCAAACATGGAGAAGAATTTAGGATAGCTCTGGGAAAATAGAAGAGTCAGGTAAGATCCTGGAAAAAGACCTGTGGGTTAGGGCCCACTCAAAAGAACACCATTGAAAAGATTTAAAAGAGATGTTGCCCTGGTTGAATTAAATGACTTGAATGAGATACCAATCTCGAAAGAGCTTGAACGAATGCAGAGTGGAAACACGAATCTTCGAGATATCTTGAGCACTCCGGAATAACAAATAGCGAGAAGTAGAATGATTAATAGATACACCGGCATAAGAAAGCACTTGAAATGAGAAAAAGAATATGATCAACACCGGTTGGAAAGGAGTTGACATGACAAAATCAATGATCAAAAGGATTAGTATTCACATAGCAATATGAGAACACCGTTTAGGAAAGGTATGGATTCAACATTTGACTTCGAAGCAACTCGAATACCACAAATAAAACAAAACAAAGGATTTGGCTTGCAGAATAAGCGGAACAAACATATGATAGAGATTTAAATCGAAGTTTTCGTGGTGGGGCCTACACGGGCTCGATCGACAAAGCACCATCATGTACAAGGCGATGCACATGACATACGAAGTGTCCGCGAGTCGGCATAGCCAAGGACTCTTTAAGACACAACGAGACCATCAGAAACCAACCGTGAATAGGCGGACCACTAGACGCCAAACCCCAATTTCATATCATACATCCGTCGGAACGATATCCTAAGAGCTACTTGAATTCCCACCTATGAAACTCCGAAATATTCGGTTATGCAATCAGGTGTTGGGGATACAGGGAAGCATAATATCTCACCCAAACTAGCAAATCCTACATCCAGCTGTATCCATCCTTCAACACATAACCAAGAAACCTTCGGAAATCGTCTACCTCAACCTTCGAAAAGCATCCGTTATACAAGTTATGGCAATACTCCCGTACTCACCTCAGTACTGGGTTATCGGGGTTATCTCACCAACAAGCGCATAAAAGAGATTTTCGATGTCGGCGTACTAAACTCAGGTATTCCAGAACTGCAACGATAAAATTATGACGACAACACCTCAGAGCTCAACTCCCCGGGACACTTCCACTAAACCCCTGACAGGAGGCACCAAGACAATGTTCTCATCATAAAACCATCGGAACGATTCCAAGATATCCGCGTGATCCTAAAAATTTTTTTAGTGAAATTTGAGAAGAGAAGAGTCAAAACTCTACGTCAGGATGCCTTACCAGAGCGATGAAGAGACTGGGGAGTAAAAAGAATTCCTAACTCTCCGATATATATAATCCTAAATGACACAAAACATTTTTCTAGACACAACTCGACCGCTAAAAACGATCAAGCAGTGGGGCTCCTAAGGTCGGGGAAGGCTCTGATTATACCTTTTAAAAAAATGGCCAAACCAATTTATTCAAATACTGCATAAATCCAGGACTCCATATATGTCTTTATCTCTGTGAGTTTCCTCCCCAAAACCCCTGCCCTTTTCAATCTTGGAGGTGTCTAATTATTTTAGGCAGATTAAAAGAAAGGAAGGAAGGCCTCAATCCCATCCGAAGCCCACCTGGGCCTTTCTATACCTAGCCCACCTAAATCTTCTAACCCTAGCCCGACTCCCTCGCTCCCGTGGCCACTTCTCTCGATCCCCTCCCTCCAGCGCCGTCACAAGGGAGGAGCCCCTCGTACCAGCGCCCGACCCCCCTCGTCGAGGCCATGGCCGCCGCCAGGCCTTCTTGCCTCTGCGCCTGGCTCCCTCCTGCCGCCGGCGGCCTCTTCCTAGCCGGATCCGCCGCCGGCTCGGCCTCCTTCGAGCGCCAGGACGCGTCCTCTGCATCGCCAGCCGCCGACGCCATTCAGATCGGGTCGTGCCTGACCTCCTCGGCCCCGGCCCCGCCGCCAAGCTCCTCCGCTCTGTCTGTCTTACTCCGGCCATGGCCACGTCGTCCCGCGCCTCTGCCTCCGCGCCACTCGTCGGAGCTCCCGCAAGCCGTCCCTATCGCCCAAGTTCCTCCTTGCATAGCGCGCGCCCGCGCCACCCCATCTCCGGCCACCACGAGCGCCACCTCTCTGCTACACCTCGCCGCCTCTCTGCTACACCTCGTCGGCCCCTATCCTGGCCCCATCTCCACGCCATGACCATTCGCCTCTGCTCGTGGCGAAGCTCCTCCTGCAGCTCTGCTTTGCTTGCGCCTCCCGTTCCTGATCTCGACCTCGAGCAGTGGCTCTTTCTACGCCCCGTGGTTAGTTTGGCAGTCCACCTTCACCTCCATGCTCAGTAACCTCCAAGACCACCGTTGCATCGTTGAGACATCTGCCCCGGAGTACCTCGAGTCCGTCTACGACTACGCGGACTCGCCAAGTACCACGATGACCGTGTACCACTACCGTCGACCCCGGAGACATCGGATGCGTCAAGTCCCTCTTCGAGATGTGTACAACTACTTCCACTACGACCGCCGCGAGAACGTCTACTTCCACTTCGACCCGTGAACGACTACTTCCCTCGACATTTTTGAACCGCATCGAAAGGCACGCTTCGAAGGTATAACAGCCGAGACGATCCACCGTGGACCAAATGCATGTGTTGAATGAGTTGTCCTTGTTTGCACCGTGCCGCTTGCTTCATGCACGCCCGCCTTGTTGGCCATGCCGTCGTCCGTGGGAACCCGGTAACCGGGATCACCCCACCATCCTTTGCTTCCGCACACTTGCTCTTTTGCACCGGTATCTCCGTGAGCTACCGGAACCGATATGTTGCCATGGCATCATTTTCGGATATGTTGACGTGGCATCATTTTCGGATATGTTGCCGTGGCACCATTTTTGTTTCGCCGCCGTGGCACCCTTTTCGTTCCGCCATGGCGACAAATGCTCCTTATCATGCTCATGTTAACGTTTTCATAAAATTGCATAAAACTTGTGCATGTCATCCGCATCATGATAACAACATTTAAATGCTTAAAATTGTTGTTGCATTAAATTGCTAAATAACATGGGGATTTTCCGGAATTGTTGTTTGTTGTTCCGGCCTCATTTAAACTTGCCTAAATAGTTAGTTTATTTTTGCTTCACCCTCTTGCCATGTTTAATAAATATTGTTGTGTTCATAACCGAGAGAAAACTAAATAATTGATGTGGTGTTTCATCAACATGCAACTCTTTGCATATTGAGCTCCACTTAATTTGTAGTATTGTTTGTGTACTTTGCCATGCCATGCCTCATTAAACCAAACATGTCTCATACTTGGTTGTGCATCATGACATGTTTATGCTGGTGTGTTTACCATGTTGCTTGCTCCTTTCCAGTTTGCTTCTCTCGTTAGCTTCGGTTTCGTTCCGGAGTTGTGAGGATTTGTTCGACTATGTTCGTTTGTCTTCTTCATGGAATCGTTCTTCTTCCTTGCAGGATTTCAGGCAAGATGATCATACCCTCGAAATCACTACTATCTTTGCTATGCTAGTTTGCTCGCTCTTTTGCTATGCCAATGCTACGAGGCCTACCATTTGCTTGTCAGCCTCCCAAATTGCCATGAACCTCTAACCTTTGACACCATTCCTAGCAAACCATTGATTGGCTATGTTACCGTTTTGCTCAGCCCCTCTTATAGCGTTGCTAGCTGCAGGTGAAGTTGAAGATTGCTCCATGGTGGACAGGTTTTATGTTGGGATATCACAATATCTCTTATTTTATTAATGCATCTATATATTTGGTAAAGGGTGGAAGGCTCGGCCTTATGCCTGGTGTTTTGTTCCACTCTTGCTGCCCTAGTTTCCGTCATACCGGTGTTATGTTCCCGGATTTTGCGTTCCTTACGCGGTCGGGTGATTTATGGGACCCCCTTGACAGTTCGCTTTGAATAAAACTCCTCCAGCAAGGCCCAACATTGGTTTTACCTTTTGCCTCACCACCACCTATATTTCCCTTGGGAGTAATTAACCCAAGGGTCATCTTTATTTTAGCCCCGGGCCAATGCTTGTCTAAGTGTTGGTCCAAACTAGAGCCACTTGCAGCGCCACCTTGGGGAAACTTGAGGTCTGGTTCTAGTTATGCATCGCTCATCCGGTCGTGGCTCGAGACGAGATCTGCGCGGCTACTATCGGGATGTCGGCACGCGGGAGGTCTTGCTGGTCTTGTTTTACCATTGTCGAAATGTCTTGATGTACCGGGATACCAAGTCTGATCGGAGTGTCTCGGGTGAAGGTCTATTCCTTCGTTGATCGCGAGAGCTTGTCATGGGCTAAGTTGGGACACCCCGCAGGTATAAACTTTCGAGAGCCGTGCCGCGGTTATGTGGCGATGGGAATTTGTTAATGTCCGGTTGTAGAAAACCCGAAGTTGACCTTAATTAAAATACATCAACCGTGTGTGTAACCGTGATGGTCTCTTCTCGGCGGAGTCCGGGAAGTGAACACGGTTTCTGGGTTATGTTTGACGTAAGTAGGAGTTCAGGATCACCTCTTGATCATTTCTAGTTTCACGACCGTGCCTTGCTTCTCTTCTCGCTCTCTTTTGCGATTGTAGCCACCATATATGCTAGTCGCTTGCTGCAGCTCCATCTCATGCCTTTACCTTACCCATAAGCTTAAATAGTCTTGATCTCGCGGGTGTGAGATTGCTGAGTCCTCATGACTCACAGATACTTCCAAAACCAGTTTGCAGGTGCCTATGTTACCGAGCAGGTGACGCAACCAAGCTCAAGGAGGAGCTGGATGAAGATCTTGCCCTTTGTGTTGTTTCGTTCTAGTTGATCAGTAGTGGAGCCTAGTTGGGGTCGATCGGGGACCTTTGTCGCATTTGGGGTTCTTCTTTTATTTTGGTTCCGTAGTCGGACCTTGATTGTATCTTAATGATGTAATGCGTTATTCATGTAAATTGTTTGAAGTGGCGATTGTAAGCCAACTATGTATCTTTTTCCCTTATGTATTACATGGGTTGTGTGAAGATTACCTCACTTGCGACATTGCTTTCAATGCGGTTATGCCTCTAAGTCGTGCTTCGACACGTGGGAGATATAGCCGCATCGAGGGCGTTATAGACATGCAAGTCGTGATTCCTATTACAAGAACATGATCAATCTCATACATCACATATCATTCATCACATTCTTCTTGGCCATATCATATCACATAGCATACCCTGCAAAAACAAGTTAGACGTCCTCTAATTTTTGTTTGCATGTTTTACGTGGCTGCTATGGGTTTCTAGCAAGAACGTTTCTTACGTACGCAAAAACCACAACGTGATATGTCAATTGCTATTTACCCTTCATAAGGACCCTTTTCATCGAATCCGATCCGACTAAAGTGGGAGAGACTCGCACCCGCTAGCCACCTTATGCAACAAGTGCATGTCAGTCGGTGGAACCTGTCTCACGTAAGTGTACGTGTAAGGTCGGTCCGGGCCGCTTCATCCCACAATGCCGTCGAATCAAGATTGGACTAGTAACGGTAAGCATATTGAACAAAATCAACGCCCACAACTACTTTGTGTTCTACTCGTGCAAAGGATCTACGCAATAGACCTAGCTCATGATGCCACTATTGGGGGACGTAGCAGAAATTCAAATTTTTCCTACGTGTCACCAAGATCTATCTATGGAGAAACCAGCAACAAGGGTAAGGAGAGTGCATCTACATACCCTTGTAGATCGCTAAGCGGAAGCATTCAAGAGAACGGGGTTGAAGGAGTCGTACTCGTCGTGATCCAAATCACCGGAGATCCTAGTGCCGAACGGACGGCACCTCCACGTTCAACACACGTACAACCCGGTGACGTCTCCCATGCCTTGATCCAGCAAGGAGAGAGGGAGAGGTTGAGGAAGACTCCATCTAGCAGCAGCTGGCGGTGTGGTGGTGGTGGAGGCGTGGCATCCTGCAGGGCTTCGCCAAGCACCGCGAGAGAGGAGGAGTACTTGGGAGAGGGGAGGGCTGCGCCAGAACTTGTGGTGCGGCTGCCCTCCCACCCCTCCACTATTTATAGGTGGGGGGAAGAGGTGGCCGGCCCCCCTAGATCCCATCTAGGGTTGGGGGCGGCGGCCAAGGGGGAAGGAGTGCCTACCAAGTCAAGTGGAGGCCCTCCCCCTTAGGGTTTCCCCCTTCCCATGCGCATGGGCCTTGGGGGGCTGGTGCCCCTGGCCCATTAAGGCTAGGGCGCACCCCTACAGCCCATGCTACTGTATTGGACGTGGTGGAACAATTTCTGGACCTCCGGACCCCTCCGGAACCCTCCGAAACCTTCTGGAAGCTTCCATGTACAATACCGGAAAAACCTGAACTTTTCCCGGAACCCGAACAACAACTTTCCATATATAAATCTTTACCTCCGGACCATTCCGGAACTCCTCGTGAAGTCCGGGATCTCATCCGGGACTCCGAACAACATTCGGTAACCACATAAAAACTTCCTTTATAACTCTAGCGTCATCGAACCTTAAGTGTGTAGACCCTACGGGTTCGGGAGACATGTAGACATGACCGAGATGTTCTCCGGTCAATAACCAACAGCGGGATCTGGATACCCATGTTGGCTCCCACATGTTCCACGATGATCTCATCAAATGAACCACGATGTCAAGGACTCAATCAATCCCGTATACAATTCCTTTTGTCTAGCGGTATTGTACTTGCCCGAGATTCGATCATCGGTATACCGATACCTTGTTCAATCTCGTTACCGGCAAGTCTCTTTACTCGTTCCGTAACACATCATCCCGCGATAAACTCTTTGATCACATTGTGCACATTATGATGATGTCCTACCGAGTGGGCCCAGAGATACCTCTTCGTCACACGGAGCGACAAATCGCAGTCTCGATTCGTGCCAACCCAACAGACACTTTCGGAGATACCTGTAGTGCACCTTTATAGCCACCTAGTTACGTTGTGACGTTTGGTACACCCAAAGCATTCCTACGGTATCCGGGAGTTGCACAATCTCATGGTCTAAGGAAATGATACTTGACATTAGAAAAGCTTTAGCATACGAACTACGATCTTTGTGCTAGGCTTAGGATTGGGTCTTGTCCATCACATCATTCTTCTAATGATGTGATACCGTTATCAACGACATCCAATGTCCATGGTCAGGAAACCGTAACCATCTCTTGATCAACGAGCTAGTTAACTAGAGGCTTACTAGGGACATGGTGTTGTCTATGTACCCACACATGTATCTGAGTTTCCTATCAATAC
This sequence comes from Aegilops speltoides, assembly GCA_021437245.1. NCBI lineage: Eukaryota > Viridiplantae > Streptophyta > Magnoliopsida > Poales > Poaceae > Aegilops > Aegilops speltoides. Next base: position 77,673,247 of record CM038141.1, read on the forward strand.
AATTATAGCATGGGTAATAAACGATTATCATGAACAAGGAAATGTAATAATAACTAATTTATTATTGCCTCTAGGGCATATTTCCAACACCACCCCCAGCCAGAGGTGCCCAATCGCAGGTAGTTCAATCGAGGCAATTGGTTTCAACCTATGAAACCTTTCGACCACTGTTGCCTGATGTTCTAAATTTTGGACCCCGTATGGAGTTACCGCATTTTGATGGCTCTAATCCTAAGTTGTGGCAATCATGTTGTGAAGACTATTTTAAATTGTGGAGTATTCCACCGAGTAAATGGATTTCATTTGCTTCCGCCCAATTTGACGGTCCTGCAGCACATTGGCTTGAATCTGTTCAGCGTCGTGCCCCCAATGTCAATTGGTCTGAATTTTGCTCCTTACAGCAGTCTCGTTTTGGACAGAACAAACATCAGAATCTGGTCCATCATATGTTCCACATACATCAACCAGCTCCGTTGAAGATTATGTTGAGCGTTTTTCTAAGTTGTATGATCAGTTGACAGCAGACGAACCAAATCCTAGTGTTGTTCATTATGTTACAAGATTCATGGAAGGATTAGTACCATCAGTTCGCTTGTTGGTTGGGATTCAGCAACCCACTGACTTGGATTCAGCTTATGCCCTTGCACTTTTGTCTGGAGAATTGGGTGACTCTTCTCTGATTCATAATACAGTTTCTGCTGGTACCAAATGTTCTGTAGTATCTAATTTTCCCCGTGTGTCTAATGCCAGTTCTGGTTCCAAAACACTTGATGACAGGAAGCATAATGATATGGTTCGGCCAACTGCTCCTGCTGATGATCGCTGGGTAGCGTTACGTGCTTACAGGAAATCCAAAGGGCTCTGTTTCATCTGTGGTGAGCGCTGGGCTCAGGAACATAAATGCAAACAGGAAGTGCAGTTGCATGTAGTCCAAGAAATGTTGGATTATGTTCAGAATATGCCTCCTGAATTCAGTGATACTGAAGAACAAGAAGTTGGTGAAGCTAATGCTATATGTTTGTCAGCTGCAGCAATGGGAGATACATCAGTTCCAACAGTCTCTAAAATGAAGTTGAAGGTTAAGCTGCAGGGTCTGTCTTTGATCTTCTTAGTTGACTCTGGCAGTACTCACTCTTTTGTGGATTGTGTTGTTGCTTCTAAACTCCAAGAAGGTTCTCAAATCCCAGTTCGCATGGTTAAGGTGGCTAATGGAGGTTTAATTCCTTGTACACAACAACTACAAAAGGGCTGTTGGAGTTATGCTGAGCACACTTTTCTAACCAATTTCAAGGTCTTTCCCCTAGGATCTTATGATGGCATTTTGGGGCTTGATTGGTTAGCTGCTCATAGCCCTATGCAGGTTGATTGGGCAGAACATTGGCTGTCTTTTCAACTAAATGATACTATGGTCACCTTGTTGGGACAAGATGCTGTTCCTCAACTTTGTGCTGTGATAGAAGTTTCTGCATTACAAGTGTCTAAAGTTTTAGAACAGCCTGACCTCCCTACTGAGATTAGAGAGTTATTGACCCAGTTTGCTCCTATGTTTGAAGCTCCAGAAGGTCTACCCCCAAGAAGGAAATATGAACAAACTATCCCTCTCATTTCTGGTGCACAACCAATATCTGTACGACCATACAGACTTGTCCCAGCTTTGAAGGATGAGATGGAAAAGCAAGTAACTGAAATGTTGCAATCTGGCATCATTAGGCATAGCAACAGTGCCTTTTCCTTTCCCATGCTTTTAGTTCAAAAGAAAGATAAAATATGGAGACCAGTGTTCGATTACAAGCATTTGAATGCAATTACTGTCAAAAGCGAGTTCCCTATTCCAGTTATTGATGAGTTCTTGGATGAACTTGCAGGCTCTTGTTGGTTTTCCAAACTTGATCTGAGATCTGGATATCATCAAATCCGATTAGCCCCCGGAGAAGAACATAAAACAAAATTTTAGACTCATTTTGGATATTTTGAGTTTTTAGTCCTTTCACAAGGACTAACTGGTGGTCCAAACACTTTCCACTTTGCCATGAATGACACCTTGTCACCTTGTCTGAGGAAAAATGTTGTTGTTTCTTCGATGATATATTAGTCTTTAGTGTTTCTTTTGCTTTACATCTACAACACTTGGCAGAAGTGTTGAAGTTGTTATTGCAACATCAGTGGCAAGTTAAATTGTCCAAATGCTCTTTTGCTCAGACACAAATTGCTTATTTGGGGCACATCATTAATGGATAAGGGGTTTCTACTGATCCAGCAAAAATTTCTGCTATTCAGGATTGGCCTGCTCCTAAATCTGCTAAAGTGGTTAGGGGTTTTCTCGGTCTGGCTAGCTATTACAGGAAGTTTATTTGTCATTATGGCATTGGGAGCACACCTTTGACCAACTTGCTGAAAAAAGGAGTGCCATTTCACTAGACAACAAATGAACAATAAGCTTTTGCATTACTTAAGCAGGCTCTAGTAATAGCTCCTGTGTTGGCTCTTCCTGATTTCTCTTCAACATTTGTGATAGAAACAGATGCTTGTGAGGTGGGTATTGGGGCAATACTTATGCAGAATGGGCATCCACTGGCTTATGTTAGCAAGGCTTTGGGCCCTAGGAATCAGACTCTCTCTGTGTATGAAAAAGAGTACTTAGCAATACTGTTGGATGTTGACCACTGGAGACAGTATTTACAAGTTTCTGAGTTTGTGATCAGAACTGGCCAACGAAGTTTGGCTAATCTATTTGAACAAAGTTTGCACACTAAGTGGCAACAGAAAGCTCTTACAAAGTTGTTGGGCCTTCAGTATAGCATTTGTTACAAAAAGGGGGTTGAAAACAGTGCTGCTGACTCCCTGTCCAGGAAACCACATAATTCCGCTGATATGCTACCTGAAATACAACTCATTTCTTCAACTCAACCTGCTTGGCTTGAAGATATTGTGCAGAGCTATGTGGGTGATAAATTCTGCACTGAGCTACTTCAGAAATTGTCCACCAGTCCATCTGCTGATAGTAAGTTCACCTTAACAGCTGGCATTCTCTGTACTGATAATTGTGTTTGGGTTGGTGATGCTCCAGAATTGCACAAACAAATTGTCTTTGCTTTTCATGATAGTCCCATTGGAGGACACTCGGGCTTTCCAGTTACCGTCGTGTCAAGAGACTATTTCGTTGGAAGCATATGAGGGGGTTTATCAAACAGTATGTGCAACATTGCCTGATTTGTCAGCAAGCCAAACCAGAACGTGTAGCTTATCATGGTTTGTTGCAACCATTACCTGTTCCCCACCTTCCTTGGGACATGGTAACAATGGATTTTGTCGAAGGATTGCCATCGTCTGGTCAGTACAATTGCCTGTTTGTGGTCATTCATAAATTTTCCAAATATGGTCACTTTGTACCCATGCATCACCCATTCACTGCCGAAACAGTTGCTGAAACTTTTCTCAACTCAGTGTACCGTCTGCATGGTATGCCTCAATCTATTGTTTCAGACAGAGATCGTATCTTTACTAGTGTCTTTTGGCAAGAACTATTTTCCAAGTCTGGTACTCAGCTGCAAATGAGCTCTCCTCGTCATCCACAGTCTGATGGACAGACCGAACGAGTTAGTCAACAAGTGGATTGCTTCTTGCGATGTTTTGTCAGTGCTCATCCTACTAAGTGGGCCAAGTGGATTCCCCTCCGTGAATTCTGGTACAATACCAACTGGCATTCTGCCACAGGCACTACTCCCTTTGAGATAATATATGGGCATGCACCTTGTCACTTTGGTATCTCTCCAGATGCAGTAATTCAGTCTGTGGATGTGCAACAATGGCTGGATGATCACAAGGTGGTGTTTGCTTCTGTCCGACAACATTTGTTGAGGGCTCAACAGCGCATGAAGATCCAGGCTGATAAGCACCGCACTAAACATGTGTTTTTTGTGGGTGATGCAGTTTTTCTGAAACTTCAGCCATATCTACAATCGTCAATGGCGCCACGTGCCAACCACAAGCTTGCTTTCAAGTTTTATGGCCCCTTTGAGGTGGTGGAACGTGTGAGTGAAGTGGCTTACAGACTAGCTCTTCCTCCCTCCAGTCGTGTGCACCCGGTCTTCCATGTTTCACTACTGCGCAAAGTCCTTGCTCCTGGGTGTCAAGTGCTACCTTTACTTCCTGCTCCTGATGACCAGTTTCTATCCAGAGCAAATTCTTCATCAACGAGTTGTTCGCCGGGGTGCTGATTCCTTAATCCAAGTCTTGGTCAAATGGAGCGATGCACGTGGCGAGATGGCCACTTGGGAGGATAAAGTGACGCTTCGCCCGAAGTTCCCACGTGCGCCAGCTTGGGGTCAAGCCGCTTCTAAGGCGGGAGGGATTGTCAGCGAGCAAGAGAAGCGCGAAGATGAGTCTCAAGCTTTGGGCCGGCCAAGCGGCAGCCTCGCTTGCCCGCTCGGCTAGCTGGGCCGGAGTGGGCCAAGTAGAGTGTGATACTTATATGTGTGGTAGATTGGTGTGAGAGGTAGGAAGGCAGAAACGGCTAGGTGCTGGCGTGTGTCGCATGTGTGCTCCTCTCCCTGAGGAAGACGGTCCTCTCCTCTCCTTGTAATCCTTCCTTGTAGCTCGAGATTTGAATTCAATGGCAGAATCCGAACCCTAGACGATCAATGTAATTTTCTCTTCTTTTGCGGAGTAGAACTCACACCAACAGAACCAACCAAATATCGGCCCTGTTTGGATGCCTAGGTTAGAGTTAGTTTTGGTTAGTTGAGGCTCAAATAACCCAAAAATATCCAAACATGGTGGGTTAGTTTGGGTTAGTTGGATCTAACCCACCCCAAAAAACTAGCCCACACTAGAGGAGCTTATTTGGGTTAGTTCTCTTGGGCCCACTAAAATATTAGTAAAAAAAGTTACCCTCCCATCCAAACATGGTCTAAAGTAGTAAAATGATTGAAAAAGAATATTTATTGTCAATCTAACCCTATCATCCAAACAACTCTTTGGTTAGAGTTAGTTTAGGGTTGGTTTAAGGTTAGAATCTAACTCTAACCTCTAACTGAGTTAGAGTATCCAAACAGGTCCATCCACACGCCCACATAGCCGGTACGCGTGTACTTTTAGCAACCGTGGCGGGCAAACAGTACGCGCACCATACGTGCGTGCATGACATGTCCTGCCATGCACATGTGTGAAATGACGGATGTGTGTGTGTGCACGTACATACACAAAACGAGCACGGGCCGAAAACCATGGCAAAGTACACTGTAACTCGGCATGGACGGCCATGGCAGGGGAATCTATCTCCGACCCGTCCGCTCGTCCATCCATCCATCCATCCGGCCATCCATCAGTTGGTAGACGGCACGACCAGATGGATCATGAACCGCAACGCATGCAGCAGGCTTGCTACGTGGAATAGTGGAAGTGTCACGTCGAGGGTATGGTGCGCCAGTGGTGTTACACAGTGACAGTGTGCATGTGTGTACGCGAACTGTGAGCATTCAAGTGCCAGGTTGGCCTTCAGTGGCTCCATCACTTGGAACGACGTAGGAGTCTTTCTTCAAACAAATTAGAGCGTTCCTTTTTATTTGATTATCATGAGGGTTTCGTATAAGGCTGGTTGATTTGTTATTTTGAAAACTAGAATATAAGTTTTTCTATTTGCTACTTTGACATGTAAATGTGCATGCATACATTTATGCTTTGGGCCCATTCGTAGGCAGAAAGTTGCTTTAAATAACGCAATATTTTTTTGAACCAAGAAAACTAATCGTGCAAATGATATTACTTTTTTGCTTTTATTAAATCTCATGCGCCTGGAAATTTTAGACACGTCGCTTGCAAGGAGCATCCACCCTTGAGAGGCCGTGTCAGGATCTTACCGGAGACGGGGATGTTGCTGCAAGTGGCGGCGAGCTACGGTGGCAACAGAACGATGGACGGTGGTTAGGGAAGGGTGAGGGGGGGTGGGGGGGGGGGGGGTGGGGGGCGGTCCGACGGGTCGGAGAAGGGGAGAAGGGCTCGCGCATGTGCACCACTGGAGTCGGGAGTGAGGAGGAAACGGTTAGAGGAAGAAGATCATCCAGCCGTCCATTCCTTCCAATGGTTTAGATTTTCAATTATTGCCCTCTTTTTTCAAGAACCTGACAAATAGGCTGTCCCCAAAATTTGGTATACCATATCAGATTGCTTGATTTGGTGGTGTCACACGAGCAGTTTGACAGCCACATGCGGAGATACAAAAGTCTGCAGCAGGAACGCCTGAACTTATATGCAGGTAGTGGCGTAGTGCAATGCAATGATTTCCCCGGGGAAGATTAGAAAAGCCTGTAGGTATATGCAGTTAATGCAATGCAATGATTTCCCCGGAGAAGATTAGAAAAGCCTACATATGTGTGCATGTAGGTGTATGTTGCGCGCCTGATATGCCCCGATAAACAAGACAAAAGATAACCTGCACTCTGTCTCCCCATGCACACATCCATGGGAACACACATGCATATACAAGCTCACACATGATCACCCCAAGAATTAAAAGCTCAATTAGCTAGGTGTGAAAAGCCGTTCCTTTGCACAAGTTGCAAGATCACACTCACCCATATTCAAATGAGAGGCGATTGATAAATATGTTCACTTATATTTTGTGTTTGTAGGGACAAATCAGGCCATAAAATATAGTAGCACTCACATGAAAATAAGAACTAATTTTACCACAGACTTTTATTCAATATCATCTCTCATGTCTCATCTAGATTGCTAGACAAAATATGCATGGAGATAGCTCAGGAGGGATAGAAGGGGGGAGAAAGTGTGAGGTTGGAGACACCTGGCGGCACGAGAAACATAAGGGGAGGGCCTTACAAGGTCAAGAAAAGGCCTTACAAGGTCAAGAACATTAATTCTGGCATGAGGAGTGGCCAGAAAATGATTTAACTAAAGGCATATGGGAGAGTTTAGGGATAATAGAAAGCTCAGTCGGGATAACACCGGCTTATAGGCTACGAGGCAACCTCAGCTTTTGCCTGCCATTGCTCATGGATCGTTTTGGTGGTATTGTCATCCTTTAAGAAGTTCACTACTGCTCTTTGTGGGTGATGATCCTGGACCGAGAACATGCTGGATGCTTCTTCTGTCTTGTTAATCTGAGAAATCAAAATAAAAAGAATAAATAGTAACATCAAAACGCTAGGTGCATGGTACATTCTTTCCTTTCTGAAAGTAAAGGTAGCATTAACTCACAGCACTAGTGTTGCTAACGGTCCAAGATCTAGGGTTTTGATCATCTAGTGAATCCTCATCACTGGCCATCTTGGAAACAATCACTGCACGAATGCAAGCAAATGCACATGTTACATCATGGTCATTCATGAACTCATCAGTTAAGATCCACTATAAGAAAGATAAGGGTTAAACAGAAGGGGGGAAATACAGAACTAGCAAGGTGCATGATTTAGTGCTAGAGCATCGAGAAGACATAGGTGTTAGAATTTCGAAAGAACAAGCCATGCATGGCGAAATTTTTATCTGCAGACAAGAAATAGCTGATACAACATTTATCTTCAGCTTACTATCTTAATCTCTGAGACATACTTCTGTTATTGTGCAAAGATAGAGGTTAGAACATGGAAAAACATGGACGTTGACAAAGTTATACATAGGCAAGAAATAACTAATAAACTTTCTCTCTTTAAAAACTTACATTTTACATCAAAGACATACGTAGTGGTGAGAAAATGCAAGGGATCAAGAGCATCCGCGACCTAGCTTACTACATCCAGTAAAGAAATGAGGCTTTCATCATGAAGAACAACAGCCTTGAGAGGAGGAAAGGAAATGGATAGTGCGTTAGATCTTGCCTGCCGCCGAGTTGGGGATGAAGATGTCTGTAGATTCTTCGGAGATGTAGTAGTACTACTACTAGTGGTAGAGAAGGCTCATCTCCTTGTTGCTCACCTGAGGCCTGGGCGCAGATTTATACTGGAAAAACAAAAGGTAGTGGGATATCTTATGGATTGGTATAGAGGGCCTGCCTTGAGCCCTTGACCTGGAGGTGGGGACATGTGGCCCCTTTTAGCTTGGCTTTCAGGAGGGGAATCTCTGTCCTTTTCTCTTTTCCTGCTCTCGATCTTTTTGTCTCGATAGTGTTTAGAATATAATTAAATTAGTGTACACCATCCATCCAAATATATAGGGTCTACCACATTTTTTGAGGCTCTCTTTGATCACCATTTGAAACAATAATATATGACATGCATGTTACAGAAGTATATCGTCAAATTTGTATGTGAAAAGAGTTTCTAAACTTTTGTATCATATATCCCATATATTACTAATCTTATCAATGGCCAAAGGCAACCTCAAAAAGCGTATTAGGCCTATATATTTGGATGAAGAAATTAGCATGATTGGATCAGCTTGTTAGCGACATCTGAGCAACCATTATTAATAGAGCTGTTATATCAATGGCCAAAGCAGCCTCAAAAGCATATTTAATTAATAGATGAATTAATAGCTCAATTCCTCAGAGCTACTAGATCGGTCATGCTCAATTCCTCGGAGCTACTAGATCGGTCATGCTCAATTCCTCGGAGCTACTAGATCGGTCATCAGTGACGCCGTTTGGAAATCTTGGGCACCCCGAAGGTGAAATTCTTTGCTTGACTGTCCATCCAAAATGGCATTCGGACCGCCGATAGATTGGCCAAGCGGGGTTGGCCAAATTGTGGATTATGCCCGCTTTGCAAGTGTGAGGACCACCTTTTCTTCAAATGTTGTTTCACTATAAGGCTTTGTGACATGATCATGGAATGACTTCAACTTGTTCACATCTACACCACAACATGGCACTTGAAGCTTTCAATCAAGGAGTGGTGGGTCTCTATGTCCGATGCTAACATCCCAAATAGAAAGGCCATGGTCTCCCTCACCATACTCACCTCATGGACGTGGAATGAAAGAAATGTCCGGGTCTTCCGGCATAAGACACCCCCCACCCACCCACCCACCCACTCAATGATCTTGTTTGCCAACATCAAGAAGGATGCATCACTTCGGGTAGGTGCGGGTGCGAAAAAAGTTGGGTACAATCATACCAAGAGAGTAACGACCTATGTACTTTGGAAGTCCATTTTGTAACACACTCTATTCCTTCGATTAAATTTTTAATAGAGGTTGGTTTATTTACTTTATATATGTGTAGATTGGTGCTAAAAACATGTTGTTGTTTATTGACGTGGATTTTTTATTTGTTGGTTGGTCATGTGTATGTGTCCGTGTTGTACCCTACCTGCAAGTGCTTAATCTTCTAGAGAACCAGTATAAGTAATACTAAAATATTGTAATCTTAGAAAACAAGATAAAGAAAACACGGAAATTTATGTGCATGTAGTTTTGGAGGAAAAAACCAACTTAAAACCGTGGACTATTTTACTTGGTCAGACTTTGAACCATGACCTATGAAACCATCTAAGTTAAAACACAAGCCTTACTACCCCGTTTAATATTAACCAATAGTGGTATTGTATTTCAGGTCATTCAAGAAATGTGAAACAATCTAATATTGTAGGAATGTCACAAGACAATAACCCATAAAAAAGTATGACTATTTATGTCTCGTGCAAACATGGCTGAAAAAGTTTGATCGTTTGTGTTTTCACATGGAACAAATCAGATCATATTGGCAGAGAATTCTCTTGCTTTTATCAATTTATAGCATCCCCACACCCATCAATTGTTTGAGAATTTTTTTGCAGTACCTCACAATACAAAACCACCCTCTAAAGGCCTCTAAGGATTGCAGGATTTTGTATGAATCTTGGATGATTAGAATCCTAAGGGTACTTTCCTATGGAAACCCTTTCAATTTTAGGATTGGAATCCTTTCCTATCTTACCCATTCCACAGAATTTCAACATGAGCTCAGACCTCATTTTAATTTTCCTTTGAGAAGTCCAATGCACTTCCACTCTATCCCTCTCTACCCTCGGTCACCAGTCATCTAAATTTCATTTGGTTCTTTATTGTGCATCATCAAAAGTCACATATTGCAGAGTACACGACATCTCAATTTCAATTTTTTCTACATCTTCGAATTCCTGCAATCCAAAAAAAACCCTAACCCTTCATCCAATAATTCTGGATGCTTTTGCACTTTGGAGTTTCATCGGAAGTTGGGCAAATAATGTGGACACGGAATATGGGATTGTAATCTATATATCTCTGAAAATACAAGATTAAACTATTTACCTCTCCCTAGCAAATTATATATTTATCTCTTTTCATTAATTTTTTGATATGACAATGTCATTCAAGCCAATTAGTATTGCAGGTTATTAATTTATCTAAGAAAATACAAGATTAAACTATTTATCTGTTCTTGGCAAAATATTTAGTCATGTCTTTTAATTTTTTTTCACATGACACAGTTGTCATTTAACTCAATTAGTACTGCAGGTTATAGAATCTTATCATTACTCACATTACAACATTTTACATTTGGTGAAAACCTAAACGAAAAATGTAAAACCATTGTCTAAAACCTGGACATGGTTTGAATTAAAGGTTGTAGGAAGTTTGAGGATTTGCCTGGATTCTTTAATAGTTGGTGGATGAAATCAGGCCAAGTTGAAGCTAAACTTTGGGTTGTCGCTAGCAACCACAAGTTTGTTCATTCAGACGATTGGCTGACTGGTGAAGTCTAGGTGAGGGAGTCCTGGACTAGGGGGTGTCCGGATAGCCGAACTATCATCATTGGCCAGACTCCAAGACTATGAAGATACAAGATTGAAGACTTCGTCCCGTGTCCGGAGGGGACTTTCCTTGGCGTGGAAGGCAAGCTTGGCAGTAAGGATATGTAGATCTCCTACCATTGTAATCGACTCTGTGTAAACCTAGCCCTCTCCGGTGTCTATATAAACTGGAGGGTTTTAGTCCATAGGACGGACAACAATCATACCATAGGCTAGCTTCTAGGGTTTAGCCTCCTTGATCTCGTGGTAGATCTACTCTTGTACTACCCATATCATCAATATCAATCAAGCAGGAGTAGGGTTTTACCTCCATCGAGAGGGCTGAACACAGGGTAAAACATCGTGTCCCTTGTCTCCTGTTACCATCCGCCTAGATGCACAGTTCGGGACCCCCTACCCGAGATCCGCCGGTTTTGACACCGACATTGGTGCTTCCATTGAGAGTTCCTCTGTATCATCGCCCATAGGCCCGATGGCTCCTTCGATCATCAATAACGACACGGTCCAGGGTGAGACTTTTCTCCCCGAACAGATCTTAGTATTCGGCGGCTTTGCAGTGCGGGCCAATTCGCTTGGCCATCTGGAGCATATTGAAAGCTACGCCCCTGGCCATCAGGTCAGATTTGGAAGTTCGAACTTCACGGCCGACATCCGCAGAGACTTGATCTTCGACGGATTCGAGCCACAGCCGTGCGTGCCGCACTGTCACGATGGGCATGATCTAGCTCTGCTGCCGGACAGTGCCTTGGAGGCCGCACGAGAGTCCGCTCCGACCCTTAACCCGGAGCCGACTGCGCCGATCGAGGATGGGTGGCTAGACACCACCTCGGGGCTGCTACTCTCTGACCATGGGCGAATACCGACCCTGTCCCTTGTGAAGCTCGTGACTCCGAGGTGCCGGATTCCTCGCCGGACTCCGAACCTCCCGTGCCCCTACCAATCGAATACGATCGGGCGCCGATCATGGAGTTCACCGCTGCGGACATCTTTCAACACTCGCCTTTTGGCGACATCCTAAATTCGCTAAAGTATCTCTCGTTATCAGGAGATCCTTGGCCGGACTGCGTTCAGGACGGTTGGGATGCGGACGACGAAGAAATTCAAAGCCCACCCACCACCCACTTTGTAGCCACTGTCGACGACCTAACCGACATGCTAGACTTCAACTCCGAAGACATCGACGGTATGGACGGCGATGCGGAGGCGACCAGAACCAGCGCCACGGGGGCTCGGAAAGCCACCTCAACTCATGATGTGTACATAGTGGATACACCAAAAGGAAGTGATAACGAGGAACAACGGGACGCGGCGAAGGATAATTCCCCCGAAAAACAGCCAAAACGGCGACGCAAGCGCCGCCCGAAGTCCCGCCTCGATAACAACAACACCCATACAGACCCAGCCGTAGAGCAGGGCGAACCAGTGGACGACGAACATGCCACCAAGCAACCGTCCGAACAGGATGAATTGGACGAGCAACCCATCCCCGGCGAAAACAACAGTCCAGATGATCTCACGCCGGACACATCACCGGAGCATAAGAACCTCCACAAAAGGCTCGTCGCCACTGCAAGAAGTTTGAAGAAGCAGAAGCGGAAGCTCAAAACAGCGGAAGATGTACTCAGAATGAGATGGAGCAAAGTACTCAAGACCGCAGATAAATACGGCAATAGTCATCAAGCAAAGAGCTACCCGAAGCGCAAGCTGTTGCCCGAATTTGACGAGGAGGCCGTAGAGCCCCCACAGTCAAAAAATAAAGAGGCCGCCTGGTCGGATAGATGACCACATGACAAGCAAAGAGCGGCAAACGGCGCCGCACACAAGCCGGCACACGATCCACATAAAGATCCTCGCAAAAAGGATGGCCCGGTCAGGTCCATCTATGGGCCAAGAAAGAAGACTCCAGGGAGCAACACAACACATCGAGTGTTCGAAAATAACGGCACACCGAAATACAGGGGTGCCGCACACCCCCTATGTTTCACCGATGAGGTACTGGATCACGAATTTCCAGCGGGATTCAAGCCCGTAAACATAGAGGCATACGACGGAACAACAGACCCCGGAGTCTGGATTGAGGATTACATCCTACACATACATATGGCTAGAGGAGATGATCTCCATGCCATAAAATACCTACCCCTCAAGCTCAAAGGGCCAGCCCGGCATTGGCTCAAAAGCCTCCCAGAAAATACCATTGGAAGTTGGGAAGAGCTCGAGGATGCGTTTCGGGCAAATTTTCAGGGGACTTATGTCCGCCCTCCGGACGCAGACGATTTAAGTCACATAACTCAACAGCCCGGAGAGTCAGCCCGCAAATTCTGGAACAGGTTCCTCACCAAAAAGAACCAAATAGTAGACTGTCCGGATGCCAAAGCCTTAGCAGCCTTCAAACATAACGTCCGAGACGAATGGCTCACCAGACACCTCGGCCAGGAAAAGCCAAGGACAATGGCCGCATTAACAAGCCTCATGACCCGCTTTTGCGCGGGAGAGGATAGCTGGCTGGCAAGATGCAGCACCAGCGACCCAAGTACATCCGAGGTTAGGGATGGAAATGGGAAACCACGACGCAGAAAAGACCAGCGCCGGACTAAGGAAAATGGCCCAAAGAGCACGGTAGTCAACGCCGGGTTCAAAAGCTCTCGGCCGAACAACAAAACACTGCCTCTTAAGGACAACAGTGATGAGCTATCCAACCTAAACAAAATCTTGGACAGGATATGTCAAATCCACAGTACCCCTGGGAAGCCTGCAAACCATACCCACAGAGATTGTTGGGTCTTCAAGCAGTCCGGCCGACTTAACGCCGAACACAAGGGGCTCGACACACCAAGCGAGGACGAGGACGAACCCCACAAGCAGAGCGCCGGAAAACAAAAGAATTTCCCACAAGAAGTCAAAACAGTGAATTCACTTCAGGTGATAGCAAGGAAAAATAGGGCGGCACCTACTAAAGCACGCGCCGCACGGTCCACCCCAGCAGAGTCCCGAAACTGGATGTCAAAACCAATTACTTTCGACCATCAGGATTACTCCAGAAGTATTTGAAACACAGGATGGACTATTTTGATATTGGATCCTATAATCGACGGACTAAAATTTACACAAGTCCTAATGGATGGCGGCAGTGATATAAACCTGCTATACCAGGACACCATCCGCAGAATGGGGATAGACCCTACCAAAATTCGCCATAGCAGCACTTCCTTTAAAGGAGTGACGCCAGGCCCTTATGCCAATTGTACGGTCTCCTTACTACTAGAAGTTGTGTTCGGTTCATCCGACAACTTCCGTCGCGAAAAGCTAATCTTCCGTATCGCCCCATTTAAAAGTAGCCATCAAGCACTATTGGGACGCGAAGCTTTCGCCCGCTTTAACGCAATACCGCATTACGCGTCTCTTACACTTAAAATGCCCGGTCCACGCGGGATCATCTCATTAAAGGGTAACTTCGAGTGTTCCTCGACCACGAAAGAACGTGAGACTGCCTTGACAGCCACACACTAATCCGGCCTTGTTGATCAAAGCCCCTAAAAACAGGTCATTCAGACCCCGGACACGGTTAGGCGAGTCCGGTATAAATAAACAAGGGGCTTCCTAGCCGCATACCCCTTTACAAGGGGCTGCACGCATGAACAATGAGAGCCAATAAAGCTCAATTTTACTCATCTTTTAAATCATACTCTGTTTTAAATACATTTTTTGCACGATATTTTTCCAAACTAGGTTCTTCTCTTTTACAGATGAACAATGTGCTACACCCGTCCAGGATACAGCACAACGGAGACACAGGCGCAGACGTGCAGCAGGGACCCGTTGCAAGGATTCTTTTCAAATTAAGACCCTGCGTAAACCTTTTTTAATGTCTCCTGTTGATACACATCCCCCGGTTTCTTACCATAACCAAGGAGGAGGCTGGCGTTTTGGCATCGGCCGCGTCAGAAGTTTTCACGCGTACCTGGACACTAGGGGCTTAGGGCATTGTTCTGCCCGTTATCATAAAAGACCGAATACCTCAGGGAGTGTTCGGCGTCTCGAGTTAGGACTTATATGCATCAGCTCCGAATCATGTCTTTGGTCAAATGTTGGGTTTGCCCGGCTCCTGTGTTTTGCTGCCTTACGTTCTGCTCTATCGGCTAACGCGGCACCAAGAGAACTACTGCGATTGTGCCCCGGTTTGGCCGGGTGAGCACCTCGATGAAAGCGGCGACTATCATGATATAGCGAGAGACTGGTCAACCACTCGATCGACTACCGGAATGTTTAGAATTCCTCTGCTTTGATGAAGGACCGTTTCCCGGTCAGGCACACACGCGCCCCGAGTTCGGAGAGCGCGGTGCCCCTAGGGGCTATATAGTAGCCCCACCATCGAACTCCTATGGCTAAGTGAAAGTGATAAAGCATTATAGTCCGGTTGCCTAGTTTGCTACGCTATCACCTCCTTCGAAGGACCAAGACGTTGGATTAAGTGTGAAAATGCGCTTTTTTTTTGCAAACACCCTGCACCATGTGCGTAATGAAGTCAAGACTGCCATCTTTCGGGTTATATATACATATACATTAACGGCCGCACAGGAGATATTTCAATACTTGAACGCACAAGTATGAAAAGCCCTTATATTATAAATATGGTTTTACAAATCATTTATGTCATTTGAACATAATGTTTTTCGAGCACTGCGACTCTATTAAACGAGCGCCTTGTAGGACTTCCTCAAAATAGTGCTCGGCGGGTAATCGACTTCTGTCCGAATCCCGGGATGCAATGTCGGTGGCATCCATCTCTGCCCAGTATTTTTTGACACGGGCGAGAGCCATCCGTGCACCCTCTATGCATGCCGACCGCTTCATCGCCTTGATATGCGGCACCACATCAAGGAATTGCTGCACTAAGCCAAAATAACTCTTCGGTTTGGGCCTTTCCGGCCAGAAATGAGCCACGACATCCTTCATGGCAAGTCCGGACAACCTATTCAGCTCAGCCCACTCAGCCAACCGATCGGTTAACGGAAGTGGACGCTCCGGACTATGGAATTGAGACCAAAAAAGCTCTTCCATTTCGTGATCCTTTTGGCTTCGGAAGTGTACGACTGCGTCCGCCGCACTCGCCGCCAAATTCAGATAAGCATCCTCCGCACCCCCACAACTGGCCCAACTGAGCATACTTCGGATCCGTGAACTTCCTACACAGCAGAAAGGGCTTTCCGGCCGCAATGTCTTCGGCCTGACGCAGCTCCTCCTTTATAGCCCTCATCGCAGAGCGGGCATCCTTGGTTTCGGCGGTGGCCTTCTTTAGGTCCTCTTGCCCCGCTCGGCGTTCTCTTTCAAGAACCTCATAGCGGTCGGTAGCATACTTCAGCTTCACGGCCATTCAGGCCATCTCCTCCCTGCTTCGGCAGTGAGCAGCCTTTTCGGCTTTTAGCTCTTCGGCTGCCTTCGAGTCAGCCGCATCACTTTTTCTGGCTTGCTCCTTGGCTCGGGCAAGCTCTGCACGAAGGTCCTCCATAGCAGCGGAACCATCTGCATTAAGCATACATGTAGTAAGGCATGGGCGTCAAGCTCCCTTACCAGGTGTTCGCGGAGAAGCCACATACCTTGTGACTCGTCAAGTCGCTTATTGACCAGTAGCGATGTCCGTGATTAGCGTCCGATTGCCGCTTGAGTTCGGCAACTCTATCAGTCCGGTGGCCACCGAGCGCTCCGCCCCCGAATAGGAGCGGCGACATCTTAACTGCGAGGTTATGATCCTCGACGCCATCACCGACAGCGCATCGAGTCTCGGGGCTACTATCTATAACAGGCGCACTCTATGTGCAAAAGCTGTGAAAAGGTATGTCATTTTACGTACCTCAAACCCGTCGATAAACTTCGGCGGCCTCATACAACCCGCTCTCGGCGGATGAAATCCTTTCAATCACCGTACTCATTAATGTACGGTGATCTTCTGAGATAGATGCCCTCTCAAGCAGATCCTTCATCTCCTCCGGTCGTACACCAGTTGGTGCCGAACTCTCCGGCCCCGCCGGACTCGGGGAGACCCTCCGCGACGACACCTCAGGGTCGTCCGCCCCGCCTGACGGTGCGGCAGATGGAGGCGTTTCGCTCTCCATCATCTCCGGACGAAGATCCCCCGAAGATGAGCTCTGCTGAGAAGGGCTGAGATCCGAACTACAAGGTAAGAACTTCGGTTATCCTCAAAAATAAAAACAGGGATGTCCTTGTTACAAAACTCCCCTTTTCTACTTACGGCTCATTTGGAGGCTGATTCCTTGGGAAATAGTGCGGCCGGGGCTCCTTCTGGCGCAGGACCCTCCGGTGAAGATTTCTTCCCCCGCTTTGAGGCCTTGGCCTCCGGATCTTCAGAAGAGGTCCTCTTCTCCCCCCGGAGGGAGGGATTCTCGATCCCCCCTTTCTTGAGAGCCTCCTTAGCAGAGGCGGTAGTTTTCCTGTTTTCCCCTTCGCCCTCTTCTGAAGGTGCAACCTCCAGCATCTTGACTAACACAGGATCCGGCGTGGTCTCCGGGAGGGGGGCTGGACACCGTATCAGTTTTGCTTGAGCTATCCACTCCTGTTCAAGGGATAGCTGGTTAAAAGGCAAATCCATGATAAATAAATGAACGGTATGTCCGGACACAGGACTACTTACTTGAGTATCCGGGCGATTGCAGCTTAGGTCGGCGTCCTCGGTCAAGTCCAGACACATCTCTTGTGATCCGATGAACAGTTTATACATCTCCACGGGTGTCGTACCCATGAAATGTTGAAGAGCTCGCGGTCCCTCCGGATTGAATTCCCACAGGCGGAGGGGGCGACATTTGCAGGGCAGAAGGCGCCGAATCAGCATAACCTGCGTCACTACGACCAGATTGATCTCCCTCTCCTGGAGGTCTCGAATCCGGCCCTGCAATATTGGTACGTCCTTGGACGGCCCCCAGTCAAGCCCTTTGTTGACCCATGATGCCAGCCATTATGGAGGGCCCGAGCGAAAGGCGGGCGGCGGCACCTGCCTGCTGCCCCTGGGAGCGGTGATATAGAACCACTCCTGTTACCACAAGCCAAGCTCCTCTTGAAAAGAGCCCTCGGGCCATGGAGCATCGGCCCTCTTACTTATAACTGCCCCTCCGCACTCTGCCTGTCGCCCCTCGATCATCTTCGGCTCCACGTTGAAGGTCTTGAGCCACAAACCGAAGTGAGGGGTAGTGCGGAGGAAGGCTTCACAGACAACAATGAACGATGAGATGTGGAGGATGGACTCCGGAGCTAAGTCATGGAATTCCAGCCCATAATAAAGCAGGAGCCCCCTCACGAAGGGGTCCATCGGGAAGCCTAAACCCCGACGGAAGTGACACACGAACACGATGCTCTCACCAGGCTTGGGAGTGGGAATGACTTGCCCTTGGGCGGGCAACCTATGTGAAATCTCGTAGGTTAGGTACCTGGCGTCTCTCAGCTTTAGCACGTCTTCTTCCGTGACGGGAGAGGGCATCCACCGGCCCTGTAGGTCGGAGCCGGACATTGTCGGAGGTCTGAAGTGCCCGAATCTGGAGCCTTGGGTGTTGGGACTCTAGGTGAGGGGCGGATTCGATTGAGGATCGAAGGAAAGGGACATGCCTTGGTCTCATTATAAAGGGGGAGAATACCAAGAGCCGTCCCCGTGGCCGTTTGGAACTCGCCTTCGATGGAGGGGGCGGGGCAACGGGCGCGGTTGGGTTACCCACGTCCGTATTGATGAGAATCCCGGAATAAGGAGACACGATCTCTGCTTCGATAAGACGTGCCAAGGAAACCGCTTCGCTAAACGCGCTGAGGTGGAATAATAAAAATGACTCAAGTAAAGGCTTGGTTGTGGTGTGACGTCACGCCACAAAATACGTCAGCAGATTGAGCTTGTGTAAATATTATTCTCTTTACGGTGGTATGTGGACTTTATTTGGCAGAGCCGGACACTATCCTGGCGTTCACAATCTTCTATGAATTATTCGGAGGAGGAACCCGCCTTGCAATTCCGAAGACAATATGCGCGCCGGACTCGTCGTCATTGAAGCCTGGTTCGAGGGCTCTTGAGGAGTCTGGACTAGGGGTGTCCGGATAGCCAAACTATCGTCATTGGCCGGACTCCAAGACTATGAAGATACAAGATTGAAGAATTCGTCCCGTGTCCGGAGGGGACTTTCCTTGGCGTGGAAGGCAAGCTTGGCAGTACGGATATGTAGATCTCCTAGCATTGTAACCGACTCTGTGTAACCCTAGCCCTCTCCGGTGTCTATATAAACCGGAGGGTTTTAGTCCATAGGACGGACAACAATCATACCATAGGCTAGCTTCTAGGGTTTAGCCTCCTTGATCTCATGGTAGATCTACTCTTGTACTACCCATATCATCAATATCAATCAAGCAGGAGTAGGGTTTTACCTCCATCGAGAGGGCCCGAACCTGGGTAAAAACATCGTGTCCTTGTCTCCTGTTACCATCCGCCTAGACGCATAGTTCGGGACCCCCTACCCGAGATCCGCCGGTTTGACACCGACACTAGGGTTTAGATCTTTTCCTCTGTGGGCGTGCTCCTTTTGTTTTTTAGGGCATTGATCTATTTCTTTATATGTTATGATTTGTATAGGCGTTTTTCGTCCTTCTATATACGTTGTACATATGCAGCTCTCATGCATGGTTTGAAAAAAAAAATGTCAGACCAGGCATCATTGTTGTAGATATGAAAGTAGAATTATTTCTATAAACTTTTTTTGTTGGATTATTTTCATTTATGCCACTGGTTGTGTCCCACTACTCTGTTTTGCCATTAAAAATTACAACTGCTGAAAAATGCTATTAAACACCTAAAAAATGCCATCATTCAGTTACATGTTTACTAAAAATGCCATTAGACACCATTACTGTTAGGCCAAACTCGTTGACCATGTTATATGACCAAACTACCACTACATCCACATGTTAGCTCGCTCTATCTCACAGCGATAAATGTGGGCCCCACTTGTTAGGAGTAAGCAAGCAAATAATTTTAGTGAAAAATAAGAACGTTGTTGAGTGACCCATGGATATTTTGGTCATATAACATGGTAAATGGGTTCTGTCTAGTGGCATTTTTTAGCATGCATCAAACGGAGCAATGTCATTTTGGAGCAGCTCAAATTCCTAGTGACAAAACTGAGTAATAACACACAACTAGTGGCATACATGATTAAAACCCAAATTTGTTTGGACATGAGTTCTTGAAAATTAAAATTATATGATACTTCCATTGCCTGGAATTACTTGACCCTCAGATGGATGTATCCAGTGGCGTACTCAACCCAATACGTCATGGTGGTCCGTTAATAGAAATATTTACATAAGTTCATTTATTTTTAAAGAACTATTTTTTTACTACACTATATACAAGTTATGGTATGACACGGTGCACTAGCCATTCCTGCGGGAAGTGTTGCTCCGCAAGGGCTTCGATGACCGTTGGGTGAACCGCATCATGCAGCTTGTCTCTTGTGGCCGGACCGCGGTGAACATCAATGGTGACATTGGGCCCTACTTCCCCACCCTTTGCGGTGTCCGTCAGGGTGAACCCTTCTCGCCATTCTTGTTCAACATGGTGGTTGATGCCCTGGCATCCATCTTGGATAAGGCCAAGGCTGCTGGGCATATCCTTGGCCTTGTCCCCCACCTAGTCGGAGGGGGAGGAGTTTCCCTTCTTCAATATGCGGATGATACCATTATAATGGTAGAGGGATCCGCCCTTGATATTTCTAACCTGAAGTTCCTCCTCTTGTGCTTCCAACAAATGTCGGGCCTCACCATCAACTTTGATAAGAGTGAAGTGATGGTTCTCGGGTACCCCTTGGAGGAAGCACAGGCTATTGCTGACCGCCTAAATTGTCGGTTGGGTTCTTTCCCCACGACCTATCTGGGGATCCCCATTAGTGATTCGCGCCTCACCGTGGCTGACCTTCGCCCCACGGTGACCCGTATGCAACATCGCGTTGAGCCCTGGAAAGGGCGCTGGCTGTCGAAGGCGGCTCGCGTGATCCTTATCAACTCTTCGCTTGCTAGCCTCCTTTGGTTCCTCATGAGCTTTTGTAGCCTTCATGAAACCCTGCATCAGGAGGTCGCCAAATACCAATCTAGATTCTTCTGGGCTGGGGAGGAGGGTAAGCAGAAATACCACATGGTCAGCTGGCCAGATATCTGCAAACCCAAGGACCAGGGCGGTCTAGGCATTTTGTCCTCCCGGCGCATGAACATCGCCCTCTTGACCCGTTGGCTCTGGCGCATTGCCAATGGAGATGGAGGTCTGTGGCTTACTATCATCCAGAACAAGTACCTGCGCGGGCAGCCTCTCGCATTTTTTCAGCGCTCAGGCGGCTCCCAGTTTTGGCAGGCCGTCGTCCAGCTGCTGCCTGTATTGCGCATTGGCACATCCATCTCGGTGGGTACTGGGTCCTCGACCCTGTTCTGGCTGGATAGGTGGCTTGGCGACACCCCCCTAGCCGTGCGTTTTCCAGTGCTCTTCAACATCGTTGTTGACCCTCGGATCTCTGTCGAGACGACCCTTATTGACTTAGGGCGCCTCGCTTTCCGCCGCCCCTTTGGCCCTGCTGAGGTTGCAGCTTGGGATGCCCTCCTCCAGGACATCGCCCTCCTCCCTATGGACGTGGCCAACTCTCCGAACATCATCTCTTGGCGTCTGGAACCCTCCGGCTGCTTCTCCACCAAATCCCTCTACGCGGCTATCGCCCCATCGACGGCCCCAGAGCCCTTCAGTTTGATTTGGGACATTCGCCTGCCCCTGAAGATCCGGATCTTCCTATGGCAATGGATCCGCGGCCGCCTCCCGTCCGGCGTTGAGGTCCTTAAGCGTCATGGACCTGGCAATGGGATGTGCCCTATGTGCAGGACGATAGAGGATGCCAACCACATCTTCTTCTCGTGCTACACGGCACAGTTCCTTTGGTCTTGTTTCCGCGAAACGGTTGGGGGCCAGTGGTGCAACACCAACTTCCCTGACCTGCTTGCGGAAATTCAGGCCTCCCCCCCTCGCTACAGACATATTAGATGGCTTTGCGTTGGGGTTCTCGCCTGGACGCTGTGGACTGTGCGCAATAAGCTTTGTCATGCAGAAGGTGCCTCTTCGGCGTGCTACTGACTCCATCTTTAAAATGTGTGGTTACTTGCAGCTCTGGTGGCCGCTTAGCCGCCCACAGGACCGGGACGCCATCAGCACCCTCCTCGCCGACCTTCGATCGATGGCCTTCCGCTTGGCGCCTCCGCTCCCGCCGCCACCCCCGGAGCCCGACTAGATGCCGTGTCACTCCCGGCGCGTGTGCCTTTTTGTGTTTTTCAGGGCTTGTTGAGTTGTGCCCTTAGCATTAACCCTTTGACTACTTATTTGTCTGGACCGTGTGTGTGTTGTTTGTGTGTGTGCTTGAACCTTGTTAGATGTTGGCTTGGACATTGGCTTTATAATATAAAGCGGGGCAAAAGCCTTTTTCAATATACAAGTTATGGGGAAATTTCAGGGTGGTCCATGGACCACCCTGACCACCCCATAGCTACGCCACTGGATGTATCTAGTGTTTAGATATATTCTTTTAAGCGTAAAGAAATTTCGGACGGTGAGAGTATTTTAATTTAAGGGTTAAGTCAAAGATGCCATCAAAGTATGTTTGAGAACTAGGCTGTAGCCTAGTGGCAAGGGAGCGCAGTGGCGTCTCCAGCAACCAGGGTTCGAACCACGTCGGGGACGAATTTCTGGTTTCTCACAAGAGATGCTTCTCCTATATCAATAAACCATGAGTGCTAGTGCCCATGAGTTTCATCAAAGTATGTTTCGTGTCTATCAGGACCCATCATTGAGCCCTGCATCTTCGCATCAGTGGGCATCCTATGGCTCGCTCCTATGGCTCATGACAACTAGCGCCAGAAATGCAGATTCCGAACGTTGACATATTTTCCAATCAAACAAAGAAAGTTCCTCTTCGAGTTAATGACGGCGCACTGCTGCCTCACCGACTCCCATGAAGAACGGTAGCATCGTAGAGGGTGCTTCAAACTAAGAGGCCGGTGCTGCATTTCTCGAACCGAGAGTGCTCGAGAAGATAAAATAGTAAGGATATTGCTCGAACTGAGAGTGCTCCAAACTCTGAGGCCATTTGGTGGCATGCACGTGGAGCAGGAGCGCGCAATTTACAGCGAGGGATGGAGGAAGCGATGGGTCGTCTTCATGTTAAGTTCCCATGCAGATGCAGGACTGCAGGAGCTGTAGCTCTTCTATCTATCTAGTACTCCCTCCGTTTCTAAATATTTGTCTACATTTCAAATGACTATCACATACGAATGTATGTAGACACATTTTAAAGTGTATACATTTCAAATGACTATCACATACGGATGTATGTAGACACATTTTAAAGTGTAGATTCACTCATTTTGCTCCGTATGTAGTCACTTGTGAAAATATTTAGAAAGACAAATATTTAGGAACGGAGGGAGTACTTTCTTTCTTTCTGCTCATGGGAATGTGAGATCATGGCATGTGGGGCCTCCGAGACACCATTCATGGAGGCAAGAGAGAGACATATTGCAGGCACACCTCCTGCTTTCACAAGAGCTAGTACTAGTGGCCCCTTCTGATGCTCCGCTTTGTAAAGATGTCACGCGTTTGGTAATCAGCATTAGGCCTAGTCGGGGCCGTGCATAATAGTTTTTGGCCTATTTGGTTATTTGAGTCGCACTAAAAAGTTGGCCCACACGAAACGCAAAGCACATCTCAACCTGCATATGGAAAAACGCTTAAATCGGCCATTTCTACCGGGCCAGGCTGAGGCGAGTCATCTTCGAGCGCACGTGGTGGGCCCTCTTGCACTAGAGCATGCTAGAAGTATACACCATGTACATTGTTTCTTCTTTCACCTCCAGTAAACTCATTTCTTAGGTCCCTTCTAATCCACACAATGGTGCATCAATTTAAGATAAGCTCTACATGAAAAGATGCGCACCATATTATGGCTCCATTTTTGTGATCGGTTCGTAGTTTCGTCAACCATAAATGTTTAATTTCGTGTTCACGTTTGGGGCTATTTTGGATGAATTTTGTCAAATTCGTCGCACACGGTGGACCGTTTGAATTCTCCTTTGATCAGTAGCTTCATCTTGCAGTTTCACACGACTTTCGTGTTGCACATTTTTTGTTTCGATGATCGTAGACGATTAAATCTGACTTCTTCCTCGTGAAGTATATACGCATATGTGTGATTTGGGTTAATGACACTCCTTAAGCTTGGTATCCGCTCCTCTGTCCTTGTCCCGCTACACCGGCATCACCGCTGGCGTCGCTCCTCTCCCACGTGCTGTTACACTAGCGCCACCGCCGGCGTCGTTCCTCTCAACCTCCTCTTCCATGTCCTACTACACCCGCGCGGTCGTCGTTCCTCTCGCCTCCTCGCTCGCGTCCTACTACAATGGTGTCGTCTCCATCGTCGTTCCCTACTGCGTGTTGTTGCATTAGCGCCACCGTCAGTGTCGTTTCTCTCAACCTCCTCTCCCATGTCCTACTACACTCGCTCAGTCGTCGTTCCTCTGTGTGTCGTCTCCCACGTTCTGCTACACCGAAGCCATCACTGACGTCGTTCCTCTCGACCTTCTCGCTCGTGTCCTACTACAATGGTGTCCTCGTCATCGTCGTTCTTCTCAGCCGCCTTCTCCGTGTCCTACTACACTGGCCCCGTCATCATTGCCGTTCTTTTCGGCCTCCCCCTCCCCTTCCTACTACACTGACGTCGCCATGGCGGGCACACTGCATTTTTTCTTCATCATCCTCTGCCTCAAAGCCCTTCTATTCATTACTCCACACAGACTTTCTCTGCGGCGATGACGCTAGCAAATAGTTCACTGCACCGCCGATGAGGTTGCTCGCCCGCGACTCCATGCTCATCGTGTCAGACGCGGCGCCGCAACCACCGCCTACCGTTGTCGCCGAGGCACTCTAGTGTAACATTGTGTGTTATGGGTAACTATTAAGTCTTAATCATATTCCGTGCAAGCAACCAAACAACATGCACTCATCTGACCACATACAGTGCGAGCAACCAAACGCGGTGCGTAGAGGCATCGTTACGATGTAGGGAGAGGACATGCAAGCAATCAAACTAAGTATGGATGTTGGTTTTCAGCCTGCATTTGCTCAGCCAGGCCCAACTGGGACAAGTATGCAAAAGGACAGAAAACGATGTAGGTAACTAAATGTGATAGCCTGGCTTATTAGGGATGATAGACTACTCATATCAATAAGAAATTCCTTCTTTTCCGGGAGCCCATTCGGACAGAACTCCAAAGTTAAGCATGTTTAGCTTGGAGTAGTTTTAGGATGGGTGACCGGATCGAAGTTGCTCCGGGTGCGCCGCAGTGAGGACAAAGTCTTGAAAAGACTAGTATTGATCTGTGGGGCAGTCTAGATCCCGTCAAAATGCGACCACCACCGGGTGTGTCTGGCGTTACAAGTTGGTATCGAGCTGACCCTCGCGGTTACACGGATGTTTACGAGACGGTGCGCGCGGTCATGTTGTTCATGACGTTTGTGACCCGTCGTGGCACATGGCATGGCACATGTACCGGACTGGATGCCTGAGCGTATGTACCAGAGGAGCGTTTCGTGGCCCGACGAGGACGTCGGTTCCTCTGAGTGGGGGTGTTTGTGATAGCCTGGCTTATTAGGGATGATAGACTACTCATATCAATAAGGAATTCCTTCTTTTCCGGGAGCCCATTCGGACATAACTCTAAAGTTAAGCGTGCTCAGCTTGGAGTAGTTTCAGGATGGATGATCGACCGGGAAGTTGCTCCCGGGTGCGCACGAGTGAGGACAAAGTGCACAGAAAAGACTAGTATTGATCTGTGGGGCCAGTCTAGATCCCGCCAGGAGTAACGACCACCGGCGGGAGTGTCCTTGGAGTTACACTAAACGCGCCCTAAGGCTATCAACTAAGCAAAATTCCTAATGTGAAAAATTAATTAAAAAGAAATAGTAGTGTGACAACCCCAGGAAAAACAATATTAAGTGTGTGTACTTAGGTGAAAACACATTCTGAGTTTACATCTAATTAAATGAAGCGAGCTTAGCAACGAAAAGCTATGCACCTATCTATTGAAAAGTTTAGTTGCTAAGACCTTTAATACACTTAGCACCTCATCAGCATCTACAACCATGGATAGCAAATCCGGGCCCTCAAATGCCCGCTTGCCCAGGGCGTGTCCATGCGCAGTGATCGGGCTCGCCTCATTTATCTACTCTCACAACTGCGTCACTCATATCCAAAACCCCAAACACATGCAACACTTGCAATGCTACGCACATAAACACAATGGACATGCTTAATTCATCTGATACAGCCGGATCATAGCTCATCTCCAGGCAAAAGATCAAAGTTCATCGACGGACAGTGCAAACAAACTACTAAAAACATAGATAAAACAAAGAAGGGCGAAGGAGATCACCATTTCCTGGCCAACCCCTTCCCCTTGCAGTCGCCAGTGCATCTTCCCCTAGTAAAGAAATGGCTAGCCACAACTTTAGTTGGTGGCACACCATTTCCAACCAAAAATAGTGGTGGCATTGGCATATTTGGTACACCGTCGCTATGACCTTAGTGCTAGCGTTGTACTTTTTTATCACGCCATAGATGCTTACTGAGTTTTTTATGTAGGCTACACTTTGTTATGGTGTGGCTTGTTAGGCCTACACCAGCACCAATCCATATTCTATTTACCTCTCCTAGTCAAAAAAACCTTAGTAATTCTGATTGACCCCATCTTTTTCACTTCCTCTCTCTACTAGCGCTGCCATCAGCACCTCCGGACCTCGCCGCCGGAGTAGCACGGCCGCCACCACCTCTGGGTCAGCAGGTGAGATCCCCTCCCCTCACGCCTTCCTCGTCAGCGGACACCATGAAATCCATGGATTCACTACTGGAATCAGGATCTTTGCCATCAGCCAGCTATTTGCCATCAGCTAGCTGACGACAAAGAAGGTCTTTGCCATCATCTTACATAAAGCTGACGACAAAGAAAGAGTGGACGACAAAGAGGGTGTTTGCCGTCAGCCTGCTCTTTGCCAGAATCTTTGCCGTCTTCTAGCAGACGGCAAAGAGGGTGGGTGGCCCACTAACGAGAACGACCTAGCGGCCACTTTCTTTGCCATCTGCTAGCGCACGGCAAAAAGCCTGAAAGTAGACGGCAAAGAAAATAATCTAACGTATCTAACGGCCGCCCCCACCCTTGGCAGATGGCAAAGAAGAAACGCATGCCACGGATCGATCCCACGGATCGATGACTTGGCACACAACCACCCACGACCCACATAGCCCCAGTACCCACCCACGATGCACACACACCCATGCCCAACCAATGCACACACACCCACGTTGGATCCCATCTCTCTCGTCTTCCTCGATCCCCTTTCTCCATCCCATGCCGCCGCCAGATTCCGGCGATCCCCGCCGTTCCCCACTGAGGGAGTCCTGGATTAGGGGGTATCCGGACAACCGGACTATATACTTTGGCCGGACTGTTGGACCATGAAGATACAAGACTCAAGACTTCGTCACGTGTCCGGATGGGACTGTCCCTTGCGTGGAAGACAAGCTTGGCGATTCGAATGTTAGATCTCCTTCTTTGTAACCGACTCTGGGTAAACCCTAGCCCCCTCCGGTGTCTATATAAACCACAGGGTTTAGTCCGTAGAGGGACAATCATAATCATCATAGGCTAGCTTCTAGGGTTTAGCCTCTACGATCTCGTGGTAGATCAACTCTTGTAATACTCATATCATCAAGATCAATCAAGTAGGAAGTAGCGTTTTACCTCCATCGAGAGGGCCCAAACCTGGGTAAAACATCGTGTCCCCTGCCTCCTGTTACCATTAGCCTTAGACACACAGATCGGGACCCCCTATCCGAGATCCGTGGTTTTGACACCGACATTGGTGCTTTCATTGAGAGTTCCTCTGTGTCGTCGCAATAAGGCTTGATGGCTCGTCTCGTTGTCAAGGACAACATCACCTCTGGGGGAGCCCTAGCGGCAGGCCAAACTCTCCGACTAGGCGGCTTCGTCATGACCGCCCGATCGCCTGCCGCGCCGACGATGACTTCTTGAGTCGTCAAAAACAGCCTCCACATCAATTCAGAACTCGCCGAACAGATGGATCCAATGGAGCTCTCTTCCCTTAATGAACTCCTGGATCGCATCGCTGCTTTGGGAGTCGCTACAGACTATGATAGGATTGGGCTTAAACCCGACCAAAGGGATATTAGCGGTAGTGGAAGAGCCACACATGGATTATCCCTCTACTTTAAGGACGAACTATGTCCGGATTACCGAGCTCTCTGAGCCGGATACCTATTCACGGGAGGATGTGACCCAGACCCCAAACTTAGAATCAGTCAACGGGCCGGAAAAATCGGGCAACATCCCGGAGCCCGAGCTGCCAGGCCCGGAAGCTCCTCTACCCATGGGTGTTAGATCGGATCAGAGTCCAGATTTAAATATGCCCACCCACCCAGACTTAAGCCGTCTCTCCCATATCAGACAAGAGCCCCAAGAGACAGTACATCGCTACTGGGCCAGATTCCTCCTTGTGATAAACAAGGTCAAGGGCTGTCGCGAGGAAGACGCAATCTCACTTCTGCGAAAATTGCACGAACAAAGGGATCCTTAATGATATAAGTCGCCGTGACATAGTACACTGTGCCGACTTAGCAGCCATAGTACAGAAGTACTATGCGATGGAAAACGCCTAGAAAACCCAAAAAGACTTTTGGGATAATCCGGCTCTCACTAAACCCTTCGTCCGAGCTAAAAGGGCAAGCTCTCGTAAGTTACCCGATCCAATCCCCAAAAAACCAAAGCCCACTCCAGGGCGGGGAACCGTATTGGAAGAATGGCTCAATGGGCCATGCAAAATTCACAGCACGCTGGATACTACTGTAACGCCCCGGATCCGATGCGCCAGGTGTCCGCCAGTTATTCGCCGTTGTTGCCATGTCATGTGCTTGTGTGTTGCACTTTGCCATGTCATCATCTGCATTTCATATCATGTCATCATGTGCATCTCATTTTGCATACGTGTTCGTCTCATGCATCCGAGCATTTTCCCCGTTGTCCGTTTTGCAATCCGGCACTCCTATGTCATCCGGCGTCCCCTTCTTCTCTCCTGTTCTGAGCGGGTGTTAAACTTCTCGAGAATGGCCGAGGTTTATAGCGGCCTTGGTATAGCACCGTGAACCGTCTGTCAAGTTTCGTGCCATTTGGAGGTCGTTTGATACTCAGCGGTTAGCAGGGTAACCGTAAAGCCCTCTTTTGTTTCAGCCCAACACCCCTTCCAAAGTGGCCCAAAACCCACCAAACTCCCCTCCATGCTCTCGGTCGTTCGATCACGATCGCGTGGCCGAAAACCGCACCTCATTTGGACTCTCCTAGCTCCCTCTACCAATAAATAAGTGATCCCCCTCCAAATTCTCGGTCTATTTTCCCCGAAACCGTAATTTCCCCTCCGCGCCGCGCCGGACGCGTCCGCCCGCGCCGGACACGTCCGCCGGATGCGTCACCCCTGCCAATCGCGGCCTGCCACGTCGCCTCCACCGCCTCCACGCCCAATCGCCGACCGCCACGTGGCATCGCCGTCGCCCGCGCCGCACACACCGCCCGCCTCCGGCCCAGCAGCTCGGCCGCGCCCGCCGCCGCCCGACCGCGCCCTCCGCGCCTCGCGCCCGCCCGCACCCGCTGTCGGCCGCCATGCCGCCCGGCGAAGCGCCTCCGCCGGCGCGGACCCGCCCGCGCCGCCATGAAGCGCGCTTCGCCGGAGCCGCGCCGCCTTCGCGAAACCCGCCGCGCCGCCCGAGCCGCTGCCGGCGAGGTCACCGCCTACCTCCGCGCCTCCCGATCCGCCCGGCGCCCGGTGCGCAGCGCCGCCGCCCGGTTGCCATGCGGTTGCGCGCCGCCGCGCCCGTCGCTCCCTCGTCGGGCCCCCCATCTCCGGCCAGATCCGGCCAGGGGACGGCCGGATCCGCCCTCCCCGGTGTCCTCCCTGCCTCCCCCGTGCTCCGGCAACTTCTCCGGCGACTTCCCCGACTACTCCGGCGAGTAACTCTGGCGTGCATCGAAAACTGTGCAGGTTGACTTTCCCCCGAAATCCACCAAGTCCCTAGTTTCAGTTATTTTCATGCCATGTTCATGCCATCACATATCTGTATCCGTAGCTCCGTTTCGTGCGTATAATATGTCAAATTGTTCGACTCGACGAGAAATTCATTTCATTCCATTGCATCATTTTCATTTGAGCTCATCTTGATGCCCGAAATGCTGTTGGAAGAGTGCATGTTGATGTTTATCTGCTGAAACTGTTATAACTTGCTGTTTTATCATTTTTGCCATGATTGATGTGTGCATCCTATGAGGTTGAGCTCTACATGAATGTTGAACTATGCCATGTCATCTTTCCAGGGGTGTTGACCATGTATTTTTGTGAGTTGTGTGCTGAGTGTATCAAGCTTGTTAAGTAGGGTAGTTCTTTGTTCTTTGTTTTCTGACAGATTCTGTTATATTTTGTTGCTATGTTAACATGCCTCTACTAATCATTCTATGCATAATCTTGAGATGCTCTATAAACATGTTTTGAACTACATGTCATGCTCTATCCATTCATTCCCTTGGTTGCAATTATAGCCTGCTGGAACATGTTCATTTCTTGCTCCAAAGTTGCTTGAAAATGTTAATGTCAACCTGTTAACATTAAGTTCACTTGTTCCCATGTGTTTTCCTAGTGATGCATGCATCCTATGAACTTGCTCTTGCCATGCTTAGCTTCATAAATATGCCTTCTTACTGTTGGTTGCCTTGCCATGCCATGTATTGCTCTATGGTGAGTGGTTCAAGCTCACGAACATGCCTACTTATTGTTGTTCCTGCCATGTATAAATCTGTAATATAACTTGCCATGTTTACATGGGTGCCATCATATTTTCCGTGCCTTTTTGGCTCATGGTCAGTAAGGGTCTTTTGACCTATGCTATTAGTAGATTCATGCCATGCCTTTGTTTGCCATGATAAGTTCCTGTAACATGTTGTTTGGATGCTCTAAACATTGCAACTTTGATGTTATTTACGCAAAGTCAAGCTGTTATTATTTGCAATATCTCCATGTCATTTTGAGCATGTTCTAGTTGTTTCTGGAGATAGCTCAGTGTTCATGTTTTGTTATGCTTTACGTGTACTTCATGCCCATGCCTTTTGCTATTATGTTGGGATGCTGTAGCATATTGTTTTGATGCTTGTAAGATGCCTAGTTGCTGTTTTGGACAGATTGTTGCTATGACTTGTATCGTGCGCATGTGTTGCACCGTTGCTCCGTTTTGAGGGTGCTCTATATGAAACTTGCTTGTTTTTGCATGTAGTTCCATATTATCATGTTGCATCCTTGTTTTGAGGTGTTTGTTTGATGTTTGGGTGCATTTTGCATCAATGCCATGTTTAACTTGTTTTGCTCATATCTTCTAGGCCGTAACTCCGAATCTAATGAACTTCATGTAGCTCGGTCATGCATCATGCTTGTTGTGCATCATGTCTTGTTCATGTGTGGTGTGTTTACCATGTTGTGTGCTTCTTCTCGATAGTTCCCGTTTCGTTGTGATCGTGAGGATGCGTTCGTCTGCGTGTGGTTTGTCTTCGTGGTTTCATCTTCTTCATGGACTCGTTCTTCTTCCTTGCGGGATTTCAGGCAAGATGACCGCTAACCTGGATCTCACTACTATCATTGCTATGCCAGTTGCTTCGTTCTATCGCTATTGCTGCGCTACCTATTAACTGTTTATCAAGCCATCCATGTTGCCATGAACCCCTAACCTTTGACACCTTTCCTATGCAAACCGTTGTTTGGCTATGTTACCGCTTTTGCTCAGCCCCTCTTATAGCGTTGCTAGCTGCAGGTGAAGTTGAAGATTTCTCCATGGTGGACAGGGTTTATGTTGGGATATCACAATATCTCTTATATTATTAATGCATCTATATATTTGGTAAAGGGTGGAAGGCTCGGCCTTATGCCTGGTGTTTTGTTCCACTCTTGCCGCCCTAGTTTCCGTCATACCGGTGTTATGTTCCCGGATTTTTGCGTTCCTTACGGTCGGGTGATTTATGGGACCCCCGACAGTTCGCTTTGAATAAAACTTGTCCAGCAAGGCCCAACATTGACTTTTACCATTTGCCTCACCACCACCTACTTTTCCTTGGGAGTAATTAACCCAAGGGTCATCTTTATTATAGCCCCGGGCGATTGCTTGTCTAGCGTTGGTCCAAACTAGAGCACCGTCGGGACCATCCCTTGGCAACTTGGGTTACGTCGGTACTGTGACGCTTAGCTCATCCGGTCGTGGCTCGAGACGAGATACGCGCGGCTACTATCAGGATGTTGGCACGCCGTGAGGCTTTGCTGGTCTTGTTTTACCATTGTCGAAATGTCTTGATGTACCGGGATTCCGAGACTGATCGGGTCTTCCTGGGTGAAGGTCTATTCTTCGATGATCGCGAGAGCTTGTCATGGGCTAAGTTGGGACACCCTGCAGGTATTAACTTTCGAGAGCCGTGCCGCGGTTATGTGGCAGATTGGAATTTGTTAATGTCGGTTGTAGACAACTTGACACAGATCCGAATTAAAGCGCATCAACCGAGTGTGTAGCCGTGATGGTCTCTTCTCGGAGTCCGGAAGTGAACACGGTTTCTGTGTTATGTTTGACGTAAGTAGGTGTTCAGGATCACCTCTTGATCTTTGATAGTTGACGACCGTTCCGCTTGTTCTCTTCTCGCTCTCATTTGCGTTGGTTAGCCACCATATATGCTTAGCGCTGATGCAACCTCACCACTTTACCCTTCCTTTCCCATTGAGCTTTGCTAGTCTTGATACCCATGGTAATGGGATTCTTTGAGTCCTCGTGGCTCACGGATACTTCAAAACCAGTTTGCGGTGCCTATGTTACCGAAAGGTGGCGCAACCAAGCTCAAGGAGGAGCTCGATGAAGATCGTGTCCTTTGTGTTGTTTCGTTCTAGTTGATCGTAGTGGAGCCCAGTTAGGGTCGATCGGGGACCTTTGTCGCATTTGGGGTTCTTCTTTTATTTTGGCTCCGTAGTCGGACCTTGATTGTATCTGGATGATGTAATGCTTTATTCATGTAATTGCGTGAAGTGGCGATTGTAAGCCAACTATGTATCTCTTTCCTTATGTATTACATGGGTTGTGTGAAGATTACCTCACTTGCGACATTGCTTTCAATGCGGTTATGCCTCTAAGTCGTGCTTCGACCGTGGGAGATATAGCCGCATCGAGGCGTAAAAGTTGGTATCGAGCCTTCCCGACCTTAGGAGCCCCTTTGCTTGATCGTTTTTAGCGGCGAGTTGTGTCTAGAAAAATGTTTTGAGTCATTTAGGATTATATATATCGGAGAGTTAGAATTCTTTTTACTCCTCGGTCCTTAAATCGCTCTGGTGAGGTCTCTGACGTAGAGTTTTGACTCTTCTCTTCTCAAATTTCACTAATTTTTTTAGGATCACGCGGGTATCTTGGAATCGTTCGATGGTTTTATGATGAGAACATTGTCTTGGTGCCTCCCGTCGGCGGGGTTTAGTGGAGGTGTCCGGGAGTTCAGCTCGAGGTGTTGTCGTCATAATTTTATCATTGCATTCTGGAATACCGAGTTTAATCGCCGACATCGAAAATCTCTTTTATGCAGTTGTTGGTGAGATAACCCGCTAACCCGATCTTGAGGTGAGTACGGAGTATTGCCATGACTCGTATAACGGATGCTTTTGAAGGTTGAGGTACCACGATTTCGAAGGTTTCTTGGTTATGTGTTGACGGATGGATACATTTGGATGTAGGGATTGTTAGTTTGGGTGAGATATTTTGCTTCCTGTATCCCCAACACAGATTGCATAACCGAAAGTTTGGGAGTTTATAGGTGGGAATTCAAGTAGCTCCTAGAATATCTTTTCGACAGATGCATGATACGGGATTGGGTAAATCTCTATCATATGTATTTGTTCCGGCTTATTCTGCAAGCCAGTCCTTTGTTTTTGTTTTGAGTTGTGGTATTCGAGTTGCTTCAATGTCAAGTGTTGATTCCATACCTTTCGAAATGGTGTTCTCATACTCCGATGTGAATACCAATCCTTCTCGACAATCGAGATTGTCATGTCAATCCTTTTCAACCGGCGTGTTTCTCTTCAAGTGGATCCGATCACTTCAACATCAGCAAGACCAATTATCATTTCTTCTCAACGGTGTTTGTTTCATCCGTCTCCAAGTTACCTTTGTTTTCCCCGCCCACCCACCCTTTTTCCTCAAGGACTAAGATTTCTTTACCAAGTATCCTTTTATTTTTGTGAAGTTTCTCCATTCTTTTTCGTCAATGTTCTTACCCGGTGGTTCTCAAGAGGATGTTCTACTAGTTCATCATTCTTCATTCTCGTATTCTTCTCCATTGGATCCAATTCAAGCTTTCGATATTCATCATATTCTTTTCCTCGTTTCTAATGTCTTCTCATACCGGTGCACCTCATTATCATTCTACTTCTCGCTATTTGTTATTCCGGAGTGCTCAAGATATCTCGAAGGTTCGTGTTTCCACTCTGCATTCGTTCAAGCTCTTTCGAGATTGGTATCTCATTCAAGTCATTTAATTCAACCGGTGCAACATCTCTTCTAAATCATTTCAACGGTGTTTTCTTTTGAGTGGGCCCTAACCCACAGGTCTTTTCCCAGGATCTTACCTGACTCTTCTAATTTTCCCGGAACTATCCTAAATTCTTCTCCAAGTTTGACGTAAGAATGAGTTATCATCAGTCAAATGCTTTTCTCCAAGATCTTTCTAATTCTTTTCATAGTTGGCTCAACCTCTTCGCTTTTGATTCTTCCGGTGTGCCTTAATAATTCATGGTGGTTCTCATCTTCATTCTCAACATGTGAAGACCGAAGAAGGATTTCTCTTAAATCTTGGTCCATTCTCTTGAATATTCTTGGTTCTAGCTTCATGCTATCCTCATAATTGTTCCGATTGTGGAAATTCTTTTCACCCATCCAAAGCATTTCATGAGTTGTTTCCATTTCTTTCCTCCGAAGGCCATCATTTCTGAATATTACTCATTCTCAGCTTTCAGCTCTCGTTCTTGAATTCTTCCAGTGCATCGTTTAAATATCCTCTAATCGGTTCACGATCTCTTTGTTCTCATGTATTTAAATCCCCTCGAGTATCTTCATTCATTTTTCAGTTATTCCCGGTGAATTGTGCCTTTGCTACTTCGATCATTTTCAATTCTTACGGTGGTTCTTTCAAGATCTCTCTTCCTTGTTCATCATATCAATTCATGTGTTGTTCCAATCCTACCGGTGGTTCATTGAAGACCTTCTCAAGTATTGATATATCTCTTTTAATCCTTTCTACGGGAATAAGTAGTATGCCAAATCCGTTGATTGTCATCAATTTAATTGGAGAAGGATAAGCATAACATAATTCTTATTCTTGTTCATCCAAGTGATTAATTCTTTATTCCGGAGGCCCTTAATATTCTAGGTTTCATTTGTTTCATCTTCTCTTTTTCCCGGAGTTCCAAGCCCTAATTTATCACGGAGATCCATCTAAATCATTGCAAGGCTTCACCTTGTGTTTTCAACTTCTTTTCTTCTCATCATCCTTTTATTACCGGAGTTCTTCATGGAGGCTCTACATGATGGTTCGTCAAGGATTCTTTTCACTCTTCAATTGTTCTTCAAGATTTCTCTTGAAGTTAAGATCCGTCAAGCCATACTTCAAAATAAACATGGTGCTCAACACATGTTTTGTTTTGAGGAGTTCAAGCATTCTTTATCGTGCATTCCGAAGTGCAATTCCTTCTATCTTATCTTTTGGGATGGTGTTATGTCACTCTTGACAATAAATTCATGTTTCATGATTCATATTGTTATCAAGAATGAGGTATTTTAAATCCATCAGTCTCTTCATTGGAGTTATCTTGGTATAGATCTCACCTGCAACCTTCCCTAAGGAATGTAGCTATTTGTGATGCTTATCAATGATCCAAGTTTTCTCCTATCCTCTCGGCGAAAGCAATTTTCATCTCTTCGTTGATCTCAAGCTAGCATTTGTTTCCGTTAGTGGTCGGGTTGTCACCTCATAATGTTGAGATGTTTCCATAAGCCCACTACAAACTTATTCTTTTCGTTGTTGTTCTTCCAACAACTCTATTCTAACCTTCTTGCAAGGACGCTTTCCAAGATCACTTGTGGGAGAAGTTGGCATTTTCTTCTCCGTTCTGTTATTCCAGTGATCTATCTTCTATTCTTTCTTCCGGAGGCATTGTGATGTTACTCTCTTTGACCCATCATCTCATTTTGTAAATATCATGTTTTTTTCCTTGCTTATCCATTTAACCGGAGTGTTGTATCATCTCTTCAATATCTTTTCTTCTCTTCAAGTTTTCTTCTCTTTTCTAGCGGAGTGCTGTCCAAATTCTGCCATTCTTGTTCCTTGGCTATCTCATTATACCGATGTGGTCATATTCTATTCGTTCATGAAGCTCTTATTTCCATGTCTTTCAACCTTCAAATTCTCGTAATACTCCTTGTTCCTCTTTCCTACCGGATTGTTTGCAATCTCGTTCATCTCTGTTGTACTCTTTCTTTTAAATTGCTCAACCTCTCAAGGTTCGTGGTTTCACTCGTTCGTGAAAGAAGCAACTTAGTTTTACCTCTTCTGTTCCTTTTCCGTTTTTCCCTCCGGTGCCATCCTAGATCTCGGGACGAGATCCTCTCGTAGTGGTGGAGTGTTGTAACGCCCGGATCCGATCGCCAGTGTCCTTGATTATTCGCCGTTGTTGCCATGTCATGTGCTTGCGTGTTGCACTTTGCCATGTCATCATCTGCATTTCATATCATGTCATCATGTGCATCTCATTTTGCATACGTGTTCGTCTCATGCATCCGAGCATTTTCCCTGTTGTCCGTTTTGCAATCCGGCACTCCTATGTCATCCGGCATCCCCTTCTTCTCTCCTGTTGTGAGCGGGTGTTAAACTTCTCGGAATGGCCCGAGGTTTGCCAAGCGGCCTTGGTATAGCACCGGTAGACCGCCTGTCAAGTTTCGTGCCATTTGGAGGTCGTTTGATACTCCAACGGTTAACCGGGTAACCGTAAAGCCCTCTTTTGTTTCAGCCCAACACCCCTTCCAAAGTGGCCCAAAACCCACCAAACTCCCCTCCATGCTCTCGGTCGTTCGATCATGATCGCCGTGGCCGAAAACCGCACCTCATTTGGACTCTCCTAGCTCCCTCTACCTATAAATAAGTGATCCCCCTCCAAATTCGCGGTCTATTTTCCCCGAAACCCTAATTTCCCCGCGCCGTCTTGACGCGTCTCTCTTCGCGGACACGTCCACGGACGCGTCACCCGCCAATCGCGGCTGCCACGTCTCCTACACCGCCCACGCCTAATCGCGGCCGCCACGGCATCGCCGTCGCCCGCCAGGCTGGCCACTGGCCCACCTCCGGCCCAGCGGCCCGACCGCGCCCGCCGCCGCCGACCGCGCCCTCGCGCCTCGACCGCGCACCTTGCCGCCGGCCGCCATGCCGCCGCGCCGCGCGAAGCCCGCCGGCGCGGACCCGCCCGCCGCGCCCGCCAGCTCCGCGCTTCGCCGGAGCCCCGCCGCCTTCGCCCGAGCAGCCGCTGCCTGAGGCCGCCCTGCCTCCAGCGCGTCCCGATCCGCCCGGCCGCCGGTCGGCGCGCGCCGCCGCCGGTCGCCCTTGATTTGCCGCCGCCGCGCCGTCGCTCCTCGTCGGGTCCCCATCTCCGGCGAGATCCGGCCGAGGGCGGCCGGATCCGCCCTCCCCGGTGTCCTCCCTGCCTCCCCCGCGCTCCGGCGACTTCTCCGGCGACTTCCCCGACTACTCCGGCGAGTAACTCCGGCGTGCATCGAAAACCGTGCAGGTTGACTTTCCCCCGAAATCCACTAAGTCCCCAGTTTCAGTTATTTTCATGCCATGTTCATGCCATCACATCTCTGCATCCGTAGCTCCGTTTCATGCGTATAATATGTCAAATTGTTCGCCTCGACGAGTACTTCATTTAAGTCCATTGCATCATTTTCATTTGAGCTAATCTTGATGCCCGTAATGCTGTTGGAAGAGTGCATGTTGATGTTAATCTGCTGAAACTGTTATAACTTGCTGTTTTATCATTTTTGCCATGATTGATGTGTGCATCCTATGAGGTTGAGCTCTACATGAATGTTGAACTATGCCATGCCATCTTTCCAGGGGTGTTGACCATGTATTTTTGTGAGTTGTGTGCTGAGTGTATCAAGCTTGTTAAGTAGGGTAGTTGCTATTGCTGTTTTCTTGACAGATTCTGTTATATTTTGTTGCTATGTTAACATGCCTCTACTAATCATTCTATGCATAATCTTGAGATGCTCTATAAACATGTTTTGAACTACATGTCATGCTCTATCCATTCATGCCCTTGGTTGCAATTATAGCCTGCTGGAACATGTTCATTTCTTGCTCCAAAGTTGCTTGAAAATGTTAATGTCAACCTGTTAACATTAAGTTCACTTGTTCCCATGTGTTTTCCTAGTGATCCATGCATCCTATGAACTTGATCTTGCCATGCTTAGCTTCATAAATATGCCTTCTTACTGTTGGTTGCCTTGCCATGCCATGTATTGCTCTGCGGTGAGTGGTTCAAGCTCACGAACATGCCTACTTATTGTTGTTCCTGCCATGTATAAATCTGTAATATAACTTGCCATGTTTACATGGGTGCCATCATATTTTCCGTGCCTTTTTGGCTCATGGTCAGTAAGGGTCTTTTGACCTATGCTATTAGTAGATTCATGCCAT
The DNA here is from genome assembly GCA_021437245.1 of Aegilops speltoides. Classification (NCBI taxonomy): domain Eukaryota; kingdom Viridiplantae; phylum Streptophyta; class Magnoliopsida; order Poales; family Poaceae; genus Aegilops; species Aegilops speltoides. The sequence continues at coordinate 77,711,910 of CM038141.1, forward strand.
GCCTTTGTTTGCCATGATAAGTTCCTGTAACATGTTGTTTGGATGCTCTAAACATTGCAACCTGATGTTATTTCTGCAAAGTCTGAAACTGTTATTATTTGCAATATCTCCATGTCATTTTGAGCATGTTCTAGTTGTTTCTGGAGATAGCTCAGTGTTCATGTTTTGTTATGCTTTACGTGTACTTCATGCCCATGCCTTTTGCTATTATGTTGGGATGCTGTAGCATATTGTTTTGATGCTTGTAAGATGCCTAGTTGCTGTTTTGGACAGATTGTTGCTATGACTTGTATAGTGCGCATGTGTTGCACCGTTGCTCCGTTTTGAGTGTGCTCTATATGAAACTTGCTTGTTTTTGCATGTAGTTCCATATTATCATGTTGTATCCTTGTTTTGAGGTGTTTGTTTGATGTTTGGGTGCATTTTGCATCAATGCCATGTTTAACTTGTTTTGCTCATATCTTCTAGGCCGTAACTCTGAATCTAATGAACTTTATATGTAACTTGACTAGAATTTCGTGTAGTTCATCTTGGTGCATCTTAACTTGCTGTTTAACAACTTGAACATAATGTTTATTAAGTTCAGGACCAATTTCGAAATTTGCATATGAGGACTTACCGGAATTGTTATATGTTGTTTCCGGCCTCATTTAAACTTGCCTTGATGTGTTGTTCTTGTTTGCATCTTCTCTTGCCATAAATAGCTTCATGTAGCTCGGTCATGCATCATGCTTGTTGTGCATCATGTCTTGTTCATGTGTGGTGTGTTTACCATGTTGTGTGCTTCTTCTCGATAGTTCCCGTTTCGTTGTGATCGTGAGGATGCGTTCGTCTGCGTGTGGTTCATCTTCGTGGTTTCATCTTCTTTATGGACTCGTTCTTCTTCCTTGCGGGATTTCAGGCAAGATGACCGCTACCCTGGATCTCACTACTATCATTGCTATGCCAGTTGCTTCGTTCTATCGCTATTGCTGCGCTACCTATTAACTGTTTATCAAGCTATCCCATGTTGCCATGAACCCCTAACCTTTGACACCTTTCCTATGCAAACCGTTGTTTGGCTATGTTACCGCTTTTGCTCAGCCCCTCTTATAGCGTTGCTAGCTGCAGGTGAAGTTGAAGATTTCTCGTTGTTGGACAGGGTTTATGTTGGGATATCACAATATCTCTTATATTATTAATGCATCTATATATTTGGTAAAGGGTGGAAGGCTCGGCCTTATGCCTGGTGTTTTGTTCCACTCTTGCCGCCCTAGTTTCTGTCATACCGATGTTATGTTCCCGGATTTTGCGTTCCTTACACGGTCGGGTGATTTATGGGACCCCCCTGACAGTTCGCTTTGAATAAAACTTGTCCAGCAAGGCCCAACATTGACTTTTACCATTTGCCTCACCACCACCTACTTTTCCCTTGGGAGTAATTAACCCAAGGGTCATCTTTATTATAGCCCCGGGCGATTGCTTGTCTAAGCGTTGGTCCAAACTAGAGCACCGTATGGGACCATCCCTTGGCAACTTGGGTTACGTCGGTACTCAGACGCTTAGCTCATCCGGTCGTGGCACGAGGCGAGATCTGTGGCTACTATCGGGATGTCGGCCGCCGGAGGCTTTGCTGGTCTTGTTTTACCATTGTCGAAATGTCTTGATGTACCGGGATTCCGAGACTGATCGGGTCTTCCTCGGTGAAGGTCTATTCCTTCAATGATCGCGAGAGCTTGTCATGGGCTAAGTTGGGACACCCCTGCAGGGTATTAACTTTCGAGAGCCGTGCCCGCGGTTATGTGGCAGATGGGAATTTGTTAATGTCCGGTTGTAGAAAACTTGACACCAGATCCGAATTAAAACGCATCAACCGAGTGTGTAGCCATGATGGTCTCTTCTCGGCGGAGTCCGGGAAGTGAACACGGTTTCTGTGTTATGTTTGACGTAAGTAGGTGTTCAGGATCACCTCTTGATCTTTGATAGTTGACGACCGTTCCACTTGTTCTCTTCTCACTCTCATTTGCGTTGGTTAGCCACCATATATGCTTAGCCGCTGATGCAACCTCACCACTTTACCCTTCCTTTACCATTGAGCTTTGCTAGTCTTGATACCCATGGTAATGGGATTGCTGAGTCCTCGTGGCTCACCAGTTACTTCCAAAACCAGTTTGCGGTGCCTATGTTACCGGCGGTGGCGCAACCAAGCTCAAGGAGGAGCTCGATGAAAATCGTGTCCTTTGTGTTGTTTCGTTCTAGTTGATCGATGAGTGGAGCCCAGTTGGGGTCGATCGGGACCTTTATGCATTTGGGGTTCTTCTTTTATTTTGGCTCCGTAGTCGGACCTTGATTGTATCTGGATGATGTAATGCTTTATTCATGTAATTGCGTGAAGTGGCGATTGTAAGCCAACTATGTATCTCTTTCCCTTATGTATTACATGGGTTGTGTGAAGATTACCTCACTTGCGACATTGCTTTCAATGAGGTTATGCCTCTAAGTCGTGCTTCGACACGTTGGAGATATAGCCGCATCGAGGGCGTAACAAGTTGGTATCAGAGCCTTCCGACCTTAGGAGCCCCTTTGCTTGATCGTTTTTAGCGGCGAGTTGTGTCTAGAAAATGTTTTGAGTCATTTAGGATTATATATATCGGAGAGTTAGGAATTCTTTTTACTCCTCGGTCCCTTAAATCGCTCTGGTGAGGTCTCCGACGTAGAGTTTTGACTCTTCTCTTCTCAAATTTCACTAAATTTTTTTTAGGATCACGCGGTATCTTGGAATCGTTCGATGGTTTTATGATGAGAACATTGTCTTGGTGCCTCCCGTCGGCAGGGGTTTAGTGGAGGTGTCCCGGGAGTTGAGCTCGAGGTGTTGTCGTCATAATTTTATCGTTGCAGATTCTGGAATACGAGTTTAGTCGCCGACATTGAAAATCTCTTTTATGCAGTTGTTGGTGAGATAACCCGCTAACCCAAAGATCTTGAGGTGAGTACGGAGTATTGCCATGACTTCATATAACGGATGCTTTTGAAGGTTGAGGTACACAATTTTGAAGGTTTCTTGGTTATGTGTTGACGGATGGATACAATTTGGATGTAGGGATTGTTAGTTTGGGTGAGATATTTTGCTTCCCCTGTATCCCCAACACCAGATTGCATAACCAGAAAGTTTCGGGAGTTTATAGGTGGGAATTCAAGTAGCTCCTAGAATATCTTTTCGACAGATGCATGATACGGGATTGGGTAAATCTCTATCATATGTATTTGTTCCGGCTTATTCTGCAAGCCAGTCCTTTGTTTTTGTTTTGAGTTGTGGTATTCGAGTTGCTTCAATGTCAAGTGTTGATTCCATACCTTTCCGAAATGGTGTTCTCATACTCCGATGTGAATACCAATCCTTCTCGACAATCGAGATTGTCATGTCAATCCTTTTCAACCGGCGTGTTTCTCTTCAAGTGGATCCGATCACTTCAACATCAGCAAGACCAATTATCATTTCTTCTCAACGGTGTTTGTTTCATCCGTCTCCAAGTTACCTTTGTTTTTCCCGCCCACCCACCCTTTTTCCTCAAGGACTAAGATTTCTTTACCAAGTATCCTTTTATTTTTGTGAAGTTTCTCCATTCTTTTCCGTCAATGTTCTTACCCGGTGGTTCTCAAGAGGATGTTCTACTAGTTCATCATTCTTCATTCTTGTATTCTTCTCCGGTGGATCCAATTCAAGCTTTCAATATTCATCATATTCTTTTCCTCGTTTCTAATGTCTTCTCATACCGGTGCACCTCATTATCATTCTACTTCTCGCTATTTGTTATTTCGGAGTGCTCAAGATATCTCGAAGATTCGTGTTTCCACTCTGCATTCGTTCAAGATCTTTCGAGATTGGTATATCATTTAAGTCATTTAATTCAACCGGTGCAACATCTCTTCTAAATCATTTCAACGGTGTTTTCTTTTGAGTGGGCCCTAACCCACAGGTCTTTTCCCAGGATCTTACCTGACTCTTCTAATTTTCCCGGAACTATCCTAAATTCTTCTCCAAGTTTGACGTAAGAATGAGTTATCATCAGTCAAAGATCTTTCAAATTCTTTTCATAGTTGGCTCAACCTCTTCGCTTTTGATTCTGCCGGTGTGCCTCAATAATTCATGGTGGTTCTCATCTTCATTCTCAACATGTGAAGACCGAAGAAGGATTTCTCTTAAATCTTGGTCCATTCTCTTGAATATTCTTGGTTCTAGCTTTATGCTATCCTCATAATTGTTCCAATTGTGGAAATTCTTTTCACCCATCCAAAGCATTTCATGAGTTGTTTCCATTTCTTTCCTCCGAAGGCCATCATTTCTGAATATTACTCATTCTCAGCTTTCAGCTCTCGTTCTTGAATTCTTCCAGTGCATCGTTTAAATATCCTCTAATCGGTTCATGATCTCTTTGTTCTCATGTATTTAAATCCCCTCGAGTATCTTCATTCATTTTTCAATTATTCCCGGTGAATTGTGCCTTTGCTACTTCGATCATTTTCAATTCTTACGGTGGTTCTTTCAAGATCTCTCTTCCTTGTTCATCATATCAATTCATGTGTTGTTCCAATCCTACCGGTGGTTCGTTGAAGACCTTCTCAAGTTTTGATATATCTCTTTTAATCCTTTCTATGGGAATAAGTAGTATGCCAAATCCGTTGATTGTCATCAATTTAATTGGTGAAGGATAAGCATAACATAATTCTTATTCTTGTTCATCCAAGTGATTAATTCTTTATTCCGGAGGCCCTTAATATTCTCGGTTTCATTTGTTTCATCTTCTCTTTTTCCCGGAGTTCCAAGCTCTAATTTATCACGGAGATCCATCTAAATCATTGCAAGGCTTCACCTTGTGTTTTCAACTTCTTTTCTTCTCATCATCCTTTTATTACCGGAGTTCTTCATGGAGGCTCTACATGATGGTTCGTCAAGGATTCTTTTCACTCTTCAATTGTTCATCAAGATTTCTCTTGAAGTTAAGATCCGTCAAGCCATACTTCAAAATAAACATGGTGCTCAACACATGTTTTGTTTTGAGGAGTTCAAGCATTCTTTATCGTGCATTCCGAAGTGCAATTCCTTCTATCTTATCTTTTGGGATGGTGTTATGTCACTCTTGACAATAAATTCATGTTTCATGATTCATATTGTTATCAAGAATGAGGTATTTTAAATCCATCAGTCTCTTCATTGGAGTTATCTTGGTATAGATCTCACGCAACCTTCCCTAAGGAATGTAGCTATTTGTGATGCTTATCAATGATCCAAGTTTTCTCCTATCCTCTCGGCGAAAGCAATTTTCATCTCTTCGTTGATCTCAAGCTAGCATTTGTTTCCGTTAGTGGCCGGGTTGTCACCTCATAATGTTGAGATGTTTCCATAAGCCCACTACAAACTTATTCTTTTCGTTGTTGGTCTTCCAACAACTCTATTCTAACCTTCTTGCAAGGATGCTTTCCAAGATCACTTGTGGCAGAAGTTGGCATTTTCTTCTCCGTTCTGTTATTCCAGTGATCTATCTTCTATTCTTTCTTCCGGAGGCATTGTGATGTTACTCTCTTTGACCCATCATCTCATTTTGTAAATATCATGTTTTTTTCCTTGCTTATCCATTTAACCGGAGTGTTGTATCATCTCTTCAATATCTTTTCTTCTCTTCAAGTTTTCTTCTCTTTTCTACCGGAGTGCTGTCGAAATTCTGCCATTCTTGTTCCTTGGCTATCTCATTATACCGATGTGGTCATATTCTTTTCGTTCGTGAAGCTCTTGTTTCCATGTCTTTCAACCTTCAAATTCTCGTAATACTCCTTGTTCCTCTTTCCTACCGGATTGTTTGCAATCTCGTTCATCTCTGTTGTACTCTTTCTTTTAAATTGCTCAACCTCTCAAGGTTCGTGGTTTCACTCGTTTGTCAAAGAAGCAACTTAGTTTTACCTCTTCTGTTCCTTTTCCGTTTTTCCCTCCGGTGCCATCCTAGATCTCGGGACGAGATCCTCTCGTAGTGGTGGAGTGTTGTAACGCCCCGGATCCGATGCGCCAGGTGTCCGCCAGTTATTCGCCGTTGTTGCCATGTCATGTGCTTGCGTGTTGCACTTTGCCATGTCATCATCTGCATTTCATATCATGTCATCATGTGCATCTCATTTTGCATACGTGTTCGTCTCATGCATCCGAGCATTTTCCCCGTTGTCCGTTTTGCAATCCGGCACTCCTATGTCATCCGGCGTCCCCTTCTTCTCTCCTGTTGTGAGCGGGTGTTAAACTTCTCGGAATGGCCTGAGGTTTGCCAAGCGGCCTTGGTATAGCACCGGTAGACCGCCTATCAAGTTTCGTGCCATTTGGAGGTCGTTTGATACTCAGCGGTTAGCAAGGTAACAGTAAAGCCCTCTTTGTTTCAGCCCAACACCCTTCCAAAGTGGCCCAAAACCCACCAAACTCCCCTCCATGCTCTCGGTCGTTCGATCACGATCGCGTGGCCGAAAACCGCACCTCATTTGGACTCTCCTAGCTCCCTCTACCTATAAATAAGTGATCCCCCTCCAAATTTGCGGTCTATTTTCCCCGAAACCCTAATTTTCCCTCGCGCCCGCGCGGACGACGCGTCCGCCCGCGCCGGACACGTCCGCCGGACGCGTCACCCCGGCCAATCGCGGCCTGCCACGTCGCCTCCACCGCCACGCCTAATCGCCGGCCGCCACGTGGCATCGCGTCGCCAGCGCCGCCGAGCCACGGCCGCCGCCCGCCCCCCTGCCCGCCGCGCCGCCGCCCGCCCTCCGCGCCTCGCGCGCCCGCGCCCGCGCCGCCGCCGCCATGCACGCCACCGACGAAGCGCCTCGCGGCAGACGGACCCCGCCGCCGCGCCGCGCGCTCCGCGCTTCGCCCGAGCCGCCGCCGCTTCGCCGCTGATGCCGCGCGAGGCCGTCCTGCCTCCCACGCCTCCCGATCCGCCCGGCCGCCGGTGCTTTGCAGCGCCGCCGCCGTCGCCGCTGATTCTGCCGCCCCGCGCCGTCGCTCCTCGTCCGGCCCCCATCTCCGGCCAGATCCGGCCAGGGGACGGCCGGATCCGCCCTCCCCGGTGTCCTCCCTGCCTCCCCCGCGCTCCGGCGACTTCTCCGGCGACTTCCCCGACTACTCCGGCGAGTAACTCCGGCGTGCATCGAAAACCGTGCAGGTTGACTTTCCCCCGAAATCCACTAAGTCCCCAGTTTCAGTTATTTTCATGCCATGTTCATGCCATCACATCTCTGCATCCGTACCTCCGTTTCGTGCGTATAATATGTCAAATTGTTCGTCTCAACGAGAACTTCATTTCATTCCATTGCATCATTTTCATTTGAGCTCATCTTGATGCCCGAAATGCTGTTGGAAGAGTGCATGTTGATGTTAATCAATAAACTGTTATAACTTCTTTGTTTTATCATTTTTGCCATGATTGATGTGTGCATCCTATGAGGTTGAGCTCTACATGAATGTTGAACTATGCCATGCCATCTTTCCAGGGGTGTTGACCATTTATTTTTGTGAGTTGTGTGCTGAGTGTATCAAGCTTGTTAAGTAGGGTAGTTGCTGTTGCTGTTTTCTTGACAGATTCTGTTATATTTTGTTGCTATGTTAACATGCCTCTACTAATCATTCTATGCATAATATTGAGATGCTCTATAAACTTGTTTTGAACTACATGTCATGCTCTATCCATTCATGCCCTTGGTTGCAATTATAGCCTGCTGGAACATGTTCATTTCTTGCTCCAAAGTTGCTTGTAAATGTTAATGTCAACCTGTTAACATTAAGTTCACTTGTTCCCATGTGTTTTCCTAGTGATCCATGCATCCTATGAACTTGCTCTTGCCATGCTTAGCTTCATAAATATGCCTTCTTACTGTTGGTTGCCTTCCCATGCCATGTATTGCTCTGTGGTGAGTGGTTCAAGCTCACGAACATGCCTACTTATTGTTGTTCCTGCCATGTATAAATCTGTAATATAACTTGCCATGTTTACATGGGTGCCATCATATTTTCCGTGCCTTTTTGGCTCATGGTCAGTAAGGGTCTTTTGACCTATGCTATTAGTAGATTCATGCCATGCCTTTGTTTTCCATGATAAGTTCCTGTAACATGTTGTTTGGATGCTCTAAACATTGCAACCTGATGTTATTTCTGCAAAGTCTGAAACTGTTATTATTTGCAATATCTCCATGTCATTTTGAGCATGTTCTAGTTGTTTCTGGAGATAGCTCAGTGTTCATGTTTTGATATGCTTTACGTGTACTTCATGCCCATGCCTTTTGCTATTATGTTGGGATGCTGTAGCATATTGTTTTGATGCTTGTAAGATGCCTAGTTGCTGTTTTGGACAGATTGTTGCTATGACTTGTATCGTGCGCATGTGTTGCACCGTTGCTCCGTTTTGAGTGTGCTCTATGTGAAACTTGCTTGTTTTTGCATGTAGTTCCATATTATCATGTTGCATCCTTGTTTTAAGGTGTTTGTTTGATGTTTGGGTGCATTTTGCATCAATGCCATGTTTAACTTGTTTTGCTCATATCTTCTAGGCCGTAACTCCGAATCTAATGAACTTTATATGTAACTTGACTAGAATTTCGTGTAGTTCATCTTGGTGCATCTTAACTTGCTGTTTAACAACTTGAACATAATGTTTATTCAGTTCTGGACCAATTTAGAAATTTGCATATGAGGACTTACCGGAATTGTTATATGTTGTTTCCGGCCTCATTTAAACTTGCCTTGATGTGTTGTTCTTGTTTGTATCTTCTCTTGCCATAAATAGCTTCATGTAGCTCGGTCATGCATCATGCTTGTTGTGCATCATGTCTTGTTCATGTGTGGTGTGTTTACCATGTTGTGTGCTTCTTCTCGATAGTTCCCGTTTTGTTGTGATCATGAGGATGCGTTCGTCTGCGTGTGGTTCGTCTTCATGGTTTCATCTTCTTCATGGACTCGTTCTTCTTCCTTGCGGGATTTCAGGCAAGATGACCGCTACCCTGGATCTCACTACTATCATTGCTATGCCAGTTGCTTCGTTCTATCGCTATTGCTGCGCTACCTATTAACTGTTTATCAAGCTATCCAATGTTGCCATGAACCCCTAACCTTTGACACCTTTCCTATGCAAACCGTTGTTTGGCTATGTTACCGCTTTTGCTCAGCCCCTCTTATAGCGTTGCTAGCTGCAGGTGAAGTTGAAGATTTTTCCATGGTGGACAGGGTTTATGTTGGGATATCACAATATCTCTTATATTATTAATGCATCTATATATTTGGTAAAGGGTGGAAGGCTCGGCCTTATGCCTGGTGTTTTGTTCCTCTCTTGCCGCCCTAGTTTCCGTCATACCGGTGTTATGTTCCCGGATTTTGCGTTCCTTACGCGGTCGGGCGATTTATGGGACCACCCCTGACAGTTCGCTTTGAAAAAAACTTGTCCAGCAAGGCCCAACATTGACTTTTACCATTTGCCTCACCACCACCTACTTTTCCCTTGGGAGTAATTAACCCAAGGGTCATCTTTATTATAGCCCCCGGCCGAGCTTGTCTAGCGTCAGTCCAAACTAGAGCACCGTGCGGGACCATCCCTTGGCAACTTGGGTTACGTCGGTATCAGACGCTTAGCTCATCCGGTCGTGGCTCGAGGCGAGATCTGTGGCTACTATCAGGATGTCGGCACGCCGGGAGGCTTTGCTTGTCTTGTTTTACCATTGTCGAAATGTCTTGATGTACCGGGATTCCGAGACTGATCAGGTCTTCCTGGGTGAAGGTCTATTCCATCGATGATCGTGAGAGCTTGTCATGGGCTAAGTTGGGACACCCCTGCAGGGTATTAACTTTCGAGAGCCGTGCCCGCGGTTATGTGGCAGATGGGAATTTGTTAATGTCCGGTTGTAGACAACTTGACACCAGATCCGAATTAAAACGCATCAACCGAGTGTGTAGCCGTGATGGTCTCTTCTCGGCGGAGTCCGGGAAGTGAACACGGTTTCTGTGTTATGTTTGACGTAAGTAGGTGTTCAGAATCACCTCTTGATCTTTGATAGTTGACAACCGTTCCGCTTGTTCTCTTCTCGCTCTCATTTGCGTTGGTTAGCCACCATATATGCTTAGCCGCTGCTGCAACCTCACCACTTTACCCTTCCTTTCCCATTGAGCTTTGCTAGTCTTGATACCCATGGTAATGGGATTGCTGAGTCCTCGTGGCTCACCAGATACTTCCAAAACCATTTTGCAGGTGCCTATGTTACCGAGCAGGTGACGCAACCAAGCTCAAGGAGGAGCTCGATGAAGATCGTGTCCTTTGTGTTGTTTCGTTCTAGTTGATCAGTAGTGGAGCCCAGTTGGGGTCGATCGGGGACCTTTGTCGCATTTGGGGTTCTTCTTTTATTTTGGCTCCGTAGTCGGACCTTGATTGTATCTGGATGATGTAATGCTTTGTTCATGTAATTGCGTGAAGTGGCGATTGTAAGCCAACTATGTATCTCTTTCCCTTATGTATTACATGGGTTGTGTGAAGATTACCTCACTTGCGACATTGCTTTCAATGCGGTTATGCCTCTAAGTCGTGCTTCGACACGTGGGAGATATAGCCGCATCGAGGGCGTAACAACTACACCAACGCATAGCCTTAGAGCATGTTGGATACTCCGACAGGTAGCAAAAAGCGGCGAGGATCTTCTTGTAAACCATAAAGCAAAGCAGCATCCCGTCAAAGACAACAATGCGGTACTGGCAGTCTTCGAGACTTTCACCTCAAATAATAGGCGCAAACGAGCTCATCGAAATCTCGCTGAAATCTGCCACGTGGCAAAAATAAATCCGTGGAGGGACACTGCTATAACCTTCAGTGCCAGTGACGAACCTCAATTCCAGACAGTCCGGGCACCAGCCGCTTTGGTCCTTAGCCCAATCGTGGACGGCTTTCGGCTCACTAAAGTACTCATGGACGGCGGAAGCGGATTAAACTTGATCTATGAAGAAATGCTCAACAAGATGGAAATTGATAAAAGCCGCATTGAGCAAAGCGGCACGACCTTCAGGGGAATCATCCCTAGTCGGGAGGCACGATGTGCGGGAAAAATCACACTCGATGTGGTATTCGGCACCCCGGAGAATTATAGTTCCGAAGAAATCACGTTCCAAGTGGCCCCTTTCAGCAGCGGATACCACGCCCTTTTAGGGCGGGACGCATTCACGAGCTTTCAACCTATACCCCATTACAGGTACATGATGCTTAAAATGCCCGGACCTAATGGAATCATCACTCTAGCCAGTGATCCGGACGTTGCACTCCGTGCCAAAAATAAAACTGCAGCGCTAGCCCTGGAAGCATTATTCGAAGCCCTATCGGCCGAAGAACTAACAACGCTGCGCGCCACAGTGGACAGGGACGACGTGATACTCGACAAACGACCCAAGTCCACCTCATTCAAGCCCGCGGACGAGATAGTCAAATTCCAGGTCCATCCAACGGACCCCACAAAGACAGCTTCCATCGGGACACAGTTGAGCCCCACAATGGACGCCGCACTGCGAGAGTTCCTACGCGAGAATTGGGACATTTTCGCCTGGCATCCTTCAGACATGCCGGGCATCCCACGTAGGGTGGCCGAAACAGCCTCAATATACTGAAAGGACATAAGACAGTCAAACAGACTCTTAGGCGCTTCTCAGAGCCTAAACGGCAAGCCATGGGAGAAGAGCTAGCCAAGCTACTTGAGGCCGGATTCATCAGAGATATAAAACATCCGGATTGGCTGGCAAATCTAATAACGGTACCAAAGAAGGATAAATCCTGGCACCTATGTGTCGATTTCAAAGACCTCAACAAGGCCTGCCCCAAGGATCCCTTCCCGCTCCCTCGCATTGACCAAATCATCGACGCCACCGCAGGATATGACTCACTATGTTTCCTCGACGCATACTCTGGATACCATCAAATAAAGATGGTGAAATCCGACCAAGCTGCAACGACCTTCATAACGCCATATGGCCCCTTCTGTTTCAACACTATGCCTTTTGGGCTCAAAAATTCCGGCGCAACCTATCAACGTATGATTCAGACATGCCTGGAGAAGCAAATCGGCAAAACAGTGGAGGCATACATGGACGACGTGGTCATAAAAACAAGACACGTCGAAACTTTAATAGATTACTTGACACTCACGTTCGACAACCTCCGAACATACGACATCAAGCTCAACCCGGAAAAATGTGTTTTCGCGTAACCTCTGGGAAGTTGCTCGGCTTCATCGTTTCCAATAGAGGAATCGAGGCAAATCCGGCAAAAATCTGAGCTCTGTCGCAGTTGGCTATCCCAACAGACCTCAAGCATATCCAGAAAATAACTGGATGCATGGCTGCCTTAAGCCGTTTTATCTCCCGATTAGGAGAAAATGCACTACCACTTTACCGCCTTCTTCGACGCACCGAACACTTCGTGTGGATGGATGCGGTCGCGGCAGGACTGGAGGAAGTAAAGACCCTATTGGCCAGCAATCCAGTCCTGACCGCGCCAAATATTGGCGAACCTATGCTATTGTACATAGCTGCAACACATCAAGTTGTAAGCGTAGTGCTCGTCGTCGAACGAGAAGCAGACGGATACAAGTTCCCGCTCCAAAAGCCGGTATATTACGTGTCCACTGTCCTCACCCCATGCAAATCCCGATACCCACACTATCAAAAGATAGCATACGCGGTCTTCATGGCATCCCGGAAGCTACGACACTACTTTCAAGAGTGTTCGATTACAGTGGCGTCCGAAGTACCACTCAACGACATAATAAACAACCGCGACGCCACGGGAGGGATTGCTAAATGGGCCATCGAGCTCCTTTCGTTCGACATAACATACAAACCACGGCGGGCCATTAAGTCGCAAGTATTGGCTGACTTTGTCGCCGAGTGGACAGAAGCCGAACTCCCTAAAGAGTACGGCGCATACTCCAATTGGATCATGCACTTCGACGGCTCTAAAATGTTGGCCGGATTGGGAGGGTGTAGTCCTGACATCCCCCACCGGAGACACGATCAATACGTACTCCAAATATTATAAACAGACTCCAACAATGCAGCCGAATACGAGGCTCTATTGCATGGTCTTCGGATGGCAGCCTCTATGGGCATTCAACGCCTAGAAGTGCGCGGGGACTCAAACCTCGCAATATCACAAATAAACGGATATTTTGATGCCAAGGATCCGAAAATGGCGGCCTACCGCAATGCCGTCCTCAAAATGTCAGCTCGGTTCGAGGGGCTCAAATTCCACCATGTGGCTCGAGAAAACAATCAAGCGGCGGATATCCTCGCCCGCATCAGCGCTAAACGCGACCCTGTCCCACCTAATATATTCTTGGAAAGGCTGTTCAAGCCATCTGTGGTATGGGAAGGGGAGTCCGGCAACACTAGTCCGGCTCCAAATACAACCCCAGAGTCTGAATCATCTGACGTAATCAGGGGCTCCGCCACCGAAATAACACCTTCGGCCCACGAAATCATGGCTATAATCGCCCTGTGGACCGAGCCTTTCTTGGCCTACCTAAATAGGCAGGAGCTCCCCGAGGACCAAAATGAAGCACGTTGTATTGTACAGCGTTCCAAGGCCTACAAAGTCCATGAGGGAGAACTCTATAAGAAAAGTGCCACCGGAGTGCTCCGAAGATGCATCTCCGAAGAGGAAGGGCGGCAGCTCTTGGCTGAAATCCATGCCGGACTCGGCGGGCACCACGCTGTGGCTCGGGCACTTGTCAGCAAAGCCTTCCGTACAGGTATCTATTGGCCGACAGCCCGGGCAGATGCACAGGACTTTTTCCAACACTGTGTTGGTTGCCATCTCTTTGCCAATCAGAGCCATATGCGTCCTACCGCTCTCCAAACAATCCCCATAACTTGGCCCTTCACGGTCTGGGGGCTGGATATGGTCGGACCTCTTAAAGGGGGAAGCCATAAGAAAAAATACTTGTTGGTCATGGTGGACAAGTTCACCAAATGGATAGAAGCCAAACCAGTTAAAACGGCTGAATCCGGACCAGTGATAGACTTCATATCAGGGGTTGTACACTGTTACGGCGTCCCCCACGGTATCATCACTGACAATGGATCAAACTTCACAGCCAATGAAGTGAAAACTTGGTGTGGCGACATGGGCATTAAGCTCGATTACGCCTCCGTCTATCATCCCCAAACAAACAGCCAGGTCGAACGTGCAAATGGTATCATCATGAGCGGCATCAAACCCAGACTAGTGCGATCCTACACAGAATCGGACACACACTGGGTCGAGGAGCTTGACTCCATACTCTGGGGGCTGCGGACCACGCCGAATCGCACTACCAGATACACACCATTTTTATGGTGTATGGCGCAGAAGCAGTACTACCCTGTGACATAATCCACGACTCACCTCGCGTGCGCATGTACAAAGAGAAGGAAGCCGAGTTAGATCGGCATGACAACTTAGATGCCATGGAAGAGGAGCGCGATGTCGCAAAAGCCCGTTCCGCATTCTATCAGCAGTAGGCTCGAAGGTACCAAAGCAGAGAAGTGCGGGCCAAAACTTATAACGTCGGCGAACTCGTTCTATGCCTACCGGAGAAGAAGAAGGACAAGCTCAAACCTAAGTGGGAGGATCCCTTCATTATTGATAAAGTTCTCATCGAAGGAGCGTACCGCCTGCGTAATGCATCCGATAACAGACTCGAGCCGAACCCATGGAACGCAGCCAGGCTCCGGAGATTTTACGCCTAGTGTCGAACTCGGTGTTCGTCTCTTACCCCTGCTCTTTTAATTATGCCCCCCTTTCTTTTTTTTCTCGTCATTTTTTCCTTCTTCACACAAAGTATTCAATACAGTGCGGATGCTCGGATCATTCCGGCCGCACTATGTGTGTTCACCATACCTGGGGCTTCCTATACGGAAGCTAAATATAATTACTTTTATGGCTTCCTGCCTATCACACATGCGTTCTTTTCCCATGTGTGCCTTTTCTTCACCATTATATGCATCGATATGACTTAAGATGAGGCCATGCTGGGTTGCCTGGCTCTTGTGTTTATGCCCTACGTTCCCGTTAATTCGGCTAGGGCATAAGGGGAGCACCTCTGCGATTGTTACTGCCGGTTCAGCCGGATGTGTACCTCAGACTGAGTGAAGCCGAAAACTAGTGCTCTTAAGGGAATATTCAGTCGGTGAACAAAAGATGTTTCTTTCGTTTATTACAACGTGAATCCCTAGATGTTTTGTATCCTACATTTCTGTCCGCAATTCAGACATGCACATCGATGCATGCGTACCCAGGGAAAGGAACCCCTAACGGAACAATTCTCCAGGGAAGATGTTTCTTACTACCCATGTAATATAACATAACTAGTTGGGTACTTGTCTGTTCAAGCACTTATGACCCCTACGCCTGGTTTCCACGCATACCCCGGTTTTGCATAACTGAGTGGGTATTCGGATACACCCCGAACTGTCGGATCTGGGGGCTGAAGCGAAAAGGTCCGCCATGACAAAAGATTTTTAATCCGGCTAGGGACTACATATGTCCATTGAATTACATAGTCACTTGGACTGGCTATATTCTTCCTCTATACCATCCAACAGGCTATCTAGCTTGCAATCCTGTTGGGAATACTTTGCGGCTAACTCTACCTGGTCATACACCAGACTCGCGGAAATCTCTTGCCCATCTGGCCTCGCCGGTCCGACTTCGGCCATATGGTTCGGGTCAAGCTTGGTGTATCGCGTCTTCACCATGGCCCAGGCTTCCCTTGCACCTTGTCGGCAGGCTGATACCTTCCACAACCGGAAGCGCCGCTGTGCTCCTTGGAGCATATCCACGATCTCCCCCATGCCTCTTGGCAGGGAAGTGGATGGCCACAAGGCCTGGGCAATACCCTGCATCACCTGCCGAACTCGTTCATGCAGCTGTTAGAGATCTTGCAGTAAATCGCCTGCGGACCCGGGCATCTCCTCTTCAGGACGGCCCGTCAGCATACCTACAGATATAAACTCTTTTAAAATGCTTCCTCGCCGAACTGTACTGCAGTTCGTTTAGGCACTTACCATAAATGTCGCGACGAAGCCTCCTGTTCTCCTTCGTGGAGTCCGCCAGCTGAGATCGAACATCTGCTAATTCGACGCCCAGCTGGGCATTGGCATCTTGGAGATTGTTCTTCTCCTGCCTAACCTGCGTAAGCACACGCTCGCCAGCCTTTAGCTGTCTTTGAAGATGTGACTTGCTATCTCTTACGATCTCCAGATTCTCCCTGGGATTGTTTGCAGAATTTTCTGTTAGACTTATAAAGCAAGCCAATTACCAACTGGTATATTTCCTTAAAATTTCTCTATTGGGAAAATGTTACCAGATGAGGCCTTCTGGGATTCCTCTAGTTTGGCAACCGCGACCCTCAGCTAGGTCTTGCACTCCTCCAGCTCCTGAGACAAATGGGTATTCTTCTCTACAAGAACATGTGCATGAAATGATCCTTAAATCAGTTGTTCCAACTGTTTCAAGTCTCAGGGGCTAATGCTATACATGCTTATCAAATTTTCTTACCCGTATATCTTTCGCATACTGGTCCGTAGCTCAGGTGAGCCCGTCTTGGGAAGCTCGGATGTATGCGTCTCCCGAATTGAAAGCATTGAATGCCTCTTTGGAAAAGATACTATTGCGAAGTACATCCCGTCGGCGCCAGTGATTCATGGCACTCTCTACTTCAGAATTTGTGGCGGAGAGCCTATCCGCATCCTCTGCCAGAGGAAAATTCGGCATCGGCCCCGCGTTGGCCTCCTCCCTCGAAGCCGGTTCTGGAATCCGGCTGGTGGAGGCATGACCGGCAGGATCTCCGGATGTAGTCTGGCGACTGCTCTTTCTGCCAGGACACGATGGACGCTGTTACATTTCAATCATCCTAATTAGAAAGCAGATTTTAACTATGCCTCTATGACGGTGTTTCAACCCTAACCGCCTTCCTCTTGAGCCTGCCTGCCCGGACGCCCTTTGCTGATGAGCCCCCAGGGGCTCGGCGCCGCAGTCCGATGGTCGTCTCTACAAAAATATGATATTTTGTGCATAAGGCATGGTATAAGAAAGGAATCCTCTTCAGAGGATAAGGCTTCAGCTTTGCTCACACGCGACACAGGGAGAACTCCGGGATAGTCGGCGATAATAGCCACCAAGGCGCCCTCGCAGCTGGCCTGATAAAATGTCCCGTCGACAAGCTCCACAGATATATCCAAATCTTCTTCAACTCCGGGATCGAAGGCCCGGCCGGGGTCCTCTGGCTGTGGAGAGGGTCTGCTGAACTCTTCTATGACCCTCCTCAGTTCCTGCTCAAAAAATATCAAGGTAAATGACAGTGATGAAGGGCGCAAGAATGGATAAAGTTGAGTAAAGAGTAACGGCTCACCCAGCTTGGGGGGTTGTACATGGAAAATCCATCCCGCGGTTTGATGCGGAAGAACTCCTCTTCTTCTCCTTTATATAAATCAGATAGTATTCTTGCCAGAGCAGTGGCGGAGTCCGGATCTTTATGACCACATCAGGTGGCATCGTCCTCCCCGTTGAAGTGCCACATAGGCTTCCCCCTATATTGAAGTGGTTGCACCCCCTGCATTATGCATATTGGTAATAACCTCAACTATTGTCAGTCCTGATTGGGCCAATGTCTTTATCTTGCTCATCAGGAAGTGGATTTCTCTGGTATCTTCCTCCTGAGTGCTCTGGGGGCGCCAACTTCGGTGTTTCTTTAGCGGAGCATTATTAAACTCAGCGAGGCCCGTCCGGATTGGATCCGGAAGGGGAACGCCATCAACATAAAAGCACTCCGAGGGCCAGTTTTCAAATGCCTTCTTTGGAGTACTGCACAGGTATCCGGTCTGGGCGACGCGCCATATTTTGGCTCTGCCCACTTGATATATGGATTCCCCCTAATTGCAAGGGATGAGGCAAAATAACTTCTTCCATAACTTGAAGTGAGCCTCGTAGCCCAGAAATAATTCACAAAGGGCAATGTATCCTGCGATGTGCAGCACGGAGGCAGGGGTGAAGTTGTGCAACTGAACGCCAAAGAACTCTAGAAGCCCGCGAAGGAATGGGTGGCTTGGAAACCCGGCGCCTCTTAGAAAATATGGGATGAGGCATACTTGCTCCCCCTGAGATGGGTTAGGAGATTTCTCCGCTTGCTCCCCGCCATTGTAGGTGGCTAGTCCGGCTCGGGCGGGGACCATGAACGCCGGTGGAAGAAACCCTTGGGTCTGCAACTCTACTAAACGGCTATGGGGAATAGAACATTCTTCCCAATCACCTGGCTTAGAGCTAAGGGAGCGAGAAGAGGAGCTGCGGCGACCGGCCATGTTGGGATGGTTTTTTCTGGATGCGCTCTGTTGGATGCTTCCTCAAGGGAAGAAGGTGAGATTTGGATCTGAGGATCCCCATCTCTTCAAATAGACGGTTTTCCTGCAGGGCCGGGGTGGCAAATGTAAAAATGCTCCGGCTCCTCGTATTCGCTCGACACGTGGAGATGGCCATTATTGAAGCACAGAAGCCGAGGAGTACAACATTGATGGGAAGCCGGACACTATTCGTTACAATAGGTACTTTGGAGTATTCAGAGATGGAACCTGCCTTGCAATGCCGAAGACAATCTGCGCACCGGACTCATCGTCATTAAAGCCTGGTTCAGGGGCTACTGAGGGAGTCCTGGATTAGGGGGTATCCGGATAGCCAGACTATATACTTTGGCCGGACTGTTGGACCGTGAAGATACAAGACTCAAGACTTTGTCCCATGTCCGGATGGGACTCTCCCTTGCATGGAAGACAAGCTTGGCGATTCGGATGTTAGATCTGCTTCTTTGTAACCGATTCTGTGTAAACCCTAGCCCTCTCTGGTGTCTATATAAACCGGAGGGTTTAGTCCGTATGGGACAATCATAATCATCATAGGCTAGCTTCTAGGGTTTAGCCTCTACGATCTCGTGGTAGATCAACTCTTGTAATACTCATATCATCAAGGTCAATCAAGCAGGAAGTAGGGTTTTACCTTCATCAAGAGGGCCCGAACCTGGGTAAAACATCGTGTCCCCTGCCTCCTGTTACCATTAGCCTTAGACACACAGATTGGGACCCCCTACCCGAGATCCTTCGGTTTTGACACCAACACCCACCACCCAACTCTCCTCCCCAAGGTCACCTCTCCCTGCTCACCATCTCCACTGACCGGTTTTTCTCCCTGCCCAGGAGAGCCACACCCAGGCACTGGTGGTGGTGCACCGCGAGGAGGCCCCAACGACATCGAGCTGCTGTTGCTGTGGGCACAGCGACATCGGCATGGTCGGGATGGTTGCAACCCTATTCTCAACAGCGCCGTCTCAGCGCTGATGGCGGAGTTGACGGCGAAAATTGGCGGGTACATGGCGTTGGGGTACTGGAGGGTGGCCGGTGTGCAGCTCTCCATCAACAACATCAAGCCCGCCTGCCTCGGTGACCGCATCGAGGCCAAGGCGAAACCCATCCAGGTCGGCCGCAACATCCAGGTACGTACAATCCCCACACGAAACAAAATTCCCCTAGGTCCACCATCGGGATGCTGCTCCTGCGCCGAGCTACTACTGTTGTTGCCCCGGGCCACTCTCTAACACATATATGTACCAGGTAGAGGTCGAGGGACGAAGTGTCTCCAAGCAGAGGCCGGTCTTCTGCAACCTGCAACTACAATCTTGGGCGGCCGGCGACAAACATGCTGGTCCGACATCTGTCGCGGTGCACCGGAGGCCCTGCGCGCGCGGGGTTGTGGCCTGCAGGTATGATTATTCATCCGGTCTCTGTCCACAGTTGATTGGCACCTACTGGCTAGCTAGTATGGATATATATGTATTTGAAGATCAGAGAGCAACTTCTTCATTTACCTTGTAGTAGCTAGTTGATCTGACTGCTAGCTAGCTAGATTGGATTTTATGTATTGTAGCTTAATTACCTTGGGCAGTTAATTTGTTGCACGACCGATACATATTGGTTAGCTACTTTGTGGTGGAATAGCTTGCATTGTAGTGTACTACCATCCTGCTAGGTGACATGATTGACTCCACAAGTATAAGGGATCGCAACAGTTTTCGAGGGTAGAGTATCCAGCCCAAATTTATTGATTCGACACAAGGGGAGCCAAAGAATATTCTCAAGTATTAGCAGCTGAGTTGTCAATTCAAGCACACCTGAAAGACTTAATATCTGCAGCAAAGTATTTAGTAGCAAAGTAGTATGGAAGTAACGGTAACGGTGGCAAAAGTAACAGTAGCAGTTTTGTAGCAATCGTAACAGTGGCAATGGAGAAGTAACTTAGCAAAGATTAATATGTGAAAAGCTCGTAGGCAATGGATCAATGATGGATAATATGTCGGATGCAATTCATCATGCAACACTTATAACATAGGGTGACACAGAACTAGGTCTAGTTCATCAATGTAATGTAGGCATGTATTCTGAATATAGTCATACGTGCTTACGGAAAAGAACTTGCATGACATGTTTTGTCCTACCTCCCGTGGCAGCGGGGTCCTATTGGAAACTATGGGATATTAAGGCCTCCCTTTAATAGAGTACCGAACCAAAACATTAGCACTTCGTGAATACACGAACTCCTCAAACTACGGTCATCACCGGGAAGTGTCCCGACTATTGTCACTCTGGGGTTTGCCAGATCATAACACATAGTAGGTGACTATAACTTGCAAGATAGGATCAATAAATCACATATATTCATGAAAACATAATAGGTTCAGATCTGAAATCATGGCACTCGGGCCCTAGTGACAAGCATTAAGCATGGCAAAGTCATAGCAACATCCATCTTAGAAGATAATGGATACTAGGGATCAAACCCTAACAAAACTAATTCGATTACATGGTAAATATCATCCAACCCATCACCGTCCAGCAAGCCTACTGTCACGTCCCTAGCCTTGCTATGCACTTGGACTAGCTTGGTTGCTGCATCATGTTTAAATTTCATTTAAACCTGAAATGGGGATTGTTCAAACCCTAGCATCAGATCAAATCAAATCGGTTCAACTTAAAATAATCTTGTCACGCCCAATATGCGACCCTATCCAAAAGGAACTCGAAGGTCCCACCAAGGATAGACCCGCATATTGGAACGCTTTTGCAAGGTGGATATCATTACATCAACATTACATAATAGATGGGGATACATACAAAAGGCATACCATGCCACACGAATACAACATCATCATACAAGAGATCAACATCCGACTACGGATGATACATAAACAGAAACTCAAACAATATCCACCCTGCTAGCCCAGGCTGCCGACCTGGAACCTATCCCCTAATCGAAGAAGAAGCAGAAGAAGAACTCCAAAACAAGCAAACATCGCTCTCACGTCATGGTCATCGCATAACCTGTACCTGCAACTATTATTGTAGTAATCTGTGAGCCACGAGGACTCAGCAATCCCATTACCATGGGTATCAAGACTAGCAAAGCTTAAAGGGAAAGGAAGGGGTAAAGTGGTGAGGTTGCAGCAGCGACTAAGCAAATATGGTGGCTAACCAACGCAAATAAGAGCGAGAAGAGAACAAGCGGAACGGTCGTGAAGCTAGCAATGATCAAGAGGTGATCCTGAACTCCTACTTACGTCGAGCATAACCCAAAGACCGTGTTCACTTCCCGGACTCCGCCGAGAAGAGACCATCACGGCTACACACGCGGTTGATACGTTTTAATTCGGATCTGGTGTCAAGTTATCTACAACCGGACATTAACAAATTCCCATCTGCCACATAACCGCGGGCACGGCTCTCGAAAGTTTATACCTGCAGGGTGTCCCAACTTAGCCCATGACAAGCTCTCGCGATCAACGAAGGAATAGACCTTCTCCGGGAAGACCCGATCGGTCTCGGAATCCGGTTTACAAGACATTTCGACAATGGTAAAACAAGACCAGCAAAGCCGCCCGATGCGCCGACAATCCCGATAGGAGCTGCACATATCTCGTTCTCAGGGCAACACCGGATAAGTCAAGCTACGAGTAAAACCAGACTTCGAGTTTCCCCGAGGTGGCCCCGCAGGTTGCTCGGTTCGGACCAACACTTAGACAAGCACTGGCCCGGGGGGGGGGGGCGCTAAAATAAAGATAACCCTTGGGTTAATTACTCCCAAGGGAAAAGGTAGGTGGTGGTAAGGTAAATGGTAAAACCAAGGTTGGGCCTTGCTGGACAAGTTTTATTCAAAGTGAACTGTCAGGGGGGTCCCATAAATCACCCGACCGCGTTAGGAACGCAAAATCCGGGAACATAATACCGGTATGACGGAAACTAGGGCGGCAAGAGTGGAACAAAACACCAGGATTAAGGCCGAGCCTTCCACCCTTTACCAAATATATAGATGCATTAATAATATAAGAGATATTGTGATATCCCAACATAACCCTGTCCACCATGGAGAAATCTTCAACTTCACCTGCAGCTAGCAACGCTATAAGAGGGGCTGAGCAAAGCGGTTACATAGCCAATCAATGGTTTGCTCGGAATGGTGTCAAAGGTTAGAGGTTCATGGCAATTTGGGAGGCTTGAAGAGCAAATGATAGGTAACGCAGCATAGCGATAGAACGAAGCAACTAGCATAGCAATGATAGTAGTGAGATCCAGGGTAGCGGTCATCTTGCCTGAAATCCCGCAAGTAAGAAGAACGAGTCCATGAAGAAGACGAACGGATGAAGCCGAACCAACCGAAGACGAACGCATCCTCACGATCGCAACGAAACGGGAACTATCGAGAAGAAGCACACAACATAGTAAACACACCACACATAACAAGACATGATGCACAACAAGCATGATGCATGACAAGGCTACATGAAGCTACTCATGGCAAGAGATGATGCAAACAAGAACAACACATAAAGGCAAGTTTAAATGAGGCCGGGAACAACATATAACAATTCCGGTAAGTCCTCATATGCATATTTCGAAATTGGTCCAGAACTGAATAAACCTTATGTTCAATTTGTTAAACAGCAAATTAAGATGCACCAAGATGATCTACACGAAATTCTAGTCAAGTTACATATAAAGTTCATTAGATTCGGAGCTACGGCCTAGAAGATATGAGCAAAACAAGTTAAACATGGCATTGATGCAAAATGCACCCAAACATCAAGCAAACAAACCAAAACAAGGATGCAACATGATAATATGAAACTACATGCAAAATCAAGCAAGTTTCATATAGAGCACACTCAAAACGGAGCAACGGTTGCAACACATACACATGAAACAAGTCATAACAACAATCTGTCCAAAACAGCAACTAGGCATATTGCAAGCATCAAAACAATATGCTACATCATCCCAACATAATAACAAAAGGCATAGGCATGAAGTACAGGTAAAGCATAACAAAACATGAACACTGAGCTATCTCCAGAAACAACTAGAACATGCTCAAAAAGACATGGGAAGATTGCAAATAATAACAGTTTCAGACTTTAGCAGAAATAACATCAGGTTGCAATGTTTAGAGCTATCAAACAACATGTTACAGGAACTTATCATGGCCAACAAAGGCATGGCATGAAACTACTAATTGCATAGATCAAAAGTCTCTTATTGACCATGAGCCAAAAAGGCACGGAAAATATGATGGCACCCATGTAAACATGGCAAGTTATATTACAGATTCATACATGGCAGGAACAACAATAAGTAGGCATGTTGGTGAGCTTGAACCACTCACCACAGATCAACACATGGCATGGCAAGGCAACCAACAGTAAGAAGGCATGTTTATGAAGCTAAGCATGGCAAGAGCAAGTTCATAGGGTACATGGATCACTAGCAAAACACATGGGAACAAGTGAACTTAATGTTAACAGGCTGAGAGCAACATTATCAAGCAACTTTGGAGCAAGATAACAACATGATGAAGCAGGCTATAATTGCAACCAAGGGCATGAATGGATAGAGCATAACATGTAGATCAAAACATGTTTATAGGACATCTCCAGATTATGCATAGAATGATTAGTAGCAACATGTTAACATAGCAACAAAATATAACAGAATTTGTCAGGAAAACAGCAACAGCAAGTACCCTCCTTAACAAGCTTGATGCACTCACTACACAACTCACAAAAATACATGGTTGGCACCAATGGAAAGATGGCATGGCATAGATCAACATACATGTAGACATCAACCTCATAGGATGCACACATCAATCATGACAAAAATGATAAATGAGCAAGTTCTAACAGTTTCAGCAGATTAACATCAACATGCACTCTTCCAACAGCATTTCAGGCATCATGATGAGCTCAAATGAAAATGATGCAATGGAATGAAATGAAGTACTCGTCGAGACGAACAATTTGACATATTACATGCACGAAACGGAGCTACGGATGCAGATATGTGATGCGATGAACATGGCATGATTATGTCAAAAATCTGGGACTTAGTGGAATTTCGACCTCGGGGAAAATGGACGGAGACGTTCCGGGACGGAGGGATCCGGGACGGGCAGGGGCGCGTTTGGATGAGATCCCAATGGATCTGGTCCACCTTTTCAGATCCGGCCGGAGAAGGGTTCCGGCGAACTCTCCGGCGAGGGGGAGGCCGGCGAGGGGCACAGGACGACGGAGGAGGCGGCGCCGGGCTCCTCTGGTGGCCAGTCCGGCGAGGGGCACCGGTGGCCGGAGCTCGGCAGGGCCGGAGGAGGAGTGCGCGGGCGCTGGCGTCTGAGGGCAGCCTTGAGGCTCTGTGCAGGGTGCTCTTGGGCGGGCGGCCTTGGCAGGCGATCTTGGCGCTGGATCGGCGGCGCGACGGCGTCAGCGGCGACGACGGCGGCGGCGGCGGCGACTTCGGGCGGGAGGTTTCGGGAGGCGGGCGGGCTGCTGGCGGCGGCGGGCGGTTACGGGCTGGCGCGGCGATGCCGGGCGGCGGGCGGAGGCGCGCCTGGCGGCGGGGCGGCGAGGCGGCGGGCGGCGAAGCGAGGCGGGCGAGTGGGGCGGGCTCGGCCCGGACGGGCCTCCTGCGGGCCCAGGCGGCCATGGCGGCGTGGCGGCGGTGGATTCGCTCTGTGGCGGCGCGGACATGTCCGGCGCGACGCGGACATGTCCGGCGGCGGAGAGGAGCGGGGCTAGGGTTTCGGGGGGGAAATGATCCGATAATGGAGAGGGGAAGACGTTTTTATAGGTAGAGGGAGCTAGGAGAGTCCAAATGAGGAGCGGTTTTCGGCCACGCAATCGTGATCGAACGACCGAGAGCATGGAGGGGAGTTTGCTGGGTTTTGGGCCACTTTGGAAGGGGTGTTGGGCTGCAAACAAAAGAGGCTTTGCGGTTACCCGGTTAACCATTGGAGTACCGAACGACCTCCAAATGGCACGAAACTTGACAGGCGGTCTACCGGTGGTATACCAAGGCCGCTTGGCAAGAATCGGTCCATTCCGAGAACGTTTAACACCCGCTCACAACGAGAGACGAAAGGGGAACGCCGGAGGGCATAGGAGCGCCGGATTGCAAAACGGACAACGGGGAAAATGCTCGGATGCATGAGATGAACACGAATGCAAAATGGGATGCACATGATGACATGATATGAAATGCATATGAAGACATGGCAAAGTGAAACACGCAAGCAAAAGACATGGCAACGACAGCGAATAACTGGCAGACACCTGGCGCATCAAAACCGGGGCGTTACAACACTCCTCCACTAACAAGAGATCTCGTCCCGAGATCTTAGGACCGAGACGGAAGGGAAAAGGGAATGAGGTGAAACAAGAACTCAAGAGAAGAAGTAATGAATCGAGAGCACTCGAGAAGAAGAGAGGAACGACGAGAACGACGAGAATCGAAAGCTCACGGAATGTGATAGACTATGAAACCCACTCGTTCTAACCGGAGTGGTTAGAATGAGAAAAGAAACGGATAAGACTGAAAGGATTTAGGTAGCACTCCAGCTGAAAATGGGAGGATTAGAACGAACTTGAGAGGATGGAATGGTACTTGATGAACTCTTGAAGAATGAATTAAATCATGAAGAACCACCATGAAGAACTCCAGTGACAAGAGGATGATGAGATAGAATGAAGGAAGAAAGAATAAGATGAGCCTTGCGATGATTTAGATGGAGGTTCCGACGAAATGGCCGAGGAAATTTGAACTCCAGAAAAGAAAAGATGAAAACACTTGGAAGTAGAATTTATTCATCAAGAACAAACTCTAAAGGAAAGGGATTAATCACTTGGATGAAATAAGAATAAGAATTATTGTATGTTTATCCTTCATCAAATTACATTGATGACAAGCAACGGATTTTACATACTACTTATTCTTCTTGAAAAGGATTGAGAAGTGACATATCTCAAACTTGAGAAAATCTTCATGAATCACCGGTAGGATTGAAAAGAACGAATGGATTAAAAAGATAATCAAGGAAAAAGAATCTGAAAGAACCACCAGAAGAATTCAAAATGACTGGCAAAGCGAATGAATCACCGGGAAGAATTAGGAAGCACGAAGATACTTGAGGGAATTAAAAGTGAGAGAACGAAGAGATCGCGAACTAATTGAAGAATACTTGAATGAAGCACCGGAATAATTAGAGAATGATAACTGAAAACTTAGAATGAAGAAATCTTCCAAAAGATGGCCTCCGGATAACCGAGAGAGAAAGCAACTCTGAAATGCTCGGATGGATGGAAAGAATTTGCATGACTAGAAAAAATTTGATAGGATAACATCGAGCTAGCACCGCGAATCTCCGGGAGAACGGACAAGATTTAGAGGAAAAACTCTTCTTCGGTCTTCAAATGACGACGAGAAAACCATCAAAATTACTGAGATACTCCAGGAGAATGAAAAGCAGAGAGGTTGAGCCAACAATGAAATGATTTGAGATCGATCTTGGAAAAGGCATGTGACTGATGGAATCCATTCTTATGTCACACTTGAAAAGAATTTGAGAATAACCCCGGGAGAATTTAGAAGAGTCAGGTAAGATCCTGGAAAAAGACCTGTGGGTTAAGGCCCACTAAAAGAAAACACCGTTGGAAAGGGGTGTTGAACAGATAGATGATGCACCTTAACAATTGAAATATTTGAATGAGATGACGACCTCGAATTAATTCAAACACAGACGAATCTCCTGAGATGTCTTGAGCACACCGGAAGGATAAACTGGTGAGAGGCGAACGAGCAAGGCGAACACTTTACGAAAGGAAAAGAATGTGACCAACCCAGAAAACTTGAATCGAATCCACCGGAAAGAAAAAAAGATTAAGAATGTCGAACAGAATGAGAATTCACCGGTTGAAATGATTGACGAAAGACTGAAGAGGCTCCACACGAATGAAATTGATGATCGAAAGAGACTCAAACTCCGGGAAGAAAAAGGATGGGAGGGCGGGAAAAACAAAGGCAACTTGGAAGGGGAAATCGACGAATATCTTGAAGAGAAAACACCGGTTGAAATCATTGAGGAAAAGAGGCAAAGACTTCGCACGAGTAGGATGGATACCCGATTACGGACTCCGGTTCCGAGATGAAAAAGGGCGGGCGGGTGGGAAAAACAAGGACAACTTCGGACAAGGAAAAACAACAACGTCGGAGGAAGAACTGAGGATTGATCTCGCGAAAGACAAAGAGGTTCGAGTCGACTTGACGAGAGATGCACCGGATAAAAGAGGATGGACAACTCATGAAACTAACCACGTGATCCTAAAGAAAAATTTGAACGGGAAGAGGAGTAATTCAAAACACCTACGTCAAGATTCCTCACCAGAGCGACGAAGAGGCTGAGGAGTAAAAAGAATTCCTACTCTCCGATATAACTAGACTCCAAAATCAGTTTTCTTCTAGACTCAACAACGGCCAAACTACACGATCAATCAAGGAGGGCTCCTAGGGTCGGTCGAGGCTCTGATACCAACTTGTCACGCACAATATGCGACCCTATCCAAAAGGAACTCGAAGGTCCCACCAAGGATAGACCCGCATATTGGAACGCTTTTGCAAGGTGGATATCATTACATCAACATTACATAATAGATGGGGATACATACAAAAGGCATACCATGCCACACGAATACAACATCATCATACAAGAGATCAACATCCGACTACGGATGATACATAAACAGAAACTCAAACAATATCCACCCTGCTAGCCCAGGCTGCCGACCTGGAACCTATCCCCTAATCGAAGAAGAAGCAGAAGAAGAACTCCAAAACAAGCAAACATCGCTCTCACGTCATGGTCATCGCATAACCTGTACCTGCAACTATTATTGTAGTAATCTGTAAGCCACGAGGACTCAGCAATCCCATTACCATGGGTATCAAGACTAGCAAAGCTTAAAGGGAAAGGAAGGGGTAAAGTGGTGAGGTTGCAGCAGCGACTAAGCAAATATGGTGGCTAACCAACGCAAATAAGAGCGAGAAGAGAACAAGCGGAACGGTCGTGAAGCTAGCAATGATCAAGAGGTGATCCTGAACTCCTACTTACGTCGAGCATAACCCAAAGACCGTGTTCACTTCCCGGACTCCGCCGAGAAGAGACCATCACGGCTACACACGCGGTTGATACGTTTTAATTCGGATCTGGTGTCAAGTTATCTACAACCGGACATTAACAAATTCCCATCTGCCACATAACCGCGGGCACGGCTCTCGAAAGTTTATACCCTGCAGGGGTGTCCCAACTTAGCCCATGACAAGCTCTCGCGATCAACGAAGGAATAGACCTTCTCCCAGGAAGACCCGATCAGTCTCGGAATCCCGGTTTACAAGACATTTCGACAATGGTAAAACAAGACCAGCAAAAGCCGCCCGATCGCCGACAATCCCGATAGGAGCTGCACATATCTCGTTCTCGTGGCAACACCGGATAAGTCAAGCTACGAGTAAAACCAGACTTCGAGTTTCCCGAGGTGGCCCAAGAAGTTGCTCGGTTCGGACCAACACTTAGACAAGCACCGCCCGGGGCGCTAAAATAAAGATAACCCTTGGGTTAATTACTCCCAAGGGAAAAGGTAGGTGGTGGTAAGGTAAATGGTAAAACCAAGGTTGGGCCTTGCTGGACAAGTTTTATTCAAAGTGAACCGTCAGGGGTCCCATAAATCACCGACCGCGTTAGGAACATAAAATCCGGGAACATAACACCGGTATGACGGAAACTAGGGCGGCAAGAGTGGAACAAAACACCAGGCATAAGGCCGAGCCTTCCACCCTTTACCAAATATATAGATGCATTAATAATATAAGAGATATTGTGATATCCCAACATAACCCTGTCCACCATGCAGAAATCTGCAACTTCACCTGCAGCTAGCAACACTATAAGAGGGGCTGAGCAAAGCGGTAACATAGCCAATCAATGGTTTGCTCGGAATGGTGTCAAAGCTTAGAGGTTCATGGCAATTTGGGAGGCTTGAAGAGCAAATGATAGGTAACGCAGCATAGCGATAGAACGAAGCAACTAGCATAGCAATGATAGTAGTGAGATCCAGGGTAGCGGTCATCTTGCCTGAAATCCCGCAAGGAAGAAGAATGAGTCCATGAAGAAGACGAACGGATGAAGCCGAACCAACCGAAGATTTAACGCATCCTCACGATCGCAACGCAAGCGGAACTATCGAGAAGAAGCACACAACATAGTAAACACACCACACATAACAAGACATGATGCACAACAAGCATGATGCATGACAAGGCTACATGAAGCTACTCATGGCAAGAGATGATGCAAACAAGAACAACACATCAAGGAAAGTTTAAATGAGGCCGGGAACAACATATAACAATTCCGGGAAGTCCTCATATGCATATTTCGAAATTGGTCCAGAACTGAATAAACCTTATGTTCAAGTTGTTAAACAGCAAGTTAAGATGCACCAAGATGATCTACACGAAATTCTAGTCAAGTTACATATAAAGTTCATTAGATTCAGAGCTACGGCCTAGAAGATATGAGCAAAACAAGTTAAACATGGCATTGATGCAAAATGCACCCAAACATCAAGCAAACACACCAAAACAAGGATGCAACATGATAATATGAAACTATATGCAAAATCAAGCAAGTGTCATACAGAGCACACTCAAAACGGAGCAACGGTTGCAACACATACACATGAAACAAGTCATAGCAACAATCTGTCCAAAACAGCAACTAGGCATATTGCAAGCATCAAAACAATATGCTACAGCATCCCAACATAATAACAAAAGGCATGGGCATGAAGTACAGGTAAAGCATAACAAAACATGAACACTGAGCTATCTCCAGAAACAACTAGAACATGCTCAAAAAGACATGGGAAGATTGCAAATAATAACAATTTCAGACTTTAGCAGAAATAATATCAGGTTGCAATGTTTAGAGCTATCAAACAACATGTTACAGGAACTTATCATGGCCAACAAAGGCATGGCATGAAACTACTAGTTGCATAGATCAAAAGTCTCTTACTGACCATGAGCCAAAAGGGCATGGAAAATATTATGGCACCCATGTAAACATGGCAAGTTATATTACAGATTCATACATGGCAGGAACAACAATAAGTAGGCATGTTGGTGAGCTCGAACCACTCACCAAAGAGAAATACATGGCATGGCAAGGCAACCAACAGTAAGAAGGCATGTTTATGAAGCTAAGCATGGCAACAGCAAGTTCATAGGGTACATGGATCACTAGCAAAACACATGGGAACAAGTGAACTTAATGTTAACAGGCCGAGAGCAACATTATCAAGCAACTTTGGAGCAAGATAACAACATGATGCAGCAGGCTATAATTGCAACCAAGGGCATGAATGGATAGAGCATGACATGTAGATCAAAACATGTTTATAGGACATCTCCAGATTATGCATAGAATGATTAGTAGCAACATGTTAACATAGCAACAAAATATAACAGAATCTGTCAGGAAAACAGCAACATCAAGTACCCTCCTTAACAAGCTTGATGCACTCACTACACAACTCACAAAAATACATGGTTGGCACCAATGGAAAGATGGCATGGCATAGATCAACATACATGTAGACATCAACCTCATAGGATGCACACATCAATCATGGCAAAAATGATAAATGAGCAAGTTATAACAGTTTCAGCCGATTAACATCAACATGCACTCTTCCAACAGCATTCAGGCATCAAGATGAGCTCAAATGAAAATGATGCAATGGAATGAAATGAAGTACTCGTCGAGACGAACAATTTGACATATTACACGCACGAAACGGAGCTACGGATGCAGATATGTGATGCGATGAACATGGCATGATTATGTCAAAAATCTGGGACTTAGTGGAATTTCGACCTCGGGGAAAAATGGACGGAGACGTTCGGACGGAGGATCCGGACGGCAGGGCGCGTTTGGATGAGATCCCAATGGATCTGGTCCACCTTATCGGATCCGGCCGGAGAAGGGTTCCGGCGTACTCTCCGGCGAGGGGGAGGCCGGTGAGGGGCACAAGACGATGGAGGAGGCGGCGCCGGGCTCCTCTGGTGGCTGATCCGCGAGGGAACCGGTGGCGGAGCTCGGCAGGGCGGAGGAGGAGTGCGCGGGCGCGCGCGCTCTGCAGGGGCAGCGCGGGGGCTCCAGCTGGGCGGGTGCCTCGGGCGGGCGGCTTGAAGCGATCTTGGCCTTGCGGATCGGCGGCGCGGACGGCGCTGCGATGACGGCGGGCGGCGGCGGCTTCGGGCAGGAGGTTTTCGAGGCGAGGCGGGCGCGCGCGCATGGCGGCGGCGGGCGGTTACGGCGCTGGCGCGTGGGTACGCCGTGGCGGGCGGAGGCTGGCCGGGCGGCGGCGGGCGAGGCGGCGGGCAAAAGAAGCGAGGCGGGCGACGACGGGCGGCTCGGGCCTCGACGGGCCTCCCATGGCCCAGCTGGCCGGGCGGCGGCGGCGGCGCCGTGAGCGACACGTAGCGGCGGTGGATTCGCTGCGGCGGGCGGCGCGGACATGTCCGGCGCGACGCGGACATGTCCGGCGGCGGAGAGGAGCGGGGCTAGGGTTTCGGGGGGAAAATGATCCGAAAATGGAGAGGGGAAGACGTTTTTATAGGTAGAGGGAGCTAGGAGAGTCCAAATGAGGAGCGGTTTTTGGCCACGCGATCGTGATCGAATGACCGAGTACATGGAGGGGAGTTTGCTGGGTTTTGGGCCACTTTGGAAGGGGTGTTGGGCTGCAAACAAAAGAGGCTTTGCTGTTACCCGGTTAACCGTTGGAGTACCGAACGACCTCCAAATGGCACGAAACTTGACAGGCGGTCTACCGGTGGTATACCAAGGCCGCTTGGCAAGCCTCGGTCCATTCCGAGAACGTTTAACACCCGCTCACAACGAGAGACGAAAGGGGAACGCCGGAGGGCATAGGAGCGCCGGATTGCAAAACGGACAACGGGGAAAATGCTCGGATGCATGAGATGAACACGAATGCAAAATGGGATGCACATGATGACATGATATGAAATGCATATGAAGACATGGCAAAGTGCAACACACAAGCAAAAGACATGGCAACGACGGCGAATAACTGGCAGACACCTGGCGCATCGAAACCGGGGCGTTACAACACTCCTCCACTAACAAGAGATCTCGTCCCGAGATCTTAGGACCGAGACGGAAGGGAAAAGGGAATGAGGTGAAACAAGAACTCAAGA
The DNA here is from genome assembly GCA_021437245.1 of Aegilops speltoides. NCBI lineage: Eukaryota > Viridiplantae > Streptophyta > Magnoliopsida > Poales > Poaceae > Aegilops > Aegilops speltoides. The sequence continues at coordinate 77,744,614 of CM038141.1, forward strand.
GAAGAAGTAATGAATCGAGAGCACTCGAGAAGAAGAGAGGAACGACGAGAACGACGAGAATCGAAAGCTCACGGAATGTGATAGACTATGAAACCCACTCGTTCTAACCGGAGTGGTTAGAATGAGAAAAGAAACGGATAAGACTGAAAGGATTTAGGTAGCACTCCGGCTGCAAATGGGAGGATTAGAACGAACTTGAGAGGATGGAATGGTACTTGATGAACTTTTGAAGAATGAATTAAATCATGAAGAACCACCATGAAGAACTCCAGTGACAAGAGGATGATGAGATAGAATGAAGGAAGAAAGAATAAGATGAGCCTTGCGATGATTTAGATGGAGGTTCCGACGAAATGGCCGAGGAAATTTGAACTCCAGAAAAGAAAAGATGAAAACACTTGGAAGTAGAATTTATTCATCAAGAACAAACTCTAAAGGAAAGGGATTAATCACTTGGATGAAATAAGAATAAGATTTATTGTATGTTTATCCTTCATCAAATTACATTGATGACAAGCAACGGATTTTACATACTACTTATTCTTCTTGAAAAGGATTGAGAAGTGACATATCTCAAACTTGAGAAAATCTTCATGAATCACCGGTAGGATTGAAAATAACGAATGGATTAAAAAGATAATCAAGGAAAAAGAATCTGAAAGAACCACCAGAAGAATTCAAAATGACTGGCGAAAGCGAATGAATCACCGGGAAGAATTAGGGAAGCACGAAGATACTTGAGGGAATTAAAAAGTGAGAGAACGAAGAGATCGCGAACTAATTGAAGAATACTTGAATGAAGCACCGGAATAATTAGAGAATGATAACTGAAAACTTAGAATGAAGAAATCTTCCAAAAAGATGGCCTCCGGATAACCGAGAGAGAAAGCAACTCCTGAAATGCTCCGGATGGATGGAAAGAATTTGCATGACTAGAAAAAATTTGATAGGATAACATCGAGCTAGCACCGCGAATCTCCGGGAGAACGGACAAGATTTAGAGGAAAAACTCTTCTTCGGTCTTCAAATGACGACGAGAAAACCATCAAAATTACTGAGATACTCCAGGAGAATGAAAAGCAGAGAGGTTGAGCCAACAATGAAATGATTTGAGATCGATCTTGGAAAAGGCATGTGACTGATGGAATCCATTCTTATGTCACACTTGAAAAGAATTTGAGAATAACCCCGGGAGAATTTAGAAGAGTCAGGTAAGATCCTGGAAAAAGACCTGTGGGTTAAGGCCCACTAAAAGAAAACACCGTTGGAAAGGGGTGTTGAACAGATAGATGATGCACCTTAACAATTGAAATATTTGAATGAGATGACGACCTCGAATTAATTCAAACACAGACGAATCTCCTGAGATGTCTTGAGCACACCGGAAGGATAAACTGGTGAGAGGCGAACGAGCAAGGCGAACACTTTACGAAAGGAAAAGAATGTGATCAACCCAGAAAACTTGAATCGAATCCACCGGAAAGAAAAAAAGATTAAGAATGTCGAACAGAATGAGAATTCACCGGTTGAAATGATTGACGAAAGACTGAAGAGGCTCCACACAAATGAAATTGATGATCGAAAGAGACTCAAACTCCGGGAAGAAAAAGGATGGGAGGGCGGGAAAAACAAAGGCAACTTGGAAGGGGAAATCGACGAATATCTTGAAGAGAAAACACCGGTTGAAATCATTGAGGAAAAGAGGCAAAGACTTCGCACGAGTAGGATGGATACCCGATTACGGACTCCGGTTCCGAGATGAAAAAGGGCGGGCGGGTGGGAAAAACAAGGACAACTTCGGACAAGGAAAAACAACGACGTCGGAGGAAGAACTGAGGATTGATCTCGCGAAAGACAAAGAGGTTCGAGTCGACTTGACGAGAGATGCACCGGATAAAAGATGATGGACAACTCATGAAACTAACCACGTGATCCTAAAGAAAAATTTGAACGGGAAGAGGAGTAATTCAAAACACCTACGTCAAGATTCCTCACAGAGAGCGAAGAGGCTGAGGAGTAAAAAGAATTCCTACTCTCCGATATAACTAGACTCCAAAATCAGTTTTCTTCTAGACTCAACAACGGCCAAACTACACGATCAATCAAGGGGGCTCCTAGGGTCGGTCGAGGCTCTGATACCAACTTGTCACGCCCAATATGCGACCCTATCCAAAAGGAACTCAAGGTCCCACCAAGGATAGACCCGATATTGGAACGCTTTTGCAAGGTGGATATCATTACATCAACATTACATAATAGATGGGGATACATACAAAAGGCATACAATGCCACACGAATACAACATCATCATATAAGAGATCAACATCCGACTACGGATGATACATAAACAGAAACTCAAACAATATCCACCCTGCTAGCCCAGGCTGCCGACCTGGAACCTATCCCCTGATCGAAGAAGAAGCAGAAGAAGAACTCCAAAACAAGCAAACATCGCTCTCACGTCATGGTCATCGATAACCTGTACCTGCAATTGTTGTTGTAGTAATCTGTGAGCCACGAGGACTCAAGCAATCCCATTACCATGGGTATCAAGACTAGCAAAGCTTAAAGGAAAGGAAGGGGTAAAGTGGTGAGGTTGCAGCAGCGACTAAGCAAATATGGTGGCTAACCAACGCAAATAAGAGCGAGAAGAGAACAAGCGGAACGGTCGTGAAGCTAGCAATGATCAAGAGGTGATCCTGAACTCCTACTTACGTCGAGCATAACCCAAAGGCCGTGTTCACTTCCCGGACTCCGCCGAGAAGAGACCATCACGGCTACACACGCGGTTGATGCGTTTTAATTCGGATCTGGTGTCAAGTTATCTACAACCGGACATTAACAAATTCCCATCTGCCACATAACCGCAGGCACGGCTCTCGAAAGTTTATACCCTGCAGGGTGTCCCAACTTAGCCCATGACAAGCTCTCGCGATCAACGAAGGAATAGACCTTCTCCCAGGAAGACCCGATCAGTCTCGGAATCCCGGTTTACAAGACATTTCGACAATGGTAAAACAAGACCAGCAAAGCCGCCCGATGCGCCGACAATCCCGATAGGAGCTGCACATATCTCGTTCTCAGGGCAACACCGGATAAGTCAAGCTACGAGTAAAACTAGACTTCGAGTTTCCCCGAGGTGGCCCCGCAGGTTGCTCGGTTCGGACCAACACTTAGACAAGCACTGGCCGGGGGCTAAAATAAAGATGACCCTTGGGTTAATTACTCCCAAGGGAAAAGGTAGGTGGTGGTAAGGCAAATGGTAAAACCAAGGTTGTGCCTTGCTGGACAAGTTTTATTCAAAGCGAACCGTCGGGGGTCCCATAAATCACCCGACCAGCGTTAGGAGCGCAAAATCCGGGAACATAACACGGTATGACGGAAACTAGGGCGGCAAGAGTGGAACAAAACACTGGGCATAAGGCCGAGCCTTCACCCTTTACCAAATATATAGATGCATTAATAATATAAGAGATATTGTGATATCCCAACATAACCCTGCCCACCATGGAGAAATCTTCAACTTCACCGCAGCTAGCAACGCTATAAGAGGGGCTGAGCAAAGCGGTAACATAGCCAATCAATGGTTTTCTCGGAATGGTGTCAAAGGTTAGAGGTTCATGGCAATTTGGGAGGCTTGAAGAGCAAATGATAGGTAACGCAGCATAGCGATAGAACAAAGCAACTAGCATAGCAATGATAGTAGTGAGATCCAGGTAGCGGTCATCTTGCCGAAATCCCGCAAGGAAGAAGAACGAGTCCATGAAGAAGACGAACGGATGAAGCCGAACCAACCAAGACGAACGCATCCTCACGATCGCAAGCAAGCAGGAACTATCAAGAAGAAGCACACAACATAGTAAACACACCACACATAACAAGACATGATGCACAACAAGCATGATGCATGACAAGGCTACATGAAGCTACTCATGGCAAGAGATGATGCAAACAAGAACAACACATCAAGGCAAGTTTAAATGAGGCCGGGAACAACATATAACAATTCCGGTAAGTCCTCATATGCATATTTCGAAATTGGTCCAGAACTGAATAAACCTTATGTTCAAGTTGTTAAACAGCAAGTTAAGACGCACCAAGATGATCTACACGAAATTCTAGTCAAGTTACATATAAAGTTCATTAGATTCAGAGCTACGGCCTAGAAGATATGAGCAAAACAAGTTAAACATGGCATTGATGCAAAATGCACCCAAACATCAAGCAAACACACCAAAACAAGGATGCAACATGATAATATTAAACTATATGCAAAATCAAGCAAGTTTCATACAGAGCACACTCAAAACGGAGCAACGGTTGCAACACATACACATGAAACAAGTCATAGCAACAATCTGTCCAAAACAGCAACTAGGCATATTGCAAGCATCAAAACAATATGCTACAGCATCCCAACATAATAACAAAAGGCATGGGCATGAAGTACAGGTAAAGCATAACAAAACATGAACACTGAGCTATCTCCAGAAACAACTAGAACATGCTCAAAAAGACATGGGAAGATTGCAAATAATAACAATTTCAGACTTTAGCAGAAATAATATCAGGTTGCAATGTTGAGAGAGCTATCAAACAACATGTTACAGGAACTTATCATGGCCAACAAAGGCATGGCATGAAACTACTAGTTGCATAGATCAAAAGTCTCTTACTGACCATGAGCCAAAAGGGCATGGAAAATATTATGGCACCCATGTAAACATGGCAAGTTATATTACAGATTCATACATGGCAGGAACAACAATAAGTAGGCATGTTGGTGAGCTCGAACCACTCACCAAAGAGAAATACATGGCATGGCAAGGCAACCAACAGTAAGAAGGCATGTTTATGAAGCTAAGCATGGCAACAAACAAGTTCATAGGGTACATGGATCACTAGCAAAACACATGGGAACAAGTGAACTTAATGTTAACAGGCTGAGAGCAACATTATCAAGCAACTTTGGAGCAAGATAACAACATGATGCAGCAGGCTATAATTGCAACCAAGGGCATGAATGGATAGAGCATGACATGTAGATCAAAACATGTTTATAGGACATCTCCAGATTATGCATAGAATGATTAGTAGCAACATGTTAACATAGCAACAAAATATAACAGAATCTGTCAGGAAAACAGCAACATCAAGTACCCTCCTTAACAAGCTTGATGCACTCACTACACAACTCACAAAAATACATGGTTGGCACCAATGGAAAGATGGCATGGCATAGATCAACGTACATGTAGACATCAACCTCATAGGATGCACACATCAATCATGGCAAAAATGATAAATGAGCAAGTTATAACAGTTTCAGCCGATTAACATCAACATGCACTCTTCCAACAGCATTCAGGCATCAAGGTGAGCTCAAATGAAAATGATGCAATGGAATGAAATGAAGTACTCGTCGAGACGAACAATTTGACATATTACACGCACGAAACGGAGCTACGGATGCAGATATGTGATGCGATGAACATGGCATGATTATGTCAAAAATCTGGGACTTAGTGGAATTTCGACCTCGGGGAAAAATGGACGGAGACGTTCCGGGACGGAGGGATCCGGGACGGGCAGGGGCGCGTTTGGATGAGATCCCAATGGATCTGGTCCACCTTATCGGATCCGGCCGGAGAAGGGTTCCGGCGTACTCTCCGGCGAGGGGGAGGCCGGCGAGGGGCACAAGACGACGGAGGAGGCGGCGCCGGGCTCCTCTGGTGGCCAGTCCGGCGAGGGGAACCGGTGGCCGGAGCTCGGCAGGGCCGGAGGAGGGAGTGCCGGCGGTGCGTGCGGCGGGGGGCAGGGGCGCTGGCTCTGCGGCGGGTGCTCGGGCGTGGCGGGCTTGGCTGGGCGAAGCGGGCGCGGATCGGCGGCGCGACGGCGCTGCGATGACGGGCGGCGGGCGGCGGCGATTGGCCGAGCTTCGGGCGAGGCGGGGAGGCTCTGGCGGGCGGCGGGCGGCGCGGGCGCGGCGGTGGGTGCGGTACGCGGCGGGCCGAGGCGCATGGCAGCGGGCAGGGCGGCAAGCGGCGGCAAGCGGAAGCGAGGCGGGCGACGACGGGCGGCTCGGGCTCGACGGGACCTCCAGCTGGCCCAATGACGGCGGCGGCGGCCGCCGCCGGAGCGACACGTGGCGGCGGTGGATTCGCGCTGTGGCGGCGCGGACATGTCCGCGCGACGCGACATGTCCGCGGCGGAGAGGAGCGGGCTAGGGTTTCGGGGAAAATGATCCAAAATGGAGAGGGAAGACGTTTTATAGGTAGAGGGAGCTAGGAGAGTCCAAATGAGGGGCGGTTTTCGCCACGCGATCGTGATCGAATGACCGAGTACATGGAGGGAGTTTGCTGGGTTTTGGGCCACTTTGGAAGGGTGTTGGGCTGCAAACAAAAGAGGCTTTCTTTGTTACCTGTTAACCGTTGGAGTACCGAACGACCTCCAAATGGCACGAAACTTGACAGCGGTTCACGGTGGTATACCAAGGCCGCTTGGCAAGACTCGGTCCATTCCGAGAACGTTTAACACCCGCCACAACGAGAGACGAAGGGGAACGCCGGAGGGCATAGGAGCGCCGGATTGCAAAACGGACAACGGGGAAAATGCTCGGATGCATGAGATGAACACGAATGCAAAATGGGATGCACATGATGACATGATATGAAATGCATATGAAGACATGGCAAAGTGCAACACACAAGCAAAAGACATGGCAACGACGGCGAATAATCGCGACACACTGGCGATCGAAACCGGGGCGTTACAACACTCCTCCACTAACAAGAGATCTCGTCCCGAGATCTTAGGACCGAGACGGAAGGGAAAAGGGAATGAGGCGAAACAAGAACTCAAGAGAAGAAGTAATGAATCGAGAGCACTCGAGAAGAAGAGAGGAACGACGAGAACGACGAGAATCGAAAGCTCACGGAATGTGATAGACTATGAAACCCACTCGTTCTAACCAGAGTGGTTAGAATGAGAAAAGAAACGGATAAGACTGAAAGGATTTAGGTAGCACTCCGGCTGCAAATGGGAGGATTAGAACGAACTTGAGAGGATGGAATGGTACTTGATGAACTTTTGAAGAATGAATTAAATCATGAAGAACCACCATGAAGAACTCCAGTGACAAGAGGATGATGAGATAGAATGAAGGAAGAAAGAATAAGATGAGCCTTGCGATGATTTAGATGGAGGTTCCGACGAAATGGCGAGGAAATTTGAACTCCAGAAAAGAAAAGATGAAAACACTTGGAAGTAGAATTTATTCATCAAGAACAAACTCTAAAGGAAAGGGATTAATCACTTGGATGAAATAAGAATAAGATTTATTGTATGTTTATCCTTCATCAAATTACATTGATGACAAGCAACGGATTTTACATACTACTTATTCTTCTTGAAAAGGATTGAGAAGTGACATATCTCAAACTTGAGAAAATCTTCATGAATCACCGGTAGGATTGAAAAGAACGAATGGATTAAAAAGATAATCAAGGAAAAAGAATCTGAAAGAACCACCAGAAGTATTCAAAATGACTGGCGAAAGCGAATGAATCACCGGGAAGAATTAGGGAAGCACGAAGATACTTGAGGGAATTAAAAAGTGAGAGAACGAAGAGATCGCGAACTAATTAAAGAATACTTGAATGAAGCACCGGAATAATTAGAGAATGATAACTGAAAACTTAGAATGAAGAAATCTTCCGAAAAGATGGCCTCCGGATAACCGAGAGAGAAAGCAACTCCTGAAATGCTCCGGATGGATGGAAAGAATTTGCATGACTAGAAAAAATTTGATAGGATAACATCGAGCTAGCACCGTGAATCTCCGGGAGAACGGACAAGATTTAGAGGAAAAACTCTTCTTCGGTCTTCAAATGACGACGAGAAAACCATCAAAATTACTGAGATACTCCAGGAGAATGAAAAGCAGAGAGGTTGAGCCAACAATGAAATGATTTGAGATCGATCTTGGAAAAGGCATGTGACTGATGGAATCCATTCTTATGTCACACTTGAAAAGAATTTGAGAATAACCCCGGGAGAATTTAGAAGAGTCAGGTAAGATCCTGGAAAAAGACCTGTGGGTTAAGGCCCACTAAAAGAAAACACCGTTGGAAAGGGGTGTTGAACAGATAGATGATGCACCTTAACAATTGAAATATTTGAATGAGATGACGACCTCGAATTAATTCAAACACGCATTTAATCTCTGAGATGTCTTGAGCACACCGGAAGGATAAACTGGTGAGAGGCGAACGAGCAAGGCGAACACTTTACGAAAGGAAAAGAATGTGACCAACCCAGAAAACTTCAATCGAATCCACCGGAAAGAAAAAAAGATTAAGAATGTCGAACAGAATGAGAATTCACCGGTTGAAATGATTGACGAAAGACTGAAGAGGCTCCACACGAATGAAATTGATGATCGAAAGAGACTCAAACTCCGGGAAGAAAAAGGATGGGAGGGCGGGAAAAACAAAGGCAACTTGGAAGGGGAAATCGACGAATATCTTGAAGAGAAAACACCGGTTGAAATCATTGAGGAAAAGAGGCAAAGACTTCGCACGAGTAGGATGGATACCCAATTACGGACTCGGTCCGAGATGAAAAAGGGCGGGCGGGTGGGAAAAACAAGGACAACTTCGGACAAGGAAAAACAACGACGTCGGAGGAAGAACTGAGGATTGATCTCGCGAAAGACAAAGAGGTTCGAGTCGACTTGACGAGAGATGCACCGGATAAAAGAGGATGGACAACTCATGAAACTAACCACGTGATCCTAAAGAAAAATTTGAACGGGAAGAGGAGTAATTCAAAACACCTACGTCAAGATTCCTCACCAGAGCGACGAAGAGGCTGAGGAGTAAAAAGAATTCCTACTCTCCGATATAACTAGACTCCAAAATCAGTTTTCTTCTAGACTCAACAACGGCCAAACTACACGATCAATCAAGGAGGGCTCCTAGGGTCGGTCGAGGCTCTGATACCAACTTGTCACGCACAATATGCGACCCTATCCAAAAGGAACTCGAAGGTCCCACCAAGGATAGACCCGCATATTGGAACGCTTTTGCAAGGTGGATATCATTACATCAACATTACATAATAGATGGGGATACATACAAAAGGCATACAATGCCACACGAATACAACATCATCATACAAGAGATCAACATCCGACTACGGATGATACATAAACAGAAACTCAAACAATATCCACCCTGCTAGCCCAGGCTGCCGACCTGGAACCTATCCCCTGATCGAAGAAGAAGCAGAAGAAGAACTCCAAAACAAGCAAACATCGCTCTCACGTCATGGTCATCGCATAACCTGTACCTGCAACTGTTGTTGTAGTAATCTGTGAGCCACGAGGACTCAGCAATCCCATTACCATGGGTATCAAGACTAGCAAAGCTTAAAGGGAAAGGAAGGGGTAAAGTGGTGAGGTTGCAGCAGCGACTAAGCAAATATGGTGGCTAACCAACGCAAATAAGAGCGAGAAGAGAACAAGCGGAACGGTCGTGAAGCTAGCAATGATCAAGAGGTGATCCTGAACTCCTACTTACGTCGAGCATAACCCAAAGACCGTGTTCACTTCCCGGACTCCGACGAGAAGAGACCATCACGGCTACACACGCGGTTGATGCGTTTTAATTCGGATCTGGTGTCAAGTTATCTACAACCGGACATTAACAAATTCCCATCTGCCATATAACCGCGGGCACGGCTCTCGAAAGTTTATACCCTGCAGGGGTGTCCCAACTTAGCCCATGACAAGCTCTCGCGATCAACGAAGGAATAGACCTTCTCCCAGGAAGACCCGATCAGTCTCGGAATCCCGGTTTACAAGACATTTCGACAATGGTAAAACAAGACCAGCAAAGCCGCCCGATGCGCCAACAATCCCGATAGGAGCTGCACATATCTCGTTCTCAGGGCAACACCGGATAAGTCAAGCTACGAGTAAAACTAGACTTCGAGTTTCCCCGAGGTGGCCCCACAGGTTGCTCGGTTCGGACCAACACTTAGACAAGCACTGGCCCGGGGGGGCTAAAATAAAGATGACCCTTGGGTTAATTACTCCCAAGGGAAAAGGTAGGTGGTGGTAAGGCAAATGGTAAAACCAAGGTTGGGCCTTGCTGGACAAGTTTTATTCAAAGCGAACCGTCAGGGGGTCCCATAAATCACCCGACCGCGTTAGGAACGCAAAATCCGGGAACATAACACCGGTATGACGGAAACTAGGGCGGCAAGAGTGGAACAAAACACCAGGCATAAGGCCGAGCCTTCGACCCTTTACCAAATATATAGATGCATTAATAATATAAGAGATATTGTGATATCCCAACATAACCCTGTCCACCATGGAGAAATCTTCAACTTCACCTGCAGCTAGCAACGCTATAAGAGGGGCTGAGCAAAGCGGTAACATAGCCAATCAATGGTTTTCTCGGAATGGTGTCAAAGGTTAGAGGTTCATGGCAATTTGGGAGGCTTGAAGAGCAAATGATAGGTAACGCAGCATAGCGATAGAACAAAGCAACTAGCATAGCAATGATAGTAGTGAGATCCAGGGTAGCGGTCATCTTGCCTGAAATCCCGCAAGGAAGAAGAACGAGTCCATGAAGAAGACGAACGGATGAAGCCGAACCAACCGAAGACGAACGCATCCTCACGATCGCAACGAAACGGGAACTATCAAGAAGAAGCACACAACATAGTAAACACACCACACATAACAAGACATGATGCACAACAAGCATGATGCATGACAAGGCTACATGAAGCTACTCATGGCAAGAGATGATGCAAACAAGAACAACACATCAAGGCAAGTTTAAATGAGGCCGGGAACAACATATAACAATTCCGGTAAGTCCTCATATGCATATTTCGAAATTGGTCCAGAACTGAATAAACCTTATGTTCAAGTTGTTAAACAGCAAGTTAAGACGCACCAAGATGATCTACACGAAATTCTAGTCAAGTTACATATAAAGTTCATTAGATTCAGAGCTACGGCCTAGAAGATATGAGCAAAACAAGTTAAACATGGCATTGATGCAAAATGCACCCAAACATCAAGCAAACACACCAAAACAAGGATGCAACATGATAATATTAAACTATATGCAAAATCAAGCAAGTTTCATACAGAGCACACTCAAAACAGAGCAACGGTTGCAACACATACACATGAAACAAGTCATAGCAACAATCTGTCCAAAATAGCAACTAGGCATATTGCAAGCATCAAAACAATATGCTACAGCATCCCAACATAATAACAAAAGGCATGGGCATGAAGTACAGGTAAAGCATAACAAAACATGAACACTGAGCTATCTCCAGAAACAACTAGAACATGCTCAAAAAGACATGGGAAGATTGCAAATAATAACAGTTTCAGACTTTAGCAGAAATAATATCAGGTTGCAATGTTTAAAGCTATCAAACAACATGTTACAGGAACTTATCATGGCCAACAAAGGCATGGCATGAAACTACTAGTTGCATAGATCAAAAGTCTCTTACTGACCATGAGCCAAAAGGGCATGGAAAATATTATGGCACCCATGTAAACATGGCAAGTTATATTACAGATTCATACATGGCAGGAACGACAATAAGTAGGCATGTTGGTGAGCTCGAACCACTCACCAAAGAGCAATACATGGCATGGCAAGGCAACCAACAGTAAGAAGGCATGTTTATGAAGCTAAGCATGGCAACAGCAAGTTCATAGGGTACATGGATCACTAGCAAAACACATGGGAACAAGTGAACTTAATGTTAACAGGCTGAGAGCAACATTATCAAGCAACTTTGGAGCAAGATAACAACATGATGCAACAGGCTATAATTGCAACCAAGGGCATGAATGGATAGAGCATGACATGTAGATCAAAACATGTTTATAGGACATCTCCAGATTATGCATAGAATGATTAGTAGCAACATGTTAACATAGCAACAAAATATAACAGAATCTATCAGGAAAACAGCAACATCAAGTACCCTCCTTAACAAGCTTGATGCACTCACTACACAACTCACAAAAATACATGGTTGGCACCAATGGAAAGATGGCATGGCATAGATCAACATACATGTAGACATCAACCTCATAGGATGCACACATCAATCATGGCAAAAATGATAAATGAGCAAGTTATAACAGTTTCAGCAGATTAACATCAACATGCACTCTTCCAACAGCATTTCAGGCATCAAGATGAGCTCAAATGAAAATGATGCAATGGAATGAAATGGAGTACTCGCCGAGCCGAACAATTTGACATATTACATGCACGAAACGGAGCTACGGATGCAGAGATGTGATGCGATGAACATGGCATGATTATGTCAAAAATCTGGGACAGTGGAATTTCGACCTCGGGGAAAAATGGACGGAGACGTTCCAGGATGGAGGGATCCGGGACGGGTAGGGGCGCGTTTGGATGAGATCCCGATGGATCTGGTCCAACTTTTCGGATCCGGCCGGAGAAGGGCTACGGCGAACTCTCCGGCGAGGTGGAGGCCGGCGAGGGGCACATGACGACGGAGGAGGCGGCGCCGGGCTCCTCCGGTGGCCAGTCCGGCGAGGGGCACCGATGGCCGGAGCTCGGCAGGGCCGTTGGAGGGAGTGCCGCGGCGATGCGGGCGCAGGATCGGCGGCGCGGACGGCGCCGGCGATTACACGTGGCGGCGGTGGATTCGCTGCGGCGGGCGGCACGGACATGTCCGGCGCGACGCGGACATGTCTGGTGGCGGAGAGGAGCGGGGCTAGGGTTTCGGGGGGAAAATGATCCGAAAATGGAGAGGGGAAGACGTTTTTATAGGTAGAGGGAGCTAGGAGAGTCCAAATGATGAGCGGTTTTCGGCCACGTGATCGTGATCGAACGACCGAGAGCATGGAGGGGAGTTTGCTGGGTTTTGGGCCACTTTGGAAGGGGTGTTGGGCTGCAAACAAAAGAGGCTTTGCGGTTACCCGGTTAACCGTTGGAGTACCGAACGACCTCCAAATGGCACGAAACTTGACAGGCGGTCTACCGGTGGTATACCAAGGCCGCTTGGCAAGACTCGGTCCATTCCGAGAACGTTTAACACCCGCTCACAACGAGAGACGGAAGGGGAACGCCGGAGGGCATAGGAGTGCCGGATTGCAAAACGGACAACGGGGAAAATGCTCGGATGCATGAGATGAACACGAATGCAAAATGAGATGCACATGATGACATGATATGAAATGCATATGAATACATGGCAAAGTGCAACACGCAAGCAAAAGACATGGCAACGACGGCGAATAATTGGCACACACCTGGCGCATCGAAACCGGGGCGTTACAAATCTTCAATGAACCCAAAATGCCTTTGGAAATGTTCATGATTTTTGATAAAGGTGTGATGAGCATATTTCTTGGCCACTTATGGATTTTTGAATTAACCCATACAGTATTTGAATTTGGGTATTTGAATGCTATAGAAAATTTAAATGATCAAATAATTCTGAAACTAAATGTGGGTTGTTACATATATTTCAAAAGGTGCCCACAATAATTTTCAGGATTTCTACAAGTGCTCTGGTATTTTTAATAAAGCCCAAACAACTACAGAAAAATAGAAAACAGAAAGAGATAAAAGGGTAAGAGAGAAAGGAAACTACCTGGGCCACCTACCTGCAGCTGCACCGGCACAGCTCCTGTTTCGGCCCAGCCCACCACCGCCTGGCTCCCTGTCGCCTTCCTCCTCGCGCCAAGAGGGCACGCAGCAGTGGCGTAGCGCAGCCAAAGACGCGCCTGCCACCTCCACCCTGCCTGCCTGCGTCCCCGTCGCCTGGATCTCTCCTGCGTTGCCACGCACCCCTGTGCCTCCCACTCTCTCCCGCACCCTCTCCTCTCCTCTCTCTCCCTCGCTCATCCCCGGATGCACCCGAGACCGCAGATGAGAACCACCGGAGCCACCAGCATCCCCACGTCCAGCCAGTTAGGCCACGAGCTACACCTTGGATCCGGGAAGCTCTACCACGACGCACGCGACGCCGGGTGCCCTGAAGCCACGCCATCACCGCCATCTTCATCCCCACGGCCGGCGATCGCCGCCGCTTGATTCGCAGCACCGAAGACGCCCCCAAGCTCGCTGACCACCTCATTGTCCTCCCTGTGAGCTCCTGCTGCTTCCTCTTTGCTCGCCCCCTCCGTTCCCGTCCCCTAGCTCCGTCTTCCACCACGGTCGAAGCTCGCCGCCGCCGTGCCTCGTCGCCGTCGTGGCCAGAGCCACAGTGGCTCGAAGCCGGGCACACCAGTGTGCTCCACACCTCACCAGGAGCACGTAGCACGCACCAACGCCTCCCCTAGCGCCCTGCATCACCTAACCCGCCGTTGGCCGAACTCCGGCCGCAGCCTCCCTCGCCGCTGCCGATGCCACAGCTAACCCCAGCTCCTCTGGCTTGCTCCATTGGATGCACACGAGCTCACGCTCCCTGTAGAACCCCTCCGCGCGTCGAATGGGCGCCGGAGCAGCCGTCCTGGTGTGCCTCCATCGTCGGTTGACATCACCGGTGGTTACACTCCGGCGGGCTGACGTGGCAATGTATTTAGTAGCTAAACACGCTAATTAACCCCACTCCCTGGACACTGACAGTGGGCCCTGCTGCCTAATTAAATCTCTATTAGTTTTAAGTTAGTTTAGTTAACAAAACCAGCGGACCCACGCGTCAGGGTTGACTGGCTGACGTGGAAGTTGACCGGAACCACCTGTCTGTGGGACTAACCAGCCTGAGTCACTGACATGCAGGACCCACATGTCAGGTTTGACCTGGAGCGGGTCTGTTGACCTGCTGAGGTCATCATGACGCAATGCTGACGCAGTAAATTATTTTATGGATTTAAAATAAATCAAGAAATCCGGAAAATGTTCTAAACTTCTAAAAATCATAGAGATTCAACCGTAACTCCAAATGAAATAATTTATATATGAAAAATGATCAGAAAAATCCAATCTATCCATCTGTACCATTTTCATGCATGTTAGAACAACTTATAGCTGCTGTTTAGCACAAATCATATAAATGGCATTTAAACCTTCGCATATGGAGTTTGAATTTGAATCTTGGATTCAAACCAACTTCATTTAACCCATTGCTAGTTGCATTACCTCAAACCACATCATATTGTCATGTCACACTCATGCATCATATTGTTGCATTGCATTGATTGTGTTCTTTCTCTGTTGCCGGTGTTTGTCCCCCCCCCCTAGTAGACGTTGTTCCGACGATGAGTTCGATGACACCGATGAAAAACTATTACTATCTTCAGAAGTGCCAGGCAAGCAAAAACCCCCTTGTTCATTCCGATACAATCCCACTCTCTCACTCCTGCTCTTTTTTACTGCATTAGGACAACAACGATTCATTTGTTACTTGCTGCGGTAGTTGAACCCCTTTTCCTCTGCATGACCTGTCATTGCCACAGTAAATAGATGAAACCCACTAGCATGAGTAGGAGTTGTTTGAGCCTGATGTGCCTACTCATTCATGCTTGTTTGTCATGCCTGCTATTGCTTAGAGTTGTGTCAGGTCTGATTCATCAGGGATGAATTGGAGGTGTGGTGAACATGTCCTATTATTGAGAGCTAAGTGTGTGAACACGATTTGGTAAAGGTAGCGGTGAGAGGCCATGTAGGAGTACATGGTGGGTTGTCTCATTGCAGCCGTCCTCAGGAACTGAGTTCTGTGTTTGTGATCCATGAACAGTTGCTACCACACATTGGGTTCCGGTAACTCGACCCCTCTAGACTTATTAATCAACATGATCTCTGTCCAGGACTTGCAACTAGTTTCTGGTGTTTGTAAGTAGTGTTAGTAGTCTACCAAGTGGCACCCGGTACAGGTGGGCTTGGGACAGACTTGGCACCGTGGCACGGTGTACCAAGCGTAGATCCACCCGTCGAGGTGGGCTTTGGAACGCTGCACACATCGTTTGGGGCCGTGAGCGACACCCCGGCCGGATCTCCTTGCGGATGGAACCCAAATAGGCGATAAACCTGGACGAGAGACTTGTGTGGTTAGTCAGGTCGTGGCCGACTCCCTCGCCAGGCTTCCGCTTGAAGGTTGCCGAGATACACGAGGTGTACATGGCGGTAAGTGGCGAGAGCGTGTGTGAAGAAGTACACCCCTGCAGGGTTAACATTATCTATTCAAATAGCCGTGTCCGCGGTAAAGGACTTCTGGGTTGCCTGTACAGTTCATAGACAAGTGAAAGTGGATACTCTAAAATGCGCAAGATAAGCGTGAGTGCTATGGATGGCGTTCTCGTAGGGAGACGGGAGCGGATCCATAGTGGTGTATTGATATGGTGAATATGTGGACTTGTGTGCGCCACCTCAAAGAGTTACATTGCAGTCGTAGTTCAGGATAGCCATCGAGTCAAAGCTGGCTTGCTGCAGTTAAACCCCACCATCCCCTTTGTTGATAATGATGCATATGTAGTTAGTTCTGATGTAAGTCTTGCTGGGTACATTTGTACTCACGTTTGCCTATTTTACGTTTTTGCAGAGACTTCCGTCTCACTAGTAGTTTTGCGTGGACTTCGACGTTTAGCTTGTTACCTCAGCTACGATCTTGTGCCCTCGGCAGGATCTGGTAGATAGTTAGGCTTCTCAGCCTTTTTCATTTGTAGATGTCTGTACTCGGACATGTTAAGCTTCCGCTTGTGCATTGACTTGTGTGCTTTGAATGTTGGGTCATGAGACCCATGTTTGTAATACCTCGCTCCTCGGAGCCTATTGAATAAAACACTTGAGTTGTAGAGTCATGTTGTGATGCCATGTTGTATTTGCACATATCGAGCATATTGTGTGTATGTTATTGAAATGCTTGGTATGTGTGGGATCTGACTATCTAGTTGTTTATCCTTAGTAGCCTCTCTTACCGGGAAATGTCTCCTAGTGCTTCCACTGAGCCATGGTAGCTTGCTACTACTCTGGAACACTTAGGCTAGATGGCATGTGTCCTTCTTTGTTCCTGTGTCTGTCCCTTCGGGGGAATGTCACACAATGAATACCGGAGTCCTGTTAGCCCGCTACAGCCCGGTTCACTGGAGTCCTGCTAGCCCAGTGCTACAGCCTGGATTCACTCGCTGATGACTGACATGTTCGATGCTGGGTCATGGATGCCTGTCCCTGTAAGTTTGTGCCACTTTGGGTTTACGACTAGCCATGTCAGCTCGGGCTCCTTATCATATGGATGCTAGCGACACTATCATATACGTGTGCCTAAAGGCGCAAACGGTCCCGGGCAAAGGTAAGGCAACACCCGTGGGGATACCGTGCGTGAGGCCGCAAAGTGATATGAGGTGTTACATGCTAGATCGATGTGGCATTGGGTCGGGATCCTGACAGCTTTGGTATCAGAGCCTGACTGCCTGTAGGATTACCAAGCCAAACTGGTCGAAGTTGAGTCTAGAAATTCTTTAGTTATATAAGGGAATTGATTGTGGGATGGAACGTAAGGCTCTTTTTACTCCTTATACCTTATGCCTTCTGATCTGAGTCACCTTATCTTTCCTACGGGGTTAAGGAACTAGGCTATCTCCTCTTTCTATCAGGATCACGTGTTACTAATCAGTAGACTCATCAGATTGTTGGATCCAAGCCTTAGTTCAGTTTCTACTACTTTCGTGTATTCATAGATGGCCTCAGATTCTTGATATTGTGATGATCGAGTGGTTATGCCACCATTTTGTAGGATTCCTCAAATCTTTTTGAGCATTTACAGTCGTTATGCTATCCGAGTCATCCCAGGTTTCTAAATAGTCTGATGCATTTGCAAAATCCTTTCCCTCTGGTTTCGATGTTCTTTTAGGCCAGGTTAATAACACTAATTGCTTAATTGAGGTACTCTATTGCCTCGACATATATGTTGGAGTTATTATTATGACCCTAGGTGTCTAGAGTATCACCTAGTAATCCAGCCATGCTTTGTGTTCCCAGTGTGATGGTTCTGGCCATCATTCTCGAAAGCATCCCGTGATGCCACTTAGTAGTAGGTATTCTACTCCTGGGTTTCTGAACCCGAGATTTCCCTACTTACTTCATGTTGTTAGTGTTGCTCGTACCTTTAGGATATTAGTAACCTTTGCGATAGTCTTCGAGCTCCGTGGTATATCATTCTTCCAATGCCATGAACCATTATGGCAGAAGTTCTTGAACCAAGAGATCACAACAAGAGTGCTCTTGATGAGTTCTCGATTCTATATTGTAACCTGCCAGTTCTACCTTTCTGCATGGGTTATCCGGAAGAAATATGTTGAACTCGTTCGACATGCTAGTCCATGCATCCACAACTCAGAAAATCATATGTTCTTTTGGGTTGTCCCTCTTTAGTTGTCTTCTGACCTCGTCTATCAATTGATAGTCAAGAGTATGCATACATTCGTTCATCGATGCCTTTTACTCATGTGGTCCGTCAAGCCATTCTATTCAGAATGACTAGGAGAAACAAACTCCAGTACCTCGTCCATCTCTGCGATTGGGTCAAAGCAGTTGTATTCCATAGATCAAAATGCCAATCCAGCTTCTGGTCTGTTCTACCTTGAAGTATTACCTTCTTGATGTCAAGAAGATCATAGGAATTGCACCATCTCTTATGAATTCTTGATACAGTGATACTTCTCACCATCATCATTCATTCCTCGGTCCTTGTGTTGTTGTAACCGGAATGCCGACAAGTGAATTGTGATGTGTGAAATCAATACTCCTAGCAACTGGTTGCTTGGTAGTAAATGGAGAATATTCTCATTCTTAGCGTGTTGGTTATTGAACCATCATTCTAAGATAGATTGAGCTACCTTGTCCTTATTTCTGGCGCACTCTTCGATCAATGAGTTAGGATTATTCAATCCCTTGCTTATTTGATCATATCGTCTTGCGCTAAAAAGCAAGATTGTTCTCGAGCTTAGTAACATATTGGTGGTTCGTGATTTTCGAATATCCTCTCGAAGTATCACCAGTTGTCACCGACCGCTATGTTGAGTTCGTGATCAAGTTGGTTTTCTTATAAACCACCCTTTCTCCAAGAATCAGTATTGGACACCTTGAGCTAGTTGGTTAAGTTAAACAACAACTTGGAGAGTTGGAAGATAAAAGCTTGTCCAACTCAGTTCATTCCAAGGGATATCCTTGTGTATGTGTGTTGAAGAAAGATGATATTCTCATCGATTGGTCCTCGTGATCAGTTGTTGGATCTGTTGTCATGTCAAAACTTTGATTTGAGTGTTGGCTATCCTCAAATCAAATCAGAACCAACGATATTCCTAATGTTGTCTTACTCGTGGTTGATTCCTCGAGCATACACCATTACATCTTCTGGTCTGACCAATACTATCACATTGTTCACATAACGGTGGAAGTCCAGTGATATGGAAATTCCGATTAGTTGTTGTTGAGCCATCAGCCGCATTTTGTCTCCTCCATGATTTGTGTTGAACATCCAGCTAGTGTTGGAAACTTGTGTAAGCATTTTCTTCATGCCCGCTCATGATGTATATGTTTGGATGAAAGAAGTGACTTCCTTTGATTCACGTGCATTTGATGTAAGTTGTCGCCGTGAATTCGAGAAAGTTTGTTCTTGCTTCCTCCGAATCATCCCAAGTCGGTCATGCATGTGCGAAGTATTCTATGGTCTGATAGACTGATCATCTTCATTCCATATGTATCCCCTAGCACACCAAGCCATTGTTTGATTTGTTCAAGGAAAGGAAGTTCCTTCTTAAGAGCATGCCTTATGCAAGGACTTCAATATCCTCAATTATGGTTCCCCACCCGAACTCGGTAGTATTTTATTATAAGACTGCCACGTGGTCACGCTTGTCTAGGACAGTGTGTTCGCAGGTGCGTAGCAGAACCAGCTCATGTTTTGGAGCTTGCTATCATAGTTCATCCCCCGAGAATCTCACAACGTCATCTCGTCGATTTGTGTTGCTAACTTCCGTTTTTCCTTCTAGACTGGATGAGTCTGGAATATTCTCACACCAACCAGATCTGAATCTCAGGCAAACTTGATGGTTGGAACGTTTCCCAAGAACTATAATATTGGTCTCTCTGTAACCCGGTAAAGTGGATGTCATGGCCAACACACTTATCCGGGAGATCCCTTATTGTAGTATCTTGAGTCAGCAATTTGGCCATTCTTCCATGAGGAGTTGGTATGACTTTGTACGTAAGTTGTTACTTATGGGCTCCTTGAGCTCCCGAAGTCAGACCTTTACTTGATGTTCTAGATACCAAATGGTATTGGGTTAAGCTGGTACATCAAGGAGAACATTAGAAGCGGAGTGCTAAATGTCTCTCGGTCGATCATCCAGCTTTTGTTTCCTTGGCCTTGCTAAGGTGAAATCTAAGAAAGTGTTATCTTTCCTTTGCATCTGCATCCTCCACCGGTATTCATCATGATAGTACGTTGTGTTGCCTGGATCCTTGACACAGATATTGGTAAAACCTTGATGAATATGGAAATGCTCAAGTTCTTGAGAGCACGCGCAAGCAAAATCATCCCTTGTGTTGTTTTCAACAAGGTAATCCACATCATCCATTCTAATCCGGGTATGCCATTCTACCAAACCCCTCCAAACGATCGCTCGAGAATTGCCTTAGGCTGGCATAAAGAGTTTCGATGATCTCTGAATCAAAGGTAATTCTTTTTGCCACTTAAGGGGTATTCCTAAGAGTCACCTTCCCTAAGGTGCCCCGTTATGGTATCATGGCAATTCAACTCCTCGCTACGTTGACAACCGATCACCACATTCTTAAGTTTGGAATTGTTGTCTACCTAGAGAGCCCTCGTCATCTGTCTCAATCCATTTCTTCAGATGTATGCTTTGTGTCTCAGCTCGAGAGATGTGTCAATGTCTCATCCCATGAGTTGATCCTGAGTTGTTCGGTCTTCGAGAAGATTGATTCTTCTAGAGTTTTCCTTTCCTCTTCTTGTCATGTTAGTTGGAGTTCTCAGAGGAAGACTCGAGACAAAGATGATGATCGAATCAAGGTTCTTATGAAGTGCAACCTGGATCGTGAAGATTGTGCTAGCTTTGTGTCCCCTCTATCTTCTTACCTCACGCCTTGAATCTCGGGTCGAGATTCTTGTTTAGTGGGGGTGAGTTGTAACGTCCCTAGCCTTGCTATGCACTTGGACTAGCTTGGTTGCTGCATCATGTTTAAATTTCATTTAAACCTGAAATGGGGATTGTTCAAACCCTAGCATCAGATCAAATCAAATAGGTTCAACTTAAAATAATCTTCAATGAACCCAAAATGCCTTTGGAAATGTTCATGATTTTTGATAAAGGTGAAAACCTCTGCCAAAAATGATGAGCATATTTCTTGGCCATTTATGGATTTTTGAATTAACCCATAAAGTATTTGAATTTGGGCATTTGAATGCTATAAATAATTTAAATGCTCAAATAATTCTGAAAATAAATGTGGGTTGTTACATATATTTCAAAAGGTGCCCACAATTATTTTCAGGATTTCTAGAAGTGCTCTGGTATTTTTAATAAAGCCCAAACAACTACAGAAAAATAGAAAACAGAAAGAGATAAAAGGGTAAGAGAGAAAGGAAACTACCTGGGCCACCTACCTGCAGCCGCACCAGCCCGCCACTCTGTTCGCCCAGCCCACCACCTTTGGCTCCTGTCGCCTTCCTCCTTGCGCCAGTAGGCACAAGCAGCATGGTCGCAGCGCGCCGGCATGCGCCCCGGCCGCATATGCAAGATAAGCGTGAGTGCTATGGATGGCGCTCTCGTAGGGAGACGGGAGCAGATCCATAGTGGTGTATTGATATAATGAATATGTGGACTCGTGTGCGCCACCTCAAAAGAGTTACATTGCAGTCGTAGTTCAGGTTAGCCACCGAGTCAAAGCTGGCTTGCTGCAGGCAAACTCCACCATCCCCTTTGTTGATAATGATGCATATGTAGATAGTTCTGATGTAAGTCTTGCTGGGTACATTTGTACTCACGTTTGCCTATTTTATGTTTTTGCAGAGAGACTTGATCTCGCTAGTAGTTCCGCTTGGACTTCGACGTTTAGCTTGTTACCTCAGCTACGATCTTGTGCCCACGGCAGGATCTGGTAGATAGTCTGGCTTCTCAGCCTTTTTCATTTGTAGATGCCTGTACTCAAACATGTTAAGCTTCCGCTTGTGCTTTGATAACCATGGCTCAGTGGAAGCACTAGGAGACATTTCCCGGTAAGAGAGGCTACTAAGGATAAACAACTTGATAGTCAGATCCCACACATACCAAGCATTTCAATAACATACACACAATATGCTTGATATGTGCAAATACATCATGGCATCACAACATGACTCTACAACTCAAGTATTTATTCAAAATGCTCCGAGGAGCGAGATATTACAAACATGGGTCTCACGACCCAACATTCAGAGCATACAAGTCAAAGCACAAGCGGAAGCTTAGCATGTCTGAGAACAGACAACTAAAAATGGAAAAGGCTAAGAAGCCTGACTATCTACCAGATCCTGCTGAGGGCACAGGATCGTAGCTGAGGTAACAAGCTAAACGTCGAAGTCCAAGCGGAACTACTAGCGAGACTGAAGTCTCTCTGCAAAAACATAAAATAGGCAAACATGAGTACAAATGTACCCAGCAAGACTTAAATTAGAACTAACTACATATGCATCATTATCAACAAAGGGGATGGTGGGGTTTAACTGCAGCAAGCCAGCTTTGACTCGGTGGCTATCCTAAACTACGACTGCAAGTAACTCTTTTGAGGTGGCGCACAAAAAATCTTCAATGAACCCAAAATGCCTTTGGAAATGTTCATGATTTTTGATAAAGGTGAAAACCTCTGCCAAAAATGATGAGCATATTTCTTGGCCATTTATGGATTTTTGAATTAACCCATAAAGTATTTGAATTTAGGCATTTGAATGCTATAAATAATTTAAATGCCCAAATAATCCTGAAACTAAATGTGGGTTGTTCCATATATTTC
This sequence comes from Aegilops speltoides, assembly GCA_021437245.1. Lineage (NCBI taxonomy): Eukaryota > Viridiplantae > Streptophyta > Magnoliopsida > Poales > Poaceae > Aegilops > Aegilops speltoides. The sequence goes on from CM038141.1 coordinate 77,767,653, forward strand.
AAAAGGTGCCCACAATTATTTTGAGGATTTCTAGAAGTGCTCTGGTATTTTTAATAAAGCCCAAACAACTACAGAAAAATAGAAAACAGAAAGAGATAAAAGGGTAAGAGAGAAAGGAAACTACCTGGGCCACCTACCTGCAGCCGCACCGGCCCAGCTCCTGTTTCGGCCCAGCCCACCACCGGTTGGCTCCCTGTCGCCTTCCTCCTCGCGCCAGTAGGCATGAGCAGCGTGGCCGCAGCGCGCCGGCACTCGCCCCGGCCACCTCCACCCTGCCTGCCTGCGTCCCCGTCGCCTGGATCTCTCCTGCGTTGCCACGCACCCCCCAGGCCTCCCACTCTCTCCCCATACCCCTCTCCCTCCTCTGTCTCTCTCCCTCGCTCATCGCACCCGAGACCGCCGACGAGCACCACCGGAGCCACCAGCATCCCCACGCCAAGCCAGTTAGGACACGAGCTCCGCCTTGGATCCGGGAAGCTCTACCACGACGCACGCGACGCGGGGTGCCCTGAAGCCATGCCATCACCGCCATCTTCATCGCCACAGCCGGCGATCGCCGCCGCTCGATTCGCAGTACCGAAGACGCCCCTGAGCTTGCTGACCACCTCATTGTCCTCCCTGTGAGCTCCTGCTGCTTCCTCTTTGCTCGCCCCCTCCGTTCCCGTCCCCTAGCTCCATCTTCCACCACGGCTGAAGCTCGCCGCCGCTGTGCCTTGTCGCCGTCGTGGCCAGAGCCACAGTGGCTCAAAGCCGGGCACACCACCGTGCTCCACACCTCACTAGGAGCACGTAGCACGCACCAACGCCTCCCCTAGCGCCCTGCATCACCTAACCCGCCGTTGGCCGAACTCCGGCAGCCGCCTCCCTCGCCGCTGCCGACGCCACAGCTAACCCCAGCTCCTCTGGCTTGCTCCATTGGATGCGCACGAGCTCAAGCTCCCTGTAGAACCCCTCCGCGCGTCGAATGGGCGCTGGAGCAGCCGTCCCGGTGTGCCTCCATCGTCGGTTGACGTCACCGGCGCTTACACTCCGGCGGGCTGACGTGGCAATGTCTTTAGTAGCTAAACACGCTAATTAACCCCACTCCCTGGACACTGACAGTGGGCCCTGCTGCCTAATGAAATCTCTATTAGTTTTAAGTTAGTTTAGTTAACAAAACCAGCGGACCCACGCGTCAGGGTTGATTGGCTGACGTGGAAGTTGATCGGACCCACCTGTTTGTGGGACTAACCAGCCTGAGTCACTGACATGCAGGACCCACATGTCAGGTTTGACCTGGAGCGGGTCTGTTGACCTGCTGAAGTCAAGATGACGAATCTCGACGTGAAGAAATTATTTTCTGGCTTTAAAATAAATCAAGAAATCCGGAAAATGTTCTAAACTTCTAAAAATCATAGAAATTCAACCGTAACTCCAAATGAAATAATTTATATATGAAAAATGATCAGAAAAATCCAATCTATCCATCTGTACCATTTTCATGCATGCTAGAACAACTTATAGCTGCTGTTTAGCACAAATCATATAAATGGCATTTAAACCTTCGCATATGGAGTTTGAATTTGAATCTTGGATTCAAACCAACTTCATTTAACCCATTGCTAGTTGCATTAGCTCAAACCACAGCATATTGCCATGTCACACTCATGCATCATATTGTTGCATTGCATTGATTGTGTTCTTTCTCTGTTGCCGGTGTTTGTCCCCCCCCCCCTAGTAGACGTTGTTCCGACGATGAGTTCGATGACACCGATGAAAATCTATTACTATCTTGAAGTGCGGGCAAGCAAGAACCCCTTGTTCATTCCGATACAATCCCACTCTCTCTCCTGCTCTTTTTTACTGCATTAGGACAACAACGATTCATTTGTTACTTGCTGCGATAGTTGAACCCTTTTCCTCTGCATGACTGTCATTGCCACGATAAATAGATGAAACCCACTAGCATGAGTAGGAGTTGTTTGAGCCTGATGTGCCTACTCATTCATGCTTGTTTGTCATGCCTGCTATTGCTTAGAGTTGTGTCAGGTCTGATTCATCAGGGTTGAATTGGAGGTGTGGTGAACATGTCCTATTATTGAGAGCTAAGTGTGTGAACACGATTTGGTAAAGGTAGCGGTGAGAGGCCATGTAGGAGTACATGGTGGGTTGTCTCATTGCAGCCGTCCTCAGGAACTGAGTTCTGTGTTTGTGATCCATGAACAGTTACTACCACACATTGGGTTCCGGTAACTCGACCCCTCTCGACTTGTTAATCAACATGATATCTGTCCAGGAGTTGCAACTAGTTTCTGGTGTTTGTAGGTAGTGTTAGTAGTCTACCAAGTGGCACCCGGTACAGGTGGGCTTGGGACAGACTAGGCACCGTGGCACGGTGTACCAAGCATAGATCCACCCGTCGAGGTGGGCTTGGGAACCCTGCACACATCGTTTGGGGCCGTGAGCGACACCCCGGCCGGATCTCCTTGCGGATGGAACCCGAATAGGCGATAAACCGGACGAGAGACTTGTGTGGTTAGTCGGTCGTGGCCGACTCCTCGCCGAGCTTCCGCTTGAAGGTTCTTTGAGATACACGAGGTGTACATGGAGGTAAGTGGCGAGGCGTGTGTGAAGAAGTACACCTGCGGGGTTAACATTATCTATTGAATAGCCGTGTCCGCGGTAAAGGACTTCGGGTTGCTGCAGGTTCATAGACAAGTGAAAGTGGATACTCTAAAATGCGCAAGATAAGCGTGAGTGCTATGGATGGCGTTCTCGTAGGGAGACGGGAGCGGATCCATAGTGGTGTATTGATATGGTGAATATGTGGACTCGTGTGCGCCACCACAAAGAGTTACATTGCAGTCGTAGTTCAGGATAGCCATCGAGTCAAAGCTGGCTTGCTGCAGTTAAACCCCACCATCCCCTTTGTTGATAATGATGCATATGTAGTTAGTTCTGATGTAAGTCTTGATGGGTACATTTGTACTCACGTTTGCCTATTTTATGTTTTTGCAGAGACTTCCATCTCACTAGTAGTTTCGCGTGGACTTCGATGTTTAGCTTGTTACCTCAGCTACGATCTTGTGCCCTCGGCAGGATCTGGTAGATAGTTAGGCTTCTCAGCCTTTTTCATTTGTAGATGTCTGTACTCAGACATGTTATGCTTCCGCTTGTGCATTGACTTGTGTGCTCTGAATGTGGGGTCATGAGACCCATGTTTGTAATATCTCGCTCCTCGGAGCCTATTGAATAAAATACTTGAGTTGTAGAGTCATGTTGTGATGCCATGTTGTATTTGCACATATCGAGCATATTGTGTGTATGTTATTGAAATGCTTGGTATTTGTGGGATCTGACTATCTGGTTGTTTATCCTTAGTAGTCTCTCTTACCGGGAAATGTCTCCTAGTGCTTCCACTGAGCCATGGTAGCTTGCTACTACTCCGGAACACTTAGGCTGGCCGGCATGTGTCCTTCTTCGTTCCTGTGTCTGTCCCTTCGGGGGAATGTCACACGATGAATACCGGAGTCCTGTTAGCCCGCTACAGCCCGGTTCACGAAGTCTGCTAGCCAATGCTACACCTGGATTCACTCGCTGATGACCGACATGTTCGATGCTGGGTCATGGATGCATGTCCCTGTAAGTTTGTGCCACTTTGGGTTTACGACTAGCCATGTCAGCCCGGGCTCCTTATCATATGGATGCTAGCGACACTATCATATACGTGTGCCTAAAGGCGCAAACGGTCCCGGGCAAAGGTAAGGCAACACCCGTGGGGATACCGTGCGTGAGGCCGCAAAGTGATATGAGGTGTTACATGCTAGATCGATGTGGCATTGGGTCGGGATCCTGACAGCTTTGGTATCGAGCTTTGCTGCTCAGAGGATTACCAAGCCAAACTGGTGAAGTTGAGTCTAGAAATTCTTTAGTTATATAAAGGAATTGATTGTGGGATGGAACGTAAGGCTCTTTTTACTCCTTATACCTTATGCCTTCTGATCTGAGTCACCTTATCTTTCCTACGGGGTTAAGGAACTAGGCTATCTCCTCTTTCTATCAGGATCACGTGTTACTAATCAGTAGACTCATCAGATTGTTGGATCCAAGCCTTAGTTCAGTTTCTACTACTTTCGTGTATTCATAGATGGCCTCAGATTCTTGATATTGTGATGATCGAGTGGTTATGCCACCATTTTGTAGGATTCCTCAAATCTTTTTGAGCATTTACAGTCGTTATGCTATCCGAGTCATCCCAGGTTTCTAAATAGTCTGATGCATTTGCAAAATCCTTTCCCTCTGGTTTCGATGTTCTTTTAGGCCAGGTTAATAACACTAATTGCTTAATTGAGGTACTCTATTGCCTCGACATATATGTTGGAGTTATTATTATGACCCTAGGTGTCTAGAGTATCACCTAGTAATCCAGCCATGCTTTGTGTTCCCAGTGTGATGGTTCTGGCCATCATTCTCGAAAGCATCCCGTGATGCCACTTAGTAGTAGGTATTCTACTCCTGGGTTTCTGAACCCGAGATTTCCCTACTTACTTCATGTTGTTAGTGTTGCTCGTACCTTTAGGATATTAGTAACCTTTGCGATAGTCTTCGAGCTCCGTGGTATATCATTCTTCCAATGCCATGAACCATTATGGCAGAAGTTCTTGAACCAAGAGATCACAACAAGAGTGCTCTTGATGAGTTCTCGATTCTATATTGTAACCTGCCAGTTCTACCTTTACGCATGGGTTATCCGGAAGAAATATGTTGAACTCGTTCGACATGCTAGTCCATGCATCCACAACTCAGAAAATCATATGTTCTTTTGGGTTGTCCCTCTTTAGTTGTCTTCTGACCTCGTCTATCAATTGATAGTCAAGAGTATGCATACATTCGTTCATCGATGCCTTTTACTCATGTGGTCCGTCAAGCCATTCTATTCAGAATGACTAGGAGAAACAAACTCCAGTACCTCGTCCATCTCTGCGATTGGGTCAAAGCAGTTGTATTCCATAGATCAAAATGCCAATCCAGCTTCTGGTCTGTTCTACCTTGAAGTATTACCTTCTTGATGTCAAGAAGATCATAGGAATTGCACCATCTCTTATGAATTCTTGATATAGTGATACTTCTCACCATCATCATTCATTCCTCGGTCCTTGTGTTGTTGTAACCGGAATGCCGACAAGTGAATTGTGATGTGTGAAATCAATACTCCTAGCAACTGGTTGCTTGGTAGTAAATGGAGAATATTCTCATTCTTAGCGTGTTGGTTATTGGACCATCATTCTAAGATAGATTGAGCTACCTTGTCCTTATTTCTAGCGCACTCTTCGATCAATGAGTTAGGATTATTCAATCCCTTGCTTATTTGATCATATCGTCTTGCGCTAAAAAGCAAGATTGTTCTCGAGCTTAGTAACATATTGGTGGTTCATGATTTTCTGAATATCCTCTCGGAAGTATCACCAGGTTGTCACCTGACCGCTATGTTGAGTTCGTGATCAAGTTGGTTTTCTTATAAACCACCCTTTCTCCAAGAATCTGTATTGGACACCTTGAGCTAGTTGGTTAAGTTAAACAACAACTTGGAGAGTTGGAAGATAAAAGCTTGTCCAACTCAGTTCATTCCAAGGGATATCCTTGTGTATGTGTGTTGAAGAAAGATGATATTCTCATCGATTGGTCCTCGTGATCAGTTGTTGGATCTGTTGTCATGTCAAAACTTTGATTTGAGTGTGGGCTATCCTCAAATCAAATCAGAACCAACGATATTCCTAATGTTGTCTTACTCGTGGTTGATTCCTCGAGCATACACCATTACATCTTCTGGTCTGACCAATACTATCACATTGTTCACATAACGGTGGAAGTCCAGTGATATGGAAATTCCGATTAGTTGTTGTTGAGCCATCAGCGGCATTTTGTCTCCTCCATGATTTGTGTTGAACATCCAGCTAGTGTTGGAAACTTGTGTAAGCATTTTCTTCATGCCCCGTTCATGATGTATATGTTTGGATGAAAGAAGTGACTTCCTTTGATTCACGTGCATTTGATGTAAGTTGCCGCCGTGAATTCGAGAAAGTTTGTTCTTGCTTCCTCTGGAATCATCCCAAGTCAGTCATGCATGTGCGAAGTATTCTATGGTCTGATAGACTGATCATCTTCATTCCATATGTATCCCCTAGCACACCAAGCCATTGTTTGATTTGTTCAAGGAAAGGAAGTTCCTTCTTAAGAGCATGCCTTATGCAAGGACTTCAATATCCTCGATTATGGTTCCCCACCCAAACTCGGTAGTATTTTATTATAAGACTGCCACGTGGTCACGCTTGTCTAGGACAGTGTGTTCGCAGGTGCGTAGCAGAACCAGCTCATGTTTTGGAGCTTGCTATCATAGTTCATCCCCCGAGAATCTCACAACGTCATCTCGTCGATTTGTGTTGCTAACTTCCGTTTTTCCTTCTAGACTGGATGAGTCTGGAATATTCTCACACCAACCAGATCTGAATCTCAGGCAAACTTGATGGTTGGAACGTGTCCCATGAACTATAATATTGGTCTCTCTGTAACCCGGTAAAGTGGATGTCATGGCCAACACACTTATCCGGGAGATCCCTTATTGTAGTATCTTGAGTCAGCAATTTGGCCATTCTTCCATGAGGAGTTGGTATGACTTTGTACGTAAGTTGTTACTTATGGGCTCCTTGAGCTCCCGAAGTCAGACCTTTACTTGATGTTCTAGATACCAAACGGTATTGGGTTAAGCTGGTACATCAAGGAGAACATTAGAAGCGGAGTGCTAAATGTCTCTCGGTCGATCATCCAGCTTTTGTTTCCTTGGCCTTGCTAAGGTGAAATCTGAGAAAGTGTTATCTTTCCTTTGCATCTGCATCCTCCACCGGTATTCATCATGATAGTACGTTGTGTTGCCTGGATCCTTGACACGGATATTGGTAAAACCTTGATGAATATGGAAATGCTCAAGTTCTTGAGAGCACGCGCAAGCAAAATCATCCCTTGTGTTGTTTTCAACAAGGTAATCCACATCATCCATTCTAATCCGGGTATGCCATTCTACCAAACCCCTCCAAACGATCGCTCGAGAATTGCCTTAGGCTGGCATAAAGAGTTTCGATGATCTCTGAATCAAAGGTAATTCTTTTTGCCACTTAAGGGGTATTCCTAAGAGTCACCTTCCCTAAGGTGCCCCGTTATGGTATCATGGCAATTCAACTCCTCGCTACGTTGACAACCGATCACCACATTCTTAAGTCTGGAATTGTTGTCTACCTAGAGAGCCCTCGTCATCTGTCTCAATCCATTTCTTCAGATGTATGCTTTGTGTCTCAGCTTGAGAGATGTGTCAATGTCTCATCCCATGAGTTGATCCTGAGTTGTTCGGTCTTCGAGAAGATTGATTCTTCTAGAGTTTTCCTTTCCTCTTCTTGTCATGTTAGTTGGAGTTCTCAGAGGAAGACTCGAGACAAAGATGATGATCGAATCAAGGTTCTTATGAAGTGCAACCTGGATCGTGAAGATTGTGCTAGCTTTGTGTCCCCTCTATCTTCTTACCTCACGCCTTGAATCTCGGAATCGAGATTCTTGTTTAGTGGGGTGAGTTGTAACGTCCCTAGCCTTGCTATGCACTTGGACTAGCTTGGTTGCTGCATCATGTTTAAATTTCATTTAAACCTGAAATGGGGATTGTTCAAACCCTAGCATCAGATCAAATCAAATAGGTTCAACTTAAAATAATCTTCAATGAACCCAAAATGCCTTTGGAAATGTTCATGATTTTGATAAAGGTGAAAACCTCTGCCAAAAATGATGAGCATATTTCTTGGCCATTTATGGATTTTTGAATTAACCCATAAAGTATTTGAATTTGGGCATTTGAATGCTATAAATAATTTAAATGCTCAAATAATTCTGAAAATAAATGTGGGTTGTTACATATATTTCAAAAGGTGCCCACAATTATTTTCAGGATTTCTAGAAGTGCTCTGGTATTTTTAATAAAGCCCAAACAACTACAGAAAAATAGAAAACAGAAAGAGATAAAAGGGTAAGAGAGAAAGGAAACTACCTGGGCCACCTACCTGCAGCCGCACCAGCCCTGCTCCTGTTTCGGCCCAGCCCACCACCGCCTGGCTCCCTGTCGCCTTCCTCCTTGCGCCAGTAGGCACAAGCAGCATGGTCGCAGCGCGCCGGCATGCGCCCCGGCCGCATATGCAAGATAAGCGTGAGTGCTATGGATGGCGCTCTCGTAGGGAGACGGGAGCAGATCCATAGTGGTGTATTGATATAATGAATATGTGGACTCGTGTGCGCCACCTCAAAAGAGTTACATTGCAGTCGTAGTTCAGGTTAGCCACCGAGTCAAAGCTGGCTTTTGAGCAAACTCCACCATCCCTTTGTTGATAATGATGCATATGTAGATAGTTACGATGTAAGTCTTCTTGGGTACATTTGTACTCACGTTTGCCTATTTTATGTTTTTGCGAGAGAGACTTGGTCTCGCTAGTAGTTCGCTTGGACTTGACGTTTAGCTTGTTACCTCAGCTACGATCTTGTGCCATGGCGAGATCAGTAGATAGTCTGGCTTCTCAGCCTTTTTCATTTGTAGATGCCTGTACTCAAACATGTTAAGCTTCCGCTTGTGCTTTGATAACCATGGCTCAGTGGAAGCACTAGGAGACATTTCCCGGTAAGAGAGGCTACTAAGGATAAACAACTTGATAGTCAGATCCCACACATACCAAGCATTTCAATAACATACACACAATATGCTCGATATGTGCAAATACATCATGGCATCACAACATGACTCTACAACTCAAGTATTTATTCAAAATGCTCCGAGGAGCGAGATATTACAAACATGGGTCTCACGACCCAACATTCAGAGCATACAAGTCAAAGCACAAGCGGAAGCTTAGCATGTCTGAGAACAGACAACTAAAAATGGAAAAGGCTAAGAAGCCTGACTATCTACCAGATCCTGCTGAGGGCACAGGATCATAGCTGAGGTAACAAGCTAAACGTCGAAGTCCAAGCGGAACTACTAGCGAGACTGAAGTCTCTCTGCAAAAACATAAAATAGGCAAACATGAGTACAAATGTACCCAGCAAGACTTAAATCAGAACTAACTACATATGCATCATTATCAACAAAGGGGATGGTGGGGTTTAACTGCAGCAAGCCAGCTTTGACTCGGTGGCTATCCTAAACTACGACTGCAAGTAACTCTTTTGAGGTGGCGCACAAAAAATCTTCAATGAACCCAAAATGCCTTTGGAAATGTTCATGATTTTTGATAAAGGTGAAAACCTCTGCCAAAAATGATGAGCATATTTCTTGGCCATTTATGGATTTTTGAATTAACCCATAAAGTATTTGAATTTAGGCATTTGAATGCTATAAATAATTTAAATGCTCAAATAATTCTGAAACTAAATGTGCGTTGTTACATATATTTCAAAAGGTGCCCACAATTATTTTGAGGATTTCTAGAAGTGCTCTGGTATTTTTAATAAAGCCCAAACACTACAGAAAAATAGAAAACAGAAAGAGATAAAAGGGTAAGAGAGAAAGGAAACTACCTGGGCCACCTACCTGCAGCCGCACCGGCCCAGCTCCTGTTTCGGCCCAGCCCACCACCGGCTGGCTCCCTGTCGCCTTCCTCCTCGCGCCAGTAGGCATGAGCAGCGTGGCCGCAGCCGCAAGACTCGCCCGCCACCTCCACCCTGCACTGCGTCCCGTCGCTGGATCTCTCTGCGTTGCCACGCACCCCAGTGCCTCCCACTCTCTCCCCATACCCCTCTCCCTCCTCTGTCTCTCTCTCCTCGCTCATCGCACCCGAGACCGCCGACGAGCACCACCGGAGCCACCAGCATCCCCACGCCAAGCCAGTTAGGACACGAGCTCCGCCTTGGATCCGGGAAGCTCTACCACGACGCACGCGACGCGGGGTGCCCTGAAGCCATGCCATCACCGCCATCTTCATCGCCACAGCCGGCGATCGCCGCCGCTCGATTCGCAGTACCGAAGACGCCCTTGAGCTTGCTGACCACCTCATTGTCCTCCCTGTGAGCTCCTGCTGCTTCCTCTTTGCTCGCCCCCTCCGTTCCCGTCCCCTAGCTCCGTCTTCCACCACGGTCGAAGCTCGCCGCCGCTGTGCCTTGTCGCCGTCGTGGCCAGAGCGTCAGGGTTGACTGGCTGACGTGGAAGTTGATCGGACCCACCTGTTTGTGGGACTAACCAGCCTGAGTCACTGACATGCAGGACCCACATGTCAGGTTTGACCTGGAGCGGCTCTGTTGACCTGCTGAGGTCAGCATGACGCAATGCTGACGCAGTAAATTATTTTATGGATTTAAAATAAATCAAGAAATCCGGAAAATGTTCTAAACTTCTAAAAATCATAGAGATTCAACCGTAACTCCAAATGAAATAATTTATATATGAAAAATGATCAGAAAAATCCAATCTATCCATCTGTACCATTTTCATGCATGTTAGAACAACTTATAGCTGCTGTTTAGCACAAATCATATAAATGGCATTTAAACCTTCGCATATGGAGTTTGAATTTGAATCTTGGATTCAAACCAACTTCATTTAACCCATTGCTAGTTGCATTACCTCAAACCACATCATATTGTCATGTCACACTCATGCATCATATTGTTGCATTGCATTGATTGTGTTCTTTCTCTGTTGCCGGTGTTTGTCCCCCCTAGTAGACGTTGTTCCGACGATGAGTTCGATGACACCGATGAAAAACTATTACAATCTTCAGAAGTGCCAGGCAAGCAAAAACCCCCTTGTTCATTCCGATACAATCCCACTCTCTCACTCCTGCTCTTTTTTACTGCATTAGGACAACAACGATTCATTTGTTACTTGCTGCGGTAGTTGAACCCCTTTTCCTCTGCATGACCTGTCATTGCCACAGTAAATAGATGAAACCCACTAGCATGAGTAGGAGTTGTTTGAGCCTGATGTGCCTAGTCATTCATGCTTGTTTGTCATGCCTGCTATTGCTTAGAGTTGTGTCAGGTCTGATTCATCAGGGTTGAATTGGAGGTGTGGTGAACATGTCCTATTATTGAGAGCTAAGTGTGTGAACACGATTTGGTAAAGGTAGCGGTGAGAGGCCATGTAGGAGTACATGGTGGGTTGTCTCATTGCAGCCGTCCTCAGGAACTGAGTTCTGTGTTTGTGATCCATGAACAGTTACTACCACACATTGGGTTCCGTAACTCGACCCTCTCGACTTGTTAATCAACATGATATCTGTCCGGGAGTTGCAACTAGTTTTCGTGTTTGTAGGTAGTGTTAGTAGTCTACCAAGTGGCACCCGTGCAGGTGGGCTTGGGATGACTAGGCACCGTGGCACGGTGTACCAAGCTTAGATCCACCCGTCGAGGTGGGCTTGGGAACCCTGCACACATCGTTTGGGGCCGTGAGCGACACCCCGGCCGGATCTCCTTGCGGATGGAACCCGAATAGGCGATAAACCTAGACGAGAGACTTGTGTGGTTAGTCAGGTCGTGGCCGACTCCCTCGCCAGGCTTCCGCTTGAAGGTTGCTGAGATACACGAGGTGTACATGGAGGTAAGTGGCGAGAGCGTGTGTGAAGAAGTACACCCCTGCAGGGTTAACATTATCTATTCGAATAGTCGTGTCCGCGGTAAAGGACTTCTGGGTTGCCTGTACAGTTCATAGACAAGTGAAAGTGGATACTCTAAAATGCGCAAGATAAGCGTGAGTGCTATGGATGGCGTTCTCGTAGGGAGACGGGAGCGGATCCATAGTGGTGTATTGATATGGTGAATATGTGGACTCGTGTGCGCCACCACAAAGGGTTACATTGCAGTCGTAGTTCAGGATAGCCATCGAGTCAAAGCTGGCTTGCTGCAGTTAAACCCCACCATCCCCTTTGTTGATAATGATGCATATGTAGTTAGTTCTGATGTAAGTCTTGATGGGTACATTTGTACTCACATTTGCCTATTTTATGTTTTTGCAGAGACTTCCATCTCACTAGTAGTTTCGCGTGGACTTCGATGTTTAGCTTGTTACCTCAGCTACGATCTTGTGCCCTCGGCAGGATCTGGTACATAGTTAGGCTTCTCAGCCTTTTTCATTTGTAGATGTCTGTACTCAGACATGTTATGCTTCCGCTTGTGCATTGACTTGTGTGTTTCAATGTGGGGTCATGAGACCCATGTTTGTAATATCTCGCTCCTCGGAGCCTATTGAATAAAATACTTGAGTTGTAGAGTCATGTTGTGATGCCATGTTGTATTTGCACATATCGAGCATATTGTGTGTATGTTATTGAAATGCTTGGTATTTGTGGGATCTGACTATCTGGTTGTTTATCCTTAGTAGTCTCTCTTACGGAAATGTCTCCTAGTGCTTCCATCGAGCCATGGTAGCTTGCTACTACTCCGAACACTTAGGCTGGCCGGCATGTGTCCTTCTTCGTCTCTGTATACGTCGCCTTCGGGAATGTCGCGATGAATACCGGAGTCTGTTAGCCCGCCACAGCCCGGTTCTTGGAGTCTGCTAGCCCGATGCTACACCACAGATTCACTTTCGATGACCGACACGTTCGATGCTAGGTCATGGATGCATGTCCCTGTAAGTTTGTGACACTTTGGGTTTACGACTAGCCATGTCAGCCCGGGCTCCTTATCATATGGATGCTAGCGACACTATCATATACGTGTGCCTAAAGGCGCAAACGGTCCCGGGCAAAGGTAAGGCGACACCCGTGGGGATACCATGCGTGAAGCCGCAAAGTGATATGAGGTGTTACATGCTAGATGGATGTGGCATTGGGTCGGGGTCCTGACACCTACGATGGGATTACTCACGCACGGCGGTGAGCATCATGAAATTTGTGATGGAGGATGTTTGATGATGACGATGGCGACAGATTCCCCTCTCCGGAGCCCCGAACAGACTCCAGATCAGCCCTCCCGAGGAAGATTAGGGCTTGGCGGCAGCTCTGTATCATAAAACGCGATGAATCCTTCTCTCTAATTTTTTTATCCCCGAACGTGAATATATAGAGTTGGAGTTGAGGTTGGTGGAGGTCCATGGGACCCACGAGACAGGGGGCGCGCCCCGGGGGTGGGCGCGCCCTGCACCCTCGTGGACAGGGTGTGGGTCCTCCAACTGGTGCCTTTTAATAAGAAGATGATGACTCAACATAAAAGTAAATAGATAGACCCTTCACAGAGGGAAGCAGGGATTTGCAGAGGTGCCAAAGCTCGAGTTTTAAAAAAGAGATAAATAATATTTTGAGCGGCATAGTTTCATTGTCAACATAACAACCAAGAGATCTCGATATCTTCCATGCTACATACATTATAGGTGGTTCCCAAACAGAATGGTAAAGTTTATACTCCCCCACCACCAACGAGCACATTCCACGGCTGGTCCGAAACAATGGGTACCGTCCAACTAACAACAATCCTGGGGGAGTTTTGTTTGCAATTATTTTGATTTGATTTGAGCATGGGACTAGGCATCCCGGTTACCGGCCATTTTCTCGTGAATGATGAGCGGAGTCCACTCATCGTGAGAATAACCCACCTAGAATGGAAGATATAGACATCCCTAGTTGATACATGAGCTATTCGAGCATACAAAATAGAATTTCATTTGAAGGTTCAGAGTTTGGCACATACAAATTTACTTGGAATGGTAGGTAAATACCACATATAGGAAGGTATGGTGGACTCATATGGAATAACTTTGGGGTTTATGAAAGTGGACGCAGAAGCAGTATTCCCGCTTAGTACAAGTGAAGGCTAGAAAGAGACTGGGAAGCGACCAACTAGAGATCGACAACAGTCATGAACATGCATTAAGATTAACCAACAATGAGTGCAAGCATGAGTAGGATATATCATGAAGGCTATGTTGATTTTCTTTCAACTACATGCGTGAACATGTGCCAAGTCAAGCCACTCGAATCATTCAAAGGAGGATACCACCCTATCGTACCACATCACAACCATTTTAATAGCATGTTGGCACGCAAGGTAAACCATCATAAACTCCTACCTAATTAAGCATGGCATGAGCAACTATAATCTCTAATTGTCATTGCAAACATGTTTCATTCATAATAGGTTGAATCGGGAACGATGAACTAATCATATTTACAAAAAAAAGATAGGTCGAGTTCGTACCAGCTTCTCTCATCTCAATCATTTCATTATATCGTCATTATTGCCTTTCACTTGCATGACCGAATGGTGTGGATAATAATAATAGTGCACATGCATTGTACTAAGCTGGAATCTGCAAACATTTAATTCAAAGGAGAAGACAAGGTAATATGGGCTCTTGGTTAGATCAACAATAATGCATATGAGAGCCACTCATCATTTCACCGTGGTCTTCTCCTCTCGACCCCCCAAAGAAAAGAAAAGAAATTCAAAGAACGAGAAAAACTATTTACACGGGAAAGCTCCCAACAAGCAAAAGAAGAATGAGAATTTTTTTTGGGTTTATTTTAATAGTACTACTACTACAAGCATGTAAAGTAAACTAGCTAAAAGCTACAACAATTTTTTTTTGGTTTTTCTTAAGGTTTTTCAAACACACAAGAAGAATGCAGGAAAATAAAATAAACTAGCATGGATAGTACAATGAAAAAGCATGAACACTGACAACTAGAATGAGTGTGTGAACATGAATGTAATGTTGGTGAGAAATAAGTACTCCCCCGGCCCAAGCTTAGGCTTTCGGCCTAAGTTGGTCTATGGCCACGGCTGGCCTGGCGGATATCCATAGTTGTAGTCGGGGTTGTACTGAGATGCAGCAGTTACAGCCTAGAGAGCTGCGGCCTGGAGGCAAGACGCCTCCGTCCTCCTCTCATATTCATTTGCCTCCTCACTAGTTATAAAATATCTCATGTTTTCCTGAAAGTTAAAGAAAGTAGGAGCAGGGAGAGTAATATGGACAGCCCGACGTCTGTCAAAGATTAGTCGGTACTAGAGGGACTATTTGTTCCTCACAAGAAACTGATGGCGAACCATAGCATTATAGTCTAGAAAAGCAGGTGGCAACTCAATATCATTTCCATATATGGGTACACCAAGATAATCAGCCAAACGAGTTGCATAAATTCCACCAAATAAATCCCCACTTTTACCATTAAGATGTAACCTCCGTGCAACAATGCCCCCCAAGTTATATTGTTTATCACCTAATACCACACTCTTGAGGACACTAAGATCTAGAACGCACATGTGGCAATGCTCATCTTTACCGTTAATGCATCTACCTATAAAGAGAGCAAAGTAATGTATGGAAGGAAAATGAATGCTCCCTATGCTTGCTTGTGTGATATCTCTAGTTTCTCCCATAGTGATACTAGCAAGGAAATCATTATATTTAGATTTGCGAGGTTCACTAACGTTGCCCCACTATGGGCTTTTACAAGCAGTGTTAAAATCTTCAAGTTCCATGGTATATGATTTATCATAGAGGTCAAATAGAATAGTGTGAGTGTTGCGCGTGGATGAAAATTTAAACCTCCTCACAAAGGAATCAGTGAGGTAATAGTATTCTCGGCACTTATCTGATACGAAGTCCTCAAGATCAGCATTACGTACATACGCATCAAATTCATCCTTGAATCCTTCTTGGACCATAAACTCTTATAACGGCCATTCACAAGGCCTCTCTCGAGCTTCCCTTGGTGGTTCAAAGTCCAGCTCACATATCGCGAGCCTCGGTGCTTGCTTCCTTGAAGAACCACCTTGGTACATTTTCCTAAATTTTTTTCTTCCTCTGAAAAATTTCTGAAATTTTTAGTGACTCAAAATAAAAGTGAACCAAACTCAACAAGATTGATAGCAACTACTCCCACAAGTGCCTACAGACTAAAAGATGCATTAAAACTACTTTGGACCATATAAATTTGACATGCAAGCTCAAGAACAGGGTCACCTTAGCAGCAAAAATTTGCAATAAATAAAGCACTAGAACAAAAACTAATTGGACCATTGGAGGAGTCACATACCGAAGAACAATCCCCCAAAGAAGTTTTGTGAATGGAGCTTTGAGCAAGGAGATCAAAAACGGCAGCAAAATGAGCAAGAACACGGGTTTCATCTATGGGATGATTTTTTCTAGAGGAAGACGAAGTGTGTGGGTGCTGGAATAAGTGGAGGGGGTCCACGTGGGGCCCATGAGGCAGGAGGGCGCGCCCCAGGGGGGTGGCCGCGCCCTGTACCCTCGCGACCAAATGGTGGGCCCCCCTGGTGTGTTCTAAGTGCTAGAAATTCTCAAATATTCTACAAAAAAATCATACTCCATTTTCAGGGCATTTGGAGAACTTTATTTTTTGGGTATTTTTTATTACACGGATAATTCAGAAAACAGACAGAAAATACTATTTTTTATTTATTAAATCTAAATAACAGAAAGAAAAGGAGGGTACAGAAGGTTGTGCTTTCTAACTTCATCCATCTCATGCTCATCAAAAGTAATCTACTAACAAGTTTGGTCAAGTCTTGTTAACAAACTTCTTCCGAATAACATGAAACTGGAGAATTTTCGAATAACACTATGTTACCTCAACGGGGATATGCATGTCCCCAACAATAAGAATATCATATTTCTTTTTGACATTAGGAAGAGGAAATTCAAAACCTCCAATAATAATCGTTGAAATTTCTCCAATAAAATTGATACTATGAACTTGAGGTTGTTTCTTCGGAAAGTGTACCGTATGCTCATTACCATTAACATGAAAAGTGGCATTGCCTTTGTTGCAATCAATAATAGCCCCTGCAGTATTTAGAAAAGGTTTACCAAGGATGATCGACATACTTTCGTCCTCGGGAATATCAAGAATAACAAAGTCCTTTAAGATAGTAACGTTTGCAACCACAACAAGCACATCCTCACAAATACCGACGGGTATAGCAGTTGATTTATCGGCCATTTGCAAAGAGATTTCAGTAGGTGTCAACCTTTTCAAATCAAGTCTACGATACAAAGAGAAAGGCATAACACTAACACCGGCTCCAAGATCACATAAAGCAGTTTTAACATAGTTCCTTTTAATGGAGCATGGTATATTTGGTACTCCTGGATCTCCAAGTTTCTTTGGTATTCCACCCTTAAAGGTATAATTAGCAAGCATGGTGGAAATTTCAGCTTCAGGTATCTTTCTTTTATTTGTGACAATATCTTTCATATACTTAGCATAAGGATTCATTTTAAGCATATCAGTCAAACACATACACAAAAAGATAGGTCTAATCATTTTAGCGAAGCGCTCAAAATCCTCATCGTCTTTTTTCTTGGATGGCTTAGGAGTAAAAGGCATGGGTTTCTGAACCCATGGTTCTCTTTCTTTACCGTGCTTCCTAGCAATGAAGTCTCTCTTATCATAATGTTGATTCTTTGATTGTGGGTTATCAAGATCAACAACAGGTTCAATCTCTACATCATTGTTATTACTTTGTTGAACATCATCACGAACATCATCATTAACATTATCACTAGGTTCATGTTCATTACCAGATTGTGTTTCAGCATCAGAAATAGAAATATCATTGGGATTCTCGGGTTTGTCAATAACAGGTTCACTAGAAGCATGCAAAGTCCTATCATTTTTCTTTTACTTTTTCTTAGTAGGACTAGGTGCATCATCATTTGTTCTCTGAGAATCTTGCTTAACTCTCTTAGGATGGCCCTCGGGATACAAAGGTTCCTGGGTCATTTTACCACCTCTAGTCATAACTCTAACAGCATTATCATTGTTCTCATTATTTAACTCGTTGAGCAAATCATCTTGTGCCTTAAGTACTTGTTCTACTTGAGTGGTAACCACGGAAGCATGTTTACTAATAAGCTTAAGATCACCTTTAACTCTAGACATATAATCACTCAAGTGTTCAACCATATAAGCATTACGTTTTAATTGTCTACCAAAGTGAGCATTGAAGTTTTCTTGTTTAACAATGAAATTATCAAACTCATCCAAGCATTGGCTAGCAGACTTATTACGAGGAATATCACCTTCATCAAATCTATAGAGAGAATTTACCTTTACTACCTGTGTCGGGTTATCAAGACCATGTATTTCTTCAATATGTGGTAAATTCTTAACTTCTTCAGCTTTAATACCTTTTCCTTTCATAGATTTCTTTGCCTCTTGCATATCTTCAGGACTGATAAATAGAATACCCCTTTTCTTCGGAGTTGGCTTAGGAGTTGGTTCAGGAAGTGTCCAATCATTATCATTCCTCAATATATTATTCAATAGCAATTCAGCTTTCTCAACAGTTCTTTCCCTGAAAACACAACCAGCACAACTATCCAGGTGGTCTCTGGAAGCATCGATTAGTCCATTATAAAAGATATCAAGTATTTCATTTTTCTTGAGAGGATTATCAGGCAAAGCATTAAGTAATTGAAGAAGCCTCCCCCAAGCTTGTGGGAGACTCTCTTCTTCTATTTGCACAAAATTAAATATTTCCCTTAAGGTAGCTTTTTTCTTATGAGCGGGGAAATATTTTGCAGAGAAGTAATAAATCATATCCTGGGGACTATGCACACAACCAGGAGCAAGAGAATTAAACCATATCTTAGAATCACCCTTTTCTTAGAAAGGAAACAATTTAAGAATATAGTAATAGCGAATTTTTTCCTCATGAGTAAATAGGGTGGCTATATCATTCAATTTAGTAAGATGTGCCACAACAGTTTCAGATTCATAGCCATAGAAAGGATCAGATTCAACCAAAGTAATTAACTCAGGATCAATAGAGAATTCATAATCCTTATCAGTAACACAGATAGGTGAAGTAGCTAAAGCAGGGTCATGTTTCATTCTAGCATTGAAAGACTTTTCTTTCAGCTTACCTAACAATTTCTTAAGATCATATCTATCATTGCAAGCAAAAAGGTCTCTAGCAGTTTCATCATCCATAACATAACCCTCAGGCACAATAGGCAATTCATATCTAGGGGGAGAATCTTCATCATCACTTTCAACAATATCATCAGTTTCAATAATTTCATTCTCTCTAACCCTAGCAAGTTGCTCATCCAAAAATTCACCTAATGGCACAGTATTATCAAGAAGAGAAGTAGTTTCATTATAAGCATCATGCATAGCAGAATTGGCATCATCAATAACATGCGACATATTAGAATCAATAGCAGGTGTAGGTGTCGCAAGTTTACTCAAAACAGAAGGTGAATCAAGTGCAGAGCTAGATGGCAATTCCTTACCTCCCCTCGTAGTTGAGGGGAAAATCTTGGTTCTTTCATCTTTCAAATTCCTCATAGTGATCAACAGATATAAATCACAAGTGACTCAGAGAATAGAGCAACGGTGCCAGAAAAAGGTCTTGATAACCCACAAGTATAGGGGATCGCAACAGTTTTCGAGGGTAGAGTATCCAACCCAAATTTATTGATTCGACACAAGAGGAGCCAAAGAATATTCTCAAGTATTACCATCTGAGTTGTCAATTAAACCACACCTGAAAGACTTAATATCTGCAGCAAAGTATTTAGTAGCAAAGTAGTATGAAAGTAACGGTAATGGTGGCAAAAGTAACAGTAGCAGTTCTGTAGCAATCATAACAGTGGCAATGGAGAAGTAACTTAGCACAAATCAATATGTGAAAAGCTCGTAGGCAATGGATCAATGATGGATAATTATGTCCGATGCAATTCATCATGCAACAGTTTTAACATATGGTTACACAGAACTAGCTCCAATTCATCAATGTAATGTAGGCATGTATTCCGAATATAGTCACGTGCTTATAGAAAAGAACTTGCATGACATCTTTTGTCCCACCCTCCATGGCAGCGGAGTCCTATTGGAAACTAAGGGATATTAAGGCCTCCTTTTAATAGAGTACCGGACCAAAGAGTTAGCACTTAGTTAATACACGAACTCCTCAAACTACGGTCATTACCGGGAAGTGTCCCAACTATTGTCACTCCGGGGTTTGCCGGATCATAACACATAGTAGGTGACTATAACTTGCAAGATAGGATCAAGAACTCACATATATTCATGAAAACATAATAGGTTCAGATCTGAAATCATGGCACTCGGGCCCAAGCATTAAGCATGGCAAAGTCATAGTAACATCAATCTTACAACATAATGGATACTAGGGATCAAACCCTAACAAAACTAACTCGACTACATGGTAAATCTCATCCAACCCATCACCGTCCAGCAAGCCTACGATGGGATTACTCACGCACGGCGGTGAGTGATAACCCGCAAGTATACGGGATAGCTGTAGCCTCTTTCGATAAGTAAGAGTGTTGAACCCAACGAGGAGCTAAAGTTAGAACAAATACTCTCTCAAGTCCTATCGGCCACTGATATGACTCTACGCACGCTTGACGTTCACTTTACCTAGAGCAAGTATGAAACTAGATGTACTTTGTAGGTGTTGTTGGATAGGTTTGCAAGATAATAAAGAACACGTAAATAAAAGCTAGGGGCTGTTTAGATAAAGATGCAATAAATTAAATATAGCGAGTGTGGAAAAGTGGTGGTAGGAGTTGTGAAATTGTCCCGAAGCAACTAACTATGTTACTAGACCGGTAATCACTATTGCAATTCTCTTTGAGGGATAGGCATAAGCTAACATACTTTCTCTACTTGGATCATATGCACTTATGATTGGAACTCTAGAAAGCATCCTCAACTACTAAAGATTCATTAAGGTAAAACCCAACCATAGCATTAAAGTATCAAGTCCCCTTTATCCCATACGCAAACAACCTACTTACTCGGGTCTGTGCTTCTGTCACTCACGCCACCCACCATAAGAAAATCATAAACATATTGCAAACTCTATAGCGGGAATCCCTCACACTTGCGCGACACGGAGGGCACAATAGGACAACACCAATAATAAAACATGCAACTCAAACCAATCATAGCAATAGATCAATCACCGATAGGACAAAGAAAATCTACTCAGACATCATAGGATGGAAACACATCATTGGAAAATAATATGAAGCATAAAGCACCATGTTCAAGTAGAGGGTACAGCGGGTTGCGGGAGAGTGGACCGCTGAATATAGAAGGGGGAAGGTGATGGAGATGTTGGTGAAGATGACGGTGGTGTTGGTGAAGATCGCGGTGATGATGATGGCCCCCGGCGGCGTTCCGGCGCTACCGGAAGCAAGGGGGAGGAGCCCTCCTTCTTCTTCTTCTTCCTTAACCTTCTCCCTAGATGGGAGAAGGGTTTCCCCTCTGGTCCTTGGCTCCCATGGCGTGGGAGGGGCGAGATCCCCTCCGAGATAGGATCTATATCTCTATTTCTGCGTTCTCAGATTCTTCCCCTTCACTGTTTCTTTTATATCCGGAGATCTGTAACTCCAATTGCGCTGAATCTTTCGCCCACATCTTTCTCATAAAATTAGCTTTCTTGCGGCAAAAGAACAGCGTCAACCGCCTTACGGGGGGCCGAGGAGAGTCCAGGGCGCGCCTGCCTCCCTGGGGCGTGCCCCCTATCTCCTGCCCCCCTCGGGCACCGTCTCGCGTTGATTTTACTTCCCAAAATTCATAAATATTCCAAAATAATTCTCCGTCCGTTTTTATCCCGTTTGGACACCATTTGATATTGGTTTTCTGCGAAACATAAAACATGCAACAAACAGGAACTGGCACTGGGCATTGAATCAATATGTTAGTCCCAAAAATAGTATAAAAAGTTGCCAAAAGTATATGAAAGTTGAAGAATATTGGCATGGAACAATCAAAAATTATAGATACAACGGAGACGTAACAGCATCCCCAAGCTTAATTCCTGCTCGTCCTCGAGTAGGTAAATGATGAAAAAACATAATTTTTGATGTGGAATGCTACCTAGCATAATCTTGATCATAAGTCTAATCATGGCATGAATATTAAGACACGAGTGATTCAAAGCAATAGTCCATCATTTGACATAAAAACAATAATACTTCGAGCGTACTAATAAAACAATCATGTCTTTTCAAAACAACAAGGCCAAAGGAAGCTTATCCCTACAAAATCATATATTTTGGCCATGCTTCATTTTCGTCACACAAAAATGCTCATGTCATGCACAACCCCGATGACAAGCCGAGCAATTGGTTCATTCTTTTTAATGCGCTTCAGCTTTTTCAACCCTCACGCAATACATGAGCACAAGCCATGGATATAGCACTATAGGCGGAATAGAATATAATGATGGAGGTTATGTGGAGAAGACAAAAAGGGAGAAAGTCTCACATCGACGCGGCTGATCAACGGGCTATGGAGATGCCCATCAACTTATGTCAATGCGAGGAGTAGGGATTGCCATGAAACGGATGCACTAGAGCTATAAGTGTATGAAAGCTCAACAAAAGAAACTAAGTGGATGTGCATCCAACTTGCTTGCTCATGAAGGCCTAGGGCATTTGAGGAAGCCCATCGTTGGAATATACAAGCCAAGTTCTATAATGAAAATGCCCACTAGTATATGACAGTGACAACATAGGAGACAATCTATATGAAGAACATGGTGCTACTTTGAAGCACAAGTGTGGAAAAAGGATAGTAACATTGCCCCCTTTTTTCCTTTTTTTTCTTTTTTTTCTTTTTTTCTTTTTTTTCCTTTTTTCGGTGAGCTTCTTTGGCCCCCTTTTTTATTTAGGCTTCTTTGGCCTTTCCTTTTTTTATCTTTTTATCTTTTTCTTTTTTTTCATGGGGCAATGTTCTATAATGATGATCATCACACTTTTATTTACTTACAACTCAATATTACAACTCGATACTGGAACAAAGATATGACTCTATATGAATGCTTCTGGCGGTGTACTGGAGTGTGCAATGATCTAGCATAGCAATGACATCAAAAAACGGACAAGCCATGAAAACATCATGCTAGCTATCTTACGATCATGCAAAGCAATATGACAATAAATGCTCAAGTCATGTATATGATGATGATGGAAGTTGCATGGCAATATATCTCGGAATGGCTATGGAAATGACATGATAGGTAGGTATGGTAGCTGTTTTGAGGAAGATATAATGAGGTGTATGTGTGATAGAGCATATCGTATCACGGGGTTTGGATGCACCGGCGAAGTTTGCACCAACTCTCAAGGTGAGAAAGGGCAATGCACGGTACCGAAGAGACTAGCAATGATGGAAAGGTAAAAGTGCGTGTAATCCATGGACTCCCATTAAAACTCATATACTTATTACAAAATTTTATTAGCCCTCGAAGCAACGTACTACTACGCATGCCCCTAGGGGGATAGATTGGTAGGAAAAGACCAGCGCTCGTCCCCGACCGCCACTCATAAGGAAGACAATCAAAGAAACACCCCATGCTTCAAATTTGTCACTAGCAGTTTACCATACGTGCATGCTACGGGACTTGCAAACCTCAAAACAAGTGTCTCTACAATCCACAATCACCCACTAGCATGACTCTAATATCACCACCTTTATATCGCAAAACTATTGCAAGGAATCAAACATATCATATTCAGCAATCTACAAGTTTATGTAGGATTTTATGACTAACCATTTGATTGACCAATTCCTATCATCTCTCTAAATAGATATAAGTGAAGCAAGAGAGTTTAATTCTTTCCACAAAATATATGCCCACGCTCTAACAAATATAAGTGAAGCAAAAGAGCATTCTACAAATGGCGGTTTTCTATGTAAAGAGAAACAGGCAGTCCAACTTCAAATGATATAAGTGAAGCACATGAAGCATTCTATAAAGCCACACTCAAAAGATTTAAGTGAAGTGCAATGAGAATTCTATAAATCAACCAAGGACTATCTCATACTAGCATGGTGCATAAAAGAAAAATGAAAACTAAAAGCAAAAGACGCTCCAAGACTTGCACATATCGCATAAACGAAACGAATACGAAAACATACCGATACTTGTTGAAGAAAGAGGGGATGCCTTCCGGGGCATCCCCAAGCTTAGACGCTTGAGTATCCTTGAATATTTACTTGGGGTGCCTCGGGCATCCCCAAGCTTGAGCTCTTGCCTCTCTTCCTTTTCCTCATATCGAGACCTCCTCGTTTAGACACTTCATCCACACAAAACTTCAACAGAAAACTCGGTAACATCCGTTGGTATAATAAAGGAAATCACCACTCTAATTACTGTAGAAAACCAATTCATATTTTGTTTTTGCATTGTGTCTACTGTAATATAATTTTTTCATGGCTTAATACACTGATATAAATTGATAGATTCATCAAAACAAGCAAACTATGCATCAAAAACAGAATCTGTCAAAAACAGAACAGTCTGTAGCAATCTAAACATCCACCATACTTCTGTTGGCCCAAAACTTCTACCAAAATTAGGAAAAATAAAAAAGTTGTACAGAAAAACAGTACGAAAAGAATCAGAACTACTTGACGCTCCAGTTAAAAATGTAAAATCGCGCACTACAGCCAAAGTTTCTGTCCTGCACTGTACAAACCAACAAGCATTGTAAACATCCTAAAGGCAAACCTTGGCACATTATTTTTATAATACAATGGAATTGTACAAGGGGATATTTATTTTTCGATGAAAAGTTTCTGTTATCAAGATTCACAAAGTTTCCGTGAGCATGAACAAAGTTTAAGGAGCTCCCCCACTTCAACAATGCTTGTCTCTCTCACTTTCACTTTCCTTTTTGAAAAGTTTTTAGGTTCCCCTCTTTATTTTTTTGTTTTTAAACTATATAAAAGCACTCAACAGAAATAAATGACTCTCTAAAACTTCTGGGTTGTCTCCCTGGCAGCGCTTTCTTTAAAGCCATAAAGCTAGGCATATAGTGCTCAAGTAATGAATCCACCCGGATCCCAAGGTATATCAAAGCCAATTTTAATTAACAATGATTTGTAATTTAGTAGTGAGCACAAAGTATCATATATCATGCAACAACGAAGTCTAACTCTCTTCCTATGCATCGGCATGTCATAAAAGAACAATTCATGCACACATAGTAAAGGCCAATGCATAGTATAAACATTTTCTTGCAATTTTATCATATTGGAAACATAGAGAGGGGGAGGTATAGTTCCTCTCTCATAATAATTGCAAGTAGGAGCAGCAAGCACATGCATATCATATCTATCAAAATCATCATGTGCAACGGTAAAAGGCAACCCATCAATATAATCCTTAGTAAGCACAAACTTCTCCGATATAGTGTAGTTGGGAGAATTCAAAAAGATAATGGGACTATCATGCGTGGGTACAATAGCAACAATTTCATGTTTAACATAAGGAACTATAGCAAGTTTCATCTCCATAAGCATAATTCATATTGGCATCTTGGCCACAAGCATAGCAAGCATCATCAAAAAGGGATATTTCAAGAGAATCAACGGGATCATAACAATCATCATAGCAATCATCCTTCAGTAAGCACAAAGGGGAATTAAACAATGTATGAGTTGAAGAGTTACTCTCATTAGAAGGTGGGCACTGGTGATCAATCCGCTCTTCCTCCTTTTGTTCTTCGCTCTCCTCATCATCTTTTTCATCCAATGAGCTCACAGTTTCATCAATTTCTTCTTCCATAGCTTCCTGCAAAATAATAGTCTCTTCTTGGACAGCGGAGACTTTCTCCATAAATGCATTAATATAGTAATTGTATTCATAATTTTCATAACAATATCTAAGTATAGCAAGATTTTCAGGCCTATAAACACCATCATCATCAAAAGCTTCATACTTTTCAAACAAAGATTCAATTTCATAAGCAACCTTAAAAGCAACAAATTTTTCTATTTGTTCAACATCATAGTAATCATATATACCATTAGCATAAGAAGCTAAGGTTTCATTATCATTAAATTTGCATGAAAAGGAAGGTGTGGAGCCTTCATCCTAGAGCAACAAGTAATATCATATCTCAAGCATAGATCCCGGGCTTACCAACGTAACATAATAAATTGATCCCATAATAATTTCCCTTTTTGTGTCGAGCGATAATCCCTAAAGTATTCACGTTGATCCAACGTGTCTCCCATTATAAAGTTGAATGGGGTTTTCTCAGGATTATCAAAGTAGTACATAATATCTTTCACATAATGAGAATCGAGGGTTTTAGGAGTTACCCCATCTCCATGAGTAGCAAGTACACCTAATTTTTTTGGTATTTTGCGTTCCATATCCATAACTAAAGATAGAGAACAACTTAGAACAGCAAATAAAAATTACTTAGTGATAAAGCAAACAAGCACACACGAGAATATTCACCCCACGCTATTGCTCCCCGGCAACGGCGCCAGAAAAAGGTCTTGATAACCCGCAAGTATACGGGATAGTTGTAGCCTCTTTAGATAAGTAAGAGTGTCGAACCCAACGAGGAGCTAAAGGTAGAACAAATACTCTCTCAAGTCCTATCGGCCACTAATACGACTCTACGCATGCTTGACGTTCGCTTTACCTAGAACAAGTATGAAACTAGAAATACTTTGTAGGTGTTGTTGGATAGGTTTGCAAGATAATAAAGAACACGTAAATAAAAGCTAGGGGCTGTTTAGATAAAGATGCAATAAAGTAAATATAGCGAGTGTGGAAAAGTGGTGGTAGGAGTTGTGAAATTGTCCCTAAGCAACTGACTATCTATTTGAGGGAGAGGCATAAGCTAACATACTTTCTCTACTTGGATCATATGCACTTATGATTGGAACTCTAGCAAGCATCCGCAACTACTAAAGATTCATTAAGGTAAAACCCAACCATAGCATTAAAGCATCAAGTCCCCTTTATCCCATACGCAAACAACCTACTTACTCGGGTATGTGCTTCTGTCACTCACACCACCCACCATAGCAAATCATAAACATATTGCAAACTCTATGGCGGGAATCCCTCACGCTTGCGCGACACGGAGGGCACAATAGGACAGCACCAATAATAAAACATGCAACTCAAACCAATCATAGCAATTCATCAATCACCGATAGGACAAAGAAAATCTACTCAGACATCATAGGATGGCAACACATCATTGGAAAATAATATGAATCATAAAGCACCATTTTCAAGTAGAGGGTACAGCGGGTTGCGGGAGAGTGGACCACTGAATATAGAAGGGGGAAGGTGATGGAGATGTTGGTGAAGATGACGGCGGTGTTGGTGAAGATCGCGGTGATGATGATGGCCCCCGGCGGCGTTCCGGCGCCACCGAAAGCAAGGGGGAGAGAGCCCCCCTTCTTCTTCTTCTTCTTCCTTGACCTTCTCCCTAGATGGGAGAAGGGTTTCCCCTCTGGTCCTTGGCTCCCATGGCGTGGGAGGGGCGAGAGCCCCTCCGAGATTGGATCTATCTCTCTGTTTCTGCGTTCTCAGATTCTTCCCCTTCACCGTTTCTTTTATATCCGGAGATCCTTAACTCCGATTGGGGTGAATCTTTCGCCCAGATCTTTCTCATAAAATTAGTTTTCTTGCGGCAAAAGAAGAGCATCAACCGCCTTACGGGGGCCCCAGGAGAGTCCAGGGCACGCCTGCCTCCCTGGGCCCCCCCTATCTCCTGCCCCCCTCGGGCACCGTCTCGCGTTGATTTTACTTCCCAAAAATCATAAATATTCCAAAATAATTCTCCGTTCGTTTTTTATCCCGTTTGGACTTTGTTTGATATTGGTTTTCTGCAAAACATAAAACATGCAACAAACAGGAACTGGCACTGGGCACTGGATCAATATGTTAGTCCCAAAAATAGTATAAAAAGTTGCGAAAAGTATACGAAAGTTGAAGAATATTGGCATGGAACAATCAAAAATTATAGATACTACGGAGACGTATCAGTGAGCATCATGAAATTGGTGATGGAGGATGGTTGATGATGACGATGGCGACGGATTCCCCTCTCCGGAGCCCCAAACGGACTCCAGATCAGCCCTCCGCAGAAAGATTAGGGCTTGGCGGCGGCTTCGTTTCGTAAAACGCGATGAATCCTTCTCTATGATTTTTTTTCTCCCCAAACGTGAATATATAGAGTTGGAGTTGAGGTCGGTGGAGGTCCAGGGGATCCACGAGGCAGGGGGCGCGTCCAGGGGGGTGGGCGTGCTCTGCACCCTCGTGGACAGGGTGTGGGTCCCCCTCTATTGATTCTTTCGCCAATATTTTCTATTAATTCCAAAACGTGACTCCGTGGAGTTTCAGTTCATTCCGAGAACTTTTGTTTCTGCACAAAAATAACACCATGGCAATTCTATTGAAAACAACATTAGTCCGGGTTAGTTCCATTCAAATCATGCAAGTTAGAGTCCAAAACAAGGGCAAAAGTGTTTGGAAAAGTAGATACGTTGGAGACGAAGCACATACGCATCTATTACTATTTTTGGTCATCAATATATAGGAAGAGACACAAATAAGTATCTGTCTGGCTTTACCAAAGTGTTTTAAAGAAGAAGAAAAACAATTAAATAAACACATGGAGTATGTATCTGGCTTTACCATGCATCCATGTACAATATGTATTACTAGATGGAACAAGTAATTTACAGTATGTAGTGCTCCCTCCGTTCACAAATAGAAGTTGTTCTAACTTTTTCTGAATCAGACTTATATAAACATGTTTTATTGTGTTCATTCACTCATTTCAGTCCGTATGCAGTAAATATTGAAATCCCCACATGTAGGGATGCTGCTCCCGCACCGAGCTACTGCTGCTTCGGGCACGACAACGAGCCGGGGAGTAGCTGCGTCAGGCTACTGCTGCTACGGGCAGGGCGTCTCTCCTTTCCCCAAGTCAATGGAAGCTCCTCTTTCTCTAGCCTAAGTATTCATTATTTTTGTGCTATGTACAATATTAATGTAATACAGGTTCAGATCATCCATGAATTGGTAGTTATTGGTCATATTTAGTTGCATTTTAGTCAGTCCGGTTGTGTCTATGGAGCACTTCTTTTGGTCATGTCCTAGATCTGTCATGTAGTAGTATTTGGCAATGGATATTTTCTCATACATAATTTTGATAATCAACTAGGAATTACAATTAGAATCAAAGCAATGCTACTTGTACTCCTTTCATGAAAAAAGGCTACTCGTACTGAATTTTTCGTGCATTGTACTGTTAGCTAGTAATCTCGTGCACATGTGTTTCCTTAGCTATTTTTCCGTTTCTTCAGTTAGCAGTTCATTTAGCAGACTAGTTCAGACTTTGTTTTTTTCAGTTCCATAGTTGTAGCTCGGGAGGGTGTTGATGTGCGCCGCAATGCAAGGTCGTGGGATGGCACGATTAGAACGGAACGTGGCGCGCGCAGCACTCCACCTCTTCTGTTATTTCTGTTGTAAGCCGAATAAAAGGAGAAAAATAGACAGAAAAGCTGCGCAAGTTTGGCAGCACAAAAACATCAATGGAGAGATATAAATATCCATTTTAAAACAAGTAACTTCTCTCCTGCTTAAACACATGATTATTTCTCTGAAATTGCCCAGGTGTAGCACCTCTGAATTCCACTCATGCAATTGCCCAGCTGTAGCACACATGGGAAAATGCTCTTCTTTCAGTCTCTGTTGAAGTCAAACCCATCCATGCAAAATCTGTACTGTAGTAGAATTAATGTAGATGAATATATATGCCTTGCAGTTTTATCATGCATGCCATTCAACTAACTTGCTCTTGTCCATCCAGATGGAGTAGGAGGACGAGCAGCAGCAGCAAATCATCCTGAAGATGACGGGGTGCGGGAGGCAATGGTGATCATGTTGATGGCATGAAGAAGGCTGATGACCACAACCTGGACCTATTGGCATTTAGAGATGGCAAACAGAGGTAGCGTGGAGACAGCAACCTGGACCACCCACCTCCCTTGCCTTTTTAATTTTAGTTGTGGTGGTTGCATCACCGGCACGGGCGCAAATCAGTATGTAGTGTGCTTGTGGAGTAGGGTCTGGACTGCAGTGTCCATCCAGTAGATTAGGTGTTGTTGCTGCTAGATCCCATGATGCTCACCTAAGCTTTGTGTTATGTGGAGGCCAACCTTTGTGATCCTATTTGTCCACACTTGTGTGATCTCGTCTTACTTTGTGATACGGGTTGTATGATATGTATGTTTTTATGGATGATCTTGTGATGTTCTTATTTTCCTGTGGTCTGTGTTGATATTTGTGATATATTCATGGGCTATACATATGAATATGAATTGCTGAACATACTGTAAATCAATGATAGAGATGGCAAAGAAGGAGATTTGCCATTTGTGCATCTGGACACTTTGGACACTTTGCCGTCTGACGATGCCATAGACCTAGGGTAGGGTCATAGACCTGATCTATACGCCCTATCCAAGGTCACTACCCTAGAATCAAGGACATTCAAAGCACAGCAGGAAGTATCGACTGAAGCCATCGAGTGCAATCCACTCGACCAGTCACCTCACTCGGATACCCCCAATTTCACTCGACCTGGATGGAGTCATTCGACCATACAAGAAACCACTCGGAGTACAGAAGACCTAGAGTCACTCATGATGGCAACGGTCGGGTGTTCACTCCGTAGGCTTAAAGATCATTGATGACACTTCATAGCTCGCGTTACGAGTAATGCCCCATCTTAATGTACATTGAACCCCTGTAACGGAGGACGGCTGGGGTCCTGGCACACTCTATATAAGCCACCCCCTCCTCTAGGACAAGGGTTCGCACCCCTTGTAACACACACCCATATTCCAGTCGACCGCCTCAGGGCACCAAGACTTAGGGCTTTTACCTCCTCCGAGAGGGGCCTGAACTCTTAAACTCGTGTGTACAACCTCGCCATAGCTAGGGCCTCACCTCCTCATACGAACCCCCAATTCTTATTGTCATACTTAGTACCACGATAGTTGGCGCCCACCATGGGGCAAAGCGTCTTAGCAACTTTCGGCGAGCTTGCATTTTCTTTGATCTTCATCAACATGGTTTCCGGCGGCTGTTTGGTCATGGGCTCCAAGTTCCGACTCGGTGTGCTCACTTTCGTCGCCAACGACTCCGCTTGGCTCCAGGAAGCCCCCCTCGATGTCGAGGCCCTCCCGGTCCGTGGATCATTGCACTTCCGCGCGAGTGCCTGCGGTGTCCTCTTATGACAGCCGTCGACTCCGTATTGGTCAACCTTCTCATCGCCTACTCACTCTGCTGGACGCCGCTGCAAGCAATCTGGTCGGTTGCAGCTCTAGTGGTGGGTGAAGCACGCGGTGGCTCGCCAGACGGCCACCCCCCAAGTCGCGACAATTGAGCCCGACGAATTTCACTGCGGTCCAGTCGACCTGTCGACTGGCTCTGCAGTTTTCCTAGAATGGGAGTTGTGACCCCACGGCAATAGTTCTCATCATCGACTCCCGTCGCAGCCCACCCGGGTTTCGCCGCAACGGCGGCAACGGTGACGGTGACGGCCCTTCATTCGGACACGAGGAGTACGAGCCTCAACCTCTCAATTCGCAGCAGAGGGAAGAGCTGCACTGCCGCAACGTGGAGGCCATCCCGACCCCCATCATAGGGGAAACCGCCAGGGCTCGGGCCTTGGAGGCTGTGCGCCTAGCCACGCTGGTTGAGTGCACTAGTTTGGAGAATCTCCAACATTCTCTCGACGAACATGCCTGTCGACTGATCCCTGAATCCAGTCGACGTCCATGACAATTGTTTCCGCCTGAACCTCAGGTATTCCGCACACCAATCCAGAATCTTGCAGCTGTTGCGTGTATAGCAGAGTCTATTTAGTCGTCCTGTTCAGAGGCTGGAAGGGGCTTAGAACAGATCAGAATGTTGCTCTGAGCAGCAGGAGAGCTGAACTCAGCCGTTTCTCAGTTGCGGAACAGGATCCACAATAGGTTAGTAAGGGAAGATACCGTTCAGTCGGCACACAGTTCTGGGTCGCCTTTGCAACGTGAAGATTGTGATCACCGCTGTGATCGGCACCTGGGAAGAGCTCATGGAGAGTTTGATCGTGAGTACGCCCGCGACAACCACTGTCGAGTGCCTTTACCCCTTCCGAGTCATGGGTCGTACGCGCCCTGGCGGTAATGACGACAGGCGCCCGTATGGTAATGATCACAGAGTTCCAGTTGACCCAAGAGAGCCTGGATTCGACGCAAGGTTAGTTCTCGTCCAAGGTTTGGTCGACCGGAACAGACCATACAGAGGGCGGTTGGATAGAGATAGGCCTGATGGAAGCAGGGTCCATGTTTCTGGCCTCGAGTGTTTCGAAAGAGCCATCCGAGCCGCTAAGATCCCTCACAACCTTAGATTGGCAACTGGCGTCAGTAAGTTCACAGGAGAGTCGAAGCCTGACACTTGGTTGGAAGACTACCGAGTGGCTGTGCATATTGGTGGCGGCAGTGATGAGGTGGCCATGAAGCATCTCCCTTTGATGCTCGAAGGTTCTGCCATCTATCTCCCTTTGGCTGAATCAGTTGGCCCCTGGATGCATTTTCAGCTGGTATGAGTTAGCCATCTATCGTCTAAACTCTTCTGTGCCATTTGCCGGCGTGTTTACCAAAACGTTCGAGGGCACCTGCAAGAGACGTGCTAGTTTGTCAGAATTGCAGCACTGCATGCAGAAACAGAATGAGACCTTGAGAGATTATATCCAGAGATGGATCACTCTTCACCACACGGTGGAGAATGTATCGAATCATCAAGCAGTTTGTGCCTTTAAAGAAGGCGTTCGCTACAGAGAGCTGAATCTGAAGTTCGGTTAGACCGAAGACATGTCTCTGGCTCGGATGATGGAGATTGCCACCAAGTATGCTAACGGCGAAGAAGAGGACCGACTCCGGAGCGGCAAGAACAGACCAACCGCCCAGGACACTGGAGGAGGAAACTCCAGCCGGAAGCAGAAGTGAAATGCTAAAGCTACGGCCCTGCCGAAGCAGTTTTGAACCAAGGAAAGTTCAAAGGGAAGCCCAAGGGGCCTTGGACCCCTAAAAAAGTGAAAGATCAAGCAGGAAATGATGTACTTGATTTGTCATGTCATATACACACCAAAAATGATGAAGAGGGGAATCTGATTCTCCCTAAGCATACCACTCGACAGTTTCGACTCCTAATTCAGAGCTTCCGAGAAAGCCGACCCAGTGAAAAGGACAAAGAGTCTGATAAGGAGGAAGACAAAGAGGATGATGGTGGTTACCCCAATGTTAATGCCACCTTGGTGATTTTTGCTGACCTCGAGAGCAAAAGTCGACTCCAAGTTATTAACAGAGAGGTGAACATGGTTGCTCCGGCAACACCAAGATATTTGAAGTGGTCAAAAACCCTATTACATTTGACCGGTCCGACCACCCACCACACATTGCTACCCCTGGGCGGCAAGCGTTGGTGGTCGACCCAGTCGTTGGGGGCACCCGACTGACCAAAATTTTGATGGATGGTGGTAGTGGACTGAATATATTGTATGTCGAGGCCCTCCGGGGGATGGGCATTCCGATGTCCAAATTCGGTGGGAGCAACATGAGATTCCACGGTATCATCCCAGGAAAGAAAGCCAATTCACTTGGTTAGATCACTCTTGATGTGGTTTTCGATGATTCCCTGAATTACTGCAAGGAAAAGTTGACGTTTGAGGTAGTGGATTTTGACAGTGCATATCATGCCACTCTAGGCAGACCTACTTATGCTAGTTTCATGGCTCGACCGTTCTATGTGTACCTCAAGTTCAAGATGCCTGGACCCAAAGGCGTGATCGCGGTCACTGGAAACCGGAGAGAGCAGAGGATTGTCTCCAGAACGGTTCGAAGATCGCCGATGAGCAGATGGCAGCAGTAGTGTTCCAAGAATACTAGAAGATGGTAGATCCGAGTGATTTGCTGCGTGCCAGGAGGCCTGCCTCGGAGTCCACATTCCAGTCAGCCGGCGAGACAAAGCTGGTTCACATTCACTCGACCAACCCCAATGCAGCTCCGACCCATATCTCCACAACACTCAACAACAAATAGGAAGAAGCGCTCATCCAGTTCCTTCGTGAGAACTTGGACATCTTTGCATGGAAACCATCTGACATGCCAGGTGTACCCAGGGGACTGGCTAAGCACCGTTTGTGAGTCGACTCGAAGACAAAACCCGTTAAAGAGCATATCCATCGGTCCGCCGCGGAGAAGAGAAAGGCAATTGGCGAGGAGGTGGCTCGGCTCCTGGCTGCCGAGTTCATCCATGAGATATATCACTCTGAGTGGATCGCCAATGTCGTTATGGTCCCCAAGAAAGAGAAATCACTTCGAATGTGTATTGATTTCAAGCACATCAACCGGGCCTGCCTAAAGGATCATTTTCCTCTGCCCCGCATCGACCAGATAGTCGAATCAACCTCGGGATGTGAGCGATTGTCCTTTTTGGACGCTTGTTCCGGGTACCATCAGGTCCAACTGTATGGACCCGATGAGATAAAGACAGCTTTCATCACCTCGTTCGGGTGTTTTTGCTATGTTACTATGCCCTTTGTCCTCAATAATGCTGGTGTCACATTCATGCGCATGATTCAGGAGTGCCTTCTCACTCAAATCAGTCGGAATGTGGAAGCATACATGGATGACATAGTGGTTAAGTCACGCAAAGGTTCTGACCTGCTGACTGACCTCGCTGAAACCTTTGCCAACTTAAGAAGATATGATATCAAGCTCAATCCATCAAAGTGCACATTCGGGGTCCCAGGCGGAAAGTTACTCGGTTTTCTCATTTCCGAACGGGGGATCGACCTAAATCCAGAGAAGATTGGCACAATCCTCCGAATGAAGCGCCATGTGCATGTGCACGATGTTCAGAAGCTTACTGGTTGTTTGGCTACATTGAGTTGATTCATTTCACGCCTCGGTGAAAAGGCACTACCTCTTTACCAACTGATGAAGAAGTCTGACAAGTTCGAGTGGAATGTTGAAGCTGAAGCAGCGTTTGAAGAGCTCAAAGCCCTGCTTTCCACCGAGCCGGTGCTTGCCGCTCTAGTCAGCAAGGAGCCTTTACTGCTTTACATCACAGCCACTGGACAGCTTGTCAGCATAGTGCTCACGGTCGAGCGGGAAGAAGAAGGCAAAGCCTTCAAAGTTCAGCGCCCTATGTATTACATTTCAAAAGTCTTGACCCCGTCCAAGCAGAGATATCCTCACTATCAGAAGCTTGTTTATGGGATTTACCTGACCATGAAGAAAGTTGCACACTACTTCTCTAACCAATCAGTTTCAGTCGTCAGCGACGCCCCATTGTCAGAAATTCTGAATAACAGAGATGCAACTGGTCGAGTGGCAAAATGGGCGATTGAACTCCTTCCTTTAGATATCATGTTTGAGGCAAAGAAAGCCATCAAGTCCCAAGCAATAACAGATTTCCTCGCAGAGTGGATTGAACAGCAGCAACCGACTCAGACTCAGTCAGAGCATTGGACTATGTTCTTTGATGGGTCCAAGATGTTGAATGGCTCTGGCGTAGGGGAGGTTTTGGTGTCCCCAAGAGGAGACAAGCTCTGTTATGTCCTCCAGATTCACTTTGATTCTTCAAACAATGAAGCTAAGTATGAGGCATTATTGTATGGGTTGCGTATGGCCATTTCACTCGGCGTCCGACGCTTGATGGTCTACGGCGACTCAGAATTAGTGGTTAATGAACTAATGAAGGAACGGGACGTCAGGAGTCCAGCAATGACCGGTTATTGCAATGCAGTGAGAAAGCTAGAGAAGAAGTTTGAGGGGTTAGAGCTCCACCACATACCCCGAATCTAGAATCAAGCTGCTGACGATCTCGCGAAGATAGGTTCCAATCGGAAGCCTATCCCCAGCAACGTGTTCTTGGAGCATCTCCACACCCCATTAGAATAAGAAGATCCCTTCAAGGAAGAGCCCCCCGCAATGGATAAGTTCAACCAATCCAACTGAGATTGAACTCCCAGTTGTGGTCGACCTGATCATGGAAGTCTTAGTGATCATGCCCGATTGGACGGTGTCGTACATCGCATACCTGCTCAGGCAGGAACTCCCAGAGGATGAGGATGAGGCTTGCCAGATAGTCCGTCGATCGAAAGTTATCACCGTGATAAAAGGGCAGCTTTACAGAGAAAGTGTCACATGAGTGGCTCAACGCTACATCACCCCAAAAGAAGGCCGAATGATCCTAAACAGTATCCACTCGGGGACCTGTGGTCACCATGCGTCCTCTCGGACCATCATCGCCAAAGCATACCGAGCAGGATTCTATTGGCCTCGTGCGAATGAGATGGCAAAGGATACAGCCGACAAGTGCGCAGGTTGTCAGTTCTACTCCAACATGTCTCACAAGCCTGCGTCTGCCTTGAAGACTATTCCACTCGTCTGGCCGTTTGCAGTCTGGGGGTTGGATATGGTTGGACCCTTCAAGACCGGTAGAAGTGGTTTCACTAATTTTCCTGTGGCAGTCGACAAGTTCACCAAATGGATCGAGGCCGAGCCTATCAAAAACCTCGACTCAAGCACTGCCGTCAGTTTCATCAAGGAGTTGATATTCAGATATAGAGTCCCTCACAGCATTATCACAAATGAGGCTCCAATTTTGATTTTGATGAGTTTAATACGTTTTGTTCTTTCTAAGGCACTTGGGTTGACTACGCGTCTGTCGCACACCCGCAGTCAAATGGGCAAGCAGAAAGGGCGAATGGTTTGATCCTTCAAGGGCTTCAACCCCGACTCATGCGCGACCTCAAGCACGCTGCCGGAGCTTGGGTGACTGAGCTACCATCTGTCCTATGGGCGCTGAGAACGACGCCGAATCGGTCGACTGACCAAACCCCTTTCTTCTTGGTGTACGGTGCTGAGGCTATGCTTCTGGGTGACTTGCCACACAACACTCCCCGAGTGGAGATCTTCTCAAAAGCTGAAGCAGAACAGGCACGCCAAGACGCAGTTGATCTCCTGGAAGAGGAACGTGAGATGGCTCTGATTCGGTCAACCATCTATCAGCAAGATCTGCGTCGATTCAATGCCAGTAATGTCAGAGGTCGAGCATTCCAGGAAAGAAACCTTGTGCTCCGAGTGGATCAGAAACGGCCTCACAAGCTCGCCCCCGCCTAGGAAGGTCCCTTCATCATCACCAAGGTGCTTCACAATGGAGCGTACTACATCTACAATTTAGCCAAGAAAATGGATGAGCCACGAGCGTGGAACGTAGTGTTGGGTAACGTAGTAATTTCAAAAAATTTCCTACGCACACGCAAGATCATGGTGATGTATAGCAACGAGAGGGGAGAGTGTTGTCTACGTACCCTCGTAGACCCGAAGCGAAGCGATCTGGCGTAGAGGAAGTAGTCGACGTTCTCCTCGCGATCCGACCGATCCGGCGCCGTTACTCCGGCGCCCCGAGTTCTTGACACACGTACAGCTCGATGGCGTCCCTCGTACTCGATCCAGCCGAGTGTCGAGGAGAGTTTCGTCAAGACGACGGCGTGGTGACAATCTTGATGTTTCACGGCGCGGGGCTTCGCCTAAGCTTGCGACGGTATAACCGAGGTGGAATATGGTGGAGGGGCACCGACACGGCTAAGGAGCGATCTAAAGATCAAACTTGTGTGTTCCAAGGTGCCCCCTGCCCCGTATATAAAGGAGGGAGGGGAGGCCGGCCGGCCTAGAGGAGGCGCGGGAGGAGTCCTACTCCTACTGGGGAGTAGGACTCCCCTCTTCCTAGTTGGAATAGGATTGGGGAGGGAAGAGGAAAGGGCGCCCCCCCCCTCCTTGTCCTATTCGGACTGGGGGGAGAGGCGCGCCACCACCTCTGCCGGCCCTCCTCTTCTCCCTCGAGGCCCACCGAGGCCCATTTACCTCCGGGGTTCGGTAACCTCCGGTACTCCGATAAATTCCGTTTTCGCCGGAACCATTCGAACTCCAAACATAGGCTTCCAATATATCAATCTTTATGTCTCGACCATTCCGAGACTCCTCGTCATGTCCGTGATCACATCCGGGACTCGAACTTCTTGGTACATCAAAATACATAAACTCATAATAAGCATCATCGAAACCTTAAGCGTGCGGACCCTACGGTTCGAGAACAATGTAGACATGACCTAGAACTATTCACGGTCAATAACCAACAGCGGGACCTGGATGCCCATATTGGTTCCTACATATTCTCTGAAGATCTTTATCGGTCGGACCGCATAACAACATCGTTGTTCCTTTGTCATCGGTATGTTACTTGCGAGATTCGATCGTCGGTATCAATACCTAGTTCAATCTCGTTACGGCAAGTCTCTTTACTCGTTCCGTAATACATCATCTCACAACTAACTCATTAGTTGTAGTGCTTGCAAGGCTTGATGATGTGCATTACCGAGAGGGCCAGAGATACCTCTCCGACAATCGGAGTGACAAAACCTAATCTCAAATCGCCAACCCAACATCGCCTTTGGAGACACCTGTAGTACTCCTTTATAATCACCCGATTCGTTGTGACGTTTGGTAGCACCAAAGTGTTCCTCCGTAAGCGGAGTTGCATAATCTCATAGTTACAGGAACATGTATAAGTCATGGATAAAAGCAGTAGCAACATACTAAGCGATCGTGTGCTAAGCTAAGGGAATGGGTCATGTCAATCAGATCATTCTACTAATGATGTGACCTTGTTAATCAAATAACATCTCCTTGTTCATGGTCGGAAACATAACCATCTTTGATTAACAAGCTAGTCTAGTAGAGGCATACTAGTGACATGTTGTTTTGTCTATGCATTCACACATGTATCATGTTTCCGGTTAATACAATTCTAGCATGAATGATAAACATTTATCATGAAATAAGGAAATAAATAATAACTTTATTATTGCCTCTAGGGCATATTTCCTTGATCTCCCACTTGCACTAGAGTCAATAATCTAGATTACATAGTAATGATTCTAACACCCATGGAGTCTTGGTGCTGATCATGTTTTGCTCGTGGAAGAGGCTTAGTCAGCGGTCGCAACATTCAGATCCGTGTGTATCTTGCAAATCTCTATGTCTCCCACGGACTAAGTCCGGATGGAATTGAAGCGTCTCTTGATGTGCTTGGTCCTCTTGTGAAATCTGGATTCCTTCGCTAAGGCAATAGCTCGATATTGTCACGAGAAGATTTTCATTGGACCCGATGCACTAGGTATGACACCTAGATCGGATATGAACTCCTTCATCCAGACTCCTTCATTAGCTGCTTCGAAGCTGCTATGTATTCCGCTTCACATGTAGATCCCTTTCTGACGCTTTGTTTAGAACTGCACCAACCGACAGCTCCTCCGTTTAGTGTAAATCGTATCCGGTCTGCGATTTAGAATCGTCCGGATCGGTGTCAAAGCTTGCATCAACGTAACCGTTTACGATGAGCTCTTTGTCACCTCCATATCGAGAAACATATCCTTAGTCCTTTTCGGTATTTGGGATGTTCTTGACCGCTGTCCGATGATCCACTCTGGATTACTTTGGTACCTCCTGCTAGGCTTATAGCAAGGCACACATCAGTCGGTACACAACATTGCATACATGATAGAGCCTATGGCTGAAGCATAGGGAACATCTTTCATTTTCTCTCTATCTTCTGCAGTGGTCGGGCATTGAGTCTTACTCAACTTCACACCTTGTAACACAGGCAAGAACCCTTTCTTTGCTTGATCCATTTTGAACTTCTTCAAAATTTTGTCAAGGTATGTGCTTTGTGAAAGTCCAATTAGGCGTCTTGATCTATCTCTATAGATCTTAATGCCCAATATGTAAGCAGCTTCACCGAGGTCTTTCATTGAAAAACTCTTATTCAAGTATCCCTTTATGCTATCCAGAAATTCTATATCATTTCCGATCAGCAATATGTCATCTACATATAATATCAGAAATGCTATAGAGCTCCCACTCACTTTCTTGTAAATATAGGCCTCTCCAAAAGTCTGTACAAACCCAAATGCTTTGATCATACTATCAAAGCGTTTATTCAACTCGAGATGCTTGCACCAGTCCATAGATGGATCATTGGAGCTTGCACACTTTGTTAGCTCCTTTGGATCGATAAAACCTTCGGTTGCATCATGTACAACTCTTCTTCCGAAATCCATTCAGAATGCAGTCTTTACATCCATTTGCCAAATTTCATAATCATAAAATGCGGCAATTGCTAACATGATTCGGACGGACTTAAGCATCGCCACTGGTGAGAAGGTCTCATCGTAGTCAATCCCTTGAACTTGCGAAAACCCTTTGCGACAAGTCGAGCTTTATAAACGATAACATTACCGTCGCGTCGGTCTTCTTCTTGAAGATCCACTTGTTTTCTATTGCTTGCCGACCCTCGGGCAAGTCAACCAAAGTCCATACTTTGTTTTCATACATGGATCCCATCTCAGATTTCATGGCCTCAAGCCATTTTGCGGAATCTGGGCTCACCATCGCTTCTTCATAGTTCGTAGGTTCATCATGATCTAGTAGCATGATTTCCAGAACAGGATTACCGTACCACTCTGGTGCGGATCTTACTCTGGTTGATCTACGAGGTTCTGCAGTAACTTGATCTGAAGTTTCATGATCAACATCATCAACTTCCTCACTACTTGGTGTAGTTGTCTCAGAAACCGTTTTCTGCGACGAACTTACTTTCAAGTAAGAGAGAAGGTACTATTACCTCATCAAGTTCCACTTTCCTCCCACTCACTTCTTTCGAGAGAAACTCCTTCTCTAGAAAGGATCCATTCTTAGCAACGAATGTCTTGCCTTCGGATCTGTGATAGAAGGTGTACCCAACTGTTTCCTTTGGGTATCCTATGAAGACACATTTCTCCGATTTGGGTTCGAGCTTATCAGGTTGAAGTTTTTCACATAAGCATCGCATCCCCAAACTTTAAGAAACGACAACTTTGGTTTCTTGCCAAACCATAGTTCATAAGGTGTCGTCTCAGCGGATTTCGACGGTGTTCTATTCAGTGTGAATGCGGCTGTCTCTAGAGCATAACCCCAAAGCGATAGCGGTAAATCTGTAAGAGACATCATAGATCGTACCATATCTAGTAAAATACGATTCGACGTTCGGACACACCATTACGCTGTGGTGTTCGGGTGGCGTGAGTTGAAACTATTCCGCATTGTTTCAAATGTAGACCAAACTCGTAACTCAAATATTCACCTCCACGATCGGATCGTAGAAATTTAATTTTCTTGTTACGATGATTTTCAACTTCACTCTGAAATTCTTTGAACTTTTCAAGCGTTTCAGACTTATGTTTCATTAAGAAGATATACCCATATCTGCTTAAGTCATCTGTGAAGGTGAGAAAATAACGATATCCGCCACGAGCCTCAACATTCATTGGACCACATACATCTGTATGTATGATTTCCAACAAATCTGTTGCTCTCTCCATAGTACGGAGAAGCGGTGTTCTAGTCATCTTGCCCATGAGGCACGGTTACTTAAGTGCCAAGTGATTCATAATCAAGTGACTCCAAAAGTCCATCAATATGGAGTTTCTTCATGCGCTTTACACCGATATGACCTAAGCGGCGATTGCCACAAATAAGTTGCACTATCATTATCAACTCTGCATCTTTTGGTTTCAACATTATGAATATGTGTATCACTACTATCGAGATTCATCAAAATAGACCATTCCTCAAGGGTGCATGACCATAAAGATATTACTCATATAAATAGAACAACCATTATTCTCGATTTAAATGAATAACCGTCTCGCATCAAACAAGATCCAGATATAATGTTCATGCTCAACGCAGGCACCAAATAACAATTATTTAGGTCTAAAACTAATCCGAAGGTAGATGTAGAGGTAGCGTGCCGACCGCGATCACATCGACTTTGGAACCATTTCCCACGCGCATCGTCACCTCGTCCTTTGCGAGTTAAGCAATCAGTAGTCCTGTTTGAGTTGCAAATATTAGCAGAACCAGTATCAAATACCAGTGCTACTACGAGCTCTAGTAAGGTACACATCAATAACATGTATATCATATATACCTTTGTTCACCTTGCCATCCTTCTTATCCGCCAAATACTTGGGGCAGTTCCGCTTCGGTGACGATCGCTTGCGGTAGAAGCACTCAGTTTCAGGTTTAGGGCCAGACTTGGGTTTCTTCTCCTGAGCAGCAACTTGCTTGCTGTTCTTCTTGAGATTTCCCTTCTTCTTCCCTTTGCCTTTCTTCTTGAAACTAGTGGTCTTATTTACCATCAACACTTGATGCTCCTTCTTGATTTCTACCTCCGCAGCCTTTAGCATTGCGAATAGCTCAGGTATAGTCTTTACTAACCCTTGCATATTATAGTTCATCACGAAGCCTTTGTAGCTTGGTGGCGGTGATTGGATAATTCATCAATGACACAATCATCCGGAAGATTAACTCCCAATTGTGTCAAGTGATTGTAGTACCCGGACATCTTGAGTATATGCTCACTAATGAACTGTTCTCCTCCATCTTGCAGCTATAGAACTTATTGGAGACTTCATATCTCTCAATCCGGGCATTACTGTTGGAATATCAACTTCAACTCTGGAACATCTCATATGCTCCATGACGTTCAAAACGTCGTTGAAGTCCGGTTCTAAGCCGTAAAGCATGGCTGCTTGAACTATAGAGTAGTCATCAGCTTTGCTCGCCAAGCGTTCACAACATCGGCGTTGCTCCAAGAAGAGCTGTCACCTAGCGGTGCA
The DNA here is from genome assembly GCA_021437245.1 of Aegilops speltoides. Lineage (NCBI taxonomy): Eukaryota > Viridiplantae > Streptophyta > Magnoliopsida > Poales > Poaceae > Aegilops > Aegilops speltoides. The sequence continues at coordinate 77,810,263 of CM038141.1, forward strand.
TCGGGGCGTAGCTCTTACGTGCAGCAATGAGGATGATCCTCAAGTTCGGACCCGATCCGTGTAATTGCTACCATCATCTTTCAACTTTGCTTTCTCAAGGAACGCATTAAATTTCAACGGAACAACAGCACGAGCCATCTATCTACAATCAAACATAAACAAGCAAGATACTATCAGGTACTAAGTTCATGATAAATTTAAGTTCAATTAATCATATTACTTAAGAACTCCCACTTAGAAAAACATCTCTCTACTCATCTAAGTGATCACGTGATCCCAATCAACTAAACCATAACCGATCATCACGTGAAATGGAGTAGTTTTCAATGGTGAACATCTTATGTTGATCATATCTACTATATGATTCACGCTCGACCTTTCGGTCTCCGTGTTCGAGGCCATATCTGCATATGCTAGGCTCGTCAAGTATAACCCGAGTATTCTGCGTGTGCAAAACTGGCTTGCACCCGTTGTAGATGGACGTGAGCTTATCACACCCGATCATCACGTGGTGTCCGGGCACGACGAACTTTGGCAGCGGTGCATACTCGGGAGAACACTTCTTGATAATTTAGTGAGAGATCATCTTATAATGCTACCGTCAATCAAAGCAAGATAAGATGCATAAAGGATAAACATCACATGCAAATCAATATAAGTGATATGATATGGTCATCATCATCTTGTGCTTCATGATCTCCATCTTGCAGCACCACCATGATCACCATCGTCACCGGCGCGACACCTTGATCTTCATCGTAGCATCGTTGTCGTCTCGCCAAACTTATGCTTCTCGACTATCGCTACCGCTTAGTGATAAAGTAAAGCATTACAGAGCGATTGCATTGCATACAATAAGCGACAACCATATGGCTCTGCCGATTGCCGATAACCGGTTACAAAACATGATCATCTCATACAATAAAATATAGCATCACGTCTTGACCATATCACATCACAACATGCCCTGCAAAAACAAGTTAGGCGTCCTCTACTTTGTTGTTGCAAATTTTACGTGGCTGCTACGGGCTTAAGCAAGATCCAGTCTCACCTCGCATCAAAACCACAGCGATACTTCGTCAAATAGACTCCGTTTAACCTTCTCAAGGACCGGGCGAGCCACACTCAGTTCAACTAAAGTGAGAGAGCAGGCACCCACCGGTCACCTTTAAGCAGCGAGTGCTCGTGGCGGTGAAACCAGTCTCGCGTAAGCGTCTGGCGTAATGTCGGTGCGGGCGCTTCATCTCACAATACCGCTGAACCAAAGTATGACATGCTGGTAGGTAGTATGACTTGTATCGCCCACAACTCACTTGTGTTCTACTCGTGCAAAACATCAAACCATAGAAAAAACCTAGGCTCGGATGCCTTTGTTGGGTAGCGTAGTAATTTCAAAAATTTCCTACGCACACGCAAGATCATGGTGATGTATAGCAACGAGAGGAGAGTGTTGTCTCGTACCCTCGTGAGACCCGGCGGAAGCGATCTGGCGTAGAGGAAGTAGTCGACGTTCTCCTCGCGATCCGACCGATCCGGCGCCGTTACTCCGGCGCCCCGAGTTCTTGACACACGTACAGCTCGATGGCGTCCCTCGTACTCCGATCCAGCCGAGTGTCGAGGAGAGTTTCGTCGACCGACGGCGTGGTGGCGATCTTGATGTTTCACCGGCGCAGGGCTTCGCCTAAGCTTGCGACGGTATAACCGAGGTGGAATATGGTGGAGGGGGCACCGACACGGCTAAGGAGCGATCTAAAGATCAAACTTGTGTGTTCCAAGGTGCCCCTGCCCCGTATATAAAGGAGGGAGGCGGGAGGTCGGCCGGCCTAGAGGAGGCGCGGGAGGAGTCCTACTCCTACAGGGAGTAGGACTCCCCTCTTCCTAGTTGGAATAGGATTGGGGAGGGAAGAGAGAAAGGGCCGCCCCCCCCCTCCTTGTCCTATTCGGACTGGGGGAGAGGGCCCATGACCACCTCTGGCGGCCCTCCTCTTCTCCCTCGAGGCCCACCGAGGCCCATTTACCTCCCGGGGTTCGGTAACCTCCGGTACTCCGTAAATTCCGTTTTTGCGGAACCATTCGAACTCCAAACATAGGCTTCCAATATATCAATCTTTATGTCTCGACCATTCCGAGACTCCTCGTCATGTCCGTGATCACATCCGGACTCGAACTTCTTGGTACATCAAAATACATAAACTCATAATAAGCATCGCCGAAACCTTAAGCGTGCGGACCCTACGGTTCGAGAACAATGTAGACATGACCTAGAACTATTCACGGTCAATAACCAACAGCGGGACCTGGATGCCCATATTGGTTCCTACATATTCTCGAAGATCTTTATCGGTCGGACCGCATAACAACATCGTTGTTCCCTTTGTCATCGGTATGTTACTTGCCCGAGATTGATCGTCGGTATCAATACCTAGTTCAATCTCGTTACGGCAAGTCTCTTTACTCGTTCCGTAATACATCATCTCACAACTAACTCATTAGTTGTAGTGCTTGCAAGGCTTGATGATGTGCATTACCGAGAGGGCCAGAGATACCTCTCCGACAATCGGAGTGACAAAACCTAATCTCGAAATCGCCAACCCAACATCGCCTTTGGAGACACTGTAGTACTCCTTTATAATCACCCGATTACGTTGTGACGTTTGGTAGCACCAAAGTGTTCCTCCGTAGCAGGAGTTGCATAATCTCATAGTTACGAGGAACATGTATAAGTCATGGATAAAAGCGGTAGCAACATACTAAGCGATCGTGTGCTAAGCTAAGGGAATGGGTCATGTCAATCAGATCATTCTACTAATGATGTGACCTTGTTAATCAAATAACATCTCCTTGTTCATGGTCAGGAAACATAACCATCTTTGATTAACAAGCTAGTCTAGTAGAGGCATACTAGTGACATGTTGTTTTGTCTATGCATTCACACATGTATCATGTTTCCGGTTAATACAATTCTAGCATGAATGATAAACATTTATCATGAAATAAGGAAATAAATAATAACTTTATTATTGCCTCTAGGGCATATTTCCTTCACGTAGAGCTGCTTCGCCATTTCTATACCTAAACCGCTCGGATCGACGAGTTGTAATAAGAGTCCTTCAGTTTGCTTACCAAACACAAGATTTGTGCAGTATCTTAACGATTGATTTCCCATAATTATTTGTGTCCGAATCCCCTAGTGGGTGGCTTAGCCGCGAACCTGATTCACCTAAGTTAAAAAAACACTCCAAATGGAGAGCAATCATCCCACTCGGGGGCTTAGCTGTGATCCCGTACTCGCCTAAGTTAAAAAACGTTCTGAGTGGAGAGCAATCCTCCCACTCAGGGCCCGTGCTCGTCTAAGTTAAAAAACATTCCGAGTGGAGAGCAATCCTCCCACTCGGGGGCTTAGCTGCGACCCCGTACTCGCCTAAATTAAAAAACACTCCAAGTGGAGAGCAATCATCCCACTCGGGGGCTTAGCTGCGACCCCGTACTTGCCTAAGTTAAAAAACATTCCGAGGGGAGAGCAATCCTCCCACTCGGGGGCTTAGCCGCGACCCCGTCCTCCCCTAAGTTAAAAAACATTCCGAGTGGAGAGCAATCCTCCCACTCGGGGGCTTAGCTGCGACCCCGTACTCGCCTAAGTTAAAAAACACTCCGAGTGGAGAGCAATCCTCCCACTCGGGGGCTTAGCTGCGACCCCATACTCTCCTAAGTTAAAAAACACTTCGAGTGGAGATCAATCCTCCCACTCGGGGCCTTAGCTGTGACACTGTACTCTCCTAAGTTAAGAAACATTCTGAGTGGAGAGCAATCCTCCCACTCATGGGCTTAGCTGCAACCTCGTACTCGCCTAAGTTAAAAAACACTCTGAGTGGAGAGCAATCCTCCCACTCGGGAGCTTAGCTGTGACCCCGTACTCGCCTAAGTTAAAAAAACGCTCCGAGTGGAGAGCAATCCTCCCACTCGGGGGCTTAGCCGCTACCCCGTACTCGCCTAAGTCACAAAGATCCTCTAAGCTATGTCACAAGTACAACGAACGCACCATCCCGATCCTCAAGGACAACGAGGTGTCAACTGAACACATCGTCAGAGCTGCGTCACAAGTACAATGTATACTCCATCCTGATCCGCAAGCATGACGAGGTGTTGACTGAACACATTGTCAGAGCTGCGTCACAAGTACAATGTACGCTCCATCCCGATCCCCAAGGACGACGAGGTGTCGATCGATCACATTGTCAGAGCCACTCAACGAAGAGTGGAAAGGTCAAGTTCCACTCGGAATCGAAAGACATCCGAAAGCGATAAAGGCAAAGCAATTGATACGTCTCCAATGTATCTACTTTTTCAAAACTTTTGCCCTTGTTTTGGACTCTAACTTGCATGATTTGAGTGAAACTAACTCGGACTGACGCTGTTTTCAGCAGAACTGCCATGATGTTGTTTCATGTGTAGAAAGCAAAAGTTCTCGGAATGTCCTGAAAATCCACGGAGGGACTTTTTGGAAAATATAAAAAATACTGGCAAAAGAATCAAGACCAGGGGGGCCACACCCTGTCCACGAGGGTGGGGGCACGCCCCCCTATCTCGTGGGCCCCTGGACCTCCACCGACCTCAACTCCAACTCTATATATTCATGTTCGAGGAGAAAAAAATCAGAGAGAAAGTTTCATCGCATTTTACGACACGGAGCCGCCGCCAAGCCCTAATCTCTCTCGGGAGGGTTGATCTGGAGTCCGTTCGGGGCTCCGGAGAGGGGGATTCGTCACCGTTGTCATCATCAACCATCCTCCATCACCAATTTCATGATGCTCACCGCCGTGCGTGAGTAATTCCATCGTAGGCTTGCTGGACGGTGATGGGTTGGATGAGATTTACCATGTAATCAAGTTAGTTTTGTTAGGGCTTGATCCCTAGTATCCACTATGTTCTGAGATTGATGTTGCTATGACTTTGCTATGCTTAATACTTGTCACTAGGGCCCGAGTGCCATGATTTCAGATCTGAACCTATTATGTTTTCATGAATATATGTGTGTTCTTGATCCTATCTTGCAAGTCTATAGTCACCTATTATGTGCTATGATCCGACAACCCCGAAGTGACAATAATCGGGATACATCTCGGTGATGACCGTAGTTTGAGGAGTTCATGTATTCACAATGTGCTAATGCTTTGTTCCGGTTCTCTATTAAAAGGAGGCCTTAATATCCCTCAGTTTCCATTAGGACCCCGCTGCCACGGGAGGGTAGGACAAAAGATGTCATGCAAGTTCTTTTCCATAAGCATGTATGACTATTTACGGAACACATGCCTACATTACATTGATGAACTGGAGCTAGTTCTGTATCACCCTATGTTATAGCTATTACATGAGGAATCGCATCCGGCATAATTATCCATCACTGATCCATTGCCTACGAGCTTTTCACATATTGTTCTTCGTTTATTTACTTTTCCGTTGCTATTGTTACAATCACTACAAAACCCAAAAACATTACTTTTGCTACCGTTAGCTTTATTATCATACTACTTTGCTACTAAATACTTTGCTGCAGATACTAAGTTATCCAGGTGTGGTTGACTTGACAACTCAATTGCTAATACTCAAGAATATTCTTTTGCTCCCCTTGTGTCGAATCAATAAATTTGGGTTGAATACTTTACCCTCGAAAGCTGTTGCGATCCCCTACACTTGTGGGTTATCAAGACTAATTTCTGGCGCCGTTGCCGGGGAGCATAGCTCTATTCTCTGAGTCACTTGGGATTTATATCTGTTGATCACTATGAAGAACTTGAAAGACGGCAGAACTACGATTTTTCCCTCAACTACGAGGGGAGGTAAGGAACTGCCATCTAGCTCTGCACTAGATTCTCCTTTTGTTTTGAGTAAACTTGCGGCGCCTAATCCTGCTCTGATAGGTCGTATGTTATTGATGATGCCACTTCTGCTATGCATGATACTTATGATGAAACTACTTCTGTGCGTGATACTACTTTGCCATTAGGTGAATTTCTTGATGAACAACTTGCTAGAGTTAGGGGAATGAAATTATTGAAGATGCTATTATTGATGATAGTGATGATGAAAATTCTCCCAATGATTATGAATTGTCTGTTGTTCCTGAGGGTTATGTTATGAATGAAGAAGCTGCTAGAGCTATCTTTGCTTGCAATGATAGATATGATCTTAAGAAATTATTAGCTAATGGAAGCAGCAATCTCTTAATGCTAGAATGAAACCTGACCCTACTTTTGCTACTTCACCTGTCTGTGTTACTGATATGGATTATGAATTCTCTGTTGATCCTGAAATTATTACTTTAGTAGAATCTGATCCTTTTTATGGCCTTGAATCTGAAACTGTTGTGGCACATCTTACCAAGTTGAATGATATAGCTACCCTGTTTACTCATGATGATAAATCTCGCTATTTTTATATCCTTAAGATATTTCTGTTCTCGTTAAAGGGTGATGCTAAGACTTGGTATAATTCTCTTGCTCCTGGTTGTGTGCGTAGTCCCCAGGATATGATTTATTACTTCTCGCTAAATATTTCCTGCTCATAAGAAACAAGCTACCTTATGGAAATATATAATTTTGTGCAAATCAAAGAAGAGAGTCTCCCACAAGCTTGGGGAGGCTTCTCGATTACTCAATGCTTTGCCTGATCATCCTCTCAAGAAAAATGAAATACTCGATATCTTTTATAATGGACTAACCGATGCTTCCAAGGACTACTTGGATAGTTGTGTTGGTTGTGTTTTCAGGGAAAGAACAGTCGATGAAGCTGAATTATTATTGAATAATATGTTGACTAATGAAAATAATTGGACTCTTCCTGAGCCAATTCCCGAGGCAATTCTGAACCAATTGAGCCAACTCTGAGCCTATTCCTAAACCCACTCCAAGAAGAAGAGGTGTTCTATTTCTCGATCTGAAGATATGCAAGAGGCAAAGAAATCAATGAAAGAAAAAGGTATTAAAGATGAAGATGTTAAGAATTTACCTCCTATTGAAGAAATACATGGTCTTAATATACCGTTTGTTGAAGAACCACATTGTCTTGATAACCCGACACAGGTAGTAAAGGTAAATTCTCTCTATAGATATGATAAAGTTGAAATCCCCTCTACTAAATTTCATAGCCCATGCTTAGATGAATTTGATGACTTTATGGCTAGACAAGAAAGTTTCAATGCTTATGTTGGTAGAGAGCTAAAGAATAATGCTTTCGAGGTAGGACGTGTGAGCGGTAATATGGCTAGAGTTAAAGGTGAACTCAAACTCATTAGCAAATATATTTCTATGGTTGCTACTCAAGCTGAGCAAGTACTCAAGGCTCAAAATGATTTGCTTGATGAGTTAAATAATAAAAATGACTTTGCTATTAGAGCGGCTACTAGAACTGGTAGAATGGCTCAGGAACCTTTGTACCTGAAGGCCACCCTAAGAGAATCGAGGAACATTCTCAGAGAAATAATTTAGAGGCACCTAGTTCTTCAAAAAGAAGAAAAAGAAAAATGATAGAACTTTGCATGCTTCTAGTGAACCTACTCTAGACACACCTGAGAATCCCAATGATATTTCTATCTCTGATGTTGAAACACAATCAGGTGATGAACATGAACCTAGTGATAATGTTAATGATAATGTTCATGTTGATGCTCAACCTAGCAAAAACAATGAAGTAGAGATTGAACCTGTTGTGGATCTTGATAACCCACAATCAAAGAATCAACGTTATGATAAGAGAGATTTTGTTGCTAGGAAGCACGGTAGAGAAAGAGAACCATGGGTTCAGAAACCCATGCCCGTTCCTCCTAAACCATCCAAAACAAAGGATGATGAGGATTTTGAGTGCTTTGCTGAAATGATTAGACCTATTTTCTTACGTATGCGTTTAACTGATATGCTCAAAGTGAATCCTTATGCTAAATATATGAAGGATATCATCACAAACAAAAGAAAGATAACGAAAGCTGAAATTTCCACCATGCTTGCTAATTACACTTTTAAGGGTGGAATACCAAAGAAACTTGGACATCCGGGGGTACCAACTATACCATGCTCCATTAAAAGAAATTATGTTAGAACTGCTTTATGTGATCTTGGAGTCGGTGTTAGTGTTATGCCTCTCTCTTTATATCGTAGACTTGAATTGAATAAGTTGACACCTACTGAAACATCTTTGCAAATGGCTGATAAATCAATTGCTATACCTGTCGGTATTTGTGAGGATGTGCATGTTGTGGTTGCAAATGTCACTATCTTAACGGACTTTGCTATTCTTGATATTCCCGAGGACGATAGTATGTCGATTATCCTTGGTAGACCCTTTTTGAATACTATAGGGGCGGTTATTGATTGCAACAAGGCAATGTCACTTTTCATGTTAATGGTAATGAGCATACGGTACACTTTCCGAGGAAACAATCTCAAGTTCATAGCATCAATTCTATTGGAAAAGTTCCAACTATCATTTTGGAGGTTTTGAATTTCCTCTCCCTACTGTCAAGAAAAAGTATGATATTCTTATTGTTGGGGATTTTCATATCCCCGTTGAGGTAACTTAGTGTTATTCGAAATTTCTCCGGCTCCGTGTTATTAGGAATGAGTTTGTTAACAAGACTTGATCAACCTTGTTAGTGGATTCATTTTGATGATCACAAGATGGATGAAACTAGAAGGCACAACCTTCTGTACCCTCTTTTTACTTTCTGTTATTTAGAATAAATAAAGCAAAAATAGTATTATATGTCTATTTTCTGAATTATCCGTGCATTAGAAAAATATCCCGAAAATAAAAGTGCTCCAAATGCCCTACAAATTTAGTATGATTTTTTATGGAATATTTGAGGATTTTAGGCACTGAAAACACTGCAGGAGAGGCAAGCACCAGGCCACGAGAGTGGAGGGCGCGCCCACCCCACCTGGGCGCCCCCCTATCTCATGGGCCCCTGGTAACCCCCCTCCACTTATGCCAGCACCCACACACTTCATCTTCTACCCAAAAAATAAACATCCAGCTCAAGCACGAGTTCTAGCTCATTTTGTTGCGATTTTCGATCTCTTTGCTCAAAGCTCCATTCACAAAACTACTTTGGGAGATTGTTGCTTGGTATGTGACTCCTCCATTGGTCCAATTAGTTTTTGTTCTAGTGCTTTATTCATTGCAAATTTTTGCTGCATAGGTGACCATGTTCTTGCGCTTGCATGTTGAATTTATGAGGTCCCAAGCAATTCCAATGCATGATATAGGTTCTAGGCTTTTAGGAAAAACAAGCCAAAGAGAAGGAAAAAGCCAAGTACAATCTTCCTCGCTTAGCGGAAGTGCGGTCGTGTGAATGGCCATGCGATGATTTCTTGTAAGAAGCTGGAATTCAAGAAGATTTGTATTCTTTGTATCTCTTACTCACCAATACTTTCATGCAATTTTTTTATTATTATCCTAAGAAGTCACCGCCTGCAGTATCATTTCATTTATATGATGAATTCAGAGAAATGTCTCTACGTAATTTTTGCACGGTGTGTAGGATACCTTATGATGGAGAATTAGAGGAACCCCATCATAAAGATGTGGATGGCTTTGTTAATACTATCGCTGTAGAGGAGCCAAAGAAGGGTTCTGAGGCAAAAATCTCTAGCATACACTTTCCTGTTTTACGCTACTTTGCCATATTTGCTAGTAGATGCTTGATTGGTCGTGGAAATAGTGGAAACTTTAGTGTTCTTGATATTATCATTCTTCAACATGCCTTGCTTGGAGACAATAGTTTTAGTATGCGTGCCGTCGTTGCTAAATGGCTAGCCCTGAATCGTACAAAAGGCCCCATATTTGGAGGTATCTATGCTTCATGTCTTGCTAGACATTTTCAGATACACATTAGGCACCATGAGAAAGAGGAGACAAAATTGCCTCCTCACATTTTAGATTACAAGAGCATGGTAGCACACAAGTTAATTGTTGACAACGAAGAGAAGATGCTCTTGTATAAACTTAGATTTAATAAGAAACACATTGAGATTATTATTTTGCCTGTGCCTCTGTTGTTTGATTTGACTGCAGATAATTTTCTTGTTACACCTGAAGCGGTGTACAATCATCGAGCCCAAGCTTTCACTCCAGAACCTGAACCTGTGCCGGAACCTGCATTGGACCCTTATCGTGCATCATCTGTCCAGTGGGATCCGGAGATGACCAGCCAGTGGTATCCTGATTACACCTCCCAGTACACCGGGGAGAGTAGCGGCGGTCCTTGGTATTAGACTAACTTAGGCCAAAAGCCTAAGCTTGGGGGAGTACGTATTTCTCACCAACTTTACATTCATGTTCACACACTAGTCGTCGGTGCTCATACTCTTTCATTGTATTATCCATGCTAGTTTAATTTTCTTTTTCTAGCTTTCTTCTTGTGTGTTCTGATAAACCTTAAGAAAAACCAAAAAAAATAGTTAGTTTAATTTCCATGCTTGTAGTAGAAATTAAAATGAAAACCAAAAAGATTTCTAGTTCTTCTTACTTGTTGGGAGCTTTCCCATGTAAATAGTTTTCTTTTCTTTTCTTTTCTTTGGGGGTCGAGAGTAGAAGACCATATTGAAAATGTTTAGTGGCTCTCTTATGCATGATTGTTTATTTAACTTGGAGCCCATATTACTTGTCTTCTCTCTTGAGTTGAATGCTTGCAAATTCTAGCTTAGTCCAATGCACGTGCACTATTATTATTATACACATCGTTCGGTCGTGCAAGTGAAAGGCAATAATGACGATATATGATGGACTTATTGAGATGAGAAAAGCTGGTATGAACTCGACCTCTCTTGTTTTTGTAAATATGATGAGTTCATCGTTTCTGAGTCAGCCTATTATGAGGTAAACATATTTGCAATGACATTTAGAGATTATAGTTGCTTGTGCCATGCTTGATTAGCTATGAATTATAATGGTTTACCTTGCGTGACAACATGCTATTAGAATGATTATGATGTGGTATGATGGGATGGTATCCTCCTTTGAATGTATTGAGTGACTCGACTTGGCACATGTTCACGCATGTAGTTGAAACAAATCAACATAGTCTTCATGATATTTATGTGCATGGTAGATTATATCCTACTCATGCTTGCACTCGGTGTAAATTAATTTTAATGCATGTTTTATGACTGTTGTCGCTCTCTCAGTTGGTCGCTTCCCAGTCTTCTGCTAGCCTTCACCTGTACTAAGCAGGAATACTATTTGTGCATCCAAACTCCATAAACCCCAAAGTTGTTCCATATGAGTCCACCATACCTTCCTATATGCGGTATTTACCTGCCGTTCCAAGTAAATTTGTATGTGCCATACTCCAAACCTTAAAATGAAATTCTGTTTTGTATGCTCGAGCAGCTCATGTTTCAACTAGGGCTGCCTATACCTTCCATGCTAGGTGGGTTATTCTCAAGAGGAGTGGACTCCGCTCCTCATTCACGAGAAAGGGCCGATAACCGGGATGCCCAGTCCCATGATCCAAAAAGATCAAAGCAAATCAAAATAATTAAACAAAACTCCCCCAGGGTTGTTGTTAGTTGGAGGCACTCGTTGTTTCGAGCAAGCCATGGATTGATGCTTGTTGGTGGTTGGGGAGTATAAATCTTTACCATTCTGTTTGGGAACCGCCTATAATGCATGTAGTATGGAAGATACAGCCATCTCGTAGTTGTTGCGTTGACAGCAAAAGTATGCCGCTCAAAATGTTATTCAATCTCTTTTTTGAAATCGAGCTCTGGCACCCTACAAATCCCTGCTTCCCACTGCGAAGGGCCTATCTATTTACTTTTGTGTTGAGTCATCACCCTTCTTATTAAAAAGCACCCGCTGGAGAGCACACTGTCATTTGCATTCATTGTTATTAGTTTATATTGGGTATGACTTGACTAGATCTCTTTTACCATGAATTACAATGTTTAGTCAGTCCTTGATTTTTAAAGGTGCTCTGCATTTATGTTTTGCGGTCTCAGAAAGGGCTAGCGAGATACCATTTTGTTATATCATGTTATGATTGTATTGAGAATGTGTTGTCATCCGAGTTTTATTATTATGGCTCGCTAGCTGATTATGCTATTGATATGAGTAATTATGAGACCTAAGTGTTATTGTGAGTATGGTTAGTTCATAATATTTGCTGAAACTTGAATGCTGGCTTTCCATGTTTACAACAACAAGAGCAAACGGAGTTTGTAAAAGTTTTTCTTTATCACTTTCAGTTTATCAACTGAATTGCTTGAGGACAAGCAAAGGTTTAAGCTTGGGGGAGTTGATACGTCTCCAACGTATCTACTTCTCCAAAGCCTTTTGCCCTTGTTTTTTTTTGACAGTAAATAGTAGGGGAACCCCCCACTGTGAAAGAATCAATTAAATGAAGGTGGTAAAGTTACATGGTTAATTACAAATCCATTTCCCTTTGGGAAAGGACAATGAGGCTACTTTATTGGAGCGAGGACAGAAGCAAAGGAATAAAGTTTTTGTGCTTCTCCTTAACTCTATAAGTTACGAGGGGAAAATCAACCTTGAATCTACTAAGCCAAGCAGCACGGGACGGTGCAATCCATCTAAAGTGTTTGTTGTTTCTTTCTTTCCATATACTCCACACCGCCAGAAGGAAAACTTCCATGAAGAGTGGTCTCCCCCAAGTGTCTTTCGTCATGGAGATTTGGGATAGACAAGTCCCCCCTTGTTGCCAGGCAATACCTAGAGTGGCCCAACATTGGGTGCTGATAAAACATCCAAAGAACAAGTGCTCTAGGGTTTCATCAATGTGTTGCCCGCATATAATGCAATCATGATTGTTCCCGATGTTGTAGTGGCGTCGTTTAAGCATATTCCTTGTGTTTAAACGGTCCGAGAGTAAAAGCCAGCCAAAAACCTTGATCTTCTTTGTTGATTTGGATTTCCAGAGCCAATGAAAGGCACGATGACATTGGATGTCTCAAAATCAGAAGGCATAGTATTTGTGAGAGGTGTAATCCTTATCTCCCCAAACATACGTCCAAACGTCCTTGTGTTGCGAAGCATTCGACAAAAGTACATCCCTGGTGTCCTTTTGAATTTGTCTTACTTCATCATATGCTTGTGGGGATAGGGGTAGGTGAAACGCCTCATGCAGTGACGTAGTGGCCAAGAAACCTTTTACCGAGATGTCCTCCTCCGTGGCGTATGAGGAAGCACGTGGGTAAGTATCTGCTAGGACGCCATTACACCAGTCATCTTTCCAAAAGAGGACCGTGGTACCAGTTACCACCTGGACTTGTGTGATTCCACAAAAAATCGGCATGAGCTTGGACACGTCTCTCTACCAGAAAGAACCGCAGGGATCAGTTGCATGTGGGATCTGGCCATCATAATAGGTATCCTTAATAAGCTGAACCCAGGGCACATCCCAGTTGTTGTAGAATTTATGAAGAAATTTTGGGAGAAGAGCGTCCCCTTGGATTCGAAGGTCGATGACTCCCAAACCTCCACACTCTTTGGGTTTGCACACCATATCCCAAGATGCCAAGGAGGTACATTTGTCACCCAGATCAGTTTTTTTGGTCCAGAGGCATTTTCATCTAATCTTGTCCAGCAGCTCAATGATTTTAGTAGGTAACCGCAAGGTGCACAATGCAAATATGACCAAAGAGGTAATCACAGAGTTGAGCAGCGAAAGCTTTCCACCATAGGAGATCATATTGAGGGTAGCAGAAAGTCTTCTCTCCACCATGCAAACAAGGGGCATGAGATCAAGGACCGTCGGCCGTGTTGTTCCCACAGGCAGCCCTAGGTATGTAAACGGTATTTTCCCAACGACACATCCAAAAATGTGGGCCAACTGATTGCAACGGTCCGTAGGGCAGTTAATGGGGATAAGTTGACTTATGAAAGTTGATCTTCAATCCAATGGATGTTGCAAAATCAGTTAAAATGTTTTTCAGTATCAAGGCTTGTCTTGGGCAGGCTTGAAGCACAAGTATGGTGTCTTCGGCGTATTGAATTACTGGGTAGTCTTGCTGGTGCCGTGCAGGGAAAGGCAGGTGGATTTCATTACGTGCAAAGGCATCATTAATTGCCGCTTGGAGAAGGTCGGCTGCAAGGACAAAAATAAGAGGGGAGAGCGGATCGCCCTGTCTCACCCCACACTTGCAGTAAAATTGGCGTCCTAGAGTGCCATTAAGGAGGACAGAAGATTTACCCGACAAGAAGATGCATCTAATCCAATTCAACCATTTGTCATTAAATCCCATGCTTGCCATAATTTCAATCATAGCCTCATGTTCGATGGGATCGAAGGCCTTGACAAAGTCTAATTTCAGAAGAATGATTTCCTTTTTTGAAGATTGGCATTGGTAAATGTATTCATACGCCCATGCGAGGCAATCTTGAATGGATCTCCCCTTTAGAAAACCATACTGGTTGCGATGAATTATCTTCAAGATGACTTTTTGAAGCCGGTTCGCCAAGATTTTTGTGACAACTTTCAGGCAGCAGTTGAGTAATGTGATCGGTCTGAAATCATTAACTGAGGCTGGGGAGTTTATCTTAGGGATCAGTGTAATGAATCCATCATTTATACTCTCCAGGTTAAGACCCCCCTCGTGGAATTGATTGCACAATTGATAGAAGTCCTCCTTTATAACGGGCCAACATCGTTTAAGGAAAACCCCAGAGAAACCATCAGGACCAGGAGCGTGATCTGCCGGCATTTCCATAATGACCCTATCAATCTCATCGTGTGTGAACGGAAGAGTGAGCTGATCAAGACCCTCAACTTTCTTAATTATGTGTGACAGATCAAATTTCATAGAGTGTTGTTTGGCTGTGCCCATTCTTTGCTTGAAAGTTTCAAAAATAACTTATTCCTTGGCAGCATGGTCATCCATCGTGTCCCCATTATCAGTGGTGAGAGTCGCAATATTATTCCTCCTATATCTCTCCGAGGCTAGGGCTTGAAAAAATTTGGAGTTCTCGTCTCCAAATTTGACCCATCTCACCGTGCAACGTTCCTTCCAATATAATTGTTGATATTTGAGGAGCCTCAGTATGTGAGATTTCAAAAAATTTCTAAAGTTGCCCTCGGGAATTGTTAATGTTCTTTTGTTTTCCATCTCATCCAGTTCATTTAGAGCTTTATTGGAGTTTGTAATTGCCACCAAGAGCTTAGATATCCCTTTGCTCCAATGTGTGAGGTCTCGCCTTAAGTTCTTGAGCTTTCTACATAGGACAGTCGCGTAGTTCGTTGATTTGACCTGCTTAGCCCAGGATTTTGCCACTATTTCCATGAACCCAGGATGGTGAATCCAGTAAGATTCAAATCTGAACAATTTTGAACGGGGGATAGACGTTTCAATTGTGACTACACAGGGCGTGTGATCAGACACGGGTTTGCCCAGAGGTTTAACCAGGGTTTTGGGATAGGTGGTAGTCCAACTATTGCTGGTAAAGAACCAGTCTAATTGTTCGAGTAGTGGGTCCACCTGCATGTTGCTCCATGTGAAAGAACATCCCTTGATTGGCAATTCAATTAGGCTCTATGATCTAATGAAGTCATTGAATATTATCATGTCATTAACATTACCCCCAGGTTTATTACGGTTATCAGGTGCAGGGATGAAGTTGAAGTCACCCACAAAGAGCCAGTTTTCATGAGAAGGTATATCAATCTGAAAAGGCCAGTCGATGAAGTGTTGACGTTGCTCTCCTTGGCAGGGTCCATAGATATTGACGAGTGTCCATTGTTGAGCAGATTGTGTGGAGGTGAACCTAGTGACAAGCGCAAAGTTTTCAGAGAACAAGGTGACAGCTGAGAAGATCGAGCTGTTCCACAACGTCGCAATACCACCAGAAGCCCCACGGGAGGCAACAAAATCAAACTGATCAAAATTACGCGGGCAGCAGGATTTAACAAAGGATAGATCAAAAGAGGTCTTTTTTGTTTCTTGCAAGCATACGACAGAACACCCACTAGACCTGATAGCATTCGAAAGCGCCAGCTGCTTGTCGTCCGAGTTCAACCCATGAACATTCCAACACAAAATGTTCCAGTTCACTAATGAAGACATTTAAATAAAAGAGGGTAAACAATTAAGTCGAGGCGTCCGGCTCCTCCTCCAGTGGAGCCATGAGAGCGTCTTCAGAGAGCTCGGCAGGGGGTATAGCACAAAGGTTGGTGCCGATGTGCTGAATGACATTGACAGGCGTTGGAGGGGGAACCGGCTCTGCAACAGTGTCACTGATCCTCACAGCAGCTGGGACCGCCCGAGGCTTAACCTTGGAGGCTTTCATCTTGGTGTCAGAAACTGAATGAGTGCGAAATCCATCATACTTTTTGGAACAGGCACTTCGGCGCAAGGAGATAGAGCATTCAGGCACCACGGCTTTCCCTTTGCGTTTGTCAGAGACAACAGCTTCATCAGAATGAACAGTGTCTACCCTGTTCAGTTGGTTCTAAAACACCTCATCAGACACAGCAGTAAGGGCAATCAATTGATTTTCCTGGGTGGATTCAGTAACAGGCATGTTCTCCAACATAGGTATAGCACTAGAGGTGTCCAGAACCTCCAAATTGAACTCCTTAGACTGATCATTATTCATAGTCAAGTCCCAATTGCCTGCAGCTGCAAAATCCTCAGTCAAGGCAGGAGCATTATCATAGTATGTGATTGTCTGAGTGGCCGAAGTAACAGTTAAGTTCCCATCATTCTTTGAGAGAGTGAAGTTAAGAGCCACACATTTGTGTCTAAAACCATAATTGGAGCTCCAGGGGCCATAAGATGCAATTATGGGCATAATAGCAGCTTTTAGGTAGGTGTTAAACTAGAGCATTGGCACACAATCATTCAGAACCATGGCTGGGACAAAATCACCATGAGCAGACATGTTTAAGAGCATTCCAGTATTTCTCACAGTGATAGAGATATCCAAAGCATTAATTTCTTGAGGGGGAGCAGAGTGGCTGGAAAGAGCCAGTTGGCGAGTGGATACCTCTGGGCCGAGGCGATTCATCGACTAACAGTACTAGCACATATGATTGAAGCGAGTACTTGGAGTCGAGCTGTCAAAAACAGAAATTGAATCGTTCCATGCCGATCCAGGGCTGTCATGGAGATTGTTTTGTGGCACAATTCCATGATTAACTTGCAGCCCTTCCCCAGCTAACCATTCCTGGAAGTTGTAGAGCATAGGTGGTGCCTGAGGTGGCGGTGGGGGCCAGACTCCCCACTCAGGATGGAAATCCACATCATTGCCTTCATCCACAACAATATTTTCACTGTCACTTTCGCCCATGTGTGCATTGGCAGCAGCATTCTGGAGTTGCCAGTTGTGCAGTTGCTATTGATAAATTTGTTCAGCAGTCAGGCCATTGCCATACAGGGGGTGTGGAATGCCATCGGCCGGGGGCGGATCTTCACCCGCCGGAGGAACATCAAGAAGGTGTGCCCAGTCTAAACTCCTTAAGATAGTAACTACCATAGTCCAACTCTGCCTAGGGCCACCTAATTGGCGCATAACCAAGCTCTTAGGAACCAAACATAGGTGAATCACTCTAATCTTAACCAGAACAAACTTCCTATCATTCCTGGGATTATGCCACTCCATCAGACTACCAAACTTGTCAACAGATTTGTGAATGTAATGTTGTGTCTGGTAGTCATAGGGAAAACCAATGTAAAGGAGCCAAACTTTAGGACAAAATGTGGTGAGCCTCATATTTAAAGCAGCATCATGCGAAACAAAAGAAATCACAGTGTATTCATCGGCCTCATCCTCATCTAATTCAAACGTGGTACCAACTACTGCATCTCGAACCAAGGAATCCACAAAACCAAATATGGCAATACCAAGCGGATGATCGTCAACTTCGGTAGGGAAGAACTGAGATTCATGGAGCAAACCTTCCACAGTGTGACGCAGCTGAGCCTTGTGGTGATGAGGGACAAAGCGGTTTGCTTCCGCAATAGCCAGGAAATCATGGCGCAGGGGGGGCACCGGGCCGATCACCATGTCATCTCGCACTCGTCGATCCGGCAGTCCAAGCTCAATCATCATCCCATGGGGCAGGTAGGGTACGACATTGAGGGGGAAATTCGCCATGGATGAGGAGAGCGGAGGGGCAGAGTCTGGACCAGAGGTTGGTGCAGAGTGCGAGGTAGAAGGCATATCGGCAGCGGGGGTGGAGGACTTGGGTACCCAGACTCCTCGATCAACGTGCCTCGGCCTGCAATCAGCCACTACGTGTCCCTAATGGCCACTGAATGAGCATCGGGCGGTCATCGTCACTTGACTAGCAGGGGGGTCATTAATATACTTTCCCGTAAATGAGTGATTTTGATTATCCGATGTGTTGGACAAAATATTTTCTACCATCCTGTTATTGATTGAAGACCGGTGACAATCATGATAATCCAGCAATGAATCAGAATAATGAGGCAAGCCCTCCAAATGAGTATCGGTAGCATCAATGTGCAAGGCCCTGTTGGGTAAGAATTGATTTGTGCCACTTATATGCGCAATATATTCATGTGGACCCAGGGTAGAGTATTTGGGCTGCCAACATAAACGTGTCACATTGGGTCGCTTGCAGATCTTGTGAGTATGGCCTAGGCAACCACATTCATAACATCGATAACGGGCTGGGCAGGCAAAGAAGATATGGCCAGAAGATCCACAGGTGACACAAGCCGATGTATGCACTTGGGCTGGCGCAAAATTTGGACATGTGCATGGCCTATCAAAACATACAGAGCAATAGGTACCTGGGCATTTAATTGCCAAATGATCATTATCTCCACAGATTGAGCATATCATTAATTTGTCATAAATAAATTGAGGAGACGGGACGGAGGAAATTTTCCAAATTGAAGCAATCTTGTCCTCCGAGATTCCAGCGTTATGATGATCCAAAATATGTCGCGGCATGAAGCGGGGAAGGAGTTTCCATTCCTCATATTTGAATTTATGACCCATAAATTTTCCCTTGATAGTCTCCGAAGAATAATTGCAGGGCGCTTTGAGATTAACTTTGAATCCACCAATATCCAAGACCGTTGGTAGGGTCTCATTAGTGACGACCTCCTTATTTTTAGCATTGATTGGGCAGTGAAAGCTACCAAGAGCTAAATTAGCAGGTAATGAATGTTCCCTAGAATCCAAGGATTGAACCATACCAGGCACCTCCTGTCTGGTCACCGGAGCTAGCTGGGCAGCCGCCGTCGACGAGGATTCCGATAGATCATCCCCACAGCTAGGAGCAACAATAAGACCAAATTTTGATAAAACCTCCATGAACGCAGCATCACAAATGGATCCCTTCTGAGTAAAAGGTAGCTTAGATTTGATCACCATAGGGGAACGAGCCAAAACCTTAGGTATTGGTTGATCAAGATGCCAACTTAAACATGAATCCTTGGAACCACCAATATCAGGACGGTAGAGACTAAAATGATAGACGAAATCCGGCCAAACTCTGTCCTTGAGACCATAGATGAAATGACCAACTCTATTAGAAGCAACTGAAAATCTGTATCTTCTTCCATTCAAATGGATCACATTGAGACCAAAAGGTAGACCACCAATGCAACATTGGAGAGCCATAGCAACCGATTCCTCATTGAGCAAGAAGGAAGCCAAAGAGAAGTGTACCACCAAGAAAAATTCCTTGGTTCCACCAGAGGGGGAAAAATGGACCGAAGAACCAAAGCGTCGACGCACCTAAGCCGCGACCGCAAGGCCGGGGGAGAAATCCCAGTGCAAGAGTCCCTCCATTGAGCCCTAAGAAGAGGGAAGTTGTGGCCGCCGGCGCCGGAGTGGCAGCCGATGTGAGGGGGGAGGTGGCCGCCAGGGCCGGAATGGCCACCAGCAGTGGTCGCCTTGGAGGAGCCTAGAGGAGGTAGTGGGTTATAGTTATGTTTTTGCCCTTGTTTTGGACTCTAACTTGCCTGATTTGAATGAAACTAACCCAGACTGACTATGTTTTCAGCAGAACTGCCATGATGTTTGTCGGTGTCAAAACCGGTGGATCTCGGGTAGGCGGTCCCGAACGGTGCGTCTAGGCGGATGGTAACAGGAGACAAGGGACACGATGTTTTTACCCAGGTTCGGGCCCTCTCGATGGAGGGAAAACCCTACTCCTGCTTGATTGATATTGATGATATGGGTAGTATAAGAGTGGATCTACCACGAGATCAAGGAGGCTAAACCCTAGAAGCTAGCCTATGGTATGATTGTTGTAATGGTTGTTGTGTCCTACAGACTAAAACCCTCCGGTTTATATAGACACCGGAGAGGGCTAGGGTTACATAGAGTCGGTTACAATAGTAGGAGATCTACATATCCGTATCGCCAAGCTTGCCTTCCACGCCAAGGAAAGTCCCATCCGGACACGGGACGGAGTCTTCAATCTTGTATCTTCGTAGTCTTGGAGTCCAGCGAACGATGATAGTCCGCTGTCCGGACACCCCTAGTCCAGACTCCTCAAGAGCTTTTAACCAGGCTTCAATGACGATAAGTCCGGCGATATATAGTCTTGGCGTTGCACGGCGGGTTCTCCTCAAATTCCGTGTGTTTGCGAGCGTTGTCCGGCTTCCTTATGAATGTTGTGCTTCTTGGCTTCCACGCCCAATAATGGCCATCTTCCACGCGTCGCATGAATGCGAAAAGCCAGGGTATCTTTTATATTTTACCCCCTAGCTGTGCAAATAATCTGCCTATAAGAGAGGCAAGAATCCAGATCCAAATCACACCATCTTCCTTCCGCGAGTACTCATCGGAGCGCCCCCGACCAAAAATCCATTCCATCATGGACCGTCGATGCGGCTCCTCCTCTCAAGGCCCCAACCCACCGCCAGAGATCTGGCGGAGATGTTATGTCCCGCACAGCGAGCTGGTGACGCTCCAAGCAAAGGGATATCTCCCTCCGGCCTTCATGGTCCCGGTTCGAGCTGGGTTGTCCACCTACCAAGGTGGGAAGCAAGCGGAGGCTACCCCAAGTCCCAAGAAAGGGGAGCGGGTATGCTTCGTCCCCTATCTGATAAGGGGGCTCGGATTTCCTATACATCCTTTCCTCCACGGGCTCCTGGAGTTCTACGGACTCCAGCTCCATCACCTCACGCCCGCCTCTATCCTGCATATCGCGGGCTTCGTAGCTCTTTTGAGCTATTTCGGGCATCGAGCCCCATTTTGCCTCGTGGAAGAGGTTGTTTCGCCTTGTACCCCGCTCTCACGAGGGGTCCATATATCAAGTGGGCGGCGCCAAATATGGCGCATTGCGGGACCGGATATCCATCCGGAACCCCTAAGAAGGCGTCCAAGACCGGCCTTCGGAATGGTTTACATAAAGACGCCCGCTGCCGGACCTGCTCGGATCGGCCTCCGGAGTTCAAGAATGCTCCTCTCAAGAAACGCCTTAGTTGGCGCCATGAGCCCCCAACCGGAGGAAGACAAGAGCGCCCATTATTTGATGGGCCGGATAAGATTATCGCCCATTCGGGTTGACCATGATTGAGTCATGGCAACATGCATTACTGTGGGGTGCAGCCACTGCAATACAGGGCCACCCCATGTGGGATTTCAACGGGAGGACGATGCCACCCGTCATGGCAGAAGGACAGATTCGCCGAGGATCCGCGAAGATCCCGTCCGCCTGTATAAGGGAGAAGGAGGACTTTCTCCAGACGAACCCGTTGAATGGGTTCTCCATGAATAACCCTCAGCGTTGGGTAAGCGAACACTTTAAGGGCCCGACCCTTGCTTTCAAATTTAAATTTCTTATATCATGTTTTCAACGCAGGAGCTGCGTCGGGTTGTGGAGGACATGCTAAGTCCAGCTCCGCAACCCGAGGATCCAGAGATATCCCAGGATCCGGCCTCCGAAGAGGATCTGGACATAAAGGTGGAGCTAATCGACGGGGTGTTCCACCAGCTCAGCATGGATAATGCTTTAGTCGCCATTACGGTGACTACCCCGGACTATATCCGGCTTCCTGTGATTGTGACCAAGTCCCGACACCATTATCTCTTCCTTGCTCATTTCGACCTTCGATACGATGGTGTTTTGCAGAAGCGCCTTCAAAGGGAAGCCGAGCTCATGGGCGGCTGACCAGCAAAGGCCATCCGGACCAAGAGCGGAAGAAGAGGAGGCGCGAACTGAAACGTCGCCGCAAAGGTATAGCTCACAGTTCATTATTTGGAGCAACGTTCCTAGGAAGCGTTTGAGTGCTCATGACTTTGTAGGAGAAAAGCGCTGCCGACTGCGGGCGAGAGGTTGCCAATCCAACCTCTACTAGCCTAGGCTCCAAAGACTGGTGCGGAGGGGGAGGCGACCGCAAGGCGCGAGCCGGATGCTCCTCCAACGGAGGATGCCGACAGACGATCCGCCACCCGACCGAGGTGGAGAGCGCCATGAACCACGAGCACCGCCGACAGTTTTTCGACGCGTGCTTCTCCCCGAGGCGTTGAATGCCTTTAAAGCGGGGGACGCGCACCTCCGTGCTGCTCAAGATGGTTTGACCAGAGCCGCGGAGCAGTATGTAAAAGACATACAGGTAAAAGAATTTAATAGTTGTATATGCCAGTAGCCCCTGAGACTTAAAGTAGTTATGTTAACTGATTTAAGGATCATTTGAAACGCAGGATCTTACGGAGAAGAATACCCAACTGTCTCAGGAGCTGCAAGAGTGCAAGGCCCAACTCGAGGCCGCACTTGCTGCCGCAGGAGGAAACATAGAGAGCCCTCCTGGTAACACATTATTTTAAAAAGATAAGTGGTGTGCGGCATGCGCGCAAGGTCTAATAATGGCATTGCAGGTGCTGCCGGACAAGATCCGGATAGGCAAGAACTACTGCGCCAGCTGAAGGCCGGCGAGAAGGTGCTGAATAGGGTGCAACAGGAAAGGAACAAGCTCCAGGATGCCCACGCCCAGCTCGGAGAAGAGCTGAAAGGTGTTCGGGCCGAGCTGGCCGGCTCCATTAAGGAGAATGAGCGGCTTCGTCGCGGCATCTATAGTAAGTGCTTGAGCGGACTCCTTTGAAAAGAAGAGTTCGGCGAGGAAGTCAATTGACAAAATATGTCTTGTAGGTATACTCACAGGTCGCCCTGCGGAGGAGATGCCCGTATCAATGGGTGATCAACTTCCCGAGCTGTTGCAGCTGCTCGAGCTAGTTCGGCAGGTAATGCGCGGCGTCGTCCAGGCTTTATGGCCAGCCCTCTCCCTACCTGAGGGCCTTGGGGAGCTTGCGGAGAAGCTTCAGGGAGTGCGGCAGCGCTTCCGTTTATGGAAGATTTCGTCCTGCCGCCAAGGTGCCAGGGAGGCTTGGGCCATGGTGAAGACGCGGTACAAGAAGGCAGATCCCAACCACATGGCCGAGGTCGGACCTGTGGGGCCCGATGGGAAGGAGATCCCTGTGAGTTTAGTATACGGCCAAGTAGAGTTGGCCGCTAAATTTTCCCAACGGGACTGTAAATTAGACAGCCTGTTAGACGGGATTGAGGAGGAATACAACAAGAGATTTGACAATGTATTTTAAAATGACATGTGAAATGCCTTCTAGCCGGATTGTAGATCGCTTGTCTTTGCCGACCTTTTCGCTTCAACCTTGGGACCCTAGAGTCCGGAGTGTGTCCGAATACCTTCTTGGTTACTGAAACAACCGGGTATGCATGGAGACCAAAGCGTAGGGGTCATTAGTGCTTTATCGCACAAGTGCCCAACTAGTTATGTTATATTACATGGTTAGTAAGAAACATCTTCCAGGAGAATAGTTCATTAAGGGTTCCTTTCCTGGGAGGCATGCCCTAAAGTGCATGTCCGAACTGCAAAAGAGCGAGAAAAACATCTGGGGCAGATAAATAAGTAGGTAAAAATCATCTTTCAAGTCACCGAATCGAATATTCCCTTAAGAACGCTTAGCTTTCGGCTTCACCCTACCGAGGTACACATCCGTGACCCGCAAGAATAATCGCAGAGGTGCTCCTTTACCTCCTAGCCGAACAATCGGGAACGTAGGGGTAAGCACAGGAGCCAGGCAACCCAGCTTGGCCAAAACTTAAGTCATATCGATGCATATAATGGTGAATAAAAGGTACATGTGGAAGCTTGACACATGTGCTGGGCATGAAGCCCTTATAATAAAGCTTCTGGTAAAGAAGCCCCCAGGTATAATGAGTGCGGATGGCACATCAAGTGTGTGCGAACAATGCGCAAGTAGGCCTTTTAAGGGCTTCTTAGGAACAGGGTTGAGAGAAGAAAGAGAAACAAAAGACAGTTGAAATGTAAAAGTTTGGACGGGGGAAGGGGACGAACTCTTAGTCTGGCGCTAGGCATAGAATCTTTGGAGGCGGGCTGCGTTCCATGGGTTCGGCTCGAGTCGGTTGTCCGATGCATTTCGTAGACGGTACGCTCCGCCGGTCAGGACTTGATCGATAATGAAAGGGCCCTCCCATTTGCGCTTGAGTTTGTCCTTTTTCTTGTACGGCAGGCATAGAACTAGTTCGCCAGCGTTGTAAGTCTTGGCCCGTACTTCTCTGCTTTGATATCTTCAAGCCTGCTGCTGATAGAATGCGGAATGAGCCTTGGCGACGTCGCGTTCTTCCTCCAATGCGTCCAAGCTGTCCTGCCGATCCAGCTCGACTTCTCTTTCTTCGTACATGCGCACTCGAGGTGAGTCATGAATGATGTCGCAGGGCAAAACTGCCTCTGCGCCGTATACCATAAAGAATGGTGTGAATCCGGTAGTACGGTTGGGCGTTGTCCGCAGCCCCTGAGTACGGAGTCGAGCTCCTCTTCCCAAAGGCGTGTCGATTTCGTAAGTGACCGCACTAGTCCGGGTTTGATGCCGCCATTATTAGACCGCTCGCTGCTCCACTTGATCGTTGGTTTGAGGATGATAGGCGAAGCGTAATCGAGCTTAATGCCCATATTTTTGCACCATGATTTAACCTCGTCGGCCGTGAAGTTCGTGCCGTTATCGGTGATGATCTTTGTGGGGACACCATAACGGTGTACTACCCGGATATGAAGTCTATCACTGGTCCGGACTCTGCCGTTTTAAGTGGCTTGGCCTCTATCCATTTGGTGAATTTATCCACCATGACCAATAGGTACCTTTGCTTGTGGGTTCCCCATTTAGGGGTCCAACCATGTCAAGCCCCTGCACATGAACGGCCGGTAATGGGTATAGTTTTGAGGGCGATGGGTGGCATATGGCTCGATTAGCAAAGAGTCGACAACCGACGATCTTGAACTAAGTCCTGAGCATCTTCCGGCCGTCGGCCAATAAAATCTGACGGAATGCCTTTCCTACAAGGGCCCGAGCTGCTGCGTGGTGTCCGCCTAGTCCGGCATGAATTTCAGACAGAAGGTTTCGCCCTTCTTCTTCGGAGATACACCTTTGAAGGACTCCGGTTGTGCTTTTCTTATAGAGTTCTCCCTCATGGACCTTGTAGGCTTTAGATCGCTGGACTATGCAGCGGGCCTCATTTTGGTCTTCGGGAAGTTCCTGCCTAAGCAAGTAGGCTAGAACGGCTCATCCACGGGCGATTACTGCCATTATGTCGTGGGCTGCAGGTGTTATTTCATCGGCTGAATCGCCAGTTATGTCAGATTGCTCCGTGTCGGTTGGTGCGGCTGCTTCCGGTTTGTTACCGGACTCCTCTTCCCATAGTACTAATGGCTTAAACAGCCGTTCGGGAAGATGTTTGAGGGACAGCGCCACGTTTTGCGCCGATGCGTGCCAATACGCCGCCGCTTGGTTATTATCCTCGCTACGTGGTGGAATTCAAGTCCGTCAAACCGAAATGACATTTTAGGACAGCGTTATAATATGCTGCCATTTTCGGATCCTTGGCATCAAAGTCTCCATTTATTTGGGATATTGCAAGGTTTGAATCGCGCACCTCCAGCGTTGAATGCCCATGGAGATTGCCATCCGGAGGCCATGTAAAGGGCCTCAGATTCGCCGCGTTGTTGGAGTCCGTGTACATTATCTGAAGCACGATTGGATCGTGTGTCCCGGTTGGGGACGTCAATACGAGGCCAGCCCCCAATCCGGCCAACATTTTAGAGCCGTCAAAGTGCATAATCCAATTGGAGTATGCGCCGTACTCTTTAGGGAGTTCGGCTTCGTTCCATTCAGCGACGAAGTCAGCCAAAACTTGTGACTTTATAGCTCGCCGAGGTTTGTAAGTTATATCGAATGGTAAGAGCTCAATGGCCCATTTTGCAATCCTGCCCGTCGCGTCACGGTTGTTTATAATGTCGTTGAGGGGTACTTCGGAGGCCACTGTTATCGAACACTCTTGAAAGTAGTGTCGGAGCTTCCGGGATGCTATGAACACCGTGACACGCTATTTTTGATAGTGCGAGTAACGGACTTGCAGGGGTTAACAAGGTGGATCGTAGTACACTGGTTTTGAAGAGGAATTTATGCCCTTCGTCTCTCGCTCGACGACGAGTACCGCGCTTACAACTTGATGTGTTGCCGCGATATATAACAACATTGGTTCGCCCAGGTTGGGCGCAGCCAGGACCGGATTTTTTGCCAATATGGCTTTTATTTCTTCGAGTCCGGCAGTGGCAGCATCCGTCCACTCGAAGTGTTCGGTGCGCCTAAGGAGCCGATAGAGGGGCAATGCCTTTTCTCCTAGATGGGAGATGAAGCGGCTTAGAGCCGCCACGCATCCAGTCAATTTTTGTATTTGTTTGAGGTCTTTTGGAATATCTAGCTGTGACAGCGCTCAGATTTTGGCCGGGTTTGCTTCAATTCCTCTACCGGATACAATGAAGCCCAGGAGCTTTTCGGCTGGTACGCCGAAAACGCATTTTTCCGGATTCAGCTTGATGTCATATGCTCTGAGGTTGTCAAATGTGAGCCTCAAGTCGTCTACTAGAGTCTCGACGTGTTTGGTTTTGACGACTATGTCGTCTACGTATGCCTCTACTGTTTTGCCGATCTGGGTGGCCAGACATGTTTGAATCATGCGCTGATATGTTGCGCCGGCGTTTTTAAGTCCGAAGGGCATCGTGTTGAAGCAGAATGGTCCATATGGAGTGATGAATGCCGTTGCGGCTTGGTCTGCTTCCGCTATCTTGATTTGATGGTAGCCGGAGTATGCGTCGAAGAAGCACAGTGAATCGTGTCCTGCGGTAGCATAGATTATCTGGTCGATGCGGGGGAGGGGGAAGGGATCCTTTGGGCAGGCCTTGTTGAGGTCTTTAAAATCGACACATAGGCGCTAGGATTTGTCCTTCTTTGGTACCATTACCAGGTTTGCTAGCCAATCCGGATGTTTGATATCTCTGATGAATCCGGCTTCCAATAGTTTGGCTAGCTCTTCTCCCATTGCATGTCTTTTGGGTTCGGAAAATCGTCGAAGAGCCTGTTTGACTGGCTTGAATCCTTTTAGGATATTTGGGCTGTGTTCTGCCAATCTGCGTGGGATTCCGGGCATATCCGAAGGGTGCCAGGCGAAAATGTCCCAATTTTCTCGAAGGAATTCTTGCAGTGCGGCGTCTACATCAGGGTTCAACTGTGCCCCGATGGAAGCCGTCTTTGTCGAGTCCGTTGGATGGACCTGGAATTTTACTATTTCGTCCGCTGGTTTAAAGTGTCCGGCGAGCCGAACACCACATCGAGTGTGATTTTTCTGGTGCAGCGCGCTTCCCGGCTAGGGATTATTCCTCTGAAGGTTGTGCTGCTTCGCTCAATGCGGCTCCAGTCTATTTCCATTTTTTGAAGAGTTTCCTCGTAGATGAGGTTTAATCCGCTGCCGCCATCCATGAGGACCGTTGTAAGTCGAAAGCTGTCCACTATTGGACTAAGTACCAGTGCGGCTGGTGCTCGGGCTGGTCGGAATTTAGGTTGGTCGTTGGCGTTGAAGGTGATGGCTGTGTCGCTCCATGGATTTGTTGTTGCTACTTGGTAGACTTCGGCGAGGCTGCGGATTGTTCGTTTCCGCATATTATTTGATGTGAAGGTCTCAAGATCTGTTGATACCGCATCGGTGTTGTTGGAGTGGTTTTCGGGGCTAGAAGCTTCGCCACTTTTGGCCACCGCCGTAATATCCAACATGCTCGAAGGCTATGTGTTGGGGTGGCGCCCTCTGTGCTGTGAATTTTACAGGGTCCGCTATGCCACCCCTCCAGTACGGTTCCATGCCCTTTATGGGGTTTTTGCTTTTTGGTTTTTGTACTCGATGCCTGAGTGTAATGCACCCTTTTGTTGCGGACTGGGGTTGTATTCGGGGCCGGATTGTCCCAAAACTTAATTTCGGTTTTCCGGAAACTCTCCATCGCACAGTACTTTCGTACTATGGATGCCAGGTCGGCGAAGCATGTAACTTCATGACGGCTGATGGCGTTCAAGATTCCCTCGTCCGTGCAATTATTGCAAAAGATTGAGATTGCGTTTTCCTCTCGGCAGTCCTTTATCCTGTCCATAACCAGGAGGAATCGCCCAAGAATGATGTAATCGCTTCAATGGGCTCTTGCCGATTAGAGATAGATCGCATATGTCTGGGCGGGTGGGTGGAATTGAGTCCGGAACCCTACCCATCTCAAGGCTCAAGGGCCGAGAAGTTTCCGAATTTGGAAGCTTGGAAAGTGGAACGTTGTCCAACGAGTCCGGTCCAATGCCTGACTTTAGGTTCAGTGCTTGATTGAAGTCCGTCCCTCCGCGGGAATCTGGCATGGAGGGTTCGGCAGCCCGGACATGACTAGTTTTCAATACAGGAGAAGAGTCACCGCATTGTTCCTCTACCACTACAACGTGGTGGGTGACCTGGGGAGAGTTAATCTCTCTCAGATCGGTTTTAAGCCCAATCTGATTGTAGTCTATAGCGACTCCCAGGGTGGCGATGCGATCCAAGAGCTCGTTTACAGACGAGAGCTCTATTGGATCCGGCCGCTTGGTGAATTCTGAGCTGACGTGAAGATTGCTTTTTACGACTTGAGAGGTCATTGTCGAAGCGGTGGCCGGACAGGCGGTCATAAGAAAACCACCTAGCCGGACAGTTTTGCCAGCGGCCAAGGCTCCTTTGGCGAAAATACCGTCCTTGAAGACGGGAGGAGGCATCCTTCCTATTGGTGACGGCACAGAGGAACTCTCAATGAAAGCACCAATGTCGCTGTCAAAACCGGCGGATCTCGGGTAGGGGGTCCCGAACTGTGCGTCTAGGCGGATGGTAACAGGAGACAAGGGACACGATGTTTTTACCCAGGTTCGGGCCCTCTCGATGGAGGTAAAACCCTACTCCTGCTTGATTGATATTGATGATATGGGTAGTACAAGAGTGGATCTACCACGAGATCAAGGAGGCTAAACCCTAGAAGCTAGCCTATGGTATGAATGTTGTAATGGTTGTTGTGTCCTACAGACTAAAACCCTCCGGTTTATATAGACACCGGAGAGGGCTAGGGTTACACAGAGTTAGTTACAATAGTAGGAGATCTACATATCCGTATCCCCAAGCTTGCCTTCCACGCCAAGGAAAGTCCCATCCGGACACGGGACGGAGTCTTCAATCTTGTATCTTCGTAGTCTTGGAGTCCGGCGGACGATGATAGTCCGGCTGTCTGTACACCCCCTAGTCCAGGACTCCCTCAATGTTGTTTCATGTGTAGAAAGCAAAAGTTCTCGTTATGTCCTGAAAATCCACGGAGGGACTTTTTGGAAAATATAAAAAATATTGGTGAAAGAATCAAGACCAGAGGGGCCACACCCTGTCCATGAGTGTGGGGCGCGCCCCTCCCCCTGGGCGCGCCCCCCTATCTCGTGGGCCCCTAGACCTCCACCAACCTCAACTCCAACTCCATATATTCATGTTTGGGGAGAAAAAATCAGAGAGAAAGTTTCATCATGTTTTACGACACGGAGCCGCCGTCAAGCCCTAATCTCTCTCGGGAGGGTTGATCTGGAGTCCGTTCGGGGCTACAGAGAGGGGGATTCGTCGTCGTCGTCATCATCAACCATCCTCCATCACCAATTTCATGATGCTCACCGTCGTGCATGAGTAATTCCATCGTAGGCTTGCTGGACGGTGATGGGTTGGATGATATTTACCATGTAATCAAGTTAGTTTTGTTAGGGTTTATCCCTAGTATCCACTATGTTCTGAGATTGATGTTGCTATGACTTTGCTATGCTTAATGCTTGTCACTAGGGCCCAAGTGCCATGATTTCAGATCTGAACCTATTATGTTTTCATGAATATATGTGTGTTCTTGATCCTATCTTGCAAGTCTATAGTCACCTATTATGTGCTATGATCCGACACCCCGAAGTGACAATAATCGGGATACTTCTCGGTGATTACCGTAATTTGAGGAGTTCATGTATTCACTATGTGCTAATGCTTTGTTCTGGTTCTCTATTAAAAGGAGGCCTTAATATCCCTTAGTTTCCATTAGGACCCTGCTGCCACGGGAGGGTACGACAAAAGATGTCATGCAAGTTCTTTTCCATAAGCATGTATGACTATTTACGGAATACATGCCTACATTACATTGATGAACTGGAGCTAGTGCTGTGTCACCCTATGTTATAGCTATTACATGAGGAATCGCATCTGGCATAATTATCCATCACTGATCCATTGCCTACGAGCTTTTCACATATTGTTCTTCGTTTATTTACTTTTCCGTTGCTATCGTTACAATCACTACAAAACCCAAAAACATTACTTTTGCTACCATTACCTTTATTATCATACTACTTTGCTACTAAATACTTTGCTGCAGATACTAAGTTATCCAGGTGTGGTTGAATTGACAACTCAACAGCTAATACTCAAAAATATTGTTTGGCTCCCCTTGTGTCGAATCAATAAATTTGGGTTGAATACTTTACCCTCGAAAGTTGTTGCGATCCCCTACACTTGTGGGTTATCAGCCATCATATTCAAAGAAAACCAAGTTCAGATAATTCCGGCAAAGGTTCAGAACAACATCGAGTAGAAGTACCCAGGCGTAAGGCCTGAAAGAGTTTAACGGTTACAAAACCACTCGGCATTCCGAGGCAAATAAAGGTGGGGCATAATGTTTGTTCACTCGTCGGGAGGAGGACTTGTTGGCTCAACAAAGCTATCAAGGTCAATGTTGTCTACAATACGAGTAGCGGCGTCAATGAAGGTGTCCATGAAGGACTGGAAGTTGAGCTTCTTGGTGTTGGCAACCTTGAGAGCCGCCAGCTTGTCTTCTCTGACATCCTTGCAGTGGACTCGGACCAACGGCAGAGCAACATCGGCGCCGCAGTGAGCAGACGACTTCTTCCACTCTTGCACTCGACTAGGGATCTCATTTAGTCGAGTCATCAGAGACTCGAGATCATTCTGAAGTTCCACTCGAGGCCAGAGTTCAGTGTAAATCTGCGACATCGCCACCTTCAGACGAGCAAGATAATCCACAGCACTGTCCAGACGAGACTCCAATCGCATCATGTTCATCGCGACATCATCTTTGACAGGAGAGTTTATGGGGTCAACACCTATTTCGATCTGCCCGGTCTCTGCTCTGAAGTCTTGATAGAGTTCTGCACAGTCGGAAAAGCGGTGAGTCGGTGGTTAAATAATGAGTCGACAATGACAAATCAGTCGGATGAGAGAAAGTACCTTCAAGCTTCAGGACCAGTTTCTCAGCAAGCCGTCCCAAATAAGCCTCCAGTTTGCCCTTCTTCACTGTGAGATCTCCAACCTTGTTAGTCAAGGTATCCTTGTCCTTCTTCAGTCTCGCAACCTCCTTGTTGGCTTCAGTAACGGCGGTCTTCAGCTTGGAGTTCTCTTCTTCCAACTTATTGAACGAGGCCAGCTACTTATCAGCAAGTGTTGTTTTTTCTCGCGCCTCCTTTTGTGCTGCGGCAAGGTCTTGATCCTTCTTCTCTAGAGCCTCCTTCATTTTCTCTAAAGAAATAACATTCTTTAGACGAGCTTGGAGTTGACGGTTTTCACTAAGCACATCTGTTCGAGTGGACTCACTCGGTTCAAGAGACTAAAAGGAAAAAAGTCATAAGGTGGAAAGTCGACGAATTATTACCTCCCATGGTAGCTGCTTCTTCCTGGGCCTTCTGGAGATTATTCTTGCCAGCTCCAAGTCGAGGCTGAGGCTAATCTGCTTCCTCTCCAATTCAGCAAATTGGGCTCCAAGATCACAAGATTTTTGTGGTCAGCAAATAAGATATGTCAGTCGACAGAAACAAAGGTCAATCACAGCGAAAATTGCTCTAAGACTACCGCCAAATCAAACATTCAACAGTAGTCTCGGGGACTACACCCAGTGGGTGCACTTGGCTTGCCCCCACTGGTCCAGTTTTCCACTCAACATGGTCTACCCAGCATAAGTATGCAAAAAAAAGAAGAAGAGAGATTCTCAGACCCCAGTCGACTGCCAGTAGTCGACCGCGGTCTCGGGGACTACATCCAATGGGTGCACTCTGCATGCCCCCACTGGTCTGGATTCCACTCGGATCAAGCTATTCAATCAAGCAAAAAAACAATGAAGTGACATTTGACAAAGATCCCGTCGAATCAAATATCCGACGGTGGTCTCGGGGACTACACCCAGTGGTTGCACTTTGCGTGCCCCCACTGGTTCAAAGATACACACCACTCGACTTGGTCGACTCAAGTAGAAGAGCTATTCAACACTAAGTCAAAACACCCAGTGGGCGATTGGATGCAAAATGCAGACTCATGATAGATGCACATAAAGGTTCCAAAATGCTCATCCAGGGACATCTTACGGATAGTAAAGCAGCAGCTACAACTACCATATCGTAGCAAGGCAAAAATCAAATTGAGAGATCAGTCAAAAATCAACTGACCTTGACATTAATGTGTAGAGCAGAGCTGGCGTTGTAGGCAGCCTGACTGGCCTCGTGTACCACCTTCATCTACTCCATCATAAGGTTTGCTTGGAGTAGAGCTTCCCTGGCGGCACCCGCCGGGTCGTCTGGAGTGTGATGTGCAGCAAAGAGTGATGATGGCAGTACAGTCGAAGCAATCACAGGATCTGAAGCATGGAGTTGTGTAGGCGAAGCAGAGACTTGAGTAGTCGACGCCGAGGGACGGTCAATCAACACCGGGTTGGCAAAAGAAACATTGGCCCGAGCCGGATCTCTGGATTGCTGGACCACCATCTTCGGTGCTGATGTTGACTGAGGCCCCTAGCCTACGGCCGTCCTCCTACTTGAAGCCCTGCCCCTCCTTCCCGTATTTTTCAGAGGCACCTCTTCATCATCGTCTGGAAGCTCAATGACGTCCCACGGAGCTACAACAAAATTCAACCACAAGGGCTCAATCGACCGACAATCCAGTCGACAAAACAAGTTCAAGATTGCAAGATCGTACCAGCTTTGGAAGTAGCCGCATCATCGGTCTCTTCATCATTTTGAGCCTTGTCAATATCCATGGAGGTCTTGGAAGTTTCAGCACTGAAAAGTTCGTAGTCCACTCGGTCAGGGCACAAGTATGAGTCAATAGGAAAACACAGAAAGACAGAACACTCACGCAGAAACAACAGGAACGTCCATCTTGATCTTGGGCAAGGTCTTCTGAGACTTTGAAGGGGCAACCTTGGGCTGCTTGGCGACCTTCTCTAATGGCTCCGGATTCGAAGTCCGAGTGTGCTTATGCACTTGCGTGCTTGGAGCCACAGCTCTATTACGCCCGCCCACTGGATCATGGAACTGCTTGGATCGGCGCTTTGTGCGAGGTAGTGAGTCAACCTCCTCTTTTTCATCGTCCGACTCATCGCTCTCTTCCTCGTCTTCATCATCAGGAGACTGCCAGTCAGCGCTCTGTTCTGTGCTATCCACTCCCTACTGGACTTGCTCCTGGGCTTGTTCCCCGTTCGGCATCGAATACATCTTAGTATAAACCTGCATGGTAAGAAGTAAAGCAAACATCAGTCGGATTTAGAGACAGTTGCAAGACAGAGTGAAGTACACTCGGTAACAAGGATCAGACCTTGTCCGGCTGGTTGTCAGCATCGAATGGATCGACTCTCCTGCTCCCTGGGGTTATCTTTGTTTCCGGTAATGCTCCTCAGCCACAGGGACACCGTCTCGTTGGGAACCTCCTCTGGGTGGACCCAAGCGGTGTCGTTGGCGCTTGAGTACATTCACATCAAGTGATCACGGGCTTGGACCGGCTGGATGTGCCGACTGAGAAACACCTCCAACAAATCCATGCCAGTTACACCTTGACGAACCAATTGAACTACCCTCTCGACCAACGTGTATGTCTCTACTTTCTCTACTACGGTCACAATCAGTGAAGAAGGTTGTTGGACTCGATCTAGGGTAAAGGGAGGAAGACCAGTCGATTGACCGGGGGTGGCAATGTCCTGGAAGTAGAACCAGGTCGACTATCAGCCCCTAACCGACTCAGGAAGTGTCATAGGAGGAAAAGTTCTCCTCTTCCTCATCTGAATCCCTAAACCCCCGCACATCTGGATCACGTGCGTCCTCTCATCATTTGGATTTGCTTTCTTCACGATCTGAGAACGGACTATGAAGATATGTTTGAAGATCCCCAAGTGCGGTCGACAACCCAAGAAATTTTCGCAAATAGACACAAATGCAGTAAGATACGTGATGGTATTGGGAGAAAAGTGGTGAAGCTGAGCCCCGAAAAAATTCATAAAACTCCGAAAGAAAGGATGCGGAGGAAGGGAGAAACCACGGTCGACACGGGTGGCAAGGAGCACACACTCACCCGCTCGTGGCTGAGGCTCTATCTCGTCCCCCGTCAGCCTCGCAGTCCCGGCGGTGGTCAGACCCGTGGTGGCCAGATCTTCCAGATCCTCTAGCCGCAGCGTGGATCGGATCCAGTCTCCCTGAATCCAACCGGGAGGCAGCTCTGACCTCGATGACGACCCCTGATTCATTTTCTTACCCTTCGCCATCGCCGTTGCCTTTTTGGCGCGCTCCAGTGCCGTTGTCCTCTCCTTCACCATGGTGGAGGGCTGCGCACTGGCGGAGCGGCGGCGTTGAGGGCGAAAGAGGATGCGGTGGAGAAGCAAAGTAAGAATAAGGGGAATGGAGGCGCACTGTGCAGACGCATCGGCCTCGACGCCTTTTAAAGGCCTACTTCCGAGTGGCTGACGCGTGGGCCCGAGCGACCCTATCAAATCCCGCAAAAGTCATGCACCGGATACGTGGCAAAAAAGGTGGCGCAGAAATCGAGGCGCCCCTGTCTATCCGTCCCATTTACTGCGGCATGCTCCGCCTCATGCGCTTCCCCAAATTTTTGAATCCCGTGAGATCCAGGAACCGCAGTAACCAATCGCGCCAAAGATTTCGCGTCATAGCAACACTCGAAGAGGACCAGCATAAGTTCACTCGACGACCTCTGAATCGATCAAGGCTAGTGAAATGAAGCCGAAGTTTCAGCATGGACCCCGAACTCAGTATGAATGCCTGTGAGGCACAAGAGTCAAGGCAGGGCCAACTTCAACTATTCTTTTCACTCGGACCTCAATCCATTCGGGGGCTAATGATGATGCCATAGACCTAGGGTAGGGTCATAGACCTGATCTATACGCCCTACAAAAGGTCACTACCCTAGAAGCAAGGACATTCAAAGCACAGCAGGAAGTATCGACTGAAGCCATCGGGTGCAATCCACTCGATCAGTCACCTCACTCGGATACCCCCAATTTCACTCGACCTGGATGGAGTCATTCGACCATACAGGAAACCACTCTGAGTACATAAGACCTAGAGTCACTCGAGATGGCAACGGTCGGGCGTTCACTCCGTAGGCTTAAAGATCATTGATGACACTTTATAGCTCGCATTACCAGTAACACCCTATCTTAATGTACATTGAACCCCTGTAACGGAGGACAGCTGGGGTCCTGGCGCACTCTATATAAGACCCCCCCCCCTCCTCTGGGACAAGGGTTCGCACCCCTTGTAACACACAACCGTATTCCAGTCGACCGCCTCAGGGCACTGAGATTATAGTTTGCTAGTTTTTAATGAAGTTTCTGATTCATACTTTGCATTGTGAATAGATTGTTACTTTAGCATAAGAAATCATATGACAATATATATTTTTGTTCTAATAATGAACATGATGCCCTCATGTCCGTATTTTATTTTATCGACACCTCTATCTCTAAACATGTGGATATAATTTTCGATATCGGCTTCCGCTTGAGGACAAGCGAGGCTAAGCTTGGGGGAGTTGATACGTACATTTTGCATCATGCTTTTATATCGATATTTATTGCATTATGGGCTATTATTACACATTATGTCACAATACTTATGCCTTTTCTCTCTTATTTTACAAGGTTTACATGAACAGGGAGAATGCCGGCAACTGGAATCTGGGCTGGAAAAGGAGCAAATATTAGAGACCTATTGTGCACAACTCTAGAAGTCCTGAAACTCCATGAAAGTCAGTTTTGGAATATATTAAAAATATTGGGCAAAGAAAGCACCAGAAGGGGCCCACCCACTGTCCACGAGGGTGGAGGGCATGCCCTACCCCCTGGGCGCGCCCCCTGCCTCGTGGGCCACCTGGAAACCCCCCCGATGCCCATCTTCTGGTATATGGAGTCTTTTGCCCTGGAAAAAATCATAAGGAAGCTTTCGGAACGAAGCGTCGCCGTCTCGAGGCGGAACCTTGGCGGAACCAATATGGGGTTCTAGCGGAGCTATTCTCCCGGGGAAACATCCCTCCGGAAGGGGGAAATCGTCACCATCGTCAACACCATCGATACTCTCATCGAGAGGGGGTCAATCTCCATCAACATATTCACCAACACCACCTCCTCTCAAACCCTAGTTCATCTCTTGTATCTGATCTTTGTCTCAAAACCTCAGATTGGTACCTGTGGGTTGCTAGTAGTGTTGATTACTCCTTGTAGTTGATGCTAGCTGGTTTATTCAGTGGAAGATCATATGTTCAGATCCTTAATGCATATTAATACCCCTCTTATTATGAACATGAATACGATTTGTGAGTAGTTACATTTGTTCCTAAGGACATGGGATAAGTCTTGTTATAAGTAGTCATGTGAATTTGGTATTCGTTTGATATTTTGATGAGATGTATGTTGTATTTCCTCTACTGGTGTTATGTGAACGTCGACTACATGACACTTCACCATTATTTGGGCCTAGGGGAAGGCATTGGGAAGTAAAAAGTAGATGATGGGTTTCTAGAGTGATAGAAGCTTAAACCCTAGTTTATGCATTGCTTCGTAAGGGGCTGATTAGGATCCACATGTTTTGTGCTATGGTTAGGTTTACCTTAATTCTTCTTTCGTAGTTGCGGATGCTTGCGAGAGGGGTTAATCATAAGTGGGATGCTTGTCCAAGAAAGGGCAGTACCCAAGCACCGGTCCACCCACATATCAAATTATCAAAGTACCGAACGGGAATCATATGAGCATGATAAAAACTAGCTTGACAATAATTCCCATGTGTCCTCGGGAGCGCTTTGCTTTATATAAGAGTTTGTCCAGGCTTGTCCTTTGCTAAAAAAAGTATTGGGCTACCTTGCTGCACCTTTTTACTTTTGTTACTTGTTACCCGTTACGAATTACCTTATCACAAAGCTATCTGTTACCAATAATTCCACTGCTTGCAGAGAATACCTTACTGAAAACCGCTTGTCATTTCCTTCTGCTCCTCGTTGGGTTCGACACTCTTACTTATCAAGAGGACTACAATAGATCCCCTATACTTGTGGGTCATCGGAACCCTACTCTTGCTTGATTATATTCGACGAGTATGAAGATAACAAGAGTTGATCTACCTCGAGATATTAATGGCTAACCCTAGATGTCTAGCCTTTAAGGATTTCAATGATGGTGAAGAAAGTCCCCCCTACAGACTAACCCCTCCAGTTTATATACACATGGAGGGGTCTAGGGTTTGTACAAGGTCGATTTATCAGGGAAGGAATCTTCCAGACTATGATCTTGCCGTCCACGTATTGAGAAGTCCCATCCGGACACGGTGGATAATCTTCAGCTTGATCTTGTATGGCCCATCTGACCCGGCCCATACTACCAGGCCAGACATCTGAGGACCCCCAAATCCAGGACTCCCTTAACAGGCACTACGGAAGTGGAGCTACCGCTGCCGCCTATATCAAGCCACGGGCGCCTCAAAGCCGCTGTCTCCTATGGTTCGGCCGAACATAGAGGTGGGTTCATCTAAGGGCTCACCTCGCCCCCCCCCCCCCCCGCTCTCGAGCAAACCCTATGGGGCAGGACCAGTTTTCCCTTGTGGGTCTTGCCCCTAGCGGGCATCCCACCAGGACCCTTACATAACATTTCGAAACGTTCTGGAGCCTTCTGGCGGCTTCAGGGCCTTCTAGTACATTATCGGGCACTTCTGGGACACTCCCAACACTACAGGGACACTTTGAGGACCTCCAGGAACACTTTTGGACCCCCATCCTCTCATTCTACATTGTCTCCTAGCTCACTTCCATACCACTAGTCGTTAAGCCCCTACATGTTTGCCCATATGCGGACATGTCGGCAACACCTTTTGGTCAATAATTATTAGCGGGGTTTGGACACCCATAATAATTCCCGCATGCCAACGAAGATATTTATCAAGCAAAACTTTTATTATCGCATACAATTCTCTTTCCTTCATGATACTTAACAAAATCTAGGCGATACTTTTACGGTATCCATGTGATCAACACTTTGATCACAATACGTAGATGTCCTCGTTACATATTCCGATGTCCTTGTGACTAACACCTTAGCCACTATGCTTGGCCAAGTGATGATGGCCATTGTAAGACTGAGTGGGCACAAAGTGTATCTCTTCAGCACCTGAGGAGCAAATCCCAGCCTTGACACACTAGTAAAAAACAAGGCTTTGGTCCTAGGCAGATCAGAGCATTAGTCCCGGTCGTGTTACGAACCGGGACTAATGGGAGCATCAGTCCTGGTTCGTGAGGCTAGGACACCGGACGGGCCTCGGCAGGCATTTGTCCCGGTTCCAGCCAACAACCGAGACTAAAGGGGTTGCTGCCCTTTAGCTCCGGTTGGAGTCTGGAACCGGGATGAAAGGCTAGACCATTATTCTCTGTTTAAGATACAAACCGGGACTAAAGTTTTGCCTACATATATCCATGCCCCCCCCATCTCTTCTGGTTTTTGGTCATGGAAGGGTGGAGGTGTGGGCTGCCATGTTTTTTTCATGTATGTATGCACATGAGGTGTTTGATGAAATGCCAGAGCCACACTTAAGCTTTCTCCTCTCCAAGCTCGACCTCCAAGCAACATTTTCCCCAAGATTTGTCTCGGTTTGACGGTGCATCAACTACACAAGTGTTTTAAAAGGTTAGCAACTTCATTGTTTCATCTCTCACTGCTAGTTTAACTCATTTTAAATGCTCTAGAAGTAGAGTGGTTTGTGGGTTTTAGTGGAGGAGTGTATGTGGGAGTTCTTTTGATTTAGATGCACAATTTGAGCAGAAATTAACTTCTTAGAGTCTTCACATGTGTAGGGTGCCGTCCCCGGCCCTGTCCTCACCGCCGTCGAACGTTCGCGCCGATCTCGTCGCCGGCACCATGGTGGTGAGCCTCTTGTTCTTATCTTCTTTTTAAAAGAAAAAAATTTTACTTGTATGATTTAGATAGATACTTGTATAAATTTCTTACTTTTATTATTGTTTGTTATTATATAGTGCCATGGTTTTGGTATCTACCCCCGCCGGCCCTCGTCCGGTCTATGATTCAGATGTGGTATATTATATTATCTTTTATAACTATTTCTTTCATTTAGTGTTTATGACAATTATGCCGACCAACATGACATAGATGTTTTTATCTAGGAGGTATGTGAATCAGAAATTCAAACCAACCCTCTTGTCGAGAGATCAAATTTAGTTGAAAAAGAAAACAAGTACTTGAAGAAAAAATTGGAAAGAATTGAGGAGAAGATGGAATTGGAGTTGTATGTTGCCGATGTCGTCGATGATCACAAGATCCAGATGGATGCAATGGGCTTGAAGATTAGAAAATATGCCATTGATAATGAGGCTTGTTATCATTATGTTGTTGGATCAATTGTTACCTTAGTTGCGATTATGATCGCATTTGTTGTTGCATTTAAATGTTTTACATAGTTGTATGTGAGTTTCAATGTATGTTTTAATTAGATGCTCTAGAGAGCTATATGTTGTTCTATGAGAACTATGTATGAACTTTATGTATTTATTTTTTCAGCAATAACATTTGATCACTACTTTAGTTTGGTTTTAATGTGATGATGAACTTGTATTAATTTGGTCACTCCTCTATTCATGATGTTTTGTAATGGTTTTTGATACACTTAATTATATAATGCACACAGGTGAACTGGCAATGGATGTAAAGTGACCGACGCACCTCTGAGTACATTGAGGGCCTGCATAGTTTTCTCGAAGTGGCTGAGGCAAACAAGCAGAATGGTTTTATGTATTGTCCATGTATTGTCTATGAGAATATGAAGGATTACTCTACCTCGAAAACCCTTCAGTTGCACCTGCTTGAGAAGGGTTTCATGCCACACTATAATGTTTGGACCAAGCACAGAGAAAGAGGGGTTATGATGGAAGACAATGAAGAAGAAGAGGATGATGACAACT
The DNA here is from genome assembly GCA_021437245.1 of Aegilops speltoides. Taxonomy (NCBI): domain Eukaryota; kingdom Viridiplantae; phylum Streptophyta; class Magnoliopsida; order Poales; family Poaceae; genus Aegilops; species Aegilops speltoides. Next base: position 77,850,872 of record CM038141.1, read on the forward strand.
ATCCTATGTTCCCTGAATACAATGATACTACAACGGGGGAAGCTGAAGATCAAGAGGCACTAGACGATGTGCCTAATGATGATCTTCGCCGGTTCATTGTTGATGCACAAAGAGAATGCAAAAGTGAAAGGGAGAAGTTGAAGTTTGATCGCATGTTAGAGGATCACAAAAAAGGGTTGTACCCAAATTGCAAAGATGGCAACACAAAGCTCGGTAGCACACTAGAATTGCTGCAATGGAAGGCAGACAATGGTGTATCTGACAACGGATTTGGGAAGCTACTAAAAATTATGAAGAAGAAGCTTCCAAAGGATAACGAATTCCCTGACAATTCATACAAAGCAAAGAAGGTTCTCTGCCCTCTAGCATTGGAGGTGTAGAAGATACATGCATGCCCTAATGAATGCATCCTCTACGCGGTGAGTACGAGTATTTGAACACATGCCCGTTATGCGGTGCATTGCGGTATAAGATCAGACGAGATGACCCTGGTGATGTTGAGGGCGATCGCCCCAGGAAGAGGGTTCCTGCCAAGGTGATGTGGTATGCTCCTATTATACCACGGTTGAAACCTCTGTTTAGAAACAAAGAGCATGCCAAGTTGTTGCGATGGCACAAAGTAGACCGTAAGAAAGACGGGAAGTTGTGAGTACTCGATGACAGGTCACAGTGGAGAAAAATTGAGAGAAAGTGGTGGGACTTTGCATACGACGCAAGGAACGTATGGTTTGGTTTAAGTGCAGATGGCTTAATCATTTTGGGGAGTAGAGAAGCAACCATAGCACCTCGCCCGTGACTATATGTATGGTTGTGCATGAAGCGGAAGTTCATTATGATGACAGTGCTCATCCAAGGCCCTAAGCAACCCGGCAATGACATTGATGTGTACCTAAGGCCATTAGTTGAAGAACTTTTAAAACTATGGAATAAAAAAGGTGTACGTGTGTGGGATGAGCACAAACAGGAGGAATTTGACCTACGAGCATTGTTGTTTGTAACCATCAATGATTGGCCTGCTTTTAGTAACCTTTCAGGAGAGACAAACAAGGGATACAACGCATGCACACACCGTTTAGATGAGACTGAAAGTATATATTTGGACAAATGCAAGAAGAATGTATACCTGGGACATCGTCGATTTCTTCCGACCAAACATGCCTTAAGAAAAAAAGGCAAGCATTTCAAAGGTGAGGCAGATCACCAGAAGAAGCCCGTCCTCCGTACTTGTGCTGATATACTTGATATGGTCAAGGATTTACAAGTAATCTTTGGAAAGGGTCCTGGCGGACAATCTATTCCAAATGACGCTGAGGGACGCACACCCATGTGGAAGAAGAAATCTATATTTTGGGACCTGCCCTATTTGAAAAACCTAGAGGTCCGCTCTGCGATCAACGTGATGCACGTGACGAAGAATGTTTGCGTGAACCTGCTAGGCTTCTTGGGCGTGTACGGGAAGACAAAAGATACACCGGAGGCATGGGAGGACCAGCAACGTGTGAACGAAAAAGACGACATGCATCCAAAGCAATATCAAGGTCCTGCTAGCTATGCTCTTACCAAAGCAGAGAAGGAAATCTTCTTTAAATGTCTGCTCAGTATTAGGGTCCCGTATGGCTTATTGTCCAAAACATAAAGTCTCATGACTGCCATGTGATTGTGATGCAACTGCTTCCGGTTGCATTGAGGGGGCTTCTACCAGCAAATGTTTGATTAGCCATTGTGAAGCTATGTGCATTCCTCAATGCAATTTCTTAGAAGGTAATCGATCCAGAAATCCTACCAAGGTTACAGAATCCAATGTCTTGTCAGTTTCGAGTTGTTGTTCCCACCATCCTTCTTCAATATTATGACGACGTCCTAGTTCACCTAGTCGACGAGATTGCCATTTTGGGTCTTGTATTTCTACACAATATGTTCCCCTTTGAGAGGTTCATGGGAGTCTTAAAGAAATATGTTTGTGACTGTGCTAGGCCAGAAGGAAGCATCTCCACGGGCCATCAAACAGAGGAGGTCATTGGGTTTTATGTTGACTTTATTCCTGGCCTTTAAGCCTATTGATGTCCCTCAATCGCGGTATGGGGGGAGACTGACTAGAATATCCATGCTAGGAGCGGATTCAATAATATGTAGGGACAGACATTCTTGGGCTCAAGCACACTACACAGTTCTACATAATTCTACCTTGGTGACCCGGTATGTCAATGAACGCAAGAATTTTCTATGCTCCAAACACCCGGAGCAGTCTGACGATTGGATTACATGTGAACACATCAGAACTTACCGCAGTTGGTTGCGAACACATCTCATGGGTAACAACATTGTTGGACATGAGCTGTACTTATTGGTCGGGGCACCATCTTCGACAGTATTGACTTACCAAGGGTACGAGATAAATGGGAATACATTTTACACGATCGCCCAAGATAAAAAGAGCACCAACAAAAATAGTGGTGTCCGCTTTGACGCAGCAACCAATAGGGGAAATGACACATATTATGGTTACATAGTGGACATATGGGAACTTGACTATGGACATGATTTTAAGGTCCCTTTGTTTCAGTGCAAATGGGTCAACCTGTCAGTAGGCGAGATACTGGTAGACCCGCAGTATGGAATGACAATAGTGGATCTCAACAATCTTGGGTACACATATGAACCATTCGTCCTAGCGAATGATGTGGCGCAGGTTTTCTATGTGAAGGACATGTCTACCAAACCGAGAAAAAGAAAAGATAAGGAAGCAAATACATCATACAATGAGCCAAAGCGCCACATAGTTCTTTCAGGAAAAAGAAACATCATGGGAGTGGAGGACAAGACAGACATGTCTGATGATTATGAAAAGTTTCATGAAATTCCTCCCTTCAAAGTGAAGGCTGACCCAAGCATCCTGTTAAACGATGAAGATTATCCATGGTTACGACGCAATAAGCAAGGGACACAAGTGAAGAAAAAGTGAAGACTTTCTCTCTAGTGAAGATAACATATCAGATGGCTTTGATCTAGAATATCACTACAGTTACATGTCAAGAAATGAAATCACTTTTGCAATACATGAGTTTTCGTCCGAAACCCTCATACTTCGGAAGAGATTGTCCAGTTTGTACACGAAGTGCATCCAGTTTTTCCCGTAACCCTCTCAGCTTTTTAGCACATGCTATGTGGGTGAAATTATGATACCATGCCAAGTTTCAACCTTTTTAGAGTTCATTTTATAGTGCTTTTCAATTTCAGGGTCATTTAGCTCAAATAAATCATTAAATGCATGAAAAATAGCAAATGAAGTTAGAAAAGGGCTGAAAATTGATGATGTGCCTTTGAATGGTGCATATCGAACGCACAAAAAGTCTGGAGTTGAAATAAGTTTTAAAAAATAAAATCCCTTTGTAATAGATGATATTTCGTCTAAAACCCTAATACTTCGAAAGAGATTGTCCAGTTTGTACATGAAGTGCATCCAGTTTTTCCAGTAACCCTCTCAACTTTTTAGCACATGCTATGTGAGTGAAATTATGATATCATGCCAAGTTTCAACCTTTTCAGAGTTTATTTTTAGTGTTTTTCAATTTCAGGGCCATTTAGCTCAAAGAATGAACTAATAGCAAAAAGAATAAACTAAAAAGCTTTTATGAATCTCTAATAGCAAAAAGAATGAACTAAAAAGAATCAACTAAAATATTTTTGTTTTGATCAACTAAAACAAAACTATAATATTTTTCAATAGCAAAAAGAATCAATTAAAAAGAATCAAAATAATATTAACTAAAATTACCAAAGTATTTTTTTCTTAAAAACTTTAATAGCAAAAAGAATTTTCACAAAGTATTTCTTGCTATAAATTTAATAACAAACTAAAAAGCTTTTATAAAACTCTAATAGCAAAAGAAATTAATAAAAATAAAAACTTATGCAACTAAAATTATATAAAATTTATGCAACCAGAATTATATAAAATTTATGCAACTAAAATTATAGAATTAAATTATATAAAATGGTGCAACTAAGATTATATAAAATTTATGCAACTAAATTATATAACTAAAAATAACATATGCAAAAAAAACATTATAAATTTAAAAACATAAGATATGCCCAGAAATAAAAAAATGCCCGCCTACTAAACAACCACGGCCTACATACGACTAGAAACCCTACATATGGGCCAGGATGCAGGCCCGTAGTGCAAGCAGGCCTAACAGCGCACAGAGGTAAGCATGTACTGCCTGCATTAGAGAGGAGCTCGATAGGGTAGCCGTAGCCACGCTTATAAACCGCTGTGAGCTCCTCTCAACTAGCGATGTGGGACTAAACTTTCGACACCCCTGTGCCAACCTGTGCTTCCCGCCCTTTCGCCTGGCGAAATACACCTTTAGTCCCCGTTGGTGGCTCCAACCAGGACGAAAGGGGAGCCTTTCATCTCGGTTCGAGCCACCAACAAGGACAAAAGGGTTGGCTATATAACTAGTACTTACCAAATTTTCAGAGTTCATCTGCAGTTTCCCCCGACAACGCCGAAGAGCACCTCGACACCACCAGGCTTCCAGAACTCGCCGTCGCCTCCCCGAGCCCTGTCCCGACGCCGCCCCTGAGCCCTGCCCTGACGCCGCTAGGCTCCTCGTCGCCGCCCCCGATGCCGTCCTCGAGCCCTGCCTCGACGCCGTCCACGAGCCCACTCGAGTTCCTCGTCGCCGGCCGGACCTCCTCGCCGACGCTCCTCCCTGATCCTGCTGTCGTCTGCTGCTACTAGTTACCCAATGAGCCTTCGGGTGCTTCTCGGTGAGCACTCTTTCCCCCTCAAGATTCTGTCAAATCTACGTGTGCTCCTTGATGAATTGAACACGTTCCTGTGGAATGGGTTGTTATGGAACAAGTTTCTATGAAGTTTAGTAATGTTGTGGCAAGCATCTTTTGCGCAATTTGTGGAAAGTTGTGGCAAAGTTATTAAATTTCTGAATTTTTTGACTGTGCACATCAAGTGTATAATAAAATGCCAGAGATCTCTAGGGCTTTTAGGAATTTTTGAGAATTTTTGTGCTAAGGTGTTGATGCACAAAATAGAGTCGGTCAAAGTTTCAGAATTTTTGGAGCAATTTAAATTGGGCTTTGACCATGGAGTTTGAATCTGGTCCAAACTTGAACTGAATGAAATTTGAAAAATTTGAACTATGGAACCAAATGTTTTTGGTGGAATGGGTTGTGGGTAATATCAAATAGATGGAGTAATTTTTGTGGGTGCAAAAGAATTGTGGAGAATGTAGCTCCTTTGCAAATCATATGAACTTGTTATATCTGTCAGCCTGTTAACAGAAAATTCCATTTTGTAAAATCCATAGTAAATGATATGTGCATCATATGAACTTGTGCTAATGGAGTATTTGAAGATTGCTATGTCTAGTACATGCTCATGTCAATTTCATAAATTGTAAAATTGTTATGCTAGCTGTTATGTGCCTCCCAATTCAGCATCATGATGTTGTTGTCAGCATGCCCATTTTTCACTACGTCTGGAATCTGTTATATCTTCTTGCCATGTTCTCTTGATGCTACCACCATATCCATGACTCTTCTGAACATGATCAATAACCATGTTTTGTTGTTTATGTTATGCTCTATCATGCCATACCTTTTGATGCCATGTTCTTGCCATGTAGCATATTTAATTATTGCCTCCATGTGTGCATCTTAAATATGTTTCTGCCACACTATGAATTACACTGCGAATCTGTTTTAACTTTGCAACTTGCCTTGATGAATCCCACTGATCTAGAGGTCATATGCTCATGTTCAGTAAACATCATTTATTATGTGCAACTAGTACTTCCATGCCATGCTTTTACTTGCCATGTATAACCACTATAGCATATATATTTCTTGTCTCCAACATGTCATCAGATTAACTCTACTGATGTATGTGCTCTGTTTTTCACCAAGTCATAATCTGTAATAGGTTGTGGTGTTGCATCTCTGTGGAGTTGGTCCATGATTGTCCCTCCGTTGTACGACAAAAGGTGTCCATTTATTGTATGTTGAGTTTTGTTTGTAGGATGATGGTCGGTTCATTTGTTGAGTTGTGTATTCATCCATGTGTATAAATCTTGTATTCATCTTGTGTATAAATCTTGTCGTTAAAACATAACCCCGATATATAACTGATTTGAGGCATATGAAAACATGAGAGAGGGGGTCGTTAAAACATAACCCAAATAGCTTCGACATGAGGGGGGTCATTAAAACATAACCCCGACAACTTCGACATCACGGGGGTCGTTACAACGTAACCCAGATAACTTCAACATGAGGGGGGGTCATTAAAACATAACCCCGGTAACTTCAACATGAGGGGGGGTCGTTAAAACATAACACTGTAACTTTGATTTTGAGGCATATGAAAACATGATTTGCATGTCTAACATGCATGAGAGAGGCGGTCCGCAAAGTATCCTCTCCAGAAAGATAGGACGACTCATCAGACATTAGGGGGGAGGAGTCCTAAACTGTCTGTTATAAAACTTGTCAACTTTGCATGATTTTTACAACTAATCCATTACTCATATGCATATATTCATTGTTGTGATTAGGTCTATGTTTTCCACTAATCCATCTCTCATGGTTGTATATTGCCATGTTGTAATATTTGCAGAAACTATGGACAGAGACTTAGAAAAAGAAGAGTTGTTGGGGGATATAATTGATAACCCACAAGTATAGTTGATCATTTGTAGCCTTCTTCGATAAATAAGAGTGTCGAACCCAACGAGGAGCTAAAAGCAGAACAGATATTCCCTCAAGTTCTATCGACCACCGATACAACTCTACGCACACTTGTTGTTTGCTTTACCTAGAACAAGTATGAAACTATTTTGCAAGGATAGAACTATAAGTAATTTGTGAGAATAAAACTAAGAATAAATTGTGAGGTAATAAAAGTGGATAGCTTTTGTCAACAAGAAATTCATTTGTCCGTAGGCAATCAATGACAAGTACCGGTAATCATTCTTGTAATTTTATATGAGGGAGAGGCATGAGCTAACATACTTTCTCTACTTGGATCATATGCACTTATGATTGGATCTCTAGCAAGCATCCGCAACTACTAAAGATCATTAAGGTTGTGAAACCCAACCACAACATTAAGTATCAAGTCCTTTTTACTCCCATACGCCATAACCCACTTATCCGCGTTTAGGCTGCTGTCACCCCCGCAACACTGACAGTAAGCAAACCATGAACATATTGCAACACCCTACAGTGGGGGCCCCTCACGTTTGCGCGAGATGGATGGCACCGTAGGACAACAACATAAATAAAATATACAATCATACCAACCAAGATCATGATTAACCCATAGGACAAAGAGGATCTACTCAAACATCATAGGATAACCATAAATCATTGGGAAATAATATATGGAGTTGAGCACCATGTTTAAGTAGAGATTACAGCGGGGAGAAGAGGTGTTACACGCATAGAGGGGGAGAGAGTTTGTGATGACGGTAGCAAGATTGTTGATGTAGATCGCCGTCCCGATCGTTGCTCGGCGGCACTCCGGCGCAACTAGAAGCGAGGGGGAGCGATCCCCCATCCTTCTTCCTCTTCCTTGGCCTCCCCCTAGATGGGACGAGAGTTTCCCCTCTGTTCCTTGGTCTTCATGGAGGCGGAGGGGCGGGAGCCCCTCCGAGATTGGATCTCCCTCTCTGTCCTCTTCTGTTTCGCGCTCTCCAGATCTGGCCGAAAACCGTTACTTATATTCCGGGAGATCCATAACTCCGATTGCGCTGATCATTTTACATGATTTTTTTCCTAATATAAGCTTCCTCGCTCCTGAAGTAGAGCTCCAACCGACGTACGAGGTGAGCACAGTCCACCACCACGTTCCAGGGGCCTAGGGCGCGCCCTGGTGTATCGTGGTCCATGTGGGCCTCCGTTTGCGGTGATTCCAACTCCTAAAATTCACAAATATTCCAAAATAATTCTCCGTGGAGTTGCATCACCTTTGGATTTTGTTTGATATGGATTTTTTTGTGATACAAAAACAGGCAATAAACAGGAACTGGCACTGGGCACTGGATAAGTAAGTTAGTCCAAATAAATCATATAAAAAGTTGTCAAAAGTATGTAAAAGTTGAATAATATTGGCATGAAACAATCAAAAAATATAAATACGACGGAGACGTATCAGCATCCCCAAGCTTAATTCCTGCTCGTCCTCGAGTAGGTAAATGATAAAAAAAAGATAATTTTGATGTGGAATGCTACCTAACATGAACTTGATCATATGTCTAGTCATGGCATGAATATTAAGACATAAGTGATTCAAAGCAATAGTCTATAATTTGACATAAAGACATCAATACTCAAGCATCCCAATAAACAATCATGTCTTTTAGAATATCAACGCTAAAGAAAGTTATGCCTACAAAATCATATAGTCTTGTCATGCTCTGTCTTCCTAACACAAAGTATAAATCATGTACAACCCCGATGAGAAGCAATTGGTTCATACTTTTTAACGCGCTTCAGCCTTTTCAACTCTCACGCAATACATGAGCGCAAGCCATGGGTATAGCACTTCGGGTGGAATAGAGTATGATGATAGGGGTAAATATAAAGAAGAGAAAAAGGTAAGATAGTCTCACATCAACGCGGCTAACCAACGGGCTATGGAGATGCCCATCAATTGATATGATGATAGGAGTAGGGATTTTCATGCAACGAATGCACTAAGAGCTACAAGTGTATGAAAGCTCCATATGAAAACTAAGTGGGCATGCATCTAATCCTATAATGAAAAATCCCCACTAGTATATGAAAGTGACAACATATGAGACTCTCCATATGAAAAACATGGTGCTACTTTGAAGCACAAGTGTGGTAAAGGATACTAACAATGCCCCTTCTCTCTTTGTTTTTTTTCTTTTTTCTTTCTTTTTTTTCTTTCTTTTTTTTCTTTTTTTTCATTAAATTTTTTCTCTCATTGTCCGGAGTCTCATCCCGACTTATGGGGGAATCATAGTCTCCATCATCCTTTCCTCACTGGGGCACTACTCTAAAAATGATGATCATCACACTTCTATTTACTTATAACTCAAAAGGAATAAAAATTACAACTTGGTACCTATAACAAAATATGACTCTATATGAAAGCCTCTGACAGATGATCTAGCATAACATGTATGAAAAATGATGCACAGTGGCTGAATCACAACTACTATGTCAGCTATATGATCATGCAAAGCAATATGACAATGAATGCTCAAGTCATCAAACGGAAGCGGTGGAAGTTGCATGGCAATATATCTCGGAATGGCCATGGAAAAGCCATAATAGGTAGGGGTATGGTGGCTTGTTTTGAGGAAGATATAATAAGGCTTATGTGTGATAGAGCGTATCATATCACGGGGTTTGGATGCACCGGCGAAGTTTGCACCACGTCTCGATGTGAGAAAGGGCAATGCACGGTACCATAGAGGCTAGCAAATTGCGGAAAGGTAAGAGTGCGTATAATCCATGGACTCACATTAGTCATAAAGAAATCATATACTTATTGCAAAAGTTTATTAGCCCTCGAAGCAAAGTACTACTACGCATGCCCCTAGGGGGATAGATTGGTAGGAAAAGACCATCGCTCATCCCCGACCGCCACTCATAAGGAAGACAATCAAGGATAAATTGCGCTCCAACTTTCATAGCATAACAAGAGACTATATGTGCATGCTTCAGGAATCACAAACCTTAACGCCAGTATTCTTACTTAACCACAACGGTTTACTAGTACTTCCCACATATTTATCATCTCTATATCGCAAAACTATTGCAAGGAATCAAACATATCATATTCAGTGATCCACAAGTTTTATGTAGGATTTTGTGACTAACCATGCAATTGACCAATTCCTGTTGACTCTCTAATAGATATAAGTGAAGCATGAGAGTTCAATTCTTTCTACAAAATACCATGCTCTAACAAATATAAGTGAAGCAAAAGGGCATTCTACGAACATGGGTTTTCTATGTGAAGAGAAACAGGCAATCCACACTTCAAATGATATAAGTGAAGCACATGAAGCATTCTATAAAGCCATACTCAAAAGATATAAGTAAAGTGCAATGAGCATTCTGTAAATCAACCATGGACTATCTCATACCAGCATGGTACATAAAATAAAAGTGAAAACTAAATGCAAAAGACGCTCCAAGATTTGCACATATCACATGAATGAAATGAATCCAAAAACATACCAATACTTGTTGAAGAAAGATGGGATGCCTTCCGTGGCATCCCCAAACTTAGACGCTTGAGTCTCCTTGAATATTTACTTGGGGTGCCTTGGTCATCCCCAATCTTGAGCTCTTACCTCTCCTCCTTCTCCTCATATCGAGACCTCCTCGATCTTCGAACACTTCATCCACACAAAACTTAAAGGAACTTTTAGTGGCGGGGTTAGTGAAAATGGTAATGAAATCCCATCATGTACTGTTGCAACATTATTATATAATTATAAACAAACATTACCCACTGTATGCTATCACAATTCTATGGCCCCAAGTTAAGGAGGCTTCAACAAGAATTCAAACATACGCAAATAATGAAGTTATAGCAGCAATCTGTGAAAACAGGATAGTATGTAAAGATTTGAACATCTACCATACTTCTGTAACTCTAAAAATTCTAAGAAACTTAGGAAAAATAAAAATTTTGTATAGAAAGACAGTGCAAAAAGTTTTAGAACCATTTGAATTTCCAGTAAAAAAAATGTAAAATCGTGCACTACAGCCAAAGTTTCTATTTTGCACCGCACAAACCAAAAAGCAATCTACCCATCCTAAAGGCAAAAGTTGGCACATTATTTTTATAATACAATGGAATCGTACAAGGGGATAATTATTATTTTTGAAAATTTTCTATAATTAAGATTCACAAAGTTTTCGTGAGCATGAACAAAGTTCAAGGAGCTCCCCCGCTTCAACAATGCTTGTCTCTCTCACTTTCACTTTCCTTTTTCAAAAGTTTTGGGTTCCCCTCTATATTTTGTTATTGTTTTTAAACTTTATAAAAGCACTCAACAGAAATAGATGACTCTCTCAACTTCCGGGTTGTCTCCCTGGCAGCACTTTCTTTAAAGCCATTAAGCTAGGCATAATGTGCTCAAGTAATGGATCCACCTGGATCCCAAGGTATATCAAAGCCAATTTGAATTAGCAATGATTTGGCATTTATTAGTGAGCACAAAGCAACATAAATCAAGCAATACAAAGTCTAACTCTCTTCCTATGCATCGGCATTTCATACAAGAACAATTCATGCACATCAAGTAAAGGCCAATACATAGCATAAGTAGTTTCTTGTAATTTTTTCATGTTGGAAACATAGAGAGGTGGAGATGTAACTCCTCTCTCATAATAATTGCAAGTAGGAGAAGCAAGCTCATACATATTACATTCATCAAAATTATCATGTGCAACGGTAAAAGGCAACCCGTCAATATAATCCTTAACAAGTGCAAACTTCTCCAATATAGTGTAGTTGGGAGAATTCAAAAAGATAATAGGACTATCATGTGTGGGTGCAGTAGCAACAATTTCATGTTTAACATAAGGAACAATAGAAAGTTCATCTCCAATAGCATAATTCATATTGGCATCTTGGCCACAAGCATAACAAGCATCATCAAAAAGGGATATTTCAAATGAATCAACGGGATCATAGCAATTATCATAGCATTCATCCTTCGATAAGAACGAAGGGAAATTAAATAATGTATGAGTTGAAGAGTTACTCTCATTAGAAGGTGGGTAGCTAATCCGCTCTTCCTCCTTTTGTTCTTCGCTCTCCTCATCATCTTTTTTATCCAATGAGCTCACAGTTTCATCAATTCCTTCTTCCATAAACTCCTGCAAAATATTAGTCTCTTCTTGGACAATGGAGTTATTCTCAATAAATACATCAATATAGTAATTGCATTTATAATTATCATAGCAATATTTAAGGATAGCAAGATTTTCAGGTCTATAACTGAATCATCAAAATCTTCAAACTGTTCAAACAAATATTCAATTTCATAAGCACCCTTAAAAGCAACAAATTCTTCTACTCGTTCCACAACATAATAATCATATATACCATTGGCATAAGAAGCCAATGTTTCATTATCATTAAATTCACATGAAAAGGGAAGATGCAGAGCATTCATCCTAGAGCAACAAGTATATTCATATCTCAAGCATAGCTCACGAGCATACCAATGCAACATATGAATTTGATCCCATAAAAGTTTCCCTTTTTGTGTCAACCGATAATCACTAAAGTATTCATGTTGATCCAATGTTACTCCCATTATCAAGTTGAATGGGGTTTTCTTAGGATTATCAAAGTAGTGCATAATATTTTTCACATAACGAGCATCGAGGGTTTTAGGAGGTTCCCCATCTCCATGAGTAGCAAGTACCACTAATTTTTTTGGTGTTTCGTGTTCCATATCCATAACTAAAGATAGATACCAACTTAGAACGGGAAATAAAAACTACTTAGTGATAAAGCAAACAAGCACACACGAGAATATTCACCCCACGCTATTGCTCCCCGGCAACGGCGCCAGAAAAAGGTCTTGATAACCCACAAGTATAGGGGGTCGTTTGTAGCCTTCTTCGATAAATATGAGTGTCGAACCCAACGAGGAGCTAAAGGCAGAACACATATTCCCTCAAGTTCTATCGACCACCGATACAACTCTACACACACTTGGCGTTTGCTTTACCTAGAACAAGTATGAAAGTATTTTGCAAGGATAAAAATATGAGTACTTTGCGAGAATAAAACCAAGAATAAATTGTGAGGTAATAAAAGTGGATAGTTTTTGTCAACAAGAATGTCATTTGTCCCTAGGCAATCGATAACAAGTACCGGTAATCATTCTTGCAATTTTATATGAGGGAGAGGCATGAGCTAACATACTTTCTCTACTTGGATCATATGCACTTATGATTGGAACTCTAGCAAGAATCCACAACTACTAAAGATCATTAAGGTCGTGAAACCCAACCGTAGCATTATGTATCAAGTCCTGTTTACTCCCATACACCATAACCCACTTATCCGCGTTTAGGCTGCTGTCACCCCCGCAACACTGACAATAAGCAAACCATGAACATATTGCAACACCCTACAGCGGGGGCCCCTAACGTTTGCTCGAGACGGAGGGCACTGTAGGATAGCGTCATAAATAAAATATACAATCATACCAACCAAGATCATGATTAACCCATAAGTCAAAGCGGATCTACTCAAACATCATAGGATCACCATAGATCATTGGGAAATAAAATATGGAGTTGAGCACCATGTTTAAGTAGAGATTATAGTGGGGAGAAGAGGTGTTACACTGCTTCATACAGGGGGAGAGTTGGTGATAATGGTAGCAAGATTGTTGATGTAGATCGTCGTCCCGATCGTTGCCCCGGCGGCACTCCGGCGCCACCGGAAGCGAGGGGGAGAGACCCTCCCCCTCCTTCTTCTTCTTCTTCGTTGGCCTCCCCCTAGGTGGGAGGAGAGTTCCCCCTCTTATCGGGGCGGGAGCCCCTCCGAGATTGGATCTCCCTCTCTGTTCTCTTCTGTTTCGCACTCTCCAAATCTGGCCGAAAACCGTTTCTTATATTCCCGGAGATCCGTAACTCTGACTGCGCTGATCTTTTTACATGATTTTTTCCTGATATAAGCTTCCTTGCGCCTGAAGTAGAGCTCCAACCGATGTACGAGGTGAGAACAACCCACCACCACGCACCAGGGGCCTGGGGCACGCCGTGGTGTATCGTGGTCCGTGTGGGCCTCCATTTGCAATGATTCCAACTCCTAAAATTCACAAATATTCCAAAATAATTCTCCGTGGAGTTGCATCACATTTGGACTTCGTTTGATATGGATTTTCTTTGATAAAAAATAGGCAATAAACAGTAACTGGCACTGGGCACTGGATAAGTAAGTTAGTCCAAATAAATCATATAAAAAGTTGCCAAAAGTATGTAACAGTTGAATAATATTGGCATGAAACAATAAAAAATTATAGATACGACGGAGGCGTATCAATAATATGCGATGAAGGTGATATCACCTTCTTGTTTCACAACGACACCAATGGTGGGGAAAGAGAGGATGACGACTCCGGTGATCGAATGGAGGAGGGAGGATATGACGGCTCCGCCAATGTTGGAGCCTCAATTGTTGCAAAGTCCGGCGAGGTATATATATACATATTAGCTAAGCCTCTGTTGACTAGATGCATTAATTATTTTGTATGTACATATATTAACGCTTCTTTCTTCTTTTAGCCCTCCGAATCGAGCCAAACTTCGGTAAGGAGACGAGGCCCAAAGAAAAGGTTGGGCCAGGATGAAAGGTTCATGATCGAAGAAGTCTCTCTGGATGGCCAACCGATTGCTCCCAAGTGGACCAAAGACAAATTTATACATCAGTGCAGAGTTATTGTTAGGGATAGCGTCCCGATCTACATCCAAGAATGGAATAAGAGGAAGGACGGTGAAGTTTCTTATGTCAATGATAGACAGAAAGATGATCTTTGGAACTCGTTGATGAAAAATTTCAGCCTACCGCCGGAGGAGGATCCGAATAACCCAGTTATACAGCGAAAGGTCAAGGCGTTTACTCTTAAGAAGATGGCAGAACTATTCAAGAACTGGAAGAAACTATTGAGCACAAAGTTTATCGACAAAGACGAGACTCCAGAATTCACCGGTCAATATGAGAAGATAAAAGATCACTGGCCCGCATTTGTGGCCTATAAGAAATCGGAGAAGGCTAAGCAAAGGTCACAGATAAATAAGCAAAATGCTACAAAGAAGAAGTATCACCATGTTATTGGGTCAGGTGGCTATAGTAAAGCCCGACCTACGTGGGACAAAGCTGAGAACGACCTGCTTGCTAAAGGGGTCGAACCGGCGACACTGAACTGGCCAGATCAGGCAAGGACTTGGTTCTTCAGGGTTGGGGGAACTTTGGACCCAGAAATCAGGGAAGTGTGTTTTCACGAAAGCTCAACTTGAAACACCCGTCAAAAAGCTTGAGGAAGCAATCAAGGAAGCGTAGGAAGGGAGGTTCCATCCCGATAGAGAGAAGGACGAGCTGTCAAAGGTCCTCAGGAATCCTGAACACCCTGGATGAACACGAGGCACATCAGCCCTACGTTTCGTGGGTGCATGGGTTTCCCGACAGCACTGGTTATAGAAGCCGAGGGAGAAAGAAGAAAGAGGAAGCAGACCAAATGCGGAAGATGGAACAAAGATTAGCGAAACTAGAGGAACTTGAGAGCCAGCGAGCTACCAGCCCACCATCTCAGCGGCACGAAGATCCTTCATTCGAAGCTACCCCACCATCTCAGTGGAAAAGCAGTGTGGCTTCCACGGAGCTCGTTCAGCCTGATATCATGGCTCCTTGCTACCCTATGGATGGTATCACAGAGAATGAACATTGTGAGCTAATTGTGAAATGCCATAACCTAACCTTGAAGGTGGTGGTCGGCTATGTCTTACCTCCTCGACCTGATGCAACTTTCCATTTCGCTCCGGTCCTTGATGGCTTTGCTATTGTCGGGGTGGATGAAATAATGAAAGAATTTGAGGGGCTGGAGTTTGAGTACCCTATAGGTGAAGGGAAGATTCTTCTAGAAAATTCCTTAAGGACTACTTGTCTATGGAGAAAGGAAAACATCTTGCTTCTAAACTGGACGCCGCCTCAGCATACTCAGTTGGAGGAGGCCCCTCAACAGACTCCGCACAGTCCAGCTCTGCTATCTCCGTTGCCTCAGTCGTCTCCGGCGCGTCAGCAGTCTCCGCCACCTTAGCTGACTCCGACGGAGGAGGCCCCTCAGTAGAATCCTCCTCCGCCTCAGCTGTCTCCGCCACGTCAGAGGACCCCGCCTCCTCTGCCGCCTCTGCAACGGCGGAATAGAGGCGCCACCGCTCCGGCAGCTAGCAGTACAACAGGGAAGAAATTCAGAGCTGGTCCAAGCCTCAGGTCTCCTCCAAAGTTACCATATGAGAGGACTGACGAGTAAAACAAGGACATTATGGCTGCCAAAGTGAAGGCCCATTTTGAACGGAAACCTCCACCTCCAAAGGAGAAAATAGATCCAATGAAAGCTAAGCGCTCTCTGATTGCCCTTAGGTGACCACCACCGCCTCCGCTGCTACCACACTATGACCGCTGTATTGAAAAGACATTTGATGAAGTGCAGCGGTCGGGAAGTACTAGCAGTGTGATAACCCACAAGTGTAGGGGATCGCAATAGCTTTCGAGGGTAAAGTATTTAACCCAAATTTATTGATTCAACACAAGGGGAGCCAAAGAATATTCTTGAGTATTAGCAGTTGAGTTGTCAATTCAACCACACCTGGATAACTTAGTATCTGCAGCAAGGTATTTAGTAGCAAAGTAGTATGATAATAAAGGTAATGGTAGGAAAAGTGATGTTTTTGGGTTTTGTAGTAATTGTAACAATAGCAACGGAAAGGTAAATAAACGAAGCACAAGATGTGAAAAGCTCGTAGGCAATGGATCAGTGATGGATAATTATGTCGGATACGATTCCTCATGTAATAGTTATAACATAGGGTGACACAGAACTAGCTCCAGTTCATCAATGTAATGTAGGCATGTATTCCGTAAATAGTCATACGTGCTTATGGAAAAGAACTTGCATGACATCTTTTGTCCTACCCTCCCGTGGCAGCGGGGTCCTAGCGGAAACTAAGGGATATTAAGGCCTCCTTTTAATAGAGAACCGAAACAAAGCATTAGCACATAGTGAATACATGAACTCCTCAAACTACAGTCATCACCGAGAAGTATCCAGATTATTGTCACTTCGGGGTTGTCAGATCATAACACATAATAGGTGACTATAGACTTGCAAGATAGGATCAAGAACACACATATATTCATGAAAACATAATAGGTTCAGATCTGAAATCATGGCACTCGGGCCCTAGTGACAAGCATTAAGCATAGCAAAGTCATAGCAACATCAATCTCGAACATAGTGGATACTAGGATCAAACCTAACAAAACTAACTTGATTACATGGTAAATCTCATCCAAACCATCACCGTCCAGCAAGCCTACGATGGAATTACTCACGCACGGCGGTGAGCATCATGAAATTGGTGATGGAGGATGGTTGATGATGACGACGGCGACGAATCCCCCTCTCTGGAGCCCCGAACGGACTCCAGATCAGCCCTCCCGAGAGAGATTAGGGCTTGGCAGCGGCTCCGTATCATAAAAGCGCGTGAAACTTTCTCTCGATTTTTTCTCCATGAGACGGAATATATGGAGTTGGAGTTGAGGTCGGCGGAGCCTCGGGGCCCACAAGACAGGGGGCGCACCTGGGGAGGGCACCCCACCCTCGTGGACAGGTGTGGGCCCCTGGTCTTGATTCTTCGCCGATATTTTTATATTTTCCAAAAAGTGCCTCCGTGGATTTTCAGGACATTCCTAGAACTTTTGTTTTCTACACATAAAACAACATCATGGCAGTTCTGCTGAAAACAGCGTCAGTCTGGGTTAGTTTCGTTCAAATCATGAAAGTTAGAGTCCAAAACAAGGGCAAAAGTGTTTGGAAAAGTAGATACGTTGGAGACGTATCACAGTGCTGCAAGACGAAGTGGGAAAACAATTCCCCAGCTCGGCAAACAGGAGAAGCAATCGTGCCCCCCGCTCAAGGTGTTTACCGATATTGCTAATGATCTGGGGGTAGCGGTTGGTACCACTCTTGGTGATTACTTGGGTGATGATGTATAGTTTGAAATGGCTGAGGTAGTAGCGCCCTTTAGATACGAGCACGGGAAGCCTCTCGTCCAACCTGATCAGCTCCCGCATCTACCAACGATGATGCAAAGATTACATAACTGGTACTTGGAAACTGCAGCAAGGATGGGACCGACAATATTTTTCTAGGAATTAAAGATGAGCACGACTTCATTGGAGTCGACCTGATGTACGTTGAACTTGTGGAATTATTTCAGTTATTCAATCAAGATGTCGTCGACAAAACTCTCATGACTTGCTACTATATGTTTGTATTATTTATGTAATTAAGTCTCTAGCTCAGCTCGTTCATTGCATGTATATGTAATTATCCTTACTATATTATGCAGATTAAAGATCGTCGAATGCAAAAGAGGACAAATCTATGACATTGGGTTCATTAGCCCAAATACCGTAAATGAATTTACGGTACAAAACAAAGCCAAAGATAGTGAGGAAAACTTGCTAAATGCGTTCCTTCGACATCAAAACAGAAGGGAAATACTCTTTCCTTACAACTTCAAGTGACTGTTACTGTCTTGTGCATATTTGGTTTCACTTTATTCGAAGTTAAGTGTAATTGATGAGTTATGCATGCGCAGCTTCCACTTTATTCTGCTATCCATTAAGCTTGACGCGGGAGTAGTAACTATCTTAGACTCGAGACGTAAAGATGCTAAGCTGTGGGCGGACATGAGTGAAATGCTTGAGAAGTAAGTTCAATCATTATTGCACCATATCGGCAACTTTCGTTCATTTCCTGATATCAAGTAATCATTTTCTTTGTCGGGCAAAGTTTGGAAAAAGTTCACCAGAATGGTTCCAGGTCTAGAGAAGGAGCTGCGATTTTCACACCCTAAAGTAAGTAGTACTAGCTAGTTCCGCGCATCTCTCATTGATTCTAATTTCATCAATACCATTATCATGCTTGATTATCAGTTTGACTGAACTCTATTCTCATAAAGTGCTTGTGGCAGGCACCCGGGAATAATTTATGTGGATACTGCGTTTGCGAGTTCATTCGCCACTCGACCTCTGAGCGGGGCTTATCTTCACAATAATTTGAAGTATGTAAACAATATTCACAATTCTATTTTATTACCATCAATTGGGTTGAGTTTCATATATATATATATATATATATATATATATATATATATATATATATATATATATATACATCCGGGCTATTCTGTTTCGTGAAACAGAATATTATTCTGTTACCCTACTTGAACTGATGGTTTCAGGCAGTTGTACTGATGTTTTTTGAGCGGTTGAACTGATGCTTTCAGTCTGTTTAACAGATCGTTTTCTTTAGTTCAAATTTTTTTTGCAATTTTTTTGTCGGAATGGGGCATGTAATATATCGTTGGAAAGCTCTTGACAACTATATTTCAAGTATACTGAACGTTTTTGCAAAATCATTATGGTTTAAGAGCAGTTTTATCATTATGGTTTAAGAGCAGTTTTGAAAAAATTCATTTTTTCAAAATCGAAAACGCGAATCGTATTTTAGACTCAATTTTCAAATGGTTTGTCAGAATTAAGCAAATAAGATGGCATTGGAAAGCTGGTGAAAATCCACATCTTCCATATATCTATTGTTCTTTCTAATTCTACACGATTTAAAAGTAATTTGGAAAATGGTGAAATTCTGGGCGAAACACATTTTAACAATTTTTTGCAAACGGTTTGTCGGATTGATGCAAATGATACGGCCTTGGAAAGCTATGAAAAATGCGCAACTTTTTCGTATTGAAATGTTTTTCTAAATCCTTACGGTTTAAAAATGAATTCGAATACGGTCAAATTTGATTTCGACCACGATTTTTTTTAGAAGTTTGTCAAAATGAGGCAAATAATATACGGTTGAAAATTTATCGAAAATACGAAATTTAGTCATGTTGAACGTTTTATCAAATTCGCAACCATTGAAGAATAATTTGGATTACGGTGAGACTCATCGTGTTGTTTTTCCGTCAGAAAAAAAGTACATGTACTGATCTACATGTGCGTTTGTACTGATGTATTTTTTTCATAGAGTGATTCTGTTTCAAAAAAACGGATGTCCGTATGGATTTGTACTGAGCATGTTTTCACAAACTAGACTTACTCTACTTTTTCTGTATGGTTTTCCTCGTAACTTTTGAACGGTTCACGGTATCATCGTCTCCGAACTTGTGTGGTTTATATCGTTGAACTGAATGACAAGTTTTTTAAAGAAAATGTTTTTTGTGTTTTTCTTTAACTAACATTTTTTCAACGTTGTTCTGGACTTTATCTCATTTTACGACTTGAACATTTACTATTTGAATTTCCGTGTGTTTTTTTAGGTTTTCTCCCAAACTTATCTAGGATGTCGTGTTGAACTTACAATTCTTTCAATGATGGGCGGCTATTTTTTGAGCTTTTTTTTGTAGAACTTGCACCGAACTTGCATGGTTTATATCATTGAACTGAATGTTATTTTTTTCTAAAAAAATGTTTTTGTGTGTTTCCTTTTTTTGGAATTCAATTTTTTTTTGCAACGATGTTCTAGACTTTTACCATCTTGAATTATCGTGTTTTACCATCTTGTTTTGCGACTTGAGCTTTTACCATTTTAAACTTTTACCATCTTGAATTATCGTGTGTGGACAAGCACTTGAACTTATAGAATTTAAAGTTTTTTGTTTTAGTTCTTATTTGTTTTCTTGTACGAACTTATGGTATCATCATCGGTGAACCTGCATGGTTTCTGTAGCTGAACTAAAATAAACTTCTACCCAAATAAATGTGAACACTAGGACATTTGTACAACAAAAACTGAATCTAATGCCAATATTGAACTTGCAGGTTCCATACGCAAGCTAGCTACCAACATCAAATTTACTGATCCTAAAATCAATCACCACCACAAGAACACAATAAAGTTCTCCAAATGGTTGCTCGAGGAAGAGCTAGCTGTTGAACCCAACCACATTTACCGACCAGTAGTTTGTATAGGGATTTAGCGACATTGGCGGCCGCCATCTCGCACCTAAGAATCAAACCAAATATTCAGGCGAATAAATAAGTGCACAAGAGATATTTCTTTAGCAAGAAATTTTCACGGAACAGGCAAACCAAACTTTTTCAATGAACTTTTCTAGGTTTATCTGTTTGAACTTGCAAACTTTCTGAACTAGTACTTAGCTCGCTTGTCATTTTCACTTCATGATGGGATCAGAAGTGCACAACATATACAAACATTAACACAAGGATCAATTGCGGCAAACAACATAACACAAAACTAAATAGATAAAGATGCACCAAAAGTAGCATCTCTCGAACGGGCCGTGATGCAGGCATTGCCGCCGGCAATACATGGGGCACCGGAGAACCTGCATTGCTGGATTTGTCGAGAGAGAATTGAGGGCAACACATCCCCGTGCCTTTTTTGAGCAGCAGCCACACTTGGTTTACAACCTCACATACACACAAAACTGCTAACAAATTGGCACACGACTTGATGACAAGAGCACACACGAACTGATAACAAGAGCACACCGGTTATTAACATAATATAAATCCATTTTGGAAGATGAACTGCTAGATGTTCATGCTAATGTATTACATAGCAAGACTGCTACTACTACTACAGATTAAATGTTGTATACATGTACCCTATACTAACCTAAATATTGTCACTTTGATGTAATATTTTTTGTTCTGTGTACTGTCATCAAGAAAGAGTACAGAAAGATATGATATACAATCCAGAACACATTTTCCAATAGCCAACAGATAAAGACATGAGTTTTCATGAAAAAAATGTTTACTGTTGCCATGGGCAACAAATCTTTTCGCAACAATACAAAAGTGCATCACAACTTTTTAGTCAGTCCACATACGGAAGTTGATTTTTCTCATGCACATTACATCAAACAACTTGCATATGCCAAATAGGAACACTGAGGGCAATACCATTATTATATATCCATCAGGCAGCAAGGAACATCATATGAACTAGTACATCAGGAATCAAAATAAAATCAGATGAATAAACCCCTAAAGAACTAGTGTAGCGGCATGCAATGGTGCCGGCGGAAGCTCGTGCGTGAAGGAGCATGGCAGGAGAGCTCGGACGAAGAAGGGAAGAAGAGCTGGACTGGTGTGACCGCCATACCAGGACGGGCATGGGAGGAAGTAGTGTGTAGGGGCGGCGGGGCTGGTTCCCGGCCGCGCATGTTGGAAGCAGCGCGTCAGATGGCGGGAGCTGGGTGCGGGGGGTGCTGAGTGCCGGCAACAGTTGCCCATGGAGGTGGATAGGTTTGGGGGCGGCGGAGGTGGCTAGTCGGAGTGCGGCGGCGGTGGCTGGGTCCGGGTGCGGCGGTGGTGGTGGCTGGGTCCGGGGGCGGCGTCGGTGGCTGGGTCCGGGGGCGGCGGCGGTGGCTGGGTGCACGGGCGGTGCAGTCGGCTGGATCTGGGCAGGCGCATGTGTCCTTGTCGGGGTGGGGCTGCGGGAATGGGGAGGTGGAAAGTGGGAATGGGTGAGGTCTCTTTTTTCTATTCTGTTTCGAGCCGGCTAGATGTTTTGTTGCGATCGCGTAATCAGGTCCTATAAGGGCCGAGGGGTCTCTTTTCTTAAAGTTTGGGGGTGCAATGCTTATGTCAAAAGGCTTTAGCCCGATAAGCTCGAACCCAAAGCGAAGAAGCACAACTTCATAGGATACCCGAAAGAAACTATTGGGTATACCTTCTACCACGGATCTGAAGGCAAAATCTTTGTTGTTAAGAATGGATCCTTTCTAGAGAAGGAGTTTCTCTCAAAATAAATGAGTGAGAGGAAAGTAAAACTTGATGAGGTAGTTGTACCTGCTCTTGAATTGAAAAGTAGTACATCAGAGAAAACCGTTCCCATGATGCCTACACCAACCAGAGAGGAAGCAAATAATGATGATCATGAAACTTTAGATCAAGTTATATATATCTGGAAGAAGCGGGATCAACTCCTACCACATGATCGCATACGAGCAATTCAAGAGGAATTGACGAGATTCTTTGTTGACCACGCCATACCTAAAGACAAAGAATACCATCAGGAATTGCAAATGGATTTTGGTAGATGATGTCAGGGATCGTAAGAGATGTTATATTGTATATATGTAGTAGCGCCGGATAGATATACAAAAACTTGTTGTTCGACCAAATACGGAGAAAGAGAGGTCACTTCTCTTTATATATGTTCATGACGATCTTGTGTAATGGTTCCTTTATTGCTATATGTAATAGCTAGTGTCGAGTTGAATGAAAAACATTAAATAAAAATGAAACCCTAAATGTAAAAAGAATTGAAGGGTAAACACAAAAATAAAAGAGAAAAACACAATATGAAAACCCCTAAACCCTCCAAAACCCCTCCTTTCAGAAAAAAAAACCCAGCGCTTGGCAGCTGCTGACACGTGGCTGCCTTTTAGTCCTGATCAGTGTTACCAACCGGGACTAAAGGTCCTCCTGCCTGAGCGCCCCATAGTGGTCACGTGGAGCTTCTTTAGTCCCGGTTTGTAAGCCAACCGGGACTAAAAGTGATAGGCATTAGTCCCGATCGTTTTGTCCCGGTATGCATTAGGCCCTCTGAAACCGAGACTGATGCCCTATTTTCTACTAGTGACATCAAATACCATAACGTATTTTTTTTATACCCGAAAGCTTTTATAATCACCCAATTAAGAAGTGGTCTCTGGCAACGCAAATCAATCATCCGGTATCTGGGTATATGATATTCTCATGGTCTAAGTACACAACCGTATCACTCACTGCTAGATGACACGCCTATCGAAAGGAATAGGGGCCTCTTTGATTTATTGGAAAAGTGGATTAAAACATAGGAGTAAGATAATTTTCCTATGGGATAATATTCATCCACATGATTCAAAGGAAGTGTCCATAGGAAAATGTAGGATTTTTCTCCTTCAGATTGAGTTTCGTATGTTTTTTTTTGTTTTTAGAAAAGGAGGATGACCCCCGGCCTCTGCATCTTGACGATGCATATGGCACTTTATTAATTATTCTCACAAGACATTACAAAGTAATACAACAGTAAGACTAAAGCCGCCGTCTAAGCCACTCTATCCAGTTGATGAAGGGGCGCAGATAGCCTAGGCCTAATACCAAATAGGCGTCGCAGCCAAACCTAACATCTAAGACCTGAGATCCCATCCAGGACGCCTATCAGGCATGGGTCTCATCGGTCCGGCATGCACTCAGAGGCCGCCGCCACCAACTTCCACCGCTCCATCTTCAGAACTGTACTAATGCATCAACCTTGCTCGGTCCAGCTATCGTCGACGCCACCACGGCATCCAATGGCACCTCCTCCCTGCGCGCAAACATCTGAGGACGTCGCGGTCGCCACTGATACACCTCAGCACCATGCTGCCAAGTACCACCAGCCGGCACAGCTTGAAGTCTTTGGAAGATCTGTCGTGCGTAGCACCCGCCGACCGTGCATGACAAAGCGTAGCTTTTGTCGGTCGAGCATGACTTGACATCTCCACCGAAGCTCCGTGTAAGATGAAGCCGCTCCACCTCCAGCCTCTCTGAACGGGACGGGAGCACCCCAGGAAGACATGGCGAAGAGTTGGGCACCACAATCACCACGAGAGCCGGACCAGCCGACCGCCATGGCGAAACGACACCACTAAAGAGAACCGCCGCCATCGAACGCCAAGAACGCGCCGCACTGTCCCACCTCCCGCGGACCCAAAGGCGCCTTCAAGAAGGCGACGGAGCGGCACCGCCGCCGCCCAACCAAAGTTGTGGGTTTTCACCGGTGCGGAGGAGGACGAGGGAGGGAGGCTGGATCTCGGCCGCCTTCAAGAAGGAAACAACGCTGGGCGCCATCGCGTCGTGGCCGCCATGGCCGCCAAGAAATTACTCGATCCAGATATCCCAACCCCACATCCGCGATCGCCACCGGATCCGGCGGATTGACGCGGAGAAGCAGCAGCAAGGGCCCGTCTTCAAATGGCGAAGGAGAGCGGCAGGGATCCTCCACGTGGCGCCGCGATTCACCGCCAACTCGCCGCCGCTGCCGAGGAGACGCGTCCACAACTCCGCGAAGCGCCGCCACCTCCGGACGACGCCGCCCTCACCAACAGAGGCCGCCGCCTCAAACCCGAGGCCCGGGCCGGACGGATTTGGCGGATCCGATCCAAGCGCCTGGCCGAGCACGAGAAGCTCCCCACCGCCACCTTCCTTGGTTGCGCCCAGGGCCTGCCTGGCGCTAGCCTCTGGCAGCGGCGAGGACAGGAGGACCGTGGTGACGACGAGGGGCGGCGGCGCGAGATCGACCCCGTGTCGCCCTAGCGGGGCGACGCGGGGGTAGGGGGTACCGCGCATGTAAAAGCAAAGGAATTCTACAATCCACTGAAATCTCCTTTTTACATTCCTATGAACAAAGAATGAGGCAAATACCATAAGTAGCATATTGACTCAATGCTAACTTTATATACGTTTTAACATTAATTTGACCATGCCCCAAGCCCTTCAAATTCTGACACGTAATAACCACGACATCCACCGAAACAATTGTCAAACGCAATCGCAACACCGAAGAGAGATAGTTGAGCGCCATATATAAATAACACATTGCAAGTTTGAAACTGTACAAGACAGGATTTATTTTAGTTCAAATCATGTTTACATTTTGAACTGGCCGTTCCCATCACAGCCTGCGACGTCAAACACCACTTCTTTACAGGCCATCAAACATCATAGATACAAGCTGACAATGAAGATGTATGAAAGAAAGACTATACAGCTAGACTAACCTGTAATTCTGTTTGACGAGTTCATCACTCGTTTGAGGTCAGCTTATTCTTTTTCCTTGTGCAGGTATGACTGAGTACTACCAAACATGCCTGGATGCACTTACAGTGCTGCAGATGGCACAGCAGTCAGTTTTCCGCGTACTCGAGTATCGCGCCTGTATGATTGAAGCCACATGATACATGAACAGCACTTGCATTCTTGCCAAGTTCTACCATCATCGGCTCACAATAGTCGACATCGTTTCCATGCCCCTGCAAAGGAGAGGCACTGGTCAGCAAAATCAGGTGAAACGAGCAGTTTTACCATGATATGTAGAATCATTGTCAACATGATTTGATGGAAATTGTGCAAGCAGGTACAAAGATGCCGAACGTCGGCATCAAGTACTAATAAATTATTGTAGTGGCAGCAAGCAACTCACTAATTGCCCGCCAGAAGAATGGCCCTCTTCGAAGAAGGTACCGTTGGAACCTCCCCAGCCCCACGTGTAGATATCTTCACCTGGACGTTTTGAGATGTTCTGAGTATCACAGGCAATGTGGCAACAAAAGAGAAAAGACAACCCATAAGATCTTATTTGAAGATAGCATGGCAACTTCTCTCAGGTACTACCTCCTTTCCTAAATATATGACGTCTTGATGGTTTAATTTAAACTGCCAAAACGTCTTATATTTAGAAACAGAGGGTGTATATATCATAAGAATAGAAGAACACCATTCTTTCTTTAGACTGGGTGCAACTGGTTTCGAGTCCTCTTGGGTGTGAATTTGGGTTCTTACTATAAAATAAAATAAAGCAGGGTCTTCCCCTGCCGCTTTCCTTTCCAAGAAAGAAATACTTATGTTGTTCATTCAAATGGACATAGAAAGTCAGGCAGATGTCATGAAACAATAATAACCCTTTACTATTGCGAGGTTTTGTCTCTCTGAATTGTGTGTACAACTAGTTAAGTCAAGCCATGTGTGTGTACCCTGCATTTTATATTACTGTGACATGATATCCTCAACTCAATACCCAGTGCAAGTCTCTACTATTAAAGGAGAATCGAACGTCGTGATGGTTCAACCAGTTTCCTCCCCTTCGTCTTACCTCTCGCTCCCGCGCGATTGTAAATCTCACGCTTAAAAAACCAAAAAAAAAAAAGCGAGTACAAATCGGAAACCACATCCACGCACGCAGTCAACCTCCACGCACGCAGTCCACGACTCCCCCCGCATCCCGCGACCTGCCGCCGTCTTGACGACCCGTCACTTCCTGGACGAAGTATGGTTGGCCTCCATCGCCGTCTTCCTGGTTGACGGCGAGCTCCCTTGTCCTCGTCGTCCGCGCCCATCCCTGCCTCCCTATTCTCCATGGGAGCTCGACTTCTTCCCCTTCTCAATTGTCGGTCGGCGTCCTGGTGCAGCGGTGCCCCAGCGGCGCACGGGCTCAATGCCTCACTCACGCTGCCACCCCGGTGACAGCGCCGCCCCGGTGCGGCACAGCCTCTCCGGGCACCATATTTATGGCGCTACCTGCAGCCCAAGGCTTCCACGACGAGCTGTAGGCGGAGAAGTGCACACCCCCACTCCACTCAATTGAACGCCGCATCCCATAGTGGCATCGCCGATTGAGGGGTCGACCTAGAAGCCGTGGTAGTTTCCTGGACGACGCTGCCGCCAACGACGAGGACGCTACTGCTTTCAGTACACCAGGCTTCAGGGTCCTCCCATCACCGATGGCTGCCCTCGGTGCTGTACTGCGCCTCCCTGACCTCTGCTTCTTCGTAGGACACGGGAGATGAGCAGGGTGTTCTCAAGCGGCAGCTCCAGGTCTTCGGCGGCGCATGATCAACAAGGTGGTTTTCATACTAAGTTGTCCGTATGATTATGTATTCATGCCATCTGCACCAATATTTCCTTCCTATAGCACTGAGCACCACATATTCCTTATGTATGAGGAGTTGCAACGGCCATTGGAAGTGTATAGGAATACATGATCGTCAATGACATATTCTTCAATAGCACATGTTTCTGTAGAGAGGATCTGTACAGCCTTCTTCAATCTGGATCAAAGTATTGAGGTAACTTTATTGTCATTCAGGTTCACCGGGCTAGGTTGAACAGCTCACAGAACGATGTGGTGATTTTAGTCCTAAAGCCAGGAACTGAAGATAGATTGGTCGCCCGTCTGAAATTTATCTATATCTGTTTTTGGCTCCATGACCTGTACGGTTCCACCAAGGTAACTGACCATTCTGCTAGCTGCTGCGATCTGACCGCCAGTTCAGTTGTTGCCACTAACCTCTACCCACCATGTTGATTGGCTGCAGATAGATGTCAAGGTGAGGGTCATTTCCGGCGTGGTGACCACCAAGTCGTGGCGAACACATGCAACGTTGGTCATACACAACAGGTAATGTCACAACAGCTCAATTTCTTCAGAATTGGCATATGTAGTCATATACTCTATACTCACGTGCTGCTATTTCTAGAGGTAGCCCCCTAATCAAATAAGTAAATATTTGGTGTCTAATTTATCATAAAATATTTGTGCTTGGAGGAATAAATTTCACACATGACTTGATTTTGTTAGTCGAATGGTTTATATGAGCAGGAGATAATCTTCTTAAACTGGACACTTAGAATAGTTCGTTACTTGTTTGCTTAGTTGTGTTATCTATCCCATCTCTTGTGCATGGAACATAACCTCAAAATCTGCACATAATATTCCAAGGTCTCCATCACGATATGTCATGTAAATCTCAAGAAGTGATTTGATTAATTTCCATGTGATGTGTAAGTTATTAGTGGCCATTTTTTTAACCATCCAGTTTGAGTTCACTTCTGGCAGGTAGACTTGTAGAATATGACACTTTCAAGATTTTTTCGATTATGTGATGTAGCAACATCAGATGTGGTAGAAAATGCATTCATGGTTCGTGCGAAAAAGGGCAAAAGCTTTGCCTCTACTTATACTAACCATTAGTTTAGGATAGTATATACAGACCTATGTTGCATTAGGTTTTTAAAACTCTTTACGGCAGCTGGTTTGTGCATAATTTACAGAGATAGTTTTCCTGATTGACTTACATGGTGTTTGTTCTAAAAAAAATAAAAAATATATGCATGTGAATGGTGGGTATGCCTGAATGTTTTCCCGCTAAAGAAAAAAGATACAATTGAAACTTATGGAACCTTTATCCAACTCCTAGGTTTTTGCCAGCGGCTGAGGTAAGAAATATACAAATCACAAGCAACCATATTGTAGGTCTTGATTAGGCCATCAAGAGAGCAAATTTCCGCAAATTCCAGTTCTCAAAAAAGTTGCTCACTTTCAGAAGTATTAGCTATGGATAATGTTATGTGTCTCTGCGGAAGTCTTTATTTATTTTGGTATGTGCATATGTGACAGGTCTAAACTCGAGGGGGGTGATTGATATTGTCATGCGTGTGAAGGCACGACTTGCTTCCAATGGTTATGCTTTAGATCATGAAAACAAAAGTGACACCCAGGTAATGGAAGTCATTTTTTTCTTTCTAAATTTGATAAATTATCAGTTATGTATGTGCTATTGCAGTGTGCCTTGAACATTGTGTTGTACAAAAGATTGGGATGATTTTCAGAAGATGCAATGATATATATGTGTCTAGGATTAGAAATAGATAGTGGACTGGTAGACACGATTATCCTTGATCTTTGAATCATCATCCTAAGTTAAGGAAACAAATGCATGTATCCTCTCTTTTCCCTCTAATGTCCATGTTTTATTGAAGATTGATAGAAATGATCAAGATGTATGGGAAAAGCTCCTCACGTCTCATGTGAATGTGATCGACTTGTCTATTAAGACGAATAGCAAGATAATAAGGTCATGCTTGCACGCTGCCGAAAACATTCATGTGTGGCTACAACAAAAACAATATTGGTGTTCTGAGAGATTTCCAATGTGGGGTGGAGCCAAGTAGAAAGCAAAACCATGTATAGACGGGAAAAAAGCATGCCTTATTATGTGTGCTATATTTGAGTTGAAGCTGAACTGGGTATCATTTGTTTTGCATAAGAGTGTGAAGCAAACTAAGAAATGAGGGCCTATTCGGTTTAGTTTCTATCCTTCACATTTCAAAAGACAAAACTATATTACTTAAGACTTGATGAAAAGAAACATCACAATAGCTAAACGTCAGTCGCCTGAATGGTCAGTCGATTTTTATTAGAAGGAAGGAGGCACCGAAGGAAGAAATAGCTGCAGCGCGGGGGCTAGCCAGAGAAGCTTCCCCATGATCTATCTTAGGGTGGGGGATCTATCTTAGGGTGGGGGTGGCGGCGGTGGTGCAGGTTCGCCGGAGAAAAAACCGGTGATGCCCGGGGCTAAGGGATGGTTGGGCATGGCGGCAAGACCGGCAGTGTATGAGGTTGAGGGGAGGGCGGTGTGGCGAGGCGGCCGCGAGAGCACCGCAAGCCGTGGGCGGCGGCAGCAGGCGGCCTGGCTGGTGGTAATAGGCGGCTGGAGGAAGAAGACGAACGCTGCAGCGATGTGATCTGTAAAACATTTGGAGGAAGAAGACATAATCTCGGCCGTTCGTTTTTCATCTAACGTTTCTAACTGATCGAGGCAAAATTGACTAGCCCAAATCAAAATTCCTGTCAATTGACTCTTAGCCATTCCCAAATGACATCTTTTCCTATAGTATTTGAGATATATGACGTCTTATTTCCTATAATTTTACTATATTTCTAAAATAATCATACCCTATATGAGTCAAAGGGGCTTTATTTTTCCGTGGCAACGCACGGGCAGCAAACTAGTATAGTCTAGTAGAACTATCGTTCTATTTTGTTGTTGCTATGCATACTTGAGAGATACAATTGTCTAGCCAAGGGAACTCCATGAAAATAAGTTGTGTAATGAGACCTAATGATGGACACCCCTTGTCAAGATATAAGTATTTGCTTCATAACATAATTTTCTAGTACTAGTTAGAACTTAGAACCCAGCATACAACAGAAATGATAGAACAATTTGATACCTGAAATTGCAGCTGTGTGCTTCCAACCACAGGATACCTGCAGAAGGTAGACGGTGAAGGTTCGCCAGAAATCAAGAAATATATTTTCCTTTTAGCAAGGGGAGAAATGAATTGTCTTTTCTTTGCAAGGAAAGAAACAAGCAACCTTCTTTTGCAAGGGAAAAAACATTGCAGTATAAATAGAAATTGAACCAATGACTAGACATACTGCATACCAACCTTAGATACAGGAAGCTTAAATAATGAACTTCTTACAACTTCTGGGAAGCGAACCATGCCTGTACCTCTGGGAAGCGATACTATGTAAGTCAGCAATCCCAGAGTTTGATACAAATGAAAACTTCTAGAAGCAGTAGTAGATGGAAGTACCCAAGACCAAGGCAGCCATTTTCATTTGAACCCCAAGAGTACAAATCTCCACGATCTGCAAAATATCACGGGTATCCATGTCACCATTTTCAGATCCTTAGAACAGTTGAATAAAACTGATAGTTGTCACTGATAAATTGTAAAAATATAACACCATCCAAGCCATGTCCCTTGCCAAGAGATAGAAATATTTGCTTAGCAATTCAGTAATTATGCTAGTAAAATAAGCATTAAGGATTAAGCTACAAAATTGAAGAGAGTTAAAAGGGCAGACCTCCACAATGACAATCTATTAGAAATTTCATGTAAAATATGCTTCCACTATGAAGTACATAAAGATTTTACAATGTGCAAGCCCACAATTTGTTCAATTTGAACTGCTTCAGTTGATCATTCGAGAAAATAGAGGGACAGTTTGTGGAGACAAAATGGACATGCATGGATGTAAAACTCAAGCTGCATAATCCTTTAAAGTGCATAAGGTGCTATTGACGAAAACCCCATATATGCCAAGTTTATACTGTACATGTTATGGTTGTGGGTTCACAAGGGAACAGGACATAGGGCATACCCGTGAGGGCATTGGATAGGTTATGTTAGAGATAGAAAGGTTAAGAAAAGACTAGTTAAATTAGGAACAGTCCAATTTAACTAGGAAGATAGAGTCACGGTTTGATCTTGAGTGTCTTGTATGAATTGAGAACTGATTTGTGGATCAAAGTTAGTCGCTTTATTTAAGGACTAGCATGTAACAAACTTAGTTTATCAATCTGTTATCTCCCTCATTTCCTCCTTCCCCAACCTATGTTCTACTCCTCAATCCCCTATTCCATGCCATCCGGCCATCTTCATGGCGGTAGTTACCCAGTTTGTTCCAGTCCACCACCGCATCTAGGACAAACCATGGCCTGATCAGATATGTTGTCAGTCTGCACGGCTTCACCAGGTGCAATATAGAGATGAAGATATTTTGACCTGAGATCCTAGTCCCCCGAAAAGGGTTATGTATCAGTATCAGTGTATAACTATTCCTAAAATTTGTTTTCTTTATTTGGAGACCAAATCTGAAGGACAGGCCTCGCGCAGTGGTGAAGTACTCCCCACTTGTGCCAAGAGGTCCTGGGTTCGACACGGCCTCCCTGCATTGCACTGTGCAGGGGTAAGGCTTGCCTCGTATGATCATTCCCTAGACCCCACCTGGTGTTGGAGCTTCTGGAACTGGGTCTGTCCTTTATTTGGAGACCGAATCTATTCCTCAAGAAATATATGCAAATGCATATGACCAAAGTTTTTATCTAATTCAATCTACCAAATTACTGCCAGCAGCAGAAACAAGTGCTCCTCTTTTGATTACTGCATGCACAACTGATACCTGTTACGGCGCAAGTATGATAACCTCCACAAGCAACTTCTTCTGAAAATTGTATCTCTTCAACAGCACTTGGTCTAGGTGCATCATTTGATCTTCCAAGTACCTGTAATTTTGGATTAAATACAGGGAAAATCCCAGGAAGCTAGATTTATGACCAAGAAAAAATCTCAATAAAAACAGTAAAAAAAATGTCCCAAGAGGCCTGGTTGGATACCACCTTCTCAGTCTTCTGCCCAAACATGAACACAGTACCTTTTTCTGCAATTTTTACGCAAGGAGCACATAAGATGGAGAAATAATGATCAGCAGTTGACTACTGTACTACTTTAAACAATTTCTGTGAGCTTACCATCAATGCAAGCTGAGTGCAGCATTCCCGCAGCTATCCTTTTAATCTATCCAATGCAACGACATGAACAATGAGAAGGGGGTCGTTATTTGATCAGGACACAGTGAAACTTAAAGCAAAATACCTTGATACCATCAAGGTTTTTTATCAACCTTGGAGTATATTCACTGCACAGATGAAGATCAGATTATCAAGAATCCTTCCAGACAAATATAGCTTTAGCATAGTGCAAACAAATCCAAACCATCAAGCATGTTTTACAGTGAAATATCCAACATAATACCACACAGATCTTTTCTCGAGCTCATACTACATCATCTCGGAACTAGGAACTTCGGCAATTAAGTTTGTGACATGTGAATTTGAGATGAACATTATCTTTTTAAGTACATAAGCGCCAGCTTCTGATAGAGAATTTTGCATCCTTAAGGTTAAGGTGTTACTATGTCCATACTTTCCAAATAAATGACAACATGAGCTATCCCAGAAGATAGAGTGGTGTGTCCACAATAAGTGCTCTGCAAAAACTTGTGATCTTACTTTGAGGTCATAGCGAATCCCAGGAAGCTAGATTTATGGCCATGTCCAAGTCTACCAGCACCAGCAGCTCCCCAACTCAAGGCTTCACCATCCTCTTAAGAAGAAAATAACAGGGGAATTTCAGACGCTCAAAAGCAGTAATATTCAAGTTATTACTATAACACAAATACATAGCACATTCACCTGTAACAACAATTGAGTGCTCTGATCCCAAAGCAGTCACTTTCACTCTAACATCAGCCAAGTAGTCAACCTTTCTTGGGGTAGAGACTACTTTTCCTGCACCTAAACCAAGTAGGAAGGGCTCTTTAATTCAGAATTTTAAGCTGATGGCAAATGTTCAGTTTAATAGCAAGATTATTGATGAAAGAAACAACAGACCATCATACCCAGTAAATCTTAACAGAAGCATGAGGATGCTTCTGGTGATGATGGAAAGACAGGTAGAACAAACTGGAGCTTAAGTGCTCAAGTATTATGTACAAGTCAATCTTAGACACAGATGTTTCAGATTTTTTTTTTCTTTTGAGGGAAATTGATGTTCCAGATTTTAGTTGGATCAAATGACCCCACACGCATCAGCGTAAAACAAGACACTGTTGATAACGCCAAATTGTTAATCCAGTCCAAACATTCAATTATCACATATAGCATGAAGTGGGGGGTACAACCATGGATGGTGCTAAGAGTGTAAAGAAAGAAGATAATATTATTACTTTTGCCAAGGCCAAGCTGGCCACTCGAATTTTTGCCCCAAACGAAGAGCTCACCATCGGCTGTTGAAAAGAGATAGCACAAAAGCTTATCGTAAAAATTCTGATGTACATCATAAATAATAAATAAATTTGATAAAAAAAATGAACACTTCCTCCAGTTCTCGAAAAGACACTGGCATGGTGGGCAAACTAGAACTTTGGTCACTATTTTCTATTGTAATGTATTTACAAAGCCCAACAAAAAGTTATATACTATCAGTAATTTTCAAGACAAATTGTTGCGTATGATTTTTAAGTATCCTGTCTGAGTAACTTAAAAGACATTGATAATCAAAGTTTGAAAGTTACCAAATGGCAGCTTCTAGGGAACAGGAGGGAGTAGAAGATAACGAGCTCATAGCATTTACAGTTTTATAGTAGTCTTAAGTACCACTGTACATGTAGCTCCCGCTTGCGCAGGGTCCGGGGAAGGGTCCGACCACTTTGGGTCTATTGTACGCAGCCTTTCCCTACATTTCTGTAAGAGGCTGTTCCCAGGACTTGAACCGATGACCTCATGGTCAAAAGGCAGCAGCTTTACCACTGCGCCAAGGCTCCCCTTCAGTACTCAATCATCAATACTAAATAATAATCTTATATAATTCTACACAACTTATGAAGGTACTACGAGCAATAAGATGTTTCAACGGCATGGATGGACAGTTTAGGTCCAGGTAAAGTGCACAATTCAAGATATCTATCCTTTCTTATGAAAATGAAGCCCAATTAGTGCATATTTGTAGTTGCCTGTCTCATTTGTTTATATATGGATATATAGTACTGAGCCACAGAAGGTCCACTAACATTTACAATCAGCTTCTACTGCAATGTAATGTTGAAGACATAGAGTATATTGTGTACGCCACACAGAAACAAGGAGCTCAAAATTACTTGATCACTAGCATAATGCCCGTGCGCTGCTACGAAGCCATAAAGAAGATGAGGAGTTAGCCCACCGGCTTAGGAATCACCAAAAGACGTTGGTGTCCGGCAGCCGCTGTGAGGTTCACAATTATAAGAAAGCAAAAATACCATGAGGGGCCATGCAACGGGCGTTGGAGAATCTTAAGCAACCATAGTAGGTCCTTTGAAGATTTAAAGTGAGACAACATTTTGAATGTTGAAACACATGATGTGAATTAGAAAGTGGACTGCACAAGGTCGGCGATCAGGTAAGAGGACAAGGTCTATCATCGGGGTTGGAATTATTATTTGGGGTTGGAATTATTATTTGTTTGCTGTCCTATGCTATGATATAGAACTAGAAAAATTGATTGGGAAGGAAAACTAAAACCAAGAGCATGATTTTCAGGTGGAGTCTCACATGAAAGTAGTCCGTAGCATATTTATTTATTTGTGCTGGGTCCCACATGTGAATTAAAAGTGCATTCCTATATTTACGTCTTTTGAAGGTTGCTAGTCCACATATGGGCAGGAGTTCTCAATCCCACCAGGGTGGGCCCCTCTGGGGTAATAAAGAAATGGATAAAAAAAGGGGACTTCTGCTACGGGCTATGCCACCCATTGTGCATTTGTTTTATTTGTGTAGGTTGTTGATCTCATATGTGAACTCACCACCAACTCCAGCCTTTATAAGTAGGATAAAATACTTGGCCATTGAACATATAAATGACGCTAGACAACCCGCCGTTCTGGAGGCATCGAACGCGCACGACGTCTTTGACCGCACGATGGAGTTAATCGAGCAGTAACAGTGCTTTTTTGTGCTGCTGGCGTCTGGTCAGTCGTTGGTCTTTTTTTACGTTTGGGGCTGCTTCAAGAGCCGATGGCGGGTGGGCCTCACGAGGTGGGTTTCGCCTTGTTTCGGTGTGATTTCGGTGCGATTGGATTAGCCACGAAGATAAAAATATCTCCCTCGTCAGCCCTCTCACGTCCTCCTCGATTCCTTCCACTCCCCCGCGACCCCCGCAGCCGCCTCCTCTCCTGCCGCCGCCGCGCCAGGGCCTCACCTCGCCCTCACCGGCCACCGGCGACCGCCAACCCTTGTTCTCCGCCTCGTCGCCATAGCCACCTTGAGCTCGAGCAGAGGAGCGGCTCGGCAGGACGAGGGGGCAGCAGCCAGCCGCGCCTCATCCATGTCGCGTGGTGGCCCAGATGCGGTTGCCCCGTGCTCTGCCTCCACGAGCGCGGCCTCGATCCGGCCTCGGCAGGAGGATTTCGAGCCGAGGAGCACGGCCTCGATCCAGACTCGGCAGGAGGAGGGGAGCAGCAGCCGGCCATGCTGTGTTGGCCGTGGAGGAGGAAGGAGCTCATGTGGCTAGGGTTTGGCTACCCTCGTCATCCATCTCCTCGATCTCTCTCTGTCTGGCCGTGGTCTGAAGGAGGAAGAAGGGACCCAGCGAAATCGAGCGATGCGGGCTGCAATAGCCTAAATAGGTGGCGGTCGAGACCACAGGAGCGGGAGCGACGGCCATCTCCCCCCACCCACCCTCTTTACCTCTTCTATGGAGATGCTTTGCTGGGGACATGATTTCATCCCATCATGTACTATCCATCAGGTATGGATTTCTCTCGCCACTTTCTTTTTAGTCAATGACTTCGTGTCTAATATAGGAAGGCTAATTCGTCCCCAATCTAGGCCTCGGATCCACGGCTTCTCCATCTTCCTCCTCCAGCCCCTTTCTCCATGTCGGCCATCCAAGATAGAGACGGCTTGGATGGCAAGGGCCAAGCATCGGCATGGATGACCGCCTCCAAGATTTAAGTGGTCAATTATGAATGACGATGCAGCTCGCAGGTAATCATTTGTGGTATTTGCCTATCTTTTCCAGGTTCGTCATATCCATAGCCTATCTATTTCATCATCCCATCTGATTCATATCCATAGCCTATCTATTTCATCATCCCATCTGATTCAAGCTGGGCCATACAGTTGTATGCTAGATTGGTATGTACTATATACATCTGGATGACCGTGACGATTAAAGAGTGCCGTTAATTCCAATGGAAAAATGCCTAAATCTCACTGTCCACTAATTCACGGCAATGAAATAACTCTGCAAAAATCGCTTTGATGTTGTACCAGCTGAAGTTTTTTTGTCTTCTGAATTGAACAGGCAGGAGTTTAGTTTGGTGTTCTCAAACAGGCCATAGTTTGATGTCCTAAATCTGATTTGGCCTTTCAAGTTAGATATTATCCATGTATAAATACAGATTTCCTTGAATATATATTGTTTGATCAGCACAAAATAGCTCTAGCCTCTCGTACAATTTTCAGTGTCGTGCATGGGTGGTTTTTGTGCAGTTATGTTGATCTGCATGCATTTTCTGCATTATTGTGTTGATATGTCTCAGTAAAATAGTGAGTACATATAACGTATGCAAGCTACAATCAGTTAGTTTTGTTACTAATCCATTGATTCTTTGTTACATTCCAAGAGTCAGGGTACCGACACCCAAATAAATTCAGGCCAGTCCTCGACGTGAAGAAGCTAAGGGAGGCGGATCCCAACCCTTATGACAGCCAACATTAGGCCGCCACTCGTCTCTCTCCCGCACCTCCTCTTCAGATGGCCAACAACACATCGCGAGCAATGACTGCTGTCCAGTTAAGAGCAAGTATGTTTTTCTTGCTGAAGCATTGTTTGGATTATAGTTACTTCTCTGTTTCTGTCAATAACTACACATGTGTTCTTCTACTTATACCGTCAGATTCTTATCTTTTGACATGGATCCTTTAATAACATTAAATAGACCACCCATTGCATGTAGAGATTGTCCAATGCCTTCAACTATGCCATGATGTATTCATGCAAGGTGATGTTATAACCATATCTAGAGAAGATCGCAGACAAATTTCTTAAGCACTATTGTGTTCACTATGCTCTCGACTGGCATGTCAGCACTGATTTTATCTTTCTAAGTTCCCAAGAATTAGAATTTACTATTTAGACAGGGACAGTGCTTCGAAGGTTTGAGTTTTTTGAAGACCCTCATATGTGTTTCTGCAACTTACAAGGTGTTGTGCACCTTGCAATATTACCTTAGAAGGGCTGATCACATTCAGAAAGACAACTTCGTAACCATTACAATATTTCTCTGTTTCCTTTTTTCTTAATATTCCCTTCTTTTCTGAAGTTCTCGCAAACTGTCGGTCAAGGTTGTATTATGTAATTTTAGGCTATGTATTTTTGGCGCATTCCCATTTTGGAAAAGAAGCAGTAGCCAGTGATGCGTGATGTTTCAAGAAGGAACTGAAATTAGTAAACAACTCTATACGAAAGAATAATAATGAACATGACTTCAAAAACCTGGAGATGTTATACTGGAATTACTGCAAATCTTTGGAGATGTTTCCTAAAGAGCACAAGCATAGTCGATTTACTGAATTCACATAACAACATGCAACAATACAGAACTATAGTAATTAGCTTTTGTTCAAAGCTCTAGCAATATTTATTTCTGCCCCCTATTGTTGACAACCATGTTATATGCTGAATATAATAAAGATACATCTTACAAATAAATCAGTGTATACTTCAATCTTTCTGTTTTCTAGAAAGTAACCCCTACTTTTTACTTGCTTTCTTTTCTAGAAGAATGCAATTATACTGCTGAGAGAATAGTTTAGACACCCGATTTGCAACGTTCAGGATATCGGTAATTGGTACCATATTGGTCGGGTGCTGAGTAGGGATAAATAGGCGAATTCGCTGACCAACCGAGTAGCAATTAACTGACCGAGATGCCAATTAACTGGCCGATATTTTGAACAATGCCGATTTGAACTGAAATTTATTCGCTTAGCACTGCCTTCCTTCTAGGAATTATTCATATTTTTTGTGTAAAATTTCCCAGATTAGTACATTTGGTAGGTTTGATGATTTGTGAAAATTTCAAAAAAAACGGAGAACTTTTTTAATTTCAATTTTGACTATGCTCTCAACGTGCTAGACCAAATGGATTGGAACTTTCCCAGATTGCTACACATGGTA
This sequence comes from Aegilops speltoides, assembly GCA_021437245.1. Classification (NCBI taxonomy): domain Eukaryota; kingdom Viridiplantae; phylum Streptophyta; class Magnoliopsida; order Poales; family Poaceae; genus Aegilops; species Aegilops speltoides. The sequence goes on from CM038141.1 coordinate 77,889,834, forward strand.
TGGTTGATGATCTGTGAAAATTAAAAAAATTCCGAGAACTTTTTTTGGGTCAAAATTTGTCGTAAAAGTTCAGAAATTTTAAATTTGACGCTACTCTCAACAATTCTTTGTTGTTGCTTGTGTAGGAAAGATCTTGCTGTTACTTGTCTTTTCAACAGTTCTTCTGTGTGGAAGGCTCTTTGCTCACACTCAAATACTACCTCTGAAACATGGAAGAAGGAAAAGGTTACTCTTCTGATCTTGAGAAAACAGTTTCAGAGAAGCTAGCAGATGCAGAAGAATCTCTGAAGAAGTTGAAGCAGGTCTGTTCAGCACCCTGTATCGTTACTTGAACCGCCTTTCTGGCCTTGTAACTGTACCGCTTTAACAGAGTTCGATGTGTATCGGTACCATGTAAATCTCGGAATTTTTAGGCTGATGGAAATACATAGTTCGACGTGTATCGATATCTTCAGACCTTTGCTTCCGTAGTTTCGCCGAACTGAACTTCTCTAAAATACATGAACTAGAGCTTAGTCTTTAGATATTTTGTTTTTAATTTAAAATTGTTCAGATTGATTACTCCACCATTAAAATGCTGTTTATAGAGGCAAAATGCTTGTACATATATGACTGGTTGATACAAAATCTGGACAGTTATGTCAGACCTTTTATCTTGGCATTTGCTTTTCATATGAATCTACTAAAGTTTTTTTTACCTGATGATCTTCTGCGCAGCTATATTCTGGTTATAGGGCCTCTATAGGAAAAGCAATAATTTGAATTATTTTCTTAAATTTGCCATTCTAAATTCCTAAGTAATTATAACAACTCAAGTGTATCCATATAGTTACATATCACATTAGATTTTCTTCTTAACTGGATTTTATGCCATGTATGTAGGTTCTCTTCAATTTGCTGTTGTGCTAGGCATGAACGGAATGGCTTCCTCTTCTTGCGAACCACACTGATGTTGGCTTCTGGTTTCTGCTATAGGTATGACATTATCGTTGGAACTTATACTATGTCTATTTGGTATATATGAATATATCCTTCCAGAGAATACTTGCTTCTGCATTATATACTGGATGGAAATAATTTCTTTGTACGCTAGAACATGGCCTTGCTAATTAGTAGGCATTCCTGAAGGTTTTTTGAACTGTTGGGAGACATGAGAAGGTTTTTGCTGTTTGTGCTTATGATTGGTTTGCTTCATGCTTACTGCTTTAGGACAGATATGTGCATGTTGGTTAATATGAACGTGTGTGGGATGTTCCCAGTTATCTTAGCTTTTTGCAATACATGAGATTACTTCTTTGGGAGAATATTTGCTGCTTGCTGATAAGGGAAGGCTAAGTACACAGATAATTAATGCGGGGTGTTCCAGAATTCAGTGTATACCACCTGCTTATTGTTTATGTATGGCCAAACCAATGGTAGCTGCTTGCGGACTAAGGCATAGCCTAGTGGTGGGAAGGGGCTGATGCCTTCCCACCCACCCAGGTTCAAGGCACGATACTTGCAATTTGGGTTTGTTGCATCAATTATACTGTAGGGGGTTCCCTTACAGTCTTCCTATCAAAAAAAAAATGGTAGCTGCTTACGATAAAGGATTTTATTTTTAATATAAGGGTTATAGAATCCAGCAGATCGCCTGCTTACTATTTATATATGCAAAGGGTAATGCTCGTTGCACACTTATAATAAAGGGAAGTTAACTAGCAGAGGCACACTGGTATGATATACATGTTCATACATTAATATTATTACATATATATTAGTCAAAGGGACACTGTTATAGTCCACGATGTAAGCGCGGATTTTACGTCTTCAATTAGAAGAGGCATCCTAAAACTTGTGATGTTATTCTGTGGAAAAAATGTCGGTACCAAATGCTAAGTAGATAATATTGTTTTAAATTAGGTACTTGAGTCATTGGCGCAACCGGTAAATTTCGGTGGCTTACATGGAATTTCATTGATAGGTTCTCTGTCATTAACTATGTGGTGCTAATTTGTTTTTATGTCTCTAGGTCTCCGCATTTTGGGGGACTAAGTTCGACGACGGGAGATTCTACATATATTTTCGAAAAGACATGTCGCTTGGTCGAGGCCCTGATCATGGTGATATGTGTTTATTCGTCCGGTGACTCAGTAGAACAATAACCTCTGTGCACAGTGATGTTTCAGTTTCTACTAGAAGGTTTCAAAATTGAATGCACCAGGAGGGTTTAAATGAGTGTTGTACAGGACTGAGAACAAATTATGCTTTCTGAGTTTTAAGCTACTGAAAGTAATTGAAGCTTTGCGTTCGCTATGTAAGAATGGTTGCATGTGTTAATTAGTGGTGCACATTTTTTGAGACCGTCCAAAATTCTATTATAAAGTGCTTATATGAAATTGATAGATACCTGGAACTTCTTGTGCTTGAAACTAAATAGTGGAACACATCACATGATTATTGGTCATATGTTACCGCTTATCAATATATCTCATATGAAACCTTTTACTGAACTTTGCAAAGGTTATTGCCTGATATAAACATCTTATGCATTTATTTGTTTGTGTAGAAGTGTGATCTGTTGGCCAATGTACTTTTGTAACTATTACAGTTTTATAAATAGGAGGAGAGAATGGGGGAAATAGCTATCGAAGAATACACCATGTTTTCACTCCAAATTCTATAGTATAGTAACATTCACAAGGCAATATAAGTAGGCGTTGGTCTCTAAATAATAAATATTCTAATTTGCATGGCTTGAAAACTTGGTTAGCTCTTGGCCTTTGCGCCATTGGCGCAACGGGTCATCTAGTTGTTAGTAAAGGTTGATCAATCAGCCACATTCTCCATACATCTGGGTTTATAAGGCCCATTATCGTTGTCTTAAAAAATCAGCATCTATACTACCAAATCAATATTCTTAGATATATCATGAACTATGTTTTCATAATGTATTCATTGAGTATTGCACATATTGTATTATTTTTTGTATAAACTTGGTCAAACTTTAACTAGTTCAACTTAAGAAAAGATTAATAGGCCTTACAAACCCGGATGGAGGGCTTTAGGCACATAACATAATTTAAAAGAAAACTTTATTAATGGACAGCTCGCTCAATCTTATTTATTTATCAGAAATGCTAAAAATATGACGTCAGATTTTAAAGCATGGCAAATCTGATGCCATGCTTAAAAATCTGAGTCAGATTTGTAGAGAAATCCTTATTTATTAGGACACTACAACTGGGTGCTCTAGGAGCCGTCAGATTTTAATACTAACAATAATGTAACAGGTGGTCTGGCTGTTTCCAGTGTCCCCTTCTCAATATATACATTAACCTTCTTCTGGTAAAGCAAACCTAGGCACATAACTGGACCTTACTTTTTTCGCTCACCTGTTACTGCACAAGAATGATGGTTGCCAGCTGAAATTTGTACAACTTTCTCGTGAAATCCAGAGACTTCAACAGGGTCCTACATGTAAAAGAAAAACCTGTCATTGGAAGAACAAGGATGTGTGGACTAATGACCTACAAGGGTAAATAATAAACAGACAAGAGAACCCCAAAAAAGAACTGTAACATACATAAATTGTATGTCAATAGATGCCATAAATTCATGGATTGGAGATTCAATCTGCTTAATTTCTTAAGCGGGAGGAATCAAACATCTGGGGTAAAACATTATACCGACATTGAAATATTTATATAGCTATTCACTTTCATGCATATCTGTATCTCCTGTAAACAAAAAAATATTCCATACAGCAGACTGGTTTCGCAAAGAGAACAGAACAAACACTGATTTAATCTGTCTCAGCTAGTACGATTTCTGAAGCGTCTGGCTTTGAATTAATGTGCCTAAGTTTCTTTGATTAACAGTGTAGACACAAACATAGGGAGGTATAACGGACAAGAACCAGTACCAGAGTATGAGGCATCGAGGAGCCTATCCCGAGCTGCCCAAAGTCGTTCAGCCCCGTAGCAAATACGCGCCCACCCTCTGAAGAAAACGGCAGGTCAGAATCTCTCGGAATCCTTTACATTGCGATGTCAGGAAAGAAGAAGCAGGTAGGGTGAGGGGAGCGTACCGGTGAGGAAGAGGGTGTGGGCGCCGCCGCAGGCGAGCGAGGTAGGCGGGTCGGCGGGGCGCGTGAGGAAGAAGGGGCACGCCGTGGGGCTCCACCGCGACTCCAGCGCCCCCAGCCCCAGCCGGCCGTGGTCCCCGTTCCCCCACAGCGCCGCCACCCGACGCCGCCCCGGATTGCCCGAATCGGCGCCCACTGCCGCCGTGTCGGACGAGAACCATCGCGGCCGCGGCCACCGCCTCGCCCGCCACATCGCCGTTCCGCGTTGGAGCTCTGGAGTGGTCGCGTCGCTCGCGGTGTCGGATAGTCCACGTCAGCGACTTGATTATCTCCTCCTAGCATAGTTTACAAGAAACGAACTGTCCTCAGGCTTTTACCGGTGAGACGTCCGGTTCATCAGTTCATCTATACTACTATTAAACAAGAGAACATCTTCTTCTCTAAACCCACCCCGTTAAGTATACCTAGGCTGATTTGTGCCGTCAGATTATGCCGCTTAATGACATCTAATGGCTTAGATACATCTGATCTGAGGCCACAATTACGTGTAGCAATTACTGTTGGCGGACGATACTCTGTCGAGCGAACGAAATTTACCAAATACAACACACCTATCCCGTCGTCATCTCCTCTAATCACGGGAGACAAAATCGCCAGTCTGAATCCTGACTCCTCCCCCGTGAGTTCCTCCACAAGGCAACCGCGCCGCCCGCCGCTACCCACGCATGGCCCTGCTCCTCCATCTTTAATTCGTTGCTAGCGTGAACGTGAATGCAGCACTTCTGCCGCCACCCCCAGTCCCTCATCCCGTTCCCCTCTTCCGCGCATCTGGCGATTCAGTGCAATGGCAGGGAACGCCGACTGGCGGCGGCTCGACCGATGCGTGGCCACGACGAGAATGGCGCAACAGCCGGTACAAGCAGCGGGAGCAACGGTCAAACCACGGGCACGACTTGGGAATGAAACGTGCGTAGATGAGATTCTCCAGATCGTTTTCTTCTTCTCTCTCCCTACCAATCCTTCGTGCTTCCTCTCTTGTGTCTCTCAATGCCACTATATGCAGGTTTTGACATGCCTTTGGTTTGTGTTGGTAGGAACTCCAGTTCACGATCTGTTTTGATGGATCTCACTACGCTGATGAGGTGTTTGACGAAATGCAAAGCGAGAGAAAAACTAGAGATGAGACACGGGTTCAGTTTTCTCTTCAGGCAATGAATGCTTTTTTCTCTTTTGCTCTGGCCAGCAACATAGCCGGCTCCTTCTCTTTTGTGTCAAGTTAAACAAACACACACATGTACGGCCTGTAGCCATGCTCAAACATACTCAGCACCCACAGACGTTGCTACAGTGCGGGGACACACACAGCAGCCTACTGCCATCTCCCCAACAAGGATTGCATTAACAGTTTGAACCGGGCTTGATTTCTTTTTTGGTTAAGATTCAAACAAGGTTTGCTGTTACTCTACTTTTACTATTGTTTCCTTATCAATATTTCAGTGCTGTGGTAGAGAACATTTACCTATTACGTACTTCTTCGTTGACGGCCGAATGTGCTGTTTGAACTGTTTTTCCTAGATGAAGGAAGTGCAGTTTGCATGTACTAATTTTTTACTGTTAGTTTCAGATTATCCCCTTTTTTGTGTGCATTTACTAGATGCTTAAATTAATATGTATCATCTTTGGTCCAGCAAAATCTATGTCAGTTCAAGTTTACTTCGGCATTTTTCAGGGCTCTCTCCTGTTAGGCTAATTTAGGTAGTTTTACTGGGCCATGCATATTCACTTTGTGTCCTTTCTTTCAGACATTTTGCTAATTAAAATTTCTCTTCCAGTGTTCAGTTATTTTCTCAATTTATTTGCTGCTCATGCATGTGTTAACCTGTACTGAGATTGTTTATTATATATATGTCTGTGTCCGGCGTCCGTAATGTGGTGCATCTATTTAAAGAATTTGGCTAAAATTTACTACACTTGCTGTAGATCCAACGATTAGATACCTAATAAGGATCCTTGAATTTAGAAAGTCATTACAGCGGAGAAGAGATTAGGGAAGTTATTTGTGTCCAACTTCCGTAATGTGATGCATCTATTTAAAGAAGCCGGCTAAATTTTACTACACTTGATGTAAACCCAAAGATTAGATACTTAATAAGGATCCTTGAATTTAGAAAGTCGTTACAGCGGGGAAGAGATTAATTAGGGAAGTCATTCGAGGTAACACACCTCAACCGCGCCGCCGCCGGGCCCCCCTTCTCTAGCTAATCCCCTCGCCGCCGCCGGAGGCTACCACCTGGCGAAGCCCGCGTCGTGGCGGCGGCGGCGGGGCCTTCCCCCCATGGCGCGGCTCTCCACTCCCGTGGGGCCCCACGGCTGGCAGCACGCGGCGCAGCTTGGCGACGGGCGGCGCCGGCGTGGACAGGTGGGCCACTTTCCTGGCCATGTGGATGGCGGGGAGGTGGTGGGCTTCGGCTGCGGCGGCGATTCCTCGCTGGATGTTGGTGACCATGGTGATGTTCGTCCTCGACCCCGATCTACTCCGATCTGCAGCAGATCTGGTCCTTGGTGGCTTCGATCACCGTTCTTGGGTGCTGGCCTTGCAGATCCGGTGGCTGGAAGGGTTCCGGGGGAATCTCTTGACCGGCGTGGCGGCCACTCCGATGGCAGTGCCTTTGGGTGTTGCTTCCCTCATTGGAGGCTTCGGAGAGGACCTCCTTCCTTCCACCCCTCCCAGGAGCTCAGGTGAAAACCTCAGAACCCCCTGTTCCAAGTGACGATGACACCACGGTGCCGTGCTCCTTCCTGAAGGCGTTGCTCGGGGGCTGCTCAAGTGGCGGTGGAAGTGGCGGCGGTTCGGTGTCGACACATGCATTCTGGTCAGCTTCATCTTGGAGGTTGCGGCGACGTAGGCGACGCTCGTCTGGTGGAGCTACTGCCGATGGTCGAGGCATCGTCGGCAGTCTGTGCCATCAGGTTCGGGGTGCTCAGGGGGAAACCCCAGATCTGGGTCTTCCGGATCGGATGATGATGGCATTCTATCGCTTTCCTTCCGGGGCATCGTCTTGGAGCAAGTCTTTGGTGGAGGGATGGTGGAGCGGTGTTTCATCTCACACTTTGATGGCGGCGGAGATCGATGGCATGGCGCTGTGGAGACTCGGCGTCCGTCTTGCGCGGAGATGGGCTCGCGCAGAGGAGGTTGTTATGCGGCATCATGGTGACGTTGATGGCGAGTGGTCGGACAAGGTACAAGCCTCGGATGATCGAAGACTGTGGAAGATGGTGGCGACGACACACGAGTCGTCTCGACCGGATTGTGACCTGACCGGTATGTGGCTCGGTGGGGCTTCGAATGAGTTTCGAAGCCCGCTTTTGATGTTAGGCTTAGGTGAGTGGTTTGGGTAGTGGCCCAGCTAGCACCCCTTCATTATTTTGGATAGGAGTAGCGGCATATGTTGCCAAGATGGTGGATTTAGGCACATTGTTGTAATACTTTGTAATGTCCTCGAGAATAATCAATAAAGTGGCCGTATGCATCTCCCAGATGCAGAGGCCGGGGGTCATCCAACTTTTCTAAAAAATGAAATTCGAGGTAACACACCTGACTTAGATCAGCTCAAAATTGCTATTATGAATATAGTTTATTTCACGTACATAAGCTATTTGATAAAGTTCTTGTCCCTAGAGATTTCTCAAGTGCAACTAACTGGTATCTTGAACCATCAACACCACCTCCAGCTGACACCACCCTGGGCTCTTGGGAGCACACCGGGCCGCTGACAGCTGCTTAGGTGATGGCAGCGGCCGGGGCCGGTCTTCTTCTTGGCGCATGTGTGTTACCTCTCCAAGATCTACGTGCTTGGTGGCAGGTTGCTCATCCTCTGATCCTCGCTTACTCACCCTGCTCGGAGTCTACCACCATGCCATCATCATTGTCATGCTACCTCTGGCTTGACACTGGGATGGAGTTCTCATGTGTAGTTGCTCGAATGTGCGTGCGGATGCAAGAAATTCAGGAAGTTGGGCAAAGTAGGGTTGTTCTGGAGTCTATCATTGTTGTGCTTCGCCGTCCACGCCAAAATCTTGTCAGACTATGTGTGGACATAGAAACCTTGAAGCATGCTACCTTCTTGGAAATTGTAAGAATAATTGGCCCAATTATTAATCATGTTCCCTTTCTTTCCTTTGTGCTTAGCGAATGTGACTGATTGATCTTTCTATTGTTTTTGGTGTGTCAATAGATCTGGTTGTATTACGAGTGTTGTGTTATGGGCCTGGCTAGGCCAACGCGGTACACGTAAACTCTTTTTTTCTTTTTTGAGTTGTATTAGGCTAAATCTCACTATATTTGTACGTGTTCACATGCCATTTCTTTTTCAAAACAATGAAAATAATATAAAATTAAAATAAACATGTTCATGAATTGAAACTCTAACTCTTTTACTTTTTTGTTACATGTATATCCTTGTCAGTTTTATGGCAGAAAAACGAAAACAATTGTTTAGGATAGACAAACCACTGTTTTTATATTATTACACATTCTTTATTTATACTCATATGTGCACTCATGGAGACGTGTGTTACACGTGCACACTTACTAGTTTACGAAAAGAACGAACATTTATTTATTTTTTGAAATCTGACACTCACATCAAATGAATACATACAGTATTGGCTGTAAATCAGTATAGTTACTAAGGGCATTTCCAACGCAGACCCGTAGGCTGTCCCATACGTCCGGACCGCGCGTGTTGTATCATCCAACATGCGTCTGTATTGTTTGACAATGCAACTCTTAATTGATTGGGTGCATTACGCCCACGGCCTTGACCATACAAGAAAACAAGGAGGCGGGGCTAGGTAGGAAATGATCCTATCCATACATGCGATATACTGCCTATACATATATTCAACCCCCCCTCCACTGGACTGAAACTCCTCGAAGGTAGTCGTCGGTAACCCCTTGGTCATGACATCGGCGAATTGCTGAGCAATGGGAACATGTAAGACCCGAATGTGCCCGAGAGCCACGTGCTCACGCACGAAGTGAATGTCAAGCTCGATGTGCTTCGTGCGACGATGATGAACGGGGTTGGCGGAGAGGTAGATGGCGGAGACGTTGTCACAATAGACAATAGTAGCCTTGGCCACACCAAGGTGCAACTCCTAAAGAAGCTGCCGTAACCAGGAACACTCGGCAACGGTGTTAGCCACGATGCGGTTGGACACCGTGGGTTGTCGTTTAGACGACCACGATATGAGAGAGGGCCCGAGGTAGACACAGTAGTCACAGGTGGAGCGATGAGTGTCGGGGCAGCCAATCCAATCAGCGTCCGAGTAGGACACCAAGTCAGTGGAAGAGGATGATGTCAACATAAGACCCAGAGCCATGGTGTCGCGGATGTAACGAAGGATCCGCTACACCAGGGACCAGTGGGAGTCACGTGGAGCGTGCATGTGTAGGCACACCTGCTGGACAGCATACTGCAAGTCTGGCCGAGTGAGCGTCAAGTACTGAAGAGCACCAACAATGGACCTGTAGAAGGCGGCGTCCTGTGCTGGAGTGCCCTCAAGAGCGGAGACCTTTGCCTTCGTGACGATAGGCGTAGGTGCTGGCTTGTAGTTAAGCATGCCAGCGCGCTCGAGTAATTCCTGGGCGTACTGCTGCTGATGAAGGAAGAACCCATCCGCACGCCGCACCACCTCGATCCCGAGGAAGTAGTGCAAAGGACCAAGGTCCTTCATGGCGAACTCGGAGCTGAGGCGAGCTGTGAGCTGGCGAAGGAGCTCGGCCGAAGAGGCTGTGAGGATGATGTCGTCGATGTAGAGCAGCAGATAGGCAGTCCCACTGTCGTGATGGTACACAAACAAGGAGGCATCAGAGCGAGTAGCTCGGAACCCAAGCTACTGAAGGAACGCGACAATACGCTAGTACCATGCACGAGGAGCCTGCTTGAGCCCGTAGAGCGAGCGCGAGAGCAGGCACACGTGACCGGGCTGAGTGGCGTCGACGAAGCCGATGGGCTGCTGACAGTAGACCTGTTTGGCAAGATGGCCATGAAGAAACGAGTTGGAGACATCCATCTGGTGGACGGACCAAGCGCGAGATACCTCCAGCTGCAGAACGGTGCGGATGGTGCCCGGTTTGACAACTGAGCAAAAGTGTCAGTGAAGTCCACACCGGCACGGTGGCGGAAACCGCAAACCACCCAACGAGCCTTGTACCGCTCAAGAGTCCCATCAGGTCGAGTCTTATGGTGAAAGACCCACTTACCGCTGAACACATTAGCGTGCGGCGGCCGAGGAACCAACTACCAAGTGCGGTTGCGCTAAAGAGCGTCGAACTCCTCCTGCATCGCGGCGAGCCAATGAGGATCACAAAGAGCCGCTCGAGCCGATGATGGGAGGGGGGCCGGGGACGGTGCCGAGGAGGAGGCCGCATGGAGGTACTCAATGATGGAGTACCACTGACTCGGGCGATGCACACCGGTCCGAGCACGAGTCACCATGCGGTGGGGCGGGGAGTCCGGCGGGGCAACGGACGAAGATGCTGATGAAGGGCCTGTTGAAGGAAATATGCCCTAGAAGCAATAATAAAGTTATTACTTATTTCCTCATATCATGATAAATGTTTATTATTCATGCTAGAATTGTATTATCCGGAAACATAATACATGTGTGAATACATAGACAAACATAGTGTCACTAGTATGCCTCTACTTGACTAGCTCGTAAATCAAAGATGGTTAAGTTTCCTAACCATAGACATGAGTTGCCATTTGATTAACGGGATCACATCATTAGGAGAATGATGTGATTGACTTGACCCATTCCGTTAGCTTAGCACTTGACCGTTTAGTATGTTACTATTGCTTTCTTCATGACTTATACATGTTCCTATGACTATGAGATTATGTAACTCCCGTTTACCGGAGGAACACTTCGTGTGCTACCAAACGTCACAACGTAACTGGGTGATTATAAAGGTGCTCTACAGGTGTCTCCAAAGGTACTTGTTGAGTTGACGTATTTCGAGATTAGGATTTGTCACTCCGATTGTCGGAGAGGTATCTCTGGGCCCTCTCGGTAATGCACATCACTATAAGCCTTGCAAGCAATGTAGCCAATGAGTTGGTTACGGAATGATGCATTACGTAACAAGTAAAGAGACTTGTCGGTAATGAGATTGAACTAGGTATTGGATACCGACGATCGAATCTCGGGCAAGTAACATACCGATGACAAAGGGAACAACGTATGTTGTTATGCGGTTTGACCGATAAAGATCTTCATAGAATATGCAGGAACCAATATGAGCATCCAGGTTCCGCTGTTGGTTATTGACCGGAAACAGTTCTAGGTCATGTCTACATAGTTCTCGAACCCGTAGGGTCCGCACGCTTAACGTTACGATGGCAGTTATATTATGAGTTTATAGTTTTTGATGTACCAAAGGTTGTTCGGAGTCCCGGATGTGATCACTGACATGACGGGGAGTCTCGAAATGGTCGAGACATAAAGATTGATATATTGGACGACTATATTCGGACACCGGAATAGTTCCGGGGGTTATCGGATATATATCGGAGTACCGGGGGTTACCGGACCCCCCCGGAACTAATGGGACTTGTTGGGCCCTAGTGGAGAGAGAGAGGGGCCGGCCAGGGCAAGAGGCGCGCCCCCTCCCCTTGAGTCCGAATAGGACAAGGAAGGGGGCGGCGGCGCCCCCCTTGCCTTTCCCCTCTCCCACTCCTTCCTCCCCCCTCCTCCTTGGACTAGGAAAGGGAGGGGCAAACCTACTTGGAGTAGGTTTCCCCCTCCTAGGGTGCGCCACCTCCTTGGCCGCCCCCCTCCTCCTACCCCCTTTATATACGGAGGAGGGGGGCACCCCATGACACACAAGTTGATCTTCGTGATCGTTCCTTAGCCGTGTGCGGTGCCCCCCTCCACCATATTCCACCTCGGTCATATCGTTGCGGTGCTTAGGCGAAGCCCTGCGTCGATAGAACATCATGATCGCCACCACGCCGTCTCGTGGAACTCATCCCCGACACCTCGCTGGATCGAGTCCGGGATCGCCATCGAGCTGAACGTGTGCTGAACTCGGAGGTGCCATACGATCGGTACTTGGATCGGTCGGATCGTGAAGATGTACGACTACATCAACCGCGTTGTTCTAACGCTTCCGCTTTCGGTCTACGAGGGTACGTAGACAACACTCTCCCCTCTCGTTGCTATGCATCACCATGATCTTGCATGTGCGTAGGAAAATTTTGAAATTACTACGTTCCCCAACAGTGGCATCCGAGCCTAGGTTTTATGCGTTGATGTTATATGCACGAGTAGAACACAAGTGAGTTGTGGGCGATACAAGTCATCCGCTTACCAAAGATGTCATACTTTGGTTCGGCGATATTGTTGGATGAAGCGGCCCGGACCGACATTACGCGTATGCTTACGCGAGACTGGTTTTACCGCCGTGCTTAGCACACAGGTGACTAGCGGGTGTCTGTTTCTCCAACTTTAGTTGAACCAAGTGTGGCTACGCCCGGTCCTTGCGAAGGTTAAAACAGCACTAACTTGACGAACTATCGTTGTGGTTTTGATGCGTAGGTAAGAACGGTTCTTGCTCAGCCCGTAGCAGCCACGTAAAATTTGCAACAACAAAGTAGAGGACATCTAACTTGTTTTTGCAGGGCATGTTGTGATGTGATATGGTCAAGACGTGATGCTATATTTTATTGTATGAGATGATCATGTTTTGTAACCAAGTTATCGGTAACTGGCAGGAGCCATATGGTTGTCGCTTTATTGTATGAAATGCAATCGCCCTGTAATATCTTTACTTTATCACTAAGCGGTAGCGATAGTCGTAGAAGAAATAGTTGGCGAGACGACAACGATGCTACGATGGAGATCAAGGTGTCGCGCCGGTGACGATGGTGATCATGACGGTGCTTTGGAGATGGAGATCACAAGCACAAGATGATGATGGCCATATCATATCACTTATATTGATTGCATGTGATGTTTATCTTTTATGCATCTTATCTTGCTTTGATTGACGGTAGCATTATAAGATGATCTCTCACTAAATTTCAAGATAAAAGTGTTCTCCCTGAGTATGCACCGTTGCCAAAGTTCGTCGTGCCCAGACACCATGTGATGATCGGGTGTGTACAATGGGTGCAAGCCAGTTTTGCACACGCAGAATACTCAGGTTAAACTTGACGAGCCTAGCATATGCAGATATGGCCTCGGAACACTGAGACTGAAAGGTCGAGCATGAATCATATAGTAGATATGATCAACATAGTGATGTTCACCATTGAAAACTACTCCATTTCACGTGATGATCTGTTATGGTTTAGTTCATTTGGATCACGTGATCACTTAGATGATTAGAGAGATGTCTATCTAAGTGGGAGTTCTTAAGTAATATGATTAATTGAACTTAAATTTATCATGAACTTAGTACCTAATAGTATTTTGCTTGTCTATGTTTATTGTAGATAGATGGCTCGTGCTGTTGTTCCGTTGAATTTTAATGCATTCCTTGAGAAAGCAAAGTTGAAAGATGATGGTAGCAATTACACGGACTGGGTCCGTAACTTGAGGATTATCCTCATTGCTGCACAGAAGAATTACGTCATGGAAGCACCGCTGGGTGCCAAACCTGCTGCAGGAGCAACACCAGATGTTGTGAACGTCTAGCAGAGCAAAGCTGATGACTACTCGATAGTTCAGTGTACCATGCTTTACGGCTTAGAACCATGACTTCAATGACGTTTTGAACGTCATGGAGCATATGAGATGTTCCATGAGTTGAAGTTAATATGTAACACCCACGATGCGGCTATATCTCCCACGTGTCGAAGCACGACTTAGAGGCATAACCGCATTGTGGTTTTGTCGCAAGAAGGGTCATCTTCACACAATCCCGTGTAATGAACAAGACTGGGATAAAGAGTTGGCTTACAATCGCCACTTCACACAAGTACTTAAATAAATCATACATCATTCAGAGTACACACATAGTCTGACTACGGACGAAGCCAAAAGAAAAGAAGATAACCCAACTGCTAGATCCCCGATCGTCATGAATCGGGCTCCACTCTTGATCAACAAGAAACAACACATAGCAACAACTAAGATCTTCGTTGAGCTCCCATCTGAGCTAGGTAGCATCCTCTGCACTGGTATCATCGGCACCTGCAACTGTTGTGATAGTATCTGGTGAGTCACGAGGACTCAGCAATCTCAAAACCCGCGAGATCAAGACTATTTAAGCCTATAGGAAGGATGGGGTAATGAGGTGGAGCTGCAGCAAGCACTAAGCAAAATATGGTGGCTAACATACGCAAATGAGAGCGAGAAGAGGAGCAAAGGAACGGTCGTCAACTAGAAATGATCAAGAGGTGATCCTGAACTCCTACTTACGTCATACATAACCCAAAACTGTGTTCACTTCCCGGACTCTGCCGAGAAGAGACCATCACGGCGACACACGCGGTTGATGCGTTTTAGTTAAGTCAAGTGTCAAGTTATCTACAACTGGACATTAACAAATTCCCATCTGCCACATAATCGCGGGCACGGCTCTCGAATGCGGCTATATCTCCCACGCGTCGAAGCACGACTTAGAGGCATAACCGCATTGAAAGCAATGTCGCAAGTGAGGTAATCTTTGCACAACCCATGTAATACATAAGGGAAAAGATACATAGTTGGCTTACAGTCGCCACTTCACACAATACATAAATAAACATCCATCATTCAGTTTACACTCAAGGTCCGGCTACGGAACCAAAATAAAAGAAGACTACCCCAAATGCAACACAGATCCCCGATCGTCCCAACTGGGCTCCACTACTGATCGTCTGGAAATGAAACATAGTAACGACCAAGGGCCTCATCAAACTCCCACTTCAGCTCAATTGCGCCATCTGCACTGGTATCACCGGTACCTGCATCTGTTTTGGTAGAATCTGTGAGTCACGGGGACTCAGCAATCTCACACCCGCGAGATCAAGACTATTTAAGCTTAAGGGAAGGGTGGTGTAATGAGGTGGAGCTGCAGCAAGCGACTAGCATATATGGTGGCCACGATCGCAAAAGAGAGCGAGAAGAGAAGCAAGGCACGGTCGTGAAGCTAGTAGCGATCAAGAAGTGATCCCGAAACTACTTACGCCAAACATAACTCCAACACGTGTTCACTTCCGGACTCCACCGAGAAGAGACCATCACGGCTACACACGCGGTTGATGTATTTTAATTAAGGTCAACCGGGTTTTCTACAACCGGACATTAACAAATTCCCATCGCCTCATAACCGCGGGCACGACTTTGAAAGATAATACCTGCAGGGTGTCCCAACTTAGCCCATCATAAGCTCTCACGGTCAACGAAGGATAAACCTTCTCCGGGAAGACCCGATCGATCTCGGAATCCGGTTCGCATGACATTTCGACAATGGTAAAACTAGACCAGCAAGACCACCCGACCGTGCCGACAAATCCCGATAGGAGCTGCACATATCTCGTTCTCGTGGCACACCGGATGAGACAGCTACGAGTAAAACCAGACTTGAGTTTCCCGAGGTGGCCTGCGGTGGCTCGGTTCGGACCAACACTCGAAGGAGCACTGGCCCGGGGGGGGGGGGCTAAAATAAAGATGACCCTCGGGCTCGCGAAAACCCAAGGGAAAAAGGGTAGGTGGTAGGTAGTCAAATGGTAAAACCAAGGTTGGGCCTTGCTGGAGGAGTTTTATTCAAAGCGAACTGTCAAGGGGGTCCCATAAATCACCCAACCGCGTAAGGAACGCAAAATCAAGGAACATAACACCGGTATGATGGAAACTAGGGCGGCAAGAGTGGAACAAAACACCAGGCATAAGGCCGAGCCTTCCACCCTTTACCAAGTATATAAGGTGCATTAATTAAAACAATAGATATTGTGATATCCCAAAGGATCCATGTTCCAACAAGGAACAAACTTCATCTTCACTTGCAACTAGCAACGCTATAAGAGGGGCTGAGCAAAAGCGGTGACATAGCCAAACAACGGTTTGCTAGGAAAGGATGGTTAGAGGTTTGACATGGCAATATGGGTGGCATGATATAGCAAGTGGTAGGTAACGTAGCATAGGCATAGCAAAAGAGCAAGCATCTAGCAAGCAAAGATAGAAGTGATATCGAAGGTATGGTCATCTTGCCTGCAAGGTTCTCAGAGTTGTCGAAGGCTTAATCCTTGTAGGCGTTCTCAACAGGTTCCTCGTACACGTACTCGTCTCCCGGCTCTACCCAAAGCAAGAACACAAGCAATGGAACAACAATCAAACAAGGAGCAATGCACAAGCAATATGATGCAATACATGACATGCTATGCGAGATGTGATATGCAATGCATATGTGTGCTCCGGAAGGAAAATGATGAACCGGGCATCAACTTGGCAAACCAAGTATGCCGCTGGAAATATGGGATGATTTCGGTTGAAATCGATATAAAGATCACCGGAATAGGATGCACGGTTTGCAAATGGCAAGCAAAACAATAATGGCACAAATTTGCGTTTAACAGCACGATGCTACTTAGCATGCAATAAGAAACTATGCTACAGCACCCCAACATAAAAACAAAGCATATGACAGTGATCTATAGGAGATGCTTAACAAAAGAGGAACACTGAGCTACGGCTAAAACACATCATAACATGTTCAAACAAGCATGGTGAAAGTGCAAAAAATATCAGGTTCACAGACTTAGTGAAAATACTAGTATGCCAGAAATTAACATCAGGAAGGCATGTTTAGAGCAAGCAAACAACAAGCTACAGGAACTTATAATAGCAAAACAAGACATGGCAGGAATCTACTCAAGGCATAGATCAAAAGTCCCTTACTGACCATAAGTCAAAAAGGACCATAAGAAATGATGGCACCCATGTAAACATAGCAAGTTTCATTACAGATCTCAGACTTAGCAGAAAAACTGGACATGGCAAAAACAGATAACAAGTAGGCATGTTCGTGAGCTCGATGCACTCACTACAGAGCATCTCATGATAAACTAAGCATACACCCATCAAGAAGACATGGTATAGAAGCTATACATGGCAAGAACAACATCATAGCATACACGGATCAACTACAACAACCTTGTGAAAATTGAATATCATGTAAACAATCTGCCAGGAAACATTTTGAAGCAAAAGTAGAGCACGAAAATGACATGCTAGACTACTCCATAAATGCCAACAAAGGCATGGATGGATAGAGCACATTCATATGTTCAAAACACCCTTACTGATCATGCTAAAAATGGGCATAGATCTCTCTGTAACAACATGAACACATGGCATAAAAATAACAGCAGGACATGACTTAGTGAAATTACTAAGTTCCTGAAATCAGCAACATTATCATCCCTAGTTTGCATGCTTGTGCTAGTCACCACATTGATCACAAAAATACATGGCATACACCCCTGTAAAGCAGGCATGGCATAGATCAAAACATATGTAGGGCTCAAGTTCATAAGGTGCACACATTAATCATGGCAAAAAATGACAAAAGTGCAAGTTCTGTTAAGAAACAGAAACTAACATCACATAGCCCTCTTCCAACAGCATTTCGGGCATCAAGATGAGCTCAAATGAAAATGGCGCAATGAGATGAAATGATGTACTCATTGAGACGAACAATTAGGTATGCTACACGCCCAAAACAGAGCCACGGGTGCAAAGTTGTGGTGCGATGAAAATGCAATAAAATAATGACAGGAAAAGACTTGGTGGATTTCGGGGTCGGGGAAAAAGTCAACCGTAGCGATTTTCCGGATCGGATCTGGCGCGCGCTTCGAGGTTCGCCGGCCGGAGTTGTGCCGGAGCGGAGGAGGCGGTGGCCGGAGTCAGGGTGCCGGAAGGGAGGAGGACGAGGCCGGGGCGGCGCTGCTCCGGCCGGATCTCGCCGAGGAGGCCTTGAGCCTTCGAGGAGGCGGGCGGACGGGCCGGGCGCGGGGGCGGGCGGGCGGCCCGGCGCGGGCGGCGCGCTGGGGGGACATGGCGGTGGTCGGCGACGGTGAAAGCACATTTGCTCCCTGGGTGGTTTTGGTAATTAATGACAACATACTTTGTGGTTGGACTAATGCTTTTATCAAGTATGTTTCAGGAAAGTCAATCACTTTGGCATGGCAAAAGGACTGAAGAGGTGGACCCCTAGAATGCTAAGGAAAGCATTGGCAAAAGCTCAAGACTCCATTTTTGATTTAGTGATCCAAGATCACATTGAGTCTATAGGAAAGCCAATACTATTAAAAGGGGATGAGGTTATGATAATGATCTTGTTGCTCAAAGTGCTTAGTGATCTATCTCCCAAACTATCAGCAATCTTTCATTCCATACACACTCATAAGTAATCTCGGTCCCACCGATTCCATAAACTCAGTCACACCGAGATGAACCACCTCAGCCATATACCCAAACCCTAGAAATTTCAGATTTTCCGATTCCAAACTCGGTCTCACGAAACTAGTGTTGCCAAGCTTCAGAATCTACATCATCATATCGGTGTCACCGAGATGATAAAGTCGGTCCCACCGAGATTGGCAAACCCTAGTCTTTGGAAGAATCGGACTCACCGAGATTGTATTTTCGGTCCCACCGAAAATCCCAACGTTCACAAGATTTGAACTTTCGGTCTCACCGAGTTGTCAACTTCGGTCTGACCGAGATTGGTCAAATGTGTGTAACAGTTGGATTTTGTGTGGAGGCTATAAATACCCTCCACCTCCTCTTCATTCGTGGAGAGAGCCATCGAAAGAACTACCACTCCTACCTTACATTTCGAGAAGAAAACTACCTACCCTTGTGTTGAGATCAAGTTGCTCCACTCCCACCATATGAAACTTGATTTCTAGCCTTCCCAAGTTGCTTTCCACTCAATCCTTTCTTCCACCACAGCCAAATCAATGAGGAGAGTTGAGTGTTGGGGAGATTATCATTTGAAGCACAAGAGCAAGGAGTTCATCATCACCAACACCATCTATTACCTTTTGGAGGTGGTGCCTCCTAGATTGGTTAGGTGTCGCTTGGGAGCCTCCGTCAAGATGTGGAGTTGAACCAAGAAGTTTGTAAGGGCAAGGAGATCGCCTACTTGTGAAGATCTACCCCGAGTAAGGCTAGTCCTCCGTGGGCGTATGCCATGATGGCATAGACAAGGTTGCTTCTTCGTGGACCCTTCGTGGGTGGAGCCCTCCGTGGACTCTCGCAGCCGTTACCCTCCGTGGGTTGAAGTCTCCATCAACGTGGATTGACGATAGCACCACCTATCGGAACCACGAGAAAAATCTCCGTGTCTCCAAACTGCGTTTGATCTTCTCCACTTCTCTTTACTACTTGTGCAATTTACTTTCCGCTGCCCATACTCTAGAATTGCATGTGTAGTATGCTACTTGACTTGTATGTATGATGCTTGACTTGATCTCCATTGTGAACTTGCCAAGAACTTGTCTTTGTCAAAAGGCATAATTTTTATCTTGTCGAGTAGTCTAATCACCCCCCCTCTAGACACTCTCACCTTCAACGATCCTACAATTGGTATCAGAGCCTTGGTCTCCATTGCTTTGGTTTGCACACCATTGGAGGAAGATGGACGTGTCTACGTTTGGGAGTGTTAGCCATAGAGTGCCTATTCTTGATGGAGTGTCCTATAACTCGTGGAGGATTGAAATGCTTGCTATTTTAAGATGTACAACTTGCGCAAATATGTTGAAACCCCATATGTACCTCCATTTGACCCCTTGCACCCTACTATGGATGAAGAGCTTGATTTGCTTCGTAACCTTAGAACTGTAAATCTCATCATTAGAGGCTTGCCCGATAACTTGCTTGAGCTTGTCACAAACTTTGAGTGCGCCTATGCTATGTGGAAGTTCTTGGAAGAACTTTATCCGGACTACTCTTTGAGAGGTCTTGATGAAATTCTATACAAGACTATTGAATTTGATATGATGCGCCCCAATGATCCCAACTTTGATAAATGCTTCTTTGAGCTTCGTGATCTTATGAAAAAGAAGGGTGATCCCGGACTTATCAATGTTCTAATTAGAAATGCTCTTGTATTGCATTCCGATGATTATTGTCACATTGACAAAACTAATGCAAGTCATTGTCAAATTGACCTAGGTATTGATGATGAATTATCTATGGGTCAATATTATGATGAGCATGAGCATGATGACGACTACTCCGATTCGGACACCGAGCTAGACAAGATCATGAAGAGTCTCAATCTTATGGCAAATCTGAGAGACTACATATCCGGTGGAAAAGAGTGGATTCTTGATAGTGGATGCACCGATCACATGACCGGAGATGAAGACATGTTTCGAGAGCTTGCAAAGAACGATGGTCCACGCAAGTATGTGACTTTTGGAGACAACTCCAAGGGTAAGGTACTTGGCCTTGGTAAGGTGGCCATATCTCATGATAGCTCTATTCAAAATGTCATGCTTGTTGAATCACTTGGATACAATTTACTTTCCGTGTCTAGATTAGCTGACTTTGGATTTAATGTGCTATTCACCGAAGTAGATTGCCAAGTCTTTCGTCGTGACAATCATAACATGGTTTTACCGGTATCCGTAGAGGTGATCTATACATTGTTGATTTCACTAAGAAAGCTCAACCTAGAACTTGCTTCATTGCTAAATCTGCTAAAGGTTGGTTATGGCATAGAAGGCTTGGACATGTTGGTATGCGTAATCTAGATAAGCTAATCAAAGGTGATCACATTCTTGGTGTTAAAGATGTTTTCTTTGACAAAGATAGACTCTGTAGTGCCTGTCAAGCAGGAAAACAAGTAGGTGGAAGTCATCCCGTGAAGAACATCATGACCACAAGGAGACCGCTTGAGCTTCTTCACATGGATCTCTTCGGTCCCAATGCTTACAAAAGCCTTGGTGGTAACTCCTTTGGTCTAGTTATAGTTGATGATTATTCCAGATTCACGTGGGTATTTTTCCTTGATGACAAGTCACAGGTTCAGAGAATCTTCAAAACCTTTGCCAGAAAGGCCCAAAATCAATTTGAGGTGAAGATCAAGAAAGTTCGGAGTGACAATGGAACGGAGTTCAAGAACGCCCATGTGGACTCTTTTCTCGATGAGGAAGGGATTCTACATGAGTTCTCGGCTACGTATACTCCTCAACAAAATGGAGTTGTTGAGAGGAAGAACCGAACGCTCATTGAGATGGCGAGAACGATGCTTGATGAATACAAGACACCGAAGCACTTTTGGGGTGAAGCCGTCGAGACAGCTTGTCATGCTATCAACAGGCTCTATCTTCACAAGCTCCTCGGCAAGACTTCATACGAGCTCCTCACCGGTAACAAACCCCAAGTGGGATACTTTCGTGTCTTTGGTTCAAAATGCTATATCCTTGATAAGCATCGTCGGTCTAAATTTGCTCCTAAAACTCATGAAGGCTTTTCCTCGGTTATGGATCAAACTCCCACACCTACCGTGTCTACAATAATTTCACCCGAAAGGTTGAAGAGACGGTAGACGTGAAGTTTGATGAATCTAATGGCTCGCAAGTAGAGCAAATGCCTATTGATGTAGGAGACAAGGACCCATCGGAAGCCATTCAAGATTTATCTATTGGAAAGATCCGTCCCATGGAAGTGAAGGAGAGTACCTCATCTACATATGTGGAGCCCCCTACCTCACGGCAAGATGAACCTCAAGGCAACATGGAGGCCTCCACAAGTGGAACTCACCAAGATGAGGAAGTGCGACAAGAAGATCCACCACAACCTCCTTCTCCACCACCTCAAGACAACACCAACAACAATGAAGAAGATGAGGATGATGAGGAAGCTCAGCCGCGACCACAACAAAAGCTATCTCGAGTTCGATCAAGAGTCAAGAAGAATCATCCCGTGGAACAAATGATGAACGACATCGACTCCGGGAGAATTACTCGCTCTAAAACTCGTTTAGCTAACTTTTGTGAGCATTACTCATTTATTTCTAGTCTTGAACCTATGAAGGTAGAAGAAGCGCTTGAAGACCCGGATTGGGTGAACGCTATGCACGAAGAGCTACACAACTTCGAGAGGAACAACGTTTGGACTTTGGTAGAGAAGCCCAATGATGACCAAAACGTCATTGGAACCAAATGGGTGTTTCGGAACAAGCAAGATGAAGATGGACAAGTCATCCGCAACAAGGCTCGTCTCGTAGCACAAGGTTACACACAAGTCGAAGGTATGGACTATGGTGAGACCTATGCCCCCGTTGCTAGACTTGAGTCCATTCGCATTCCTCTTGCTTATGCCAACCACCATGATATTACTCTCTATCAAATGGACATTAAAAGTGCTTTCCTAAATGGTGAAATTGAGGAGGAAGTATTTGTGAAACAACCTCCCGGATTTGTGAATCCTAAAAAGCCTAATCATGTTTACAAGTTGCATAAAGCTCTATATGGTCTTAAACAAGCCCCTAGAGCTTGGTACAAATGCTTGACCAGCTTTCTTCTTGAGAAAGGATTTGAGATTGGAAAAATAGACTCAACGCTATTCACGAAAAGGGTTGATGGTGAACTATTTGTGTGCCAAATATATGTTGATGATATTATCTTTGGTTCAACTAACCCTCATTTTAGTGAGAAGTTTGGAAAGCTTATGTCGGAGAAGTATGAGATGTCCATGATGAGTGAACTCATTCTTCCTTGGGTTGCAAATCAAGCAATCTAAGGAGGGTACCTTTGTCTCACAAACAAAGTACACCAAGGATCTCTTCAAGAAGTTCAACATGCAAGAAAGCAAAGGTATGAGAACCCCCATGCCTACTAGTGGACATAATGACTTGACAAAAGATGGAGAACCTGTTGATCAAAAAGTTTATCGATCCATGATTGGTTCTCTACTATATCTCTGTGCTTCTCGTCCTGACGTAATGTTGAGTGTATGCATGTGTGCTCGATATCAAGCAGCCCCTAAAGAATGTCATCTTAAAGCTGTTAAAAGAATTGTGAGATATTTGATACACACACCTAACTTTGGCATTTGGTATCCTAAGAGGGCCTCTTCGATCTTGTTGGCTATTCCGACTCGGACTATGCCGAGACAGGGTTGATAGAAAGTCAACTTCGTGCGTGTCAATTCCTTGGTCGATCCCTTGTATCTTGGTCCTCCAAGAAACAAAATTCGATATCATTATCTCTCGCCAAGCGAGAATATATTGCTGCTGGTTCATGTTGTGCTCAGTTGCTATGGATGACACAAACGCTTAAGGATTATGGGATACATGCGAGACATGTTCCTTTGCTTTGTGACAATGAGAGTGCGATTAAGATTGGACACAAGCCCGTGCAACACTCTCGCACGAAACACATTGAAGTTCGTCACCACTTTATTCGTGATCACATTGCTAAGGGTGACATCGATCTTAAGCATGTTCGTACTGACAAACAACTTGCTGATATCTTTACAAAACCACTTGATGAGAAAGTGTTTTGTCACTTAAGGAGTGAGTTGAACATCATTGATGCTTCAAACTTGGAGTGAAAACTCCATTGATGCTTGCAAGGCATGAGCCTACTTGACTAATCCTTGATATTTCTCTTATGATGATGATCATATGTCTTGGACACATTTGCCCCTTGTATTGCATCTAACTCCTTGCAGGTACTTGGATGATCTACATTCCACAAGATTACCACACACTCAAATCATGAGTAATCTTGTCATTGACCAAGTATCTAGCCCTTTGGGATGTTGAGTTCAAGGAACAAAATTCCACATATCCTTTTTGACACCTAATACATCTAGTATTTCACTCTTGTCATCTTGGATATTCTTGAGTATTTCCTTGCTTGCCTAACCCATGTAGGAAGATGAACTACACAATAGGAAAAGGTGTTCCAACTTCACATTCTATGAGCATCTACATCAAGTTCACCTACATGAGTACAAGCAACAACAAGCCCAAGGTATGTTCTTCACATCTTGAAGGAGCTTTGCTCAAAGTCATGAGTACAAGCAGCTTCATAAGATGTGATCACATCAAATGCTTAATCGAAAAATGGCAACCCCATTTTGAGCATAAACGATGAGTATGACCTATGATCAAATGTTCTCATTTGACTCCTAAGTCAATATACTCAAACATAGGTGACCTAGTCGCCGACCCCTATCTAGATGAAGTACATATGATTTGGAGTTTTTCTATTTTCTCTTATGTTCTCTCATTAAGTCTTCTTTTTAAACAAAAAAAAACCTTCATCTAGCAATCTTTTTCATTTCTATTCTTCTGTTTTTGTGAATATCCTTTTGGCTCTGATCAATTCCTTGAAAATCATTTACAAATTCATTGCAAATCTTTTGAAACATTCCTTGCAAAGTGAGCTGAATTATTTCTATATTTCCTTGGAATAAAACTCGGCGTCACCGACATAACAATTTCGGTCTGACCGAAAAAGGATCTGCCCTAAGTCCCAGACTTTCGGATCCACCGATCCATCTCACTTCGGTGCCACCGATTTTCTTTCAGGATATCATCTTTTGCAGCTCTATTCAATGATTCTCTATGCATATTTTCTTTTACCCAGTTGTGATTCTTAAGGATCCCACTTCTTTCTTCCATTCTTTCCTGACCTTCCTAGTTTGCTGTCCTTTTCGGCACTTGATGTCAAAGGGGGAGAAGATTTAGGGGGAGATAAGGGGAGAAGAGACAATTTAGGGGGAGAAGAAGAGCAATCTTACCTTAAGGGGGAGAGAGTCACATCAAAGCTTTGCCGTGTTTCACATTGACTATTACTTTTGGCATCATTCTTTTGATTTTGCTTTCTTCGCTCTCACAATTGATATCTTATGGAAAGCAAAATCTCTCAGAGTTCATTGACAAATCTTTTAGTCTTGGGAGACATGTTTGTTGATTCAAGCTAGTGCTCAACATGAGACACTCTTTATACATGTCATCCTGGCTTGGTACTCTTGATGTTCTTCTGTTGGTTGAAGAAATACTCTTGTGTTATCTAACCTTGTTTTCCCAAGCTTATTTCTTGGTACAATGCCAAGGAACCTCAAGGTAAGTATATGCATCTTGCAGAATGTGCATGATGGTGACTTGCTTGTGAATACTTGTTTGCATGAAATCACCATGCACATATGCATCATCACTCACTTATCCTCATCGCTCTCGATGCATATAGCCAAGCTGCATGTAGCACATCTTGTTCTTCTCTCTTGTGTGCTTGTGGTAGTCCAAAACCATAATCTATGAAAATCTTGCACACTTGTAGGGGAGCCTGTACTACATGTTTGTCAAAGCTTTAGTGATAATTCTGTCTTTATTTGAGAAGCTTTGATGTCTTGTTTTGTGTGTTGCCATCAATTACCAAAAGGGGAGATTGAAAGCACATTTGCTCCTAGGTGGTTTTGGTAATTAATGACAACATACTTTGTGGTTGGACTAATGCTTTTATCAAGTATGTTCAGGAAAGTCAATCACTTTGGCATGGCAAAAGGATCAAGAGGTGGACCCTAGAATGCTAAGGAAAGCATTGGCAAAAGCTCAAGACTCCATTTTTGATTTAGTGATCCAAGATCACATTGAGTCTATAGGAAAGCCAATACTATTAAAAGGGGATGAGGTTATGATAATGATCTTGTTGCTCAAAGTGCTTAGTGATCTATCTCCCAAACTATCAGCAATCTTTCATTCCATACACACTCATAAGTAATCTCGGTCCCACCGATTCCATAAACTCAGTCACACCGAGATGAACCACCTCAGCCATATACCCAAACCCTAGAAATTTCGGATTTTCCGATTCCAAACTCGGTCTCACGAAACTAGTGTTGCCAAGCTTCAGAACCTTCGTCATCATATCGGTGTCACCGAGATGATAAAGTCGGTCCCACCGAGATTGGCAAACCCTAGTCTTTGGAAGAATCGGACTCACCGAGATTGTATTTTCGGTCCCACGAAAATCCCAACGTTCACAAGATTTGAACTTTCGGTCTCACCGAGTTGTCAACTTCGGTCCGACCGAGATTGGTCAAATGTGTGTAACAGTTGGATTTTGTGTGGAGGCTATAAATACCCTCCACCTCCTCTTCATTCGTGGAGAGAGCCATCGAAAGAACTACCACTCCTACCTTACATTTTCGAGAAGAAAACTACCTACCCTTGTGTTGAGATCAAGTTGCTCCACTCCCACCATATGAAACTTGATTTCTAGCCTTCCCAAGTTGCTTTCCACTCAATCCTTTCTTCCACCACAGCCAAATCAGTGAGGAGAGTTGAGTGTTGGGGAGATTATCATTTGAAGCACAAGAGCAAGGAGTTCATCATCACCAACACCATCTATTACCTTTTGGAGGGTGGTGCCTCCTAGATTGGTTAGGTGTCGCTTGGGAGCCTCCGTCAAGATGTGGAGTTGAACCAAGAAGTTTGTAAGGGCAAGGAGATCGCCTACTTCGTGAAGATCTACCCCGAGTAAGGCTAGTCCTCCGTGGGCGTATGCCATGATGGCATAGACAAGGTTGCTTCTTCGTGGACCCTTCGTGGGTGGAGCCCTCCGTGGACTCTCGCAGCCGTTACCCTCCGTGGGTTGAAGTCTCCATCAACGTGGATTGACGATAGCACCACCTATCGGAACCACGAGAAAAGTCTCCGTGTCTCCAAACTGCGTTTGATCTTCTCCACTTCTCTTTACTACTTGTGCAATTTACTTTCCGCTGCCCATACTCTAGAATTGCATGTGTAGTATGCTACTTGACTTGTATGTATGATGCTTGACTTGATCTCCATTGTGAACTTGCCAAGAACTTGTCTTTGTCAAAAGGCATAATTTTTATCTTGTCGAGTAGTCTAATCACCCCCCCCTCTAGACACTCTCACCTTCAACGATCCTACAGACGGAGATGCGGCGGCAGAGGCCTCATCCGCGGGAGGCGGAGGCGCGGGGGCCGGGGCGGAGACGGGCCTCGCGGGCCTGGCGCGACCGGGCGGCGATGGGCGCGGCCCGCCACGTGGGGCGCCAGATTCGTCCGGCGGTGCGGGCGGACGTGTCCGGCCGCCCGGATTTTGTTCGGCGGCGCGAGGGGAGCGGGGAGACTAGGGTTTCGTCCGGAAATTCGGGGGAGTGCACATATTTATAGGTAGATGGAGCTAGGAGACTCCAAATAGAGTGCGGTTTTCGCCCACACGATCGTGATCGAATGACCGAGAGCATGGAGGTGACTTAGATGGGTTATTGGGCTGTTTTGGAGGGGTGTTGGGCTGCAACTTAAAAGAGGCCTTTGCGAGAGTGCGGTTAACCGTTGGAGTACCAAACAAGCTCCAAATAGCACGAAACTTGACAGGTGGTCTACCGGTGGTGTACCAAGGCCACTTGGCAAGCCTCGGTCCATTCCGAGAACGTTCAACACCCACTCGCGACAAAGAGACAAGAGGGGTGCGCCGGTGCATGTGGGAGCGTCGGAATGCAAAACGGATAACGGGGAAAATGCTCGGATGCATGAGACGAACACGTATGCAAATGAGGTGCACATGATGACATGATATGAGATGCATGACATGAACAAAATGCAAAACAAAAGACAAAACCCAACCACGGAGGGAATACCAAATCACATAGCCGAAAATGGCAAGAGTTGGAGTTACAAATATGGAAAGTTACATCCGGGGTGTTACAACACTCCACCACTACAAGAGGATCTTGTCCCGAGATCTAGGACTGAAAGAACTCCGGATATTCGGAACGGAGGTGATCCTCGCGCTCCTAGGTGGCTTCTCGGTTGGAATGGTGTGACCACTTCACTTTCAGGAATTTGATTGACTTGTTGCGAGTCTTGCGCTCGGTTTCTTCAAGAATAGCAACGGGGTGCTCATGATAAGAGAGATCTTCTTGGAGGTCAATTTCTTCAAAGTTGATAGTGCGCTCAGGAATCTTGAAGCACTTGCAAAGCTGTGAAACATGAAACACATCGTGCACATTTGCAAAGTTGGATGGAAGCTCAAGTTGATAGGCGAGATCGCCTCTTTTGCCAATGATCTTGAAAGGACGCACGTATCTAGGGGCAAGCTTCCCTTTGATACCGAAGCGACGAGTGCCTTTCATTGGAGAGACGCGGAGGTAGACATGGTCTCCGATTTCAAAAGCCACATCACGGTGCTTGTCATCATAATAGCCCTTCTGGCGCGATTGCGTGGCTTTGAGATTCTCACGAATGACTTTGCACATTTCTTCGGCTTCTGTGATCAAGTCATTGCCAAGAAGTTGGCGTTCACCTGTCTCGGACCAATTGAGAGGAGTACGGCACTTTCTGCCATAGAGAATTTCGAATGGGGCCTTGCCCGAACTCGCTTGGAAGCTGTTGTTGTAGGAGAACTCGGCATATGGAAGACAATCTTCCCACTTCATGCCAAAGGAAATGACACAAGCCCTGAGCATGTCTTCAAGGATTTGATTGACTCGCTCGACTTGGCCACTTGTTTGAGGATGGAAAGCTGTGCTGAAACGAATGTTGGTGCCCATGGCCTTCTGGAAGGAGTCCCAGAACTTAGATGTGAAGATGCTTCCACAATCTGAAGAGATCAATTGCGGAATGCCGTGCAAGGAGACAATTCTGGAGGTGTATAGCTCTGCCAACTGAGCTGCTGTGATAGATTCTTTGATAGGAAGAAAATGAGCCACTTTAGTAAGCTTGTCAATGACAACGAAGATAGCATCATTTCCACGCTTGGACTTAGGAAAACCAGTCACGAAGTCCATCTCGATATGATCAATTTTCCATTCCGGAATAGCAAGAGGTTGAAGGAGACCAGCTGGTCTTTGGTGTTCTGCTTTCACCCTTCTACAGACATCACATTTATTCACGAATTGAGCAATTTGTCGCTTCATTCGAGTCCACCAATACGACTGCTTGAGGTCATGGTACATCTTCGTACTTCCAGGATGAATGGATAGGAGGAAATTGTGTGCCTCATTCATGATGACTTTTCTCAGATCACCTTTAGGAACCACAATACGATCCTCAAAGAAAAGAGTATCTTTGTCATCCAAGCGATAGCACTTGTATTTTGGAATGCCCTTGTCAATACCACGTTTCACCTTCTTCACCATGGTATCCAGGAGTTGTGCCTCACGAATTTGATCTTCCAAAGTAGGAGAGACTATGAGGTTGGCAAGAAAACCTTGAGGAACAACTTGAAGATTCAGCTTGCGGAAAGCTTCACAAAGATCCGGTTGGAAAGGCTTGAGAATTAAGTGTTGTAATAAGCCTTCTGCTCAAAGCATCTGCAATCACATTCGCCTTGCCAGGAGTATATTCAATACTTGGATTGTACTCTTGAATCATTTCGACCCATCGAGTTTGCCTGAGGTTGAGGTAGGGTTGAGTGAAGATATACTTGAGACTCTTGTGATCGGTGAAAATGTCCACTTTCCTTCCCAACAAGAGATGTCTCCATGTTATCAATGCATGGACAACTGCCGCCAACTCGAGATCGTGAGTGGGGTAGTTCTTTTCGTTGGGCTTCAACTGACGAGAGGTATAGGCCACAACTTTCTTCTCTTGCATCAAGACAGCACCGAGACCTTGAAGAGAAGCATCACAGAATACTTCGAATGGCTTGGACTCATTAGGAGGAGTTAAGACAGGAGCTGTGACTAGCCTCTCTTTGAGGGTGTTGAAAGCGACGTCACACTCAGGCGTCCAGACATACTTGACATGCTTCTGGAGGAGGTTGGAAAGAGGCTTTGCAATCTTAGAGAAGTTCTCAACAAATCTTCGACAATAGCTTGCAAGACCAAGAAAACTGCGGAGCTGCTTGACATTCTGAGGAGGTTCCCAATTCACAATTGAAGACACCTTCTCGGGATTAACAGCAATGCCCTTGGCGGAGATGATGTGACCAAGATAAAGAACTTCATCAAGCCAGAACTCACATTTGGAAAACTTCGCATAGAATTGATGCTCTCTGAGCTTGTCGAGCACCAATCGCAAATGTTTCCATTTCTTTCCTCCGAAGGCCATCATGTCATAATTCTTCATTCTCAGCGTGTAGCTATCATTCTCCAAATCTTACCGGTGAATAGTTCAAATATCCTCTAATCAGGTCATGTTCTCTTCGTTCTCATGTATCTAAATCCCTTCAAGTATCTTCAATCGTTTTCAAATTCTTCCTGGTGAATTGTGCCTTTGCTACTTTCATTTTCAATTCTTACGGTGGTTCTTTCAAGGTTTTTTTCTTTGATTATCATATTAATTCATTCGTTCTTTTCAATCCTACCGGTGGTTCATGAAGACCTTCTCAAGTTTACGCTATATCTCCCTTAATCCTTTTTCAATGGGAATAAGTAGTATGCCAAATCCGTTGCTTGTCATCAATTTAAATTGGTGAAGGATAGGCATAACGTAATTCTTATTATTGTTTCATCCAAGTAATCTAGTTTCTTCTTTACAGAGTTGTTCATCATGTCATATTTCTCGGTTCGAGATGCTTCATCTTTTCTTTTACCGGAGTTCTTCATGGAGGCTCTGCATGGTGGTTCGTCAAGGATTCTTTTCATTCTTCAATTGTTCGTCAAGATTTCTCTTGAAGTTAAGGTCAGCCAAGCTATACTCTAAAAATAAACGTGGTGTTCAACACACGTTTGTTTTGGGGAGTTCAAGTATTCTTCATCATGCATTCCAAAGTGCAATTCTTTTTACCTTATCTTTTGAGATGGTGTTATGTCACTCTTGACAATTTCCCTTGGTTATTCAAGTTGTCAAGATTGAGGTATTTTAAATCCGTCAATCTCCTTGTTGGAGTTATCTTGTGTCATATTTCACCTAAATCCTTCCCTAAGGAATGTAGCTATTTTTGGTGCTTATCAATGATCCAATTTTCTCCTTCTCATCTCGGTGAAGAAGTTTTTCATCTCTTTGGTGCTCTCAATCAAATCAATGGTTTCCATTAGTGGCCTGTTGTCACCTCATAGTCTTGAAATGTTTTCCATAAGCTCACTACAAGCTTATTCGTTTCGTTGTTGGTTTTCCAACAACTCCATTATAACCTTCTTGGAAGGGTGCTTGGCATTTTCTTCTCCATTCTGTTATTCCAATGATCTATCTTCTATTATTTCTTTCAGAGGCATTGTGATGTTGCTCTCTTCACCCATCACATCATTTTGTCAAGATCATGTTATTTTCTTGCTTATCAATTTAACCGGAGTGTTGTGTTCTCATTCAAGTTCTTTCATCTTATCAAGTTTTGCCTCCCGTTTCAATCGGAGTGCTGTCTGAAATCCTTCTTACCCCTTGTGCCATTATTTCAGTAGTTCTGGAGCCAGTGTGTAGTTGATTTCATCAAGTATCATTCCATCTTCTCAAGTTCATGTTCTATTCCTTCCATGTTCAACTGTGGTCTTTGCCTTAATTCTTTCTCTCTCATCTTGTTTTAACCAGAGTGGTTTCGAATTCTATCTTGTCCATTAAACTCTTGGTTCGTGTCTTTGCAATCTTCAAGTTCTCGTAATGTTCCTTGTTCCTCTTTTCTAACGGATTGTTTGCAATCTCGTTCATCTCTGTTGTAGTCTTTCTTTTAAATTGCTCAACCTCCCAAGGTTTGTGGTTTCACTCATTGGTCGAAGAAGCAACTTAGTTCTACCTCTTTTCTTCCTCTTCCATTTCTCTCCGGTGCCATCCTAGATCTCAGGACGAGATCCTCTTGTAGTGGTGGAGTGTTGTAACGCCCCGAGACCGACGCTCCAGAAGACTTCCAGCTATTCCGAGTTTTGTCGTGTGATTTGTTTTGTTTGTGCATTCATCATGCCATCTCTTGCATTGCATCATGTCATCATGCCATCATATCATTAATTTTTAAAACTCACCTAAATAAATTGCATATATCGTTGATCTATTTAAATCGAGGGATATTCACATGGTGATTTCTCTTTAAAACATATTCAAAATCTCCTACTATTATTAGGGAGCTATAATAAAATTATTCCGTTTATTTGGAATTAACCATAACCCACTTGCAAAATATCCCTTGCCGTTGTTATCTCAATTCTTGGTCTCCAACCTTGCCCATAATTTCTTTCATCATTTTCCGGAGCTCCACCAAAAATCTCAACATTTTTGGACTCTTCCAAAACCTTGTCCTAGTTCAAACCATTTGAATTAAATTCAAATGAGTTTGAATTTAAACTTCCATTCATGCCCACTTCTATTTTACCTGGGTCAAGCTCATTTTTGTGAGACCAGGAAAATAATCCCCATGCCCGACTTCTTTCCCTAACCCTCTCTTTCTTTTTTCCTTCTCTCTAATGCTTTTCTGTTATAGAAATTAAAGAGAGAGAAGAGAGAGCCCAGCCCAGCTGCACCTTCTAGCAGCAGCATGCCACTAGGCCAGGCCAGCCCACCAAATCCCTTGAGGCCCAATCCTTTCTAACCCTAGCTAGCCACCCCGATCCCCTTGACCCCCTCGATCCCCATCTCCGTCCTGCAGCGCCGCCATCCCTCCTGCTAGATCTCCTCGCTCGCTGGCCTCCTCTCGGTCCATCCCCTCTCCCTCTCCTCCCTCGCGCCGCCAGAGGAGCCCCTCTCCTCGATCTTCCCCTTCCCCTCCTGTGCGCCTCCACCTCGCCCTTCCTTCTCCCCCGCGTCGCCATCGCCTCCCTCCGCCGCTTCGCCACCACGCCGTACGAGCTGCTGCTCCGCTCCACCACCATGCATCGTCGCCGACCTGCCTCGCCTCGGTTCTTGCCGGGTCACCGTCTCACTGCCGGAGCAGCGCCCGCTCCTCTGCTTCGGGTCCCGGCGTCCCCAGCTCGCCAGTAGCGTCGCCCCACAGCCCTGCTTCGCGCCCAAGCCGCCATCCGCTCGTTCCTGTGCTTCATCGCCACCACGGGTCACCAGCGCCTCCAACCTCCCGGTCGCATCGCCCTTCGCCGGAGTCCCAAGCAACAGCCGCTGCGTCCCCCCGCTTCTCGTCACGACCAAGCCCTAGTGGTGCCGTGGCCGCGCCTCTGCTTCGAGCAGGCGAAGAAGGCGCGCCAGCCTTGATCCCCTGCCTCCACAACCACCGAACCAGGAACGCCAAGGCCATCTTCGAGATTTTCGCCAAGTACCAGGAGGTCGATGAATGGTTCATCTACGTGCGTGTGCGATCATCTTCGGCAAGTACCCGTGTACAACTACTGACACCCGTGGATTTCACCAAGTACCTCTACCGACGACCTGAACATCTACGTAACATGTACAACTACCGTCGCCGTGTACCATTACTTCCACTACCGCTGACATGTACGACTACGAAACGAGAACGACTACTTCCACGACGTCCGCGGACCACTACCGTCGCCCCGAAGATGTTGGATTCGTCAAGTACCTCTCCGAAAATGAACGTGTACCACTACTTCCCCCGTTGACCCATGAATGTCTACTTCCACTACCGTTGTGAGAACGTCTACTTCCTCTTCACCACATTGAACTCGATCCGCCCCGAAATGCACGATTCGAAGGTATAACGATGAGTCGACCGCCGAATGCATGTTGTATGAGATGTACCACTTGTTTGCATCGTGCCCGTTTGTTTCGCGCACGTTCCTCGTTTGCCATGCCACCATCACGTGGGAACCCGGTATCCGGGATCACCCCCACCATCTTTGCATGTTCTGCACATCCACACTTTCGTTCGCACCGACATCTTGATGAGTTGTCGGATCATCGGGATGTTGCCGTGGCACCATTTTCATTTCGCCGCCGTGGCACCCTTTTCATTTCGCCACGGTGACCAAAATGCTTCATAACATGCTCATGTCAACATTTTCATAAAAATTGCATAAACTTGCATATGTCATCCGCATCATGATAACTACATGCTAAATGACATATGGGGATTTTTCGGAAACATCGTTTGTTGTTTCCGGCCTCATTTAAACTTGCCTAAATAGTTAGTTTAATTATGCTTCACCCCTTGCCATGTTAACCAACATTTAATCTTGTCTTGTTCCTAACCAAGAGAGAAACTAAATAATTGATGTGGTGTTCCGTCAATATGCAACTCGTTGCATATTGAGCTCCACTTAAATTGTAGTGTTGTTTGTTTCACCTTGCCATGTCATGCCTCATTAAACCGGACATGCATCATACTTGTTTGTGGATCATGACATGTTTATGCTTGTGTGTTTACCATGTTGTTTGCTTCTTTTTGGTTTGCTTCTTTCGTTAGCTTCGGTTTTGTTCCGGAGTTGTGAGGATTCGTTCGACTACATGCGTTTGTCTTCTTCATGGACTCGTTCTTCTTCTTTGCGGGATTTCAGGCAAGATGACCATTACCCTTGATATCACTTCTATCTTTGCTTGCTAGTTGCTCCGTTCTATCGCTATGCTGCGCTACCTATCACTTGTTTTACCAAGCCTCCCAAATTGCCATGTCAGCCTCTAACATTTTCACCCTTCCTAGCAAACCATTGCTTGGCTATGTTACCGCTTTGCTCAGCCCCTCTTATAGCGTTGTTAGTTGCAGGTGAAGTTGAAGATTGCTCCATGTTGGACAGGATTATGTTGGGATATCACAATATCTCTTATTTAATTAATGCATCTATATACTTGGTAAAGGGTGGAAGGCTCGGCCTTATGCCTGGTGTTTTGTTCCACTCTTGCCGCCCTAGTTTCCGTCATACCGGTGTTATGTTCCTTGATTTAGCCCATCACCAGCACCCAAGGCACCCAAGGCACCAAAGCTTATGGGTGATGCTATTAGATCAGGGGCTGCTGGGGTTTCACAAAGTCCTAAAATCAGTCTCACCGATTAGTAATTCTCGGTCAGACCGAGAGTTACTAGTGCAATGGCATAAGCCAAATTGGTGGGACCGAGTTTTTCAACTCGGTGGGTCCGAGATGGTTTCGGCGGAAACCTAACCCTAAAATTTCGAATCTCATCTACTCTACGGACTGCATTGACTGGATAGGAGTGTTTCAATCGTGGTGAGAATCAATAAGAACACAATGTGCTAGGAATCGGACGAGGATAGCACAGTGATCGAGTCCATACCCTAGCTTGGCGATGAACTCGCTATGACGACAACGGCGGGGGCGAAATCCATTGACGGTGGCGGAGACCAGCGACAGGAGGCGGCTGGCAACAAGGAGACGATCCGGAGACCTTTGAGGCAGAGCGAGCTATTGCGCGGGCGAAGGGGTTCGGAGAAATTTCCAAAATTTTGCCTGTGACTATATATAGCCCGACCTTGTCGGTGTGACCGAGTGGAACAACTCGGTGGCACCGAGATGCATAACTGTGTACAGTTACAACAACTCGGTGTGACCGAAAAGTTCAAATCGGTTGCACCGAGATTGAAAACTTAGATCTACTTAATGATCTCGGTAGGACCGAAATGGAGGACTCGGTCAGACTGAGAATCACAAAGAAGTTTTGGAAGTTTAAGTCTATGACGAATCGGGGACTCCGAGTGCTCCTCACACAGAGTGGTTCGAATCTGACTTGATCAAATTTTGTGATGTAGCATGAATAGAGTTTGAGATGAGAAAAGAATAGATAGCTAGAGAAGGTTCTTAGGCATTCTTGTCCATCCACTTGGCAAAAAAAAAAGAAGCCAATCAATCAAAACAACAAGTGGATGTCCTTGAATGAGTAAAATATGCACCAACATGCTCACACAATAAGATGGCAAATGAAATATGTGGCAAAGCATGCACAACCAATTCTAGCATCTATCAAACAATTGGCGATGACTAGGTCATCTATATATGAGTATATTGACTTAGGAGTCAAATGAAAGACATTTGATCATAGGTCATACTCATCGTTTAAGCTCAAGTGGGGTTACCACTTTTACATAATGCATTGATATGTTCACACCATTAGAGTTGCTTTGACTCAATTCTTAGAGTTAAGCTCCCCCTAGATGTGAGATCCCCCCTTAGAGGGATGAACTATCCTTGGGTTTTGTCGATGATGACTTCATGTAGGTGTTGAAGATGTGGATTCTCAATGTTGATGTAGATCATTTGGAGCAATCCTTTGAAGTGAGTTGCACTTTCAACTTACCTACATGGGTTAGTCCCACAAGGAACAAACAAGAATATCCATAGACATAGAGTGAAGCACACACAAGATGATGTCCATGAAATCATTAGGTTACCTTGTCCCTTGCCTTACCAACATGAGGGTTTGTGACTCCTTGAACTAGTGCAAGATGTGGAAGTTGATTGCACTTGTTCTTGCCATAATGATATGAGTGAAGAATGTTGGCGGAGTCACCCTCAAGAACTCTCTAGTTCTTCTTCTTTGGGATCCACATCATCTTGATGGGAATCCTTGGAGTTGTAGTTGTACTTGATGAAGTAGAACTTGACGTAGTCTTGGGAACCCACTTGAACGAGGCCTTAGGTGCTTCTTCAAATGCATCAATCTCTTCTTGAAGCTTGTCCTTGCCTTTGTTCTTGTGGTCTTGTGGTGGAAGATCATCTTGTGCTTGTGTTCCTTGAAGGAAGTAGGATCATACTTCTCTTGTTGAGGAACAAACTTCGCCTTGGGGTATTGATCTTCTTCCCACTCAACTCCATTGGCATTGAACTTTCGTTCAAAACCAACACCTTGATTCTTCCGGTGCCTTCCTTGCTTATGCATAATTTCCTCGAATTGCTTACTCCCGCAAGGCTCTTGTAAACACCTTTCTCTATAATTCCCTTCAATAAGATATTTTCTTGCTCAAGTGTAACTTGGATAAGAGAATCATTAGTGGAATCAAGAGAACTACTGGAAGCAACAATATTGGATTTGACATTGTTATTATTACTACTAGAGGAAGTATCTTTCTTGTACTTGTCACTAGACTTGACTTGAGGCATGTAAGTAGATAAGAGTAAACGCTTGGCAATGTAAGAAGAACTTTTCTTTCGGAGATCATCATTGATTGCTTTTAAGAACTCATGCTCTTGCTCAAGATTGAGCTTTTCAAAGCGTAACTTCTCATGAGCCCTTAAAAGTTCTCGGTGATCTTCGAAGATAGTTTCATGAGCCAACTTAAGAGTGTTTAGTTCTTTAGTTAGAAGCTCAATCTTCTTGATGGAGTCCTGGACTAGGGGGTGTCCGGATAACCGAACTATCACCGTCGGCCGGACTCCAAGACTATGAAGATACAAGATTGAAGACTTCGTCCCGTGTCCGGATGGGACTTTCCTTGGCGTGGAAGGCAAGCTTGGCAATACGGATATGTAGATCTCCTACCATTGTAACCGACTCTGTGTAACCCTAGCCCTCTCCGATGTCTATATAAACCGGAGGGTTTTGGTCGTAGGACATATAACAATCATACCATAGGCTAGCTTCTAGGGTTTAGCCTCCTTGATCTCGTGGTAGATCTACTCTTGTACTACCCATATCATCAATATCAATCAAGGAGTAGGGTTTTACCTCCATCGAGAGGGCCCGAACCTGGGTAAAAACATCGTGTCCCTTGTCTCCTGTTACCATCCGCCTAGACGCACAGTTCGGGACCCCCTACCCGAGATCCGCCGGTTTTGACACCGACATTGGTGCTTTCATTGAGAGTTCCTCTGTACTGTCGCAATCAGGAAGGATGCCCTGCCCGTCTTTAAAGACGGTGCCATTGCCAAAGGAGCTTTGGCCACCGGCCAAACTATCCGGCTAGGTGGTTGTAATGCCCCGAGACCGACGCTCCAGAAGACTTCCAGCTATTCCGAGTTTCGCCGTGTGTTTTATTTGCTTGTTGCATTGCATCATGTCATCTCTTGCATTGCATCGTTTCATCATGCCATCATATCATTAATTTTTAATAGCTCATCTAAATAAAATTGCATAGATCGTTGATCTATTTAAATCGAGGGATTCACATGGTGATTTCTCTTTATAACGTATCCTCTCGATATTTAGGGAGATATTATAAAATATTCCATTGTTTTGGAATCACCCATGAACCCACTTGCATATTAAATCCCTTGGCCTTTTCTTCTTCAAGTTTTGACTCTCTAACCGTGCCAATAATTCTTTTACCATTTTCCGGAGCTCCACCAAAAATCCGAACATTTTTGGACCTTCCTTTTATCAAGTCCTAATTCAAACCCATTTGAATTAAATTCGAATGAGTTTGAATTTAAATCCTTCAATCATGGCCTTTCCTATTTCTTGGAACGAGCATATTTTTGCGAGTCCGGGAAAATTACCCCCATGCTCAAATTATTTCTCCAACCCTTTCTTTATCTCCTTTTTCTTTCTTAGCTATTTACTGCTTTTGGTAAATAAAAGAGAGAAGGAGAGAAGGATCCCAGCAGCTGCACTAGTTGGCCCAAGGCCCAACCGCAGCCTACCTAAGGCCCAGCCGCACCTAACCCCCTCCTAACCCTAGGCCCGACCCCTCTTCTCCCCCTCGTTCCCGTGCCGCCGCCATCTGCACACGCATCGCACCAGGGAGAAAATCCCCACGCTCCTCCCTCCTCTCGTCGATCCCAATCTCCCTCCTCGTCGTTCCTCAGCGCCGCACTCGATCGATTCCCTCTCCTCGCGCTCGATCCCATCTCCTCCTGCGACCTCGCGCCTCCCCGTCGACCACCAGGGTCCTCCCCTGCCGCCGCCTTGACCTCCGTCGCAGCCAGGCCCCGCCACCATCCTGCCCCGTCGCCCCTCCGGTCGCTGCGACCAGGAGCGCCATGCTTGACCTCCTCCTCGCCGCCCCTGGAACCGCACCGCCTCGGCCTCGCCGCCGGCAGCAGCAGAAGCTGCTGCATCCTCTCGCCGACGCCGCTCCGGCGCCTCCCATCGCGCCCGCCATGGCCCGTGAGGCCATCAGCATCCCCGCGTCCCCGCCGTCAAGCTCCATGCCGCTGCTTTGCGAGATGACGCCGTCGCGCTCCTGCCCCGTTCGCCTCGTGTCCTTCTGGTTCCGGGCAACGCCGAGCTCCGCTCCAGCAAGCTGCCGAGCGCTACCTTCTCGGCCTCCTCGCAGTTTTGTGCTCCCTCCTGCCGCTGCTCTGCCTCTCCTACTATTGTTGCCCCGTACACCGCATTGTTGCTGCTGCTGGATCGCCGAGACCAATCCCCCGAGGAACCTCGTGTTCAACTACACAACGAGCGTCAAGTACCACTACAACCCGTGTTCGACTACGTGGATTCGCCAAGTACATGGATACGCCAAGTTCCGCTCTGAACGTGTACGACCACACCCGGTGATGCGACAAGTACTCCGTCGCCGTGTACCACTACTTCCACTACCGCCGACGTGTACGACTACGCCGTGTACGACTACTTCCGACGACGACCCGTGAACGTCTACCTCCACTACGGCCCGTGAACGTCTACGAGATGTACCACTACCGTCGGCCCGTGAACGACTACTTCTCTCTACGAAACGCGAACCGTCCTGTCGGTGTCAAAACCGGCGGATCTCGGGTAGGGGGTCCCGAACTGTGCGTCTAGGCGGGTGGTAACAGGAGACGAGGGACACAATGTTTTTACCCAGGTTCAGGCTCTCTCGATGGAGGTAATACCCTACGTCCTGCTTGATTAATATTGATGATATGGGTAGTACAAGAGTAGATCTACCACGAGATCAAGGAGGCTAAACCGTAGAAGCTAGCCTATGGTATGATTGTTGAGATGTAATGTTGTGTCCTACGGACTAAAGCCCTCCGGTTTATATAGACACCGGAGAGGCTAGGGTTACACAGAGTCGGTTACAATGGTAGGAGATCTACATATCCGTATTGCCAAGCTTGCCTTCCACGCCAAGTAAAGTACCTTCCGGACACGAGTCGGAGTCTTCAATCTTCTATCTTCGTAGTCTGGGAGTCCGGCGGATATTGATACTCCGGCTATCCGGACACCCCCTAGTCCAGGACTCCCTCAGTAGCCCCTGAACCAGTCTTCAATGACGATAAGTCTGGCGTGCATAATGTTTCGGCATTGCAAGGCGGGTTCCTTCCTTGAATAATCCGGAGAAGATAATGAACACCAGGATAGTGTCCGGCTCTGCAAAGTAATTTCCACATTCCAAATGTAGAGAGAATAAAAATATATACACCGATCCAATCTGCTGACGTATTATGCGGCATGACATCACACCGGCACCAAGCCTTTGTTTGAATTACAGTACTACTTCGGCGCGTTTAGCGAAGCGGTTTCCTTGGCACGTCCTGTCGAAGCAGAGATCGTGTTCCCCTTTTTCCGGGATTCTCATCAATACGTGCGTGGGTAACCCAACCGCGCCATTGATGGTGGCGCTTGGGAGATAAGCGAGTTTTACCAGGCCGGTGAGGGACGCATAGTTTTGTCCGCCTATATATAAGGGATAAGGATTTACCTTCTCACCTGCGCCTTCTTCCTCCTTTGCTCATCCATCCCTGCGAACCCAAGCTCCAACGCTCAAGCTCGCGCATTTCGCCTCGACCCTTCTCCGAACATGTCCGGAGGGGGAGGCAAGTGGATGGCCTCCACCGCCAAGGAGGAGGACATCACCAAGCTGCGCGACGCTGGATATCTTTCCGGAAACATCGCGCATCGGCTGCCCGATGCGGGGCAGCTCATCCCCACCCCAGGTCCTCATGAGAGGGTCATCTTCCTTCCCCACTTCCTCCGCGGACTGGGCTTTCCGCTCCATCCAGACATTAAGCGGGCTCTTCGATACAACGTACGAAGGTGCCTGGAGGGTGCTGTTCAAAGCGCGATGCGCCATCTGCGATCAAGACCGCATGATTCAGCTTGCGATCTCCGTCGACGGGGTAAGTGATTCGACCCCATTACAAGACACTTGTAGTAATTAGATTGACTCTAGCGAGGTTTTTAACCTGCCTCTTCCTTTGACAGGAATGGATGGAGAAGGCCGAGCTGCTTATCAGTCCGGCTCCCATGCTAGAAGAACCAGTGAACGCCCATTTAGCAAGGCTATTTGGTTCCGCACCGCACATGGTGCGGAGAAGAAGGCCAAGAAGGTGGGCGGGGACTCGAAAGAGTTCCTCAATCAAGCGCCCGACGACGATGGCGAGGACTCCTCCCAAGACGACGAGGAGGAGGAGGAGTACTCTCTCCGGAGGAGGAGAGAAGAAGAGGAAGGCCTCCCAATCGGGCGGCGAAGGGTCCAAGAGGGGGAGAACTATCCCCCCGGACAGTTTCGCCAACATCAGTGTTGGCGAGGAAGAGTGGCCTCCAAGGGCCCGGCGTCCGGCAAGATCGTAAGTATCCGGATTATTCATATGCCGTATTATAGTATGTCACGCAGTGTCCTTCTAATGCCGCATTGTTCTTTTAGTCCGGCCGGTGACGACTTTCCCGACTCGATGAGCGGGTCGTTGGCGCCATCGGATGTAAATTCCATCCCGACTGCCTCTACCCCACGCGCCGAGGACGACGAGGCGGAATCCCACAGGGGGACGCGCCAGGAGGAGGCTCCGGAGGCGCCGTCAGGCAGCCCCCCGGACTTTGTGCCGGACTCTACTCCGGAACCCGTAGCGGTTCCAGGGTTCGGCAAGCAGCCCCCTCGAAGAGGGGCAGGATCGTGACGCCGGGCGGCCTCCATCCAACCGGAGGCACCGGACAACTGCCGGAGGCGCCAAAGCGCCTCCATCGAAGAACACCGCACTCTCATGAGTGCGGTGATTGAGAAGGTCCAGCTCGCCAAGGGCGGGCTGACCGAAGCCTGCAACAGCCTTCTAACAGGCTTTGAGGTAAGAATGGTTAAAATGAAGTAATATAATACCGCATAGACAAGAGTTTCGATGCTTAGTCCGTGTTGGAAGGAAAAGCCGGACTAAGGATCTAACAAGATATCTGCAGGTTATTAAAAATATGTCGATATGGGTTTGCAGGCTGCGCTGTTGACCTCTGCCGCATTAACGGCGGAGGTGGAGGCGCTGAAGAAGGATCTTGAGCGGTCGGAGCAAGAGCTCAGCCAGGCCAAGAGGCAGCTCAAGGAAAAGAAGGTAAATAACACCCTTTAAATAGGTACCTTCTGAGTAAAAGGTTTTGGTTGCAAGCAAGATTAACCGGGATGATATATGTAATGAGGGGCCACTACCGAGGTGGCAGCCACGAAGAATGCCGTGTCCGTGGCGAACATAATGCGCCACGAACGGCTCGAGCGAGACAAGCAAGCGGCGCTGGTGGCGGAAGTTCGGCAAGAGCTCCGTGCTCTCATGAAAAACATGAGAGCTTGGAGCGTGACTCAAGACTCGAGAGTCCGAGCTTGCCTCGGCTCTCGATAGGGCCGAGTCCGCCAAGGCCGAGGCCCGTAAGGCCCATATGGAAGTAGAGGACATGAGGAAGATAGCGGCGGTAAGGCGTTTTCATGCGAGCAAGCATGTTAATGTAAATTACCGGATACTTACCCAATCGGAGCTCTCGGGGCATTTGCAGATCTGCCGCGTAGTGCGCCCGATGCCGCATGTTCTATCGTGGCGAGGAGGGAGCTCAACGGAGAAGGTCTTCGGTCTCGAGACGCTGAGGCCGCCATCCGGTGCCCCAAGCGACCGGTGAAGCAGCTGGTCGAACTCCAAGGTAGCCGAGGAGGCCATGAAGGGCCTCACGGTCCGGTGTGGTTCGGCAGAGCCATGCACGGCAGCTACTTTGGCCTAGTGCGGCGGCTGGTGGATGCGTGCCCTGTGCTGGATGTGATCAAGCGCTCCTTTG
Organism: Aegilops speltoides; assembly: GCA_021437245.1. Classification (NCBI taxonomy): domain Eukaryota; kingdom Viridiplantae; phylum Streptophyta; class Magnoliopsida; order Poales; family Poaceae; genus Aegilops; species Aegilops speltoides. The sequence goes on from CM038141.1 coordinate 77,932,565, forward strand.
CATTGAAGGTGCTCGTCGGGCCCTTGCCCGCATAAAGGTGCAATGGGGCAAGCTGGATGCGGAGAAGCTTCTCACGGATCCGCCGCCCGCCGGCAAGGAGCACCGACGCCGGAGCGATATTATAAAGTTGTCTCAAGGGAGCCCGCGATATTGCGGATGAGTGCCCCTTAATGTAAACCTTGAGTGAACTTGCTGTATATTTATCCACATGCGCTGAGAATTTCGTTTATATGCGCCATGAGCAACGCTTTTGAATTTAAAATATTACCTTCGTGCGGCCGCTTGTTAAATCCGAGAGATGGCAAGTCGTTGGCTTCAGCCCCCAAGCCACGAAAGTCTTTGGGGTGTTGGTGATAAACTTGAGCACTCTTGTTCCCATCTTTGGGTCCATCTAGGAGGCGCCAACACGACGAACAAGGCGACCGGACTTATGATGCTTGAGCACTCTCACTTAGCCATAGAATTCTATAATTTTAAATTTGGTGAAGCCCCGGTATTCGAAGACCGAATCCGGGCGCTATCCACGCCTTCATCGGACATCATCCGAACTTCGCTCAAGCGGCATGAGTCTTTAGGGACCCAAAAGACCTCTCGGACAGCGACCAGTCTCTCGCCTTATCATGCCGTCGGTTTTAGCTTTCTCCGGTGGCGTTAACCGGCTCAACCGGGCGCAATCGCAGATGGTTCTCCTAGTGCTACCTTAGCCGACGGAATGGAATGTAAGGTACCAAAACATAGGAGCCGGGCAAACCCAACTATTGACCCAAGACATGATTCGGAGCTGATTCATATAATGCTATAAGTTCGGGGTGCCGCACTTGTGAAAGTGTTCGGACTTAATCACACCGTAATACGGGGAATAGAAGCCCCTGGTGTATTCGGCCGTACCAAAATATACGGGTGCAATATGTCATATAATGAACATTTGTAAAGGATAACGCAATTGCCATGAAAAGGTAATAAACTTGCAAAGAGGAAGTGCTGCGTTATTTATGAAAGAAGGTCTGCTAATAAAGCGGACTGATACAAATAGTGCGGTAAGCAAGGGATCCGGACTAAATTAACATGTCCCCCTCCAGGGATAAGCTGCAGACTTGGTGTATGTAATTGAATTTAATGCTCAGAACGGAGACCACCTCGAGTGTTCGCCGCAGCCTTCTTTAATCCCTCGATTGTTGTATCGTGAGTTCGGCAAGTTCGCCGTCGGGCAGGGCTTCTATTTGGTAGAGTCCTGCATATATAAAAAGAAAAGATAAAAAATAAAACCAAGGGGGGCGCTAGCACGAGCCCCTGGTGCGGTCGAGCCGCACTCTTCAATCCTTGAGGTTAAGCCCCTTCCCTGTGCCCATGGTATCTCCAAAGCGTAATGATATACGCGGAGTGTTATTCTTGTGATCATACATGGGCGAGGGTGGGGGCCGCATTGCTACGCGTGCTCCGATCGCGCCAGGTGGTCTTGGTTAGTGTTGCTCCGGGCGTGCTTTGATGCATCCGACTTTTTAATTGCCGGACTAGAGAATTGCCGTAGAAGGCTGCTCAGATTTCCGCCATGAGAGCCAGATGTTCCTCCGCTCGGAGGGCGTTCCGTATTCCCATTGACCGTGATAACTCCGCGAGGACATGGCATCTTGAGCTTTAGGTATGCATAATGCGGCATGCGCTGAACTTTGCAACGCTGTTCGTCCGAAAGCAGGCGTGATAGCCGCTACTGAACAGGACTATATCGAAGATTAACTCTTTGCCGGATATTATCCGGGATCCAAGACCACTTCGGTGACGGAGAACTGCATAGTTGGCTTCCACTCACAGGATGACACCTTTGAAGGTTGTCTTAGTAGGCTTGATCCTGGATGGGTCTATGCCCATTTTGCGACCGTGTCTGGTAAAGCAGGTTCAGTTTCTTGCCGCCGTCCATCGGGACTCTTGTGAGGTGAAATCCGTCGACGATTGGGTCTAGGACCAATGCGGCGAATCCGCCATGGCGTATGCTAGTCGGATGGTCTCGTCGATCAAAGGTGATCGGACATGAGGACCACGGATTGAACTTCGGGGCAACTGGCTCCATCGCATAGACGTCCCGTAGTGCGCGCTTCCTCTCCCTCTTGGGTATATGGGTCGCGTAAATCTTGTTCACCGTCCGCACTTGCGGGGGAAACCCTTCTGTCCTCTGGTGTTCGGCGGCCGAGTCTCTTCCTCGTCGTCACTATTTAGCCCCTTGTCATTGTGTTCGGCAATTAACTTGCCAGCCTGCCTGAACACCCAACAATCTCTATTGGTGTGATTAGCTGGCTTTTCGGGGGTGCCATGTATCTGGCATGAGCGGTCGAGTATTCTGTCCAGATTGGACGGGCCCGGAGTTGTTCTTTTAAATGGCTTCTTCCGTTGACCGGGTTTGGAGCCTCGGAATCCGGCATTGACTGCCGTATCCTCTTTGTCGTCGCCGTTAGTACGGCGCTTATTTTTGATTCGACGTGACCTGCCATGATTGTCCTTGGAGTCCGGGCTGCCAGAATTTTTGCGGAGATTATTGCCACGGGCTAGCCAGCTATCCTCTCCCACGCAAAAGTGGGTCATTAACGATGTGAGGGCTGCCATGGATTTCGGCTTCTCCTGCCCCAGGTGCCGGGCTAGCCATTCGTCCCGGATGTTGTGTTTGAAGGCCGCGAGGGCCTCCGCATCCGGACAGTCGACGATTTGATTTTTCTTCATCAAGAACCGTGTCTAGAACTGTCTGGCTGATTCGTCTGGCTGCTGAATGATGTGGCTTAGGTCATCGGCGTCTGGTGGTCGCACGTATGTACCTTGGAAGTTATCAAGGAACGCGCCTCGTGTCTTCCCAACACCCAATCGACTCTGCGGGCAGGCTGTTAAGCCAATGCCGAGCTGGTCCTTTAAGCTTGAGTGGGAGATATTTGATGGCGTGCAGATCGTCGCCGCGGGCCATATGGATGTGGAGAAGATAATCTTCGATCCACACTGCGGGGTCTGTTGTACCATCGTAAGATTCGATGTTCACGGGTTTGAACCCTTCGGGATCGATGATCCATTACTTCATCGATGAAGCATAACGGTGTCTGGCGCCTCAGATTGAGCAATATCGCGACGCAGCTCGAGGGAGCGCTGTCTGCTGTGTTCGGCCCGGCGGCGTTATGTCGGCGCGACGGTATTCGTGCGGGGCGAGGGCGCCCACGTGATCCATAGATGGATCTGGATTGCCTTGCTTTGTCCTCCAAGATGTCTCGCAAGTCCGCGCGTTCTTTGGCTTCGTGCTCTGGATCGATGTCGGGTACGGTCTTGGCTGGGGCCTTGAATGCCTCTCGTCGCGACCACGGGCGGTCGGTCGACCATGTCGTCGCCTGGTGATAAAGGTATGTATGCTTCCTCCTCTAATCGGGGAGCAGCTTGCGCCTTGGGTAACTTTTCGAGGGAGTTCGAGTTTATACTCTTCGACGCGAGGACCTCGGTCCATTGATCGGCTAGCAGATCTTGATCAGCTTGAAGCTGTTCTTGCTTTTCTTTAGGCTATTTGCCGTGGCTATGAGCCCGCTCAAGCGCTCTTGTTCGATGGGATCCTCGGGTATGACGAATTCATCATCGTTGAGGCTCGCGCCGTCTTCGGAGGGAGGCATATAGTTATCATCCTCAACCCCTTAAATGCCGCCCCTATCGTGAGGGCTTGCTTCTGCGTCCTCCTGCGCTGAGTCTTGCAGGAGGGGATCGTCTTCGGCACTCTCCGGGGTGTCATTGTCTCCCGTGCCGGACTCTCCATTTTTGTTGTGGCGGGATTTAGAGCGGCGCCGCTGACGCCGGCATTTAGGTTGCTTCTTCAAAGAATCTTCCTCCGCTGCTTTTTCGCCATCCCCTTGCTTTGGGGTATCCACCATGTAGACGTTGTATGACGAGGTGGCCTTCCAGTGTCCCGTGGGCGCTGGGTCCTGATCGTCTCCGGCATCATCGTCCATAGCGTCGATGTCCTCGGAGTCGTAGTCTAGCATGTCGGTTAGATCCTCGACAGTGGCTACAAAGTGGGTGGTGGGTGGGCTCAATTTCTTCGTCGTCCGAATCTCCAACCGCCCCGCCATAGTCCGCCAGATTCTCCGATAGCGAGAGATGCTTCAGGAAGTCGATATCGCCAAAAGGCGAGTGTTGAAAGATGTCGCGCGGTGAATTCCATAACCGCGCCTAATCGCTTAATTGGCGGGGCGCGGGAGGCTCAGAGTCGGCGAGGAGTCCGGCGCCTCGGGATCACGAAGTTTCGCAAGGGACAAAATCGGTATTCGGCTCCATCGCCAGATGTTGAAGCCCCGGGGCGGCGTCATCCACCGACCAGCGCCATGGGCAATCGGCTCGGGCAAGTAGTCGGGCGGATTCAAGTCGCGCCACTAAAGCACCGCCCAGTGGCGAGCTAGATCATGCCCATCGTTGCGGTCTTGGCGCTTGGCTGCGGCTCGAGTCCGTCTAAAGATCAAGTCTCCGCGGTCATCGGCCGTGAAGTTTAGGCTTCGAATCGACCGACGGCGGCGGGCGTAGCTTTCGATCTGCTCCAGATGGCCAAGAGAGTTGGCCCGCAGTGCAAAGCCGCCGAATACGAAGATCTGTCCGGGGAGAAAAGTCTCACCCTGGACAGCGTTGAAGGTTGAAGATGCCATCGAGCCTATCGGTGACGACACAGAGGAACTCTCAATGAAAGCACGAATGTCGGTGTCAAACCGCGGATCTCGGTAGGGGTCCCGAACTGTGCGTCTAGGCGGATGGTAACAGGAGACGAGGGACACAATGTTTTTACCTGTGTTCAGGCCCTCTCGATGGAGGTAATACCCACGCCCCGCTTGATTAATATTGATGATATGGGTAGTACAAGAGTAGATCTACCACGAGATCAAGGAGGCTAAACCCTAGAAGCTAGCCTATGGTATGATTGTTGAGATGTAATGTTGTGTCCTACGGACTAAAGCCCTCCGGTTTATATAGACACCGGAGAGGCTAGGGTTACACAGAGTCGGTTACAATGGTAGGAGATCTACATATCTGTATTGCCAAGCTTGCCTTCCACGCCAAGTAAAGTACCTTCCGGACACGAGCCGGAGTCTTCAATCTTCTATCTTCGTAGTCTGGGAGTCCGGCGGATATTGATAGTCCGGCTATCCGGACACCCCCTAGTCCAGGACTCCCTCACGTCCCGTTTGAACGCTTCGAAGGTATAACCCGAAACGACCGCCGTGGACCGAATGCATTTGTTGTATGAGATGCACCCTATGTTTGGACCGTGTCCGAATTGTTCCTTGCACGTTCGCCATAAGCCATGCCACCATTATGTGGGACACCCGGAATCCGGGATCACCCCACCATCCGTGCATGCATCCGCACGCCTCCTTTTGCACCGGTATCTCCGTGAGCTACCGGAACCGATATGTTGCCGTGGCATCATTTTCGGATATGTTGCCGTGGCATCATTTTCGGATATGTTGCCGTGGCACCATTTTTGTTTCACCGCCGTGGCACCCTTTTCGTTCCGCCATGGTGACCAAATGCTCCTTATCATGCTCATGTCAACATTTTCATAAAATTGCATAAAACTTGTATATGTCATCCGCATCATGATAACAACATTTAAAATGTTTAAACTTGTTGTTGCATTAAATTGCTAAATGCATATGGGGATTTTCCGGAATTGTTGTTTGTTGTTCCGGCCTCATTTAAACTTGCCTAAATAGTTACTTTATTTATGCTTCACCTCTTGCCATGTTAACCAACATTTAATCTTGTCTTGTTCATAGCCGAGGGAGAAACTAAATAATTGATGTGGTGTTCCGTCAATATGCAACTCGTTGCATGTTGAGCTCCACTTAATTTGTAGTATTGTTTGTGCACTTTGCCATGCCATGCCTCATTAAACCGGACATGCATCATACTTGTTTATGCATCATGACTTGTTTATACTTGTGTGTTTACCATATTGTTTGCTTCTTTCCGGGTTGCTTCTCTCGTTAGCTTCGGTTTCGTTCCGGAGTTGTGAGGATCCGTTCGACTACGTCTGTTTGTCTTCTTCATGGACTCATTCTTCTTCCTAGCGGGATCTCAGGCAAGATGACCATACCCTCGAAATCACTACTATCTTTGCTATGCTAGTTTGCTCGCTCTTTTGCTATGCCGATGCTACGATGGCTACCATTTGCTTGTCAGCCTCCCAAATTGCCATGTCAAACCTCTAACCCACCATGTCCTAGCAAACCGTTGATTGGCTATGTTACCGCTTTGCTCAGCCCCTCTTATAGCGTTGCTAGTTGCAGGTGAAGTTGAAGATTGCTCCATGTTGAAACGTGATGATTTTGGGATATCACAATATCTCTTATTTAATTAATGCATCTATATACTTGGTAAAGGGTGGAAGGCTCGGCCTAATGCCTGGTGTTTTGTTCCACTCTTGCCGCCCTAGTTTCCGTCATACCGGTGTTATGTTCCCGGATTTTGCGTTCCTTACGCGGTCGGGTGATTTATGGGACCCACCTGACAGTTCGCTTTGAATAAAACTTGTCCAGCAAGGCCCAACCTTGGTTTTACCATTTGCCTACCTAAGCCTTTTTTTCCCTTGGGTTCTGCAGACTCAAGGGTCATCTTTATTTACCCCCCCGGGCCAGTGATCGTCGTGAGTGTTGGTCCAACCTGTCAGCCGCCGGTGGTCACCAGGGGCAACTCTGGGCTGGCCTACGGAAGTTTGATAATCCGGTGTGCCACGAGAACGAGATATGTGCAGCTCCTATCGATTTGTCGGCACATTCGGGCGGCTTTGCTGGTCTTGTTTTACCATTGTCGAAATGTCTTGATGTACCGGATACCGAGTCCGATCGGAGTGTCTCGGTGAAGGTCTATTCGCTTCGTTGATCGTGAGAGCTTGTCATGGGCTTGTTGGGACACCCCGCAGGTATAAACTTTCGAGAGCCGTGCCCGCGGTTATGTGGCAGATGGGAATTTGTTAATGTCCGTTGTAGATAACTTGACACCAGATCCGAATTAAAACGCATCAACCGAGTGTGTAGCCGTGATGGTCTCTTCTCGGCGGAGTCCGGGAAGTGAACACGGTTTCTGGGTTATGTTTGACGTAAGTAGGTGTTCGGGATCACCTCTTGATCATTGCTAGCTTCACGACCGTGCCTTGCTTCTCTTCTCGCTCTCTTTTGCGATTGTAGCCACCATATATGCTAGTCGCTTGCTGCAGCTCCACCTCATTACTCTGTCCTACCTATAAGCTTAAATAGTCTTGATCTCACGGGTGTGAGATTGCTGAGTCCTCGTGACTCACAGATACTTCCAAAACCAGTTTGCAGGTGCCTATGTTACCGAGCAGGTGACGCAACCAAGCTCAAGGAGGAGCTCGATGAAGATCTTGCCCTTTGTGTTGTTTCGTTCTAGTTGATCAGTAGTGGAGCCCAGTCGGGGTCGATCGGGGACCTTTGTCGCATTTGGGGTTCTTCTTTTATTTTGGTTCCGTAGTCGGACCTTGATTGTATCTGGATGATGTAATGCTTTATTCATGTAATTGTGTGAAGTGGCGATTGTAAGCCAACTATGTATCTCTTTCCTTATGTATTACTGGTTGTGTGAAGATTACCTCACTTGCGACATTGCTTTCAATGCGGTTATGCCTCTAAGTCGTGCTTCGACACGTGGGAGATATAGCCGCATCGAGGGCGCTAAGTTGGTATCGAGCCTTCCCGACCTTAGGAGCCCCACCGCTTGATCGTTTTTAGCGGCCGAGTTGTGTCTAGAAAAATGTTTTGAGTCATTTAGGATTATATATATTGGAGAGTTAGGAATTCCTTTACTCCTCAGTCTCTTCGTCGCTCTGGTGAGGTCTCCTAACGTAGAAGTTTTGACTTTCCTCTCCTCAAATTTCACTAATTTTTTTTAGGATCACGCGGGTATCTTGGAATCGTTCCGATGGTTTTATGATGAGAACATTGTCTTGGTGCCTCCTATCAGGGGTTTAGTGGAAGTGTCCCGGAGTTGAGCTCGAGGTGTTGTCGCCATAATTTTATCGTTGCATTCTCGAATACCTGAGTTTAGTACGCCGCATCGAAAATATCTTTTATGCGCTTGTTGGTGAGATAACCCGATAACCCAAAGATCGAGGTGAGTACGGAGTATTGCCATGACTCGTATAACGGATGCTTTTCGAAGGTTGAGGTACACGATTTCCGAAGGATTCTTGGTTATGTGTTGAAGGATGGATACAGCTGGATGTAGGGATTGTTAGTTTGTGTGAGATATATTGCTTCCCTTGTATCCCCAACACCTGATTGCATAACCGAAAATTTCGGAGTTTCATAGGTGGGAATTCAAGTAGCTCTTAGGATATCTTTCCGACGGATGTATGATATGAAATTGGGGTTCGATGTCTAGTGGTCCGCCTATTCACGGTTGGTTTTACAAGTGGTCTCGTTGTGTCTTAAAGAGTCCTTGGCTATGCCGACTGGGGGCTTCAGATGTCATGTGCCTTGCCTTGTACATGATGGTGCTGTACGATCGAGCCCGTGTAGGCCCCACCACTAAAACTTCGGACGAAATCTCTATCATATGTTTGTTCCGCTTATTACGCAAGCCAGTCCTCTGTTTTTGTTTTGAGTTGTGGTATTCGAGTTGCTTGATGTCAAGTGTTGATTCCATACCTTTCCGAAATGGTGTTCTCATACTCCGATGTGAATACTAATCCTTCTCGACAATCGAGATTGTCATGTCAATCCTTTTCAACCGGCGTGTTTCTCTTCAAGTGGATCCGATCACTTCAACATCAGCAAGACCAATTATCATTTCTTCTCAACGGTGTTTGTTTCATCCGTCTCCAAGTTGCCTTTGTTTTTTCCCGCCCACCCACCCTTTTTCCTAAAGGACTAAGATTTCTTTACCAAGTATCCTTTTATTTTTGTGAAGTTTCTCCATTCTTTTCCGTCAATGTTCTTAACCGGTGGTTCTCAAGAAGATGTTCTACTAGTTCGTCATTCCTCATTCCTTTCTCTTCTCCGTGGATTCAAGTCAAGTTTTGTTGATCATACCTTTTTCCTCATTTCAATGTCTTCTCATACCGTGCACCTCATTATCATTCTACTTCTCGCTATTTGTTATTCCGAGTGCTCAAGATATCTCAAGATTCGTGTTTCCACTCTGCATTCGCTCAAGCTCTTTCGAGATTGGTATCTCATTCAAGTCATTTAATTCAACCGTGCAACATCTCTTTTAAATCTTTTCAACGGTGTTCTTTTGAGTGGGCCCTAACCCATGTGTCTTTTCCTGTGATCTTAACCGACTCTTCTATTTTCCCGAGCTATCCTAAATTCTTCTCCAAGTTTGACGAAGAATGAGTTATCATCACCAAATGCTTTTCTCCAAGATCTTTCAAATTCTTTTCATAGTTGGCTCAACCTCTTCGCTTTTGATTCTTCCGGTGTGCCTCAATAATTCTTGGTGGTGTTTCTCGTTGTCATTCTCATCATTTGAAGACCGAAGAAGAGTTTCTCTTTAATCTTGCTCTAGTCTCTTCAAGATTCATGGTGCTAGCTTGTTGCCATCCTCTCATAATTGTTTTCGATTGTGAGAATCTTTTTCACCCATCAGGAGATATTCAAGAGTCTTCTCAGTTTGTCATCCGGAGTCCATCAATTCAGGTTTATTCATTCTCAGCTGTCAGATATCATTCTCCTATCTTGCCAGTGCATCAATCGAATATCCTCTAATCAGTTCTTGATCTCTTTGTTCTCATGTATCTAGTTTGTTTCAAGCACCTTCGTTCATTTGCTAATACTTACCGGTGATGCACCCCTACTTCGATCATTTTCAATTCTTACGGTGGTTCTTTCAAGATCTCTCTTCCTTGTTCATCATATCAATTCATTTGTTGTTCCAATCCTACCGGTGGTTCGTTGAAGACCTTCTCAAGTTTTGATATATCTCTTTTAATCCTTTCTACGAGAATAAGTAGTATGCCAAATCCGTTGCTTGTCATCAATTTAAATTGGTGAAGGATACGCATAACATAATTCTTGTTCTTGTTTCATCCAAGTGATTAATTCCTTCTTTCGGAGTTTGTTCATGATGAATAAATTCTCGGTTTCAGTTGTTTCATCTTTTCTTTTTCCGGAGTTCCAAGCTCTCATCATCACGAAGATCCATCTAAATCATTGCAAGGCTTCACCTTGTGTTTTCAACTTCTCTTTCTTTCTATCACCCTTTTGTTTACCAGAGTTCTTCATGGAGGCTCTACATGGTGCTTCGTCAAGGATTCTTTTCATTCTTCAATTGTTCATCAAGATTTTCTCTCGAAGTTAAGATCCGTTAAGCTATACTAAAAAATAAACATGGTGCTCAACACATGTTTTGTTTTGAGGAGTTCAAGCATTCTTTATCGTGCATTCCAAAGTGCAATTTTTTCTACCTTATCTTTTGAGATGGTGTTATGTCACTCTTGACAATTTCCCTTGGTTATTCATGTTGTCAAGAATGAGATATTTAAATCCATCAATCTCTTCATTGGAGTTATCTTGGGCTATATTTCACCTAAAGCTTTCCCTAAGGATTGTTGCTATTTATGGTGCTTATAAATGACCCAAGTTCTTCATTTGTCCTTCCGGTGAAATAAGTTTCTCGTCTCCTTGTTGATATCAATCCAATCATTTGTTTCCGTTGGTGGCAGATGTTGGCATTTTCTTCTCCATTCTTCTATTTCAATTATCTATCTTCTATTCTTTTGTTTCGGAGGCATTGTGATGTTGTGCTCTTCAATCATCATCTTGTTTTGTCAGGATCGTGTTCTTTTCATGCTTATCCATTAAACCGGAGTGTCCTGCCTTTTTCTTTCAAGTTCTTTTTCATCTTATCAAGTCTTGCATCTCTTTTCAACCGGAGTGCTGTCCGATTTTGATCTTCCTTGTTCCTTGTTTATCTCGTTTCAACCAGAGTGATTTCAATTCCTTCTTGTCCTTTGTACTCGTCATTCATAGCTTTGCAACCTTCAAGTCCTCGTAATGTTCCTTGTTCCTCTTTTCTAACGGATTGTTTGCAATCTCGTTCATCTTTGTTGTACTCTTTCTTTTAAATTGCTCAACCTCCCATGGTTCGTGGTTTCACTCATTGGTCGAAGTAGCAACTTAGTTTACCCTCTTCTCTTCCTCTTCCGTTTCTCTCCGGTGCCATCCTAGATCTCGGGACGAGATCCTCTTGTAGTGGTGGAGTGTTGTAACGCCCCGAGACCGGCGCTCCAGAAGACTTCGAGCTATTCCGAGTTTCGTCGTGTGTTTTATTTGCTTGTTGCATTGCATCATGTCATCTCTTGCATTGCATCGTTTCATCATGCCATCATATCATTAATTTTTGATAGCTCATCTAAATAAAATTGCATAGATCGTTGATCTATTTAAATCGAGGGATTCACATGGTGATTTCTCTTTATAACGTATCCTCTCGATATTTAGGGAGATATTATAAAATATTCCATTGTTTTGGAATCACCCATGAACCCACTTGCATATTAAATCCCTTGGCCTTTTCTTCTTCAAGTTTTGACTCTCTAACCGTGCCAATAATTCTTTTACCATTTTCCGGAGCTCCACCAAAAATCCGAACATTTTTGGACCTTCCTTTTATCAAGTCCTAATTCAAACCCATTTGAATTAAATTCGAATGAGTTTGAATTTAAATCCTTCAATCATGGCCTTTCCTATTTTCTTGGAACGAGCATATTTTTGCGAGTCCGGGAAAATTACCCCCATGCTCAAATTATTTCTCCAACCCTTTCTTTATCTCCTTTTTCTTTCTTTGCTATTTACTGCTTTTGGTAAATAAAAGAGAGAAGGAGAGAAGGATCCCAGCAGCTGCACTAGTTGGCCCAAGGCCCAACCGCAGCCTACCTAAGGCCCAGCTGCACCTAACCCCCTCCTAACCCTAGGCCCGACCCCTCTTCTCCCCCTCGTTCCCGTGCCGCCGCCATCTGCACACGCATCGCACCAGGGAGAAAATCCCCACGCTCCTTCCTCCTCTCGTCAATCCCAATCTCCCTCCTCGTCGTTCCTCAACGCCGCACTCGATCGATTCCCTCTCCTCGCGCTCGATCCCATCTCCTCCTGCGACCTCGCGCCTCCCCGTCGACCACCAGGGTCCTCCCCTGCCGCCGCCTTGACCTCCGCCGCAGCCAGGCCCCGCCACCGTCCTGCCCCGTCGCCCCTTCGGTCGCTACGACCAGGAGCGCCGCGCTTGACCTCCTCCTCGCCGCCCCTGGAACCGCACCGCCTCGGCCTGCTGCCGGCAGCAGCAGCAGGCTGCTGCATCCTCTCGCGACGCCGCTCCGGCGCCTCCCATCGCGCCCGCCATGGCCCGCGAGGCCATCAGCATCCCCGCGTCCCCGCCGTCAAGCTCCATGCCGCTGCTCTGCGAGATGACGCCGTCGCGCTCCTGCCCCGTTCGCCTCGTGTCCTTCTAGTTCCGGGCAACGCCGAGCTCCGCTCCAGCAAGCTACCGAGCGCTACCTTCTCGGCCTCCTCGCAGTTTCGTTCTCCCTCCTGCCGCTGCTCTGCCTCTCCTACTATTGTTGCCCCGTACACCGCATTGCTGCTGCTGCTGGATCGCCGAGACCGATCCCCCGAGGAACCTCGTGTTCAACTACACAACGAGCGTCAAGTACCACGACAACCCGTGTTCGACTACGTGGATTCGCCAAGTACATGGATACGCCAAGTTCTGCTCTGAACATGTACGACCACACCCGGTGATGCGACAAGTACTCCGTCGCCGTGTACCACTACTTCCACTACCGCCGACGTGGACGACTACGCCGTGTACGACTACTTCCCACGACGACCCGTGAACGTCTACCTCCACTACGGCCCGTGAACGTCTACGAGATGTACCACTACCATCGGCCCGTGAACGACTACTTCCCTCTACGAAACGCGAACCGTCCCGTTTGAACGCTTTGAAGGTATAACCCGAAACGACCGCCGTGGACCGAATGCATTTGTTGTATGAGATGCACCCTATGTTTGGACCGTGTCCGAATTGTTCCTTGCACGTTCGCCGTAAGCCATGCCACCATTATGTGGGACACCCGGAATCCGGGATCACCCCACCATCCGCGCGCGCATCCGCACGCCTCCTTTTTCACCGGTATCTCCGTGAGCTACCGGAACCGATATGTTGCCGTGGCATCATTTTCGGATATGTTGCCGTGGCATCATTTTCGGATATGTTGCCGTGGCACCATTTTTGTTTCGCCGCCGTGGCACCCTTTTCGTTCCGCCATGGTGACCAAATGCTCCTTATCATGCTCATGTCAACATTTTCATAAAATTGCATAAAACTTGTATATGTCATCCGCATCATGATAACAACATTTAAAATGTTTAAACTTGTTGTTGCATTAAATTGCTAAATGCATATGGGGATTTTCCGGAATTGTTGTTTGTTGTTCCGGCCTCATTTAAACTTGCCTAAATAGTTACTTTATTTATTCTTCACCTCTTGCCATGTTAACCAACATTTAATCTTGTCTTGTTCATAGCCGAGGGAGAAACTAAATAATTGATGTGGTGTTCCGTCAATATGCAACTCGTTGCATGTTGAGCTCCACTTAATTTGTAGTATTGTTTGTGCACTTTGCCATGCCATGCCTCATTAAACCGGACATGCATCATACTTGTTTGTGCATCATGACTTGTTTATGCTTGTGTGTTTACCATATTGTTTGCTTCTTTCCGGGTTGCTTCTCTCGTTAGCTTCGGTTTCGTTCCGGAGTTGTGAGGATCCGTTTGACTACGTCTGTTTGTCTTCTTCATGGACTCGTTCTTCTTCCTAGCGGGATCTCAGGCAAGATGACCATACCCTCGAAATCACTACTATCTTTGCTATGCTAGTTTGCTCGCTCTTTTGCTATGCCGATGCTACGATGCCTACCATTTGCTTGTCAGCCTCCCAAATTGCCATGTCAAACCTCTAACATACCATGTCCTAGCAAACCGTTGATTGGCTATGTTACCGCTTTGCTCAGCCCCTCTTATAGTGTTGCTAGTTGCAGGTGAAGTTGAAGATTGCTCCATGTTGAAACGTGATGATTTTGGGATATCACAATATCTCTTATTTAATTAATGCATCTATATACTTGGTAAAGGGTGGAAGGCTCGGCCTTATGCCTGGTGTTTTGTTCCACTCTTGCCGCCCTAGTTTCCATCATACCGGTGTTATGTTCCCGGATTTTGCGTTCCTTACGCAGTCGGGTGATTTATGGGACCCCCTTGACAGTTCGCTTTGAATAAAACTTGTCCAGCAAGGCCCAACCTTGGTTTTACCATTTGCCTACCTAAGCCTTTTTTTCCCTTGGGTTCTGCAGACTCAAGGGTCATCTTTATTTACCCCCCGGACAAGTGCTCGTCGTGAGTGTTGGTCCAACCTGTCAGCCGCCGGTGGTCACCAGGGGCAACTCTGGGCTGGCTTACCGGAAGTTTGGACAATCCGGTGTGCCCTGAGAACGAGATATGTGCAGCTCCTATCAGGATTTGTCGGCACATTCAGGCGGCTTTGCTGGTCTTGTTTTACCATTGTCGAAATGTCTTGATGTACGGGATACCGAGTCCGATCGAGTGTCTCGGTGAAGGTCTATTCTTCGTTGATCGTGAGAGCTTGTCATGGGCTGTTGGGACACCCGCAGGATATAAACTTTCGAGAGCCGTGCTCATGTTATGTGGCAGATGGGAATTTGTTAATGTCCGGTTGTAGATAACTTGACACCAGATCCGAATTAAAACGCATCAACCGAGTGTGTAGCCGTGATGGTCTCTTCTCGGCGGAGTCCGGGAAGTGAACACGGTTTCTGGGTTATGTTTGACGTAAGTAGGTGTTCAGGATCACCTCTTGATCATTGCTAGCTTCACGACCGTGCCTTGCTTCTCTTCTCGCTCTCTTTTGCGATTGTAGCCACCATATATGCTAGTCGCTTGCTGCAGCTCCACCTCATTACTCTGTCCTACCTATAAGCTTAAATAGTCTTGATCTGACGGGTGTGAGATTGCTGAGTCCTCGTGACTCACAGATACTTCCAAAACCAGTTTGCAGGTGCCTATGTTACTGAGAAGGTGACGCAACCAAGCTCAAGGAGGAGCTCGATGAAGATCTTGCCCTTTGTGTTGTTTCGTTCTAGTTGATCAGTAGTGGAGCCCAGTTGGGGTCGATCGGGGACCTTTGTCGCATTTGGGGTTCTTCTTTTATTTTGGTTCCGTAGTCGGACCTTGATTGTATCTGGATGATGTAATGCTTTATTCATGTAATTGTGTGAAGTGGCGATTGTAAGCCAACTATGTATCTCTTTCCCTTATGTATTACCTGGGTTGTGTGAAGATTACCTCACTTGCGGCATTGCTTTCAATGCGTTTATGCCTCTAAGTCGTGCTTCGACACGTGGGAGATATAGCCGCATCGAGGGCGTTACAGTGGTTTTCTTATGACTGCCTGTTCGGCCGCCGCACCGACGATGACCTCTCGGGTCATCAAAAGCGATCTTCACGTCAACTCGGAACTCGCCGAGCAGCTAGGTCCGATGGAGCTCTCTTCCGTAAACGAGCTCTTGGACTACATCGCCGCCCTGGGAGTCGCTACAGACTACAATCAGATTGGGCCTAAAACCGATCTGAGAGAGATCAACTCTCCCCAGGCTACCCACCACATTGCTGTGGTGGAGGAACAACACGGTTACTCCTCTTCTACATTAAGGACAAGCTATGTCCGAATTCCCGACCCCTCCATGCCGGATTCCCTCGGAGGGACGGACGTCAATCAAGCACTGAACCGAAAGTCAGGCAATGGGCCAGATTCGTTGGAAAACATCCAGCAATCCAACCTTCCAAGTTCCGAAACTTTTCGGCCCTGGAGTCTTAGATTGGGCGGGGTTCCGAATTTAATTCCACCCGCCCACCCAAACACAAGCGATCTATCTCGAATCCGGCAAGAGCCCGCTGAAATAGTACATCATTACTGGGCCAGATTCCTCCTGGTTATGGACAGGATAAAGGGCTGCCGTGAGGAAAGCGCAATTTCAATTTTCTGCAACAATTGCACGGACAAGGGAATCATGAACGCCATAAGTCGTCGTGAAATTACACTCTTCGCCGACTTGGCGTCCATAGTACGAAAGTACTGTGTGATGGAGAGTGCCTGGAAAACCGAAACCAAATTTTGGGACAATCCGGCTCCGAACACAACCCTAGTCCGAAATAAAAGGGTGCATCATATTCAGGCACCTGGGTTGAAAACCAAAAAGAAAAAACCCCCTAAAGGGCACGGAACCGTACTAGAGGGATGGCTCAGCGGACCCTGTAAAATCCATAGTACAGAGGACGCCACTCCAACACATAGCCTTCGAGCATGTTGGATACTATGGCAGGTGGCCAAAAGTGGCAAAGAGCTTCTAGCCCCAGAGAACCAGCCTAGCAGTACCAGTACGGTACTAACAGTCTTTGAGACTTTCGCATCAAATAATATGCGGAAACGAACACTCCGCAGCCTCGCTGAAGTCTACCAAGTAGCAACAATAAATCCATGGAGCGACATGGCTATTACCTTCAACGCCCAAGGATTTAACCTAAATTCGAACAGCCCGAGCACCACTGCATTGGTCCTCGGTCCAATAGTGGGCGGCTTCGCCTTCTTGAGGTACTCATGGATGGCGGCAGCGGATTAAACCTCATCTACGAGGAAACCCTTCGAAAAATGGAAATAGACTGGAGCCGCATTGAGCGAAGCAGCACAACCTTTAGAGGAATAATCCCTAGTCGGGAAGCACGCTGCACAGGAAAAATTACACTGGATGTGGTGTTTGGCTCGCCGAACAATTACAGGTCCGAGGAGGTCACGTTCCAAGTGGCCCCATTCAGTAGCGGATATCACGCTTTATTAGGGCGAGAGGCATTCACAATTTTTCAAGCTATACCCCATTACGGGTACATGAAGCTCAAAATGCCTGGGCCCAACAGAATCATCACTCTTCTCAGTGATCCGGACATAGCACTTCGTGCCGAAAATAAGACCGCCGCACTAGCCCTAGAGGCACTATCTGAAGCCCTAGCGGCCGAGGAACTCACTACGCTGCGCTCCACGGTGAACAGGGACGACGTGATACTCGATAATAGATCCAAGTCCACCTCTTTTAAGCTAGCTGACGATATAGTCAAATTCCAAGTCCATCCAACGGACCCCACAAAGACGGCCTCCATTGGGGCACAATTAAACCCTGATGTAGACGCCGCACTACGAGAATTCCTTCAGGAAAATTGGGACATCTTTGCCTGGCACCCTTCAGACATGCCAGGAATCCCACGCAGGTTGGCAGAGCACAGCCTAAATATCCTAAAAGGATTCAAGCCAGTCAAACAGGCTCTTTGGCGATTTTCCGAACCCAAAAGACAGGCAATGGGAGAGGAGCTAGCCAAACTATTAGAAGCCGGATTCATCAGAGACATAAAACATCTGGACTGGCTAGCAAACCCGTAATGGTACCAAAGAAGGACAAATCCGGCACTGTGTGTCGATTTCAAGGACCTTAACAAGGCTTGTCCAAAGGATCCTTTCCCCTTCCCTTGATCGATCAAATTATAGATGCTACCGCAGGCACGATTCATTGTGCTTCCTCGACGATACTCCGCTACCATCAAATCAAGATGGCGGAGCTGCACAAGCCGCAACGGCATTCATCACTCCATACGGACCATTCTACTTCAACACAATGCCCTTCGGGCTCAAAAACGCCGGCGCAACATATCAACGCATGATTCAGACATGTCTGGCAACCCAGATCGGCAAAACAGTGGAGGCATACGTAGACGATGTGGTCGTCAAGTCTAAACACGTCAAAACTCTAGTAGACGATTTGAGGCTCACATTTGACAACCTCCGAGCATATGACATTAAGCTCAACCGAGAAAATGCGTTTTGCATCAAATTAAAAAGCTCTTGGGCTTCATTGTATCCGTAGAGGAATTGAAGCAAACCCAGCCAAGATCCGAGCTCTGTCACAATTGGATATCCCAAAAGACCTCAAGCAAATACAAAAATTGACTGGATGCATGGCGGCTCTAAGACGCTTCATCTCCCGCTTGGGAGAAAAGGCATTACCCCTTTATCTCCTCCTCAGGCGCACCGAACACTTCGAATGGACGGATGACGCCACGGCCGGACTCGAAGAAATAAAGGCCATGTTGGCAACAAATCCGGTCCTAGCCGCGCCAAACTTGGGCGAACCAATGTTATTATACATCGCGGCAACACATCAAGTTGTAAGCGCGGTGCTCGTCATCGAACGAGAAATGGAAGGACACAAATTCCCTCTTCAAAAACCAGTGTACTACGTATCCAGTGTCCTAACTCCATGCAAGTCCCGGTATCATTATCAAAAGATAGCGTACGCAGTGTTCATGGCATCCCGGAAGCTGCGACACTACTTCAAGAGTGTTCGATAACAGTAGCCTCCGAAGTACCTCTTAATGACATTATAAACAACCGCGACGCGACGGGCAGGATTGCAAAATGGGCCATCAAGCTCCTACCATTCGACATAACCTACAAACCATGGCGAGCCATCAAGTCGCAAGTTTTGGCCGACTTCATCGCTGAATGGACCAAAGCCGAACTCCCTAAAGAGTACGGCGCATACTCCAATTGGATCATGCACTTCGACGGCTCCAAAATGTTGGCCGGTCTGGGGGCTGGCGTCGTTCTGACGTCCCCAACTGAAGGCACAGTCCAATACGTACTCTAGATAATGTACACGGACTCCAACAATGCAGCCGAATACGAGGCCCTTCTACATGGTCTCCGGATGGCAATCTCCATGGGCATTCAACGCCTAGAGGTCCGCGGGGATTCAAACCTCGCAATATCCCAAATAAATGGAGACTTTGACGCCAAGGATCCGAAAATGACAGCCTACTGTAACGCCGTCTTAAAAATGTCAGCTCGGTTCAAAGGACTCGAATTCCACCATATAGCTCAGGATAATAACCAGGCGGCTGACGTGTTGGCACGCATCGGCGCAAAGCGCGACGCCGTCCCTCCCAACATCTTCCTAGAGCGGCTTTTCAAGCCATCCGTATTATGGGAAGGGGAGTCCAGAAACAACAACCCGGAACCAACCGCACCACCCAACACCGAACACTCTGACACAATTGATGGCTCTACCAATGAAATAACACCTTCAGCCCACAAAATAATGGCAGTCATTGCCCCGTGGACGGAACCATTCCTAGCCTACTTAAACAGGCAGGAACTTCCCGAAGACCAAAACGAGGCCCGCTGCATAGTACGGCGATCTAAAGCCTACAAGGTCCATGAGGGAGAGCTTTATAAGAAAAGCACAACCGGAGTCCTTCAAAGGTGCATCTCCGAAGAGGAAGGGCGAAATCTTCTGGCTGAAACTCACGCCGGACTTGGCGGGCACCACGCCGCAGCCCGGGCCCTTGTAGGCAAGGCCTTCCGTACAGGATTTTATTGGCCGACGGCCCGGGCAGACGTTCAGGACTTAGTCCAACGATGCGTCAGTTGCCAGCTCTTCGCTAATCAGAGCCACATGCCACCCACTGCCCTCAAAACTATACCCATCATCTGGCCATTTGCGGTCTGGGGGCTTGACATGGTTGGACCCCTTAAAGGGGGAACCCACAAGCAAAAATACCTATTGGTCATGGTAGACAAATTCACCAAATGGATAGAGGCCAAGCAAATTAAGACGGCCGAATCCGGACCCGTGATAGACTTCATATCAGGGGTAGTACACCGTTACGGTGTCCCACATAGCATCATCACTGATAACGGCACAAACTTCACGGCCGACGAGGTTAAACTCTGGTGCAAAAACATGGGCATCAAGCTTGACTACGCTTCAGTCTATCACCCTCAAACTAACGGTCAAGTCGAGCGTGCAAATGGTCTAATCATGAGCGGCATTAAACCCAGACTAGTGCGGCCCCTCAAGGAATCCAACACGCACTGGGTAGAGGAGCTCGACTCTGTACTCTGGGGGCTGCAGACCACGCCGAATCGCACTACCGGATTCACACCATTTTTCATGGTGTACGGCGTAGAGGC
Organism: Aegilops speltoides; assembly: GCA_021437245.1. Classification (NCBI taxonomy): domain Eukaryota; kingdom Viridiplantae; phylum Streptophyta; class Magnoliopsida; order Poales; family Poaceae; genus Aegilops; species Aegilops speltoides. The sequence continues at coordinate 77,952,674 of CM038141.1, forward strand.
AGTTTTGCCCTGCGACATAATTCATGACTCACCTCGCGTGCGTATGTACGAAGAAAGAGAAGCCGAGCTAGATCGGCAGGACAGTTTGGACACGTTAGAGGAGGAGCGCGACGTGGCAAAGACTCATTCCGCATTCTATCAACAGCAGGCTCGAAGATATCAAAGCAGAGAAGTACGGGCCAAAACTTACAATGTTGGCGAACTAGTTCTACGCCTGCCGGACAAGAAAAAGGACAAACTCAAGCCCAAATGGGAAGGTCCCTTCATCATCGACCAAGTCCTGACCAGCGGAGCATACCATCTACGAAACGCATCGGACAACCGACTCGAGCCAAACCCATGGAACGCAGCCCGTCTCCGAAGATTCTACGCCTAGCGCCGGACTCAGAGTTCGTCTCCTTCCTCCGTCCACATTTTATACTTTAGCTGTCTTTTGTTTCTCTCTTTCTCCCCCCTTTTTTTCTTAAAAGCCTTTGAAGGCTGATCTGCGCACTGTTCACACACACTTGACGTGCTGCTCGCACTCATTATACCTGGGGGCTTCTTTAACAGAAGCTTATTTATACGGGCATCATTCCCAACACATGTGTCACACTTCCGCATGTACCTTTTATTCACCATTATATGCATCGATATGACTTAAGTTTTGGCCAAGCTGGGTTGCCTGGCTCCTGTGCTTACCCATACGTTCCCGATTGTTCGGCTAGGAGGTAAAGGAGCACCTCTGCGATTATTTATCGCTGGTCACCGGATGTGTACCTCGATCGGGTGAAGCCAAAGCTAGCGTTTTAAGGGAATATTCGGTCGGTGACTTGAAAGATGATTTCTTACTTATCTATTTATCTGCCCCAGATGCTTTTTCGCTTTTTCGCGATGCGGACATGCACTTTAGGGCATGCCTCCCAGGGAAAGGAACCCCTAATGGAACTATTCTCCCTGGAAGATGTTTCTTACTAACCATGTAATATAACATAACTATTTGGGCACTTGTCTGATAAAGCACTAATGACCCCTACGCCTGGTCTCCATGCATGCCCCGGTTTTTACATAACCGTGAGGTTATTCGGACACACTCCGGACTGTCAGGTCCCGAGGTTGAAGCGAAAAGGTCCGCAAAGACAAACAATCTACAATCCGGCTAGAAGGCATCTTACATGTCATTTTAAATTACATAGTCAAATTGACTGATTGTATTCCTCTTCAATACCATCTAACAGGCTGTCTAGTTTATAGTCCCGCTGGGAATACTTTGCGGCCAACTCTACTTGGCCGTACATTAAGCTCACAGGGATCTCCTTCCCATCAGGCCCCACAGGTCCGACCTCGGCTATGTGGTTTGGATCGGCCTTCGTGTACCTCATCTTCACCATGGCCCAGGCCTCCCTGGCGCCTTGACGGCAGGCTGATATCTTCCATAGACGGAAGCGCCACCGTGCTCCCTGAAGCTTCTCCAAAAGCCCTCCAAGTCCCTCGGGTAGGGAGACGGACGGCCATAAGGCCTGGGCGATGCCGCTCATCACCTGCCGAACTCGTTCGTGCAGTTGCAACAACTCGGGAAGTTGGTCACCCGTTGAACCGGGCATGTCCTCTGCAGGACAGCCCGTGAGCATACCTAGAGACATATTCTGGTTAATCGACTTCCTCGCCGAACTCTTGTTTTCAAAGGTTCGTTCAAGCACTTACTATAAATGCCGCGACGAAGCCGCAGATTCTCCTTCACGGAGTAAGACAGCTGGACCCGAACATCTTTTAGTTCCTCTTCCAGCTAAGTGTTGGCATCTTGGAGGTTATTTTTCTCCTGCCGCACCCTTGTCAGCACCTTCTCACCGGCCTTTAGCTGGCGTAGCAGCTGCTGCCTGTCCGGATCTAGCCCGGCACCATCTACAATATTATTGTCAGACTTATACACACGCCGCACTTCACAAACTACTTATCTTTCGAAGTATGTATTACCAGAGGGGGTCTCTGTGGCTCCCGGCGTGCTAATCTTGACCTCAAGTTGGGCCTTGCACTCTTGCAGCTCTGGGGGAGGTGGGTATTCTTCTCCGTAAGATCCTGCATAACAAATGATCCTTAAATCAGTTATTCTAACTATTTTAAGTATTGGGGGCTATTGGCATATATAACTGTCAAAATTACTCACCCGTATGTCTTTTACATACTGCTCTGTGACTCTGGCTAGACCATCTTGAGCAGCACGGAGGTGCGCATCTCCCGAATTGAAGGCATTTAACGCCTCCGAGGAGAAGCATGCATCACGAAGAATTGTCCGGCAGCGCCTGTGATTCATGGCGCTCTCCACCTCAGATCTGGTGGCGGACAACCTGTCGGCGTCCTCCGTTGGAGGAGCACTCGACGCGCGCCCTGCATTCGCCTCCCCCTCCGGACCTGGCGTTGGAGCCTGGCTGGCGGAGGTTTGATTGGCAATCTCCCCGGACACAGTCCGGCGAGCGCTCTTTCTCCTGAAAAAACCACGAGCATTAATATGCCTTCCAGGAACCTTTTTCTGAAACATGGTGGCGAGCCATACCGTTGCGGTGACGTCTCGACCCTCGCCGCACTTCTCTTCCGCCTGTTGGGCCGAGCTGCCCCTTGTTGGCCAGCCGCCGCGGGTTTGGCTTCCCGCCCCGGAGGCACCTCCTGTGGAACACCATTGGTATACGGTGGTCAGAAATAAGCATGGATAAGTAATGGTATCAGGACTGCGGTCACAGTTACCTGGGGAACCGGAGATATGCCGGGGTAGTCGGCCGTAATGGCAACCAAAGCATTGTCAATGCTAAGTTGGTGGAACATCCCATCAATCAGCTCCACCTTTATGTCCGGATCCTCTTCGGAGGCTGGATCGAGAGATCGTTCCGAATCCTCGGGTTGTGGAGCCGGGCTGTGTATATTCTCTACGGCCCGACGCAGTTCCTGCATCAAAATCACAAAGTGAGACACTCAACTTTGAACTATGGATCGGATAGACAAACGTCTGCTTACCCAGCTCCGAGGGTTGTTCATCGAAAATCCATTTAATGGACTCGCACGAAGGAAGTCCTCCTTCTCCCCTTTGTACAGGCCGGACAGGAACTTCACCAGATCATCTACCGATCCCGGCCCCTTGCGGCCATGACGGGTGGCATCATCCTCCCCATTGGAATCCCACATAGGGTGGCCCCTGTATTGGAGCGGCTGCACCCCTCGCATGATGCACGTGGCCATGACTCCAATCATGGTTAATCCGGAATGAGCCAATAACCTTATTCGGCCCATCAGATATTGAACGTCCCCATCATTCTCCCGTTGAGGGCTCCGCGGGCGCCAACTCAGGCATTTCCGCAGAAGTGCATTGCTGAACTCCGGGAGGCCGATCCAAACTGGGTCCGGTAGCGGGGCGTCCTCCATGTAAAACCATTCCGAAGGCCAGTCTTCGGACGCCTTCTTCGGGGTTCTGGATAGATATCCGGTCCCGGCGATGCGCCATATTTCGGCTCTGCCCACTTGATATATCGACCCCTCGTGAGAACATGGCACGAGGTAGAATAATCTCTTCCACAGCGCAAAATGGGCCTCGATGCCCAAGAACAGCTCGCAAAGGGCTACAAAGCCTGCGATGTGCAGGATGGAGGCAGGCGTGAGGTGGTGAAGCTGGAGTCCATAGAACTCCAGGAGCCCCCGGAGAAATGGATGTATGGGAAATCCGAGTCCTCTTATTAGATAAGGGACGAAGCATACCTGCTCTCCTTTGGAGGGATTGGGGACGCTCTCCGCTTGTTTTCCGCCCTTGTAAGTGGCAAGTCTGGCTTGAACCGGCATCATAAAGGCCAGGGGAAGAAATCCCTCGGCTTGGAGCGTCACCAGCTCACTATGCGGGACCAAGCATCTCCCCCAATCTCCTGGCTGAGGGCTGGGAGCGCGAGAGGAGGAGCCACGTCGACTGTCCATGATGGAATGGATTTTTGGTCAGAAGCGCTCCGATGAATGCTCGCGGAAGGAGGATGGTGTGATTCGGATCTGGATCCTCGCCTCTCTTTATAGGCAGCTCACTCGCGCAGCTAGGGGGTAGAATATAAAAATACCCTGGCTTTTCGCATTCGTACGACACGTGGAAAATGGCCATTATTGGACGTGGAAGCCAATGAGCGCATCATTTATAAGAAGCTGGACACCATTCGGTGAGTACATGGAGTTTGGAGAGGAACCTGCCTTGCAATGCCGAAGACGATATGCGCGCCGGACTCATCGACATTGAAGCCTGGTTCGGGGGCTACTAAGGGAGTCCTGGACTAGGGGGTGTCCGGATAACCAAACTATCACCGTCGGCCGGACTCCAAGACTATGAAGATACAAGATTGAAGACTTCGTCCCATGTCCGGATGGGACTTTCCTTGGCGTGGAAGGCAAGCTTGGCGATACGGATATGTAGATCTCCAACCATTGTAACCGACTCTGTGTAACCCTAGCCCTCTCCGGTGTCTATATAAACCAGAGGGTTTTGGTCCGTAGGACATATAACAATCATACCATAGGCTAGCTTCTAGGGTTTAGCCTCCTTGATCTCGTGGTAGATCTACTCTTGTACTACCCATATAATCAATATCAATCAAGCAGGAGTAGGGTTTTACCTCCATCGAAAGGGCCCGAACCTGGGTAAAAACATCGTGTCCCTTGTCTCCTGTTACCATCCGCCTAGACGCACAGTTCGGGACCCCCTACCCGAGATCTGCCGGTTTTGACACCGACACTTCTCCTTATCATTGTCATTCGTTTTATCTTGATTAGCATGATTAATTGATGTTTCATCATAGTATTCATCACTAGAGTTGTCAACAAGTAAATCATCATCCACAAGCAAGTCATCTTCATCACTATTGAAATCAACATACTCACGATGTGTTACCTTTGGACCTTTGGCCATTAAGCATCTTCCAATTCCTTCATTTGGTGAATCAAATATTTTATAGGAGTTGGTTGACACAAGTGCTAGACCGGCAACACCTTCACTTGAGTATATTCGGAGTCGGAGTGATAACTTCTCTCGGAGTGATTGTCGGAGTCGGAGCCGGATACCCATTCACCAACATGAGCTTGATGTCTTCGTTTTGTGTAGCTCCTTGATGACTTGTCCTTCCTCTCCGAATCCTTGCTTCTCCGTGAGGGTCTTCGTTCATAACGATCATCTCTACTCCTCCTCTCTCTTGGTGGTGATTCTTCTCTTTTGCTTCTTCTTCTTAGAGAATCTTCTCTTCTTTTGTAGGGTTCCATACACTCATTGGAACAGTGTCCGGGTCTCCCACAATTTTAGCAATTGCACTCTCGACTAGAAGATCTTTTGTCATGGTAAGACCTTGACTTGGAGCTTCTTTCTTTGCTTCTACTCTTGTAGAATTTGCTGAAGTTCTTCACCATTAAGCTCAATTCTTCATTGAAGGTTTGTTTCTCACTTGATGATGTGGGGGCTTCACTTGAGGCTTTGTAAGCACCACTTGACTTGTTGTGAAGTTCCTCCTTATCCTTGAGTGACATCTCATGAACAACAATTCTTCCAATGACTTTCGTTGGCTTGAGATCTCTGTAGTTTGGCATCATTTGGATCAATGTGCACACGGTATCATACTTTCCATCCAATGCTCTTAGCATCTTCTTTATGATGAATTTGTCGGTCATCTCTTCACTCCCTAAGTCGACAGTCTCATTTGTGATAAGAGCAAGCCTAGAGTACATTTCAGCGACACCTTCACCATCCTTCATTTTGAACTTGTCAAGCTCACTTTGGAGCACATCCAACCTGCATTCCTTGACGGATTCGGTACCTTCATGCATATCAATCAAAGTATCCCAAATTTCCTTTGCATTCTCAAGACGGCTGATTTTGTTGAATTCTTTGGGGCACAATCCGTTGAAGATGATATCGCAAGCTTGAGCGTTGTATTGCAGCATCTTCAATTCTTCCGCATTAGCTTCACGGTTCGGTTCTCTCCCATCAAAGAATTCACCTTGCAAGCCAATACAATAATTGCCCAAACGGCGGGGTTATGTCCGAGAATATGCATTTTCATCTTATGCTTCCAACTAGCAAGATTAGTACCATCAAAGTAAGGACCTCTACGGTGATAGTTTCCCTCGCTAGACGCCATACTCTCCTAGGTTGTGAAACCAAGGCTATGACCACCAAAAGCTATGGAAATCAAAGCAAATGGAGACCAAAGCTCTGATACCACTTGTAGGACCTTGAAGTATGTATAGAGGGGGGTGATTAGACTACTTGACCAATTAAAAACTTAACCTTTTCCCAATTTTAGAGTTTGGCAAATTTTAGCTATCTTAGGGCAAGTCAAGCAATCATCACACAATTCAAGAAAGCATCCAAAGAGTATATGAGCAGCGGAAATTAAAGCATGCAACTTGCAAGAAAGTAAAGGGAAGGGTTTGGAGGATTCAAACGCAATTGGAGACACGGATGTTTTTGGCGTGGTTCCGATAGGTGGTGCTATCGTACATCCACGTTGATGGAGACTTCAACCCACGAAGGGTAACGGTTGCGCGAGTCCACGGAGGGCTCCACCCACGAAGGGTCCACAAAGAAGCAACCTTGTATATCCCACCATGGCCGTCGCCCACGAAGGACTTGCCTCACTAGCGGTAGATCTTCACGAAGTAGGCGATCTCCTTGCCCTTACAAACTCCTTGGTTCAACTCCACAATCTTGTCGGAGGCTCCCAAGTGACACCTAGCCAATCTAGGAGACACCACTCTCTAAGAAGTAACAAATGGTGCGTTGATGATGAACTCCTTGCTCTTGTGCTTCAAATGATAGTCTCCCCAACACTCAACTCTCTCTCATAGGATTTGGATCTGGTGGAAAGAAGATTTGAGTGGAAAGCAACTTGGGGAAGGCTAGAGATCAAGATTCATATGGTAGGAATGGAATATCTTGGCCTCAACACATGAGTAGGTGGTTCTTTCTCAGAAATGGTAAGTTGGAAGTGTAGGTTTAGTCTGATGGCTCTCTTCACGAATGAAGAGGAGGTGGAGGGGTATATATAGCCTCAACACAAATCTAACCGTTACACACAATTTACCAAACTCGGTGTAACCGATTCAACAGACTCGGTCGGACCGATTTAGCAAACCTAGTGACCGTTAGGATTTTCGGTGGGACTGACATGCAACGCGGTGAGACCAATTCGGTTAGGGTTAGGGCATAACATAATCTCGGTAAGACCGATTACACAAACTTGGTAAGACCGATTTTGGTAATATGCTTTCCAGAGAGTTGGTCAGGTAAACTCGGTGGGACCGATTTGCTCTTTTCGATGAGACCGAAATGTTACAAAAGGGAAACAGTGAGTTTACATTGCAATCTCGGTGGGACCGATCGCTCACTTCGGTTAGACCAAAACGTTAGGAAGGGAAACAGAGAGATTACAATCCCATCTCGGTGAGACCGAGATCCCTATCGGTAAGACTGATTTGCTTAGGGTTTGTGGCAGTGGCTATGACTTTTGAAATCGGTGGCGCAGGATAGGAAGAATTGGTGTGACCGATTTGGCTTTAGGTTTAGGTCATTTGTGGATGTGAGTAAGTAGCTGAGGGTTTTGGAGCATATCACTAAGCACATGAAGCAAGAGGCTCATTAAGACACCTCATCCCTCTTTGATAGTATTGGCTTTTCCTATAGACTCAATGTGATCTTGGATCACTAAAATATAAAATGAAGAGTCTTGAGCTTTTGAGCTTGAGCCAATCCTTTGTCCTTAGTATTTTGAGGGATCCACTTTCATCATCCATGCCATGCCATTCATTGAGCTTTCCTGAAATAATAGTCTTGGAATAGCATTAGCTCAATGAGCCATATGTTGTTATGAATTACCAAAACCACCTAGGGATAGTTGGACTTTCAAGGTGGGAGACATAGAGATTTGCAAGATACATACGGATCTGAATGCTGCAGACCCATTGACTAAGCCTCTTCCACAAGCAAAACGTGATCAACACCAAGACTCCATGGGTGTTAGAATCATTACTGTGTAATCTAGATTATTGACTCTAGTGCAAGTGGGAGACTGAAGGAAATATGCCCTAGAGGCAATAATAAAGTTATTATTTATTTCCTCATATCATGATAAATGTTTATTATTCATGCTAGAATTGTATTACCCGGAAACATAATACATGTGTGAATACATAGACAAACATAGTGTCACTAGTATGCCCATACTTGACTAGCTCGTAAATCAAAGATGGTTAAGTTTCCTAACCATAGACATGAGTTGTCATTTGATTAACGGGATCACATCATTAGGAGAATGATGTGATTGACTTGACCCATTCCGTTAGCTTAGCACTTGATCGTTTAGTATGTTGCTATTGCTTTCTTCATGACTTATACATGTTCCTATGACTATGAGATTATGTAACTCCTGCCATTGGAGGAACACTTTGTGCGCTACCAAATGTCACAACGAATCGGGTGATTATAAAGGTGCTCTCTGGTGTCTCCAAAGGTACTTGTTGAGTTGACGTATTTCGAGATTAGGATTTGTCACTCTGATTGTTGGAGACGTATCTCTGGGCCCTCTCGGTAATGCACATCACTATAAGCCTTGCAAGCAATGTAGCCAATGAGTTGGTTATGGAATGATGCATTACGTAACGAGTAAACAGACTTGGCGGTAACGAGATTAAACTAGGTATTAGATACTGATGATCGAATCTTGGGCAAGTAACATACAAATGACAAAGGGGACAACGTATGTTGTTAAGCGGTTTGACCGATAAAGATCTTCGTAGAATATGTAGGAACCAATATGAGCATCCAGGTTCCGCTATTGGTTATTGACCGGAAACAGTTCTAGGTCATGTCTACATAGTTCTCGAACCCGTAGTGTCGTGGATTTGTCACGGCAGATGTCCTAGCATAAGGACTTAGTCGTGGAGCCATCGCTACGGGTTTACTTGTAGGGGTTAAAGCGGACACAAAGACATGAGGGTTTTATACTAGTTCGGCCCCTTCGATGAAGGTAAAAGCCTACGTCTAGTTGTGATGGAATTGATGTAGTTTCGATGGCTAGGGAGCAAACAAGCTTCGCCTAGGCTCGAATTGTGGTTGTCTGTCCTGAACCGCCGCCGGGTCGTCCCCTTATATACACGAGTGACGCCCGTCGGTTTGTAGAGTCCCAACCGGTTCATACTCGTATCCCGGTTGGCATCTCTCTATTCCTAACTTACAATGCAAGTCATACATCAAGCCGGTTTACGGCTACAATCTCTAAACCGACTATAGGCCTTGGGCCTTTCTCTGATTACACCACTAATGGAGGTAACCCGGCCCAAGCTGGCCGGTTTACACCTAGTGGTAATATCCCCAACATTAGGCCCCAGATTGATTTGAACTGGTTCATGTCAATCCTTCACAAAGCCTGTATCTTGGACATCTTCTTTTGCTTAGCAAATCACCACGTCGTCGTTGCTTCTGATCACTGCAAACTTGCATGACATCATTGCTTCTGGTCACTGTAAACCGGCATGACGTCATCTTGAAGTTTATCCTTTATAACGCCTTCTTTAATAGCAGCCCCTGGATTCACGCGCTTGACCTAGCTTCACTGCCTTATAAATAGGACCGAAGGGTCATTCTTTTTCCTCCCCTCGCTTCCTCTTCGTCTTCTTCCTCGCGCCGCTGCCCTTGGAGCTCTGCCATTGTCGCTAACCTTCGCTTCATCCCAGTGCTTTGATCAACCTGAACGCATTCGAATATCGCGGCCTTTCTCCGCATCTCCTCCGCTTCCGTAAGCTTCTTGCCCTTCTTCATCTGTTTCTTCATTTTAGATCTGTTTTAGGGTTCGAGATTCATGCCATGTTCTTCAGACGCTTTTCATCTTTTTAGTCTTGAACCATGCTATGAATCCTGCTCGCACCAATGACGACTTCTGTATCCGCTGTACTTTCTCATCCTAATCCCATAGATCTTCTCATATACATATACGCCTTATAGTTCACTTCAGATCTTTTTACTTCGGCGCATTTCGCTTTTCTACGAAAACCGTGTTTGATCCGTAGTAAACACGAATTGTGTGAAACCTGTTTCGTCCCCGACTTCAATTACCTTCGAGGCCAAGATTAGGCGGTTTAACTTTCCATAGTAAAAACTGCTAAACCGCATCGGTACACCATTAGTCCCTTGTTGAACCGCCAGAACGATCTCGACATCATCTCATAACGAACTGATTTATAGGAACCGCCACCGTTTATCATAACTTAGATCAATCACTCTGTAATAAGCACTTTCTTAAACCGGATCCTTCTCCTTGTAGATCTTATGATGGCCAAACAGTGTACGAATGCAATCGGGTTCCTTCCGCGTCTCCGAGACACGCTTGAAAGAACTGTATCGATTGGCGCTTTAGATGACCAAAACACAATCCATTGAGGGTTCTCGAGAGGAATGTCCTCCCACACCTCAGAAGGAGAAGTTGTAGCCATGATCACCTAGCCCGGGTTTCAAACCGCTGGTCAAAATTTTACCGGACGTGATGGCCAATTTTCAGCTCCGGCCCCAAGACATCGCCCCAACTCGTTACCAACCTGTGCCACTTTCAAGTCTGTTCAAGCATATCTGCAAGAGGAGCCTTCTATTGAACTGTTCAGGATCTTTCCACCTAAACCGTCGTGACTGAATTCACCGACGCCCCAATACGTAACTAGGCGGTATGGCTATCCGTAAGAGGAAGGAGATCACTTATCCCCACGCCAAACTCCACACTCACCCCAAAGAGTGGAACGCGACTTGGTTCTATCAGAAAGACACTTCCCAAGGTGAAAATCTTTACCGGCTTTCGCCCGAGCGCTAAGCAACACTCATCCTTTCCGCAACGATTGACCGCCAAAGAGAGAAGCAAATATGCCCCACAACCGCCCAAGCTTCGAGCCTTTATGGCCAACGGTTTGACTGGATCGATCCGCACGCTGCTGGTTATCTTGGGGCATATTGTTTTGAGCCGCGTTCCGTTTGATGTGCCATTATACCGCAGCGCCGATGACCCACTCCGGACACACCAAACTGGAACTGCTCAAGATGAAGTTACAGATTCAAGAAGGAAAATGCTGAATGAACCGAGCACCTTTGTGCTCAAACCGCTTAGCTCCTTATCGCACCACTAACGCACCACCATGTAAGTCTCGATCGTGTCATTATGAAAACCCGCTGTTACTTTATATGCCCAACTCTCAATTATTTCTTATCCAGGCGATAATCCGCTTTGGAGCAAAAACTCTCTCGTGACAAAGCGGATAAAGTTGGGCGCCAATTCGCCCAAAACAAAAGTTGTCTGGCCGTCAAGACGCCCGCCGAGCTCCACCGCAAGGATAAAAGGGAATGGCTGCTCGCCGCAACCAAGAAGGTGTCCGCTAAGGAGGACGGCACCGGTGGTACCTTCACCATCGTGCCACGCCGACAAACAAATAGGAAAGCGGCATTGTTTTCTCAAGGGCGAATGTCGATGTGTTTGCATGGCAACCATCCGACATCCCCGTGTTCCTGTGAAGGTAATTGAGCCTGCTTGCCGCTTGCCCTCACGCCGCCCGTCAAGCAAAAAAATAAGAAAGCAAGCCGTGGAGCGCCAAGAATTCATCGTGAAGAAATCAAGAAGCTAGAGGCAGCAAGCCTAGTTAGAGGCGTGATCCATCCGACGTGGTTAGCAAAACCCAATGCCGTCAGGCGCAAGGCCAACGGGAAATGGAGGCTGTGTATAGACTTCACCGATGTGAATAAAGCATGTCCCAAGGATCCGTTTTCTTGCGGCAAGATCGACTGATTGTCGACTCCACCGCCGGATGTGAGCTACTCGCTTTCTTGATGCGTATCAAAGTTACCACCAGATCTTTATGGCCAAAGAGGATGAAGAGAAGATCTGCATTTATCACTCCATGTGGCACCTATTGCTTCACACGCATGCCATTTGGATCAAGAATGCAGGTCAATATTCGCAAGGGTAGTGTATAACGCTTTTGAGCCACAGATCCACGTAAATGTAGAAGCTACATGGATGATATCGCTTTTAAGAGCAAGAGCAAGGATACGTTGATTCAAGATTTGGAAGAGACATTTCAGAACTCATGAAGATACACTCAAGTTGAACCCCGAGAAGTGCGTCTTTGGAGTTCCCTCCGGCAAGCTTCTCGGGTTCTTCGTATCGCAGAGAGGGATTGAAGCTAACCCCGACAAGATTAGAGCCATTGAGCAGATTGAAGCCCCGAAGCGGGTCAAGGATGTCAGAAGACTCGCGGGTTGCGTGGCTGCCCTCAGTAGGTTCATTTCAAAATCTGCAGAGCGCGCCCTACCTTTCTTCAAAATCTTGAAGAAGGCAGGCCCCATGAAATGGACTCCAGAAGCGGAGGCAGCGCTGCAAGATTTGAAACGATACCTATCCTCCACCCCAATACTTGTCGCACCTAGACCGCAGGAGAGGTTGCTGCTGTACCTAGCGGCAACCAACCAAGTGGTTAGTGCTGCGCTAGTAGCGGAGAGGGAGTCCGACGAGGAGGCTACACCGGCAAGCGAGTCCGGCGACAAGCAGAGGGCTGCTCCGACAAGCCCCGCCCCGACAAGGGCAACTCAAGCAGAACAGGATGAAGTGCGGAAAAGATGGTGCAGCCTGTGTTATTTTGTAAGCTCCTTCTCCGTGGGGCTAGATCAAGATACTCCGTGTGCAAAGCTGCTTCGCCTCCTCATGGCCTCGAGAAAGCTGCGCCATTACTTCCAAGCACACGAGATAACGGTGGTCACTCGCTCAACAAGAGGATATTGCACAACCCGAAGCAACAGCAGGATCGTTGAGTGGGCATCGAGCTGTCAAGCTTCGACTCAAGTTTGAAAGTACTTCAACCATACAGAGCCGGGCTTTGGCAGAATTTATAGCAGAGTGGACCCCAACACCGACTAAGAGGTTCAAGAAACAAGTACACCTGCATAAGAAGCATTTAGTGAATGGGTAATGTACTTTGATGGTGCCTTTCGCTGCAAGGCGCCGGTGTCAAGGCCATACTCATCGCTACCCACCGGAGAGCACCTCAAGTATGTCATCCAGATGCACTTCCCAAGAGAGCAAGCGACAAACAACACCGCCGAATATGAAGGTTTGCTTGCCGCCTCGTGGATTGCGGCCAACTTGGGATCAAGAAGTTGATTGTGGGAGATTCTCGGTTGGTGGTCCGCAAGTTAACAAGAACTATCGAGCCCTTTGATGGAAGCTTATGTAGATGAAGTGAGGAAGCTGGAGGAGCGCTTTGAAGGTCTGCAGATGGAGCACATTCCAAGAGCTCAGAATGAAATCGCAGATGGCCTTTCAAAGTGCGCTTCGATGAAGTTACCTGTGGAACCAGGGACCTTCTTGCTCAAGCTGACTCAACCCTCCGTCGCACCATCAATTGGGCAGCCCAAGAAGAGAAAGTTGGTCTCCGGCGACTACTTGCCGGCGGATCTCCCTGAGGCTGCCACCAAAGTCCCCAGGATCAACGGCCAGAACGCTGAGGAACAGTTTGCTCCTGCTGATCCTCGGATCTGTGCGATCAAAGCAAGTGTTCCCGACAAGCCTTGCCCGGCGGCAAGCTTGTCGGGGACCTTCAGCTCCGGCAGAGCCGTGAGATCCTTGCCAGAGAAGCCGAGGTTCCGCAGCGCCCTCATGCCTTTAGTCCTGCCGCCGAGCCCCAAGCTCCGCATGGGCGCAGCAGATCGTCTGCTTCTCGCAAACCGAGAACTTCCCGACGACCCGTAAGAAATAGAAAAGATAACCAGACAAATAAGTATGTACGGTTGTGGACAACGAGCTGCATGTAAGAAGGCTCAATGGTGTCGATCAAGTGCATCTCCTGTGGAAGATGGATGGTCTGCTGGCAAAGATACACGGAGGCATCTGCGCCACCACATTGGCGTTAAGGGCACTTGTCGAAAGCTTTCCGCAAGGGTTCTTTGGCAAGAAGCCTCCAAGATGCAATCGCACTAGTAACAAAGTGTGAAGCGTGCAAGGCCCATGCAAAGCAAATTCATCACCACCAAGCTCTCCAAACAATCCCTTTATCCTGCCCTTTCGTCCGGGGCTCGATATCCTCGCCCTTCCCTCTGTTGTCGGGGCTTTGAGTACTTGTACGGGTAATCGACAAGTTCACAAAGTGGCCGAAGTGGAGCCGTGAGGAAGGCGACAAAGACAACAAGCGATCAAGTTCTTCAGTCGATTGTGTGCCGCTTTGGGGTCCCTAACGGATTATCACCGACAACGGACACAATTCACTAGCCGCACCTTCATGCATACGCCCAAGACCTTGGCGCCAAGGTCTGTTTCGCTTCATTGCTCACCCAAGGAGCAACGGTCAAGCGTAAAGGGCCAATGTGAAGTGTTGCACGGACTCAAGACAAGAACTTTCGACAAAGGCGCAAGTGCGGAAGAAATTGATAGAGGAGTGCGCCGCGCTCTTGGTCAATCGAACGACACCAAATCGAGCCACCGGACAGACACACCCTTTGCTCTAGTCTATGGAGCGAAGCAGTTCTCCCCACGGAACTCAGATACGGATCTCCTCGAGTGCTCGCTATGATGAGTTTCGAGCAAGAGCAATCTGCGACAAGATGACGATTGCTCCTCGAGGAGGGACGCCTGTGCTGTTTGACGAGCTGCTCGATACCAGCAAGCCTTGCGCCGCTACCATAGCCGCAAGGTCAAAGCCAGGAGTCTCGAGGAAGGCGACCTTGTTCTTCGGGCGAAGTTCAGTCCGCCAAGAATTCCAACAAGTTGACGAAGTGGGAAGGCCCTTATCGGGTGAGACAAGTCACGAGGCCCGGCGCTGTCCGCCGAGACCGAAGAAGGCTTGCCGATGAGTAACTCCTGGAACATAGAGCATCTTCGCAAGTTTTACCCATAAGGCGCGTTGCCGTGATCCGCTCCGCAACCACTTTTTGTACAAAAGCTTTGCCGCCGTTGCATGTAACCCTTTGTACAAAGCCGGGCGCAGACCCCGTGCAGCAATAAAGTTTCCGTGTTTTGCGTTATTTGCCTTTTTCCATGCTCTTCTTCGCTATTTGCATGAGTTATTTGGCATTTTTCGTACGACACGCAAGTCCGGCAAGCAATAGCACGCCGAGAGGCCATATGCTTTTTCCTTCTTCTCTTTCCTTGTCTCTTAAACAAAAGAAACATTCCTCGTGCACAAGTTTGCCGGGGGGAAGGAAGTAGAGGATGAACCAAGTGCTGTTCAAGAAAGAGAAGCTTGCCGGAGAACAGCTCAAAGTTTTAAATTTTTAAGTTGCCTTCCTTGAACAACCACACTTCGTATGGAAAACTTGTGCTCGGAGGAACCTACCCGTGGATAGCCGCACCCTTATCTCGTTTTCGAGCGCGCTCAACGATTTAAGTGAGCCGCGACAAAGTGTTGCGCCCTTGTTTCGTTTCGAGCCCGCTCAGCAAGCTAGGTGCGTTGCGGCAAGCCATGGCAAAGTTGCTTGCCGGCAAGGCCTTGGCTAGCAGCTGCTTCGAGTCTGACACTCGCGGCGAGGGCTCCTTGCCGGCAAAACTCCTAGAAGCATAAAGTTAAAACGTGCGAAGTTGAGGATCAAGGCAAGGGAGATGACACTGCATCTGCCGATCAGAATAAAGGTAATATCTTACAAGGAATAACTTGTCGCGATGACTAATGAGTTCATGGCGACCTGTGCAGCAACAAAAGGAAATAAAGATAAAAGAAGCCTAGTCTACGCGGTCGCCCTCCATCCTGGGGATCTTGTTCACTTTGGCGATGATGTGGGCGACCTGCTCCTTCAGGGCCTCCATGTCCGCGTCGGCCGGCAAGCTGCGAAGGACGTTGGAGAGGTTTATACCGGGGTTGCGGTATACGATCTTCGCCGAGACGCGCTCCATGGTTCTCCAAGACAGCCGGGCGCGCCTCCTCGGCGAAGCTGCGCGGGATCTTCTTCCGCAGATTCGCAAGAGCTGGCGCGACTTCAAGAAGAGGCTGAGCTTGGCGCTGTGGAGCGAGGTTTGATCCGGGAGTAGATGAGATGCTCGGCTTCAGCGCCAGCAGCCTCTGGTCGATGGCGGACGCAGAGGATACCAAATCCTCGGTCCATATCTCGACGATGCGACGGAAATCCTCGGCTGCCTTGTTGGCGCCGGCCACTAAGGATCGCTCCTCGCGGAGCTCCTCCTTCAGCTTGGTTTCCCGGTCCCGTGCAGCGTCGAGCGAGTCCTTAAGCGCAGATACTTTCTGCTCAAGATCCTCGACGGAGTCCTTGGCGGCCTTCAGCTCGTCGCCCCTCTCGGAAAACGCTACCGAGCTCTGAGTTGGTGTGGGCGTACTCCTGCGTGCAGGAGCGCGGCGATCTTCTCCGCGTTCGCCTTCAACAGCTCCTCCAGGCGCGACCTTGGCGGCAAGATCTTCCTGGCGGTCTCAGCGGCCGCCATGGCGTCGCCGCCTCCTTCAATGCCCCGCCAAGGGTCTGCTCCCGAGCGGCAAGGTCTTCCTCGTGGGCGCTAAGGTCAACCTTCCGCTGGTTGAGCTCTCCTTCTCGCCGGGACAGCTCCACTCCGGCGAGCCGTTGCTGCTCTTCGGCCTCGGCCTTCTCCAGCAGCCACACTTCATACTGCCCGGCGAGCTGCTCGCGCTTCTCCGCCACCGCGCGGAGAGCAGCCTGATTAGCGGGCTGAGCTCCGCTGCGCGCTTCTCCATCTCCTCGGCGGCCTTGGCGTAAGGGCCTCGGGAAGCGAAGCCACTGTCTGCGGTAGAAGAGCCGGCTGGTGAAGCTTCTCCTCATCAGGCCCGTCGCTCCCGCCGGGCCCTTCGACGACCTTCATGCCCGCGAGGCCAGGATCTCCCATCGAAGGCCTCACCCTCCGGGGAGTCTCGGACGAGGAACCCCACGGCATCCGGATGAAGACGCATGCTTGGGGCTTCAAGTAGTAGCCGGGCCGCCCTTCTTGGCGGAGGGGTCGGCGATCAAGCGCAGCACTTTGACGCCCCGCAGCCTCGGGCGGTGGTGCGGTTGCCCCTCTCCGGCGGCTGCGTGCTGCAGGCGAGGCGATCTCGCACGCAGGGTTCTGGCGGCTCCCGCCGCGTCCTCGACGACAGGGGCGTCGTCGCCGCCACCCTGCACGTCCTCCTCCTCCTCAATGACGACCTCCGTCTCCATCTGCTCGGGGGGAGGAGGGGGATCTAGAAGAAGAAGAAAGAGCGAAAGCAGTTCAAGCAAATATCCAAAAAGAGGCGACACCAAGAAGGCAAAAGCTGCAAAACTTACCTTGGCGGGCATCTTTGGCCAAGGGCTCTCTTGCCTGGGAACCATCCCTTGCGGAGTAGCCGCCGCTCGGTTGTCCACCCTTGGCGGGTACTCGCCCTTGGCGGAGTACCATACTGGCGGACGCCTCCCTTGCCGGGAGTCCAACCTTGGCGGGGATGGAGGGACCGCCGCCTCGAGGGCGACTCGGGTGCTCCTGCCGCTGCGTCTCCGTTCTGCGCAAGTCAAGACAAACACATCAAGATATTGGAACAAGATGAAGCTTTCGGACGCCCGACAAGCGAAGCGTGGAGACCAGACGACTGGCGGGGGGCTACGTTGGGGCTGCTCGACGGCGCTCGGGTCCGGCAAGCTTGCCTCCGGCTCGTCCCCGGTCGCCTCGGCGGGCGGGTCATCCGCAACATCGACCACGGGCACCTTGGCTTTCTTCGCCGCCCGCTCAGTCAAGGTCCTGAAATCAGCACAAAAACAGGATCAGCCTCAACAATAATCAAGGCGAAATTTAAGAAGATGAAGATTTCGGGTACTCACTCCTGTTCCTCCTCGTCGTCTTCACTCAAGGCGGAGAAGTCATACTGCACCTGGGTTGCGTCGGTGCGAGGAGCAGGAGACGAAGGCCCTCTCGGGCGCTTGGCGGTCCTCGGGCCTGGGGGCTGCGAAAACCCATGGCAAAGGTCCGCCCAGGAAGAAATGGAGCCTTCCGGCAAGTGCATAAGCCAAGAACGAACGTTCGGCCTAAGCACGAGCGGGAAGTAGTTTGCCGTATCTTCTCGTCGCGCTTCGCAGCCTGTCACGGCGATGGTGTAGACACCGAGAAATTTCGAGGGTGCGCCTTGCCGTCGATTTCTCCGCACGCCGGGCTTGAAATTCTTCATGCTTGGAGCCCGACGCGCCGCAGCTCACGGGTGAACGCAGACAGCTCGCCGCGACTGGCAAGTCGCTGCTCACCGGGCGACGTCGCGCCGACAAGTGCTCCCGCCTCTGGTCCGATTATCGCGATAGTCTCTTAGTTCGGGCGGCGCCGATCGTGGTCCGAAGCTTCTTGTCGCCGCTTCGCCGAGGACTGGCGTTGATCCCGACGAGCCCGCTGGTCCGAAGATGCCGTGGAGCCGCTGCCGGCGTTGTTCCGCGGGCGGCGCTTCGCTTCAGCGGCGGGGAGTGCACGGTGGTTGCACCTCCGCGGTCTGGTTGTTGCTGGCCTTCGTCTTCAAATTTTGTCGTGGGCTGTGGAGGCTCAAAGGCTGCTGCCGACGGTCGTTGTTGGCGAAGGCGACCAGGCTCGATGGTAGCCCTCCGCCTCGGCCTTGTCCGCCGCTGAGGGAAGTCGAGGAGCATTTGCGCTCGTGAGCGCTTCCGCAGAGTGGAGGGAGCGGGAGCGAAGTGCGCGGGAGCGGACGCGCGGGCTTCCAACAAGTGTTGAAGGAGCGTGGTCTGCCCCGGCGCCTTCGCTTTGCCTGTGTCCGGACGGGGGTCCAGAATATCCCGCGAGCCTCCGGCGCGTCCCTGCTCTAGCAAACGGATACCACCTCCCGTGGTATGGCGCTGCTGGGTCGTCGTGCGCTGAGATGGACGTGGATCTACGGAGGCCGAGGCGCGGTCATCCGTCCTGTCCCTGGATCTGGTGACGGCGCGAGCGCCCTCGCCGGTGTCCACCCTTCCGCTGGCGTCTCCTCCGCCCACCGCTGGCTCCGGTGGCGGCGGGTGAGACGCAGACGGGTTCGCGACCCTCGGGCTCTCGCCTCGGGCCATGGCGCATCGTCGAAATCGTCAGCCGACGGCCGGAGAGGTTGATGAAGAGTGCGGCCGCTGAACGCCGGATCAGGTCCGCACAACCTCGACGCCCTACCGGGCGCGCCAGATGTCGAGGCCCGATGAGGGGCGACACCTATGGGGCGGGGAGGCCCTTCGTGTGTTGATGCGAGGGCGGAGGATGCGAGAGAGCAGATCGAGGCGATGCGCTGGGCGAGGATTTTACCCAGCCGGCCGCGATGGTCGCGTAAACCCTCGCTGCTTTGTGTTGTATTGTGCTCGGGAGCTTGGGGAGCTCTGAGCAGCTACACCGCGTGGGAGTTGCCAATGGTTGAACCCCCTCGCTGTGCATGGGCCTCCTTTTATAGGGCAAGGGGTCACCGACGGTGTCAACGAGGGTAGAGGGGTAAAACGTAAAAGAGGTGGTAGTTGGAGCGGTGCAGGAGACGGTGGCGCTCTGAGGCTTGAACAGTGGATTCTACCTACTTTTGACAGAGGGGACAAGAGCATTAAATGCCGTCGCCGTCGCCCCAAAAGCTCCGCCCTCGCGTCTCCGCTTGCCACGGCGATGAAGCCACCACCGTGGAGTGCCACCGCACCCTCCATGCAGCCCAGCCACCCGCCACGCGTCTCTGGAGAAAGCTGCGGGCGACGCGTGGGCAGATGACTTGGAGTGAGGGCACGCGGCACAGCTCTCCCCGGCAAGTACCTTGCCGGGGTCTTGATCTTGCCGGGCCCGGGAGCTTGTCGGGCTCTGTAACTTGCCGCCCCCCGGGCCCTCGCCGGGACGCGTATAGCGCCGAGGCGTGTCTTCTGTGATGTAGCCTTCTAGTCTCCCCGGCGAGCTCCTCTCGCCAGGGCCTTGCATGAGTGATATAATCTTGAGCCTGGAACGGCCTTCCCGGCAAGCTCCTCTTGCCGGGGTCCTGATCTTCTGTCTTGTACACTTTGCTCTTAAATGGCTTGATGTGGAGTGGAAATGATCTCCGGCAAGCAAATGGTGGACTCTGCCGTGGGGAGCTGCAACTGCCCGTGCACAAGTTGGGGTACTGAGGTACCCCTACCTTAGTACACCGACATCAAGAAATCCACCCACAAGAGGAAAACTACTGCTTCGTCTGATCCGGCCATTGATGATGATGTGGGTAATCCGGAACTTGATTCTCTTGGCTTGTTTTTTACACGTCTTATTGATGGCGATGCTTGTCAGGATGACTTGAAGCCAACAACGCAGATTTCTTTGAGGTAACTTCTCTTCCGATTCAACAAATTTGCCTTCACCAAAATTTCGCGGGCAAACCGGAAAGTTAACTTTTCTCACCCTCTTGCTCACTTGGATCCCAAACTCTTTATGAAGACACAAGAACATGAAGCTCGTCGCACAACCCAAGACAGCGGACGGTAGTTACCTCTCGCGGTTTACTAAACAGCCCGGCTCGAAAGCGCCGCACCGAGGTTTCCAACCTTTTATTGCCTTAAATTCCAAAGCAGGTTTGTTCACAACCTCTTAATCCGTCCGACTCCGATTATCGTGTCACCTCCCATTCATCCTCTGGCGAATCGTCAGCCACTCAGCTACCTCCGTTGAAGATAGCCGTCGGGTAAGTCCATACAGCCATACGCTTTTCGATTTCTTCTGTAATGTATATGCCTTGTTCCTGAATCTTTGTTCCTTCAGGACCAAACCGAAACCCAGCAAGAAGGCTCGTTTGGACAAAACAGTTGAAGAGACTGCCGCTTCAGATCATGAGCGGGCGCCAGATCTCGAAAACGTTGCCTCTGAAGATATTCCAAATGACCCTCCGATTCAAGAGGAGGTTATTCCAGAAGAAATACCTGTCAACCCTTCAATCTCTGCCGATCCACCTGCCAGCACTGTCCGGTTTGAAAAGCCTCGCAGCCCTACAGAAGCAGCCGTGCCGACGCGATCCGCCGAGTCGAAAGATGATGACGTTAGGATTACCGGCATGGGCGCGCTCAACTGGGAATCCTGCCACCTTAACCCGCATCTTCGTGAAGGAGGATTCTTCAACTTTGAACAAAGGAAAGTGGGCTGCCGAGCTGGAAACATATGCCGCTTTAAGCGCCCAAGATCTTCATTCTGGATACCTGAACCGGCTTTATAGTAGCCGTGATTATGAAGCTGGCTTGGTGAAACTAATGAGAGACAAGTTTGAGGTAACACTCCTTTCCTTATTATCAGTACAGTAGTCCTTGTAGCCCCCAAGGGCCGGTTTGTAATCTTTGATCAAACTGGGACTTGATAATTTTCTGTGATAGACTTTGCAAACTTCCCTCATAGCCACCGGTTTAACGATGCATACTTAAACCGGTACTTCAAAAAACTTCCTGACAACACTTTAATAGAATCAAACAGTCATTAGCCCCCAAGTACCGAGTTGAATACTCGGATTCAACTTGGGACTTTGCCATGTATTACCAAGAGAAAGATTGAAGGTACATTAGCCCCCAAGTGTCAAGCATATAACTGTGTTGTATGGTTGAGACTTTAACTTGAATTGTTGGCTGATCATGCTATCAATGCGCAGGTGAGGTGAAGATCAAGGATGATCGGATTACCGATTACTGATGGCTTTGAAAACCCAGCAGTCGAGACAGAAAAAACCAAGAAGGAGCTAACCAGCGCTTTGACCGCTGCATGAACAGTGAAGGAAAACATGAAGAAGGAACAGGCAGCCTGGGCCACCGAAAAGGCTAACTTGCTCAAACGGGCAGAAAATGCCGAAGCTGCCCTTAAACCGGTGGTGGATGATCTGACAGCCGTGAAGCGGCAAATACATTCTATGACGGCAGCCATCTTCGGTAAGTTCCTTGTGCATAATTGTAATATGCTTTTCCTGCTGCACCATTATTCCGGTTTAAAACTATCCTGTTATCAAATGCAGGCACACGCGTAGGGCACTTGGGAAATGACGTGCGGAAAAAACTGAAGGCTGTCTACACTTTAGTGGAGTAGTTGTATACCGGAGCCCAGCGCGTGATTACCACAATGTCACATAACAATCCAGCACCGTCCCTGATCCAAGATACCCTGAACCGGCTATCCATCCTTCCTTCCCGGATGGAAGAGGTGAAGAAATCTGCTGCACGAACCGGAGCCATCAACGCCTTAATCCGAGCCAAAGCCTGGGTGCCGGATTTTGATCCCATGGAAGCAGCTCAGGGCTATCCCAGTGTGAAGGAGGACGGTTCGGACTTCAGTGAAGAGGACTTGCGGGCGATAAACCGTGCGGTACGCCCGCTGGCTTGTCAATTGGCGGAAGAAGCCGATTTGGAGCACTATCAAGCCCAATATAATGAGCAGAACAAGCGTGTGTCCGCTCCAACCTTTGAACCGGAAAACTTGATCCCTCCAATCCGTAAGCACACTTACGCTCCTGACATTGAACCGTCGTCTCTGATTCATGAAGAGGCTGTTTTCCAAGCGCTAATGGGAATCGACTGGACTACTGTGGATTTCCAGCCGATGGGTAGAGATGAAGATGCTGAAGCGGCGGGAGATGAAGAACAGTCTTGAACCGGTAGCCGGTTTAACCCAAAGAACAATGATCTCATTTGGGCACTGTGTTGCCTTGTAATAGCCTTAGTTAAAACTTGCTGCCTGGATATGCCTTTGTGCATAGATGAAACTTTTGTTTGAGTCATGCTTCCTGCAATCAAAAAATGGAACCTCGGCGGCGGTGACACCGCCAGCCGGTTTATGGCATCCAATATATTTTGTGTATCGAAAAATCAATTAGTATGCGATACAAATACCTGCCGTATCTGGCATGAAGCTGGCATAGCCAATCTTGAAGCGGAGGCCTTTTAAAAACCATGACCGTCTGGGGAGACAATAACTCCCACATAGGCGTGCTAAAACAGCACAAGCCCCCGTGTTACTCCATAAGGATGAACCGGAAGAAGGGAAACCGAGCAGAGAAAAACTACGGTGTAATACCAAACCGTGTCCTGTCGGTTTGTTACTGACAGCTAAACCGGATAAAAATATTCGTCGGGTTGAAAAACGCAACAAAAATCGAATACCAACTATGTTAAAAAAGGGCAACAAAGGCAATAACTCTTTGCAAAAGTAAAGCTTCATGGAGCTGGTCAGATGGCATTACCATGGTCAGACGCAACCAAGCCCCCCGAAGGCGTAGCGATGGTGCTGGTCGGCCAGGTACCCAAAAGACTCTTGGCGAGTACGCCGGCCAAGTGGCATGACATTGGTTCGGGTTCGACCAAGCCCCCAAGTGACGCTGGCCCTATTGGCCGACCAAGAGGCGTGACCGGTTCAGACGTGACCGTGTCCCCAAATGATCTGGTGGCTTTCGCCTATCAAGAGGTGTTGCATTGGTTCGGACACGACCAAGCCCCCAAGTGATAAATATGATCATCAAGGGGTAAACCGGAGGCCGCTTTAAAAATGTAAGCACTCCATGTAACCACACATGAAAAGAAAGACAGAGACCCGCTTTAGCCGAGGCCCTGATTTTTATTATATCAAGATAATATATACATTGTCATGCTATGTACATAAACTGAGCCGATGACTCAAGTGTAGTAAGGTCGAAGATGAGCTATATTCCACGGCCTATTGGTCTCCTCCCCTGATGTACGTGAGTCTTTACGCTCTCGAATATCAACCAGATAGTAGGAACCGTTGTGTAGATTCTTGTCGACCACAAAGGGTCCTTCCCAAGGCGGGATAACTTGTGCATATCATTCGGTCTTGGATGAGACGAAGCACCAAATCTCCTTCCTGAAAGGCTCTGGTCTTAACCCGCGGCTGTGATAACGACGAAGATCTTGTTGGTAAATCGCCGAACGAGCGGCTGCCAGATCACGCTCCTCATCCAATAGGTCCAAAGCGTCCTGTCGCGCCACCTCGTTGTCCGCTTCAACATAAGCCGCTACACGGGGCGAATCGTGCCTGATATCACTGGGGAGAAGCGCCCGCCCATAAACCATGAAGAAAGGTGTGTACCCAGTAGACCGGTTTGGCGTAGTATTGATACTCCATAGTACTGATGGGAGCTCTTCAACCCAGCATCCTGGTGTTCTCTGTAACGGAACCAGAAGTCGGGGTTTGATGCCTCGCAAGATTTCTGATTAGCACGCTCGCTCGCCCATTGGGTGGGTGCGCCATCGATCGATACGCTGTCAATATGCTCGCGTTCACGTAATTCTTTCATAGCCCCTTGGACAGATTAGTGCCATTGTCGAAGAATGATTGTGTGGAAAGCCAAACCGAAAATCACCTTTTGATGAATTGCACCGCTGTTGCGCATCACACTTGGTCGATGTGTTCCGCTTCAACCCACTTGGTGAATTTGTCCACCGCCACCAATAGGTGGGTCTTCTTATCTTTGGATCGCTTAAAGGGTCCAACCATATCCAGCCCCAGTGCGCAAACGACCACGTTATTGGGATCATCCGCAATTCTTGTGCGGTACATGAGCACGCTCGAGAATTTCGACATCCATCACACCGTTTGACCAAGTCCTCCGCATCAGCATGAGCAGTTAACCAGTAGAATCCATGACGGAATGCCTTCGCCACCAGGGACTTTGAACCGGCGTGATGCCCGCAATCCCCTTCATGGATTTCTCTTAAAATTTCACATCCTTCTTCAGGGGAGACACAGCGTTGAAACGCTCCTGAAACACTGCAATGATGCAACTCACCATTAAGAATCGTCATAGATTTGGAGCGCCGGATTATCTGTCTGGCCAGAATCTCATCTTCTGGCAACTCCCCTCGAGTCATATACGCAAGATAAGGAACCGTCCAATCCGGAATAACATGCAATGCTGCCACCAATTGAGCCTCCGGATCAGGAATAGCCAAATCCGCTTCACCAGGGAGCTGGACCGACGGGTTGTGCAAGACGTCCAGAAAGATATTAGGCGGGACCGGTTTACGCTGAGAACCGAAACGGCTTAAAGCGTCTGCTGCTTCATTCTTCCGGCGATCCACGTGATCCACTTGATAGCCCTTGAAACAACCTGCGATATTATCCACTTCTCGACGATATGCGGCCATGAGGGGGTCCTTAGAATCCCAAGTGCCAGATACTTGCTGAGCCACCAGGTCCGAGTCACCAAAGCACTTAACCCAGCTTAAGTTCATCTCCTTAGCCATCCGGAGACCATGGAGTAAGGCTTCGTACTCAGCTGCATTATTAGTACAAGGGAACATTAAACGGAGAACGTAACAAAACTTATCACCTCGTGGGGAAGTTAAAACGACTTCGGCCCCCGAGCCTTCCAATTGCCTGGATCCGTCAAAGTGGATAGTCCAGTATGTGTGATCCGGCTTCTCCTCTGGTGCTTGTAACTCCGTCCAATCATTAATGAAATCAACAAGTGCTTGTGACTTCACTGCTGTGCGTGGTACATACTTTAGTCCATGTGGCCCAAGCTCGATGGCCCATTTTGCAATCCGGCCAGTTGCCTCCCGGTTCTGTATGATATCACCCAAAGGGGCTGAACTAACCACTGTGATAGGGTGTCCTTGGAAATATTGCTTTAGTTTCTACCGCCATAAAAACACCATAGACTAACTTCGCCAATGCGGATATCTCTCGCTTGGACTCAATGAGCACCTCATCGATATAATAAACCGCCGTTGAACGGATACTCCTTGCTCGCCTCCTTGCGTTCTACCACAATGGCTACGCCTTCGCCGAGCATTGGCTGCCACATATAACAACAGCGGTTCCTTGTCAACCGAGCCGCAAGAACAAAGCGGGTTGGCCAATTGCCGCTTTAGATCCTCAAAGGCTTCATCGGTGGACTCGCACAAAATTATCCCTCTTCCTCAAATCGGTATAAGGGATGGCCTTTCTCCGAGGCGGCCGATAAACCGCTCAACGCAGCAATCCGCCCGCCAGCGTTGAACGTCGTTGATACACTTCGGTTTAGCCAAGGAAGTGATGGCTTTAATTTTCTCCGGATTAGCCTCGATTCCTCTGTTAGACACCAGGAACCCCAATAACTTGCCAGCCGGAACACCAAAAACGCACTTGGCCGGATTAAGCATCATCTTATAAATGCGCAAGTTGTCAAAGGTCTCCTTCAAATCTTCCACTAGTGTCTCCTTTTGTCTTGATTTCACCACAATGTCATCTACATAAGCATGCACATTGCGGCCAATCTGCGTATGCAAGCAATTCTGTACACACCGTTGATAAGTAGCCTGGGCACTCTTGAGCCCAAAAGGCATAGATACATAGCAGAAGGCTCCAAAGGGAGTTATAAACGCCGTCTTCTCCTGGTCCTTAACCGCCATTTTGATCTGATGATATCCAGAGTATGCGTCCAAAAAACTTAAACGCTCACATCCTGCCGTGGCATCAATAATCTGATCGATGCGGGGGAGAGCAAAAGGATCTGCTGGGCAAGCCTTGTTGAGATCTGTGTAATCCACACACATACGCCAGGTGCCGTTTTTCTTAAGGACCAGCACCGGATTAGCAAGCCACTCCGGATGAAACACCTCAATGATAAAGCCAGCCGCCAGAAGCCTGGCTACTTGTTCCCCAATGGCCTTGCGTCTTTCTTCATTAAACCGGCGGAGAAACTGTTTCACCGGTTTATACTTAGGATCCACATTAAGTGTGTGCTCAGCGAGTTCCCTCGGTACACCTGGCATGTCAGATGGTTTCCATGCAAAGATGTCCCGGTTCTCACGGATGAACTTCGATGGTAGCGCCTTCCTATTTGGGATCCAGGTTGGCACTGACAGTGAACTGCTTGGACGAATCGCCTGGCACAAAGTCAACAAGCTTGGTCTCAGCTGCCGATTTAAACTTCAGATCTGATTCATGCTCTGTAGTGGGTTTCTTCAAAGGGGTCATATCTGCCGGATCAACATTGTCCTTATAGAATTTCAACTCCTCCGTGGCACAGACCGTCTCTGCATAAGCTGCCTCTCCTTCCTCACATTCCAAAGCGACTCGGCGGCTTCCATGCACCGTTATCGTCCCTTTGTAACCCGGCATTTTGAGCTGCAAGTAAATATAACAAGGTCGTGCCATGAATTTAGCATAAGCCGGCCGTCCAAACAAGGCATGATATGGACTCCGGATTTTTACTACTTCAATAGTTAACTTTTCAGACCGGGAATCATGCTCATCTCCAAAAGCCACATCCAGGGCTATCTTACCAACAGGATAAGCAGATTTGCCTGGTACTACACCATGGAATACCGTATTGGATGGTCTGAGATCTTTGTCTGTGAGACCCATGCGACGAAAAGTTTCATAGTATAATATGTTGATACTGCTTCCTCCATCCATAAGCACCTTAGTAAACTTATAGCCCCCAACCTAAGGATCTACCACCAAAGCCAGCTGACCCGGATTATCAACCCGGGGGGGATGGTCCTCTCTGCTCCATACGATAGGCTGCTCTGACCAGCGCAAATACCGCGGTAAAGCCGGTTCAACGAGTTTTGCCCGTTTGTGAAGCTTCCGATCCGCTTGTCCAAACTGGTTGTGAAAACATGATACGCCCGCCATTCAACTGCTTTGGTTGGCTCGATAGCTCGATCGCTGCTGCTGGCCGCCTACGATTACTCGATTATTGAGATTGCCTGGTTATGCCTCGAACGAAGCTCCGTCTGACCCGGCCCATGGAAACCGGATCTGAACCACCACGACCCTTGGTCATATCGAAAGCATCGGAGTTTTGAACTCTTGCATAATATAACGATCTTTCCAAAGATGATTCGATGGGGATTCCTTCGTCCCATGCTTGGGACAAGGCTGATTCAACAAGTAATTCAAACGGTTTGCACTAGCATTTGGACCCCGATTCGCCTTGCCTCTGCGCCGCGGGCCTCTGTCCTGCGCATTAGTGTTGGCTACGAAATCCAGATTGCCATCAGCCTTGCGCTTGCCTCCGTTTCCATGACCTGCCGGTTTGAAATGCTGCTGCTTGGAATTGCCGTTCTTCTTTCCCTTCCCTGCTTCGTCATCGTCCGCTTCAGGATCCTTGGTACTGTCTGAATCGGCATATTTTACCAAAGCGGCCATGAGGGTTCCCATATCATTGCAAAACCGCTTCATACGTCCCAACTTCAATTTCAAAGGCTCAAACCGGCAGTTGCCTTCTAATGTTATGATCGCCGAGTCAGCATTGATCCGGTCAGAGGAGTGCAAAATCTCAGACACACGGCGTACCCAACGGGTTGTTGACTCCCCTTCTTCCTGAACACAAGCCGCCAGGTCTACTATGGACTTGGGCTGCTTACATGTATCCTTGAAATTCTGGATAAACCGGGCCCGTAACTGACCCCATGAACTGATAGAATTGGGCGGCAAGCTTTTCAACCAAGTACGGGCTGTGCCCTCCATCATCATGGTGAAGTACTTTGCACACGCGGCTTCATCAACATCTAGCATCTCCATGGCCATCTCATAACTTTCAACCCACGCCTCAGGGGACAGATCTGCAGTGTAATTCGGCACCTTTCGCGGGCCCTTGAAATCCTTAGGCAAACGCACATTGCGTAAAGCGGGGATTAGACAGGCACCCCCAAAGCGGATGCGACTCCTGGTCCGGCGAAGGTGGTAGGGCGAACCGGTGTGTGTTGATCCGCATCATCCTGCGCTGCCAACTCAGCCTCCCTGCGTGCCCGGGCCCGATCCACCACCTCCTGAGCATCACGAATGCCGCCTATCTGGTGATTGCCTCGGGCCGCTTCACGGTCCCGTGCGTTACTCGACAGGGCCGGTTCATCCATGCGCTTCTTTGTAGCTCCGGCTTGGCCAGGCGCGAGTGAATCCGATCGCGGCTGTATGAATACGCTTCCTGCTGGATCAGTGCCGTTCGGAGAAGCTCCTTAACCCGGCGTGTCTCCATTGCTTGCGGGGAATCTCCTTCGACTGGGATCGCCTCCAATCGTGCAGCAGCCACAACAAGGTTGTCCATAGGGTTAGAATAATGGCCTGGGGGTGTCTGTACCGGCGGAGGAACCACCGTGTTCTGCTGCGGAGGCTCCATCAGGCGCGGTTGGACCGTCGCTCCCGCTCCTGGCGCCTCAGTCCGGTTTATCTCCCTGTGCTGGGGCGGGTTACTGGGTCCGGCTCCGGGTGTCTGAAAGAGATTTCTAGGATCAAATCCTGATGGTAGGCGCGATCTGTATTTCCGCTTTAGCACCTCCTGCGACGCACTCTGGTCAAGCATGAGTTTGTAAGCTTGCGCATCTAAAGCGGCCCGCTCTGCTGCCATGCGCTCCTTCTCTGCTGCTAGATCCGCTTTAGCTTGCGTGATCTGCTCTTTCACCTTCGCAATTTCTGCGTTATGCGCCTCCTGATCTGCTGGATTGTCCTCCGCCATGAGCGCTGCTAGTGCATCAAACAGATCTGACAGAACTTGAACCGGCGGTCGCACCGGGCCTCCTGCCCCTGCTGCCGCCGCTGAACCGGAAAGCATTGCTGCTGCGGTTGAAGAGAGGTTTGCTGCTTGCGTACCGGCCATGAACACTCCAACCCGGTTCAGCTGGCTTAGAAGTGCGGAATCTTGTCACCGTCGGAACAGCCCTGATCATATCATCCTGCAATCGGTACAATGACTCGGTCTCTCTGTTGAAGATTCATCGCCGGAATAAGCAGCGATCTCGCTATCGTGCTCTGAAACAGCGTCATACTCCCCTCCATGGGTGACTCCAACGAAGACATGCTTCACGGCCGGTTTAGCCTGGGCAGGTCGCGCGCGCTGAGCCGTCTCGATGAGGTCGGTGCAAATGTCCGGCTCAGGCCCAGGCCCTCCGATCTTGCCATGATGGCGTGTATGCGCGAAGGGGACCCGGTATCCATACTCGATTGAATCGGCCTCGGGACCCCATCCAGCATCGTCGATGTAGATCCGGCCGCGACGAGTCTTGGTCATCCGGCCCACGACGTAGCCTTCGAGTCCTTTGAGCTTGCCCTCCAAGGTCGTCAAACCATCGTGCGATTGCCCCACGGTGGGCGCCAACTGTCGTGGATTTGTCACGGCAGATGTCCTAGCATAAGGACTTAGTCGTGGAGCCATCGCTACGGGTTTACTTGTAGGGGTTAAAGCGGACACAAAGACACGAGGGTTTTATACTAGTTCGGCCCCTTCGATGAAGGTAAAAGCCTACGTCTAGTTGTGATGGAATTGATGTAGTTTCGATGGCTAGGGAGCAAACAAGCTTCGCCTAGGCTCGAATTGTGGTTGTCTGTCCTGAACCGCCGCCGGGTCGTCCCCTTATATACACGAGTGACGCCCGTCGGTTTGTAGAGTCCCAACCGGTTCATACTCGTATCCCGGTTGGCATCTCTCTATTCCTAACTTACAATGCAAGTCATACATCAAGCCGGTTTACGGCTACAATCTCTAAACCGACTATAGGCCTTGGGCCTTTCTCTGATTACACCACTAATGGAGGTAACCCGGCCCAAGCTGGCCGGTTTACACCTAGTGGTAATATCCCCAACACGTAGGGTCCGCACGCTTAACGTTACGATGACAGTTATATTATGAGTTTATAGTTTTTGATGTACTGAAGGTTGTTCGGAGTCCCGGATGTGATCGAGGATATGACGAGGAGTCTCGAAATGGTCGAGACATAAATATTGATATATTGGACGACTATATTCGGACACCGGAATAGTTCCGGGGGTTATCAGATATATATCGGAGTACCGGGGGTTACCGGAACCCCCCCGGGAACTAATGGG
Source organism: Aegilops speltoides (assembly GCA_021437245.1). Lineage (NCBI taxonomy): Eukaryota > Viridiplantae > Streptophyta > Magnoliopsida > Poales > Poaceae > Aegilops > Aegilops speltoides. The sequence goes on from CM038141.1 coordinate 77,983,405, forward strand.
CCTTGTTGGGCCCTAGTGGAGAGAGAGAGAGAGGGGTCGGCCAGGGCGAGAGGCGCGCCCCCTCCCCTTGAGTCCGAATAGGACAAGGAAGGGGGGGGGCGGCGCCCCCCTTGCCTTTCCCATCTCCCACTCCTTCCTTCCCCCTCCTCCTTGGACTAGGAAAGGGAGGGGCAAACCTACTTGGAGTAGGTTTCCCCCTCCTAGGGCACGCCACCTCCTTGGCCGGCCCCCTCCTCCTCCCCCCTTTATATACGGACGAGGGGGGCACCCCATGACACACAAGTTGATCTTTGTGATTGTTCCTTAGCCGTGTGCGGTGCCCCCCTCCACCATATTCCACCTCGGTCATATCGTTGCGGTGCTTAGGCGAAGCCCTGCGTCGGTAGAACATCATCATCGTCACCACGCCATCGTCTTGTGGAACTCATCCCGACAGCCTCTTTGGATCGGAGTCCGGGGATCGTCATCGAGCTGAACGTGTGCTGAACTCGAAGGTGTCGTACGTTCGGTACTTGGATCGGTCGGATCGTGAAGACGTACGACTACATCAACTGCGTTGTTCTAACGCTTCCACTTTCGGTCTACGAGGGTACGTTGACAACACTCTCCCCTCTCGTTGCTATGCATCACCATGATCTTGCGTGTGCGTAGGAAAAATTTGAAATTACTACGTTCCCCAACACCTGTTACGGCCGAACCCACGAAGAGCGCCAGAGAGGCCGGCGCGGGCGACTCGGGCGCTGGAGTGGCCGCCGTGGGCGACCCGGCGGAGGGAGCAGGAGAGACCGGCGGGCGATCGGGCTGACGGCGAGGCGGAGGCCGGTGCGACCGTCTCCGCTGAGGTGGAAGCAGTCACTAAAGGGGTCGGTGAAGAAGCCATCGGGGATGCCGCCGCGTCAGCCGAAGTAGCGGGGCCAAGCGCCGAGTGATACGTCCATTTTGCATCATGCTTTTATATTGATATTTATTGCATTACGGGCTGTTATTACACATTGTAGCATAATACTTATGCCTTTTCTCTCTTATTTTACATGGTTTACATGAAGAGGGAGAATGCCGATAGCTGGAATTCTTGACTGGAAAATGAGCAAATCTGAGAGACCTATTCTGCACAACTCCAAAAGTTCTGAAGATTGACGGAGAATTATTTTAGAATTTATAAAGAATATTGGGCGAAGAAAGTACCAGAGGGGCCCCACCAAGAAGCCGCAAGCGTGAGGGCATGCCCTACCCCCTAGGCGCGCCCCCTGCCTTGGGCCCCCTGGCAGGCCTCCGGTGCCCATCTTCTGCTATATGATGTGTTTTGACAAGGAAAAAATCAAGAGGAAGCTTTCGAGATGAAGCGTCGCCGTCTCGAGGCAGAACCTGGGCAGAAGCAATCTAGGGCTCCGACGGAGCTGTTCTACTGGGGAAACTTCCCTCTGGGAGGGGGAAATCGAAGCCATCGTCATCACCAACCATCCTCTCATTGAGAGGGGGTCAATCTCCATCAACATCTTCACCAGCACCATCCCCTCTCAAATCCTAGTTCATCTCTTGTATCCGATCTTTTCCTCAAAACCTCAGATTGGTACATGTGGGTTGCTAGTAGTGTTGACCACTCCTTGTAGTTGATGCTAGTTGGTTTATTCGGTGGAAGGTCATATGTTCAGATCCTTAATGATAATTATTACTCCTCTGATTATGAACATGAATATTTTGCTTTGTGAGTAGTTACGTTTGTTCCTGAGGACATGGGAGAAGTCTTGTTATAAGTAATCATGTGAATTTGGTATTTGTTCGATATTTTGATGAGATGTATGTTGTCTCTCCTCTAGTGGTGTTATGTGAACGTCGACTACATGACACTTCACCATGATTTAGGCCTAGGGGAAGGCATTGGGAAGTAATAAGTAGATGATGGGTTGCTAGAGTGACAGAAGCTTAAACTCTAGATTATGCGTTGCTTCGTAAGGGGCTGATTTGGATCCACATGTTTCATGCTATGGTTAGATTTATCTTAATTCTTCTTTCATAGTTGCAGATGCTTGTGAGAGGGGTTAATCATAAGTTGGAGGCTTGTCCAAGTAAGGACAACACCCAAGCACCAGTCCACCCACATATCAAATTATCAAAGTAACGAACGCGAACTATATGAGCATGATGAAAACTAGCTTGATAGTAATTCCCATGTGTCCTCGGGAGCGCTTTGCATTATATAAGAGGTCGTCCAGGCTTTTCCTTTGCTACAAATAGGATTGGGCCACCTTGCTACACCTTAGTTACTTTTGTTACTTGTTACCCATTTTGAGTTATCTTATCACACAACTATCGTTACCGATAATTTTAGTGCTTGCAGAGAATACCTTGCTGAAAACCGCTTGCCATTTCCTTCTGCTCCTCGTTGGGTTCGACACTCTTACTTATCAAAAGGACTATGATAGATCCCTTATACTTGTGGGTCATCAAGATTCTTTTCTGGCGCCGTTGCCGGGGAGTGAAGCGCCTTTTCTTAATGAAATTTGGTAAGGAAACATTTATATTACGTGCTGAAATTTACTGTCACTTGTCACTATGGAAATTAATCGTTTGAGGGGCTTGTTCGGGGTATCTTCACCTCGACCGGAAGAGAAAAGACTTTCTCCTCAACCTACTGAACCTACTGAAAATATTTATTATGAAGTTTCTTTGGGTATGATAGAGAAACTGCTGGCTAATCCTTATGCAGAAGAGGGTACATTACATCTTGATATGCATTTAATCTATGTGGATGAAGCTTCTGGATTATTTAAGCTTGCAGGTTTCCCCGAGGATTAAGTCAAGAAGAAGGTCTTCCCTTTATCTTTGAAGGGAAAGACATTGATATGGTATAGGCTATGTGATGATATCGGATTTTGGAACTATAACTGATTGAAATTGGAATTTCATCAGAAGTTTTATCCTATGCATCCGGTTCATCGTGATCGGAATTATATATATATATTTTGGCCTTGTGAAGGAGAAAGTATCACTCAAGCTTGGGGTAGGCTTAAGTCAATGTTATATTCATGCCCCAATCATGAGTTCTCAAGAAAAATTATTATTCAGAATTTTTATGCTCGGCTTTCTCGTAATGAACAATCCATGCTCGATACTTCTTGTACTAGTTCTTTTATGAAGAAGACTATTGAATTCAAGTGGGATTTATTGTAAAGAATTAAATGTAAATCTGAAGATTGGGAACTCGACAAAGGTAATGAGTTAGGTATAAACCATAATTTTGATTGTGTTAAAATCTTTTATGGATACCGATGCTTTTCGTGAATTTAGCACTAAATATGGACTTGACTCTGAGATAGTAGCTTCTTTCTATGAATCATTTGCTACTCATGTTGATCTCCCCAAGGAGAAGTGGTTTAAATATCATCCTCCCATTGAAGTAAAAGTAGTGGAACCTATTAAAGTTGAAGAAGAAACTATTACTTATAATATCGATCCTATTGTTTCTACTGCTTATATTGAGAAACCACCTTTTCCTGTTAGGATAAAGGATCATGCTAAAGCTTCAGCTGTGGTTCATAAGAGTTATACTAGAACACATACACCCCCTGAACAAATTAAGGTTGAGCGTAGTATTGCTATCTCTTGGTCGATAATATTGATGGGCATGTTATTTACTTCTGTGATGAAGCTGCTAGAATTGCTAGACGTGATACTAAAGATAAATATAGACCTATTGTTGGCATGCCTGTTGTTTCTGTTAAAATAGGAGATCATTGTTACCATGGCTTATGTGATGTGGGTGCTAGTGTGAGTGCAATTCCTTTTACTTTATATCAAGAAATTATGAATGATATTGCACCTGCTGAGATAGAAGACATTAATGTTACTATTAAGCTTGCCAATAGAGATACTATATCATCAATTGAGATTGTTAGAGATGTTGATGTCTTGTGTGGGAAAATAAAATACGCTACTAATTTTCTTGTTCTTGGTTCCCCACAAGATGATTTTGTCCCATTATATTTGGTGGACCTTTCTTAAACACTGTCAATGCTAAGATAGACTCTGAGAAAGAAATTGTTACTATAAGTTTTGTGGATGTGTCTCATGAGTTTAATTTCTCTAAATTTCGCAGACAACCCCATGATAAAGAATTGCCTAGTAAGGATGAAATTATTGGTCTTTCTTCTATTGCCGTGCCTCCTACCGATCCTTTAGAACAATATTTGCTAGACCATGAAAATGATATGTTTATGAATGAAATAAAGGAATTAGATGAAATATTCTTTAACCAAATGCCTATTTTGAAACACAACTTGCCTGTTGAAATCCTAGGGATCCTACTCCACCCAAGGGTGACCCCGTGTTTGAGCTTAAACAATTACCTGATACTTGAAATATGCTTGTCTTGATGACAAGAAGATATATCCTGTTATTATTCATGCTAACCTTTCAGAGCATGAAGAAAATAAATTATTGAAAACTATGAGGAAGCACCGTGCCACTATTGGATATACTCTTGATGATCTTAAGGGCATTAGTCCCACTCAATGTCAGCACAAAATTAATATGGAGCCTGATGCTAAACCATTTGTTGATCATCGATGACGGTTAAGATGAAAGAAGTGGTAAGAAATGAAATACTAAGGCTTCTAGAGGCAGGTATAATTTATCCTATTGCTGATAGTAGATGGGTAAGTCCCATTCATTGTGTCCCTAAGAAGGGAGGTATTACTATTGTTCCTAATGATAAGAACGAATTGATTCCACAAAGAATTGTTACAGGTTATAGAATGGTAATTGATTTTCGTGAATTAAACAAAGCTACTAGAAAAGATCATTACCCTCTACCTTTTATTGATCAAATGCTAGAAAGACTATCCAAACATACACATTTTTGCTTTCTAGATGGTTATTCTGGTTTTACTCAAATACCTGTGTCAAAAGAGGACCAAGAAAAGACCACTTTTACTTGCCCTTTCGGTACTTTTTCTTATAGACATATGCCTTTTGGTTTATGCAATGCACTTGCTACCTTTCAAAGATGTATGACTGCTATATTCTGTGAATTTTGTGAAAAGATTGTTGAGGTTTCCATGGATGATTTATCCGTTTAGGGAACTTCTTTTGATGATTGCTTAAGCAACCTTGATCAAGTTTTGCAGAGATGTGAAGAAACTAATCTTGTCTTGAACTGGGAAAAGTGCCACTTTATGGTTAATGAAGGTATTGTCTTGGGGCATAAAATTTTTGAAAGAGGTATTGAAGTGGATAAAGCTAAAGTAGATGCTATTGAAAGGAAGCTGTGTCCTAAATATGTCAAAGGTATAAGAAGTTTCCTTGGTCATGCTTCTATAGGATATTTATTAAAGACTTATCCAAAATTTCTAGGCCTCTCACTAATCTCTTGCAAAAAGATATTCCTTTGGTTTTTGATGATGATTGTGTAGACGCATTTGAAATACTTAAGAAAGCCTTGATTTCTGCACCTATTGTCCAACCACCTGATTGGAATTTGCCCTTCGAAATTATGTGTGATGCTAGTGACTATGATGTTGGTGCTGTTCCAGGGCAAAGAGTTGAGAAGAAATTGAATGTTATTCATTATGCTAATAAAACTCTAGACAGTGCCTAGAGAAATTATGCTACTACTGCAAAATAACTTTTAGCAGTTATTTTTTCTTGTGACGAGTTCAGATCTTATATTGTTGATTCCAAAGTAACTATTCACACTAATCATGCTGCTATTAAATATCTTATGGAAAAGAAAGATGCTAAACCTAGACTTATTAGATGGGTTCTCTTGCTGCAAGAATTTGATTTGCATATTATTGATATAAAGGGAGCGGAGAACCCTGTTGCAGACAACTTTTCTAGGTTAGAAAATGTTCTTGATGACCCATTGCCTATTGATGTTTGCTTTCCTGATGAGCAATTAGCTGTCATAAATGCTTCTTGTAATAGTCCATGGTATGCTGATTATGCTAATTACATTGTTGCTAAATTTATACCACCTAGTTTCACATACCAGCAAAAGAAAAAGTTTTTCTATGATTTAAGACATTACTTTTGGGATGACCCACACCTTTATAAAGAAGGAGTAGATGGTGTTATTAGACGTTGTGTACCTGGGCATGAACAGGAACAGATCCTACGCAAGTGTCACTCCGAGACCTATGGAGGACACCACACTGGAGATATAACTGCACACAAGGTATTACAATCCGGTTTTATTGGCCTACTCTCTTCAAGGATGCTCGTAAGTGTGTCTTGTCTTGTGATGAATGCCAAAGAATTGGCAATATTAGTAGATGTCCTGAAATGCCTATGAATTATTCACTTATTATTGAACCATTTGATGTTTGGGGCTTTGCTTATATGGGACCTTTTCCTTCCTCTAATGGGTATACACATATTTTGGTTGCTGTTGATTATGTTACTAAGTGGGTAGAAGCTATTCCAACTAGTAGTGCTGATCATAACACATCTATTAAGATGCTTAAAGAAGTTATTTTTCCGAGGTTTGGAGTCCCTAGATATTTAATGACTGATGGTGGTTCACACTTTATTCATGGTGCTTTCCGTAATTGCTTGCTAAATATGATGTCAACCATAGAATTGCATCCCCTTATCATCCTCAGTCTAGTGGTCAAGTATAATTGAGCAATAGGGAGATTAAGTTGATCTTGCAAAATACTGTTAATAGATCTAGAAAGAATTGGTCTAAGAAACTTGATGATGCATTATGGGCTTATAGAACGGCTTATAAAAACCCTATGGGTATGTCTCCATATAAAATGGTTTGTGGAAAAGCATGTCACTTACCTCTTGAACTAGAACAGAAAGCTTATTAGGCAATTAAAGAGCTCAACTATGATTTCAAACTTGCCGATGAAAAGAGGTTATTTGACATTAGCTCACTTGATGAATGGAGAACTCAAGCCTATGAAAATACCAAGTTGTTTAAAGAAAAGGTTAAAAGATGGCATAACAAAAGGATACAAAAGCGTGAATTTAATGTAGTTGACCATGTCTTGCTATACAACTCTTGTTTAAGATTTTTTGCAGGAAAGCTTCTCTCTAAATGGGAAGGTCCTTACATTATCAAGGAGGTTTATCATTCCGGTGCCATCAAGATCAACAACGCTGAAGGCACTAACACAAAGGTGGTAAACGGTCAAAGAATCAAACATTATATTTCAGGTACTCCCATAAATGTTGAGACAAATATTATTAATACCATAAGACCAGAGGAGTACATAAGGGATACTTTCCAGAAGGTCTCAGACTCCAAAAAGGAATAGGTATGTGGTACGGTAAGTAAACCGACTCCAAAACTGTGCTAACAACAATTTTTCTCCGTTTTGGAATATTTGAAAAATAGGAAAATTAGAAGTATTCCAAAGAGTGCACGAGGAAGTGGCAAGGCAAGGGGGCGCGCCCTACTCCCCTGAGCACGCCCCTGTGCCTTGTGGCCACCTCGTGTGCCCTCCGGACTCCGTTTTCTTGCACAATACCCCTTTTGGTTGGTAAAAAATCATTATATATTCTCCCAAACGTTTTAACTATGGTACCACGACGAATTCCACTATTCTTGTGTTTAGCTAATTCTGTAGCAGATTTGGAGCAAGATGACTTTGCAAGAGTCGGTCGGGGAGAGTCGGGTGTCACTGTCAAAACCGACGGATCTCGGGTAGGGGGTCCCGATCTGTGCGTCAAGGCTGATGGTAACAGGAAGCAAGGGACACAGATGTTTACCCAGGTTCGGGCCCTCTCGATGGAGGTAAAACCCTACTTCCTGCTTGATTAATATTGATGATATGGGTAGTACAAGAGTTGATCTACCACGAGACGTAGAGGCTAAACCCTAGGATCTAGCCTATGATGGTATGATTGTAATTGTGATTGGACTTCTAAGGACCAACCTCTCCAGTTTATATAGACACCGGAGAGGGCTAGGGTTTACATGGAGTCGGTTACAAGGAAGGAAACATAATATCCAGATAGCCAATCTTGCCTTCCACGCAAAGGAGAGTCCCATCCGGACACGGGCCGAAGTCTTGAGTCTTGTATCTTCACGCTTCGATAGTCCGGACATTGCACACAATCCGGCTGTCCGGATACCCCCTAATCCAGGACTCCCTCAGTAGCCCCTGAACCAGGCTTCAATGGCGATGAGTACGGCACGCAGTATTGTCTTCGGCATTGCAAGGCGGATTCCTTCTCCGAATACTCCAAAGTGGTTATCGAACACTTGAATCGTGTCCAGATCCACAAAATGATCTTTAGACACCGCTATAGAGAGAATGATATTTCACAAACGCAATCTGCTGACAACTTTTTCTGACGACGTGATATGTTATTATGGCCGGATCATTATTCGAACCGTTTTCCCTCAACCAGCTACAGCGCATATTGCGAGGCGGTTTCTTTGGCACGTCTTGTCAAAGCAGAGATCGTGTCCCCTTATTACGGGATTCTCATCAATACGGGTATGGGTAATCTAACCGATAATCGCGGCGAGTGGGAGGCAGACGGGTTCCACCAGGCAAGTGGGGAGGCACAAAAAGCATTTACCGCCTTTATAAAGAGGTAAGGTTTCTTTCTCTTTTACCCACGCCTTCTCCTCCCGCTAGCTCATTCCCCTCTATTCGAGCCCTCCTTGTCCCTCGCGAAGCTCGTGACTCCGAGGTGCCGGACTCCTTGTCGGACTCCGAACCTCCCACGCCCCCGCCAATCGTATCTGATTGGGCGCCGGTTATGGAATTCACCGCCGCAGACATCTTCCAACACTCGCCCTTTGGCGACATCCTAAATTCACTAAAGCATCTCTTGCTATCCGGAGAGTCCTGGCCGGATTATGACCAGGATGGTTGGGATACGGACGACGAAGAAATTCAGAGCCCACCCACCACCCACTTCGTAGCCACTATCGACGATCTAACCGACATGCTAGACTACGACTCCGAAGACATCGACGCTATGGACGACGATGCGGAGGCGGACAGAACCAGCGCCTGAGGGCATGGAAGACCACCTCGTCATCGACATATACATGGTGGACACCCCAAAAGATGGGGACGGCGAAGAAGCGCGGAGGCAGATTCTTAAAGAAACAGCCCAAGCGCCGCGGCGTCGTGGCGCCGCTCTAAATCCCGCCACAAGAAGAATGGAGATTCCGCACAGGAGATAATAATACCCCGAAAGTGCCGAAGATAATCCCCTCCAGCAAGAATCAGCGCAGGAGGATGAAGAAGCAAGCCCTCACGAGAGGGCGGCAGACAAAGAGGTCGAGGGTTATAACTATATACCTCCCTCCGAAGATGAGGCAAGCCTCAACGACGACGAATTCGTCGTGCCCGAGGATCCCGTCGAACAAGAGCGTTTCAAACGCAGGCTTATCGCCACGACAAATAGCCTAAAGAAAAAGCAGCAGCAGCTTCAAGCTGATCGGGACCTGCTGCCGATCGATGGACCGAGGTCCTCGCGTCAAGAGTATAAACTCGAATGCCCCTCCAAAAGCTACCTAAGACGCAAATTGCTCCCCGATTGGAGGAGGAAGCATACATACCTTCATCACCAGGCAAGACGATCGGCAGACCGACCACCCGTGGTCACGGCGAGAGGCATCTAGGCCCTCCACCAAGACCGCACCCCGCATCGCTCCAAAAGTACGGGCCAAGAGGGAACGCGCGGACTTGCGAGACGATTGGAGGACAAAGCAAGGCAATCCAGATCCATCTACGGATCATGAGGGCGCCCCACGACCCGCGACGAATACCGTCGCGCCGGATACAATAACCCCGGCCGGGCCGAACACAGCAGACAACGCTCTCTCGAGCTGCGTCGTGATATTGCTCAATATAGAGGCGCCGCACACACACTATGCTTCACTGACGAAGTAATGGATCATCAAATCCCTGAAGGGTTTAAACCCGTAAACATCGAATCCTACGATGGAACAACAGACCCCGCGGTTTGGATCGAAGATTATCTCCTTCACATCCATATGGCCCGCGGCGATGATCTCCATGCCATCAAGTATCTCCCACTCAAGCTTAAAGGACTAGCTCGGCATTGGCTTAACAGCTTGCCCGCAGAGTCAATTGGGTGTTGGGAAGACCTGGAAGCCGCATTCCTCGACAATTTCGAGTGGCACGATAAAGCGACCACCAGACGCCGATGACCTAAGCCACATAATTCAGCAGCCAGACGAATCGGCCAGACAATTCTGGACACGGTACTTGACAAACAAAAACCAAATCGTCGACTGTCCGGATGCAGAGGCCCTCGCAGCCTTCAAACATAACATCCGCGACGAGTGGCTAGCCCGGCACCTGGGACAGGAAAAGCCGAAATCCATGGCAGCCCTCACATCATTAATGACCCTCTTTTGAACGGGAGAGGATAGCTGGCTAGCTCGCAGCAACAACCTCAGTATAAAATTTGGCAGTCCGAATACTAAGGACCACAATGGTAGGTCGCGTCGAAGCAAAAATAAACGCCGCATTAACGGCGACGACAAGGAGGATACGCCAGTCAACGCCGGATTCCGAGGCTCAAAACCCGGTCAACGGAAGAAGCCATTCAAAAGAACCACTCCGGGTCCGTCCAATTTGGACCGAATACTCGACCGCTTATGCCAGATACATGGCACCCCTGAAAAGCCAGCTAATCACACCAACAGAGATTGCTGGGTGTTCAAGCAGGCAGACAAGCTAATTGCCGAAAGCAATGACAAGGGGCTAAACAGCGACGACGAGGAAGAGACCCGACCGCCGAACAATAGAGGACAGAAGGGTTTCCCCCCACAAGTGCGGACGGTGAACATGATTTACGCAACCCATATACCGAAGAGGGAGCAGAAGCGTGCACTAAGGGACGTATATGCGATGGAGCCAGTCGCCTCGAAGTTCAATCCATGGTCCTCTTGTCCGATCACTTTCGATCGAAGAGACCATCCGACCAGCATACGCCATGGCGGATTCGCCGCATTGGTTTTAGACCCAATCGTCGATGGATTTCACCTCACGAGAGTCCCGATGGATGGCGGCGAGCTTTGAACCGCTTTATCAGATACGGTGTGCAAGATGGGCATAGACCCCTCAAGGATTAAACCTACAAAGACAACCTTTAAAAGTGTCATACCAGGTGTGGAAGCCAATTGTACAGGCTCAGTCACACTGGAAGTGGTCTTCGGATCCCCGGATAATTTCCGGAGCGAGGAGCTAATCTTCGACATAGTCCCATTCCGCAGCGGCTATCATGCCCTGCTCGGACGAACCGCGTTTGCAAAGTTCAACGCGGTGCCGTATTATGAATACCTCAAGCTCAAGATGCCAGGCCCTCGTGGAGTCATCACGGTCAACGTAAATATGGAACGCTCCCTCCGAACGGAGGAACATACAGCGGCTCTCGCAGAAGAAGTACAGAGCAGCCTTTTATGGCAATTTTCGAGTCCGGCCGTTAAACGGCCGGATATAGCAAAACGCGCCCAAAGCAACACCAACCAAGACCACCTGGCACGATCAGAGCACGCGTAGCAATGCGGCCCTAACCCCCGCCCTTGCATGATTGCAAGAATAACCCTCCGCGTACATCATTACGCTTTGGAGATACCATGGGCGTAGGGGAAGGGGCACGACCACAATGGACCCAGAGTGTGGCTCGACCACACCAGGGGCTCGCAAGTGTGCCACTCTTTCTTATTTACTATTTTCTTTCTTTGTATGCACAGGACTCCGTTAGCCAGAGGCCCTGTCCGGCGGTGAACCTGCCGAACTCATGATGCAACAGCCAGGGAAGAAAGAATGCGGCGACTAACACTCAGGTGGTCTCAATTACGAGCATTAAATTCAATTATATACACCAAGTCCGCAGCTCATCCCTGGAGGGGGACATGTTTAATTAGTCCAAATCCCTTGCTTACCGCACTATTTGTATCAGTCCGCACACATAGCAGACTTCCTTTAATAAACGATTCAGCAATTTTTTGCCGGTTATTACATATATATGTTCATTACATGACATCTTGCACCCGTATATTTTGGTATGGCCTAATACACCAGGGGCTTATGTTCCCCACATTATGGTGTGGTAAGTCCGAACACTTTCACAAGTGCGGCACCCCGAACTTATAGCATTATATGAATCGGCTCCGAATCATGTCTTGGGTCAATAGTTGGGTTTGCCCGGCTCCACGTTTTGGTGCCTTACGCCCGTTCGTCGGCTAAGGTGGCACTGGGAGAACCACTGCGATTGCGCCCGGTTAAGCGGGCGGCGCCTCGAGGAGAAAGCTAAAACTGACCGGCATGATAAGGCGAGAGACTGGTCGCTGTTCGAGAGGTCTTTTCGGGTCCTTAAAGACCCACGCCGCTTCAAGCGAAGTTCCAGATAATGTCCGGCGAAGGCATGGATAGCGCCGGATTCGGTCTTCCGAATACCGGGGCTTCACTAAATTTAAAATTATAGAATTCTATGGCTAAGTGAGAGTGTTCAAGCATTATAAGTCTGGTTGCCTTGTTCGTTGTGTTGAGCGCCTCCCTAGATGGACATAAAAATGGGAACAAGAGTGCTCAAGTTTATCCCGAACACCCCAAAGACTTTCATGGCTCGGGGCTGAAGCCAACGACTTGCCATCTCTCAGATTTTATAAACGGCCGCACAAAAGGTAATATTTTAAATTAAGCAAGCGTTGCTTAAAGCGCATATGAACAAAGTTTTCAGCGCACAGGATAATACATAGCGAGTTTACTCAAAAATTACATCTCTGGGGCATTCATCCGCAATATCGCGGGCTCCCTTCAGGACAGTTTTATAATACATTTCGGGCGTACGATACTCCTTGCCCGGTGGCGGCGGGTCAGTGAGAAGCTTCTCCGCATCCAGCCTGCCCCAGTGCACCTTTGTGCGGGCAAGGGCCCGACGAGCACCTTCAACACAGGCGGAGCGCTTGATGACCTCCACCAGGGCACGCATCCACCAGCCGCCAGACGAGACCGGTAGCTCCTGTGCATGGCCTGTCCGAGCCACACCAGACTATAAGGTCCTTCATGGCCTCCTCGGCTACCTTGTGGAGTTCGACCGGTTGCTTCACTGGTCGCTTGGGGCACGGATGGCGGCCTCAAGATATTGAGACCAAGACCTTCTCCGCTGAGCTCCCTCCTGGCCACGGTAAAATGCGGCGGCATCGGATACACTGCACGGCAGATCTGCAAACGCCCCTGGAGAGCTCCGAATTCAGGTAAGTGTCAGGTAGTTTACATTAACATGCTTGCTTTGCATGAAAAATGCCTTACCCGCCGCTATCTTCTTCACATCTTCAACCTCCTGAAGGGCCTTACGGGCCTCGAACTTGGCGGACTTGGCACTTTCGAGAGCCGAGGCGAGCTCGGACTCTCGAGTCTTGGAGTCGCATTCCAAACTCTCATGCTTCTCCATGAGAGCTTGGAGCTCTTGCCGCACTTCCGCCACTCGCGCCTCCTGCTTCTCTCGCTCGACCCGTTCCGCAGCCGCATTGCGTTCGGCCGCAGACACAGCCTCCTTCAGGGCAGCCACCTCGTTAGTGGCCCCTGCAGTACCAACGTTATCCTTGTCATTTTTATTGCAACCTAAATCCTTTTCTGTAAGGTAAATCTTCAAAGTGGTGTTACTCACCTTCTCTGTCCTCGAGCTACTTCTTGGCACGGCCGAGCTCTTGCTCGGACCGCTCGAGATCCTGCTTCAATGCACCGACCTCCATGATCGGTCTGGCAGAGAGGTCAGAAAGACAAACCGCAAACCCATATTGACATATTTTAAGCAAAACTGTGTATATCTTTTAGATCCTCGGTCCGCTTTTCTTTCCGAACGCCGAACTGAGCATCAGGGGCTACTGTCTATGCGGTATTACATTAAAAAATTTTAACTCCTTACCTCAAAGCCTGTTAGAAGGCTGCTGCAGGCTTCGGTCAGCCCGCTCTTGGCGAGCTGAACCTTCTGAATCACCGCACTCATAATAGTGCGATGTTCTTCCTCGATGGAAGCGCCTTTGAGCGCCTCCAACAAGTTGTCCGGCGCCTCCGGTTGGACGAAGGCCGCCAGCATCACGGTCTTGCCCTTCTTTCGAAGGGGCCGCCTGCCGGACTCTGGAACCACTACAGGTTCCGACGTAGAGTCCGGCGCAAAGTCCGGGAGGCTGCCTTGCAGCGCCTCCGGAGCCTCCTCCCGATGGGTCCCTTTCTGGGATCCCACCTCGGCGTCCTCATCGGCGCGGGGGGTAGAGGCATTCCGAAGTGAATCCACATCCGACGGGGCCAACGACCCGCTCGATGAAGCGGGGAGATCATCATCGGCTGGACTGCGGACAGTACGCGGCATTAGTAGGACACTATGTGACATGAAAGAAATTGCATATCAGGGATCCGGATACTTATGATCTCGCCGGAGGCCTGGTCCTTGAAGGCCACTCCTCCTCGCCAACGTCGGTGTTGGCAGAGCTGTCCGGGGGAATAGTTCTCCCCCTCTTGGACCCCTCGGCCTCCCCTGTTGGGGAAGCCTTCCTCTTCCTCTCTCCCTCCTCCGGGAGAGAGTCTTCTTCCTCCTCCTCGTCTTCGGGGGAGGAGTCCGCCTCGTCGTCGGATACCTGAAAACGGGAACTCTTTCGAGTACCCGTGGCCACATTCTTGGCCTTCTTCTCTGGCACCACGTGCGGTGCCAGAATCAACAGCCCCGCCAGACGGGCGTCCACTGGGTCTTCTGGCATGGGAGCCGGGCAGATGAGCTGTTCGGCCATCTTCATCCATTCCTATCAAAGGAAAAGGGGAGATTGAAACCCTCTTAGAATCAATCTATTTGCAACAAGTGTCCCGTAAAGGGGTTGAATCACTTACCTCGCCATTTGGATCTGCGGCGAAACCGCGATCTTCCGTCGCGGATGCGGGGGCTTCGGCGCCCTTAAACAGCACCCTCCAGGCGCCTTCGTACGTCGTGTCGAAGAGCCCGCTTAGTGCCTGGTGCTGTTCCGGATCGAACTCCCACAGATTGAATGCCCGTTCTTGGCATGGGAGGATCCGGCGGACGAGCATGACTTGGACCACGTCGATGAGCCTGAGCTTATTGTTCACCAGCTTCTGGATACAGGCTCGGAGTCCCGTCAGCTCCTTTGGATTACCCCACAACAAGCCCTTCTCTTTCCAGGAGGTGAGCTGCGTAGGGATACCAGATCTAAATTCGAGGGCCGCCGCCCACGTGGGTTCGCGCGGCTCGGTGATATAGAACCACCCCGACTGCCACCCCTTAACGGAGTCCACGAAGGCCCCTTCGAACCAAAGGACATTGGGCATCTTGCCCAACATGGCGCCTCAAGACTCGCTTATGTGTTCTTCACAACCTTGCTTGACGTTGAAGGTCTTGAGCCAAGCGAAGTGGGGCTGGATGCAGAGGAAAGTTTCACACACGACGATAAACGCCGAGATGTTGAGGATGAAGTTGGCGCCAGATCGTGGAAA
The DNA here is from genome assembly GCA_021437245.1 of Aegilops speltoides. Classification (NCBI taxonomy): domain Eukaryota; kingdom Viridiplantae; phylum Streptophyta; class Magnoliopsida; order Poales; family Poaceae; genus Aegilops; species Aegilops speltoides. The sequence goes on from CM038141.1 coordinate 77,998,854, forward strand.
TCCAGCCGTAGTAGAACATGAGCCCCGGACAAAGGGTGAAGTGGAAAGCCCAGTCCATGGAGGAAGTGGGGAGGAAACGACCCTCTCATGGGGCCCGGGGGTGGGGATGAGCTGCCCCTCGTCAGGCAGCCGATGCGCGATGTCGCCGGAAAGGTATCCGGCACTGTGCAGCTTTGTGATGTGCTCCTCCTTAACGGTGGAGGCCAGCCATTTGCCTCCCGCTCCGGACATGGTCGGAGAAGGTCGAGACAAGATGCGCGAACTTGGGCGCTGGAGCTCGAGTGCGCGGAGATGGATAAGCAAAGGAGGAAGAAGGCGTGGGTGAAAAGGTGAATCCTTATCCCTTATATATAGGCGGGCGAAGACTATGCGTCCCCCACTAGCCTGGTAAAACTCGCTTATCTCCCAAGTGCCACCATCAATGGCGCGGTTGGGTTACCCACGTCCGTATTGATGAGAATCCCGGAATAAGGGGAACACGATCTACGCTTGACGGGACGTGCCAAGGAAACCGCCGCTAAGCGTCGAGGTGGTATAATAAAAACGATTCAAGTAAAGGCTTGGTAGCGGTGTGATGTCATGCCACATAATACGTCAGCAGATTGGACTTGTGTACATTTTATTCTCTCTACGGAGGAATGTGGAATTTATTTTGCGAGCGGACACTATCCCGGTGTTTATGATCTTCTCTGGATTATTCAAGGAGGAACCCGCCTTGCAATGCCGAACATTATGCTACCGGACTTATCGTCATTGAAGCCTGGTTCGTGGGCTACCGAGGAGTCCTCGACTAGGGGTGTCCGGACAGCCGGACTATCATCGTCACGGACTCCAAGACTACGAAGATACAAGATTGAAGACTCTGTCCCGTGTCCGGATGGGACTTTCCTTGGTGTGGAAGGCAAGCTTGGCGATACGGATATGTAGATCTCCTACCATTGTAACCGACTCTATGTAACCCTAGCCATCTCCGGTGTCTATATAAACCGGAGGGCTTTAGTCCGTAGGACACAACATACATTACAACAATCATACCATAGGCTAGCTTTAGGGTTTAGCCTCCTTGATCTCGTGGTAGATCCACTCTTGTACTACCCATATCATCAATATTAATCAAGCAGGATGTAGGGTTTTACCTCCATTGAGAGGGCCCCAACCTGGGTAAAACATCGTGTCCCTTGTCTCCTGTTACCATCCGCCTAGACGCACAGTTCGGGACCCCCTACCCGAGATCCGCCAGTTTTGACACCGACAGTAGGCTTGGGCTGTTCTTTGTCCGTTTACCGGACTAAGAGTTGCCGGACTTGGCACCAGCTTCCTTGTCTTGACGTTTATGACCTTTGTGTCGAGGCCTGAGGGTACCTCTTCATGTATGCTTCTTACTATCTTGGGCCGTAGTGATGTGTGGGCATCTGGGTGCGTGCCTGTGGTTTTCCTGCTCGAGTTGAGGTACCAGTTGCGCCGTGTATGCCCTTTGCTGGGGCTGTCGGGTTCGTACTTTTCGGTGGCCAGTATCTTGGTCCACCTATCCACTAGCACGTCTTGGTCAGCTTTAAGCTGCTCTTGCTTCCTTTGTAGGCTCCTTGCCGTGGCCATGAGCCATTGCTTGAAGCGAACTTGTTCCACTGGGTCTTTAGGTACGCCGAATTCGTCATTGCCGAGGCTTACCTCGTCGTCGGAGGGGGGTGTATAATTGTCCCTCTCCAAGTATCCCATTGTGATCGGTTCGGCCTGCTTGATGGTAGGCTGGCTAGGGCTGTATTCCTCTTCGGCACCATCCGGACTACTTTCGTCTCCGGGGCCGGTGTCGATGTGGCGGGGCTTGGAGTGGCGCCGATAACGCACATGTTTTGCTTTTCTCCCTGAGGGGTTATCCTCCGTTGCCTCTCCGCATCTGGTCTCCTTTGGGGTGTCCACCATATATATATCGTATGAGGAGGTGGCCGCCCACCGCCCTGTGAGCGGTGGTCCCTGTAGTTCTCCTGCATTGTCGTCCATACCGTCGATGTCTTCGGAGTCGAAGTCAAGCACGTCGGTTAAATCATCGATCGTGGCAATGAAGTGGGTGGTGGGTGGGCAAAGAATTCCATCGTTGTCTGCTTCCCACTCAAGCCAGACATAGTTCGGCCCAGAGTCTCCTGACAAAGAGAGAGACTTCAATAAGTCCAGCATGTCGCCAAAGGGCGAGTGCTGAAAGACGTCCGCCGCGGTGAACTCCATCACCGGAGCCCAACCAGGATCAGCGGGCTCGGGGACACGCGGACTGGAACCTACATCTGGATATGAATTCGGGGGTCCGGAGTCACACGCTCCCTCAGAAGTGAGGCCTGTGTTCGGCTCCATCACCGACGAGGGTATGGCCTGTGGGGCGGGGTCCAGCCCTCCGTCCTTAGGCAACGCAACCTGCCCCGGATTTATATCTGAGGCTTCTGCCGGGGTGATATCCCGAGCATCATCTGACAACAGGTCTAAGCCGTGCTCATCGTGACTGTTCGGCGCTTCTAGCGCTGGCCCGAATCCGTCGAAGATCAAGTCCCCGCGAATATCCGCTGTGTAGTTCAAGTTTCCAAACCTGACCTGGTGGCCAGGGGCATAGCTATCGATCTGCTCCAGGTGGCCAAGCGAGTTGGCCCGCAATGCGAAGCCGCCGAACACGAAGATTTGACCGGGGAGGAAAGTTTCGCCGTGGACAGTCGTTGATGATGATTGAAGGAGCCATCGAGCCTAACAGTGACGACACAGAGGAACTCTCAACAAGAGCACCAATGTTGGTGTCAAAACCGGCGGATCTCAGGTAGGGGATCCCGATCTGTGCGTCAAGGCTGATGGTAACAGGAAGCAAGGGACACAGATGTTTACCCAGGTTCAGGCCCTCTCGATGGAGGTAAAACCCTACTTCCTGCTTGATTATTATTGATGATATGAGTAGTACAAGAGTAGATCTACCACGAGATCATAGAGGCTAAACCCTAGGAGCTAGCCTATGATGGTATGATTGTAATTGTGATCGGCCTTCTAAGGACCAACCTCTCCGGTTTATATAGACACCGGAGAGGGCTAGGGCTTACATGGAGTCGGTTACAAGGAAGGAAACATAATATCCGGATCGCCAAGCTTGCCTTCCATGCAAAGGAGATTCCCATACGGACACGGGCCGAAGTCTTGAGTCTTGTATCTTCACGCTTCGATAGTTCGGACATTGCACACAGTCTGGCTGTCCGGATACCCCCTAATCCAGGAATCCCTCATCGGGTTTCTCACCCGATACCTGGCCCAAGGGCATAAAGTGAAGCTGACCACTTTGGGTGGTCAACGGAGAAAGAGATGGAGGCTGACCTGAAAAGAGTGGATGCCATGGAGGAGGACCAAGAAGCCACCTCTCGCCTTCAACCTGGAGCCATGCTTGAGGAACTCCAAAGCTCAGCAATACCAAATTCGGTTATACCTCCCAATGCTAGATTTCTCTCTTATGATAACATGAAAAAGAGTGTTGCTTTTTCCCCCGCAGCCAGGAAGCATCGATGGGTGATCGTAGCTCTGGCTGTTACAGGCAAACTCCGTAAGGAAATAATGGAACTTAAACAACAAGTCAACAAGACCGAGGAGCAAAATCACATCCTAAAGGGTATTATTGCCAAGAATATTGGATCACCACATCCGAAGAAAGAGACATAAATACATGGGTATGGGCACTCCCCTTGGCAACTGCCAAGCTTGGGGGAGATGCCCCGATATCGTATCACCATCACACCTTTACTTTTATCGTTTTTCTTAGTTCGATCCTTTGGTTATATCTTGATCTAGTAGAATAAAATTTTAGTATGATCTAGCTTTGAGTTTTGTTTTGAGATCTATCTATGTAATCGATTCCATGAGTTATATATAATAAAGAGTAGTTTGGAGTTGAGGGCTTTGCTTTCTTGCTATGATCTTGAGGGAATAAAATAAGAGAAAGAATAAAAAGATCATATAATGATCTTATGGAGAGTGATGACTGCACATATAAAGAGTATGATGAATAAAATTTGTTGAGAGTTGACAAACGTAGTTTTGGTCATTGTTGCAATTAATAGGAAGTAATAAAGAAAGAGAGGTTTCACATATAATACTATCTTGGACATCTTTTGTAATTGTGAGCACTCATTAAAATATGACATGCCAAAATGTTGATGTTGGACAAGGAAGACAACATAATGGGTTATGTTTTCTTATATCCGAATAGAAGTTATATTGTCATGGATCCTCCAACATGTTGAGCTTGCTTTTCCCCTCTTATGCTAGCCAAATCCTTTGCACCAAGTAGAGATACTACTTGTGCATCCAAACATCCCTTAACCCAGTTTTTCCATGAGAGTCCACCATACCTACCTATGGATTGAGTAAGATCCTTCAAGTAAGTTGTCATCGGTGCAAGCAATAAAATTGCTCTCTAAATATGTATGATCTTTTATTGTGGAGAAAATAAACTTTATATGAACTTGTGATATGGAAGAAATAAAGGCGACAGACTGCATAATAAATTTCTTTATCACAAGCAGCAATATAAAGTGACATTCTTTTGCATTAAGGTTTTGTGCATCCAACCATAAAAGCGCATGACAACCTCTGCTTCCCTCTGCGAAGGGCCTATCTTTTACTTTTATCTTCTACCCTTAAACAAGAGTCATGGTGATCTTCACCTTTCCTTTTTACACTTTTTTCTTTTTGGCAAGCACTATGTGTTGGAGAAAGATCCAGATATATATCCACTCGGATGTAGGTTATCATAAAGTATTATTGTTGACATTACCCTTGAGGTAAAAGGTTGGGAGGCAAAACTATAAGCCCCTATCTTTCTCTGTGTCCGACTGAGGCTTTGAACCCATAAGTATCGCGTGAGTGTTAGCAATTGTGAAATGCTAAATGATAGTTGAGTATGTGGACTTGCTGAAAAGCTCTTGTATCGACTCTTTCTGATGTTATGATAAATTGCAATTGCTTCAACTGAGATCATAGTTTGTTAGTTCTCAATGAAGTTTTTGATTTATACTCTACCTTGTGAATGAATTTATACTTTAGCATAAGAAATTATATGAAAATATATGTTGCTGTTCTAAAGAACACCATGATGCCTCATGTCCGTATTTTATTTTATCAACACCTCTATCTCTAAAAATGTGGACATATTTTTCGATTTCGGCTTCCGCTTGAGGACAAGCGAGGTCTAAGCTTGGGGGAGTTGATGCGTACATTTTGCATCATGCTTTTATATTGATATTTATTGCATTATGGGCTGTTATTACACATTATAGCACAATACTTATGCCTTTTCTCTCTTATTTTACAAGGTTTACATGAAGAAGGAGAATGTCGGCAGCTGGAATTCTAGACTGGAAAAGGAGCAAATCTGAGAGACCTATCCTACACAACTCCAAAAGTCCTGAAAATTTACGGAGAATTATTTTGGAATTAATAAAAAAATATTGGGCGAGAAAGTACTAGTGGAGCCCCACCAGGAAGCCATAAGGGTGGGGGCGCGCCCTACCTCCCTGGGCGCCCCCTGCCTTGTGGGTCCCCTGGCAGGTGATGCAGAGCATCCTTCGGTCATCCCCATGGACATGGCTACTACCTCAATCCTCTCGATACATGGCTACTACCTCAATCTGGAATGTTGTGCATGATTAGGTACCAAGAGGACCCTCCCAAGGATGCACATGAAGATGGTCAAGACCCCAAGTCCATGGAAGAAGAGAACCAATGGAAGAAGGCAAGGACAGCCTCCAGGCACCGGACATCTGGCCAGGACCCCGGACATTCGGCCCCTAGAGATACACAAGGCCAGGCATATGCAGAAGAAGCTACAGGGACCGGACATCCGGCGTCCAGCCCGGACATCCGGCCCCCACCGGAAATCCGGCCGAAATCCCAGACATCCGACACCGGTGTCCAGGGAGCACAGAAGCTTGCCCCGTCAGCCCAGACATTTGGCGATCACCCCGGACATCCGGCGCCTCCCGAAGCCGTGGACATCCGGCCCCTCCGAGCGGACATCCGGCGTCGCCCATCCAGTGAATAAAGAGTCAACTCCACTGGCCCGGACATCCGGCCCCTCCAGACCGGACATCCGCCCCTCGTGAGCCTTGGACATCCGCCCGCCGCCGGACATCCGGCGCCCTCTGCCTGCGCGCAGCTCCTTTGGGCCGTGACCATGTACCCCTTCGCCATTTGACTATATATACTTCCTCATCCCGTACGTTTTAGGGTTAGCATTGGTTTTAGCTCATATTTTGTGTGAGAGCCTTGCTCATCCACTTGGTTACTACTCCTTGGAGCCCACGACCTCTTCGGAGAAGATCCCCCAAGCGGATTCAAGACCCCTTCAAGGGAAGACAGTCAAGAGCTCCTCCCGGAGAAGAACGGCTACCCTTGTTTCTTTCCTTTGTTGATTTTGAATCTTGTGCTACCTTATGTGTTCGGTGATCTAGCCATTGTGTGATCGATTACTTGTCGGTTTAGTGATTCTCTCGTCTCTCCCCGCGTTTTCCCCTTTGTGTTTCCCACGCGTTCTTCATGTTTCCCCATAGGATCCACTCCAAACGTGAAAGATCGGCCCCTAGGGTTCCACCCTACATCATCTTGGTATCATCAGCCACGTTGATCACGTTTTTGGAACCCCTACCCCATGTTTTCTAGCTTGATTTTGTTGTTTTCGTCCTAAATCCAAAAATCCCCACCAAAAATAGCCCCAATTCTTTTTTGTGATTTTTTGGTGTGATGAAGTTTTGTTGGATTTGATCCACGGATCTGCTTTGCATCGAGTTGATCTAGCTTTTCCCCATCTCTCCCGCGATTTCCGTCCACCAATTTGTCCGAATTTTGCCCCGGAGTTGCAATTTTTCCCATGGAGTTCATCGTGTTCGTCCCCGATCGAGAGCCCGGACATCCGCCCCATGTCCATCGGACATCCGGCCTCCCGGACATCCGGCCGCTGGCCCGGACATCCGGCCCCTGGGAGCAGCAACTCCATCCCCCGCGCCCATTTCTGCTTACTTTCGCCCAATTTTGCCCCGGTGCCCACGCTTACTTCCGCAAACTCCCACCGTTTCCACAAACACCACTACCGCTCACCGCTACCTCCTATGTTGATTTTGACACGTTTTGGCCTTTGAGATTTTGAGTTGTGGTTCCCGTGTCCTATTGTGTTTCGGCTATATAGGTACAGTTCGGCGTCACCATCACCACCGCTCATCTCCATCGACTACTCAACATTGCCAAGGACGGTAACCTCGACGACATCTTTTTCATACCTTGCAATTGCATTGATACCCCACATGGCCATACTTTTGCGTAGCTTACCCATTGAGACTAGCCATTGAGTATTGCCGACAACGTGACTTGTGCACATTAGTGATCATACTCCATAGCATACATACCATACCACCGTGGTGCATATCTTGGAATCAACTTGTGTGTCACAAAGTTGTCATAGCATACACAATTGCTATCTTGGTTCGTGAAGTTTTGCATGAGAAAAGAGCTCAAAAGTGTAAGAGCCACCCAAGCTTTTAAGCAAAGAGGAACGATAAGCAAAAAGCTCATAAGCAAGAACCATAGCATCATACTACATTAAGATTGTCATATAAGATCATCTTGGATCATAGCACCGAAATACCATACATATAGCATACTTGGGATAGAGATTGTTGCATGTTTGCCTAGTAGGTTGTGCACAAGTTCCGTATCCGCCTATTGTGCAATCGTGCTAGCGTCTCTCTAGTATTGTGCAACAAGAGCATTTTCGTGGATTCCACATTTTGGCTCACTTTTGGTTTGCACAAGCCCATTTATCTATTTGCGTGTGTGTTTCCATGTACCCCTACTTGCTTGGTCTACTTGTTGCATTTGCAAATTTGTGAATCTTTTCCAACATTATTGAATCTCACTTTCAGTTGCATCAAATTGTGTGCCACCATCCTAACCAAGCTCCACTATAAGCTTTTACTTGTGTAGGTGTGAGAACCGACAAGAATTGGTACCAATAGTGCTATTTCATTGTCCGCATTTGAGTGAACTTGATTCATCATCAACATCGGTCACGGTACATTGGTATAAGCTCTTCTCCTTCTACCACTCACATTTTGCTTGGAATGATGGATAGGCCGAGTACTTCTACCAACCCACTCTTCATCGAGCAAGACGATGACATGTCATCATACGTCACCAAGAGCCACCTCTTTGGTGCACAACAAGCGTTGCACCAAGAGCAACAAGCAACGAACAACCGCATTGACAACCTCGCCACTGACTTGCGACTCTCCGAGCAACGTACACGAGACTACTTCGACAACAAGCTCGACGCGCACAAGCAAGAGAACGATGAAAGAATGGACGAGATCCGGACCTTGTTGGTGAACCGGCCTCCTTCTACATCGTCATACTCAAGACGGAGCCACTCAAGTCGACACTCCGACGACTCCTTCTCCGGCTCAAGTACACCGTCATCGAACACTCTTCGACGAGCCATGCGTCAAGACCGTCATGCATCTTGCAACCCGCTACACGTCAAGCATTCACAAGATCAAGCCGATGAGCAAGTCCCTCGTCCTAAATCAAACTAAGTCGCTTTTGCCCAAGCTCAAGAACGACAACGTCTTTGTTGCCAAGAAGAAGAAGAACGAGCGCGTCTACACCAAGAGCAACAAGACGCCGAGGATCAACGTCTTCAACAACAACTACATGAAGCGCAAGCTCTTGAGGCGCAACGTGCCCTTCAAGAATCAAGTCGAGCCATCGCCAACCACAATCGCGAACGACACAATCAAGAGGAAGCCCTTCGAGAAGAAATCCAAGAGAGGAACTACCAACCACGCGTGCAACGTCAAGTTCCCCAAGCTCCTCCACAAGCTCGTCAAGCTCCACCTCAACCTCAAGTTCAACAAGAGCAAGTTGATCATGGACTTCCTCCATGCCAAGAGCAACATGAGGATGATTACCCTCCACGTCAAGGGCGTCATCATTACCATCGCCAACAACACAATGAAGAGCAACGCTATGGCAAGCTCAAATTCACAATGCCTAAGTTCAATGGAAGCAATAATCCCGAAGAATACTTCTCATGGGCATTGAAGGTCGACAAAATCTTTCGTTTGCACAACTATGAGGAAGAGAAGAAGATTGCTATGGCATCACTTGAGTTCCAAGACTATGTGCTCATATGGTGGGAACAAGTCCTTGAGCGCCGACAAGCAAGAGGTGAACCTCCAATCACCACTTGGGCTCAAATGAAGGATGTCATGCGAGCACGTTTTGTGCCAACCTACTACAACTGCGATCTCTTCAAGAAGCCACAACTCCTCAAGCAAGAAACAAAGAGTGTTGAAGAATACTACAAGGAAATGGAGATTTCCATGATTCGAGCCAATGTCACGGAAGATGATGAGCAAACTATGGCACGTTTCTTGAACGGACTCAATCATCCAATCAAGAAGATTGCCAAATTCCAACCCTAGTCCAACCTCATTGAGCTCGTGCATCAAGCGACCAAGGAGGAATGTCAAGTGCAAGATGACATCAAGTACGCCAAGTACTCATCCAAGACATATGGCTTCTCCAACATGCAAGCTTCAACAACTCCTCCAACATCTACATCAACCAAGCCTTCTCCAAGCAACGACGACAAGTCAAGTTACAAGAAAACGTCAGCAAGTTCAAGTTGTCTTCCTCCTACTACAAGCAACTTCAAGCCGCGTGCATCTTCATCTACTACGACTGACGGAACCGTCAAGACAAGCTCCTTCAAGTGTCTCACTTGCGGTGGCCGAGGCCACAAGTCCTATGAATGCACAAACAAGCGCACCATGATCCTCAACGACGATGGAACATATGACTCCATGAGTGATGAGGAGATGGAAGATCTTGAGCAAGTGGCCATGCACCGGCGCGTGAACGACGATGAAGATGATCAAGTCTTTTGTGATGAAGAAATGAGCCCCGCTCTCGTTGTCTCCAAGGTCTTGATTCTTCAACATCAACAAGAAGAATACCAACAATGCCATATCTTCCACACCAAGGCCGACATCAATAGAAGGTCCGTCAAGGTCATCATCGATGGAGGTAGTTGTCACAACTTGGCAAGTGAAGAACTATGCTCCAAGCTCCAATTGATCAAGAGGAAGCACCCGCACCCCTACAAGGTTCAATGACTAAGTGACTCCAGCACTATCCGCGTTGAGCATACGGTCCAAGCCTCCTTCAAAATTGGTGCATATGAAGACACTTTTGGAGTGTGATGTGGTCCCCATGACCGTTTTCCACCTCCTCCTTGGTAGGCCATGGCAATTCGACCGTGGTGTCATCCACAATGGGCGCACCAATCACTATAGCTTCAAGATGAAAGGGAAGGAATATGTGCTATGACATATGTCTCCTAGTCAAGTGATAGCCGACAAGCAAGCCACCCATCATGGAGAGAAGAGTGAGAAAGTAATCCACCCAAAAGTGAGTGAGAACCACAAGCCAAACTTGAGCGCCTCTTCGCCTAGAGAGAAAAACCTAGTCCTATTTGCCACAAAAAGTGAGATCAGAGAAGTGTGTGAGAACCCATCGAGTGTGATGCACTTTGTCCTTGTGTGCAAGGATGGGCAACCAAAAACTAACACCTCTCACGAGCTACCTTTAGTGTTTCAATCTCTTTTGCAGGAATTCCAAGATGTTTTCCCCGATGAGCTACCTCCGGTTCTACCTCCTCTCAGAGGCATTGAGCATCGAATCGACCTCATCCCCGGAGCGCCACTTCCAAACAAAGCTCCATACCGTGTCAATCCCGAAGAAACTGAGGAGATTCAACGGCAAGTACAACAACTAATCGACAACGGTCATGTACGTGAAAGCTTAAGCCCTTGTGCCGTTCCGGTTATACTTGTGCCTATGCCTGATGGAAGTTTCCGCTTGTGTTCCGATTGTAGACCTATAAATGCTATTACCGTCCGCTACAGGCATCCCATTCCTCGCTTAGATGATATGCTTGATGAACTTAGTGAAGCCAACTTTTTCTCAAAAATAGATCTTAAAAGTGGCTATTACCAAATCCGCATTCAAGAGGGTGATGAATGGAAAACTACTTTCAAAACCAAATTTGGCTTATATGAATGGTTAGTCGTGCCAATGGGTTTATCGGAGGCACCCGGTACTTTCGTGCGTCTCATGCATTATTTGCTTCGCCCTTATATTGGAGTCTTTGTTGTGGTTTACTTCGATGATATTCTTGTGTTTAGCAAATCCATGAAAGAACATCTTAATCATGTTAGGGCTGTTTTGCAAACCCTTCACAAGGAACGTCTTTATACCAACATGAAAAAGTGCACATTCGGTGTTGACAAATTGGTTTTCTTGGGTTTTGTTGTATCTTCAAAGGGTGTCCATGTTGATGAATCTAAAATTGAAGCAATTAAAACTTGGCCCCAACCCACCAATTTGCAACAAGTGCGTAGTTTTCTTGGTCTAGCAGGTTTTTACCGTCGCTTTGTGAAAGACTTTAGCACTATTGCCGCTCCTTTTCATGCTTTGAGTAAGAAGAATGCTCCTTTTGTTTGGGGATCTTTGCAATCCACCGCTTTTGATGAGCTCAAGTCTTTGCTTACTCATGCTCCGATTCTTGCTTTGCCCAACTTTGACAAAACTTTTGAGGTTCATTGTGATGCAAGTGGTACCGGAATTGGCGGAGTTTTGATGCAAGAAAAACGAGCCATTGCATATTTTAGTGAAAAACACTCCGGTGCTCAACTTAACTATCCCATCTATGACAAAGAATTGTATGCTTTAGTGCGTGTGCTACATGTTTGGGAACATTATCTTAGACCTCATGAGTTTTTCATACATACCGATTATGAAACGCTTAAGTACTTAAAAGGCCAAACTAAGTTGAACAAGCGTGATGCCAAATGGAGTGAATTTATTGAATCTTTCCCATATGTGATCAAGTACATTAAGGGCAAGGAAAATGTAGTTGCGGATGCACTTTCATGCATATGCACGCTTGTCACTAAAGTTGAGTTGAATGTTATTGGCTTTGACCACATAAAAGACTTGTATGCTAATGATCCATCTTTTGCGACTACTTATGCTAAATGTTTGACGCATACATCTTGGGAACAATATTACATCAAGGATGGTTATCTTATGAAAGCTAACAAACTATGCATTCCCGAGTCTTCTCTTCGTTTGCTCCTTTTGCAACAGGCTCATGGAGGCGGACTCATGGGACATTTCGGACGCGACAAGACATTCGCCACGCTCTCCAAGAAGTACTTTTGGCCCAAGATGTTCCGTGACGTCTCACGCTTCACCACCCGATGCTCTACATGTCGCAAAGCTAAGTCTAAAGCTCAATCCCATGGTCTTTACATGCCTCTTCCTATCCCTTATCAACCTTGGGAAGACATTAGCATGGATTTTGTACTTGGTTTGCCGAGAACTCAAAATGGCAAGGATTCCGTGTTTGTTGTTGTGGACCGATTTTCTAAGATGGCACATTTCATCCCTTGCAACAAGATAGACGATGCTTCACACGTTGCAAATCTCTTTTGTAGGGAAATCTTGCGTCTCCATGGAGTACCAAAGACAATCGTCTCCGACCGCGACGTCAAGTTCTTGAGTTACTTTTGGAAGACCCTATGCGCCAAGCTCGGAATCAAGCTCTTGTTCTCATCCGCATATCATCCTCAAAACGACGGCCAAACGGAGGTGACAAGCTGTACACTCTCCACTCTACTTCGTGTGTTGATCAAGAAGAACATCAAGGAGTGGGAGGAGTGTCTACCCATCGCCGAGTACGCCTACAACCGTGCAAGACATTCAACGACCAGCAAGTCCCCCTTCGAGGTCGTCTACGGCTTCAACCCGTTGTCCCCATTGGACATTCTACCTCTTCCTCTACAAGAGCGCACCAACCTCGACGCAAGTGCCCATGCAAGCTACATCAAGAAGATGCATGAAGATACAAGGCACACCATTGAGCGCCAAGTACAACGACTTGCGACCAAGCTCAACGTCAACAAGCATCCCATGATATTCAACATTGGAGACCTTGTGTGGCTACAACTTCACAAGGACCGCTTCCCCAACGAACGCAAGTCCAAGCTTCTCCCTCGAGTCGATGGACCCTTCAAGGTGCTGGCACGCTACAACAACAACGCTTACAAGATCGATCTCCCACGCGACAAGTACAACATGAGCGACATCTTCAACGTCTCCGATATCTCCCCGTACCATGGTGATGAGGATTTCGATCCGACGTCGGATCTTTCCCAGGGGGGGGGAGATGATGCGGAGCATCCTTCGGTCATCCCCATGGACCTTCCATCGCCTCACCAAGCACCAAGAGGACCCATGACTAGAGCATGAGCTAGAGCTCTCGAGACCGAGGTGACTTCTCTCCTTAGTGATATCTCATATGATCCTCTCGAGACATGGCTACTACCTCAATCCGGAATGTTGTGCATGATTAGGTACCAAGAGGACCCTCCCGAGGATGCACGTGAAGATGGTCAAGACCCCAAGTCCATGGAAGAAGAGAACCAATGGAAGAAGGCAAGGACAGCCTCCACGCACCGGACATCTGGCCAGGACCCCGGACATTCGGCCCCTGGAGATACACAAGGCCAGGCATCTGCAGAAGAAGCTACAGGGACCGGACATCCGGCGTCCAGCCCGGACATCCGGCCCCCACCGGAAATCCGGCCGAAATCCCAGACATTCGACAATGGTGTCCAGGGAGCACAGAAGCTTGCCCCGTCAGCCCGGACATCCGGCGATCACCCCGGACATCCGATGCCTCCCGAAGCTGCAGAAATCCGGCCCCTCCAAGCGGACATCCGGCGTCGCCCATCCAAAGGAATGTAAGAGTCAACTCCATCGGCCCGACATCCGCCCTCCAGCCGGACATCCGCCCCTCGTGCGCCTTGGGACATCCGGCCCCTCACCCGGACATCCGGCTCCCTCTGCCTGCGCGCAGCTCCTTTGGGCCGTGACCCATGTACCCCTTCGCCCTTGGACTATATATACTTCCTCATCCCGTACGTTTTAGGGTTAGCATTGGTTTTAGCTCATATTTTGTGTGAGAGCCTTGCTCATCCACTTGGTTACTTCTCCTCGGAGCTCACGACCGCTTCGGAGAAGATCCCCCAAGCGGATTCAAGACCCCTTCAAGGGAAGACAATCAAGACCTCCTCCCGGAGAAGAATGGCTAACCTTGTATCTTTCCTTTGTTGATTTTGAATCTTGTGCTACCTTATGTGTTCGGTGATCTAGCCATTGTGTGATCGATTACTTGTCGATTTAGTGGTTATCTCGTCTCTCCCCGCGTTTTCCCCTTTGTGTTTCCCATGCGTTCTTCGTGTTTCCCCATAGGATCCACTCCAAATGTGAAAGATCGGGCCCTAGGCTTTCGCCCTACATCAGCAGGCCTCTGGTGCCCATCTTCTACTACATGATGAGTTTTGACCTGGAAAAAAATCAAGAGGAAGCTTTTGGGACGAAGCGCCGCCGTCTCGAGGCGGAACCTCGGCAGAAGCAATCTAGGGCTCCGGCGGAGCTGTTCTGCTCGGGAAACTTCCCTCCGGGAGGGGGAAATCGAAGCCATCGTCATCACCAACAATCCTCTAATTGAGAGGTGGTCAATCTCCATCAACATCTTCACCAGCACCATCTCCTCTCAAACCCTAGTTCATCTCTTGTATCTGATCTTTGCCTCAAAACCTTAGATTGGTACCTGTGGGTTGCTAGTAGTGTTGACTACTTGTAGTTGATGCTAGTTGGTTTACTGTTCAGATCCTTAATGATAATTATTACTCCTCTGATTATGAACATGAATATGCTTTCTGAGTAGTTATGTTTGTTCCTGAGGACATGGGAGAAGTCTTGTTATAAGTAATCATGTGAATTTGTTATTCGTTCGATATTTTGATGAGATGTATGTTGTCTCTCCTCGAGTGGTGTTATGTGAACGTCGACTACATGACACTTCACCATGATTTGGGCCTAGGGGAAGGCATTGGGAAGTAATAAGTAGATGATGGGTTGCTAGAGTGATATAAGCTTAAACCCTAGTTTATGCGTTGCTTTGTAAGGGGCTGATTTGGATCCACATGTATCATGCTATGGTTAGATTTATCTTAATTCTTCTTTCATAGTTGCAGATGCTTGCGAGAGGGGTTTATCATAAGGGGGAGGATTGTCCAAGTAAGGACATCACCCAAGCACCGGTCCACCCACATATCAAATTATCAAAGTAATGATCGCAAATTATACGAGCATGATGAAAACTAGCTTGACAGTAATTCCCATGTGTCCTTGGGAGCACTTTGCATTATATAAGAGTTCGTCCAGGCTTGTCCTTTGCTACAAAAAGCATTGGGCCACCTTGCTGCACCATAGTTACTTTTGTTACTTGTTACCCGTTACAAATTATCTTATCACACAACTATTTGTTACCGATAATTCCAGTGCTTGCAGAGAATACTTTGCTGAAAACCGCTTGTCATTTCCTGCCGCTCCTCGTTGGGTTTGACACTCTTACTTATCAAAAGGACTATGATAGATCCCTGTGGGTCATCACCGAGCCCTCTGCCATCGAGCGGGGCAGTGGGCCAAAGCCAGGAGGCGGCCCAAGGTGGGATCGAGGGTGTGCACCAAATGAGCACGATGACGAGCCGCCAATAGCCAATGGTGAAGTTGTCGATGAGACGGACGGGGGTACTTGCTGAAACGAAAAAACCCTTTCATCAAAGTAAACGTGTCGAGAAGTGAAAACACGGTGTGAGACAGGGTCATAGCATCGGTAGCCCTTGGTGTTGGGAGGGTAGCCCAAAAAATGAACGCAAGGGAGCGAGGAGCAAGTTTGTGAGGGGTGGTGGAGGCGATGCTAGGGTAGCAAAGGCACCCAAAAATGTGAAGGTCGTCATAAGAGGGCGGGCTCCCGAAAACCAGGTGATGCGGTGCAAAGTTTCCGCGAACACGGCATGGGCGGATGTTAATGAGGAGTGATGCGGTGGCGAGGCGTCAGGAAAGAAACGGGGTGGCACATTAGCATGGAATAATAGTGTGCGGACACAATCATTAAGAGTGCGTAAAACCCCTTCAGCCCGCCCATTTTGTTGCGAGGTGTAGGGGCAAGTGAGACGAAAGATCGTCCCTTGTGTGGCGAGGATATTGCGAACGACAAGATTATCAAATTCCTTCCCATTATCGCTTTGGAGGGCATGAATGGAGCGACCAAACTGCATGGTGACATAGAAGTAAAAGGCGGTGAGGATGGATGTGACATTGGATTTCCGCCACAACGGGAAGGTCCACACATAGTGCGAAAAATCATCAAGAATAACAAGATAGTAAATATAGCCGGTATTACTCGCAAATGGAGAAGTCCACACATCACTATGAAGTAGTTCAAACGTATACAATGCAACCGAGGAGGAAGTGCTAAAGGGAAGATGAGTATGTTTTCCTAGATGATACACATGACAAGTGTGACTGTTGGTCTTAGTACAAGTGAAAGAAAAACTCCGAAGAATATGATGAGGAGTGGTGTCGTTGGGATGTCCCAAGCAAGCGTGCCAGAGGTCCACACAAATGGAAAGGGTGACCAGAGAGGTGTTGGTGGAGGCGAGTGGCTGGACTGGGTAGAGCTCGTCGGGACTATCACATCGGTGAAGCACCATCCAGGTACAGGTGTCCTTGACTGAAAAACCACACATGTCAAATTCAACGATGACAGGATTTTCACGAGTAAAAGAATGAACGGAAACTAGATTTTTAATAAGGTCAGGAGACACAAGTATGTTGGATAACGATCAAGGTGGATGTAGACGGAAAAGAAGCATGGCCTATATGTGTAATGAGAAGTGATGATCCATCATCGACGATACGATTGGAAGTAGTGACGGGATAGGAGGTGTGGAGAGTACCAAGATGGGCAACCATATGAGCGGTGGCACCGGTGTCCATATACCAATCGCTGCCACCCGTGTAGTTGGCCGGCGATGGAGCGGAGTGGAGAGCCGCAAGTAGTGTCGGATCCCACGGAGCAGGTGGAAGTGGAGGCGCCGAGGGGTGGAAGTAGCCGGCGCCAGCTTGCTGTCCAATGGGCGACGGTGCGGCGTAGGGGGCCGGTGGCAATGAGGCGTAGGGCGCTGGAGCCACGACGTACGATGCCTGTTGGGGCGCTGCGATCAGCGCCTGGTGGGAGGCCGGGCGCGAGCCCAGAAGGCCAGGGGCGGGCGGACACGGGACTGGCATGCTGTATGCATGTACCAGACCCTTCCATGGGTTCTGGGCCGCAACCCAAGGTGTCGTGGCTTGCTGCTGGCGGGTCGGGCCGCCTTGGCCGTTGCCCTTTCGACCGCAACGCCCACCACGGCGCCGATCAGAGGAGGCTAGCTGGGGCGGCGACCCCTAGAAGAAGCCCACAGGTGGCGAGTACTGTCCTTAGGAGGCCACCGGCAGAGGGAACCGCGATGCGGGAGGCGCCGGTGAGGAAGGCAGTGGCGGGCCGCCGCGGGAGGTCCCGACGGTGAAGGCGGTGTGGGTGGCCCTGGTTTTCACCATCTTCATGCGACGCTCCTCCAACCACAAATACGCCACGACCTTGGGAAAGGTTGGCCCTGGTTTCCATTCCACGATCAAGGTGAGGTTCGAAGCGGCGTTGCTGAACTCCTCATTGAGACTGGCAGTGAGGGTGCTGAGGAGGAGCTCATCGGAGATGGGTTCGCCAAGGTCACGGAGCTCATCCGCAAGTTTCTTGAGACACATGCAAAAATCATCGATGGATGAGTCAAGTTGATGAGACCCAAAAAATTCTTGCTGAAGAAAAACCCAGTGCTGGAGTTGGTTGTCGGTGAAGAGCACGTTGAGTTTGGTCCAAACGGCGAGGGCATCATCCCCGTCGGTGACCACCGTGTGGAAAAGATCCTTGGAGATGGTGAGGTAGAACCAACGAATGAGTGTGGCATCAATGGTCATCCACTCTTCATCACCAAGCATGAGGCTGGAGTCGGTGGAACCGTCGATGTGATCATGAAGATGATACTCACGGAACACTAAGGAGAAGTATGTTTTCTAGGAGTAATAGGTGGAGGTGGAGTGATCAAGGCACATGGGGACATGTCGACGGATGTCAAGATCACGGATGAGGATGGATCGGGACCGGCAAAAGTGTTGGTGGCACCGGAGGCGGATGAACCGGGTGAGGCCATGGCGGCGAGGGGATGCGGCTAGGGGTGCGGCTAGGGTTGTGGGAGGGAAGGGAAGGAGGAAGGGAGGATGCGACAGTTGGGAAGAGGCAGCAGCGACAGAGGTGAGGTGTGGCGGCGGTGAGCTAAGAGGGCGGCGGCGGCGGAGGTGCGGCGGTGGCCTAGGGCGCGGCGGTGGCAGGAGCAAAGACTTTAGGAAGAAGATCGTGGAATGGAAACTGATACCATATTGTTTGACAATGCAACTCTCAATTGATTGGGTGCATACACACACGTATATATGTACAAGCTGTAGCCCACGGCCTCGACTATACAAGGAAACAAGGAGGCGGGATTAGGTAGGAAATGATCCTATCCATACATGCGATATACTGCCTATACATATATTTAATAGTCTGTATCGGTCCGGCAAGCGGTCTGGACGTGTTAATTTTGGCATATCGAAGAAAAAGTGATGGGTTTTGCGAGCGTCTGGACCGCTGCCATGCTAGCTCCTGACTACACTGGCCCACTAAAAAATCTCACTCGCCTCTCCCGCGCTTTTCATCAAATGCCCACACCATTTGCCGCACTGCATTCATGTTGGTCCAGAGCATGCATCGAACGACACTGATGCCCACTATGCCAGCGGTTTGACCAGGTGGAAGGGCGGCGCAAACGGACGTGACCTGTCGGGCGTAGCTGCTTCAATGCATGTGTCGCGTCCTGAGAAACCAACTTCTGCCGTTGCGCCGCATTGAAGCGGGCTGACCGCAACTTCGCCTGCCTGACCGCGGCTATTTAAGCGGTGCGCATGCGACACACAGAGCTGCACTCCCGCTTCCCGGGCATCATCCCCCTCCCCTCATTATGTTGACACCAAATTTTGCCAAGGTCAAAAAATTTAATTAAGATGGCTTCAAATGGAGGAATAATCTACATAAAAAAGTTCCATATTGTCGACATGAACATCTTTGAAGTTTGGGCCATCGCCATCCGATCTCATCACAAGGGCCGGAACTATGCTTAAAGTACTAAATATTTGTATTCAGAGTATTGTTCGGCCAATTAAGCCTCCAAGATGGCCTCATATGAGAAATGTTTCTACATGGATTGTCTTCTTTTCGTCGAAACGGATGATTTTGATATATAAATTGTCTTAATCCGAGATTGTATGCAAAAGTTAGAGGCAAAACGTGCAATGTTGCAGAAATCATGGAGATGGCCTGATACGTCTCCAACGTATCTATAATTTATGAAGCATTCATGCTATTTTATTATCTGTTTTGAATGTTTATGGGCTTTATTATACACTTTTTTATTACTTTTGGGACTAACCTACTAACCGGAGGCCCATCCCATATTGCTGTTTTATTGCCTGTTTCAGTATTTCGAAGAAAAGGAATATCAAACAAAGTCCAAACGGAATGAAACCTTCGGGAGCGTGATTTTTGGAACGAACATGATCCGGGAGACTTGGAGTACAAGCCTGGGAATCTTTGAGGAGGCCAGGAGATAGGAGGGCGCGCCCCCTGTCTCGTGGGCCCCTCGAGGCTCCCCCGACCGACTTCTTTCGCCTATATATTCCCTTATACCCTATAACCATTGAATACGAAGATAGATTAGTAGTTCCGCCGCCGCAAGCCTCTGTAGCCACAAAAAACCTCTAGGGAGCCCATTCCGGCACCCTTCCGGAGGGGGGGTCCCTCACCGGTGGCCATCTTCATCATCCCGACGCTCTACATGACGAGGAGGGAGTAGTTCACCCTCGTGGCTGAGGGTATGTACTAGTAGCTATGTGTTTGATATCTCTCTCTCTCTCTCTCTCTCGTGTTCTCTCTATGGCACGATCTTGATGTATCGCGAGCTTTGCTATTATAGTTGGATCTTATGATGTTTCTCCCCCTCTACTCTCTTGTGATGAATTGAGTTTTCCTCTTGAAGTTATCTTATCGGATTGAGTCTTTAATGATTTGAGAACAGTTGATGTATGTCTTGACGTGCTTATCAGTGGTGACAATGGGATATCACGTGATCCACTTGATGTATGTTTTGGTGATCAACTTGCGGGTTCTGCCCATGAACCTATGCATAGGGGTTGGCACACGTTTTCATCTTGACTCTCTGGTAGACACTTTGGGGCACTCTTTGAAGTACTTTGTGTTGGTTGAATAGACGAATCTGAGATTGTGTGATGCATATCGTATAATCATGCCCACGGATACTTGAGGTGACAATGGAGTATCTAGGTGACATTAGGGTTTTGGTTGATTTGTGTCTTAAGGTGTTATTCTAGTACGAACTCTTAAATAGATCGATCCGAAAGAATAACTTTGAGGTGGTTTCGTACCCTACCATAATCTCTTCGTTTGTTCTCCGCTATTAGTGGCTTTGGAGTGACTCTTTGTTGCATGTTGAGGGATAGTTATATGATCCAGTTATGTTATTATTGTTGAGAGAACTTGCACTAGTGAAAGTATGAACCCTATGCCTTGTTTCCTACCATTGCAATACCGTTTACGCTCATTTTTATCATTAGTTACCTTGCTGTTTTTATATTTTCAGATTATAAAAACCTTTATCTACCATCCATATTGCACTTGTATCACCATCTCTTCGCCGAACTAGTGCACCTATGCAATTTACCATTGTATTGGGTGTGTTGGGGACACAAGAGACTCTTTGTTATTTGGTTGCAGGGTTGTTTGAGAGAGACCATCTTCATCCTACGCCTCCCACGGATTGATAAACCTTAGGTCATCCATTTGAGGGAAATTTGCTACTGTCCTACAAACCTCTGCACTTGGAGGCCCAACAACTTCTACAAGAAGAAGGTTGTGTAGTAGACATCAAGCTCTTTTCTGGCGCCGTTGCCGGGGAGTTGAGTGCTTGAAGGTATATCTTTAGATCTTGCAATCGAATCTTTCTCTTTCTTGTTTTATCACTAGTTTAGTTTATAAAAGAAAACTACAAAAAATGGATTTGAGTTTGTCTCATACGCTTCATCTTTTTAATATCTTTCGTGAGAATGATGAAAAGGAAAATTGTGCTCAAGTGCTAGAAGAAGAGATCTATAGAATGTTTGATACTAAATCTTTGAATGATGAGCATGATTGCAATGTTGTTAGTATGAATTCCATGAATATCCATGATGCTAATGATATGCAAAGCCACAAGCTTGGGGAAGCTATGTTTGATGAAGATGATATTTTTTGTCCCCCAAGTTTTGATGAGAATATTTATTATGATGAAAGCATGCCTCCTATTTATGATGATTATATTGATGAAAGTGGGTTTGGAAGAGTGTCAACTTTAGGAAGTAATGATCCCACTATTTTGGAGGATGTTGAATATTATTGTGATAATTGTGAAAGTGGATTCGGAGAGGTCATGACTTTATTTAGTGATGAATCCACTATTTCGGAAGAGGTTCCAATTGATTATGAGAACGAAAAGTTGCTACCTATGATGATTATTGTGATGACTTGTATGCTATTAAGAATAATGATAACCATGAAACTTGTCATCATGATTTTAGTTTTCAATTGGATCATGCCTCACATGATAATTATTTTGTTGAGTTTGCTCCCACTACTATTCATTAGAAGAATTTTGCTTACGTGGAGAGTAGAAAATTTTCTGTGCAAGTAGATCATGAAAAGAATGCTTTATGTGCTGGTTATATTGTTGAATTCATTCATGATGCTACTGAAAATTATTATGAGAGAGGAACATATGCTTGTAGGAATTGCAATAATATCAAGTTTCCTTTCTATGTGTTGAAAATCTTGAAGCTATGCTTGTTTTACCTTCCTATGCTAGTTGATTATTGTTCCCATAAGTTGTTTTCTCACAAAACCCCTATGCATAGGAAGTGGGTTAGACTCAAATGAGCTAGTCATATGCTTCCTGATGCTCCCGTTATGTTTCAATTCTTATCTTCTATGTGAGCATCATTGTCATCATCATGCCTAGCTAGAAAGGCATTAAAGAAAAGCGTTTGTTGGGAGACAACCCAATATTTACCATTACTGTTTTTGTGTGTCCACATGATTAGGATACTGTGGTAATCTTTTTTTATAGCTTTTCTTTCAATAAAGTGCCAAGTAAGACCTTTAGGATAGCTTATGGTGATAGTTGTGTGGATCCTGCTGAAAATCAGAATCTTTTGCGCTCACTAAATTAGTTTTCCTAATTCACAGAGACGTGCTTCTGATCTGATTATTTTTGATATGGATTTGTACACAAATTAATTAGGACTTCCTAATTTGGTAGGAATTTTGGAGTTCCAGAAGTATACGTTTGATACAGATTACTACGGACTGTTCTGTTTTTGACAGATTCTGTTTTCTATGTATTGTTTGCTTATTTCGATGAAACTATGAACCATAGAGAAGTTGGAATACAGTAGATACTACACCAATATGAATTTAGAATGAGTTCATTACAGTACCTAAGTGGTGGTTTTATTTTCTTATACTAACGGAGCTTACGAGTTTTCTGTTGAGTTTTGTGTTGTGGAGTTTTCAAGTTTTGGGTAAAGATTCGATGGACTATGGAATAAGGAGTGGCAAGAGCCTAAGCTTGGGGATACCCAAGGCACCCCAAGGTAATATTCAAGGACAACCAAGAGCCTAAGCTTGGGGATGCCCCGGAAGGCATCCCCTCTTTCGTCTTCGTTCATCGGTAACTTTACTTGGAGCTATATTTTTATTCACCACATGACATGTGTTTTGCTTGGAGCGTCATTTTCTTTTGTTAGTATTTGCTTGCTGTTTTAGATGTTTTGAATCTTTATTTTCAATAAAAATGTCAAGGATAGCCTTTACCATGCTTATTTTGCTAGTATACATGTTGCTGTTTGAAAACAGAAAGTTTACCACTGTTGCAAAAATTCCCTAGAAAAGTTAGAGAATGGTATAATGTTGAAACGTTCTGCATATTGAGCTCTGATAAATCTTCTACAGCGTAGTATATTTCTCATAATTTTTGGAGTTAGGTAAGTATGATGAATCTTGCATTCTTTACAGACTACACTGTTTTGGCAGATTGCTGGTATGTTTGCATTGTTTGCATATATTTGCTTGTTTAATGATTCTATTTGAGGATAGGAGTATTAAATATGCAGAGGCATTTAGTATGAAATTTTGAATAATAATTTTAGTGATTTGTTACAGTAGAAAATGATAAGGTTTTGCATTGGTTTATACTAACCTATCTCACGAGTTCTTGTTGAGTTTGGTGTGGATGAAGCTTTTGATAAAAAGAGAAACCATAATATGAGAGGAATTAAGGAGACACAAAAGTTCAAGCTTGGGGATGCCCAAGGCAGCCCAAGATAATATTCTAAGAAGTCTCAAGCATCTAAACTTGGGGATGCCCCGGTAGGCATCCCACCTTTCTTCTTCAACAATTATAGGTTAATATTGGTTGAATCTAAGTTTTTTCTTCTTCACATGAGTTGTGCTATCCTTGCAATATCATTTTATTTTGCTTTGCACGCTGTTTGAATACAATACCAAGATCTGAAATTCTTTAATGAGAGAGAGTCTTCACGTAGTTACATAATCATTTAGCTACTCATTGATCTTCACTTATATCTTGTTGGAGTAGTTTGTCATTTACTCGTATGCTTCACTTATATCCTTCAAGTAAATGGTTGAATGAGTTGAATGTCATAAATCTGAAATTATATATGTCTCATTTGCTTATCCCATGGGGAGTAATGACTTCACATGTAAGAAGTAGAGGTTGTAAATTTATTGAAGGTTAGCAAGCATCATATTGGTCATTTGAACAATTCATGAAAGAATATTGAAGGAAGAGAGATTTCACATATAAATATACTATCCTAGACATCTTTTATAATTGTGAGCACTCATTAAGTATGATATGCTCAAGAGTTGATGTTGGACAAGGAAGACAACGTAATGGGTTATGTTTTCTCACATCTCAGTTAAAGTATATTGTCATGGATCATTCAAACATGTTGAGCTTGCCTTTCCCCCTCATGCTAGCCAAATTCCTTGCACCAAGTAGAGATACTACTTGTGCTTCCAAATATCCTTAAACCCAGTTTTGCCATGAGAGTCCACCATACCTACCTATGGATTGAGTAAGATCCTTCAAGTAAGTTGTCATCGGTGCAAGCAATAAAAATTGCTCTCTAAATATGTATGATCTATTAGTGTGAAGAAAATAAGCTTTATACGATCTTGTTATGGAAGCAATAAAAGCGATTTAACCGCATAATAAAGGTCCATATACAAGTGGCAATATAAAGTGACGTTCTTTTGCATTAAGATTTTGTGCATCCAACCATAAAAGCGCATGACAACCTCTGCTTCCCTCTGCGAAGGGCCTATCTTTTACTTTATGTCTTTTACTTTATGCAAGAGTCAAGGTGATCTTCACCTTTCCCGTTTTCGTTTTATCCTTTGGCAAGCACCTCGTGTTGGAAAGATCCTGATATATATATCCAATTGGATGTAAGTTAGCATGAACTATTATTGTTGACATCACCCAAAGGTGAATATGTTGGGAGGCAACACTATAAGCCCATATCTTTCTCAGTGTCCAATTAAAACTCCATAACCATAAGTATTGCACGAGTGTTAGCAACTGTAGAAGACTATATGATAGTTGAGTATGTGGAGTTTGCTAAATCAAAGCTCTGACATAGACCCTTCCTGAAAATAAGATGAATTGCAATTGTTTGATGACTAAGAATGAAGTTCGCTAGTTTTCAAGAAAGTTTATGGTCTATGCTTTAACATGTGAATTGCTTGTTACTTGTTCGTGAGAAGTTTTATGAGATGAACTACTGTTATGACATATAATCATGCTAGAAAAGGTGATTGAAATTATCATTGATCAAACTTGTGCACCTGCTAGCATTCACACTTCATAAAATCTTTCTTTTATCATTTACCTACTCAAGGACGAGTAGGAATTAAGCTTGGGGATGCTGATACGTCTCCAATGTATCTATAATTTATGAAGCATTCATGCTATTTATTATCTGTTTTGAATGTTTATGGGCTTTATTATACACTTTTATATTACTTTTGGGACTAACTTACTAACCGGAGGCCCAACCCATATTGCTGTTTTATTGCCTGTTTCAGTATTTCGAAGAAAAGGAATATCAAACAAAGTCCAAACGGAATGAGACCTTCGGGAGCATGATTTTTGGAATGAACATGATCCGGGAGACTTGGAGTAAAAGCCTGGGAAGCTTCAAGGAGGCCAGGAGATAGGAGGGCGCGCCCACCCTTGGGCGCGCCCCCTATCTCGTGGGCCCCTCGAGGCTCCCCCGACCGACTTCTTTTGCCTATATATTCCCTTATACCCTAAAACAATCGAATACAAAGATAGATCGGGAGTTCGCCGTCAAGAAGCCTCAGAGCCACCAAAACCTCTCGGGAGCCGTTCGGCACCTGCCGGAGGGGGATCCTCGATGGTGGCCATCTTCATCATCCCGGCGCTCTCCATGATGAGGAGGGAGAAGTTCACCCTCGGGGCTGAGGGTATGTACCAGTAGCTATGTGTTTGATCTCTCTCTCTCTCTCTCTCACTCTCTCTCTCTCTCTCTCTCGTGTTCTCTCTATGGCACGATCTTGATGTATCGCAAGCTTTGCTATTATAGTTGGATCTTATGATGTTTCTCCCCCTCTACTCTCTTGTGATGAATTGAGTTTTCCTCTTGAAGTTATCTTATCGGATTGAGTCTTTAATGATTTGAGAACAATTGATGTATGTCTTGCCGTGCTTATCTGTGGTAACAATGGGATATCACGTGATCCACTTGATGTATGTTTTGGTGATCAACTTGCGGGTTCCGCCCATGAACCTATGCATAGGGGTTGGCACACGTTTTCGTCTTGACTCTCGGGTAGAAACTTTGGGGTACTCTTTGAAGTACTTTGTGTTGGTTGAATAGATGAATCTGAGATTGTGTGATGCATATCGTATAATCATGGCCACGGATACTTGAGGTGACAATGGAGTATCTAGGTGACATTAGGGTTTTGGTTGATTTGTGTCCTAAGGTGTTATTCTAGTATGAACTCTTAAATAGATCTATCCGAAAGAATAACTTTGAGGTGGTTTCGTACCCTACCATAATCTCTTCGTTTGCTCTCCGCTATTAGTGGCTTTGGAGCGACTCTTTGTTGCATGTTGTGGGATAGTTATATGATCCAGTTATGTTATTATTGTTGAGAGAACTTGCACTAGTGAAAGTATGAACCCTATGCCTTGTTTCCTACCATTGCAATACCGTTTACGCTCATTTTTATCATTAGTTACCTTGCTATTTTTATATTTTCGGATTACAAAAACCTTTATCTACCATCCATATTGCACTTGTATCACCATCTCTTCGCCGAACTAGTGCACCTATACAATTTACCATTGTATTGGGTGTGTTGGGGACACAAGAGACTCTTTGTTATTTGGTTGCAGGGTTGTTTGAGAGAGACCATCTTCATCCTACGCCTCCCACGGATTGATAAACCTTAGGTCATCCATTTGAGGGAAATTTGCTGCTGTCCTACAAACCTCTGCACTTGGAGGCCCAACAACGTCTACAAGAAGAAGGTTATGTAGTAGACATCATGGTCGGACGCCCAAATCCTCCTGTTGCTACCGGACTGTCTGGTAATTGGGACCAGACATTCCGGTCTGGGTCGAGAAGCACGTTGGAACCTTCTGTTGTGACCGCACAGCCTGGTTTGGTCAAGCGGGCAGTCTGGTCCAAACCGAAATCATGTATCTCCACAAATCTGATGATTGCGGGGGTCATTAGGCCTTCAAGATGACCTCGAATCAAAAAAAAATTTAACACGAAGGTTGTTTCTCTCGTCGAAACAATCAAATTTTCATTTTGGTGCATCTTCATCTGAGATCGTTTGTGGCCTGTGTGACCCAAAAACTGAACTGATGTCTCTGACTTGCCTAAATCCGAATTTGGTTTATTTTGGAAAGATTGGGACGGGATTTGGAGTCCTTTTCTTGTACGGAAGTCCAGATGCCTTGTAAATAGATGAGAGGTGATGGCTGATTGAACAACACACAATCGAAAAAATCATCTACCACTTTTTACCTCTACTTTTATCCTCTCCCTTGTTCTTCTTCTTCCTCATTCTTCGTTCGTTCTTCTTGTTGTAGAGCGGTGAACCTTGAGGCCCTGGGGGTGATGTGACGCCCGGATAATCAAGCTACAGTAACCTCTACTAATGACGCCATGTCACTTCCGTTACTGTCGCTAATTTTGCGTTAGTTCAAAACGATTCGAATTCAAATTTGAATTTTTGGCAAACAAACAAAGTTTTCAAACTTTAAAACAAAAATGTTCGGAACGTGTCAAATATTGCATAGATAATTATAGTGCAGTAAACACATTTTTAGAAAATGTCTAAATAATTTAAACTGATTTAAAACAGAAAAGTAAATAAATAAAAATAAAACAGAAAAACTAAAACCTAAAACTAATGTAAAAAATAAAGGTAGAAGAGAACCCCCGGGCTTCGCCCCGGTGACTACAGCCCCATCTGGCCACCACCAGCCCCCGCCGCCCCCACTCCCTCCCTTATCCCCCCACGACCCAAACCCTAACCCACCCCGTCGCCCCACTCCTCCCCGAAAATATCTCCTTCCCTCTCCCCCGATTTGGATCGGGATCAAGGAGGAGGTTGTCGACGCCGACGCCCCGCGCACGGACTCCGTCGCCCCGCCGCCCGTTGCCGGCGCTCCCCCACCGGCCTGCCTCCTCTACACCGTCGTCCCCGTCACCCCCCTCGACCACCGCTGCCAGTCCCTACACTGCCGGTGAGGCCCCGGCCTCTCCCCTCTTCCTCTCCCTGTGTTGGACGTCGCCGTGCCCGCCGTCCCATGTGCGCGCTCACCCTGCGTGCCCAAGACCGCACCTTCCGATCCGCGTCGCCGCTTAGCACCGTAGCTCGCGCCCGACTCCTTCAGCTTCGCTGCTGCGGCCCGCGCCGTGGACGCTTCACCTTGTTTCGCCGCAGCTCCGCGCACGCTCTACCCGCGCCACCTTGTCCGTCGTGCTCGCCGCCTAACGCGCCGCCTCCTTGCCGCTCTGGCCGAGCCCCGCCACGAGCTGCAGCACTGCTTTGCTATGCTTTGGGCTGCCGCCACCACCATCGCAACCCCCCGCCGCCCACTCGCGCGGCGCGCCGCCACGGAGTGCTCCGTGCCCTGCCTCCGCCGTTCCTCTCGCGCCTCGCTCCTCCTTGCGCCTCCCTCGTCGCTTTCGCCGTGGCAGCGCGCCCGCGAAGCCACCATGGCGCCTGGCTGGCTCGCTCGGGACTCGCTGTTCGGTGCTCACGCCGCGCCGCGCCCTCTGCGCTGCCTCGGCCCTCTCTGGTCGGGCGCCAAGGCCAGCCAAGCATGCTCACGGGCTTCGCCCGAGAACCCGCCATTAGCCTGGCTGGACCCCTGTGGGCCAATGACAAAGGGGCCCACGCCCAGAACGAAAATTTAAAAAAAAGGGATTAGGATAAATAGATAAATAAATAATTAAAATAATTAAAATATTAATTAATTAATTAATTAACTTAAATAATCCTGATTAGTTAACCTAATTAATTGTAGTTAATAAACCTAATCATTTTAGTTAGGCTAACTAAACCTGATTAGTTAGTCTTAGACAATGACATGCGGGACCCACACGTAGTTGACCCAGTCAACTGCACAGTTGACTGCTGACGTCAGCATGTTGTCATGCTGACGTCACCTTTTACTATTCTGGATAATGTTAAAATAAATAATTAAATAAATCTTAAAATGATTTAAATCTTTTAAAATTAATAGAAAAATAAACCGTAGCTCGGATGGAAAAACTTTGTACATGAAAGTTGCTCGAGCGACGAGGCGAATCCGGATACGCAGCCCGTTAAATCGCCACGCGCCCCTAGCATAGTGAAACTGCAACATTTCACCTCCGGTTCATCTCGTAGAAAACACGGAACACCGGGATACTTTCCGGATGTTTCCCCTTCACCGGTATCACCTCATACCGCGATAGAACACGCCTAGCTCGCTTGTTGACTGTTATGCACTTGCTTGCTATGTATTTACTGTTTCCCCCCCTCTTCTCTCCGGTAGCCCGTGGCGATCCGATGCCCTGTGGACGACTACGTCACCGACGACCCCTCCTTCTTGTCTGAGCAACCAGGCAAGCCCCCCCTTTGATCACCAGATATCGCCTATTCTCCTCTATACTGCTTGCATTAGAGTAGTGTAGCATGTTACTGCTTTTCGATAATCCTATTCTGATGCATAGCCTGACATTGTTGCTACATCTGTTGATACCTTACCTGCAATCCTAATGCTTAGTATAGGATGCTAGTTTATCATCATTGGCCCTACATTCTTGTCAGTCTGCCTTGCTATACTATTGGGCCGTGATCACTCGGGAGGTGATCACGGGTATATATTATACATACATACATACTACAGATGGTGACTAAAGTCGGGTCCGCTCAAGAGTACCCATGAGTGATTCACGGATTGGGGCTGAAAGGACCTTTGTCCCGACGGCCCTCTGTGTGGATCTTTGTGGCGGAGCGACAGGCAGGTTGAGACCACCTAGGCGAGAGGTGGGCCTGCCTCGATCGGCGCCCATGGTTGCTTCATAATAACACGCTTAACGAGATCTTGGTATTTGATCCGAGTCCGCCATTTGGTCTATACGCACTAACCATCTACGTGGGAGTAGTTATGGGTATCCCGACGTCGTGGTATCACGAAGCCTTCTTGACGTCGGCCGATCGAGTGGCGCGCGCGGATTGGAACGTAAGCTGCGCTTGTATTAAGGGGCTAGTTACGCTTCCGGCCGCGTTCGCAACGAAGTGTGTGCTAAGGCGATGGGCCTGCACCCTGCGGCGCTTAGGTTTAGACCGCGTCTTGACCGCTCTGTTGTTCCTAGGTGGGGCTGCGACGTGTTGATCTTCCGAGGCGGGCATGACCCAGAAAGTGTGTCCGCCAAATGGGATCAAGCGTGTTGGGTTATGTGGTGCACCCCGCAGGAAGTTAATCTATTCGAATAGCCGTGTCCCTCGGTAAAAGGACGACCGGAGTTGTACCTTGACCTTATGACAACTAGAACTGGATACTTAATAAAACACACCCTTCCAAGTGCCGATACAACCGGTGATCGCTCTTTAACAGGCGACGAGGAGAGGATCGCCGGGTAGGAGTATGCTATGCGATGCTACTGGAGATGCTACTTGGAGATGCTACTTGGAGATGCTACTTGGAGGACTTCAACCTACTCTCTTCTACATGCTGCAAGACGGAGGCTGCGTGGCGTAGTCTTGACGAGGATTAGCTACCCCCTCTTATTACGGCATTCTGCGATTCGGTCCACCGATATGGCCCTTTACACATATACACATGCATATGTAGTGTAGCTCCTTGCTTGCAGTACTTTGGATGAGTACTCACGGTTGCTTTCTCCCCTTTTTCCCCTTTCCTTTCTTTCGGTTGTCGCAACCAGATGTTGGAGCCCAGAGCGACGCCACCGTCGATGACGACTACTACACTGGAGGTGCCTACTACTACGCAGCAGCCCGCCGACGGCGACTGGGAGTAGTTAGGAGGATCCAGGCGGGAGGCCTGCGCCTCTTCGATTTGTATCCCGGTTTGTGCTAGCCTTCTTAAGGCAAACTTGTTTAACTTATGTCGTACTCAGATATTGTTGCTTCGCTGACTCGCCTATGATCGAGCACTTGTATTCGAGCCCTCGAGGCCCTGGCTTGTATTATGATGCTTGTATGACTTATTTTACTTTTAGAGTTGTGTTGTGATATCTTCCCGTGAGTCCCTGATCTTGATCGTACACGTTTGCGTGCATGGTTAGTGTACGATTGAATCGGGGGCGTCACAAGTTGGTATCAGAGCCGACTGCCTGTAGGAATCCCCTTTCCAACTCCTTGGCCGAAATCGAGTCTAGACTTTACAAAACTTTTACTAACATGGCTGTGCGGCCCATGGGCCCACGTCGCCATTTGGGTGGTATTAGGATCTTTTACTCCTCGATCTTTACTCTGGGACTCTGAGCTCTCTTCTATTCGGGGTAAATGATTTTGCTAAAAATAAAACTAACTTTAGGTTCTCGCAAGTGCTTCCTCCCGGAGAGCTCCTTGTTACCGATGACCGCCTGCTGCACCAGAAGATTCCGAAGATACTCTACGATGTGCTCTCGAGACTATGTGCCATCGCTTTTGCAATTCACTTCCGTCGATAAATCCCGCTGGATAACTACTTACACCTATCGTTCATATTGTCATCCCCAGTTGCTCTTGTTATTACAAGATGTCTTGAAATACTCCTCGATATTCTGAGAATTCTTTAAGCTTACTGCCTTGCAGTTCTTTACCACATGAATATCCCTATTGAAAATTCCTCGCACTTATTGAGTATCTGTTCATCTCCAGTTGTTCGTATGCTTCATAAGATACTCTGAAATACTATCCAACCTTCTGAGCATCCTCTTCAAACTATTGCTCGGCAAATACTTGTATGCTTACATTATGGATGCTCCCATATCACTAGCAATATTCACTAGTATCTTTTGACACCATCATTTTGATCCTTTGATCTAGCATGTGTGCGAGTGCACACAATCATCTATCAACCCTTCTAAATTATCTTTCCAGCTCAGACGTCATTTTGAACATGAGTTGGTTCTCGACCAAACTATTTGTCATCAATTTTGCCTCTGGTCTATCCAATTTATCCATCCTTGATCAGAGCGTCTGCTTCTGATCCTTTGTTTTGGAAATCATAATTCCTTTGTTAGCTAAGCATCGAATTATTCCAATGTTCTATAATATGATGCCCGTGCATTCTTTCTGGAGTATAGATACTCACATCAGCTCCGTTGCGGATCGCCCGATCCATTGTTGGATTTCATCCGACATCGTCCTTCATATTCAATCACTTTGGAAGTTTTTTCTCCATTGGTAAATCCTACCCTCTGATTGACCAATCATGCTCTGCTTTCGAGCTGGTGGTATTTACTATTGAAGCTTGTGGTATATGTTTCCATGATACCCTGACGGTTTGAACCTATGCCTTCCTTTATATGTGTGAACTTGGAAGTTTTCACGAGTCATACTCATCTGGTATTTCACCAGGTAAAACTTTCAACATTAATGCCTTTATCAAGGCGAGAAGTGAATGGAAGGTTATACATTGAAGAAGTGGGAGTTGACCTTGAACTTTGTGTTCATGCCCATGGACACGATGTAGATCCTATCATGGAAGCTTCTTGTAATAATAACTATTTCCTTGATAACTATCATCTGGTATTTGTGAATTGATCCTTTGCAATCATGGTTCCGACCATGTTTGTTCTCCCTTGATTCTATTTCTCGGACAAGTTAGAGTACTTGTCTTCTGCAGAGCATTACCCTAGTCCAACCTCTACTTTGATCTGTCGTCGAGTATTACCCCCTTGGTATCTCGAGATTATCATGGAACTGCATAACTTCTTATGAGCTCTTCATCAAGTGCTACCTTCCCGCTGAATCCAACTTTTCACGGGCTCTGAGTTATTAAACACTCAAAGACACCGATAACTGAACCGAGTCCGCACTACGGTTCAACAACTCTTCAATAAGCTTCTATAAGTACGAGTTTGTACCCGATCACGCCATTCCTAGCCTGTTTGGCTATATCACGTTCATGATGATTCTAACTAGCTACCCGGTCCTCATTCTCGGAGCACCAATTTGCATTTATAGCTAAGCTTTACGTCAATTTTTCTCATCATACCCTTTCACCTTAAACAACAAGCTTGAGTTCGACTTTGTGTCGTAACTGTGGTTCCAATAACCTACTGCTTCATCATTCCTTTGACTTGATGTCGTCGCTGATTGATTACATCTGCATGAAATCTCTCGACAATTGTGTCGTGATCATCATCAACCTTATGGGCTCTTCAGGATATCAACCGGATTCCTGAAGAGAAATGCCATCCTTGCCCTCGATGAGCTGTCCGATCATCGACCACTTTCTTTTACTTCCTCCAACACAAACTTGATTGAGTTTTGTGTTATACCTTGAGTTTCGTGTTATCCAACAATTGTTCTTCTTTACCATTGGAGTATTACCAGCTGTCTTGTCAAGAATGTCATGAGAAATTCACCACCTCTTAAGAATTCTTGGTATGGTGATACTTATCACCCTCACCATTCTTTCTTGGTCCTCGTGTTGATTCCAACGGTGTACCAACAAGTGAACAGTGCTGTTTGAATTCTGCCTCCTAGCAACCCTATTGCTTTGAAGTTAATGGTCGGCCGTTCGTTCTTGGGCTATTGATTATTGAATCACCATTCTGACATTGGTCGTGCGACCCGACCCATATTTCGGGCGCACCTTTCAACCAATGTTTAATTGTGTATGTTTTCCTCGAGCATACCCCATTATATCATTTGATATGACAAATGTTATCCCCATGTTCACATAATTGTGGAAATCCATCTTGTAGGAAATCTCGATGAAGTGTCGTTGACTCCATCAGCTACCCCGTCATCATCTCCTTGGTTTAAATGATGAACTCTTGTGTCGATACTCACTCCCATAGATCATTTCCTGAGAATCTTGAAATGTCATTTCACCTAATTGTGTTGCATCTTTTCTTCTCGGACATCCTGTGTCTGAGGTATCATGACACCAATCGGATCTGAATCTCGGTCAGATATGATGGTTGGGACAACTTTCCAAGAGTTATGATGTTGGTCCTTTGATGACCCGGTAACATGATGTCATGCCTAGCACCCCCCCTGGGTGGAGGACATATCGT
The DNA here is from genome assembly GCA_021437245.1 of Aegilops speltoides. NCBI lineage: Eukaryota > Viridiplantae > Streptophyta > Magnoliopsida > Poales > Poaceae > Aegilops > Aegilops speltoides. Next base: position 78,032,892 of record CM038141.1, read on the forward strand.
TATAATTTCTTTTGCAAGGATGACCACTCTTCCTGGAGGAAATGGTAAGGATCATTTGTATCCAAAATCTGACCTTTGCTTGAAGACCATGTCACTGCTATCTCGAAGCATGTCTGTGGTCCTCCGATTTTTCAACATGAACATTTGAAGCCCAATGCTAAATGTTTCCTGCTCGATTATCCGAACACCGCTGTATGGGTAATGTCATGTAAATTCTCTCTCCAACCTAAGGAGTACTACATTATATCCTGTCATGGATATCTTGCTCTGCTTATCCTTGGGAAGGATATAACCCTGAAATATGTGTTTAAACACATTTTCCTTGCCATTGTTCTGTGTAATTTGATAACCATATTTCCTTTCCGTTGTTTGGTTTAACCTTTCTTAAGGTTTATATGATCTAAGCAGTAATATTCTTCTGCTTAAGTAAACACTTTGGTGAACAACCATGTCAGTAAGACCCTGTTGCTTTTGTTGATGGTATTCCGGTAACCATCGATGGACGAGAACTTTGCCTATTGGTCCGCCTCGTTTCAACGAGCAGGAGAATGGTTCTCTTCGTCCCTCGCCCTTGGTACCAATGTTGTTGCCAACATAACTAACAGGCTATCCTCTGACATGCCTTGCTTACATGATCATGCAAATCGTCACTGCCTTCCTACTTTTAACCCACATGGTGGGCCCATAACCCACAGTTCCACAGGATCGAAACCTGACTCTCTGGTACACCCCTATTCCCAAGGTTGTTCCTCGCGCGTGGCCTCGTATGTAATTCACGAGCCACCTTCCGAGAGATCATCAATTCTGGTATCAGACACAATACTTATTACCCACTACTCTGAACCCCTTTCACGCTCTGTTTCAGGCAACGACGATTGTCTATCCGCTAGAAGCTTCTCATGATACCTTCTTAATTTGCTCTCGATATTTTCTAAGGGTTCAATTCGAGAGTTACCTTCCGCCACCTTACCCGATGTTATCTACTAGATAGTCAACCTTGCAAGGGTCCGTTCTCCCGGAGTTCCCTTCTTATCCTTTCGTAAGTACGGTGAAGATCCTGAAGGAAGGATGACAACTTCATCAAGATGACCTAAAGCATAGAAATGAAGACATCAACATAATGGACCGATCTCTTCGAGAAGAACAACCAAGACCGAGAAGATTCGTTAGAATTTCGTAATTAGAACTTTCCCCCTTACTCCCCTCTTAAATCTCGGGACGAGATTTCTTGTAGTGGAGGAGAATTGTGACGCCCGGATAATCAAGCTACAGTAACCTCTACTAATGACGCCATGTCACTTCCGTTACTGTCGCTAATTTTGCGTTAGTTCAAAACGATTCGAATTCAAATTTGAATTTTTGGCAAACAAACAAAGTTTTCAAACTTTAAAACAAAAATGTTCGGAACGTGTCAAATATTGCATAGATAATTATAGTGCAGTAAACACATTTTTAGAAAATGTCTAAATAATTTAAACTGATTTAAAACAGAAAAGTAAATAAATAAAAATAAAACAGAAAAACTAAAACCTAAAACTAACAGAAAAAAATAAAGGTAGAAGAGAAACCCCGGGCTTCGGCCCAGCTGACTACAGGCCCCACTGGGCCACCACCAGGCCCCGCCCCCCCCACTCCCTCCCTTATCCCCCCACGACCCAAACCCTAACCCACCCCGTCGCCCCACTCCTCCCCCCGAAAATATCTCCTTCCCCTCTCCCCCGATTTGGATCGGGATCAAGGAGGAGGTTGTCGACGCCGACGCCCACAAGACGGACTCCGTCGCCCGCCGCCTGTTCGGGCGCGCTCCCCACGGCCTGCCTCCTCTACACCGTCGTCCCCGTCACCCCCCTCGACCACCGCTGCCAGTCCCTACACTGCCGGTGAGGCCCCGGCCTCTCCCCTCTTCCTCTCCCTGTGTTGGACGTCGCCGTGCCCGCCGTCCCATGTCTTGGCGCTCACCGCGCGTGCCCTGCGCAAGACCGCACCGCGAGCCCCGCCGCCGCTTAGCACCGTAGCTCGCGCCCGACTCCTTCAGCCCCCTGCTGCGGCCGCGCCCGTGGGCGCTTCCCTTGTTTCGCCGCAGCTCCGCACGGCTCTACCAGCGCCACCTTGTCGCGCGTGCTTGTCGCCTAACGCTGCCGCCTCCTTGCCGCTCTGCCGAGCCTCGCCACGAAGCTGCAGCATTCTGCTGCCAGGCTGCGGGCTGCCGCCACCACCATCGCAGCAACCCAGCGCTCGCCCACTCGTGCGGCGCGCCCTTCGCCGGAGTGCTCCGTGCCCTCGCCTCCGCCGTTCCTCTCACGCGCCTCGGCTCCTCCTTGCGCCCTCCTCGCTCGCTTTCGCCGTGGCAGCGCTCGCGAGCCACCCCATGGCGCCTCGGCTGCTCGCTCGGGACTACTTTGTTTGTGGGTGCCACGCCGCGCTGGCGCCCTCTGCGCCGCTCGGCCCTCTCTGGGTCGGCGCCCAGGCGCCAGCGCAAGATGCTCACGGGCTTCGCCCAGAATCACGCCGTTAGCCTGGCTGGACCCCGTGGGCCAATGACAAAGGGGGCCCACGCCCAGAACGAAAATTAAAAAAAAGGGATTAAGATAAATAGATAAATAAATAATTAAAATAATTAAAATATTAATTAATTAATTAAATAATTAATTAACTTAAATAATCCTGATTAGTTAACCTAATTAATTGTAGTTAATAAACCTAATCATTTTAGTTAGGCTAACTAAACCTGATTAGTTAGTCTTAGACAATGACATGCGGGACCCACATGTAGTTGACCCAGTCAACTGCACAGTTGACTGCTGACGTCAGCATGTTGTCATGCTGACGTCACCTTTTACTATTCTGGATAATGTTAAAATAAATAATTAAATAAATCTTAAAATGATTTAAATCTTTTAAAATTAATAGAAAATAAACCGTAGCTCGGATGGAAAAACTTTGTACATGAAAGTTGCTCAGAGCGACGAGACGAATCCGGATACGCAGCCCGCTAAATCGCCACGCGTCCCTAGCATAGTGAACTGCAACATTTCACCTCCGGTTCATCGTCTGAAAACACTAACACCGGGATACTTTCCGGATGTTTCCCCTTCACCGGTATCACCTCATACCGCGATAGAACACGTCTAGCTCGCTTGTTGACTGTTATGCACTTGCTTGCTATGTATTTACTGTTTCCCCCCTCTTCTCCGGTAGCCCGTGGCGATGCCGATGCCCTGTGGGCGACTACGCCACCGGCGACCCCTCCTTCTTGTCTCGAGCAACCAGGCAAGCCCCTTTGATCACCAGATATCGCCTATTCTCCTCTATCTGCTTGCATTAGAGTAGTGTAGCATGTTGCGCCGATAATCCTATTACGATGCATAGCCTGACATTGTTGCTACATCTGTTGATACCTTACCTGCAATCCTAATGCTTAGTATAGGATGCTAGTTTATCATCATTGGCCCTACATTCTTGTCAGTCTGCCTTGCTATACTATTGGGCCGTGATCACTCGGGAGGTGATCACGGGTATATATTATACATACATACATACTACAGATGGTGACTAAAGTCGGGTCCGCTCGAAGAGTACCCGCGAGTGATTGACGGATTGGGGGCTGAAAGGACCTTTGTCCCGACGGCCCTCTGTGTGGATCTTTGTGGCGGAGCGACAGGGCAGGTTGAGACCACCTAGGCGAGAGGTGGGCTGGCCTCGATCGGCGCCCGCGGTTGCTTCATAATAACACGCTTAACGAGATCTTGGTATTTGATCCGAGTCCGCCATTTGGTCTATACGCACTAACCATCTACGTGGGAGTAGTTATGGGTATCCCGACGTCGTGGTATCGGCGAAGCCTTCTTGACGTCGGCGATCGAGTGGCGCGCCGGATTGGAACGTAAGCTGCGCTTGTATTAAGGGGCTAGTTACGCTTCCGGCGCGTTCAGAACGTCTTGGTGTGCTAAGGCGATGGGGCCTGCCCTGTGGCGCTTAGGTTTAGACCGGCGTCTTGACCGCTCTGTTGTGCCTAGGTGGGGCTGCGGCGTGTTGATCTTCCGAGGCCGGGCATGACCCAGAAAGTGTGTCCGCCAAATGGGATCAAGCGTGTTGGGTTATGTGGTGCACCCGCAGGAAGTTAATCTATTGAATAGCCGTGTCCCTCGGTAAAAGGACGACCCGGAGTTGTACCTTGACCTTATGACAACTAGAATTGGATACTTAATAAAACACACCCTTCCAAGTGCCAGATACAACCCGGTGATCGCTCTTTAACAGGGCGACGAGGAGAGGATCGCCGGGTAGGAGTATGCTATGCGATGCTACTGGAGATGCTACTTGGAGATGCTACTTGGAGATGCTACTTGGAGGACTTCAACCTACTCTCTTCTACATGCTGCAAGACGGAGGCTGCTGCGAGCGTAGTCTTGACGGGATTAGCTACCCCCTCTTATTACGGCATTCTGCGATTCGGTCCATCGATATGGCCCTTTACACATATACACATGCATATGTAGTGTAGCTCCTTGCTTGCAGTACTTTGGATGAGTACTCACGGTTGCTTTCTCCCTTTTTCCCCTTTCCTTTCTTTCTGGTTGTCGCAACCAGATGTTGGAGCCCAGGAGCCAGACGCCACCGTCGATGACGACTACTACACTGGAGGTGCCTACTACTACGTGCAGCCGGCGGCGACGACTGTGAGTAGTTAGGAGGATCGAGCGGGAGGCCTGCGCCTCTTCGTCTCAGATCCCGGTTTGTGCTAGCCTTCTTAAGGCAAACTTGTTTAACTTATGTCTGTACTCAGATATTGTTGCTTCCGCTGACTCGTCTATGATCGAGCACTTGTATTCGAGCCCTCGAGGCCCCTGGCTTGTATTATGATGCTTGTATGACTTATTTTACTTTTAGAGTTGTGTTGTGATATCTTCCCGTGAGTCCCTGATCTTGATCGTACACGTTTGCGTGCATGGTTAGTGTACGATTGAATCGGGGGCGTCACAGGTGATCAGGTCGACCTAGGGAAGCCCATAGCCGCTGCACGCCCTGACGGGGTCCCTCCCAGGCATGTGGGGTTTCAGGTCTACAAAAACGCCCGCCAGATTGCTTGCGTACCGCGCTTCCGGACGAGTCTCCTTCGACGTGAGCTGCGGTGCATCACCCCCGACATCGAGGGTACACGGTGACGTGTTCATGTGCGAACACACTTTTTGGCGACTCCGTCTAGGACGAAGGCTTCGAACGGTCTCCATCCCGTTCTTGCTATGAAGAGATCATCATTAAGAGGCTATGATCTACAATGGTAATATGAATACCCAATTCCCCTTTGTAGATGAAAGTAATTCATATGTTGTTGCTGGATCGCTTAATGAGCATAATGTACCGGCTAGCCATAGGGAAATCAATCATGCATCTAATTACGTGCAAGGGTTGATGCAAAATAATCTGCATGCTTCAAATTCTTATGATTTTAGCAACATACAACATATGTACCCTAACTCTCATGCATTGGCAACCCCACAAATCCATATGCCGATGAACAACATGATGAGTGATTGCTTGTATCTGCGTTGGTATTTTCCCGAAGAGGAGAGGATATTGCAGCACAACAACAGTAAGTATTTCCCTCAGTTATGAAACCAAGGTTATCAATCCAGTAAGAGAACCAATCACACTATGTAAACAACACCTGCACACAAACCACAAAAACATGCAACCCAACGCATAAGAGGGGTTGTCAATCCCTCCTCGGTATTGAGATAGACTAAATTGTATGAGATTGGATAAATAGATCTAGAAAAAACACAAAATAAAATAAGTAAAGAAAAGGTGTAGCAAGGTATTTTTTGGATTAATATATATGAAAATAATATGATAGGAAATAGACCCCGAGGCCATAGATTTCACTAGAGGCTTGTCTCGAGAAAATAGCATACGGTGGGTGAACAAATTGTTGTTGGGCAATTGATAGAAGAGCAAATAATTATGATGATATCCAAGGCAATGATCATGTATATAGGCATCACGTCCAAGATTAGTAGACCAACTCCTGCCTGCATCTACTACTGTTACTCCACACATCGACTGCTATCCAGCATGCATCTAGTGTATTAAGTTCATGGAAAACGGAGTAATGCAATAAGAACGATGACATGATGTAGACAAGATCTATTCATGTAGGAATAGACCCCATCTTTTTATCCTTAATAGCAATGATACATGCGTGTCATGTCTCCTTCTGTCACTGAGATTGAGCACCGCAAGATCGAACCCATCACAAAGCACCTCTTCCCATGGCAAGAAAAATCAACCTAGTTGGCCAAACCAAACCAAAAGTTTCGGACAAGAAATACGAGGCTATAACAATCATGCATAAAATAGTTCAACAAAGAATAAAATAATTCATGGATAAAACTGATCATAAACTCGCAATTCATCGGATCCCAAAAAACAAACCACAAAAGTCATTACATCAAATAGATCTCCAAGAACATCGAGGAGAACATTGTATTGAAGATCAAAAGAGAGAAGAAGCCATCTAGCTGCTGCCTACGGACCCGTAGGTCTGTGGTGAACTACACATGCATCATCGGAGGGGCAAGGGTGATGATGAAGAACCCCTCCGTGATCATTGACCCTTCCGGCAGAGTGCAGGAAAAGGCCTCTAGATTGGATCTCGTGGTTCTAGAACTTGCGGTGGCTGAAATTGTGTGTTCGTTGAGATTCCCCTAGGGTTTTTGGGATTTTAGTGTATTTATAGAGCTAATACTCACTGGAGAAGCCTCCCATGGGCCCCACTACCCATCAGGTCGCGCTTGGGCCTTCTGGCGCGCCCTGGTGCCTAGTGGGCCCCACTGGCCTCCTCTGGTGCACTTCTTTGGCTCCCTGGGTGTCTTCTGTGCAGAAAAAATCTCCAAAAAGTTTTGTGGCATTTGGACTTCGTTTGGTATCGATATTCTACAAAGTAAAAAAACATCAGAAAACAACAACTGGCACTGCGCACTATGTCAATAGGTCAGTCCCAAAAAATGATATAAAGTTGCTGGTAAATGAGTATAAAACATCCAAGAATGATACTTTAATAGCATGGAACAATAAAAAATTATAGGTACATTGGAGACGTATCAATGGGTTCAGGTAATCAAGTTGAAACGCCTCATGTAAAAATTCCCAATAGCATACAAGAAAGTGTTTCACCCTTTTATTCATCGGCAACTAATTTGCAATATGTGAATCCAAAGATGTCGATGGATGGGAAAATTGGCCATCCTACTACTAGCTATTTGGCCAATTACTCTCAATCGACATATTCTACACATCATGTTAGTAATTTTCAGCACCGTATACAACTGTAGATGCTCATAATTCGGCTTTGCACCTTCATGGTCATAGCCGAATAAGTAAAAAAATTGTAGGAGTGCACATGGCATCATCTAATATTGTAGCATATAATGCGTCCTCTATGCAATTGCATAATTTCGGCAACACCTCATTGCCAAAAGAATCAGAAAGTATTGTGGAGCAATCCCTTACAGAATGAGAAGTGGCTACATTAAAAAGGGATATAGCCCGCAATAACAAGATTAGTGCTCTTTGCCTTGAAAAGCATGATAAGGGGCTAGTTCTTGATTACAGTGGAATCAAAGCTAGAGTTTTACGAGAAGATGAATCTTTGACAATTGATAAAATTGACGAGCAAACATATGGTTTTACAACAATAATGTATAGGCCTTCACCTAGTACTACATCATATTATAAACCCCCTACACAATTGGAAAGTTTTGGCAACACCCGTATTTCATTGCCGAAAGAATCTAAAAGCATTGGGGGGCAATCATATTCAGAGTGGGCTGAAATTGAGAAACATCTTAAAGCCAATTTTGCCGCTCACCGCCAGAAACAAAAAGAAAAAGAATTGGCTCAAATAAAAAAAGCATTGCCAACTGGTAGAATCAATGAAAAGAAGGATGTTTCGGAACATGAAAGTGCTTCGGTTGAAAAAGCCGGATCGAGTAGTATATATATATCCGAGCCCATCAAATCCAAAGAGGCAAGCATTATTGAGAAAGGGCATGGCAAGCATAGCAAAACGACCATGTTTGATTTTTCTGAAGTTAATGGAACCTACTTCCTGCCCTATGAGTTTCGTGCCACAGAAATTGACAAGCCTCAAGGACAAGAACAAGTAGCCTAACAAAGTTCGGTTGACAAGGATCTTCAAAGTAATGAGGCACAGAATCAAGAAAAAGGTGATAAAAAGGCGTTGGGGACCCATCCAAAATAGAGCAAGATATTGTTCAAGTCACACCACCATCGTGCTCTCCCAACCTAATTGAAGAGGTATGTTTAGCAAGTAATTTACCTATATTCCAATTTGGTCATAACTTTGTTGTTGATGCATCTATTAGAAAAATCATCATAAGCAATATTGAGAGACCAATAGAGAATGGTAATTTATTTGTTAGCAATCAGTTTGTCACAAAGCATATCGGTCAACATATTGCACCATTCAGAAAGACCGATGGTGAAAAATTATTACAATTAAAGCTTTTCCCGTTGTCTTTAGAGTTTATATCTACATGGGTAACTTTGCTTGTTTCATACTTAGCTTACACTTGGTCTCAACTGAGGCATGTATGTTCTAACTATATTCGATTCAAAAAAATTAAAGCCAAGGTTAAATTCTTTTGAGAAAACCGATGTGAGTATAATTTCTTATCCAATGACATCGGAAAAGGAATGCGGGAAAAAAATCATAGCCGAATGGAAAGATGCCAAATCCGAACCATTCATGTGCTTACTTTAAGAGCCATTCTCACAAAAGATCGGCTAGAAAATAAAAGGTATACCTTCAGTTCAAACATGTGGGACCAAATCTTTGATTTATTGTTGATAAATAATTATATTAGAATTCTTGATCACAATGTCGAGCAATCTATCCATGGACGAATGTATTGTAAGTTGCATGATTTGTTCAAGCATAATTTTGAGGATTGCAACATGTATCGTCAAATAGTTAAATCGGCCATTGAAAAAGGACGATTGAAATTTATTGAAACACCAAGAGAAGTCTATTCCAATTGGTACTGATGGTAGAAAGTTTATGCATCAGCTGCTTTAGGCCGATCCATTTAAAGAGAAGGTAAAAACTGCAGGTGATGGGATCAGACTTTCAAGTAAACAAGTTGTTGAAGAACACAGTGAACATAATCTTGAGGGTGAGAATTCCATCGAAGCTACAGTGAAGACGCCAAGGACTGGGGGGCAACAAGAAAATCCAAAGATCGATGCAAGTCAAGCCAAAGGAGATAAAGGCCGCAATAAGCTGATGCCTACTACGCAACATTATTCTTGTAGACTCATGTTGGGCCTCCAAGCATAGAGTTTTGTAGGACAGTAGCAATTTTCCCTCAAGTGGATGACCTAAGGTTTATCAACCTGTGGGAGGCATAGGATGAAGATGGTCTCTCTCAAACAACCCTACAACCAAATACAAGAAATCTCTTGTGTCCCCAACACACCCAATACAATGGCAAATTGTATAGGTGTACTAGGTCGGCGAAGAGATGGTGATAAAAGTGTAATATGGATGGTAGAAATATATTTTTATAACCTGAATAAATAAAAATAGCAAGTTAGCGAACGCTAAAAGTGAGCACAAACGGTATTGCAATGCTTGAAAATGAGGCCTAGGGTCCGCACTTTCGCTATTGCAATCTCTCAACAATGTTAATCTAATTGGATCATATAACCATCCCTCAAAGTGCGATGAAGAATCACTCCAAAGTTCTTATCTAGCGGAGAACATAATAAGAAATTGTTTGTAGCTATTCTTTTCGATCGATCTATCCAAGAGTTCGTACTAAAATAACACCAAGTTATTCTTTCCGATCGATCTATCAAGAGTTTGTACTAAAATAACACCAAGTTATTCTTTCGGATCGATCTATCAATAGTTCGTACTAGAATAACACCAAAGCAAATTCAGATTCATAATACTCAATCCAACACAAAGAACCTCAAAGAGTGCCCCAAGATGTCTACCGGAGAAAGTAGGAAAAAACGTGCGTCAACCCCTATGCATAGATTACCCCAATGTCACCTCGGGAATCTGCGAGTCGAGTGCCAAAACGTATATCAAGTGAATCAATATAATACCCCATTGTCACCATGATATTCATATGCAAGACATATACACTGGTACCGTAAGGTGCTATACAAACGATTTTAACCCCTTTCCATGATGACATTCTGAATCATCAGCAAGTGAGTGACTACGATAGGGGGGTCCTTCCCACACGACCCAAAAACTGTCTGGGATAGGTGAGCGACTACTAACGATCACCATAGAATAAACGTATGAGAAGTCGCCCAGTTCAACACGTTACATCTCGACGTTACGTTTGGGATCAGAGAGACATCCCAAACGGCTACGCCGCAATAGTCATGTGAAAAAGGTGGACATCAACATTTAATCTACCGATATGTTTGCGATAGGTACGTTATCGCACATAGTTTAAGAATGTAAAATGTGTGTGATGCCTCTACTAACGCCAACGTGTCCATTTTCATAACTGTGTGCGATAGTTATACCTATCACACATGCACGGTGGTTTGAAACATTTTCCGTATTACCATGAATCGCACACGCATATGAGACAAAACCATGTGTGCATCCGTCGGGCATCACAAAAGTTTGACGTCAAAGAACCGTCTGTTCTCTATTTTTCATCGCACATGTAGTTTTCTTTCTAACTGTGTGCACATTATTTTATTCGCTCCTGTATAGTTTTTTCCCTATAATTTATTATTCGAATTGGAAATTTTGAAATATGAAACATGGAATTCAAATTCTCAGCACAATGGTTCAACAACGAATCCATAAATAAAATTGTCAATACAATATGTTCAGTAATTATAGGATTAGACAACAATTAACTATGATGAACCACAATATTTAGAGGCGGTAAAGGTGAAGAGACAAGTGTAAATCATTTTGGCTGCCAATGGGGTTGAAGAAGCGGAATGCCCATAATGTGCCCTCCTGCATGCCATAGGCACAAACAACTTTTGTCAAACCCCTTGTGACGATCGCCTGCCCATCCTTCACCACCTTCAGGAAGACTTCTAGAGCATTATCATGGTAGCATGAATTATATACTTTAACCTTAGTTGCCTCCACTCCGTTCATGAAGTTTGCAAGGTAATCATTAGTAAATAGCTTCAGAACCACCGAAAAGAGAAAAAATTCAGATACTGAGGTCTAATAGAGTAACTTGATGTGGGCAGGGGGAAAAGGCAACACATTACTTACCATCCTAAAGATCACTGTTGTCCTGGACAAAGTGTAAATAAAGATCTTAATTCCAATCACCCATTTCTTTCGCCTAACAATCTTTCTTAGTTTCATCACTTGACGCTTGTTCATGAATATCTCATTGGCCCATACGCAAAAGGGATCGAAGCGTGGATTAGTATCACTCATATATGTACCTACAAGCAACCAGTAAATGTTAGAAGCTAAACTGAGATTGCACAAATGATGTAAAATACAACTACGTACGTTCCTAAGTACAAGTATTTTTAGAGATTTCAATATGAACTACATACGAATGTATATAGAATTATAGTATAGTTTAGATTAGAATCTAGATTCACTCATTTTGCTCCCTATGTAGTCTATATTGGAATATCCAAAAATACTTATATTTAGGAACATATGGTGTATAAGACATGGGATGCAGCTAACCTCGCCGGCAAACAACAACATCGCCCATTATAGCCCTGTGTAAGTACAGGGAAAGCCAGTGTTAATTACAACAGGGTTAACATCCACCAAAAATAGCAAATGGTAATAAAACGGCACCATTTGTAGTGGTATCTTCATTGCAAAAGTGTAGCATGGTAGCAAAGGGACGGATTAAAAATGGATAGAATTGTTTACTGCAACATACAACCTAGTATAGCCATTGAAACTAGTACTGATGGAAATGAAATTGTCAGAGTTAAACATCACAAGGCAGGTGCTATTAGAGTAGAGCATGGCCCTGTTGTCTATTAGAAGTTAGGGAAAATAGATAAGACGGGCTAGGCGTGTTTACTACAACATGCTTAATACATGAATCGTACAAAACATGGCCATTGCAACTGGTATTGGTAAGATTCAACTGGTGAGTTCATACTTGGTAAGTCCCGAGGGGTAGTGGCTAGTGCACCTCATATGGACAAGAGCCCGCCCCAAGTTGGCCGCAGCAGAGGCAAGGTGTTCATCCGGGTCGAAGAGTGGATCAGTGCCGCCGACATGTGTACGTACAAGAAGCAAGTAAATATTAGAAGCCAAACTGCAATTGCACAAATGATGTAAAATACTATAAGACATGGGATGCAGCTAAGCTCGACGACAAACAACATCATCGCCCGTTATGGCCTTGCGTAAGTACATGGAAAGGCATGTGAAGTACAACAGGGTTAGCATCTACTAAAAATATCAAATGGGCATCATCTCTAGTATATCTTCATTACGGAGAGTAGCACGGTAGCAAAGGGACAGATTAAAAAATGGATACAACTGTTAATTGCAACAGGCATAACAACATCCTAAGTCATGTTTTTAAGTTTGTAGCCATTGAAATACAACTGTTTAAAAATGGATACAACTATTAATTGCAACAGGCTTAATAGCCATTGAAACCAGTACTGATAGAAATGCAATTGGCAGAGTTAAACATCGCAAGGCAGATGCTGCTAGGGCAGAGAATGTCCCAATTGTATATAAAAAGGTAGGGAAAATAGCTAAAATGTGTTAGGCAGGTTTACTACAACATGCTTAATACATCGACCGTACAAAACATAGCCATTAATTGCAACTGGTATTGGTGAGATTGAACTGGTGAGTTCATACTTGGTAAGTCCTGAGAGGTAGTTGCTAGGGCACTTCATCTTGGCCAGAGCTTGCCCAAAGTCAGCATGGTGGAGGCGAGCTATTCCTCCGGGTCAAAGCATGGATCAGTGCCACTGACATGTGTACCTACAAGCAACCAGTAAATATTAGAAGTTAAACTGCAATTGCACAAATAATGTGAAATACTATAAGACATGGGTTGCAGCTAATCTCGACGGCAAACAACAACATCGCCTGTTATGACCCTGTGCGCGTAAGTACATGGACAGGCATGTCAAGTACAACAGGGTTAGCATCCACCAAAAATAGCAAATGGGAGCATCTCTAGTGATGTCCCGAGTCATGTATTATAAGTTTGTTGCTGGTATTGGTGCAATTGAGCTGGACAGTTAATACTTGAATATCACACAATGTGCAGTACTGAAATAAACAAGGCATGAACATGCTTAATACATCAACCGTACAAAACATAGCCATTGCAAGTGGTATTGGTAAGATTGAGCTGGTCAGATCATACCTAGTAAGTCCTGGGGGGTAGTCGCTGGGGCACTTCATCTGGGTCACAGCCTACACCAAGTCGGCGGCGGTGGAGGCGAGGTGTTCTTCTGGGTCAACACGCACAACGGCCATCGCGCCATTGACCGCCATCAGCTCCTCGACCTCGACATGATATGTGGTTGGGCTTGCGCGGCGATGCTCTGGAGGTAGGGGTGATGGGGATTTGGAGGCATGAGGATGTTTCGCACGCGCCATTTAAGCAATCAAGCCGGGGCCGTGATAGAGACTGGTGGGTTACCTGACTGGATCGACGATGCTTGGGTAGAACGTAGATGTGGTTGAAGCTGTGGTTGCGGCAACGACGGTTTGAGCTGCTGATAGGGGGGAGGGGGAGGGGGAGATACTGAGGAAATTTGATGGGTGGGGATGTGGTGGGAGGAATAAATTCTGAAATCGCGCGCCTAGTGAAAATTTCGCTGCGAAACTTGAAACTTGGGCGGGGGAAACACACAACATAGACGAAGCGCGTAAAATACTCGTGTGCGAGAAAAGAGAAAATTGGCAGATCCCGTCTAAGAAAAAAGTACACGTGTAGTTGATTTTTTCGGTCAATGGTACGCTTGGTTTATTACAAAACATTGCACTGGTAACCACTTATGGATCATTAACGCAAAAAACGCACACGGGTATGCCATAGAAACCGTGTGTCTTGTGATCTTCTAATAATTCTTATATCTATCAGCATCTCGAACCGCACCTAATTTCAAAAATCTCTTTCATTGTATCAGGATCATTCAATGTACATGAACGAGGCAAGGTGACACCCAACGTGCAGTCATCAGTTTATGAAATGCAATCAGTGTCAACCTGCCTCGCTAGCATAGCCAGATTTGATCCTATGCAACAAGAGAGAAGCTTGCTGCCATTCGCCGGCGTGGCAATTTAAGCCGGTGTGCGGCCAACTCGCGCGGCAAGGTGGGACTAAAAACCAACTACGACAAGCTCTAGTCTCCTCCGGTGGCTATGGGTGGACGTTTCGGGTGTATTTAGGGCCGGGGTGCAGCTGCAAAACTTCAGTGAACACATGCTAATCAATGCTCAAAGTTCTCAAAGCATGCGCTTACCGACATTGTACGTTAATAATAGATAGTACCAACTTGAAGTACTGATGGTAATTTCTCTAAAACTAGTAGTACGTATGTAGTAATGGTATATGCTCATAATTAATTATACAAACTTACGGGCGACACACGCACTAACTACTTATCACATGCTTCCATCGGGGCATGCTGTCCAGACACCGGCATTCTCCTTCTCGGCCTTGTAGGCGGCAGCCCACTGTGCTTTGTTCTCCGCCAAGCTCTTCTCAGCATAGCGTGCGGTCTCTTCTTTCTTGCGGTGGCGGGACTCTCTTTTCTTGACTACTTTCTGCCTTTTCCGCTCCTTCTGTGCAGCTTTGGCCGCCTCTAGATCCACCGCCCATTCGGCCATGGCAGCCTCAAAGTCCGCCAATGTAATTGTGTGGCCGCCGGCGGCGATGAACTCGACGCAGCGAGATGCCATCGCTTCCTTACCATGTGTGCGGTCGTGGGCGGCGAGGAACACGGTGCGGCGGGATGCCATCGTTCCTTACCAGTTACTGTGCACTGCGGTGCCATGAACGACGCTTGGAGAGAGCTCTGGGATGGAGTGGCCGGACAGCCATATAGTGCGGTGGTTTTTAAGAGCTCAATGACAAACGGCGAAGGAAATTTGGCTTCTCTTACAATTTTTCTCGTTCATTATCGCACACGGTTCAGCTCCGTCGCCTCCGGAAACAGTGTGCATTGAGCCTATTATGTGCTGCGTTATGATTGGCCGGAACCCCAACCATGCAGATTGCGCGTGTGCACCATAGGATGCACCACGGTCGAACGACAATCCACGTCCCTCACATCACACCCGTGCAGCTGTAGCTGGATTAGATTTATATGCGCTAAATGCCTAGAAAATACACAAGACGGTGATTTGCAGGGTGTATGTTCAACGTAGAAACAACTCCAGGGCACAGAACGAAGAAAATTTGGCTTCCCCTTCAATCTTGGTGATTTCCCTCTCGAAAGCATGGAACTTCCTCGGTGATAGTTTGATTTATGTAGGGCATGCATGATGACATAAGCCAAACCTTCTGAAATTTTGACTAGGGCATGGTGAGGCCATACCTTGGCACCATGCAAGGCGTCATGTTTTTCAAGCACTTATTTCATTTTCTATAGTTGAAAACCCAATAAACAAACGTTTGTGATTGACTATTGCCACACATTTCATGAAAATATCTGCCCATTCCTTGTAAAAGGCATGAGAATTTACTAAATGACACGAACGTGGTTTTCCAGGCCGTTCTTGTGCACCCTTTCATGCACCGATTGTTTGAACTTGAGTTATGTGCATTAATGCCTAGAAAATGCACATAATCCCCTAAATATGGTAAATGAACCTGGAAAGTGCCAAATTAGAACACGGTGTTTTGCAGGGTGTATGTTCATCGTAGAAAAAAACTCATGGACAAAGGACAAAGGAAATTTGGATCCCCCTTCAATCTTGGTGATCCCCCTGGAAACCATGAAACTTCCTCGGTGATGGTTTGATTTATGAAAGGCATGCATGATGACATAAGGCAAACATTCTCAAATTTATACTAGAGCACGGTGAGGCCATACTAAGGCACCACGCCAGGCGTCATGTTTTCCAAGCATGTATTTCAATTTTTGTATAGTTGTTAACCCAGTAAACGACGCGTTTGTGGTTGACTATTGCCACACATTTCCTTGACATCTCTTTCCATTCCTTGTAAGAGGCATGAGAATTTACTAAATAGCATGAGCATGGTTTTCCAGGCCATTCTTGTGCACCTTTTCGTGCACCGATTGTTCGAATTTGAATTATGTGCATTAATGCCTAGAAAATGCACATAATCCCCTAAATATGGTAAATGAGCCCGGAAAAATACTAAATTTGAACACGTTGCATTGGAGGGGGTATGTTGATCGTTGGAAAAAAATTAAATGACAAACTAGAACGGGAATTTGGATTCCCCTTCAATCTTGGTGATTTCCCCCTCAAAACCATGAAACTTCCTCGATGATGGTTAGATTATGAAGGGTGTGCATGAAGACATAAACCAAACCTTTTCAGCTTTTTACCAGGGCACGGTGAGGCCATACCATGGCACCATGCCAGGCGTCATGTTTTTCAAGCATGTATTTCATTTTTCTATAGCTGATAACCCAGTAAATGACGCATTTGTGGTTGACTATTGCCACGCATTCCCTTGAAATCTCTTCCCATTCCTTGTAAAAGGCATGCGAATTTACTAAATACCACGAGCATGGTTTTCCAGACCGTTCTTGTGCACCTTTTCATGCACCGATTGTTCAAATTTGAATTATGTGGATTAATGCCTAGAAAATGCACATAATTCCCTAAATATGGTAAATGAGCCCGGAAAATGCCAAAAGAACAAGTTGCATTGGAAGGGGTATGTTGATTGTAGAAAAAACCGAATGACAAACTAGGAAGGAAATTTGGATTCCTGGCTCCTTCAATCTTGGTGATTTCCCGCTCGAAACCATGAAAATTCCTCGGTGATGGTTCAATTTATGGATGGCGTGCATGACGACATAAGCCAAACCTTCTCGAATAAGTACCAGGGCATGGTGAGGCCATCACTGGTATCGTAAGGTGCTATACAAACGGTTTTTAACCCCTTTCCACGATGGCATTTGGAGCCGTCGCCAAGTGAGTGTGGGCGATAGGGGGGTCCTTCCCACACGACCCAGAAACCGTCGGGGATGGGCGAGTGACTACTGACAATCGCCATAGAATAAACGTATGAGAAGTTGCCCCAGTCCCACACGTTACATCCGGATGTTGCATTTCTGCTCAGAGAGACATCCCAAACGATTACGCCGCTATAGTCGTGTGAAAAAGGTGGGCATCAACATTTAATCTGCCGATATGTTTGTGATAGGTACATTATCACATACGGTTCAAGAATGTAAAATGTGTGCGGTGCCTCTACTAACGCCAACGTGTCCATTTTGATAACTATGTGCGATTGGTATTCCTATCACACACGCACACTGGTTTGAAACGTTTGTCGTATTACCATGAATCGCACACGCATATGAGACGAAACCGTGTGTGCGTCCGTCGGGCATCGCAAACTTTCACGTCAAAGAACCGTCTATTCTCTTTTTTTAACACACACGATGTTTTCTTTCTAACAGTGTGCACATTATTTTATTCGCTCCTATATATTTTATTTTTGCCTGTAATTTATTATTCGAATTGGAAATTTTGAAATATGAAACGTGTAATTATATACTTTAACCTTAGTTGCCTCCACTCTGGTCATGTAGTTTGCATGGTAATCATCAGTAAATAGCTTTGGAAACCACTGAAAAGAGAAAAATATCAGATACTGAGGTCTAATAGAGTAACTTGTTGTGGGCAGGGGAGAAAGGTAACACATTACTTACCATCCTAAAGTTCACTGTTGTCTTGGACATAGTGTAAATAAAGAGCTTAATTCCAATCACCCGTTTCTTTCGCCTAACAATCTTTCTTAGTTTCCTCACTTGACGCTTGTTCATGAATATCTCATTGCCCCATACGCAAAAGGGATCGAAACGTGGATCAGTACCGCTCATATATGTACCTACAAGCAACCAGTAAATGTTAGAAGCTAAACTGAGATTGCACAAATGATGTAAAATGCAACTACCTACATTCCCTAGTACAAGTATTTTTAGAGATTTCAATATGAACTACATATAGATGCATATAGAATTATAGATCTAGTTTAGATTAGAATCTAGATTCACTCATTTTGCTCATTATGTAGTCTATATTGGAATCTCTAAAAATACTTATATTTAGGAATAGATGGTGTATAAGACATGGGATGCAGCTAACCTCGACGGCAAACAACAGCATCGCCCATTGTAGCCCTGTGTAAGTACATGGAAAGCCAACGTTAACTACAACAGGGTTAACTTCCACCAAAAATAGCAAATGGTAATAAAACAACAACATCTATAGTGGTATCTTCATTGCGAAATTGTAGCACGGTAGCAAAGGGACGGATTAAAAAATGGATACAACTGTTAATTGCAACAGGCTTAACAAGATCTTAATTTATGTTTTGTAAGTTTGTAGCCATTGAAATACAACTGTTTAAAAATGGATACAACTGTAATTGCAACAGGCTTAATGGCCATTGAAACCGATACTGATAAAATGCAATTGACAGAGTTAAATATCACAAGGCAGGTGTTGCCAGAGCAGATGATGGGCCAGTTGTCTATAAAATGGTAGGGAAAATAGCTAAAACGTGTTAGGCATGTTTACTACAACATGCTGAATACATCGACCGTACAAAACATAGCCATTAATTGCAACTGATATTGGTAAGATTGAACTGGTGAGTACATACTTGTAAGTCCTAAGAGTTATTTGTTGGGGAACTTCATCTTGGCCAGAGCCCGCCCACATTCAGCGGCGGCGGAGGCGAGATGTTCCTCCAGGTTGAAGCGTGGATCAGTGCCACTCACATGTGTACCCACAGGCAACCAGTAGATGGTAGAAATTAACTGCAGTTGCACAAATTATGTGAAATACTGTAAGACATCGGATACAGCTAACCTCGACGGCAAACTACAACATCGGCCGTTATGACCCTGCATAAGTACATGGACAGGCATGTTAAGTACAACTGGGTTAGCATCCACCAAAAATAGCAAATGTATTGTAAGTTTGTTGCTGGTATTGGTGAAATTGAGCTGGACAGTTAATACTTGAACATCACATAATGTGGAGTACTGAAACAAACAAGGCACGGACATGCTTAATACATCAACCGTACAAAACATAGCCATTGCAAGTGGTATTGGTAAGATTTAGCTTGTCATATTATACATGTTAAGTCCTGTGGGGTAGTCCCTGGGGCACTTCATCCAGGCCAGAGCCTGCACCATGTCGGCGGCGGTGGTGGCGAGGTGTTCCTCCGGGTCAACACGCACAGCGGCCATCGTGCATGGACCGCCATCAGCTCCTCGACCTCCACGTGATATGTGGTTGGGCTTGCGCGGCAATGCTCTGGAGGTAGGGGCGATGGGGATTTGGAGGCATGAGGATGTTTCGCAGGCGCCATTTAAGCAATCAGGCCGGGGCAGTGATAGAGATCGGTGGGTTACCTGACTAAATCCGAGCAGAACGTAGATGTGGTTGAAGCTGATGTTGTGGCGGTGGCAGTTTGAGCTATAGGTAGGGGAGGCGCGCGGGGGGGGAGGATACTGAGGAAATTTGATGGGTGGGGATGTGGTTGCAGGAATAAATTCTGAAATTGCACGCCTAATGAAAATTTTGCTGCGAATCTTGAAAGTTGGGTGGGGGAAACACACAATGCAGACGAAGCGCGTAAAATACTCATGTGCGAGAAAATAGAAAATCGGCTTATGGATCATTAGCTCAAAAAAATGCACACGGGTACGACATAGAAACCGTGTGTTTTGTGATCTTCCAATGATTAACGCAAAAAAGCACACGGGTACGACATAGAAACCGTGTGTTTTGTGATCTTCCAATGATTAACGCAAAAAAAGCACACGGGCACACATGCTAATCAACACTCAAAGCCCTCAAATGATGCTCTTACCGACATTGTGCGTTAATACTACAAACTCAAATTACTACTGGTAATTTGCTCTAATACTACAAACTTAAACTACTTCTCACTTACTGCCATCAGGGCATGCTAGCCAGACGCCGGCGTTCTCCTTCTCGGCCTTATAGGCAGTAGCCCACCGTGCTTTGATCTCCGCCAAGGTCTCCTAACCATGCCATGTGGCCTCTTCTCTCTTGCGGTGGCGGGAGTCTCTTTTCTTGACTGCTTTCTGCCTTTTCCGCTCCTTCTGTGCGGCTTTGGACACCTCTAGATCCACCGCCCATTCGGCCCTGACAGCCTCAAAGTCCGCCCGCATAACTGTGTGGTCGCCGGCAGCAATGATCTCGGCGGGGCGATATGCCATCGCTTCCTTACCATGTGTGCGTTCGCGAGCGGCGAGGAACGCGGCGCGGTGGGATGCCATCACTTCCTTACCAGTTACTATGCGCCGCGGTGCCATGAACGACACTTGGAGAGACCTCTAGGATAGAGGGGCCGGGCAGCCGTACAGTGCAGTGTTTTTTAAGAGCTCAACAACAAGCGACAAAGGAAATTTGGCTTCCCTTACAGTTTTGCTCGTTCATTATCACACACGGTTCATCTCCGTCGCTTCCGGAAATAGTGTGCGCTGAGCCTATTGTGTGTTGTGTTAGGATTGGTCAGAACCCTAGCCACACGCATCGCGCGTGTGCACCATAGGATGCGCCACGATCAAATGGCAATCCACGTCCCCCAAATCACTTCCGTGCAGCTGTAGCTGGATTGGATTCATATGTGATAAATGCCTAGAAAATGCACATAATCCCCTAAATATGGTAAATGAGCCCGAAAAAATGCCAACTTTGAACACGGTGATTTGCAGGGTGTATGTTCATCATAGAAAAAAACTCCAGGATAAAGAGCGAAGAGAATTTGGATTCCCCTTCAATCTTGGTGATTTCCCTCTCGAAAGCATGAAACTTCCTCGGTGATGGTTCGATTTATGAAGGGCGTGCATGAAGACATAAACCAAACCTTCTCAAATTTTTACTAGGGCATGGAGAGGTCATACCATGGCACCATGCGAGACGTCATGTTTTTAAAGAATTTATTTCATTTTTTCTACAGGTGAAAACTCAATAAACAAACGTTTGTGGTTGACTATTGCCACACATTTCATCAAAATATCTGTCCATTCCTTGTAAAAGGAATGAGAATTTACTAAATGGCATGCGCATTGTTTTCCAGGCCATTCTTGTGCACCCTTTCATGCACCGATTGTTTGAACTTGAATTATGTGCATTAATGCCTAGAAAATGCACATAATCCCCTAAATATGGTAAATGAACCTGGAAAAGTGCCAAATTTGAACATGGTGATGTGCAGGGTGTATGTTCATCGTAGAAGAAAACTCACGGACAAAGGACAAAGGAAATTTGGATCCCCCTTCAATCTTGGTGATTTCCCCCTCGAAACCATGAAACTTCCTCGGTGATGGTTCGATTTATGAAGGGCGTGCATGACGACATAAGCCAAACTTTCTCAAATTTTTACTAGGGCATCGTGAGGTCATACCATGGCACCATGCCAGGCATCATGTTTTTCGAGCATTCATTTCATATTTTCTGTAGTTGAAAACCCAATAAACAAACGTTTATGGTTGATTATTGCCACACATTTCATCGAAATATCTATCCATTCCTTGTAAAAGGCATGAGAATTTACTAAATGGCACGAGCATGGCTTTCCAGGCCGTTCTTGTGCACCATTTCGTGCACTGATTGTTTGAACTTGAATTATGTGCATTAATGCCTAGAAAATGCACATAATCACCTAAATATGGTAAATGAACCTAGAAAAGTGTCAAATTTGAACACAATGATTTGCAGGGTGTATGATTATCGTAGAAAAAACTCATGGACAAAGGACAAAGGAAATTTGGATCCCCCTTCAATCTTAGTGATTTCCCCCTCGAAACCATGAAACTTCCTCAGTGATGGTTCGATTTATGAACGGCGTGCATGACGACATAAGGAAAACATTCTCAATTTTTTACCAGGGCACGGGGAGGCCATACCATGGCACCACGCCAGGCGTCGTGTTCTCCAAGCATGTATTTCATTTTTGTATAGTTGTTAACCCAGTAAACGACGCATTTATGGTTGACTATTGCCACACATTTCCTTGAAATAGCTGCCCATTCCTTGTAAAAGGCATGAGAATGTACTAAATAGCATGAGCATGGTTTTCCAAACCGTTCTTGTGCACCTTTGATGCATCGATTGTTCGAATTTGAATTATGTGCATTGGTGCCTAGAAAATGCAAATAATCCCCTTAGTATGGTAAATGAGCCAGAAAAAATGTCAATTTGGAACACGTTGCACTTGAGGCGGTATGTTGATCGTTGGGAAAAAACTGAATGACAAACTCGAACGGAAATTTGGATTCCCCTTCAATCTAGGCGATTTCCCTCTCGAAAGCATAGAACTTCCTCGGTGATGGTTCAATTTATGAAGGGCGTGCATGACAACATAAAAAAACCTTCTCGGCTTTTAACCAGGGCACGGTGAGGCCATACCATGGCACCATGCCAGGCGTCATGTTTTTCAACCACATATTTCATTTTTCTATAGTTGATAAACCAATAAATGAAGAGTTTGTGGTTGACTATTTCCACACATTCCCTTACAATCTCTGCCCATCCCTTGTAAAAGGCTTCAGAATTTACTAAATACCACGAGTATGGTTTTTCCAGACCGTTCTTGTGCAGCTTATCATGCACTGATTGTTTGAATTTGAATTATGTGGATTAATGACAAATTTGAACATGTTGCATTCGAGGGGGTATGTTGATTGTAGAAAAAATTGAATGACAAGCAAGGAAGGAAACTTGGAATCCTGGCCCCTTCAATATTGCTGATTTCCCCCTCGAAACCATGAAATTTCCTCGGTGATGGTTCAATTTGTGAATGGCATGCATGACGACATAAGACAGACATTCTCAAAGTTTTACCAGGGCATGGTGAGGCGATACCATGGCACCACGCCAGGTGTCATGTTTTCCAAGCATGTATTTCATTTTTGTATAGTACCCAGTAAACACAGTTCCTTGAAATATCTGCCTATTCATTGTAAAAGGCATGAGAATTTACTAAATAGCATGATCATGGTTTTCCAAACCATTCTTGTGCACCTTTTCAAGCACCGATTGTTTGAATTTGAATTATCTGCATTAATGCCTAGAAAATGCACATAATCCCCTAAATATTGTAAATGAATCCGGAAAAGTGCCAAATTTGAACACGGTGATTAGCAGGGTTTATGTTTGTCGTAGGAAAAAACTCATGGACAAAGGACAAAGGAAATTTGGATTCCCATTCAATCTCGGTGATTTACTATCACACACAATTCATCTCCGTCGCGTCTGCGAACCGTGTGTGTTCACTCACACATGCAAAAGGAAAAAGAAAACCCTCACCCACTTCGTCCCCACCCACTCGCCGCTGACTGCTCCGCAACTCTGCACCTCATCAACTTCTATTGTGGCAACCATCCTAAGCTCGATGGCTGTTGTCGACGGGCAGAGGTCGCGCTCCTAACGGCACGAGATTTCGCCCCTATTGCTTTCCGCCGCCTATCTGCACCAACACTCTAGACTCTGGTCGACTGGAGTTTTCTGTGGGATTGGGCCGTGGATTTTTTCATGGAGAAGGTAATCAACTTAGCAAAATATTCACTCATCTCTTATCACCGTCCATCCGTCGCTATTAATCAACTGGCGGAAATCGCTGTGGAATCATTTTTGTTCTATCTCATTCGTGGGTGTTCATTCATGTGTCCACAAGGCGAGCACAAATCAGGCAACAGTGGTCGCGGCCAGTCGGAAACGAAGTTCTATCTCATCATTCCGGATGACTTCAGGGAACGCTCGGTATGTTCAATCTCAACCTACCACGATCGGCATGGCCTAAATTTGTGAACATATACCGTCTGTTGCTACATTATCTATATATTTGCTCAAATCTTCGTTACATTATCTATTTTTAATTATATATATTTGTAATTTTCTTTCATCTATATATTGATCTGTTCTATAAGTTACTCTCATATTTGCATCTTGCTCTGTTATTTAAATATATCTATTTACGATCTTAATTTTCATTTCAAGCAGTACATCCCTTGCTTTGAAAGAACATGAGTAGAAGCAAATCTTGGGCTTTCCTTTGTTGATGACTCCCAGGATGTCATATTGACAACGCAACATGGATTTACAATGACGGATAGCGTAAAACTTGATAAAGATGGTCACTCCAATTTTAATGCGGACCTTTGGAGAAAAATATCTAAGTTTTATGAACTGAAAGCTGGCAATAAAATTCTAGTGCGTGCACCACAGCCTAGTCTAATTAACATCGATGTTTACTTCCCCAACGTCATCAGCCGAGCAAAGTCTGATTGAGGTTAGTGTCCTTTCAAGTTTCTCCATGCTGTCATATTACTTAGAAAAATCAGGGTATTTGTTCTGACTAATTGATCACTTTTTAAGCAACAAATTGTGATTTCATTTTCTGACACCATTCCTAGGTAGTAAAATATTCTATTTACCAATTTATGCGCACTATATATTCTTCTGCCATGTTATGAATAAGTAATACCTTTCCACCTTTTAAGCAGGATATGTTGGATGCATAGTGAACGATCTATATGTTACTAAGCATACCAAATTTCATTGGAAGGACTTGAAGCATGTCATAAACTTTGTTGATAATCTGACAGAGATAGCACAGCGTATGAACGCTGGATTTTGGATGGGATTAATTATACCTATGGTGCACACATTGAACAAGACCAATTGTGTGCACAAAACGCTGGTAAAAAGTCTTATTTTAACGTTGATGCTCATAAACTATATATATCTACAACGAGATGTTACAATTGGTTTTTATTCTACATTTCAACAGAAATTGCCCGTTGTAGCAGTTCCTGGATCAATTTCCCGGCGTGGTCCAATTACACTTGTGCCTGCTAATAACGCCAATGTGATGGCAAGGTACTGCATTTCGCGCAGAAATTGAACCATTCAAATTAACAAATTCTCACTTGTCATGGCAATGCATCCATATTGGAAAATTGGAGACACTGTTCTACTCATGCTCTACCAAGCCACAGGAGGGCTCTTCCTTTTCATTGACGAGATGCCGAGTCATCGTGATCAAGTTGCTTCCAGCGGATAGTTGTGGTTGTTGGCCCTCAACCTCTTAAAATGTGCTAGCTGTTACTATAATAAGTATCTAGATATGGACCATATGGTTCTTGGCCCTAAGCCTCTTAAAATGTGATAGTTGTTACTATGTTAAGTATGTAGATATGGACCATATGGTTGTCAAAACCGTGTTACGAGATCCTCCTTTTGTCGAATAGTGTAACCACTATATATATGTTACTCAAATGCTGTTACCCAAGTTAGTAAATTTTCATGGAAAGTATTAGTATCGTACACAGTTTATTGAGTTTAAGCATGTGCCAGATGACCAGAAGGCATTTGCATATTAATTGTCCATATTGCAAATTCACACACATGTTAACATAAGGAAATGTATGTGTAACTTACTAATCATCGCACGCGAGTACTCACAGATGCATGATGTGCGATACTCCTAGCCACCGCAAGCAACTAGTTTGCATTTTTCAAAGTTTTTTGTACACACAGGGTCACACATGAACTAACCGTATTAACCATCTGTGTTGTAATTTCTCAACGCAAATGGTTCATCAGAGTCGGCTGTTTGCCAGGTATCACACACATCTTGTTTACACGACTCATTTATGTTCTTTTGCCTCATCGCAAACAGCTCATCCATGTGAGCTTTATGCCGCATATCGCGCACATCTTGTTAAGTTAAACCGTTTCTATTATGTTCCCTAATCGAAAACAGTTCATCCGAGTGAACCGTATGCTGTATATCACACACACCTTGATCTGCCAAACCGTTTCAGTTGTACTCCCTAATAGCAAATAGTTCATCGGAGCGAACTGTATGCCGTATATCGCACACACATTGATATGCCTGCCCGTTTCTGTTGTTCTGCCTCATCACAAACTGTTCGAATGGATTAACCGTGTGCCCTGCATCGCACACGCAACTAAAATCTGAACCGTGTTTGATAACTCCACCATCGCAAACGTTTTGCACCTTTTTGGCGGTTTTTTACACCACCTTTTGCGATTAATGCATCTCACACAGTTTCGTCAAAGGGTCTCTGATCGTAGTGTCGCGTTAGCAGCATCCTGCAGTAGTGCATACCATGGCACCATGCCAGCCGTCATGTTTTTCCAGCATGTATTTCATTTTTCTACAGTTGAAAAACCAATAAACAATGTTTTTGTGGTTGACTATTGCCACACATGTCCGTGAAATCTCTGCCCATTCCTTGTAAAAGGCATGAGAATTTACTAAATAGCACGAGCATGGTTTTCTAGACCGTCCTCGTGTAACTTTTCATGCATCGATTGTTTGAATTTTATGTGCATTAATGCCTAGAAAATGCACATAATCCCCTGAATATTGTAGATGAACCCGGAAAAGTGCCAAATTTGAACATGGTGATTTGCAGGGTTTATGTTCGTCATAGAAAAAAACTCATGGACAAAGGACAAAGGAAATTTGGATTCCCCTTCAATCTCGGTTGTCGGGGATATACCCCGCGGTATGACCCGGCCAGACTTGGCTCTTCACCGATGACCCGCCGGAGGACTAGCGACTCATGGGTCTGGCGGCTCACAGGTTAGACGACTCACGGATGACCCTGACAGCGGGTCACATAGAAGACTAGGCCCAAGGCCTAGTAGGCCGGCTCATATTATGGAGGGCCAGCTTAAGACAGAAGGCATGAGGAATATTTCCTTTACGAGGAAGCAAGACCCGTACTTGTATCCGACTTGTAATAGAGAATAAGTTAGTTCTAATCCTAATAGGACTCTACATGTAAGCCGCCCCTCTAACTTATATAAGGAGGGGCAGGACTCCCCAAGAGGGACAAATAGCAAGAAACAATATCTAGGGCTAGACACAAAGGGGGAGCTGGCTTATGCGGTGACTCCCTCATGAGCATAATGAGACCTAGCCTCAAACAGCATGTTGGGCTATTACCGGATGATGTTTCCCGGGGCCCGAAGCTGTCTAAATTCTTGTCTTATGTGTTGCGTCTCTCGATTCCGCCCAACCCCTCTAAAACTACCACATAGATGCGCTGGCCTCGCGACTAAGTCCTGACACTAAGGACATCTGCCGTGACAAATCCACGACAGTTGGCGCCCACTGTGAGGCTTGTGCACGGTGGTGTTGAGTTCTTGGAGGGATTCTTCAGGGATCGAGAAGCTTGCGACTATCCGGTTCAAGAAGAGTCGACGCGATAAAGCCAGATGAAGGAGTGCTGGCACAGCGTATTTGAGATGAGAATTTTTTTTAAAATTATTAGGGTTTTGGCGTTCTGTTCACCGCCAACGCAAGGCGATCTGTTGTTGTCGGATCCGCCTCGCTGTCTGATCCGCCGAGTCCCTCAAATCGCTACTATGGGATGACAGGCTCAGGTCCCGAAGCGTTTTAGTTCTGCTAAACCAGCAGGAATACAAGACAAAAGCAAGCTTAGCCTGCCGTTGCGGTTTTTATGCTACTGCTCTCGACACAGTGCAAGTCCCGAAGGGATTAAAACTGTTGTCGCCTTCTGAGAAGAAATAAAAGGCAAGCGCCGATAGCGACCGCGGATCGAGTCCGTGTACTGAAGACTACCCACAATGGGAGTAACTTCAGCAGTAACATCGAGTCCAACTCAGCAAATTTGCTTATGTGGCAATGAGTTAATGAGGAGAGAGGTAGTTACAGTAACTTAGCTAATTACTGTAACATCACATGTCCCAATGCAATATGAGTCTATAACCTAATAAATGAAGCTTTGCATGTTACTACACTTATGTTACTACCCACTATGAAGGTAGTAACATAGTCTAGGGATTTGTGTATGTTACTAGTGTATGTTACTATGCATTGTGGCTAGTCGAAGGAATCTGCTGGCATCAATTAGAAAGAATTAGAAAGACCAGAAACTAAAAAGACTGTCCGATTGACAGTAGTAATACTACTTGATGGGCACGAAGATGAAGACTGCATTAATTAATACTAGCACTTTGGTGTTCAAATAGGATTGCTACTTCCCACATGAAGCACTTTACGTACTATAGACAAAAAAAAGCAACCACGACCCGGATCGGATGGGGTCGTGGGCATGGACTCTTTCCACTGCCGCTGCAGGTACCGTCGCACCAGAGGCTGCCGCCTCCGTTGCCGAAGCCCGATATCATGGTCTCATCTTGCTGGGTGTAAGTCGCCGGCGCTGATCATCCTTCGCTGATGTCCACCGCCGGGTTGAACCATTTCTGCCGCCACCAAATTACCTCGCCGGCGCGTCGAGCCACCCCGGCCACGCCGCCTCGCCTTGTTTCCAAATTGCTCTGCAGATGTCTACGGATGTAATCAGGTGCACTCGTTTCTGTTAAATTACTCTGTGTATTAAATGCGTATTATACAAAATATATGTTGTCTGCTCGTGTTATTTTATGCTCGCAGATCTATTCAGCTCAAGAGTTTTTTGCTGGCGTTTTTTATTGCGTCACTTCCAACAATCTTTTGAGTCGCCATGACGCGCGATTCAGACAGCAGACACGCGATTCAAAAACAAGGGTGTTTAGAAAAAAATGGAAGGGGGAGTTCAACATGCACGAGTGACCCACCTCCGGATCAGTCTTCGTGATTGACTCGCCCGTCCGCACCGGCTTACAGCGCCGCGGTTATCCGGACGAGTCAGGTGATATCCATCTAAATTTATCTTATTAAACACTTATTGTTTTTTGAAGAACAATTACTTTTCCCTGTAATATTTTTACACAGGATAAATTTTTTATGCCATTATATCGCGGATACGGAGTGCTTGCACTAGGATTCGTCCATGCCACGCTGCTCGATAGGCATGCGTGCAAGCCGCCGTTCCCGCGGTCCAGTCTGCATCAATTCATCAGGACTGCATGAATTACCCAATAAGCGTGCATAGGCTGCCATCCCCTGTAGTCCGGTTTACATCAATTAGCCGGGACTGTGCCCGTGATTGACTCGTTGTCCACACGGCTTACCGTGCTTGTGATCGATTCTTCCGTCTGCACCGTTTGCAATGCCGCGGCTGACTGTACCAACCGGCTGATTTTTATGGTCGCTTTGTTATCACAATTGGATCAACCTCCGACAAATACCAAGTGTTATTTACATTGTTTTTCAAGCACATATTAATTCGTCCGAGCAAAAACTACTTTCCCTTGCTGTGTTTTATATGCAGGAGAATTATTGATTACAAAGTGGCATTATACCGCGAAGATGGAGGGGTGTCAACATCATTCGGCACAGATGGTCGTCCTTATCCAACGGACCCCTGCGCCGGCTTACAATGCCTTGGCCAACTAGCCCGTCAACGCCGCCTTACAACGTCATGGACAACTCGCTCATCTGCCCTCGTGGCGGTTCACACGTCCGCACCGGCTTACAACAAGGAGGACAACTTGCCCGTCCGCACCAGCTTACAACGCAACGGCCGGTTCATCTGTCTATGCCGCCTCTGATGTTGCGGTCGTTTTTACCGCCCGTCTCTCGCGGCCTGATCTACATCGACACACCGGGCCTCACTTGTCTGGATGAGCTGTTTATTGAGTATGAGCAAGTCACTACTTGGGAAGCCCGGTTTTCTTCCAACAAATTAGAGGCAAATTATCATCAGCCGCCGTCTGCACTGGATGGTTCAATGGGCAGGTGCACAAGTCACCGGCACTACAGTTTGGTTAACTTCAAATAGCCAGTTGGAAGGAACCATTGGCCGACTTGCTGACACGGCTCATACGGGATCATTTATAACCCGCCGCAGTCTCCTCAACCTTCTGTGGATTCACATCGCGCTATCAACGCCAATGATATACACCTTCTGCTATGGTCAAATATGGAGAATCTCAAGCCAACTCCTTGAGTTGTCTTGAGACTCGGGGGCTACAATGGTATGACTCGACAAAATTAACCGGTTTCAATGAATTCAAGAACTCCGGGTCATTGAAGGAAAAAATAACCCGGGCCCCGGAGATTACTCCTAGATCGATGACAATTTAAAAAGCCGTTAGAAGATTTCTGGCTCAAAATAAGGACTCTGGTTTAAAATCCGGTTCAAGAGACATCTTTCTCCCACAAAGCACTGAAGCTCTCAAATCCGGTTCAAAATACGGCTCAAGGTAAATTTGTCCCTCACAAATTTTTGAAACTTTCAAATCCGGTTTAAAGTTCCGGTTCAAAAAGAATTAATCTCTCGCAAGTTCGAGTTCAAAGAAAAATTAAAGGTTGCCAAAAAGAACTTGCTGCCATGATGCGCGGTTCAAACATAGGTATCCTACCTTACGTCTTATCTTATTATGGCCACTTGGGGGCTTCCTGCTCATCGAGCATAGCTGTCGGTACCCTCTTGATCGGTGCAATGCTAATATATGGTCACTTGGGGGCTTCCTGTTCAAACATAGGTCGTATTCGAACCAAAGAGAACATAGCTGTCGAAACCCTTTTTATCGGCACACTGCCAAACTCACTAGGGGGCTTCTTGATCGTATCCGAATCATAGCTTAACCTCTTTTGGGTCTGACATGGATCGTATTTGAATCAGCGTCGTTAAATAACTCTTAAGGTCATTTGGGGGCTTCCTGTTCAAACATAGGTCGTATTCGAACCAAAGAGAACATAGCTGTCGGTACCCTCTTGATCGGCAACGCCAAAGCCACTGGGGGCTATATGATCGTATTCAAATCTTAGCTCAACCCCTTTGGAACGGTTTTTTGATCG
Source organism: Aegilops speltoides (assembly GCA_021437245.1). Classification (NCBI taxonomy): domain Eukaryota; kingdom Viridiplantae; phylum Streptophyta; class Magnoliopsida; order Poales; family Poaceae; genus Aegilops; species Aegilops speltoides. The sequence goes on from CM038141.1 coordinate 78,063,872, forward strand.
TATACGAATCAGAAGCCTTAAATTTTTTAAGTCTTTTTTGCGAACAATTTTGGGTTTGACTTGAGACCTTTTTTGGATTATATCTCAAATGTATATAGGTGTTTTATGCTTAACCTGGCTTGACTTTTGACTATAAGTCGCCAGCTTGTGAAAAATCATCATCTATGTGGAAGCATTGGCTTCCAAGGATTGGGTTCTCACCCTTACTGCACAGGTCATGTAAACCGGCAGTACAAATTCAATATCGCAGTGGTCATATGTGAGGTATTATGACCCGCCCTGCGGCAAACCGCCAAGGGTTCTTGTGATCTACTTGCGTGTAGGGTAAGACTACATTTGGGTGTCTCAAAAGGGTTATCAATTATTGATTTTCTCAAGGGCTATAGGCCACCGGGTTACAAAAATTCCGGCTTACAATGAATGTGCATTAAGTTGTCATCGGCCAAGAGCCACCAGGTATTTAAACTCCGGATTTACTTGTCAACCGATGACGTATTCAAATCTTTCATAGCCAAAGCTGGCTGGATTTTCATGATGATATTGAATGATTGAGGTTTTCATATCGGATTATATTATTCAAATCTTGAATAGCCAACATGGCTGGATTTCTATTGTGATTATCAATAACTAGTGTTATGATTGAGGTTTTCAAAGTCGCTTTAAGCGCAACTGCTATTATTTTTATCAATGGATATGATTTATTCTATAATGGAAGGAATAGTCCTGAGTCGCTGCAGGCTTACCACCCGGCACTTGGGGGCTACATTATTCAGATTGGGATTATATCAAATATGCAAGTCCCATGTCACTGCCAGCATGCACCATGACACTTGGGGGCTAATGCAAAGTCATTTTTTTCTCAACTTATTGAAGACCCGACTCATCACATTCTAAATGAGTTGGACCTTGGGGGCTACCAATTGCTCCTGTCAAAAATTCAAGGTACACAAGCATTACTCCATTATATTGAACGGTCCACTATTTAGTTGGTGGAGTACAAAGCTCTTAACCTTGTGGACGTGGGTTCAAGCCCCATGGTGGAGACTATATTATATGATGTTATTATCAATTATATACAAAGTCCCAGCTCAGTATTATCTTACGAAGCCGGCCCTTGGGGGCTACACATTGCTGTTCAAATTTACATGGTTATATCTACAAAGTCCCTGCTCATTATTGCATAATAACCCGGCCCTTGGGGGCTACACTGGTTGAAGTTTTCATGAGCATAAAGCAATTACAAGTCCCAGGTTGCTGCAAGCATGACAACCCGACACTTGGGGGCTGCATGTGTGGAATATCCAGTTTATATGATTGAGATGAATAAACCGGATTTCTTCAAGGTTGCAATTTTATTGGAGCAAGTTTTAAACCATCACTTTGTTCTGCTCAAGACTTGGGGGCTATAGGTAATATGGATATAAGGGAGAAAAATCTTCAAATTATTAGTTTTGAGCAAATCAGGAGGTTCAATTACATAAACCGGTGTCAACAACAATTATGACCTGGCATCGTCTATTTTATAATCCGATAGTTTTTGGTATGATAAACCGACAAGTTTTACATCTTCAAGCCGTCTGAATATCATATGAGTATTTGAAGACCAAAATTATTTAACCCGGAGCCTTGGAAGTCAACTCAAGTAGATTATTCTTCACAATATTTTTCTGTGAGAAACCAACATCAGCAAATTGAGTATGAAGCTAGCTTATTTGACCCAGATTTTCTAGATGAAGGAAATGATAATTGGACTTAAGGATAATCAGGTCCTGTCTCAGGAGAATATTTAACCCGGAGCACAATCTGTCAAAGTTGTTCTTGTGTTTGTTTTACAGGATCAGTTTAACATGGATAAATCCAAGTTAAACCGGGGGCTAATGTCCGGGATATACCCCGCGGTATGACCTGGCCGGAAGTATGACCCGGCCGGACTTGGCTCTTCACCGATGACCCGCCGGAGGACTGGCGACTCACGGGTCTGGCGGCTCACTAGTCAGACGACTCACGGATGACACCGACAGCGGGTCACATAGAAGACTAGGCCCAAGGCCTAGTAGGCCGACTCATATTATGGTGGGCCGGCTTAAGACAGAAGGCATGAGGAATATTTCCTTTATGAGGAAGCAAGACCCGTACTTGTATCCGACTTGTAATAGAGAATAAGTTAGTTCTAATCCTAATAGGACTCTACATGTAAGCCGCCCCTCTAACTTATATAAGGAGGGGCAGGGCTCCCCAGGAGGGACAAGTAGTAAGAAACAATATCTAGGGCTAGACACAAAGGGGGAGCCGGCTTATGCGGCGACTCCCTCATGAGCATAATGAGACCTAGCCTCAAACATCATATAGGGCTTTTACCGGATGATGTTTCCCGGGGCCCGAAGCTGTCTAAATCCTCGTCTTATGTGTTGCGTCTCTCGATTCTGCCCAACCCCTCTCAAGATACCACATACATGCGTTGGCCTCGCGACTAAGTCCTGACACTAAGGACATCTGCCGTGACAAATCCACGACATCGGTGATTTACTATCACACACAATTTATATCCGTCGCCTCTACGAACCGTGTGTGTTCACCCACACATGCAAAAGGAAAAAGGAAAACCCTCACCCACTTCGTCCTCACCCACTCGTCGCAGATTCCTCCACAACTCTGCACCTCATCAACTTCTATCGCGGTGGCCACCCTAAGCTCGACGTCTGTTCTCGGCGGGCGGAGGTCGCGCTGCAAACGGCACGGGATTTCGCCCCTACCGCTTGCTGCCATCTATCTGCACCGACTTGCACCGACATTCTAGACTCTGGTCGACTGGGGTTTTCTGTGGGATTGGGCTGGGGATTTTTCTCATGGAGAAGCTAATCAATTTAGCGAAATATTCACTCATCTCTTATCGCAGTCTGTCCGTCGCTGTTATTCAACTGGCGGAAATTGTCATGGATTCATTATTCTTCTAGCTTATTTGAGGGTTTTCATTCATGTGTCCACAGTGCGAGCACAAATCGGGGCAAGTGTGGTCGCGGCCAGTCAGAAACGAAGTTCTATCTCACCATTACAAATGACTTTAGGGAGCACTTAGTATGTTCAATCTCACCCTACCACGGGCGGCATGGCCTAAATTTGCGAACATATACCGTCTATTGCTACATTTGAATAAAAGGTACGGTGCCACGTGCAGCCTAGATGTCGAAGCCAACCTCCCCTCTATTAGGCAACTTTATTATGTATTGTTCGTTCAGTTACTCTCATATTTGCATCAAATCTTTGTTACATTAACTATTATTAATTATATATTTTCATACTTTGCTTTCAGATATATATATATATATATTGATCTGTTCTATCAGTTACTCCCATATTTGCATCTTGCTCTGTTATTTCAATATATCTAATTTACGATCTTAATTTTAATTTCAAGCAGTACATCCCTTGCTTTGCAAGAATAGGAGTAGAAGGAAATCTTGGGCTTTACTTTGTTGATGACTCCACGGATGTCATATTGACAACGCAAAATGGATTTACAATGACAGTTAGCGTAAAACTTGATAAAGATGGTCACTCCTATTTTGATGCGGACCTTTGGAGAAAAATGTCTAAGTGTTATGAACTGAAAGCTGGCAATAAAATTCTAGTGCTTGCACCACAGCCTGGTCTAATTAACATGGATGTTTACTCCCCAAAATCATCAGCCGATCAAAGTCTGATCGAGGTTAGTGTCTTTGAACTTTCTCCATGCTGGAATATTACTTAGCAAAATGGGGTTATTTGTTCTGACTAATTGATCAATATTTAAGCAACCAATTGTGATTTCATTTTCTGACTCCGTTCCTAGGCAGTAACAAAGTCTATTTACCAATTTATGTGCACTATATATTCTTCTGCCATGTTCTGAATAAATAATACCTTTCCACCTTTTAAGCAGGATATGTTGGATGCATAGTTAATGATTTGTATGTTACTAAGCATACCAAATTTCACTGGAAGGACTTGAAGCATGTCATAAACTTTGTTGATAATCTAACAGAGATAGCACAACGTATGAATGCTGGATTTTAGATGGGATTAATTATACCTATGGTGCACACATTGAACAAGACCAATTGTGTGCTCAAAACGCTGGTACAAAGTCTTATTTTTATGTTGATGCTCATAAACTATATATATCTTCAACGATATTTTACAATTGGTTTTTGTTCTACATTTCAACAGAAATTGCCCACTGTAGCTGTTCCTGGATTGATTTCCCAGCGTGGTCGAATTACACTTGTGCCTGCTAATAACGCCAAAGTGATTGCAAGGTACTGCATTTCCCACAGAAATGGAACCATTCGAATTAACAAGTTCTCTGTTGTCGTGGCAATGTATCCATATTGGAAAATTGGAGACATTGTTCTACTCATGCTCTACCAAGGCACAGAAGGGTTCTTCCTTTTCATGTACGAGATGCCGAGTTGCCGTGATCAAGCTGCTTCCAGCAGATAGTTGTGGTTGTTGGCCCTCAACCTCTTAAAATGTGCTAGTTGTTACTATGTTAAGTATGTAGATATGGACCATATGGTTGTTGGCCCTCAGCCTCTTAAAATGTGATAGTTGTTACTATGTTAAGTATGTAGATATGGACCATATGGTTGTCAAAACCGTGTTACGAAGATCCTCCTTTTGTCAAATAGTGTAACCACTATATATGTTACTCAAATGATGTTGGCCAAGTTCTTAAAGTTTCATGGAAAGTATTAGTATCGTATACAGTTCATTGAGTTTAAGCGTGTGCCCGGTTGAGCGGTAGAGTAGAGGACGTCCATGTTTTGGACGTCGCGGTCAGCACCGATGTCCAGAAGGAATTTGCATATTAATTGTCCATATTGCAAATTCACACACGTGTTAACATAAGGAAACGTATGTGTAACTTACTAATCATCTCACACGAGTACTCGCGGACGCATCGTGTGCGATACTCCTAGCCACTGCAAGCAACTAGTTTGCAATTTTCAAAGTTTTTTGTACACACAAAATCACACACGAATTAACTATAGTAACCATTTGTGTTGTAATTTGTCACCGCAAACAGTTCATCCGAGTGGGTTGTTTGCCGCATATCACACACATCTTGTTGAGTTGAACTGTTTCTTTTGTGTTCCCTAATCGAAAAAATCGTCCGAGTGAACCGTATGCCATATATTACACACACCTTGATATGGCTAACCGTTTCTGTTGCACTCCCTGAAAGCAAATAGTTCATCAGAGCGAACTCTATTGACGTATATCACACACACCTTGATATGGCCGCGCGTTTCTGTTGTTCTTTCTCATCACAAATAGTTCATATGGATCAACCGTGTGCCCTGCATGGCACATGCAACTAAAATCCGAACCATGTTTGATGTCTCCGCCATCGCAAACATTTTGAATCTTTTTTGATGATTTTTTACATCACCGTTTGCAATTAATGCATCGCACACAATTTCGTCAAAGGGTCTCTGATCGTAGTGTCGCATTAGCAGCATCCTGTAGTAGTGATATCAAGTGCTCTCAAATCCATAAAAATATTCAATCTGATAAGAACGAAATCTCAAAGGGAAAACTCAATTCATCACAACAAGATAGAGAGGGAGAAACGCCGTATGTTCCAACTATATTAACAAAGCCCGCAATACATCAAGATCGTGCCATCTCAAGAACATGAGAGAGAGACTAAACACATAGCTACTGGTACAAACCCTCAGCCCCGAGGGTGGACTACTCCCTCCTCATCATGGCGGCCACCGGGATGATGAAGATGGCCACCGGTGATGATTTCCCCCTCTGCCGGAGTGCCAAAACAGGGTCTAGATTGAGTTTTCATGGCTAAAGAGGCTTGCAGCGGCGGAACTTCTGATCTATCGACTCTCCTAGGGTTTTTGGAATATTTGGGAATTTATAGGGTGAAGGGGCGGTGCAGGAGGCCACCAAGGTGGGCACAACCCACCAGGGAACACCTGGCCCCCCAGGCGCGCCCAGGTGGGTTGTGCCCCCTCGGGGCACCCCTCTGGTACTTCTTTGGCCAAAGTTGTGTCTTCTGGTCCATAATAATTCTCCAAAAAGTTTTGCTGCATTTGGACTCCATTTGGTATTGATTTTCTATGATGTAAAAAACAAGCAAAAAACAACAACTGGCACTAGGCACTATGTCAATAGATTAGTCCCAAAAAATGATATAAAGTTGCTATGAAATGATTGTAGAACATCCAAGAATGATAATATAACAGCATGAATACTTCATAAATTATAGATACGTTGGAGACGTATTAGCATCCCCAAGCTTAATTCCTACTCGTCCTCGAGTAGGTAATGCTAAAAGAAATAATTTATGAAGTGTGAATGCTAGCAAAGTGCACAAGTTTGATCAATCATAATTTCAATAACTTTTCCTAGCATCATAACATCAAATCTTTCTCATAAAACTTCTCATGTTAAAGTAGCAACAAATTCACATGTTAAGGTTCAAACAATGAATTCTCATGAAACTCAACAACCTATATTCTTAGTCACCAAACAGTTGCAATTCAACTTATTCAACAGAGTCCAAGTAAGAGCTCCACATACTTAATCATCATATAGTGTTCCATGATTTCTACTACTCAAAGCATATTCTTAGAACAAATGGCATCCATCAAACACAGAGAAATATAGGGGCTTAATGTTTCGCCACCCAACTCATTTATCATAGAGATAATTGTCAACAATAATAAATCATGATCAAATATATTTGACTGGTCATATGTGCCTGGATCTTTCCCCACCACATGATGCTTGCCAATTAGAGAATAATTGAGGTTGAATGAGAATGTAAACTATTGACTCTTTGCATAAAAGTAAAAGATAGGCCATTCGTGGTGGGAATCAGAGGTTGTCATGCGCTTTTTGTTGTTGGATGCCCAAGCTCTTAATGCAAAGGAAGTTCATGTTATATTGCCCCTTATGATAGCAACCTTTATCATGCAGTCCGTCGCTTTTATTACTTTGCCATCACAAGTTTGTACACCGCTCAATTTTCCCTTACAATAAAAGATCAACCATATTTAGGAGCAATTTTTATTGCTTTATGCACCGGTGACAACTTACTTGAAGGATCTTATTCAATCCATAGGTAGGTATGGTGGACACTCATGGCAAGAAACTGGGTTTAAGGGTTTTTGGATGCACACTAGTATCTCTACTTAGTACGAATTTTTGGCTAGCAAAAGATACTAAGCAAACACCACATGTTGGAGGATCCATAACAATATAACTTCTATGCAAATATACCCAAACATAACTCATTATGTTGTCTTCCTTTTCCAACTTCAACTAATTTTCTCATGTTTGAAAATATTTAATGGGTATTCACAATCATAGAAGAATTTTCCAAGATAATATATTTGCATGTGAGAGTTCTATTCCTTATACTAATCATTCATGAATTGCTTGTATGACCAATATTGTGATTGTCAAGCTTCAAAAAATTTCACTTTCTAAACCCAATGTGAAGCTTCTACTAGGCATGCTATGAACATATAATTTCAACTTCATGATATTCAATTCGTTCAACAATTTACTCATAGGATATAAGTGAAGCACGAGAGTAAATGACAAACTACTCCAAAAAGATATAAGTGAAGATTAAACGAGTAGTCATGTAAATGGGTAGCTACTCTCTCTTATTTAGGAACTTTCAGATCTAAGTATTTTATTAAAACAGCAAGCAAAATAAAATAGAATGACATTCCAAGAATAGCACACATCATGTGAAGAAGCAAAAACTTAGGCTCAACCGATACTAAGCGATAATTGTTGAAGAAGAAAGGTGGGATGCCTAACGGGGCATCCCCAAGCTTAGATGCTTGAGAATTGTTGAAATATTATCTTGGGATGCCTTGGACATCCCCAAGCTTGAGCATTTGTGTCTCCTTAATTCCTTTTATATCACGGTTTCCCTAAATCTCAAAAACTTCATCCACACAAAATTCAACAAGTACGCGTGAGATAAGTTAGTATAAATCAATGCAATAACCTTATCATTCTACTGTAGCAAATAACTAAAATTATTATTTAACATTGCATACTAAATGCCTCTACATATTTAATACTCCTATCCTCAAATAGAATCACTAAACAGGCAAACATATGCAAACGTAACAGCAATCTGTCAAGCATGACACTCTGTAAATAATGCAAGAAGATTCATACATATCTAACTTTCAAAATTCTGAAAAATTACCAAACTGTAGAAAATTTATCATAGCTTATTGTGCAAAAAGTTTCAACATTTTATCACATTCTGACTTTTCTAGAGAATTCATGCACTAGCGTGCAACTTTCTGTTTTCAAACAGCCACATATAGACTTGTAAAATAAACATGGTAAAGGCTATACTTGACATTTTTATTGAAATGAAATATGAAAAACATTATTCTAAATAACAGCAAGCAAATCCTAACAAAATAAAATGACGCTCCAAGCAAAACACATACAATGTGACGAATGAAAATATAGCTCCAAGTGAAGTTACCGATAATGTTGGAGACGAAAGAGGGGATGCCTTCGGGGGCATCCCGAAGCTTAATTGCTTGGATCTTCCTTGAATATTACCTTGGGGGTGACTTGGGAATCCCCAATCTTAGGGTATTTTCACTCCTTATTCTCCTCATATCGATATCTCACCCAAAATTTGAAAACTTCAATCACACAAAACTTAACAGAACTTCATGAGATAGGCTAGTATGATAAAGACACACCATTCACTTTGGTACTGTCAAGATAAGATTAATAATTGTTTCTACACAACGCCTATTGTATCATATCATTTCTACAATTTATATTGATCAATATAAGCCATAGAAACTAGAAAACAAGCAAACAATGCATTGAAAACAGATTCTGTCAAAAACAGAACAGTCTGTAATGATCTGGACAACTACCATACTTCTGCGACTCCAAAAATTCTAAGAAATTAGGAAAATGATTTGTATATCTATCACCTGTAAAAAATTAAGATCACAAGCACGTTCAAGTGAATTTTTAAAATTCCTGGACTGAGCGCAGAAGTTTCTATTTTTGCACAGAATCAAGTCAACTATCATCCACACTATCCCAAAGGCTTTACTTGGTACTTTATTGGAACAAAAGCTATAAAACATGATTATTACAGTATCCCAATCATGTGAACACATAAAAAAATAGAGGTAAATGTTGGGTTGTCTCCCAACAAGCGCTTTTCTTTAGTGCCTTTTAGCTAGGCATGATGATTTCAATGATGCTCACATAAAAGCTAAGAATTGAAACACATAGAGAGCATCATGAATCACATGAAAAGCACATTTAAGCCTAATCCACTTCCTATGCATAAGTATTTTGTGAGCAAATAATTTATGGGAGCAAGAATTAACTAGCATAGGAAGGCAAAACAAGTACAACTTCAAAACTTTCAACATAAAGAGAGAAAACTTGATATTATTGCAATATGTAAATGCATATGTTCCTCTCTCATAATAATTTTTAGTAGCATCATGAATGAATTCAACAATATAGCCATCACATAAAGCATTCTTATCATGATACATAAGCATAGACATTTTGTTAGTCTCCACATAAGCAAATTTATTCTCATCAATAGTAGTGGGAGCAAATTCAACAAAATAACTCTCATGTTATTGAAAATTAGAATCATGATGACAAGTTTCATGGTTATCATTATTCAATATAGTATACATGTCATCACCATAATCATCATAGATAGCAACTTTGTTGTCATAGTCAATTGCAACCTCTTCCAAAATAGTGGATTCATCACTAAATAAAGTCATGACCTCTCCAAATCCACTTTTATCAATATAATCATCATAGATAGGAGGCATCCAATCATCATAATAAATATTCTCATCAAAACATGGCGGACTAAAAATATCATCTTCATCAAACATAGCATCCCCAAGCTTATGGCTTTGCATTAGCATCATGGATATTCAAAGAGTTCATACCAACAACATTGCAATCATGCTCATCTATTGTCAAACATTTTATAGAATTCTTCTTCAATCAATTGAGCACAATTTTCCTTTTCATCATTTTCAAGAAAGACATTATAAAGATAACAATATGAGACCACCTCAATTCCATTTTTTTGTAGTTTTCTTTTTATAAACCAAACTAGTGATAAAACAAGAAACTAAATGATTCAATTGCAAGATCTGAAGATATACCTTCAAGCACTCACCTCCCCGGAAACAGTGCCAGAAAAGAGCTCGATGTCTACTGCGCAACTTTATTCTTGCAGACTCGTGTTGGGCCTCCAAGCGCAGAGTTTTGTAGGACAATAGCAATTTTCCCTCAAGTGGATGACCTAAGGTTTATCAATCCGTGGGAGGCATAGGATGAAGATGGTCTCGCTCAAACAACCCTGCAACCAAATACAAGAAATCTCTTGTCTCCCCAACACACCCAATACAAAGGCAAATTGTATAGGTGCACTAATTCGGTGAAGAGATGGTGATAAAAGTGTAATATGGATGGTAGAAATATATTTTTATAATCTGAATAAACAAAAAAGCAAGGTAGCAAACGATAAAAGTGAGCACAAATGGTATTCCAATGCTTGAAAATGAGGCCTAGCTTCTGTACTTTCGCTAGTGCAATCTCTCAACAATGCTAATCTAATTGGACCATATAACCATCCCTCAAAGTGCGATGAAGAATCACTCCAAAGTTCTTATCTAGCAGAGAACATAAGAAGAAATTGTTTGTTGCTATTCTTTCTGATCAATCTATCCAAGAGTACATACTAAAATAACACCAAGTTACTCCTTCCAACGATCTATCAAGTGTTCATATTAAAATAACACCAAGTTATTCTTTCCGATCAGTCTATCAAGAGTTCGTACTAAAATAACACCAAAGCAAATTCAGATTCATAATACTCAATCCAACACAAAGAACCTCAAAGAGTGCCCCAAGATTTCTACCGGAGAAAGTAGGACGAAAACGTGCATCAACCCCTATGCATAGATTACCCCAATGTCACCTCGGGAATCCACGAGTTGAGTGCCAAAACATATATCAAGTAAATCAATATAATACCTTATTGTCACCATGGGTATTCACATGCAAGACATATATCAAGTGCTCTCAAATCTATAAAAATATTCAATCTGATAAGAACGAAATCTCAAAGGGAAAACTCAATTCATCACAACAAGATAGAGAGGGAGAAACACCATATGATCCAACTATATTAACAAAGCCCGCGATACATCAAGATCCTGCCATATCAAGAAGACGAGAGAGAGAGAGGGAGAGACATTAAACACATAGCTACTAGTACAAACCCTTAGCCCCGAGGGTGGACTAATCCCTCCTCATCATGGTGGCCACCGGGATGATGAAGATGGCCACCGGTGATGATTTCCCTCTCCAGCGTAGTGCTGGAACGGGGTCTAGATTGGTTTTTCATGGCTACATAGGATTGCGGCGGTGGTATTTCTGATCTATCGACTCTCCTAGGGTTTTTGGAATATTGGGGAATTTATAGGGCGAAGAGGTGGTGCGGGAGGCCACCGAGGTGGGCACAACCCACCATGGCGCGCCTTGGCCCCCAGGTGCGCCAGGTGGGTTGTGCCCCCGCAGGGCACCCCTCTGGTACTTCTTTGGCCCAAGTTGTGTCTTCTGGTCCATAAAAATTCTCCAAAAAGTTTTGCTACGTTTGGACTCCATTTGGTATTGATTTTCTGTGATGTAAAAAACAAGCAAAAAATAGCAATTGGCACTTGGCACTATGTCAATAGGTTAGTCCCAAAAAATTATATAAAGCTGCTATAAAATGATTGTAAAACATCCAAGAATGATAATATAATAACATGAATACTTCATAAATTAAAGATACATTGGAGACGTATCATAAGCACAAGCGCAAGAAAGTCACTTTTGCACAATTATTAGACAAAAATCAAAATAAGATTGAAGAGAAAAGTGCTTATCGGTCAAGTAGTTCAAAAGCATTAAGATCACCCCTAGGCGCAAATCCAAGGATCGGTACTGGCAAAGTGAGAATCTCAATGCAACATAATCATATCCGTACTTTGGGCCGCCAATGCCAATGTTGTGGATACATCCCTATGCTCATGTAAATCCATATCCATCATGTGATGTGTATGATACAAGGGCACATTCTCCATATTATTTTAGACCATCTCACCAATATTATGCAGCTCCAAGAAGATCAACATTTGAACAATCATGCATCAAAGACTGTTTCAATCATAAGGTATCAGTCCAGAGCTCAAGGAAGAAGAAAGAGGTGGTCAAACAGATTTACCACGTGAAAAGAGATGGTCGTAAGAGTGCTACTTCAGATTTCATCTCAAATGAAAAAGAGCCAATTAAATTGTTGACATTGGCTACTAAAGGCAATGAGATGAAGCAAATAAGGTGAGAGTGCACAAGGTAAAACAAGAATTGCCATAGCCTCAAACAAAATAAGGTGAGAGTGCACAACGTAAAACAAGAATTGCCATAGCTTCAAACAAAATCATAGACAGGGTGCACACTCAGCTTATCATATTGGCGAAAGAAGAAATTACAAAAACTGAGTGCACAAGAGGTGGAGAATAGGAACATGGCATGGGTTCCCAAATTAAGCATTCAAAACAAGAATGATATGCAAGCTTCCATTGCAAGAAGTGCAGTAAAGGTGAAGAAAGAGAAGAGTGAATGATATGAACAACCCAACCAAAGATTTCAACATCTTTGTTCAACACATTATCCACGTTCTTCAACTATACCATTGATGCTGATGCCATGGAATTCATCCTCGGGTATGATTGGTTGCCCTCCATGGGTTTATTTTGATCCATGGATGCAATATAATTTCCTACATCAGGCAACGGTATTACCACATCATCATACATTCCATTAGCTACACTTTTGTTGCTAATCTAAATGCCCAATACACAATTATCGTCCTAAGAGTAAATATGGCCGATATCATCCTAAAAACATGAAAATGGCCAATGGAGGGTTGAAATCATGCTTAGAACAAACTCCGTGCACTTTTTTTTCGGCACACAAGTTTTGCTGAAAAACAGGGGGGCATGTGTTGACACCCGATTTTGACATGGTCAACAACTTAATTAAGATGACCTCAAATGGAGAAGTGATCTACATGAAAAAGTTCCTTCTTGTCGACACGGTCATCTTTGAAGTTTGGGCCATCGCCATTCGATATCATCTCAGGGGCCAAAGTTGTGCTCGAAGTACTATGATTATTTTGTATGCAGAGTACTATTCGGCCGACTAGGCCTTCAAAACAGACTCATATGAGAAAAGTTACAACAAGAAAGTTCTTTGTCTCGCCAAAACGGATGATTTTAATATATAAATCGTCTTAATCCAAGATTGTATGCAGAAGTTATAGGAAAACACGTGCAATGTTGCAAAAATCATGGAGATGGCCGAACACCCAAAACCTCCTGATGCTACCGGACTATCCGATAATTGGAACCAGATTGTCTGGTATGGGTCGAGAAACACGTCAGAACCTTCTACTATGACCGGACAGTTTGGTCCAAACTGAAATCATGTATCCCCATGAATCTGATGATTGCGGGGGCAATTAGGCCTTCAAGATGACCTCGAATGAGAAAACGTTCAACACAAAAGTTGTTCGTCTCGTCGAAAAAATGAAATTTGCTTTTGGGTCTTCATCTGAGATCCTTTGTGGCCTGCGAGACCCAAAAACTGAACCACTGTCTCAGAATTTCCTAAATCCGAGTTTGTGGAAAGATTTGAACGGGATTTGGAGTCCTTTTCTTGTACGGGAAGTCCAACCGCCTCATAAATCGATGAGAGGTGACGGCCGATTGAACAACACATAGTCGAACAGATCAATCTACTACTTTTTCATGTTCATCTACCTTTCATCCATCTCCCTTGTATCTTCTTCTCGTTCTTCGTTTGCAGGGCGGCGAACCTCGATGACCTAGAGGCATTTAGGTCAACCTAGGGCAGCCCATAGCCGCTGCACGCCTTGACAGGGTCCCTCCGGAGCGTGTGGGGTTTCGGGTCTACAAAAGCGCCTGCCGGATGGCTTGCGTACCGCGCTTCCGTCCGGGTCTCCTTCGATGTGAGCTGCGGTACATCACCCCCGGCGTCGAGGGTACACGGTGATGTGTTCGTGTGCAATCGCACTGTCACTGTCTCCGAGTCCAGCGGTGATGCCAAAGTCCTGGTTCTTCACGCCAGCATGCGGAGGCGGTGAAAGTTCCTCCTCAGGAGGATCTTGGTGCCGCCGCCCTCACTCTCTGGGCCCATCAGTATCCACGGCAGCCTCATCTCCTCAGGGAGGACACTCTAACGGACGAAGAATTCGTCCACATGATGGAGATCATGATGGAGCGCTCACTCCATCAGATCGGCCCGGTGCCACCATTGCCGACGCGCGCGAAGGAGGGGCCACCATCCCTGATGGGTGTCCGCATGAAGATGCAGCTGACATCCTCACTCCTGGGGGCGAAGGACGAACTGGTGTCCCCATCGTGCAACCACCGCCTCCATGTCGGAGGCCGCATGAACCCGCATCCCCCAGCGCCTCCGCCGCGTCAAGGACGAGCCGACGTCGCCTTCGCCGCGCAGGTGGTATGCATGCATTGATGGGCCCTCGTTCCCGCCATGCCGCCTGATAAAGGAGCCGCCGCCCATGATTATGAAAGAGTGTAGCCGTCTCTTCCACTACCTCGGAGGAGGCGGTTACGACGGTGCCTCGATTGCGAGGTTCGTCGTATCCGAGGCGGAGAATGGAGCAAGGCATCAGGTGATGTACGACCGGCGCAATGCCAGTCGCCGCCTCGCATTTGCCAAGACCGATGTGGCACCAGAATGGCTCCGCAACGTCCCTGACCTGGCCCCACGTTGGTGCTCGATCGCTCCTTTAGCACCGCGGAGACGGCCGCTAGGCGCTGCCGCCCTGACGGCAAGGAGTGGTCACTTAGCGACTGCTCCACCAATGCCGACAGGGGAAAGGCCATCACAATGGCTCCTTTGGCACCATCGGCAGTGGCCAAGGCAGCCCTTGGCACCATGCGAATAGGAGGAGGAGTGGCTCCTTCGCGAGTGGCAGATAGCAGCCGGACAAGGCTGTCACTTCCTTGTGCCGCCAGAAGGACGACGACAGGGGCGACACAGATGGCGACATCAATGCAGTAGGACAGGGCAGCCGCGCGTACGAGGTGGTCGTCCGGTATAGAGTTTAGATTTTCTTTTATAACCTTTAGTAAAATGATCAAAATATTATCTGTTTATGTAAAGTATATCCGAACTTTAATGAAATTCACCGTGTTTGCATGAATTTCATCTGGTTAGTTCAATAGTGGTTGAAATGTATGCGGGTAACGTCGAATGACCAGCTCCCGCATCAATGTCTGTGGACTGGTCCCCTGTCCACGGACGGATGCTCGAGAAAATTTGTGGGTTGGCATTTAAGATGCTCCAAGCTCCCTTGAATTGAATTACAGCTTCCCGATGAATCATGGCGTTGGAGTCATGTGGGACCCCTCCGTTAACCTATATTGACCCACTTTGAACCGCCTTGAACCAGGTGCGCTGGTGATACGTCTCTGTCGTATCTATAATTTTTGATTGTTCCATGCCAATATTATGCAACTTTTACATACTTTTGGCAACAATTTATATGATTTATTGGACTAACCTATTGATGCAGTGTCCAGTGCTAGTTCCTGTTTTTTGCATGCTTCTTGTTTTGTAGTATATCCATATAAAATGAAGTCTAAATGCAATAAAAATTTATGGAGAATTATTTTGGAATATATGTGATTTTTGGGACTTGGAATCAACGCAAACGGGGGCCCACAGTGCCCACAGGACACCAGGGCGCGCCCCAGGGGCCAGGCGCGCCCAAGTGGATTGTGCTCGCATCGTACATCGGTTGGGTCTCTACTTCGGGCGCAAGGAAACTTATATCCAAGAAAATCATGTTAAAATCTCAGCGCAATTGGAGTTACATATCTCCCGGAATATAAGAAATGTTTTTTGACAAGATCTGGGGAACGCAAAACAGACGAGAGCAGAGAGGGAGATCCAATCTCGAAGGGGCTCCTTCCCCTCCGCCACCATGGAGGCCATGGACCAGAGGGGGAACTCTCCTCCCATCTAGGGGGAGGCCAAGAAAGAAGAAGAAGGAGGGGGGCTCTCTCCCCCTCTCTCCCTGTGGCGCCGGAATGACGCCGGAGCTAGGATCGTGATGATGATCTACATCAACAATCTTGCTACCGTCAACACCAACTCTCTCCTCCTCTATGCAGCGGTGTAACATCCCTTCCCCTCGCTGTAATCTCAATTAAACATGGTGATCAACTCCATATATTATTTCCCAACGATCTATGGTTATCCTATGATGTTTGAGTAGATCCATTTTGTCCTATGGGTTAACTGTGATCTTAGTTGGTATGATTGTATATTTTATTTATGGTGTTGTCCTACGGTGCCCTCCGTGTCGCGCAAATGGAGGGATCCCTGCTGTAGGGTGTTGCAATATGTTCATAATTTGCTTATGGTGGGTGGCGTGAGTGACAGAAGCGCATACCCGAGTAAGTGGGTTGCTGCGTATGGGAGTAAAGAGGACTTGATACTTAATGCTATGGTTGGGTTTTACGACCTTAATGATCTTTAGTAGTTGCAGATGCTTACTAGAGTTCCAATCATAAGTGTATATGATGCAAGTAGAGAAAGTATGTTAGCTCATGCCTCTCCCTCATATAAAATTGCAAGAATGATTACCGGTCTAGTTATCGATTGCCTAGGGACAAATGAATTTCTAGTTAACAAAAGCTATCCACTTTTATTACCTTTCAATTCATTCATAGTTTTATTCTCGCAAAGTACTCATAGTTTTATTCTTGCAAAATAGTTTCATACTTGTTTTAGGTAAAGCAAACGTTAAGTGTGCATAGAGTTGTATCGGTGGTCGATAGAACTTGAGGGAATATTTGTTCTACCTTTAGATCCTCGTTGGGTTTGACACTGTTATTTATCGAAGAAAGCTACAAACGATCCCCTATACTTGTGGGTTATCAAGACCTTTTTCTGGCGCCATTGCCGGGGAGCAATAGCGTGGGGGTGAATATTCTCATGTGTGCTTGTTTGCTTTATCACTAAGTAGTTTTTATTTCTATTCTAAGTTGTTCTCTATTTTTAGTTATGGATATGGAACATGAAATACCAAAAAAATTAGTTGTACTTGCTACTCATGGAGATGGGGAACCTCCTAAAACCCTCGATGCTCGTTATGTGCAAGATATTAAACACTAATTTGATACTCCTAAGAAAACCCCGTTCAACTTGATAATGGCAGACATGTTGGATCAACGTGAATACTTTAGGGATTATCGCTTGACAGAAAAAGGGGAACTCTTATGGGATCAAATTCATATGTTGCATTGGTATGCTCCGGAACTATGCTTGAGATATGATTATGCTTGTTGCTCTAGGATGAAGGCTTCACACCTTCCCTTTTCATGCAAATTTAACGAATATGAAACCTTAGCTTCTTATGCTAATGGTAGATATTATTACTATGATGTGGAACGAATAGAAGAATTTGTTGCTTTTAAGGGTGCTTATGAAATTGAATCTCTGTTTGAAAAGTATGAAGATTATGATGATTCTGTTTATATGCCTGAAAGTTTTGCTATACTTAAATATTACTATGAGAATTATAAATAGAATTCTGATATTGATGTATTTATTGAGAAAGTCTCCGCTGTCCAAGAAGAGACTAATATTTTGCATGAGTCTATGAAGAAGAAATTGATGAAACTATGAGCTCATTGGATGAAAAGATGATGAGGAGAGCGAAGAACAAAAGGAGGAAGAGCAGATTAGCTACCCGTGCCCACCTTCTAAATGAGAGTAACTCTTCACTCATACATTATTTAATTTCCCTTCGTGCTTACTGAAGGATGAATGTTATGATAATTGCTATGATCCCTTGGATTCATTTGAAATATCCCTTTTTGATGAAATTGATGCTTGCTACGCTTGTGGCCAAGATGCCAATATGAATTATGCTTATGGAGATGAACTTTCTATAGTTCCGTATGTTAAGAATGAAATTTTTGCTATTGTACCCACACATGATAGTCCTATTATCTTTTTGAATTCTCCAAACTACACTATATTGGAGAAGTTTGCACTTATTAAGGATTACATTGATGGGTTGCCTTTTACCGTTGCACATGATGATTTTGATGAATATAATATGCATGTGCTTGCTGCTCCTACTTGCAATTATCATGAGAGAGGAACTACATCTCCACCTCTCTATGTTTCCAACATGATAAAATTGCAAGAAACTGCTTATGCTATGTATTGGCCTTTACTTGATGTGTATGAATTGTTCTTTTATGACATGCCGATGCATAGGAAGAGAGTTAGACTTCGTCATTGCATGATATATGTTGCTTTGTGCTCACTACTAAATGCCAAATCA
Source organism: Aegilops speltoides (assembly GCA_021437245.1). Classification (NCBI taxonomy): domain Eukaryota; kingdom Viridiplantae; phylum Streptophyta; class Magnoliopsida; order Poales; family Poaceae; genus Aegilops; species Aegilops speltoides. The sequence continues at coordinate 78,082,380 of CM038141.1, forward strand.
TTGTTAATTAAAATTGGCTTTGATACACCTTGGGATCCGGGTGGATCCATTACTTGAGCACTTTATGCCTAGCTTAATGTCATTAAAGAAAGCACTGCCAGGCAGACAACCCGGAAGTTCTAGAGATTCATTTATTTCTGATGAGTGCTTTTATAAAGTTTAAAAACAAAAAAATATAGAGGGGAACTTAAAACTTTTCGACAAAAGAGAAGCGATTGGAAGTTATGCATTGGAGAAGTGAGGGTCGACCTTGAAAGCTTGTGTTCATGCTCATGGAAACAATGCAGAATTTTTCACGAATATTCTCACAAAAATAATTATCCCCTTGTACAAATCCATTGTATTATAAAAATAATGTGTCAAGATTTGCCTTTAGGATGATTAGATTGCTTGTTGGTATGTGCGGTGTAAAAACAGAAACTTTGGCTATAGCGTGTGAATTTTCTTTTTATACTGGAACGTCAAACGTTTTTGAAACATTCTGCACAGTATTTCTATAAAAATGTTTATTTCGTCCTAATTTTTAAGAATTGTTGGAGTTACGGAAGTATGGTGAATGTTTAGATTACTACAGACTGTCTTGTTTAAGATAGATTCTGTTTTTGATGCATTGTTTTGCTTGTTTTGATGAAACTATCGATTCTATCGGTGGTATAAGTCATGAGAAGTTATAATACAGTAGCTACAATGCAAAAACAAAATATGAATTGGTTTTCAATAGTACTTAAAGTAGTGATTTGCATTATTATACTAACGGATCTCACGAGTTTTCTGTTGAGTTTTGTGTGGGTGAAGTGATCGAAGATCGAGGAGGTCTCAATATGAGGAGAAGGAGGAGAGGCATGAGGTCAAGCTTGGGGATGCCCAAGGCACACCAAGTAATATTCAAGGAGACTCAAGCGTCTAAGCTTGGGGATGCCCCGGAAGGCATCCCATCTTTCTTCAACAAGTATCGATATGTTTTTGTCTTTGTTTCGTTCATGTGATATGTGTAAATCTTGGAGCGCCTTTGTGTTTAGTTTTCATTTTTCTTTTATGCACCATGCTGGTATGAGATAGTCCATGGTTGATTTATAGAATTCTGATTACACTTCACTTATATATTTTGAGTATGGCTTTATAGAATGCTTCATGTGCTTCACCTATATCATTTGAAGTTTGGATTGCCTGTTTCTCTTCACATGGAAAACCGTTATTTGTTGAATGCTCTTTTGCTTCACTTATATATATTAGAGCATGGTCTTTTATAGAAAGAAATTAAACTCTCTTGCTTCACTTATATCTATTTAGAGAGTCAACAGGAATTGTTCATTTGCATGGTTAGTCATAAAATCCTACATAAAACTTATGGATCACTGGATATGATATGTTTGATTCTTTGCAATAGTTTTGCGATATAGAGATCATAATATGTGGGAGGTACTAGTAAATGGTTGTGGTTAGTAATAATATTGGTGTTAAGGTTTGTGATTCCCGAAGCATGCACGCATAGTCTCTCGTTATGCTATGAAGCTGGAGCATGATTTATTATTGATTGTCTTCCTTATGAGTGGCGGTCGGGGACGAGGGATGGTCTTTTCCTACCAATCTATCCCCCTAGGGGCTTGGATAGTAGTACTTTTCTTTGAGGGCCAATAAACTTTTGCAACAAGTATATGAGTTCTTTATGACTAATGTGAGTCCATGGATTATACGCACTCTTACCTTTTTGCAATTTACTAGCCTCTACAGTACTGTGCATTGACCTTTCTCACCTCGAGAGTCGGTGCAAACTTCGTAGGTGTATCCAAACCTCATGATATGATACTCTCTATCACTCATAAGCCTTATTATATCTTCCTCAAAACAACCACCATACCTACCTATTATGGCCTTTCCATAGCCATTTCGAGATATATTACCATGCAACTTCCACCGCTTTCGTTTTGATAACTTGATCATTCATTGTTATATTGCTTTGCATGATTGTAAGATAGCTAGCATGATATTTCCATGGCTTGTCCATTTTTTGATATCGTTGTTATGCTAGATCATTGCATATCCTGGTGCACTGGCAGAGGCATTCATATAGAGTCATATTTTGTTATAGGTACCAAGTTGTAATATTGAGTTGTAAGTAAATAGAAGTGTGATGATCATCAATTTTCATTATTAGAGCATTGCCCTAGTGAGGAAAGGATGATGGATACTATGATTCCCCCACAAGTCAGGATGAGACTCCGGACAAAGAGAGAAAGAAAAAGAAAAGGAAAAAAAGAAAAAGAAAAAAGAAAAGAAAAGACAAGAAAAGAAAAACAAAGAGAGAAGGGGCATGCTAATACCACACTTGTGCTTCAAAGTAGCACCATGTTTTTCATATAGAGAGCCTCATATGTAGTCACTTTCATATACTAGTGGGAATTTTTAATTATGGAGTTAGATGCACACCCACTTAGTTTTCATATTGAGCTTTCATACACTTATAGCTCTTAGTGCATTCGTTGCATGGCAATCCCTACTCCTCGCATTGATATCAATTGATGGGCATCTCCATAGACCGTTGGTTCGCCGCGTCGATGTGAGACTTTCTTAGTCTTTTTGTCTTCTCTATGTTTACCCCTATCATCATACTCTATTCCACCCATAGTGATATATCCATGGTTTGCGCTCATGTATTGTGTGAGGGTTGAAAAAGCTGAAGCGCGTTAAAAAGTATGAACCAATTGCTCGGCTTGTCATCGGGGTTGTGCATGATAAATACTCTGTGTTAAGAAGACAAAGCATGACAAGACTATATGATCTTGTAGGGATAGCTTTCTTTTGCGTTGATATTTTGAAAGACATGATTGTTTGTTGGGATGCCTGAGTATTGATGTCTTTATGTCTAATTATAGACTATTGCTTTGAATCACTCGTGTCTTAATATTCATGCCATGATTAGATATATGATCAAGATTATGCTAGGTAGCATTCCACATCAAAAATTATCTTTTTTATAATTTACCTACTCGAGGATGAGCAGGAATTAAGCTTGGGGATGCTGATACGTCTCCGTCGCATCTATAATTTTTCATTGTTCCATGCCAATATTATACGACTTTCACATACTTTTGGCAACAATTTATATGATTTATTGGACTAACCTATTGATCCAGTGCCCAGTGCCAGTTCCTATTTTTTGCATGCTTTTTGTTTCGCAGAATATCCATATCAAATGAAGTCCAAATGCAATAAAAATTTACGGAGAATTATTTTGGAATATATGTGATTTTTGGGACTTGGAATCAATGCAAACAGGGCCCACAGCGCCCACAAGACACGAGGGGGCGCCCCAGGGGCCAGGCACGTCCAAGTGGGTTATGCTCACCTAGTACGTCGGTTGGATCTCTACTTTGGGCGCAAGGAAGATTATATACAGAAAACAAATTGTGTTAAAATCTCGGCGCAATCGGAATTACAGCTCTCCCGGAATATAAGATGCGGTTTTCGGCCAGATCTATGGAACGCAAAACAGAAGAGAACAGAGAGGGAGATCCAATCTCGGAGGGGCTCCCGCCCCTCCGCCACCATGGAGGCCATGGACCAGAGCTGGAACTCTCCTGCCATCTAGGGGGAGGCCAAGGAATAAGGAGGAGGGGGTGGGCTCTCTCCCCCTCTCCCTCGGTGGCGCCAGAATGCCGCCGGGGTAGGATCGTGACGGCGATCTACATCAACAATCTTGCTACCGTCAACACCAACTCTCTCCCCCTCTATGCAGCAATGTAACATCCCTTCTCCCCACTATAATCTCTACTTAAACATGGTGCTCAACTCCATATATTATTTCCCAATGATCTATGGTTATCCTATGATGTTTGAGTAGATTCGTTTTGTCCTATGGGTTAATCGTGATCTTGGTTGGTATGATTGTATATTTTATTTATGGTACTATCCTCCGGTGCCCTCCGTGTCGCGCAACCGGAGGGATCCTCGCTATAGGGTGTTGCAATATGTTCATAATTTGCTTATGGTGGGTGGCGTGTGACGGAAGCACATACCCGAGTAAGTGGGTTGTTGCGTATGGGAGTAAAGAGGACTTGATACTTAATGCTATGGTTGGGTTTTACAACCTTAATGATCTTTAGTAGTTGCGGATGCTTGCTAGAGTTCCAATCATAAGTGCATATGATCCAAGTAGAGAAAGTACGTTAGCTCATGCCTCTCCCTCATATAAAATTGCAAGAATGATTACCGGTCTAGTTATCGATTGCCTAGGGACAAATGACTTTCTACTTAGCAAAAGCTATCAACTTTAATTAACTTGCAATTTATTCGTAGTTTTATTCTCGCAAAGTAACATAGTTTTTTTCTTGCAAAATAGTTTCATACTTGTTTTAGGTAAAGCAAACGTTAAGTGTGTGTAGAGTTGTATCGGTGGTCGATAGAACTTGAGGGAATATTTGTTCTACCTTTAGCTCCTCGTGGGGTTCAACACTCTTATTTATAGAAGAAGGCTACAAATGATCCCCTATACTTGTGGGTTATCAGCTGGATCGCCATGTTGCTACCAAACACACATCCCTTCCACGTGGGCGACGGAAGTAGGGGTAAAAGCTCTAGGGAAAGGGGTAAAATAGACGGACAAGCTGTGCAATTTCCCATGGATCAAAGTATGTGTGGAGGGGAGGTTTGGGGGCGGTGGACGGTCGGCAGCTACGAGGTAGTAGGCTAGGAGCACACGTCATGTGCACTTCGTGCATGGGCATTCGCCAGCTTGGACATCGTCGACTAGGAGTGGTGGTTTTCTAGCTCCTTCCTTTGTTGATTTTTCCACCTCTCGGCCACTCATGCCTTTGATTTAGAACATTTCTAGTAGATTTGGTATATGTCCGTCCCGCAAAAATAGTTTACGGGCATCAGTAAAATAATTTTACGGTACTGTTAGCTCTCCAACGGAAATAGATCCCGTAAACCTGTACCACAAATATTTTGCGGGACGCGTTTACGGGACTATTCCAAGCCAAAGGGCTCGCGGTACCACAAATTTTGCATGTCATTGTAAATTCTAGATTTTCAACAATGTGAACTGATACATCTCCAATGTATCTATAATTTATGAAGTATTCATGCCATGTTTACAAAAATTCTATATGGTTTTGGTATGATTTGAATGGAACTAACCCGGACTGACACTGTTTTCAGCAGAACTACTGTGGTGTTGTTTTTTGTGTGCAGAAATAAAAGTTCTCCAAATGCAATGAAAATTTTTGACGGTTTTTTGGAACAAAAGAGGCACTCGAAGCTTCATGGGAGGACCAGAAGGTGAAGGAGGTGGCTGAGGGAGTCCTGGACTAGGGGGCGTCCGGACAGCCGGACTATCATTGTCCGCCGGACTCCAAGACTACGAAGATACAAGATTGAAGACTCCGTCCCGTGTCCGGATGGGACTTTCCTTGGCGTGGAAGGAGAGCTTGGCGATACGGATATGTAGATCTCCTACCATTATAACCGACTCTGTGTAACCCTAGCCTCCTCCGATATCTATATAAACCGGAGGGCTTTAGTCCGTAGGACAACATACATTACAACAATCATACCATAGGCTAGCTTTAGGGTTTAGCCTCCTTGATCTTGTGGTAGATCCACTCTTGTACTACCCATATCATCAATATTAATCAAGCAGGACGTAGGGTTTTACCTCCATCAAGAGGGCCCAAACCTGGGTAAAACATCGTGTCCCTCGTCTCCTGTTACCATCCGCCTAGACGCACACTTCGGGACCCCCTACCCGAGATCCGCCGGTTTTGACACCGACATTGGTGCTTTCATTGAGAGTTCCTCTGTGTTGTCACCGATAGGCTTGACGGCATCTGCAACCAACGACGCTGTCCAGGGTGAGACTTTTCTCCCCAGACAGATCTTCGTATTCGGCGGCTTCGCACTGCGGGCTAATTCGCAGCCATCCGAGTAGATCGAAGCTACGCCCTGGCCGTCAGTCAGATTGGAAGTTTAAACTTCACGGCCGATGTCCGCGGGGACTTGATCTTCGACCGACCCGAGCCACAGCCAAGCGCGCCGCACTGTTGCGATGGGCATGATCTAGCTCTGCCGCCGAACAGTACCTTGGTGGCCGCACACGAATCCGCTCCGGCCATCAGTCCGGAGCCGATTGCCTAGATAGAGGATCGGTGGATGGACACCGCCTCGGGGGCTTCTACTTCCACGGAGATGGAGCCGAACACTGATCTTGTCTCTCGCAAAACTCTTGATTCCAAGGTGCCGGACTCCTTGCCGGACTCCGAACCTCCCACGCCCCTACCAACCAAATCGGATTGGGCGCCGGTTATGGAATTCACCGCCGCGGACATCTTCCAATACTCGCCTTTTGGCGACATCCTGAATTCACTAAAGCATCTCTCGTTATCGGAGAGCCCTGGCGGACTATGGCCGGGATGGTTGGGATACGGACGACGAAGAAATTCAGAGCCCACCCACCACCCACTTTGTAGCCCACGTCGACGATCTAACCGACATGCTAGACTACGACGAGGACATCGACACTATGGACGCGGCGATGCCGGAGATTTAACAGAACCAGCGCCTACAGGGCACTGGAAGACCACCTCGTCATATGACATATACATGGTGGACACCCCGAAAGACGGGGACGGCGAAGAAACAGCGGAGGCAGATTCTTTAAAGAAACAGCCCAAGCGCTGGCGTCAGCGGCGCCGCTGTAAATCCCGCCACAGCAAGAATGGAGATTCCGGCACAGGAGATAATAATACCCCAAAAAGTGCCGAAGACAACCCCCTCCAGCAAGAATCAGCGCAGGAGAATGCAGAAGCAAGCCCTCATGAGAGGGCGGCAGACGAAGAGGTTGAGGATTACAACTATATGCCTCCCTTCGAAGACGAGGCAAGCCTCAACGATGACGAATTCGTCGTGCCCGAGGATCCCGTCGAACAAGAGCGTTTCAAACGCAGGCTTATCGCCACTGCAAACAGCCTAAAGAAAAAGCAGCAGCAGCTTCAAGCTGATCAGAACCTACTAGCCGATCGATGGACCGAGGTCCTCGCGGCCGAAGAGTATAAACTCGAACGCCCCTCCAAAAGCTATCCAAGACGCAAGCTGCTCCCCCGATTAGAGGAGGAAGCATACATACCTCCATCACCAGCGCACAATACGGCTGACCGACCACCCCGCGGTCGTGACAGAGAGGCATCCAGGCCCCCAACCAAGACCGTACCCCGGCATCGCTCCAAAAGTACGAAGCCAAGAGGGAACGCGCTGGACTTGCGAGATATATTGGAGGACAAAGTAAGGCAATCCAGATCCATCTACGGATCACGTGGGCGCCCCACGACCCATGACGAATACCGTCGACCGGATATAATAACCCGCCGGGCGAACACGGCGATAGCGCTCTCTCGAGCTGCGTCGTGATATTGCTCAATCTGAGGCGCCGCACACCCGCTATGCTTCACTGACGAAGTAATGGATCATCAAATCCCTGAAGGGTTTAAACCCGTAAACATTGAATCCTACGATGGCACAGCAGACCCCGCGGTATGGATCGAAGATTATCTTCTCCACATCCATATGGCCCGCGGCGACGATCTCCACGCCATCAAGTATCTCCCACTCAAGCTTAAAGGACCAGCTCGGCATTGGCTTAACAGCTTGCCCGCAGAGTCAATTGGGTGTTGGGAAGACCTGGAAGCCGCATTCCTTGATAACTTCCAGGGCACGTATGTGCGACCACCAGACGCCGATGACCTAAGCCACATCATTCAGCAGCCAGATCGGCCAGACAATTCTGGACACGGTTCTTGACGAAGAAAAATCAAATCGTCGACTGTCCGGATGCAGAGGCCCTTGCAGCCTTCAAGCATAACATCCGCGACGGATGGCTAGCCCGGCACCTGGGACAGGAAAAGTCGAAATCTATGGCAGCCCTCACATCATTAATGACCCACTTCTGTGCGGGAGAGGATAGCTGGCTAGCTCGCAGCAACAATCTCCGTAAAAATTCTGGCAGTCCGGATACTAAGGACAACAACGGCAGGTCACGTCGAAACAAAAACAAACGCCGCATTAACGGCGACGACAAGGAGGATACGGCAGTCAACGACGGATTCCGAGGCTCTAAACCCGGTCAACGGAAGAAGCCATTCAAAAGAACCGCTCCGGGTCTGTCCAATTTGGACCGAATACTCGACCGCTTATGGCAGATACATGGCACCCCTGAAAAACAAGCCAATCACACTAATAGAGACTGCTGGGTGTTCAAGCAGGCGGGCAAGTTAATTGCCGAAAACAACGACAAGGGGCTAAATAGCGACGACTAGGAGGAGACCCGACCGCCAAACAGTAGAGGACAGAAGGGTTTTCCCCCACAAGTGCGGACGGTGAACATGATTTACGCGACCCATATACCCAAGAGGGAGAGGAAGCGCGCATTAAGGGACGTCTACGCGATGGAGCCAGTCGCCCCGAAGTTCAATCCATGGTCCTCTTGTCCGATCACTTTCGATCGAAGAGACCATCCGACCAGCATACGCCATGGCGGATTCGCTGCATTGGTTTTAGACCCAATCGTCGATGGATTTCACCTCACGAGAGTCCTGATGGACGGCGGTAGTAGCCTAAACCTGCTTTATCAGATAAGGCGCAAGATGGGCATAGACCCTCAAGGATTAAACCTACAAAGACAACCTTTAAAGGTGTCATACCAGTGTGGAAGCCAATCAGATAGGCTCAAGAACATCGAAGTGGTCTTGGATCCCGGACAATTTCGAGCGAGGAGTTAATCTTCAACATAGTCCCATTTCGCAGCGGCTATCACGCTCTGCTCGGACGAACCGCGTTTGCAAAATTCAACGCGGTGCCGCATTATGCATACCTCAAGCTCAAGATGGTAGGCCCTCGTGGAGTCATCACGGTCAATGGGAATACGGAACGCTCCCTCCGAACGGAGGAACATACAGCGGCTCTCGCGGCAGAAGTACAAAGCAGCCTCTTAAGTCAATTCTCGAGTCCGGCCGTTAAATGGCCGGATACAGCAAAACGCGCCTGAAGCAATACCAACCAAGACCACCTGGCGCGATCAGAGCACGCGTAGCAATGCGGCCCCAACCCCCGCCCGCACATGATCGCAAGAATAACACTCCGCGTACATCATTACGCTTGGAGATACCATGGGCGCAGGGGAAGGTGCACGATCGCAATGGACCTAGAGTGCGGTTCGACCACACCAGGGGCTCGCAAGTGTGCCCCCCTTTTTTTATTTAGTATTTTCCTTCTTTACAGGACTCCAAGAACAGAGGCCTGTCCGTGGCGAACCCGCCAACTCGTGATGCAACAATCGAGGGACGAAAGAAGGCTGCATTTAACACCTGTGTGGTCTCAATTACGAGCATTAAATTCGATTATATACACCAAGTCCGCAGCTCACCCCTGGAGGGGGACATGTTTACTTAGTCCAAATCCCTTGCTTACCGCACTATTTGTATCAGTCCGCACTCATAGCAGACTTCCTTTCATAAATAATGCAACACTTTTCGACTGCAATTACATTACCTTATATATATATATGTTCATTACATGACATCTTGCACCCGTATATTTTGGTACGGCCTAATACACCAGGGGCATATGTTCCCCACAATGTGGTGTGATAAGTCCGGAGACTTTCATAAGTGCGGCACCCCGAACTTATAACATTATATGAATCAGCTCCGAATCATGTCTTGGGTCAATAGTTGGGTTTGCCCGGCTCCCATGTTTTGGTGCCTTACGCCCGCTCGTCGGCTAAGGTGGCTTTGGGAGAACCACTACGATTGCGCCCCGGTTGAGCTGGGCAAGCGCCTCAGTGGAGAAAGCTAAAACTGACCGGCATGATAAGGCGAGAGACTGGTCGCTGTTCGAGAGGTTTCTTCGGGTCCTTAAAGACTCACGCCGCTTCGAGCGAAGTTTCGGACCATGTCCGACGAAGGCGTGGATAGCGCCACGGATTCGGCCTTCCGAATACCAGGGGCTTCGCCGAAATTTAAAATTATAGAATTCTATGGCTAAGTGAGAGTGTTCAAGCATTATAAGTGCGGTCGCCTTGTTCGTTGTGTTGAGCGCCTCCCTAGGTGGACCCAAAAATGGGAACAAGAGTGCTCAAGGTTATCCCGAACACCCCAGCACTCGTGGCTCGAGGGCTGAAGCCAATGACTTGCCATCTCTAAGATTTTATAAATGGCCGAACAGAAGGTAATATTTGAAATTAAAACAAGCGTTGCTCAAGGCGCATATGAACGCAGTTTTCAGCGCACAGGATAATACACAGCGAATTTACTCAAAGATTACATTTCTGGGGCACTCATCCGCAATATCGCGGGCTCCCTTCAGGACAGTTTTATAATACATTTCAGGTGTGCGATACTCCTTGCCCGGTGGCGGTGGGTCCGTGAGAAGCTTCTCCGCATCCAACTTGCCCCAATGCACCTTTGTGCGGGCAAGGGCCCGACAAGCACCTTCAATACAAAGTGAGCGCTGACGACCTCCACCGTGGGCATGCATCCACCAGCCGCCAGACGAGGCCAAAGTAGCTCCTGTGCATGGCCTGTCGAGCCATAGCCGGACTATAAGGCCCTTCATGGCCTCCTCGGCTACCTTGTGGAGTTCGACCATTGCTTCACTAGTCGCTTGGGGCACGGGTGTCCGCCTCGGCATATTAAGACCCGAAGACTTTCTCCGTCGAGCTCCCTCCTCGCCACGATAGAATGCGGCGGCATCGGACGCACTACGCGACAGATCTGCAAACGCCCCTGGAGAGCTCCGAATGCGGGTAAGTGTCAGGTATTTTACATTAACATGCTTGCTTTGCATGAAAAATGCCTTACCTGCCGCTATCTTCTTCACATCTTCAACCTCCTGAAGGGCCTTACGGGCCTCGGCCTTGGCGGACTTGGCACTTTCGCGAGCCGAGGCATGCTCGGACTCTCGAGTCTTGGAGTCACGCTCCAAACTCTCATGCTTCTCCATGAGAGCCTGGAGCTCTTGCCGCACTTCCGCCACCCGCGCCTCTTGCTTCTCTCGCTCTTCCCGCTCCGCGGCCGCACTGCGTTCGGCCGTGGACACAGCCTCCTTCAGGGCTGCCACCTCGTTCGTGGCCCCTGCAATACCCATATTATCCTTGTTAATTTTATTGCAACCAAAATCCTTTTCTGTAAGGTAACTATTCAAAGTGGTGTGACTCACCTTCTTTGTCCTCGAGCTACTTCTTGGCATGGCCGAGCTCTTGCTCGGACCGCTCGAGATCCTTCTTCAACACATCGACCTCCGCCGATAGTGCGGCAGAGGTCAGCAGAGTAGCCTGCAAACCCATATTGACATATTTTAAGCAACCTGCAGATATCTTGTTAGATCCTCGGTCCGCTTTTCTTTCCGAACACCGAACCGAGCATCGAAGGCTCTTGTCTATGCGGTATTACATTACATAATTTTAACTTCTTACCTCAAAGCCTGTTAGAAGGATGCTGCTGGCTTCGGTCAGCCCGCTTTTGGCAAGCTGAACCTTTTGAATCACCACACTCATGATAGTGCGGTGTTCTTCCTCGATGGAAGCGCCTTTAAGCGCCTCCAACAAGTTATCGGGCGCCTTCGGTTGGACGGAGGTCGCCGGTGTCATGGTCTTGCCCTTCTTTCGAAGGGGCCGCCCGCCGGACTCTGGAACCACTGCGGGTTCCGATGTAGAGTCCGGCACAAAGTCCGGGAGGCAGCCTGACGACGCCTCCGGAGCCTCCTCCTGATGGGTCCTTCTCTGGGATCCCACCTCGGCGTCCTCGTTGTCGCGGGGGGTAGAGGCGGTCGGAAGTGAATCCACATCCGACGGGGCCAGCGACCCGCTCGATGAAGCGGGGAGATCATCATCGGCCAGGCTACGGACATAACGCGGCATTAGAAGGACACTACGCGACACGAAAGAAATTGCACATCAAGGATCCGGATACTTACGATCTTGCCGGATGCCTGGCACTTGGAGGCCACTCATCCTCGCCAACGGTGGTGTTGGTCAAAACTGTCCGGGGGGATAGTCCTCCCCCTCTTGGACCCTTCGGCCTCCCCTATTGGGGAAGCCTTCCTCTTCTTCTCTCCCTCCTCCGGGAGAGAGTCCTCCTCCTCCTCCTCGTCTTCGGGGCAGGAGTCCGCCTCGTCGTCGGACGCTTGATTGCGGGAACTCTTTCGAGTCCCCGCGGCCACCTTCTTGGCCTTCTTCTCCGGCACCACGTGCGGTCTTTGGAACCAGCAGCCCCGCTAAGCGGGCGTTCTCTGGGTCTTCTCGCATGGGAGCCGGGCTGATGAGCTGCTTGGCCTTCTCCATCCATTCCTGTCAAAGGAAAAGAGAGTTTGAAACCCTCTTAGAATCGGTTTGATTACCACAACTGTCCCGTAACGGGGTTGAATCACTTACCTCGTCAGCTGGATGCTGCGAGCGAAATCCGCGATCTTCCGTCGCGGATACGGGGGCTTTGGTGCCCTTAAACATCACCCTCCAGCGCCTTTCAGATGTCGATCGAAGAGCCCGCCAGCCTGGTGCTGTTCTCGATTGAACTCCCACAGATTGAATGCCCGTTCTTGGCATGGGAGAATCCGCGGATGAGCATGACTTGGACCACGCCGACGAGCCGAGCTTATTGCTCACCAGCTCGGATGCAGGCTCGAGTCCCGCCACCTCCTTCGGATTGCCCCACCGCAAGCCCTTCTCTTTCCAGAGGTGAGCTGCGTGGGGACGCCAGATCTAAACTCGGGGCTGCCGCCCATGTGGGCTTGCGCGGCTCGGTGATGTAGAACCACCCGATTGCCACCCTTGACGGAGTCCACGAAGGCCCCTTCGAGTTAAAGGACGTTGGGCAACTTGCCCAACATGGCGCCCCGCATTCCGCTTATGCGCCCTTCACAACCTTCGCTTGACGTTGAAGGTCTTGAGCCATAGGCGAAGTGGGGCGGATGCAGAGGAAGGCCTCGCACACGACGATAAACGCCGAGATGTTGAGGATGAAGTTCTGCGCCAGATCATGGAAATCCAGGCCGTAGTAAACCATGATCCCCCGGACGAATGGGTGCAGTGGAAAGCCCAGTCCGCGGAGGAAGTGGGGAAGGAAGACGACCCTCTCATAGGGCCCAGGGGTAGGGATGAGCTGCCCCTCGTCGGGCAGCCGATGCGCGATATCGCCGGAAAGGTATCCGGCGCTGTGCAGTTTGGTGATGTGCTCCTCCTTAACGGTGGAGGCCAACCATTTGCCTCCCACTCCGGACATATTCGGAGAAGCTCGGGGCAAGATGCGCGAGCTTGGGCGTTGGAGCTTGAGTATGCAGAGTTGGATAAGCAAAAGAGGAAGAAGGCGTAGGTGAGAAGGTAAATCCTTATCCCTTATATATAGGCGGACGAAAACTATGAGTCCCCACCGGCCTGATAAAACTCGCTTATCTCCCAAGCGCCACCATCAATGGCGCGGTTGGGTTACCCACGTCCGTATTGATGAGAATCCCGGAATAAGGGGAACACAATCTCTGCTTCGACAAGACGTGCCAAGGAAACCGCTTCGATAAACGTGCTGAGGTGGTATAGTAAAAAACGATTCAAACAAAGGCTTGGTAGCGGTGTGATGTCACGCCGCATAATACGTCAGCAGATTGGACTGGTGTACATTTTATTCTCTCTACGGTTGAATGTGGAATTTATTTTGCAGAGCCGGACACTATCCTAGTGTTCATGATCTTCTCTGGATTATTCAAGGGAGGAACCCGCCTTGCAATGCCGAACATTATGTGCGCCGGACTTATCGTCATTGAAGCCTGGTTCAGGGGCTACTGAGGGAGTCCTGGACTAGGGGGTGTCCGGACAGCCGGACTATCATTGTTCGCCGGACTCCAAGACTACGAAGATACAAGATTGAAGACTCCGTCCCATGTCCGGATGGGACTTTCCTTGGCGTGGAAGGCAGGCTTGGCGATACAGATATGTAGATCTCCTACCATTGTAACCAACTCTGTGTAACCCTAGCCTCCTCCGGTGTCTATATAAACCGGAGGGCTTTAGTCCGTAGGACAACATACATTACAACAATCATACCATAGGCTAGCTTTAGGGTTTATCCTCCTTGATCTCGTGGTAGATCCACTCTTGTACTACCCATATCATCAATATTAATCAAGCAGGACGTAGGGTTTTACCTCCATCAAGAGGGCCCGAACCTGGGTAAAACATCGTGTCCCTCGTCTCCTGTTACCATCCGTCTAGACGCACAGTTCGGGACCCCCTACCCGAGATCCGCCGGTTTTGACACCGATAGTGGCCACTACCCACCAGGGCGCGCCAGAGGCCTTGGTCGTGTGCTGGTGGGTAGTAGGCCCCTCGAAGCCCATCTGAGCATGAAACCAACGCCAACAAATCCTATAAATACAGAAACCCCCAGAAGTAACCCTACATTGGAGGTTCCGCCGCAGCAAGCCTCTGCAACCACGAAAACGAATCTGGACCCTGTTCCGGCACCCTACCGGAGGGGGAAATCATCACCGGAGGCCATCTTCATCATCCTAGCGGCCAACATGATGAGGAGGGAGTAGTCCGCCCTCGGGGCTAAGGGTTATTTGTACCAGTAGCCATGTGTTTAACCTCTCTCTCTCTCTCTCTCTCTCTCTCTCTCTCGTGTTCTTGAGTGATCTTGTATCGCGAGCTTTGTTAATGTAGTAGGATCAAATGGTGTTTTCCCCTCTCTATCTTGTTTTGATGAATTGAATTTTCCCTTTGAGATTTCGTTATTATCGGATTGAATATTTTTATGGATTTGAGAGCATTTGATGTATGTCTTGATATGAATACCCGTGATGACAATGGGGTATCATATGGATTCACTTGATATATGTTTTGGCACTCAACTCGTGGATTCCCGATGTGACATTGGGGTAATCTATGCATAGTGGTTGATGCATGTTTTCATCTTTGTTTCTTCCGTAGAAATCTTTGGGCACTCTTTGAAGTTCGTTGTGTTGGATTGAGTATTATGAATCTGAATTGTTTGATGCATATCGTATAATCAACTGACAGATACTCGTGGTGAAATTGGAGTATCTAGGTGACATTAGAGTTGGTTGATGTGTATCATATGGTGTTATTTTAGTACGAACTCTTGGGCTGTATGTGACACTTATAGGGATAACTCGATAGATCAATCGGAAAGGATAACTTTGAGGTGGTTTCGTACCCTACAAACAATTTCTTCTTATTTTCTCTGCTAGATAGGAACTTTGGAGTGATTCTTCATCGTGCGTTGAGGGATGGTTATACGATCCAATTATATTAGCATTGCTGAGAGATTGCACTAGCGGAAGTATGAACCCAAGCACTACAAATAAATACACTTCCGTGATGATACATGTTTGTCACAGTTGGTCACGTTTTCTGTCATGCATGTACATCCATGACGATTTTATGACAGAATCAAGATAGTCATACCTGTGCTGTCATAGAAGTGTTCCATGACAATACCAAAATTATCATCATGGAAGTGTCCACTTCCATGACGATAAATGGTGTGTCATGGAAGTCTTTTCGTCAAGGGTAACCGACACATGGCATCCACCGTAACGGGTCACCATTCAGCCATCGGGTTCCGGTTTGGATCCGGTAACCCGTTAACAGCCCCGACCAATGGAGATTTTCCATGTGTAAAATTCTCATTCGCCGGATGATCCATGTGTCAGCTCATCGTTGGGACAGATTTCATCCACTCATTGTACAGGAGGCGCCTATGATACGTTGGCACGTGGCAAGGCCCAACTGTGGCCCATTTAGGTGAAAGAGGTCGCCCGGTCAAAATTAGCAGGCCGGCCCATATTGGGCCTACTGGTGTCTGGTCCATTTAAGCCCACGACCCATATGAGATGTGCCAATTCGGACCATCAATGGGCCATTAACTATTTGAAACCATTGCAGCCCATAGTCAGTTTGACCCTATTAACAGCCCGCTATATATTTGGGCTCAATATCGGCCCCCTGTGGTTTCGGCCTATTAACGGCCCATTCAAGGGATGGGCCAATTTTTAGGATGTACGTCTTTCGGCCTTTTAGCGACCCATTTAAGTGTTGAGTCGTGATCTTCATGACCAATACCTACCTGGTTTCACTTTTGGCTTGCTAAAGGCCCACAACACAGTTGGGCCATATACAGTCTGACCTCACTTTCGGCCTCTTAGCGGCCCATGCTCTTCTTGGTCCAGTACCAGCCCATTGTCACTTTCGGCCTGCTAAAGGCCAACAATATAGTTGGGCCATCTATAGCCCGACCTTAATTAGTATCGGCCTATTAACGGCCCATGAAATCAAATGGGCCCACTTATTGCTCGCTTCGATGTCGACCTGCTAATGACCTGGGAAGTAACAGGGCCGAGCATTAACTATTGGCTCGTTTCAATTATAGCGGCCCAATAGACACTACTAGGAAAATTCTTATAGGTAGGACATCAGTAGTAGCGTTGGAAAATAACAGGTGCTGCTGCTAATTAGCAGTAGCGTTGGTTGTAGGCAGCGCTACAAGTAATGCCTTAGCAGTAGCGCTGGAACCAGAAAAACCGCTACTGCTAAGTGGTTCTCATCGACGCTAGCTGTAGTAGCAGCGCGGCCCAAAATACAGCGCGAGTGCTAAGTATTTAGCAGTAGCGCTTGGTAAGGCAACAATGCTACTACTATTGGGCCCCACTTAGTAGTAGCGCTGCTCTGGACGAACACTACTGCTAACCCTGATAGCAGTAGCGCTGTCAAGAATAAAATGCTACTACTAGGCGTGGCTGCCACCTTTTCACCCACCCCTCTCCCCCCTTCCCCCCCTTTGCCCCCGCCGCCCGGCAAATAGTAAGCAATTTTGCCGTCAGTGGCGGATGGCAAAGGCCTGCCGTGTAGTGACGTTTGCTGACATCATACGGCAGACGGCAAAGACAGGACAAATTTTGCCGTCAGCGGCGGACGGAAAAGGCCTGCCGTTAGCCACCTAACGGACTAACAGCACAATTTTTGCCATCTGCTTTCTGTGTCGTCCGCTGCTGATGGCAAAGGCCCCTTTGCCGTCAGCCACCAAAAGCAGACGGCAAAGTAGCTCCTTACCGGACCTTACTTTGCCGGAGCCTGTTGCCTTCATGCCTTTGCCGTCTGTCGTGGCAGACGGCAAAGTAGCTGATTCTTGTAGTGCCTCTCCCCTCTCTAAGTTACTTCTCCACCATTATTGCCCTTCATCTCTCTTCGTTCTACCTCTTTTCTCTCCCCATTAATGCCCCTCTCCACCATAGTTCTCCTCCATAAATGACATCTCTTCTCCATCTTCCTCATTTATTTGGCTCTCCCCCCATTCCATAGATATAGATCTAGCTAGCTCATCTCTCTCCCTCTACATTAGTTAGCCAGAGTCATCTCTCCTCCCCAACAACTAGATCTAGCTAGCTATATAGCCATCCACACTTTCAAACTCTATAGGTAGCGAAAGAACTCATCTAATCGTGCTCGGTCTCTCTCAGGAGATATATAGGTGAGTAAAAAGTTGTTCATTTCAAGAATGGAATATGTGTGTGAATGGGAATATGTGTGTTTGGGATATGGAGAGATTTGTGCGAGTGACATGCCCCCGAGTTTCTTATGTTTTGCCAAAATGTCAATTTATTTCCGTTTCGGTGAATTTCAAGCAAACTCAATATGTTCTATTTTTAGGCAAGGTCATGCCAAATTTTTTATGACTTTGAAGCATCCATGCATTTTGTTTATAACCCTTTTGCTTGTTATACCGTGCAGTCGGTCATGAAGGTGAGTGGATGGAACATGGAGCCATACATGCAATCTGCGGTGATGGACATGTATGCAAATAATCGGACTAGGATTAGATGTCCGTGTGCAACATGCAAAGAAGGAGTCCTTTTGGACCCTTTTGATGGTGGCACTTTGAAGGCGCACCTGCTGATGAATGGTTTCATGGATGGCTATACTCGGTGGATAAGTGAAGAAGAAGACGATGATGAGGACGTGCACATGGCAGGGAATAATGACATGGGGCTAGACGAAGAGATGACCGATCGACACGAACACGATGGCGCCGGACATGGCGGCGGGGAAGAGTCCGGAAATGACAGCAGTGGAGAAGATTCCGGACACGGCAAAGAAGAGTCCAGACAAGCGGAGAAGAGGTGGCGGTGAGGGAGTCCTGGACTAGGGGGTGTCCGGACAGCCAGACTATCATCGTCCGCCGGACTCCAAGATTACGAAGATACAAGATTGAAGACTCCGTCCCGTGTCCGGATGGGACTTTCCTTGGCATGGAAGGCAAGCTTGGCAATACGGATATGTAGATATCCTACCATTGTAACCGACTCTGTGTAACCCTAGCCCTCTCCGGTGTCTATATAAACCGGAGGGCTTTAGTCCGTAGGACATAACCTCCATTACAACAATCATACCATAGGCTAGCTTCTATGGTTTAGCCCCCTTGATCTCGTGGTAGATCCACTCTTGTACTACCCATATCATCAATATTAATCAAGCGGGACGAGGGTTTTACCTCCATCAAGAGGGCCGAACTCGGTAAAAACATCGTGTCCCTTGTCTCCTGTTACCATCCGCCTAGACGCACGATTCGGGACCCCTATCCGAGATCCGCCGTTTTGACACCGACATTGGTGCTTTCATTGAGAGTTCCTCCGTGTCGCCACCGATAGGCTCGATGGCTTCTTCAATCAACAACACCGCCCAGGTGAGACTTTTCTCCTGGACAGATCTTCAGATTCGGGCGGCTTCACACTGCGGGCCAACTCACCCGCCATCCGAGCAGATCGAAGCTACGCCCCGCCACGTGTCGGGTTCGAAGCCTAAACTTCACGGCCGACATCCGCGGGGACTTGATCTTCGACGGACTCGAGCCACAGCTGAGCACGCCGCGCTGTCATGATGGGCATGATTTAGCTCTGCCACCGGACAGTGCCTTGGTGGCCGCACACGAATCCGCTCCGGCCCTCAGTCCGGAGCCGGTCGCCCAGATCGAGGACCGGTGGCTGGACACCGCCTCGGGGGCTGCAACTTCTACGGTGATGGAGCCGAACTCTGGCCTTGTCCCCTATAAAGCTCGTGACTCCGAGGTGCCGGACTCCCTGCCGGACTCCGAACCTCCGGCGCCCCTGCCAATCGAATCCGATTGGGCGCCGACCATGGAGTTCACCGCGGCGGACATCTTTCAGCACTCGCCCTTTGGCGACATCCTAAATTCGCTAAAGCATCTCTCGCTATCCGAGAGCCTGGCGGATTACGGCCAGGATGGTTGGGATGCGGACGACGAAGAAATTCAAAGCCCACCCACCTCCCGGTTTGTAGCCAGCGCCGGCGATCTAACCGACATGCTAGACTACAACTCCAAGACATCGACGGTATAGATGACGATGGGAGATTTAACAGAACCAGCGCACAGTGAATCTTTGGAAGACCACCTCGTCATATGACATATACATGGTGGACACCCCAAAAGATGGGGACGGCGAAGAAGCAGCGGAGGCAGATTCCTTAAAGAAACAGCCCAAGCGCCGGCGTCAGCAGCGCCGCTCTAAATCCCGCCACAGCAAGTATGGAGATTCCGGCACAGGAGATAATAACACCCCACACAGTGCCGAAGACAATCCCCTCCAGCAAGATTCAGCACAGGAGGATGCAAAAGCAAGCCCTCGTGAGAGAGTGGCAGATGAAGAGGTCGAGGATGATAATTACATGCCTCCCTCCGGAGACGAAGCAAGCCTTGGCGACGACAAATTCGTCGTGCCCGAGGATCCCGTCGAACAAGAGCGTTTTAAACGCAAGCTTATCGCCACGACAAATAGCCTAAAGAAAAAGCAGCAGCAGCTTCAAGCTGATCAAGACCTGCTGGCCGATCGATGGACCGAGGTCCTCACGGCCGAAGAGTACGAACTCGAACGTCCCTCCAAGAGCTACCCAAAACGCAAGTTGCTCCCACGATTAGAGGAAGAAGCATACATACCTTCATCACCAGCGCACAATATGGCCGACCGACCACCCCGTGGCCGGGACAGAGAGGCATCCAGGCCCTCCACCAAGACCGTACCCCGGCACCGCTCCAAACCAAGAGGGAACGCGTCGGACTTGCGAGATATATTGGAGGACAAAGCAAGGCAATGCAGATCCATCTACGGATCACGTGGGCGCCCCACGACCCACGACAAATACCGTCGCGCCGGATACAACCCCGGCCGGGCCGAACACAGTAGACAATGCTCCCTCGAGCTACGTCGTGATATTGCTCAATATAGAGGCGCCACACACCCGCTATGCTTCGCTGATGAAGTAATGGATCGTCAAATCCCTGAAGGGTTTAAACCCGTAAACATTGAATCCTACGATGGCACAACAGACCCCGCGGTTTGGATTGAAGATTATCTCCTTCACACCCATATGGCCCGCGGTGACGATCTCCACGCCATCAAATATCTCCCACTCAAGCTTAAAGGACCAGCTCGGCATTGGCTTAACAGCCTGCCCGCAGAGTCAATTGGGTGTTGGGAAGACCTGGAAGCCGCATTCCTCGACAACTTCCAGGGCACATATGTGTGACCACCAGACGCCGATGACCTAAGCCACATAATTCAGCAGCCAGAGGAATCGGCCAGACAGTTCTGGACACGGTTCTTAACAAAGAAAAATCAAATCGTGGACTGTCCCGATGCAGAGGCCCTCGCAGCATTCAAACATAACATCCGCGATGAGTGGCTAGCCCGACACCTAGGACAAAAAAAGCCGAAATCCATGGCAGCCCTCACGTCGTTAATGACCCGCTTTTGTGCGGGAGAGGATATCTAGCTAGCTCGCAGCAATAACCTCAGTAAAAATTCTGGCAGTCCGGACACCAAGGATCATAATGGCAGGTCGCGTCGAAGCAAAAATAAACGCCATATTAACGGCGACGACAAGGAGGATACGGCAGTCAACGCCGGATTCCTAGGCTCTAAACCCGGTCAGCGGAAGAAGCCATTCAAAAGAACCACTCCGGGTCCGTCCAATTTGGACCGAATCCTCGACCGCTTATGCCAGATACATGGCACCCCCGAAAAGCCAGCTAACCACACCAACAGAGACTGTTGGGTATTCAAGCAGGCAGGAAAGTTAATTGCCGAAAACAATGACATGGGGCTGCATAGCGATGACGAGGAAGAGACCCGGCCGCCGAATAGTAGAGGACAGAAGGGTTTCCTCCCACAAGTGCGGATGGTGAACATGATATACGCAACCCATATACCCAAGAGGGAGCGGAAGCGTGCACTAAGGGACGTATATGCGATAGAGCCAGTAGCTCCTAAGTTCAATCCATGGTCCTCTTGCCCGATCACTTTCGATCGAAGAGACCATCCGACTAGTATCCGCCATGGCGGATTCACCGCATTGGTTTTAGACCCAATCGTCGATGGATTTCACCTCACGAGAGTCCTGATGGACGGCGGCAGTAGCCTGAACCTGCTTTATCAGGATACAGTGCGCAAGATGGGCATAGACCCCTCAAGGATTAAACCTACAAATACGACCTTCAAAGGCGTCATACCAGGTGTTGAGGCCAATTGTACAGGCTCAGCCACACTCGAAGTGGTCTTCGGATCCCCAGATAATTTCCGGAGCGAGGAGTTAATCTTCGACATAGTCCCATTCCGCAGCGGCTATCACGCTCTGCTCGGACGAACCGCGTTTGCAAAGTTCAACACGGTGCCGCATTATGCATACCTCAAGCTCAAGATGCCAGGCCCTCGTGGAGTCATTATGGTCAACGGAAATACGGAACGCTCCCTCCGAACGGAGGAACATACAGCAGCTCTCGTGGCAGAAGTACAGAGCAGCCTTTTAAGGCAATTTTCGAGTCCGGTCGCTAAATGGCCGGATACGGCAAACGCGCCCGGAGCAACATCAACCAAGACCACCTGGCATGACCCGAGTACGCGTAGCAATGCGGCCCCGACCCCAGCCCTCGCATGATTGCAAGACCAACCCTCCGCGTACAACACTACGCTCTGGAGATATCATGGGCCTATGTGGAGGGGCACGACCACAATAGACCCAGAGTGCGGCTCGACCACACGAGGGGCTTGCAAGTGTGTCATTCCTTTTTATTATTTTCCTTCTTTGTATACACAGGACTCCGCTAACCAGAGGCCCTGTCCGGCGGTGAACCTGCCGAACTCACGATGCAACAGCCAGGGAAGAAAGAAGGTTGCGATGAAACACTCAGGTGGTCTCCATTACGAGCATTACATTTGATTACATACACCAGTCCGTAGCCCACCCCTGGAGGGGGACATGTCTAATTAGTCCAATCCCTTGCTCATCGCACTATTTGTATCCCTCCGCACAAATAGCAGAATACCTCAAATAAATAATGCAGCATCTTTTTCCGGTTATTGCATTACTTTACACATATGCTCACTAATGACATCTTGCACCCGTACATTTTGGAACGGCCGAGTACACCAGGGGCTTATGTTCCCCGCATTATGGTGTGATAAGTCCGAACACTTTCACAAGTGCGGCACCCCGAACTTATAGCATTATATGAATCGGCTCCGAATCATGTCTTGGGTCAATAGTTGGATTTGCCCGGCTCCCACGTTTTCGTGCCTTACGCCCGTTCGCCGGCTAAGGTGGACTGGGAGAACCATCGCGATTGCGCCCCGGTTGAGCTGGGCGAGCGCCTCAGTGGAGAAAGCTAAAACTGACTGGCATGATAAGGCGAGAGACTGGTCGCTGTTCGAGAGGTCTTTTCGGGTCCCTAAAGACTCATGCCGCTTCAAGCGAAGTACCGGATAATGTTCGATGAAGGCATGGATAGAGCCCCGAATTCGGTCTTCCGAATACTAGGGGCTTCGCCGAAATTTAAAATTATAGAATTCTATGGCTAAGTGAGAGTGTTCAAGCATTATAAGTCCGGTCGCCTTGTTCGTTGTGTTGAGCGCCTCCCTAGATGGACCCAAAAATGGGAACAAGAGTGCTCAAGTTATCCCGAACACCCCAGCACTTGCGGCTCGGGGGCTGAAGCCAACGACTTGCCATCTCTCAGATTTTATAAACGGCCGCACAGAAGGTAATATTTTAAATTAAACAAGTGTTGCTTAGCTCATATGAACAAAGTTTTCAGCGCACAGGATAATACATAGCGAGTTCACTCAAAAATTACATCTCTGGGGCACTCATCCGCAATATTGCGGGCACCCTTCAGGACAGTCTTATAGTACATTTCGGGCGTACGATACTCCTTGCCCGCTGGCGGCGGGTCAGTAAGAAGCTTCTCCGCATCCAGCCTGCCCCAGTGCACCTTTGTGCGGGCAAGGGCCCGACGAGCACCTTCAATACAGGTGGAGCGCTTGATGACCTCCACCCAGGGGCATGCATTCACCAGCCGCCGTACAAGGCCGAAATAGCTCCCAGGCATGGCCTGTCCAGGCCACAGCCGGACTATAAGGCCCTTCATGGCCTCTTCAGCCGCCTTGTGGAGCTCGACCAGCTGCTTCAGCTGGTCGCTAGGGGGCACCGGATGGCCGTCCTCAGCGTACTGAGACCAGAAGACCTTCTCCGTTGAGCTCCCCTCCTGGCCACGGTAAAATGCGGCGGCATCGGATACACTGCACGGCAGATCTGCAAACGCCCCTGGAGAGTTCCAAATTCGGGTAAGTATCAGGTAGTTCACATTAACATGCTTGCTTTGCATGAAAAATGCCTTACCCGCTGCTATCTTTTTCACATCTTCAACCTCCTGAAGGGCCTTACGGGCTTCAGCCTTGGCGGACTTGGCAGTTTTGAGAGCCGAGGCGAGCTCGGACTCTCGTGTCTTTGAGTCGCGCTCCAAACCCTCATGCTTCTCCATGAGAGCCTGGAGCTCTTGCCGCACTTCCGCCACCCGTGCCTCCTGCTTTTCTTGCTCTGCCCGTTCCGCGGCCGCATTATGTTCGCCCGCGGACACAGCCTCCTTCAGGGTCGCCACCTTGTTAGTGGCCCCTGCAGTACCCACGTTATCCCTGTCATTTTTATTGCAACCCAAATCCTTTTCTGTAAGGTAAATCTTTAAAGTGGTGTTACTCACCTTCTTTGTCCTCGAACTGCTTCTTGGCACGGCCGAGCTCTTGCTCGGACCGCTCGAGATCCTGCTTCAATGCACCGACCTCTGCAGTCAGTGTGGCAGAGGTCAGCAGCGCAGCCTACAAACCCATATTGACATATTATTTAGCAACCCTGCGTATATCTTTTTAGATCCTCAGTCCGGCTTTTCTTTCCGAACGCCGAACTGAGCATCGAAACTCTTGTCTATGCGGTATTACATTACATAATTTTAACTTGTTACCTCAAAGATTGTTAGAAGGCTGCTGCAGGCTTCGGTCAGCCCGCTCTTGGCGAGCTGAACCTTCTGAATCACTGCACTCATGATAGTGCGGTGTTCTTCCTCGATGGAAGCACCTTTGAGAGCCTCCAACAAGTTGTCCGGCGCCTCCGGTTGGACGGGGGCCGCCAGTGTCACGGTCTTGCCCTTCTTGCGAAGGGGCCGCCTGCCGGACTCTGGAACCACTGCAGGTTCCGGCGTAGAGTCCGGCGCAAAGTCCGGGAGGCTGCCTTGCGGCGCCTCCGGAGCCTCCTCCCGATGGGTGCCTTCCCGGGATCCCACCTCGGCGTCCTCAGCGGCGCGAGGGGTGGAGGCAGTCGGAACGGATTCCACATCCGACGCAGCCAACGACCCACTCGACGAAGCAGGGAGATCATCGTCGGCCGGACTGCAGGCAGTATGCGGCATTAGAAGGACACTATGTGACAAAAAGAAACTGCAGACCATTCAGGGATCCGGATACTTATGATCTCGCCGGAGGCCTGGCCCTTGAGGGCCATTCTTCGTCGCCAACGTTGGTGTTGGCGGAGCTGTCCGGGGGAATAGTTCTTCCCCTCTTGGACCCTTCGGCCTCCCCTGTTGGGGAGGCCTTCCTCTTTCTCTCTCCCTCCTCTGGGAGTGAGTCTTCTTCCTCCTCATCTTCGGGGGAGGAATCCGCCTCGGAGTCGTCGGACACCTGAAAACGGGAACTCTTTCGAGTACCCGTGGCCACCTTCTTGGCCTTCTTCTCCGGCACCATGTGCGGTGCCGGAACCAGCAGCCCCGCTAGACGGGCGTCCACTGGGTCTTCTGGCATGGGAGCCGGGCAGATGAGCTGCTCGGCCTTCTTCATCCATTCCTGTCAAAGGAAAAAGGAGATTAAACCCGCTTAGGGTCGAACTATCAACAACAAGTGTCCCATAAAGGGGTAGAATCACTTACCTCGTCAGCTGGACGCTGTGAGTGGAATCCGCGATCTTCCGTCGCGGATGCGGGGGCTTCGGCGCCCTTAAACAGCACCCTCCAGGCGCTTTCGTACGTTGTGTCAAAGAGCCCGCTCAGCGCCTGGTGCTATTCCGGATTGAACTCCCACAGATTGAATGCCCGTTCTTGGCATGGGAGAATCCGGCGGACGAGCATGACTTGGACCACGTTAACCAGCCTGAGCTTCTTGTTCACCAGCTTTCGGATATAGGCTTGGAGTCCCGTCAGCTCCTTCTAATTACCCCACAGCAAGCCCTTCTCTTTCCAGGAGGTGAGCTGCGTAGGGATGCCAGATCTGAACTCGGGGGCCGCCGACCACGTAGGTTCGCACGGCTCGGTGATATAGAACCACCCGACTGCTACCCCTTGACGGGTTCCACGAAGGCCCCTTCGAACCAAAGGACGTTGGGCATCTTGCCCAACATGGCGCCTCCGCACTCCGCTTGAGTGCCCTTCACTACCTTCGGCTTAACATTGAAGGTCTTGAGCCACAAGCCGAAGTGGGGCCGGATGCAGAGGAAGGCCTCGCACACGACGATAAATGCCGAGATGTTGAGGATGAAGTTTGGTGCCAGATCATGGAAATCCAGGCCGTAGTAGAACATGAGCCCCCGGACAAAGGGGTGAAGTGGAAAGCCTAGTCCGCGGAGGAAGTGGGGGAGGAAAACGACCCTCTCATGGGGCCTGGGGGTGGGGATGAGCTGCCCCTTGTCAGGCAGCCGGTGCGCGACGTCGCCGGAAAGGTATCCGGCGCTGCGCAACTTTGTGATGTGCTCCTCCTGAACGGTGGAGGCCGACCATTTACCTCCCACTCCGGACATGGTCGGAGAAGGTCGAGGCGAGATGCGCGAACTTGGGCGCTGGAGCTCGAGTGCGCGGAGGTGGATAAGCAAAGGAGGAAGAAGGCGTAGATGAGAAGGTGAATCCTTATCCCTTATATATAGGCGGACGAAGACTATGCGTCCCCACTAGCCTGGTAAAACTCGCTTATCTCCCAAGCGCCACCATCAATGACGCGGTTGGGTTACCCACGTCCGTATTGATGAGAATCCCGGAATAAGGGGAACACGATCTCTGCTTCGACAAGACGTGCCAAGGAAACCGCTTCGCTAAACGCGCTGAGGTGGTATAATAAAAAATGATTCAAGTAAAGGCTTGGTAGTGGTGTGATGTCACGCCGCAAAATACGTCAGCAGATTGAACTTGTGTACATTTTATTCTCTCTATGGTGGAATGTGGAATTGATTTTGCAGAGCCGGACACTATCCGGGTGTTCACAATCTTCTCTGGATTATTCAAGGGAGGAACCCGCCTTTCAATGCCGAACATTATGCGCGCCGGACTAATCGTCATTGAAGCCAGGTTCAGGGGCTACCGAGGGAGTCCTGGACTAGGGGGTGTCCGGACAGCCGGACTATCATCGTCCGCCGGACTCCAAGACTACGAAGATACAAGATTGAAAACTCCGTCCCGTGTCCGGATGGGACTTTCCTTGGCGTGGAAGGCAAGCTTGGCAATACGGATATGTAGATATCCTACCATTGTAACCGACTCTGTGTAACACTAGCCCTCTCCGGTGTCTATGTAAACCGGAGGGCTTTAGTCCGTAGGACATAACCTCCATTACAACAATCATACCATAGGCTAGCTTCTAGGGTTTAGCCTCCTTGATCTCGTGGTAGATCCACTCTTGTACTACCCATATCATCAATATTAATCAAGCAGGACGTAGGGTTTTACCTCCATCAAGAGGGCCCGAACCTAGGTAAAAACATCGTGTCCCTTGTCTCCTGTTACCATCCGCCTAGACGCACAGTTCGGGACCCCCTACCCGAGATCCGCCGGTTTTGACACTGACAGGCGGTCACGCCGCAGTCTTCGACGCTACTAAGTGCAGTCATGCAGGACCCTCATGTTTGAGACCTCCTTCGCAAGAGTACGACTAGCGAGAGAGCTGCTTCTAGAGAGGAGGCCAAGCTGGCGCAACTTGAAGTAGACTCGAAGACTGCATTGTATGAAGGTTGCGATCCTGAGGTGGCCCGCTTGAGTTTCAGGCTCGAACTTCTAAAGACGAAAGCCAAAAACAAATGGACAGACAAAAGCCTCGATGAGCATTTGAAGTATCTACATAATAAAGTTCTTCCCGCGGGGAACCTGTGTCCTACTTGTGTCGAGGAGGCCAAGAAAATCGTTTGCCCTTTTGATTTGCCGCACATTAGGTACCACGCATGCATCAACGATTGCCTCATTTATCGGGGGAGGGGGGAGCACGCGGAAAAAACCAGTTGTCTAGTGTGCAATGCTTCTCGATACAAGAAGGCGGGAAAGAAAGCTCCTCAGAAAGTTGTAATGTACTTTCCGATCACTCGCCGTCTGCAGCGGTATTTCGTAGATCTAAGGAAGCAAAGCTCATGCGCTGGCACGCAGAGAGGAACATGCCCGACTATGGAGATGATCCGAAGCTGAGACACCTCGTAGATGATAGCTAGTGGAGTGCATTCAACGCCATATTTGGATTTGGTGCAGAAGATCAAAGAAATATCATGCTTGGTGCGAGTACCGATGGCATGAATCCATTTGGAAGCCAGAACACCAACCACAACACATGACCCGTCTTTGTATGCATGTACAACCTCCCCCCATGGAAGTGCATGAAGACAAAGTACATACACATGAGCATGCTGATTCAAGGGCCAAAACAACAGGGAAATAATATTAACCTGCATATGGGGCTTCTGAAAGAGAAGCTAGACATGTTATGGAAAACATTGGCATGGACATGGGACGCCAGCAAAGTAGAGTATTTCCACATGAGAGCCGCACTAATGATGATGGTGCACGACTATCTCGGTTACGGGTACACCTCAGGCCAGGTGTGCCACCAATACTACGGATGCACGAGGTGCATGGATGATACAACGTCTCAGCAGCTTACGTCAATGAAAGATGGCGGGTCCGAGAAAATCGTGTACATGGGGCATCATAGAAGGCTCGAGAAGTATGACCCAGAGAGAAAGCATGGATATCTATTCAATGGGTTGGCTGAGCATCGAGGACCTTCACGTAAGAGGAGCAGCGCCGAAATCAATGAGCTGTTGACAAACTAGGAACAGTGCTCGCGCCAGGAAAGATGAAAAAGTCGCCGGAGCCGCTGCTGAAGGTATGGAAAACGAGGTCTGTTTTTGGGACTTAGAGTACCGGCCCAATCACGACACGCCTCATTGCCTTGATCAAATGCATATCACAAAGAGTGTCCTCAAGATCTTGCTTGGCACACTGATGAACATGCCGGAGAAGACCAAGGATGGGCCCAAGGCAAAGAAAGACTTCGAAGATTTGAAGAACAGGAAAGATCTCGACGGTGGAGACGGAGATGGAGACGGAGGAGTCGACGGAGGAGACGGAGACGGAGACGGAGACGGAGGAGGGGGAAAGGGGCAGAAAAGTCAACAAGAAGGAGGACAATTATTGCCCCCTTCTTGCTTCACCATAAGTGCAAAGGAGATTGATCAATTCATCAAGTGCCTTATGGGAATCAAAGTCAGTTCCGGTTACTGTGAGAAGATAAGCAGATTTCTAGACCCCCAAGAAGAAAATGTTCAGCGGGATGAAGTGTCATGACTTTTACGTGATGATGACGCACATACTCCCAGTTTCCATTATAGGGAGAATGGAGAAGGACGTCCGTGACACGCTTACTGGTCTCTGCAACTTCTTCGACATTATCTCTCGAAAGTCCACAAGTGTGAAGCAGCCCTGAAGGCTACAAGAAGAGATCATTGTCATACTATGTGAGCTTGAGATGTACTTCCAGCCCGCATTCTTTGACGTCATGGTGCATCTGTGTGTCCACATCATGGACGACATCATCGACCTCGGGCCGACATTTTCACAGCGTGATGCCGTTCGAGAGGATGAATGGGGTCATCAAAGGATTCGTTCGTAACATGTCCCGTCCCGATGGGAGCATCGTCCAGGGGTATCTGTCGGATTTCGGGTTCCAGCAGACCCTCTAGGTTCGAACTCTGGGGTGCACGCGGAGATCACACCTCCTGCCTACCCACATCTCGTCACCTCACAAGGATCTAGGACTACACGAAGAACAACACAAGGGACACAAGATTTATACTGGTTCAGGCCACCATTGTGGTGTAATACCCTACTCCAGTTTGTGGTGTGTGGATTGCGTCTGGGGCTGATGACGGGCAGTACAAGGAAGAACAGCCTCGCGAGGGTCTATTCTTGGCTGGTGCGATGTACTGCTAGGGGAGTTCAGACGCCTCTCTCTCTCCAGATATCTAGATGCCTCTACCCCGTGGATGGCTAGTCCTATTTATAGGTGGAGGCCCTGGGCCTCTCCCCAAATATTGAGCGGGAAGCGCGCCAACAATTGGCCATTTTGAAGGGGAACATCTAGTACACTTATCCTGACTAAAGTTGGTCCTTGCCTGCCAAAGACCCTGACGATGACGCTGGCTTGGGCTCCACGATGACCTCCGTCCTGCCGTCGTGCTGGTCTTGGTCTTGTTGCACCGAAGTGGTTGCCTTTGCTTGATACTCTCGCCTCCATTTGCCCCCTTTGCACCAAAGAGGAAACAAGGACTCTGCGCAGGCCGGCACCCGCCTGGCGCCCGCCTGGCCTCGGTCGTCGTGGCATGTGTCATGGGCACCTCGTGAGGTACCCCGCCTTGATCTCTCCGCCTCCTCGTGAGCCATACTGACAAGGCTGTGGCCGAGGAAGCCTCCTGTCGTCCGCCCCACGAGGCTTGGCCCCTCGCGAGGGTCTTGAGCATGTGTTGATGAAGATGGGCCATACTGGGCCACTCCCTGAGCCACGTCGCATGCCGCAGGCAGGCAAGTCTGGGTACCCCCTTTCCCAGAACACCGACAGTAGCCCCCGGGCCCAAGGCGCGCCTGGACTTGGCTTAGCAGAGAAGCGAAGGGGCAAGTGCGGAGCACCGCGGGCCCCATCAGCCTGCGGCCTTGGGCGCCGCATGGCGGTTGATTGGACGCGGGCGTCCTGGCTCCCCCACGCCTCCTTATTTTGCGCCCAGCTAGTCGGACCCGCGGTTGCACACAGTCACCCCTCTTCTCTCCGCTCGCGTGCCTCCTACTCTTCCTTCTCTCGAGTTCCAGCCTCCGCTTCCAATCCAATCTCGAACCCTCCCCCTTCCTGTCACCATGGCTCCGACGAAGAGGGGGAAAGGGCAAAAGCATGTGCCCTCGCCCTGCCCGTCGCCGTCGACGGCTCCTGCTGTCGATCGGTCGATCATACTCAACCTGGTAGGCTTGGACAAGGTCAGTTCTGCCCTTGCCACCATCTTCAACGAGTGCGGGAGAACGAGGTCTGGCCCGCGTCTCACTTCTCCATTGACACAATAGTCACCGAGGTCCGGTACTTCGCCGACGCCTTGTGGGCGGGACTGGTTCCCCCCTTTTATGATTTCTTCAACACCGTACTTTCCCATTACCAGATCCACATGATGCATTTGGGTCCCGAATCCATTACTCTTCTTACCGTTTTCACTTTTGTTTGCGAGGTGATGATGGGCATTCCTCCTTCAGTTGCCTTGCTGCACCACTTCTTCTCTTTGCGCATCAGCGACCCCACCCAATGCTCGGGGTGCGTGAGCTTCCTCGCCGCACAAGAAACAGCAGCTTCGGGAATTGATTTCAGCCTTCCTCTGCCTGTGACTGGGTTCTGAGAGTGGTGGCTGTACGTAGATGTCGGAGTACCCAGCCCCCTGCTCTCGGAGCCAACCTTGCCTGCTATCCCCAATTCGGGCTGGGGCCAGGAGACGCTCACGAGCCCCCAGCTCGTCTTCGTCTGGCATCACTTTGCGAACTTGAGGGCGCTCGGTGTGACGGCTCCCAAGGTGGTGAAGGAGTTCCTCTTGTGCCACATTGCCCCTCTCCAACGCCATTCCCGCCGGATGTGGGCCTTCGGGGGGCGTGAAGACCGCATGAGGCTCCAGGAGGAAGATCTGACGCCTAAAGTGCTGAGGAAGGTTCTCATGATTCTGACTGGGGACCCTTCTCCTGGCAGCCTTCGGCAAGGGGGTGCCCTGCTGTACCTTTTCTCAAACAGGGCTGATTTCGTGAAGCAGATGCCCAGCTTCGACGAATGGGGGCTGCGCCCCACAGGCATCGTGGGACCTCGTGAGAACCCAGTTGCGGCAGTTGCCGTTCCGGTTGCCCACGACAGTCCTTCCTCGAGTGGTGGAGCCGGGAGGCAAGGGCCGCCGGAGGCTGAGGGGGCCACCATCGGGACGACGGCGCCATGCGGAACTCCTGAAGCGGCAGCTCCTGAAGCCTGCCCTGCGGCGGCTAAAGGTGTTGAGCCGCGACCCACAGCTCCCACAGCAGAGGCTCCTGAGGCCCCGGCCACCCTTCATGGTGCGGCATCTGGCGGCGCGCGTCAGGGCGATGCCCCCGACGCCGGTCACATTGGCGCTTCTTCCTCGTCGCAGGCTGACCCTTGTGCCGAGCTCCTGGGCCGCTTCCACGTGGACTTCGAGGCTCTCCGAAAGAGAAGGGAGGCCTTGGGTGATGATTACCCTTGCCGCCTGTTGAAGTGCAGGAAGTACTTCGCCACTGATGAGTAAGCCTTCCCCTTTCCTAGTCCCTTACTTTCCTACTGCTTCAACTGATCATTGCCCTGTAGGGCCCTTCCTGCCGAGTTCAAGGAGATGGCTAAAGAGCCATCCCTCCAGGCCTCGCCCTCTCCACCGTCGCCAAGCACCCCGAGCTCAAGCACTGCCATTGTGGTAAGGCCGGTTGGAGAGGTGAGCCATCCCATGATGCTTCACGATTCTGCGCACCTCGCGACCATCCTTCGCGAGCCCTCCCGGGGTATAGCCAGCCTGCCCTGGGCTCTTCGATTGGTCATGGGCGGCGACTGGCTGAGGTTGGTCTTACCTTCTTCCTTGGTGGACGAACCGGCTCTGGGCTAGGCTTCTGGCGAGGCGCGTCCGGCCATCGCGAGGGCGCCAGCCCCTAGCCCCCTGCCCATAGGGGGAGTGCTGGTTCGTGGCCCTCCGCGTGCGCATGTGGCGGAGGATGACGCGGAAGACGTGATCGAGCGCGCTCGGGAGCGCCGCGCCCTTCGCCAAGGGTTTCTCCGGAGGGCGGCTGACGCAGTGAGCCAGCTCGGTGTAGAGCTCGCTGACGAAGACCCGCGCCTTGAGGCCGAGGGCCTGCGCCTGGCTAAGGAGAGGCGCAAGCTGAAGGTGGCGGTTGCCCTTGTGCGCCACCAACGTGACCTCGACAATGAGAAAGCCGAGGCGCCGCTGGCGGCTTCTCGGGAGGCCTGCTCTCGGGCCGTTGAGGAGGCTCAGGAGGCTGAGCAGCGGCACAGGGCCGCAGAAGAGCGGGCGTGGGAGCTCCGGGCCTGCAGTAGCTCCCTGGAGTAGCAAGTGGAGTTGCGTGAGGCGGACCTTGCATCGATGAAGGGAGGCTCGGTCGACCGGGCGGAGCTTCAGAGACGTGAGTAGGCACTGACGCTGGAGGACACCGAGCGCACCCTGGACCTCGAGCGATTGGAGACGAGGGAGCGCTTGGTGGCACAGGCGGAGGACGACGTTGCCGCGAGGGAAGCCCGAGCCTCAGGAGAGGTTGATTGCCGAGTGGCGGCGGCCCGCTCGAACCTCGAGCGCGAGTTCGAGGAGAGGCTGGAGTTGATCAAGGTCGAAGCATAGGGCAGGACCGCCGCCCTGAAGGCCAAGCTGGATGAAGTGACGCGGCATGCAGACGCTGCCGGAGCCGCCCTTGGCGCGGCACAGGCGGAGCTGGCTTCCTCCCGCGCCGAGGTGCTTCTGCTCCATCGAAGGGTGGACGCGGCTGAGGCCGTCGCGCGGTGGAGCGAGGACGAGATACGCTAGTGGCAAACCTTGGAGCACATGCACGGCCCCATGCTCCGCACGCTCCGGGAAAGAGCTAACACAGCCTTGGGCAACATCTGCGAGGCAGCCGTTGGGGAGCCTCATGTGGTTAACTATGCTGGTAATCTTCAGTTCTTCACCGACGTGGTGACGCAGCTGGAGACTCGGTCGGGTAGAGCCGACAGACTGGTTGAGGAGAGGAGCCGTGCCCTGCTTGGGCATTCTTTTTCTCGCGTCTTCAGTCATCTCCAGAACATGGACCCCCATTTTGACTTCGACGCCGCCATCGCACCGGTACCCCTGGCAATCCGGGGCGATCTGGCGGATTGGGTGGAAGACAACATGGACGCCCTTGTTAGGGCCTTCACCACCGATAAAGACGGTGTGGTCGTAGCTGCCGATGTGGGCGCAGTGGTGAATGGCCCAGGTGCTGATGACGGCGGCGTAGAAGGCGCTGGCGAGGCCAGCGATGCTAGTGGCGACTCCGGTGGTGCCCCTGAGAATGCATTGGGGGATTTATCCGATTGACCGCGCGCTGTTCCTACTTTTTACCCTGCGCAGAGAGAGTTCGGGCTTGGCCCTGAGGGTTGTAAGAGCATTTTGGGAGGGGGAGCCCCTCGTGTAAAAACTTGTAGTTAGCGTATTTGTAGACATGATATCACCTGTATGCCCGCGCCAAGCGGCTGGTCTTGTCACGAGTCGACTGGCTTGTTTATCTTCGACCCGTGCGGGCCCGGAGCTAGCTTGCGGAGGGCCATGGTGTCCTGAGTGCCTCCTGAACGAGCCTATTGAACCTGCAATGAGAACATCCTGAGAGGGCGTGGCGATGGCAGTCTGGGCTGCGCGCATGCTGGGCCTGGCCCGGCTCGCGAGGGGCTCACGAGGGGAGGCAGCTGAGGCTTAGATGGACGCAAAGCGGTAATTAGAATGCGAGAAATTGCTCGAACGAGACTAAACACCCCTTACCCGAACACACACAAGTCTTAGGCTCAAATCAAATCTTAAATCCAAACAGGGGAAAAACGACAACCAAAGGAAAGGAAAGAAAGCAGAAAGGCCGCGTCCGGCACCTAGTATAGCCTTCGACGTCTTCTCACCAGCGCGGAGCTAAGTGCTGCCACTGGGCGTGGGCGGGAGCCCCGAAAGCCCGAGGGCCGCTCTCCGGGGCATGTACAGCCCCACTCATTATTACTTGAGAGTGTCACGAGGCGGCGAGCTTCACAGGAACTGGGCCTTCTTCACAGGTACCGGCCTTGCTTCATATTGCCAGACGAGGGCCCCGCCTTGCTCCACACTCTATTGCCATCGATGACGGCCGGAGACCGAGGACGCCACCGATGGGATAGAGCGGTCGCCCGCGGTTCCCCTGGCGACCACGGGTCCTCTGCCGGGGGTAGGCCCTGAGGCACCTCCCCGGCAGAGGGCCTACCTCCTGAGGACGCCTTGCTCCGAGCGCCGCGTGGGCGAGGCCGGATCTTGGCCCCCCTCCTGCAGCCCCCGGTGCCCTCCTCCTGAGGGGTAGGAAGCTGCTGGATTGGGGCGGCCATCCGCTGCGATGACCTGTACCTCCTGCGATCCATGGTTAGCGTATGTGTGATAGCTTGGCTTATTAGGGATGATAGACAACTCATATCAATAAGGAATTCCTTCTTTTCAGGAAGCCCATTCAGACAGAACTCCAAAGTTAAGCGTGCTCAGCTTGGAGTAGTTTGAGGATGGGTGACCGACCGAAGTTGCTCCGGTGCGCCGCAGTGAGGACAAAGTGTGCGAAAAAGACTAGTATTGATCTGTGGGGCGATCTAGATCCCGCCAGAGAATGCGATCACCGGCGGGTGTGTGCAGGGCGTTACAAGTTGGTATTAGAGCCGACCCTCGCGGTTACGGATGGTTGCGGACAGGTCTTGCGGTCATGTTGTGCATAGCGTTTGTGACCCGTCGTGGCACATGGCATGGCACATGTGCGGACTGGAAGCCTGAGCGTATGTGCTAAGAGGAGCGTTCACGTGGCCCGGCGAGGGCGTCGGTTCCTCCGAGTGGGGGTGTATGTGATAGCCTGGCTTATTAGGGATGATAGACTACTCATATCAATAAGGAATTCCTTCTTTTCCGGAGCCCATTCGCAGAACTCCAAAGTTAAGCGTGCTCAGCTTGGAGTAGTTTCGGGATGGGTGACCGACCGAAGTTGCTCCGGAGTGCGCGCAGTGAGGACAAAGTGTGCGAAAAGACTAGTATTGATCTATCGGCGATCTAGATCCCGCCAGAGTAACGATCACCGGCGGGTGTGTCCGGGCGTTCTGATATGCCTATTCACGAGGATTAGCGGTACCGATAATCGCTGCCTACTGGCCAGCGGATCGGCGAGGCCTTCCACTGGCTCCTAAAGAGCTCAGCTTCGCGTGTCTCTTCCCCCCAGCCTAGGCAAAGGAACGAGCCATGGTCTTCCTCCTGCGCGTGTCCTTGATCTACCATGTGGAGCAAATACGCTTCCGGGGCCGCCACCCCGAATGCCTCGCTGTAGTGCCCCGTGTGCCACGCAGTCCCGCTCGAGGTGCCCACCTGGGGGTGGTAGCGTGGCAGCCCACCCGGACCGTGGGCCGTAGTGGATCCCCCTTCGCTGGTTGGAGGCGGAGGCGGCACTATCGGCAGCCAGGCGCCGACGGCCAGGTTGGCGTAGGCATGGCCCTGGAATCCGCTCGGAGCCGTGCGGGCGCGTGTGGGGCCTCCGTGCGGTCCGCCTTGGGCCTGAGGTGGTGGCTGGGCGCCAAAGGGGTGAGCCCCCGAGGCGGCGGAGCCTAGGAGCTCCGCCACCCGCTCTAGTAGCACGTCGCGGCCGCCCTCCAGCAGTCTGCATCGCAGTAGCTCTCGGGCCACCATGAGCGCGGCCCATGAGTTTGCCTGCTCCCGCCGGGTGTACGGCGCCGTGGCCGCGGTGTGGCTTGAGGCCCTTGCTGCCGACCGCACCTGCCGCGGCATGAGAGCTGGCCGCGTCGCCCGCGGCCTGCAGCGCCCTGCGGACCGCGGGCTGCCTGGGGCTCAGGGTTGAGGTCGCCCTGGGCAAGCAGCTCTGTGCGGGCGGGCCAGGCCGCCCAGGGGTCGGGATTGCCCGTCGGGTCGCCGAACATGATGACTATGATGCGACGAGCGGCGAAACACGAGGCGACAGAAGGCGGATTCCGGCGCACCCCTACCTGGCGCGCCAAATGTCGGATTTCGGGTTCCGGCAGACCCTCTAGGTTCGAACTCTGGGGTGCACGCGGAGACCACACCTCCTGCCTACCCATGTCTCGTCGCCTCGCAAGGATCTAGGACTACACGAAGAACAACACAAGGAACACGAGGAGCATAATTGGTTTGATGCCAAAAGTTGGCATGCCAAATTTTGGCAACTGCCAAAAATTGGCTAGAGATTGGTTGCTTGCCAATCTTCATTATCAATCTCACAAGAAGTTGCCAAATGTTGGCAACTTTTGATTTTACCAAATGTTGGCTAGCCAAATATTGGCAATACCAAATGTTGGTAGCAAACCAATTATGCTCGAGATTTATACTGGTTCAGGCCACCATTGTGGTGTAATACCCTACTCCAGTTTGTGGTGTGTGGATTGCCTCTGGGGCTGATGACGGGCAGTACAAGGAAGAACGGCCTCGCGAGGGTCTGTTCTTGGCTGGTGCGATGAACTGCTAGGGGACTTCAGTCGCCTCTCTCTCTCTCTCTCCAGATATCTAGATGCCTCTACCCCGTGGGTGGCTAGTCCTATTTATAGGCGGAGGCCCTGGGCGTCTCCGCAAATATTGAGCGGGAAGGGCGCCAACAATTGGCCATTTTGAAGGGGAACATCTAGTACACTTATCCTGACTAAAGTTGGTCCTCGCCTGCCTAAGACCCTGACGATGACGCCGGCTTGGGCCCACGATGACCTCCGTCCTGCCGTCCTGCTGGTCTTGGTCTTGTTGCACCGAAGTGGTTGCCTTTGCTTGATACTCTCGCCTGCGCTTTCCCCCTTTGCACCAAAGAGGAAACAAGGACTCTGCGCAGGCCGGCGCTCGCCTGGCCTCGGTCGTCATGGCTTGCGTCAAGGGCACCTCGTGGGGTACCCCGCCTTGATCTCTCCACCTCCTCGCGAGCCAGCCTGACGAGGCTGTGCCCGAGGAAGCCTCCTGTCGTCCGCCCCGCGAGGCTGGCCCCTCGCAAGGGTCTTGAGCATGTGTTGATGAAGATGGACCATATTGGGCCACTCCCAGAGCCACGCCGCAGGCCGCAGGCAGGCAAGTCTGGATACCCCCGTTCCCAAAACGCCGACAGTATCTGACGCATGAGTGCATCTCCTTTTGCATGAATTATATAGGTGTCGGAGACCCTATTGTTGGTTTACCATCAAGAAGCATGATGGGAGGCTCGAAGGAGAAGGTCACAACAACAGCCGGAGGGAATTGCACGTGGACTACTCGGATCGATGGAACGACTTTGACAGGGCTAACTTAGTAGTGCTACAACACCTAGATGTGATAGATGATTATGTGGCACAACACAAAGAAAGCATCGCAAATAAGTACCATGATAAGGGGATGCTCAAGACGGACGACAAAGTTATGGTAGATCACAACGCCACTTTCTTGCGTTGGTTCAAAGAGCAAGTTCTTGCTAATCCCCCCCCAGAAGAGAGCAGTTCGGACGTATTCCTCATACACGCCTTAGCACATGGTCCCGCAACCAAACACGCGACCTATCAGTCAAACGATATCAACGGGTACACGTTCTACACGGAGGCCAAAGACATGGCAGTGATTACTAGAACTCCGGGGTGAAAATTGAATGCGTGACCGGCGCCAATGGCAAAACTGAAAGATTTCATGGAAGGGTCGAAGAGATCTGGGATCTTGACTATGGTAGAATGCATGGTGCGACGACGTTCCATGTCAATTGGAAGGACGTCGTAAGAGAAAACAAGTATTTCACTACCATGTCTATACCCGACGCGAAGAGCACTCCCGTGAACGTTAACTTCATCGCCGAAAATGAGCCACAGGTACATGCTAAGCACATGACACAATGCTTCTTCGTAACCGACCTGGCCAATCCCAGTCGTGTTGTCGCGAGGAGAAGAAAAAGGAGCATCCTCGGAATGGATGGCCTCGCCAACGAGGAAGACTACGACCAATACTGCAAACCGATGAGTGAAGATGACGATGACGATGAAGCATACATGAAAAGAATCAATACTACATTACCTAAGAAAGATCATACTCCATGGTTCCAGAAAAGTCACAAGGAGGGGCTCAATTATATGGCAACGAACAAGAAAGGGAAGAAGCATAATGTGAAACGTCGTCGACGCAGCTGAGAAACCATCATTTATATATATATGTATCTATTTTGTGCACGCACTTAAGTAACCGTTATCGGTCAACTGATATGTAACCACCAGATACATCGTTTCGGTGATATTCACGTAGTGTGGGAGAGGGAGACGCCGTCGTCGGGAGAAAAACAAAAAAACAAAAACATAAGGGAGAAATCAATACAAAAGAAAAATAAAAGGAAAATAATAAAAATAAAAGAAAACTAAAAACTAGGAAAGGAACGTAATAAAAAGAAAAGAAAAATAGCAGTAGCGCTATCGGCATCCTAGGAACGGGGGTACCCAGACTTGCCTACCTACGGCCCATGGCGTGGCCCCACCAACGGCCCGGTATGGACCAACTTCGACAACAACAACTCAAGACCCTCGCGAGGGGACCAAGCCTCGCGAGGCGGACGACACCAAAACCTCCCTGGGGGCGGCCTCGCTAGGCTGGCTCCTGAGGAGCGGAGATATTGATGCAAGGGGTACCTTGTGAGGTTCACATGACGTGAGCAATGACGACCAAGGCCAGGCGGGCGCCAGCGGGCGCATTTTACCTGTTTCCTCTTTGGTGCTAAAGAGACAGGCGTAGGCGAGGAGTCCCGAGGCATCAGGCAAAGGTTTCCATATTGGTGCAACAAGACCAAGACCAGCAGGATGGCAGGACGGAGGTCCTCGTGGAGCCCGGGATGGCGTCACCACCAGAGCCTTTGGCAGGCGAAGACTACTTTTGTCAGGATAGCTTGTACTAGTTGTCCCCCTTCAAAATTGGCCATTGTGGGATCCCTTCCCGCCTACATTTGGGAAGGGGACCAGGGCCTCTATAAATAGGACTTTGCCACCAGCATAGGGGGCATCTCATCTGGGACGGATCATTCAGATCTCCCTCACCGTCACCAGCTCATCGAGCCCAAGAACACCTCACCTCCTGAGGTTGTTCACCCAATGTACTAGTTCATCCTTAGCCCTCGAGGCAATCCACCACCACCACACTGAAGTAGGGCATTACACCACGTGGTGGCCCGAACCAGTATAAACCCTCGTCTCTCTTGTTCTTTGAGTTCGTCGAGCTAGGCCATGGGATCATTGGGCGAGCGAGCTGGGGAGAGAGTGTTCTTTGTGGGCACCCCAGTGTTCGAACCTCTCAAGGGTCTGCAGAACCCCGAATCCGACATTTGGCGCGCCAGGTATGGGTGCGCCAAATCCTCTCTTCCGTCAATCGACACACCACCGCTCCACTGCTTCCATGGCCGATGCTTGTCGTGCTCGTGCTGAGCGACGGGCCGCCCTCGCCACCTGAGTCTCCCAGACGGCTCCTGTCGGCGGACCTCCCCGCCGTTCTCCATCACCTGCCACCAACGTCGCCACCGGCCTGGCAGGGCACGGGCAGCAAGCCTCGTCGCTGCACCCCTCCGTGCGGCAGGACGGACGCACCGCCGCCCCATAGCTGACTCCGGCCGGCTCATCGTCCCACGCTCGTCGCGGACCCACGGATGCACAGGCTGCGCTGCTCATGGCATGTGAGCTCCTGCGCTACAGCCCCGTCAACGACCTCTATGAAGACTGGCTAGACCACATCGCCGAGCTCGTCAGTGCCGCTGGGGGCTCTCCTGCACCGTCCCTCTCGCTATCTCGCCCTCCTCCCGCTACCGACAACATGGCGCATGGAGTGCCTCCGCCACCTCCGCATCAGGATGTCGCCCTCGTACCAAGGCGTGTAGCTCCGCAGCGTGACCCACCGTGCAGGGCACCCTCACATGAAGAAGGGAGCTGCCAGGAGGTCCAACGACCACGAGAAGGTGCTCCGTGCTCCCACCACCGCCATGTCAAGACCGCGCGCCCTTCCAGCAGCGTCGCGTTGGCACCAAGACCAAGCTCCACCTCCACGATGGGCTCAAGTGGCCACTGTAGGCTGCCGAGCCTTCACTCCCGAGCTACGCAGCATCGTCTGGCCCGGGAAGTTCAAGCCCAACCTGCCTCCACGCTACGACGGCACCCCTGACCCCGCTGAGTTCATGCGGCTCTATGAGCTAAGCATCAAGGCGGCCAACGGCGATGAGAAAGTCATGGCGAACTAGTTTCCCATGGCCCTTAAAGATGGCACGCACTCGTGGTTCCTGAACCTGCCTGTGGGATCGATCTCCTCCTCGGGCGAGATGCGCGAGCATTTCGTCGCCAACTTCCAGGGCACGCGTGACCGCCCACCAGCCGTGGGTGACCTGCGGCGCATCAAGCAACAGCCATGGGAAACCCTGCAGAAGTACATCTAGCGCTTCAACAGCGTCTGCCTTAAGACTCCCAAGGTGACGGACGAGGCCATCATCTCGGCATTCTTCGATGGCGTCCGCGATGTCAAGATGAAGGAAGAGCTCGCCATCCACGAAGACCTGTGCACGGCCTTGGAGCTGTTCAACATACGACCAAGTGCGCGAGGGCTGAGGAAGGGTGCCTCTCCCTCATCGAGCTCCCAGCTATATACTCACAAGACAGGAAGGCCAAGGCCAAGGACGTGAAGCACAAGGGGGTGGCCATGCTTGCGGCTGAACCATAGATGAAGCCCGGTCGCGACCACCTAGAGTTATCCAAGGGCAGCTGCCTGTTCTGCGCCTTCCACAACATACACAACCACAACACCAATGATTGTCAGGAGCTCAGGGCCATCCGCGACGGGCGCTTCGGTCGGCTCCCCGAGCGCAACGCCCGAGGCTACGGCTGTGGAGGAGGCCGAATAGGAGGACGTTGGGATCGCTGGCATGACCAGCCTCGTGAGGGCGCCTGGAGGGACCTTCCTCGTGAGGACCACACTCAGGGCAAGGCCGGCCTCGCTCCTCTGCCACCACTACCCAAAAGGAACGACTGAGGGAGTCCTTGATTAAGGGGTCCTCGGGTGTCCGGACTATAGTACGTGGGCCGGACTGATGGGCTGTAAGATACAAGACCGAAGACTATCTCCCATGTACGAATGGGACTCTCCTTGGCGTGGAAGGCAAGCTTGGCGATCAAATACGAAGATTTCCTTTCTCTGTATCCGACCTTATGTAACCCTGGATCCCTCCGGTGTCTATATAAATCGGAGGGCTTAGTCCGGATGCGAAGAACCATAACCATAGTCATACAAGCTAGACTTCTAGGGTTTAGCCATTACGATCTCGTGCTAGATCAACTCTTGCAATACTCATATCATCAAGATCAATGAAGTAGGAAGTAGGGTATTACCTCCATAGAGATAACCCGAACCTGGGTAAACATTGTGTCCCCGTCTCCTGTTACCATCGACCTTAGACGCACAGTTCGGGACCCCCTACCTGAGATCCGCCGGTTTTTACACCAACATTGGTGCTTTCATTGAGAGTTCCGCTGTGCTGTCGTCAAAAGGTTTGATGGCTCCTTCGATCATCTACAACAGTGCTGTCCTAGGGGAAGTTTTCCTCCCTGGACAGATCTTTGTATTTGGCGGCTTCGCACTGCGGGTCAACTCACTTGGCCATCTGGAGCAGATCGAAAGCTACGCCCCTGGCCATCAGGTCAGATTTGGAAGCTTGAACTACGTCACGGATAACCGCGGAGACTTGATCTTCGACGGATTCGAGACCATGACGGCGGCCGCTCCCTGTCACCACAATGAACATGACTTAAATCTGTCATCGGACCGTACGTAGGAGATAACACCTGTAACTGCTCTAGCCTTAGATCCAGAGCAGATCGTGCCATCCGAGGATGGGAAGCTCAACCCCGCCACAGAAGCCGCAGATTCAGCGGCGTTGGAGCCACACACAGACCTAACATTGAGTGACATCTGTGTCACCGGAACCTCGGATTCATCTCCGGCCATAGGTTCCGAACCACGTGCATCCGCGGCCATCGGGCCTCATCAGGCGCCGATCGTTGAATTCAGCACCGCGGAGATCTTCTGGCACTCACCTTTAGGTGATGTGCTAAACTCATTCAAAACCCTCTCCTTAGCAGGGGACTCACAGCCTAATTATGTCCGGTTCAAAGTGGAGGCTGATGACAGAGAATTTCGCTTCCCACCCACCCCCCACATAATAGCCACTGTCAAAGACTTAACCGACATGCTCGATTACGGCTTCGAAGATATCGACAGTATGGACGATGATGCCGGAGAAGAGGAGGCCCAAAACCCGCCGTTTACCGGACGCTGGACGGCCACTTCCTCGTATGACGTATACATGGTGGATGCACCGAAAGAGAATAGTAGCGATGACAAGGAAAAATCCAGTTGAGGATGAACCTCCTACGATACAACCAAAGCGCCAACGTCAGCGGCGCCGCTCTAAATCACGTCGCAGCAAAGACAACAACACCGGCACAGGAGACGATAACACTCCAGACGGTGCCGAGGACAGAGAAGACCCCGACAAGCAAACTGCCGAACAAGACGATCGGGAAGATGGGCAAGTTAGCCCTGATGAACAGGCCATAGATGAAGACTCGGGGGACAGTAATTGTCTTCTGCTCTCCGAGGAGGAGAGCCTCGGCAATGAGGATTTTATCGTGTCTGAGGAACCTCTCGAGCATGAGCGCTTTAAGCGTTGGCTAATAGCCACTGCAAGGAGCCTGAAAAAGAAGCAGCAACAACTTCAACCTGATCAAGATCTGCTAAATGATAGATGGACTGATGTCCTGGCAGCCGAGGAATACAGCCTCAAGCGCCCAGCCAAAAGTTACCCGAAGCATAAATTGCTACCTCAGTTCAATGATGAGGCACCGGAGCCTGTACCATCATCGTGCAATGCAGCTGACCGACCACCACGTGGTCGGGATAAAGCGACAACTCAAGCCAAACACCAGCCCGCCCCACCTCACCGTAAAGGCAGAGATAAAACAGCTCGGGGACATACCTACGACCTGCGGCAGGCTTGGCCAGTAGAGCAGGTCAGAACAGATCGATCTATGGATCACACGGATGCGCCCCGACAAGCAACAATGGCTATCTAGCCGGAAGCAACAATCATACTCACGCCCGGGCCGAGAACCGCAGACGGACTCCATCCGAGCTACGTCATGACATGGCCCAATATAGAGGTGCCGCACACCCCCTTTGCTTCACGGACGAGGTAATGGAGCACAAATTCCTAGAAGGGTTCAAACCCATAAACATCGAATCATACGATGGGACAATAGACCCCGCGGTATGGATCGAGGATTTTCTTCTTCACATTCATATGGCGTGCGGCGATAATCTCCATGCCATCAAATACCTCCCACTAAAACTCAAAGGTCCAGCCTGGTACTGGTTGAACAGTCTGCCCAAAAACTCCATCGGCAGCTGGGAGGACTTGGAAGAGGCCTTTCTCAACAACATCCAAGGCACATATGTTCGACCTCCGGATGTCAATGACTTAAGTCACATAATTCAACAGCCCGGAGAGTCAGCCAGGAAACTCTAGACTAGGTTCTTAACCAAAAAGAACCAGATCATTGACTGTCCAGATGCTGAAGCCCTGGCAGCATTTAAACACAACATTTGGGATGAATGGCTCGCCTGACACCTCGGCCAAGAAAAACCAAAGTCCATGGCAGCCCTTATGGCACTTATGACCCGCTTTTGTGCGGGCGAAGATAGCTGGCTAGCCCGTAGAAATAACAATGCAAGCGAACCTGGCACTGAGGAAGCCAGAAACAGCAACGGCAAGCCTCGATGCAACAAACACAAGCGTCGAAACAACGGTGATAATACCGACGACACGGCGGTCAACGCCGGATTCAGTGGCTCCAAGTCTGGCCAGTGAAACAAGCCGTTCAAAAGGAACAATTCGAGCCCATCCAGCTTTGACCACATACTTGACCATCCATGCCAGATTCACGGCACCCTAAACAAACCAGCCAACCATACCAATAGAGACTGTTGGGTTTTTAAACAGGCCGGCAAGTTAAATGCCAAGAACAAGTAGGAGGGGTCGCAAAGCGAGGACGATGACGAGGAGCCCCGGCCACCGAACACAGGGGGACAGAAGAAGTTCCCCCCCCAAGTTAAAATGGTGAACATGATATACGCTACCCACATCCCCAAGAGGGAACGCAAGCGTGCGCTCAGCGGCATCTATGCGATGGAGCCAGTCACCCCAAAGTTCAACCCCTGGTCTTCCTATTCGATCACTTTTGATCGCAGGGACCATCCGACCAGTATCAG
This sequence comes from Aegilops speltoides, assembly GCA_021437245.1. Taxonomy (NCBI): domain Eukaryota; kingdom Viridiplantae; phylum Streptophyta; class Magnoliopsida; order Poales; family Poaceae; genus Aegilops; species Aegilops speltoides. The sequence continues at coordinate 78,127,117 of CM038141.1, forward strand.
TCATGGCGGTTCAGCCGCACTGGTCCTCGACCCAATCATTGATGGATTCCACCTCACGCGAGTCCTCATAGACGGTGGTAGCAGCCTGAACCTACTCTATCAGGATACAACGCGCAAAATGGGCATTAATCCCACAAGAATTAAGCCCACAAAGACTACCTTTAAAGGAGTCATACCAGGTGTAGAGGCCTGTTGTACGGGCTCAATCACCCTAGAGGTTGTCTTCAGATCCCCGGACAACTTCCAAAGGGAAGAGCTGATCTTCGATATCGTCCCCTTTCGCATCAGCTATCACCCACTGCTTGGACGAACTGCATTTGCGCACTTTAATGCGGTGCCACACTATGATTATCTTAAGCTCAAGATGCCCGGACCACACAGCGTCATAACAATCAATGGAAACATGGAGCGCTCCCTCCATACCGAAGAGCACACCGCTGCGTTAGCAGCAGAAGTACAGAGCGGCCTTCTCAAGCAGAACCTTAATTCGTCGGCCGAGCTCCCGGACACTATTAAACGAGTCCGGACTACTCTGCAGTAGGATAGCCCAGCTCGTGAAGAGCTCGACTAGCAATTTGGCTTTGATACATCTCCAACGTATCTATAATTTTTGATTGTTCCATGCTATTATATTACCTATTTTGGATGTTTATGGGCTTTATTTTGGACATTTATATCATTTTTTGGACTAACCTACTAATCGGAGGCCCAGCCTATATTTCTGTTTTTTTTTGCCTATTTCAGTATTTCAAAGAAAAGGAATATCAAATGGAGTCCAAACGGAATGAAACCTTTGGGAGTGTGATTTTTGGAACGAACGTGATCCGGAGGACTTGGAGTGCAAGTGAAGAATCAATCGAGGCGGCCAGGAGATAGGAGGGCGCGCCCCCTTCTCCTGGGCCCCTCGAGCGGCCACCGACGTACTTCTTCCTCCTATATATACCTACGAACCCCGAAAACATCCAGGGAGCCAACAAAAACAATTTCCACCGCCGAAACCTTCTGTATCCGCGAGAACCCATCTTGGAGCCTTCGCCGGCGCTCCGCCGGAGGGGGAATCGACCACGGAGGGCTTCTACATCAACACCATAGCCCCTCCGATGAGTTGTGAGTAGTTTACCACAGATCTTCGGGTCCATAGTTATTAGCTAGATGGCTTCTTCTGTCTTTTTGGATCTCAATACCATGTTCTCCCCCTCTCTTGTGGAGATCTATTCGATGTAAACTCTTTTTGCGGTGTGTTTGTCGAGATCCGATGAATTGTGGGTTTATGTTCAAGTTTATCTATGAGAAATATTTGAATCTCTTCTGTATTCTTTTATGTATGATTGAGTTATCTTTAAAAGTCTCTTCGAATTCTCAATTTGGTTTGGCCTACTAGATTGATCTTTCTTGCCATGGGAGAAGTGCTTAGCTTTGGGTTCAATCTTGCGGTGTCCTTACCCAGTGATAGAAAGGGTTGCAAGGCACGTATTGTATTGTTGCCGTCGAGGATAAAAAGATGGGGTTTATATCATATTGCTTGAGTTTATCCCTCTACATCATGTCATCTTTCTTAATGTGTTACTCTGTTCTTATGAACTTAATACTCTAGATGCATGCTGGATAGCGGTCGATGTGTGGAGTAATAGTAGTAGATGCAGGAAGAAGTTGGTCTACTTTTCGCGGACGTGATGCCTATATACATGATCATGCCTAGATAATCTCATAATTATTCGCTTTTCTGTCAATTCCTCGACAGTAATTTGTTCACCCACCGTAATACTTATGCTATCTTGAGAGAAGGCACTAGTGAAACCTATGGCCCCCGGGTCTATCTTTTATCATATAAGCTTTCAATCTACTTTTATTTGCATCTTTACCTTTTGCATCTATATTATAAAATACCAAAAATATATTTATCTTATCATACTATCTCTATCAGATCTCACTTCTGCAAGTGGCCGTGAAGGGATTGACAACCCCTTTATTGCGTTGGTTGTGAGTTCTTTGTTTGTTCGTGTAGGTGCGTGGGACTTTTGAGGAGCCTCCTACTGGATTGATACCTTGGTTCTCAAAAATTGAGAGAAATACTTACGCTACTTTGTTGCATCACCCTTTCCTCTTCAAGGAAAGCCAATGCAAGCTCAAGACGTAGCAAGAAGGATTTCTGGCGCCGTTGCCGGGGAGGTCTTCGCTTAAGTCAAGACATACCAAGTACCCATCGCAAACTCATCTCCCTCGCATTTACATTATTTGCCATTTGCCTCTCATTTTCCTCTCCGCCACTTCACCCTTGCCGTTTTATTTTCCCTCTTTTTTCCCAATCTTATCTTCTCTTTTTCGCTTGCCTTTTTCTGTTTGCTTGTGTGTTGGATTACTTGTTGCCATGGCCGAATCAAAAAGAACTAAGGGTCCTCTCCCGGGTTCTGGTACCATGGATAACCCCTCTATCCTCTCTAAGCTCATAAATAATGATGCTATAGATAGACCCACCGGGGTCACCAATGAGACCTTAAGTGATTTTGATGATGATGACTCCGGAATTTTTTGTTATTTACTTGATGAGTCTTTAAAAGATGCTTGGGATAGGTTACTAAGGATTCGGGGTAGCTATGTACCACAATATCAAATTGAGGTTTACTTAAAAAGTTTCTATGCTGGCTTACCTGCTTCTTTCAAGAAAGTTCTAGATTCTATTTTTGAAGAAGGTTTTATTGTATGGGATGCTATATATACCTATGAAAAAATGAAAACTATATTTGGGCATCCCATGAATGATAAAGTTGAATCTACCACCCTCTTATGCTTTTATCAAAACGAAATTATCAAAGAGATGAAGTCTAGTTCAGATGCAAATTTGATGTGCTTAATATTACTTCCTCCATTAATGGCAATGTGCTTTCCCAAAATAGAAGGATGAATGCCATAGAAAGGAAATTTGCTCTTTTCTTTCCGAGTGCCAAAGATGGCACTACTTAGATCTATCTTCGCTTTTATGCCTAGCTAGGGGCGTTAAACGATAGTGCTAGTTGGGAGGCAACCCAATTTTATTTGTGTTTTTTGTTTTTGTTTCTGTTTAGTAATAAATCTTGCATCTACCTTCTGTTTAGATGTGTTTTTATGTTTTAATTAGTGTTTGTGCCAAGTAGATCCTATATGATAACCTATGGTGATAGTTAATTTGATTCTGCTGAAAAACAGAAACTTTGTGCACACGAAATTAGTTTTTTTAAATCACATAAACGTGCTTTTGCGTTGATTCGTCTTGCTGATGATCAATAGAAAAATTGTCCAGGACTTCCTATTTTGGTAGGATTTTTAGAGTTCCATAAGTTTGCGTTATTTACATATTTCTACAGACTGTTTTGTTTTTGATAGATTCTGTTTTTCGTGTGTTGTTTGCTTATTTTGATGCGTCTATGGCTAGTATTAAGTGGTATGAACCATAGATAACTTGGAATATAGTAGGTTTAACACCAAAATAAATAAAGAATGAGTTCATTACAGTACCTTATGTGGTGTTTTTGTTTTCTTTCACTAATGGAGCTTATAAGATTTCCTGTTGAGTTTTGTGTTGTGAAGTTTTCAAGTTTGGGTAAAGATTTCATGGACTATGGAATAAGGAGTGGCAAGAGCCTAAGCTTGGGGATGCCCAAGGCACCCCAATATATTAAAAAATAGCCAAAAGCCTAATCTTGGGGATGCCCCAGGAAGGCATCCCCTCTTTTGTCTTCGTTCATTGGTAACTTTACTTGGAGCTATATTTTTATTCGCCACATGATATGTGTTTTGCTTGGAGCATAGTGTATGATATTAGTCTTTGATTTTTAGTTTTACACGACCATCCTTGCTGTAAACACCTTTTGGGAGAAGCCTACTTGATTAGAATTTATTAGAATACTCTATGGGCTTCACTTATATCTTTTGAGCTTGATAGTTTTTGCTCTAGTGCTTCACTTATATCTTTTAGAGCACGGCGGTGGCTTAATTTTGTAGAAATTGCTAGTCTCTCATGCTTCACTTATATTATTTTGAGAGTCTTTTAGAATGGCATGGTATTTTCTATGGTTATAAAATTGGTCCTAGAATGGTAGGCATCCAAGTTGGGTATAATAAAAACTATCATAGGAAGTGAATTGGATGCTATGATCAGTTTGATACTTGATAATTGTTTTGAGATATGGAGGTAGTGATATTAAAGTCATGCTAGTTGGGTGATTATGAATTTAAAGAATGCTTGTGTTGAAGTTAGCAAGTCCCGTTGCATGCACGTATGGTTAAAGTTGTGTAACAAATTTGAAACATGAAGTGTACCTGGCTTGTGCATCCTTACTAGTGGCGGTCGGGGCGAGCGATGGTCTTTTCCTACCAATCTATCCCTCTTGGAGCATGCGCGTAGTGCTTGATTTTTGATGACTTCTAAATTTTTGCAATAAGTATATGAGTTCCTTTTACTCATGTTGAGTCCATGGATTATACGCACTTTTACATTTCCACCATTGCTAGCCTCTTCGTTACCGTGCATTACCCTTTCTCACCTTGAGAGTTGGTGCAAACTTCGCCGGTGCATCCAAACCCCGTGATACGATACGCTCTATCACACATAAACCTCCTTATATCTTCGTCAAAACAGCCACCATACCTACCTATTATGGCATTTCCATAGCCATTCCGAGATATATTGCCATGCAACTTTCCACCGTTCCGTTCATCATCATGACATACATTACTTTTGTCATATTGCCATTGCATGATCATGTAGTTGACATCGTATTTGTGGCAAAGCCACCATGCATAATTTTTCATACATGTCACTCTTGAACCATTACACCATCCCGGTACACCGCCGGTGGCATTCATATAGAGTCATATCTTGTTCTAGTTTTGAGTTGTAATTCATGTGTTGTAATTAATAAAAGTGTGATGATCATCATTATTAGAGTATTGTCCCAAATAAAAAAAGGCCAAAATAAAAAAAAAGAAAGGCCAAAGAAAAAAAAGAAAAATAAATAAATAAAAAGGGGCAATGTTACTATCTCTTTTTCAACACTTGTGCTTCAAAGTAGCACCATGTTCTTTATATAGCAAGTCTCATATCTTGTGCTTCAAAGTAGCATCATATAGAGAGTCTCATATGTTGTCACTTTCTTATACTAGTGGGAATTTTTCATTATAGAACTTGGCTTGTATATTCCTACGATGGGCTTCCTCAAATTCCCTAGGTCTTCGTGAGCAAGCAAGTTGGATGCACACCCACTAGTTTTCTTTTGTTGAGCTTTCATTCATTTGTAGCTCTAGTGCATCCGTTGCATGGCAATCCCTACTCCTCATGTTGACATCAATTGATGGGCATCTCCATAGCCCGTTGATTATCCTCGTCAATGTGAGACTTTCTCCTTTTTTTTGTCTTCTCCACACAATCCCCATCATCACATTCTATTCCACCCATAGTGCTATATCCATGGCTCACGCTCATGTATTGCGTGAAGGTTGAAAAAGTTTGAGATTATTTAAGTACGAAACAATTGTTGGCTTGTCATCGGGGGTGTAGAATTTGGGAACATCTTTGTGTGATCAAAATGAAGCATAGCCTAACTATATGATTTTGTAGGGATGAACTTTCTTTAGCCATGTTATTTTGAGAAGACATGATTGCTTCGATTAGTATGCTTGAAGTATTACTATTTATTTTATCAATATGAACTTTTATTTTGAATCATTTGGATTTGAACATTCATGCCACAATAAAGAAAATTACATTGAGAATTATGCTAGGTAGCATTCCACATCAAAAATTCTGTTTTTATCATTTACCTACTCGAGGACGAGCAAGAATTAAGCTTGGGGATGTTGATACGTCTCCAACGTATCTATAATTTTTGATTGTTCCATGCTATTATATTACCAGTTTTGGATGTTTATGGGCTTTATATTACACGTTTATATCATTTTTGGGACTAACCTACTAACCGGAGGCCCAACCGGTATTGCTGTTTTTTTTTGCCTATTTCAGTATTTAGAAGAAAAGGAATATCAAACGGAGTCCAAATGGAATGAAACCTTCGGGAGCATGATTTTTGGAACGAACGTGATCTAGAGGACTTGGAGTGCAAGTCAAGAAGCAATCGAGGCGGCCAGGAGATAGGAGGGCGCGCCCACCCCTCCTGGGCGCGCCCTTGTCTCCTGGGCCCCTCGAGCGGCCACCGACGTACTTCTTCCTCCTATATATACCTACGTACCCCAAAAACATCCAGGGAGCCAACGAAAAACAATTTCCACAGCCGTAACCTTCTGTATCCACGAGATCCCATCTTGGAGACTTCGCCGGCGCTCCGCCGAAGGGGGAATCGACCATGGAGGGCTTCTACATCAACACCATAGCCCCTCCGATGAGTTGTGAGTAGTTTACCACAAACCTTTGGGTCCATAGTTATTAGCTAGATGTCTTCTTCTCTCTTTTTGGATCTCAATACCATTTTCTCCCCCTCTCTTGTGGAGATCTATTTGATGTAAACTCTTTTTGCAGTGTGTTTGTCGAGATCGGATGAATTGTGGGTTTATGCTCAAGTTTATCTATGAGAAATATTTGAATCTCCTCTGAATTCTTTTATGTATGATTGAGTTATCTTTGCAAGTCTCTTCGAATTATCAGTTTGGTTTGGCCTACTAGATTGATCTTTCTTGCCATGGGAAAAGTGCTTAGCTTTGGGTTCAATCTTGCGGTCTCCTTACCCAGTGACAGAAAGGGTTGCAAGGCATGTATTGTACAGTTTTCATCGAGGATAAAGAGATGGGGTTTATATCATATTGCTTGAGTTTATCCCTCTACATCATGTCATCTTTCTTAATGCGTTACTCTGTTCTTATGAACTTAATACTCTAGATGCATGCTGGATAGCGGTCGATGTGTGGAGTAATAGTAGTAGATGCAGGCAGGAGTCGGTCTACTTGTCGCGGACGTGATGCCTATATGCATGGTCATGCCTAGATAATCTCATAATTATTCACTTTTCTATCAATTGCTCAACAGTAATTTGTTCACCCACCTTAATACTTATGCTATCTTGAGAGAAGCCACTAGTGAAACTTGTGGCCCCCGTGTCTATGTTTTATCATATAAGCTTTCAATCTACTTTTATTTGCATCTTTACTTTTTGCATCTATATTATAAAATACCAAAAATATATTTATCTTATCATACTATCTCTATCAGATCTCATTTACATGAAGTGGCCGTGAAGGATTGACAACCCCTTTATTGCGTTGGTTGCGAGTTCTTTGTTTGTTTGTGTAGGTGCGTGGGACTTTTGAGGAGCCTCCTACTGGATTGATACCTTGGTTCTCAAAAACTGAGGGAAATACTTACGCTACTTTGCTGCATCACCCTTTCCTCTTCAAGGAAAACCAATGCAAGCTCAAGATGTAGCAGGCATATGTCCCAGTCCCAACCAAGTGGCAGCATTCGTACCACGCATACATAACTATGCACTCAAAATACCATGGGCATAGACGGAGGCATAACTAGCTTGTGATCCATAATACGGCTCAACCGCTCCTGGACACATATACTTTCAATTTTTCTTTTTTATCCTTTTTAGGTCTCTTTTCCGCAGGTTTCTTCTGACGACCTGATCATCGATCCTCTCGGCAGGATGGATACACCAAGATGGCAAGAAGCACTGGCGTACAAGGGAATTTCTAGATGGTCTCCTTAATGATCACTCTAGCTGTTTTTTAGGACCCGCACACAGCTCTTCCTTGGTTGTGGCATGTTAAATAGCCTGGTTGCTTATTGCACCACTTGTACAAATACGCTTTGACCTATTAATCAAACTATCATGGAAACAATTTGCAGGCCCAACTTCTGCGGCACTAGCTTACTACTCCCTTTTTCCTTCTTTGGTAATATTTTCAAGTTACACCCATACACTTTGGTATGCTTTAATCTTCCAGGGGCTTCTTGGCGACCCATAACACGGCAACAAAGTCCGAACACTTTTTACAATATAGTTCGGCACCCCGAATTTAGCATTATATGCATTGGCTCCGAATGATGTCTTTGGTCAGTAGTTGGGTTGCCCGACTCCTGTGCTTACTACCTTACGTTCCGCTATATCGGCTAGGGTAGTAAAGGGAGAACTACTGCGATTGTGTACTCATTTATCTAGATGAGCACCTCATTAGAGAAAGCCAAAAACTGATTGTCATGATGCGGCGAGAGCTGGTCAGCACTTCAGAGGTTTAAAATCTTTAGCGATATTTTTCCGCACTATGCGATGAATCGGTTCTTACCCGACCAGATGTTTTACAGCACCCCAGTCCGGATACTAGATGCACCTAAATTTTTATTGTCAAACTCCACGGCTAAGTGAGAGTGATAAAGCCACATAGTCTAATTGCCTGGTTCGTTGCGCTGAACACTTCCTTCAAGGACCAAACAATTGGATCAAGAGTGTTTAGATTCCATCCCGAACATCCCCGTACTAACTACGTGGGGGCTGAAGCCAACAACTGGCCAACTCTCGAATTTTATAAAAACATCCGCACAGGAGGTAAAATTTTAACAAGCATTGTATTACATAATCGACTTTGTTTCATAATACAGGGCGAGATAACATGAATGTATTCATTCAAAGATTACATTTTTCGTACACTGCGCCACCAGAAGGCGGGAGCCCTCCAGGACATTGTCAAAATATAGCTCAGGCATGCGGTGCTCCTTGCCCTCGGGCGGTCCCTCGGTCGCGAGCTTGACTGCGTTCATCTTCGCTCACTACATCTTGACGCGGGCGAAGGCCATCCGCGCACCCTCGATGCAGACCGATCGCTTGATAACGTCAAGCCGGGGGCAGGCATTGACCAGCCGCTTCACGGTCCCAAAGTAGCTGCTGGGTATAGCTTCAGCAGGCCACAACCGGATTATTAAGTCCTTCATGGCTAGTTCGGCCACCCTATGTAGTTCGACCAGCTGTTTCAGCTGATCGCTAAAGGGCCCCGGATGTTCTGGCGCAAGGTATTGCGACCAGAACAGCTTCTCTATTGAGCTACCCTCTTCGGCTCGGAAGAACTCCGCACCGTCAGAAACACTGCGCGGCAAATCCGCAAACACCCCTGGAGAACTCCAAATCCGGGTCAGTAAGAGATACGTCTTCTTCACATACTTGCTTTGCATAATAAAAGCCTTACCCACTGCGATCTTCTTGGCCTCTTGGATTTCCTGGAGGGCGCTTTGGGCTTCGGCCCGGGCCTCTTGTGCGATTTGGCGAGCCTTGGCGAGTTCGGTCTCTTGAGCCGAAACATCGCTTTCCAAGGACTCGCATTTCTTGAAGGCATCCTGGAGCTCCTGCTGGACCTCATCAAGCCTGGCCTCATGCTTCTCACGAGCGGCTTGTTCCTTGGCAGCTTTCTTCTTGGCCTCGGCCAGTGCCTTTTTAAGGACCTCGACCTTAGTCACTGCTCCCACAAATATCATGGCACTACGGTCAATAAACATCATTCATTCTTCCCAAATATACAACAAGTCACTACATACCTTGCTTGTCCTCCAGCTTCCTTTTCACAAGGCCGAGCTCTTCTTCGGCCCGCTCCAGACTCTGCTTTAGTCCGGAGACTTCAGCAGCATGAGAGGTTGCGGCCAGCAACGACGCCTGCTTATTCACATAAGACATATTTAATTAGTTTCTTGCGAAAATTACTTGATCCTTTGTCCGACTTTTCTTTCCGAACACCGGACAGTGTCTCAGGGGCTACTGTCTATACTATGGCTTTCTCTTTTGCGTCGCTTACCTCAAAGCCTGTTAGCAGACTGGTGCAGGCTTCGGTCAGCCTGCTCTTGACGGACTGAACCCTCTCAACCACCATACCCATAAGGTACGGTGTTCCTCCACAATGGAAGCGCCTCGTAGTGCTTCCAGCAGATTATCCGGTGCCTTTGGTTGGACAGAGGTCACTGGCAGGATATGCACACCTCTTTCTTTTGAAGGAGGCTGCTTGCCAGATTCCGGAGCCATATAGGTCTCTGGAACCATATACGACTGGGGTCCAAACTAAACATGGCCCCCGTCGCCAGTCTCCATGGGGGTCCTCTCTCTTGGGTGTCCGGCGGCGGAAGGGTCACCCTCTAGCGCTACCGTGACAGCCTCGTGAACCTCTCCCTGGCCAGGGAAGGTCCTTTGGGACAGTACCTCGTTGTCGCCCTTGGCTGTGGGAGAGTGAGCGGCCGGCGGTGACTCGCTGGCCATCGCCTTTGAATCCAACGAACCTCCTGATGAGAATCGCAGGGAGCTGTCACGGGCCGGACTGCAAGCGCATAATTCAACATGTTAAAACTGTGAAGTAGAGAGGCTGGATATATGGACGCATCAGGATTCTTAGTACTTACAATGCGGCCAGGGGCTTGTTTCAGCGGTGCAGCTCTGGGCCGCTGTCAACGTCCCACGCGGTGTTATCTGCGAGGGAGCTCTTCCCCCTCTTGGACGCCTCTGCCTCCAGATTTGTGGAGGCCTCCCTCTTCTTCCTTCCCCCCTCGGGGGGGGGAGCTGCTTTCCTCCGCCTCCTCATCGTCATCTTCGGCGGCAGAGGAGTGAGTCTTGTTGTCTTCAGACGACACGTCCGAAGCTCCCTTGCAACGGAGGTCACTTCTGGACCCCCTTGGCCTTCTTCTTGGCCTTCCTCTCCGGCGTCTGGCAAGGCGTCGGGACCAGCATCTTCGTTAGAAGCGGGATGGCTGGTTCTTTGGGCAGCGGAGCCGAACACTTAATCCGTTTAGGTATCTTCCTTGAATAAGCAAGTAGAGGATACGCCTTGAAATGCGAAAGACTTACCGCATTAGCGGGATGGGCCAGATCGTGCCCACGGTCCTCGGTCGTCTCCGGCGGTGTCTCGTTGCCCTTGAAGAGCAACCTCTAGATATCTTCGTGCATAGTGCTGAAGAGCCTTTCCAAGGTCTGGTGCTTCTCCGGATCAAGTTCCCATAAAGGGCAAGTCCGGCTCTGACATGGAAGGATCCGGCGAACTAGCATCACCTGGATCACGTTGACGAGCTTGATGTTTTTCCACCATGCTTTGGATGTTTGTTTGTAGCGCTATCAGCTCGTCCGACGAGGACCAATTTGGGCCCTTCTCTATCCAGGAGGTGAGCCGCATTGTAGCTCCAGACTTTAAATTGGGAGCCACGACCCAGGTGGCATCGTGGGGCTCTGTGATATAGAACCATAGTTTCTACCACTCTTTTACGGTCTCCACAAAAGTACCCTTGGGCCATGTAACATTGGGCAGCTTGCTCACGATGGCGCCTCCGCACTCCGCGTGTTGGCCATCCACCACCTTCGGCTTCACATTGAAGATCTTAAGCCACAGTCTGAAGTGGGGTGGAATGTGGAGGAAGGCCTCACACACGACAATGAATGCCGAGATGTTGAGGAAGGAGTTTGGGGCTATATCACGGAAATCTAGCCCGTAATAGAACATGAGTCCACGGACGAAAGGGTGGAGAGGAAACCCTAACCCGCGGATCAAGTGGGGGATGAACACCACCCTCTCGTTGAGCTTCGGGGTGGGTATGATCTGCCCCTTGGCTGGGAGCCGGTGGGCGATTTCTTTGTCCAGGTACCCGGCCTCCCGAAGCATGGTGATGTCCTTCTCCTTGACGGAGGAGGCCATCCACTTGCCTTGTGCTCCAGATCCGGACATGGTCGAGTGCTTTCTTGAGGCGGAAAAGATGAGGACTTGGGCGCTGGAGCTCGAGAATGGGAGGGCAGAGAGAGAGAAGGCATGGGTGAAAGAAGGGAATCATTATCTCCTTATAATGGTAGTGAATATCAAGTGCCTCCCCACTTGCCTTAAAACCACTACAAAAAAAGACACATCCGTGACATTTTGGGCCGAACGAATTTTTTTCTGTCATACTTATGACACTTCTATGACGATAATTGTGACAAAACCCGGTATCATCATAGATGTGGTGGGCTCCTACTTCTATGACAAAAAATCATGATAGAAAATGGGCTTTTCGTCCTGGGAGGGCCGGAGACACAGCTGCATGACATTCTTTGGGCCGTCCATGACGGAAAATACCATGGTAGCGAGGGCGAGGAAAATATCGGGGTGTTCCCGGTTAAGGTGGGTGGTCGGGGCCGAGCGATGCACGTTTCTCTCATACACGCACGCGCGTGGGTGCGAGGCGTTGAGCTCTAACTGAACTCGAGCGAGGCATTGGGCTCTAACTGAACCCGAGTGATTGCACTATAGGCTACGCGTTACTGAACCCGAGCGATCGATTGATGGCTGTTAACTGAACCCGATCGAGCGATTCCTTCGCTACTGCTGCTAACTGAAGCCAATCGATGTTGCCTCTGGATGAATAGTGAGCGTTGCTGGGGGGTTTGGATGAATAGTTCCCGATGGACGTGGATGAACAGGACCCTGTGGTGTTGCCTCTGGATGAACAGGACCCCGATTGATCGAGCCGGTTGGGGCTGGATGAACAGGACCCCGTGGAGGGCTGGATGAACAGGACCACCGCGTGGAGGGCTGGATGAACAGTAGACGGTGGAGAGCTGGATGAACAGTAGCCCGTGGAGGGGTGGTTGAACAATACCCCCATGGAGAGGGCTGGTTGAACAGTAGCCGGTGGAGTAGCGCGTGGTGGTGGCTGGATGAACAGGAGCCTGTGGATGAACAGTCGTAGGTGGAGGCTGGAGGAGGTCGACGGTGGATGAACAGTAGCCCGTGGAGGCTGGAGGGGTTCAACAGTGGAGATGAACATTATCCCATGGAGTCCCGTTTTGTGGTACGCCACACCCCTCCTGATGAACAGGACCCCCGTTTCGACCGTAGCGCTCCAACACAAGTCCGTTTCCTCCGTTTTGCGGTATGCCACACCCCTCCCGATCAACAGGACCCCCGTTTCGACCATAGGAGGTCCGTTTCTTCCGTTTGGCGATACGCTAGACCCCTCCCAATGAACAGGATCCCGTTTCGAACGTGGCCGGTTGAACACAAGGCTGTTTCCTCTGTTCTGCGGTACGCTAGGCCTCGTTTCCATCGGCTGTTCCATCCAAGCCCTCCCGATGAACACGACGACGCATTCCGTTCCGACCCAGCCGGTTGGCTCCCCATGAACATGATGACGACGATGTTTCTCCGTTCCCACCCAGCCATGTACACGAGCCCTAGCCGTACATATGCGCGAGTACGCGTTGGAGACCCTGCCCGTATGTATGTACGTGGCTGTATTTTCTTTCTTGCACACTGGCCGCTGTACATACGTGTACATGCTACGTGCGCGCCTCTACTATGACACGTGCGCACCTCTACATCGACCAGTATGTACATACACGTTCGCGACCAGAATGACAACGCTATGTACGCTTCGACCAGGTGGGTCCCGACTGTCAGGCACTTCCTTGCGTGCGAAGATGTAGCTGGTGGGTCCCAGCAGTCAGGGGGGCAAATAATTTTTTTTGCTTGGACGCACTTCCTTGCGTGCGAAGATGTAGCTGGTGGGTCCCAGCAGTCAGGGGGAAACATTTTTTTGCGAAATACGGTGGCCCGTCCGGTGGGTCCCTGTTGTGGAATTAACACGTCAGATGTCCTTAGTGTGAGGACTTAGTCGCGAGGCCAACACATCTATGTGGTAGCTTGAGAGGGGTTGAGCGGAATCAAGAGACGCAACACAAGACAAGGGTTTAGACAGCTTCGGGCCCCGGGAAACATCATCCGATAAAAACCCTACATGCTGTTTGAGGCTAGATCTCATTATCATCACGAGAGAGACGCCGTAAACCGGCTCTCCTCTAGTTGTGTCTAGCCCTAGAGATTGTTTCTTGCTTGTCCCTCTTTGGGGAGCCCTGCCCCTCCTTATATATGTTTGAAGGGGCGGTTTACATGACTAGTCCTAGTTGGATTAGGATTACTCTATTACAAGTGGAGTCCTAGTCTTGCTTCCTTTGTAGTAGAGTAATCAATAATTTATAAGCGCATAATTCCAATGGCGCAATCCAAATATATGTTGGCGACTTATACTCCAAAGCCAGGTCGGGTCAATAAACACCGGATTATAAGTGATTATGTACTGACAACTTACAGTTGAAAGTCGAGCCGGGTTAATGAACACCGGGTTAATTTGATGACTGATAGTCATGCCGGGTCAATAGACACCGGTTCAACATAAAATTTATCAAAGGAGAAAAATCTTGACAAAGGCAAATAAAACCGTGTAGTCGAGGCTTTTCAAGGGCTGTCAGGCCCAAATTTGAGGCTTTTCATGGGCTGCCAGGCCGCTGAGTTGAACCATTTAACAAAGTCTTTTAAGATGGACCTCCAACTTACCAATCACCGTTTTAACTTTGACAAGTTCAGGGTCTCAATGAGAGTAACTGTCAAACGTTCGGAGGGTCATGCCAGGATTTCCTGGATAGGAGTGTCTTACTTGATGAAGGTAGGTTAACCCGGGGTTTTAGGTAAAATATACCAGGCTTGCAAGCCGTGGGTCGATACCCAGCTACAAGGGTCCTTTCAAACTCCTTGGTATTTGACATAAGGAGCCCCCAAGTAACGTGATGAGCTGTGCTCATTGGGTGCCTATGTTTGAGCTGTGCGTAGCAACAAGACTCTCTTTGGCCCCTTGGGTGTGAAGCTCCCAAGCTTTGTTGTGGCGTGATAGCCGGATTAATGGACAGAACTCTGCTTTGTAAGCTGAAGCCCCCATGTAACCAATAATATGATGAGCCAATAAGGCGGGATACCCATGTTTGAACCGTGCATCATGGCAATAGGTCCTCTTCGACAACTTTTAAGTTTTTGCAAGAGATAAATTCTTCTTGAACCGGGATTTTGAACCGGATTTGAGAGCTTGAAAGCTTCATGATAGATAAATTTCCTTTGAATCGGATTGCAAACCGGATATTTGGAGAGCTTCAATGAGACTTACCTCCCTTGAGCCGGATTTTGAACCAGAATCCTTTCTGATGACCCGGAACTTATTCATTGAGTCGGGATTTTGTCATATACTTTTTGAGCCGGAAATTCTCTGACAGCCTTTAAATTTTCATTAATATAACAGTAGCCTCCAGGACTGGATTATCTTTCCCTTCAACATCCCGGGGGACTTGAATTTGCCGAAACTGGCAAGACTTGTTGATTCATATCATCGTAGCCCCCGAGTCTTAAGATGACTCAAGGAGTTGTCTTGAGATTCTCCGTACTTGACCATAGCAGAAGGTATATATCATTGGTTTGATAACGCGATGTAAATCCACAGAAGGTTGAGGTGACTGCGGCGGGCTATAAATGATCCCGTATGAGCCGTGTCAGCAACTCGGCCAATGGTTCCTTCCAACTGGCTGTTTGAAATTTAACTTAACTGCAGTGGCGGCGACTGGCGCATATGTCTATTGAGCTATCCAGCGCAGACGGCGGTTGATGATAATTTGCCTGCAATTTGTTGGAATAAAACCGGGCTACCCAAGCAGTGACTTGCTCATACTTAATAATCAGCTCATGCAGACAGGTGCGGCCTGGTATGTTGATGTAGACCAGGCCGTGAGAGACGAACGGAAAATATGACCTTCGCATCAGAGGTGGCTCAAACAGATGAACCGGCCGCGGTGTTGTAAACCGGCGCGGACGGGCGAGTTAACCACGTCATTTTGATGTAGTGCACAATTGTCCTGCATCAACAATGTTGCAGACCAAGACAAAGATAAACTGTTCTTTGACAAAAAATAATGTATGTTAATAAAATAAAGTTAGACAAATATCACCTAATGCATCTGAACGCAAGTCATGGATGGGCATATTATTACTGCCAGTAACAATAGATGACCCTGAACCGAAACTTTTTGATAATCCAGAAATTTTTGATCCGGAACCTCTGGATAATCCGGCCGAGACTTTTTGATAATCCAGAACTTTTGAACCGGAACCTCTTGATAACCCGGCTGAAACTTTTTGAGCCGGAATTTTTTGATCCGGAACCTCTGGATAATCCGGCCGAGACTTTTTGATAAATTCAGAACTTTGAACCGGAACCTCTTGATAACCCGGCAGAAACTTTTTGAGCCGGAACCTCTAGATAATCCAGCCGGGACTTTTTGATAATCCAGAACTTTTGAACCTGAACCTCAACCCAGCCGAAACTTTTTGAACCGGAACTTTTTGATAATCCGGCCGGAACTTTTTTTTTCTTCCATCCTAAGTCGGAACCCTTTGGCGACTCGGACGGAACCTTTTGGTGATTCGGCTGGAACTCTTGGGCGATTCGGACAGAACGTTTTGTCGAGGCGGTCGGAACTTTTTTGCCGATTCAGACGGAACCTTTCGTCGAGGCGGTCGGAACTTTTCGCCGATTCAGACCGTACCTTTCGTCGAGGCGGTCGAAACTCTTTCAGCGATTTAGACGGAACCTTTCATTGAGGCGGTCGGAAATTTTTCGGCGAGCCAGCTGGAACTCTCCGACAAGCCGACCGGAACTTCTTCAATAAGCTGGGTGGAGCTTGTCGATTCCTGGTATAGTGCCCTCCAAGAACTCAACACCACCGTGCGCGAAGCCCCATGGTGGGCGCCAACTGTCGTGGAATTAACATGTCACATGTCCTTAGTGTGAGGACTTAGTCGCGAGGCCGAAGCATCTATGTGATAGCTTGAGAGGGGTTGAGCGGAATTAAGAGACGCAACACAAGACAAGGGTTTAGACAGCTTCGGGCCCCGGGAAACATAATCCGGTAAAAAGCCTACATGCTGTTTGAGGCTAGATCTTATTATCATCACGAGAGAGTCGCCGTAAACCGGCTCTCCTCTAGTTGTGTCTACCCTGGAGATTGTTTCTTGCTTGTCCCTCTTTGGGGAGCCCTGCCCCTCCTTATATATGTTTGAAGGGGCGGTTTACATGACTAGTCCTAGTTGGATTAGGATTACTCTATTAGAAGTGGAGTCCTAGTCTTGCTTCCTTTGTAGTAGAGTACTCCTTATGTCTTTCCTCTTAAACCGGCCCACCATAGCGTTATCCGGCCTTCCATAAACCGCTCGTTCGGCCACCGGGTCTTGTCGCTCCTCTGACCCGCCTGCCGGATTACTAATCAGTCTTAAACTGCCAGGTCCAAGTGGGTCACCAGTGAATCGCCAAACTCTAGCCGGGTCATACATCCGGCGGTTTATACTGCGGGGTATATCACCAACATTAGCCCCCAGTTTAATTTGGATTCATCCGTGTTAAACTGTTCTGCAACATAAACACATGAACAAATTTGTCGGGTTGTGCTCCGGTTTAAATATTCTTGTAAACCGGCACTTGATCATCCTTAAATCCTTGGCATTTCTTCCTTCTAAAAATCCAAGTTAATAACCATCTTCATAATCAATTTGCTTGCAGAAGATATTTTGTAAATAAAGAATCCATTTGAATCGGCCTTCAATGCTCTGACTTGACAAAAATATTAGTCTTTGAAATATTCAACTGATATCCAGCCGGCTTGAAGATGTAAAACTTGCCGGTTTATGATTACCACTATTATCGGGTTATAAAAATTGATAATTTCGGGTCATGATTGTTGCCAACGCCGGTTCATGATTGTTGCCAACGCTGGTTCATGATTATTGATGACGCCGGTTTGTAGACACGGGGTCGTAATGATTGGTGACGCCGGGTCAATCCGGTTTGCTCAAAACAGAGAATTTGAAAATAGTTCTTCGGTAATAATATAATACCTGTAGCCCCCAAGTCTTGAGCAGAACAAAGTGATGGCTTAAGACTTGCTTCAATATAAATACTGCCACTTAAGAAGAAATCCATGTTGTTCATCCCAGTCACTTAGTAAAAACTGAATACCCCATATTATGTAGCCCCCAAGTGTCGGGTTGTCATGCTTGCAGTAACCTGGGACTTGTAATTGTCTTACTCATAAAAACTTCAACAAGTGTAGCCCCCAAGGGCCAGGTCATTATGCAATAATGAGCAGGGACTTTGTAGGTATAATCATGTAGATTTGAGCAATGATGTGTAGCCCCCAAGGGCCGGCTCAGTAAGATAATATTGAGCTTGAACTTTATATATACTTCAATAAAAATAACATCATATGATGTAACCCCCATCATGGGACTTGAATCCACGTTCGCAGGGTTAAGAGCCTTGTGCTTTACCAATTGAGCAGTGGACCTTCAATATAATGAATAAAAAGCTTTGTACCTTGAATTGTTGACAGGAGCAATTGGTAGCCCCCAAGGGCCAGCTCATTATAATGTGATGAGTCGGGTCTTCAATAAGATGAGCAAAAAATGACTTTGCATTAGCCCCCAAGTGTCATGGTGCATGCTTGCAACGACATGAGACTTGCATATTTGATGTAATCTCAATTTGAATAATGTAGTCCCCAAGTGTTGGGTTGTAAGCCTGTAGCGACTCGGGACTATTCCTTCAATTGTAGAATAAAAATCATATCCATTGATAATATGATAGCCATTGCGCTAAAGCGACTTTGAAAACCTTAATCATAATACTGGTTATTGATAACCATAATAGAAATCCAGTCATCTCGGCTATTTGAATAATATACCCAATGATTTATAAGCGCATAATTCCAATGGCGCAATCCAAATATATGTTGGCGACTTATAGTCCAAAGCCAGGCCGGGTCAATAAACACCGGATTATAAGTGATTATGTACTGACAACTTGTAGTTGAAAGTCGAGCCGGGTTAATGAACATCGGGTTAATTTGATGACTGATAGTCATGCCGGGTCAATAGACACCGGTTCAACATAAAATTTATCAAAAGAGAAAATTTTTGACAAAGGCAAATAAAACCGTGTAGTCGAGGCTTTTCAAGGGCTGTCAGTCCCAAATTCGAGGCTTTTCATGGGCTGCCAGGCCGCTGAGTTGAACCATTTAACAAAGCCTTTTAAGATGGACCTCCAACTAACCAATCACCATTTTAACTTTGAAAAGTTCAGGGTCTCAATGAGAGTAACTGTCAAACGTTCGGAGGGTCATGCCAGGATTACCTGGATAGGACTGTCTTACTTGATGAAGGCAGGTTAACCCGGGGTTTTAGGTAAAATATACCAGGCTTCCAAGCCGTGGGTCAATACCCAGCTACAAGGGTCCTTTCAAACTCCTTGGTATTTGACACAAGGAGCCCCCAAGTAACGTGATGAGCTGTGCTCATTGGGTGCCTATGTTTGAGCTGTGCGTAGCAACAAGACTCTCTTTGCCCCCTTGGGTGTGAAGCTCCCAAGCTTTGTTGTGGCGTGATAGCCGGATTAATGGACAGAACTCTGCTTTGTAAGCTATAGCCCCCATGTAACCAATAATATGATAAGCCAATAAGGCGGGATACCCATGTTTGAACCATGCATCATGGCAACAGGTCCTCTTCGGCAACTTTTAATTTTTTGCAAGAGATAAATTCTTCTTGAACCGGGATTTTGAACCGGATTTGAGAGCTTGAAAGCTTCATGATAGATAAATTTCCTTTGAATCGGATTGCAAACCGGATATTTGGAGAGCTTCAATGAGACTGACCTCCCTTGAGCCGGATTTTGAACCGGAATCCTTTTTGATGACCCGGAACTTCTTCATTGAGTCGGGATTTTGTCATATACTTTTTGAGCCGGAAATTCTCTGACAGCCTTTAAATTTTCATCAATATAACAGTAGCCTCCAGGACCAGGTAATCTTTTCCTTTCAACATCCTAGGGCACTTGAATTTGCCGAAATTGGCAAGACTTGTTGAGTCATATCATCGTAGCCCCCGAGTCTTAAGATGACTCAAGGAGTTTTCTTGAGATTCTCCGTACATGACCATAGCAGAAGGTATATATCACTGGTTTGATAACGCGATGTAAATCCACAGAAGGTTGAGGTGACTGCGGCAGGCTATAAATGATCCCGTATGAGCCGTGTCAGCAACTCGGCCAATGGTTCCTTCCAACTAGCTATTTGAAATTTAACTTAACTGTAGTGGCGGCGACTGGTGCATATGTCTATTGAGCTATCCAGCATAGACGGCGGTTGATGATAATTTGCCTCCAATTTGTTGGAATAAAACCGGGCTACCCAGGCAGTGACTTGCTCATACTCAATAATCATCTCATGCAGACAGGTGCGGCCTGGTATATTGATGTAGACCAGGCCGTGAGAGACGAACGTAAAAAAATGACCTTCGCATCAGAGGTGGCTCAAACAGATGAACCGGCCGCGGTGTTGTAAACCGGCGCGGACGGGCGAGTTAACCATGTCGTTTTGATGTAGTGAACAATTGTCCTGCATCAACAATGTTGCAGACCAAGACAAAGATAAACTGTTCTTTGACAAAAAATAATGTATGTTAATAAAATAAAGTTAGACAAATATCACCTGATGCATCTGAACGACAGTCATGGATGGGCATATTATTACTACGTGTAACAATAGATGACCCTGAACTGAAACTTTTTGATAATCCGGAACTTTTTGATCCGGAACCTCTAGATAATCCGGCCGAGACTTTTTGATAGTCCAGAACTTTTGAACCGGAACCTCTTGATAACCCGGCCGAAACATTTTGAGGCGGAATTTTTTGATCTGGAACCTCTGGATAATCCGGTCGGGACTTTTTGATAATCAATAACTTTGAACCGGAACCTCTTGATAACCTGGCCGAAACTTTTTGAGCCGGAACTTTTTGATCCGGAACCTCTGGATAATACGGTCGGGACTTTTTGATAATCCAGAACTTTTGAACCGGAACCTCAACCCGGCCGAAACTTTTTGAACCGGAACTTTTTGATAATCCGGCCGGAACTTTTTTTCTTTCAACCTAAGTCGGAACCCTTTGGCGACTCGGACGGAACCTTTTGGTGATTTGGTTGGAACTCTTGGGCGATTCGGACAGAACCGTTTGTCGAGGCAGTCGGAACTTTTTTGCCGATTCAGACAGAACCTTTCGTCAAGGCGGTCGGAAGTTTTCGCCGATTCAGACGGAACCTTTCGTCGAGGCGGTCGGAACTCTTTCGGCGATTTAGATGGAACCTTTCATTGAGGCGGTCGGAACTTTTTTGGCGAGTCAGCTAGAACTCTCCGACAAGTCGACCGGAACTTCTTCAATAAGCTGGGCGGAGCTTCTCGATCCCTGGGATAGCGCCTTCCAAGAACTCAACACCACCGTGCGCGAAGCCCGACGGTGGGCGCCAACTGTCGTGGAATTAACACGTCAGATGTCCTTAGTGTGAGGACTTAGTCGCGAGGCCAACGAATCTATGTGGTAGCTTGAGAGGGGTTGACCGGAATCAAGAGACGCAACACAAGACAAGGTTTTAGATAGCTTCGGGCCCCGGGAAACATCATCCGGTAAAAACCCTACATGTTGTTTGAGGCTAGATCTCATTATCATCACGAGAGAGTCGCCGTAAACCGGCTCTCCACTAGTTGTGTCTAGCCCTGGAGATTGTTTCTTGCTTGTCCCTCTTTGGGGAGCTCTGCCCCTCCTTATATATGTTTGAAGGGGCGGTTTACATGACTAGTCCTAGTTGGATTAGGATTACTCTATTACAACTGGAGTCCTAGTCTTGCTTCCTTTGTAGTAGAGTACTCCTTATGTCTTTCCACTTAAACCGGCCCACCATAGCGTGATCCAGCCTTCCATAAACCGCCCGTTCGGCCACCGGGTCTTGTCACTCCTCTGACCCGCCTGCCGGATTACTAATGAATCTTAAACCGCCAGGTCCAAGTGGGTCGCCAGTGAATCGCTAAACTCTAGCCGGTTCATACATCCGGCGGTTTATACCGTGGGGTATATCCCCGACAGTCCCCGCTGTCATGTGGAGGAATAATTATTTTGTGCGTAATAAGAAGGCACTTCCTTGCTGCGGCCGTGGACCCAGCTGTAAGCCTCTCCACGTACAGTCCACGTCCGATGGAAGCCGTTCCTTGACCACGTTGACGATGCTGCGCCGAGGGCACCAGGGCGGTGGACGACAACGAGGCCTAGGAAGGGGACGACGCGGAGCCGGGGAAGACGCGGCAGTGGAAGCCCGCGCGGAGAGGAGTACGAGGTGTCACTGGTTCGGCTGCGGTGTGAGGCTGCCATCGCTGCAGAATAACAGGGGGTGTGGGTGAGTGGAGGGATGGCCTGGCCAGCGGTGGGAGTAGTACAGGGCGGTGAGGCCTCCGCGGCAGCACAGCCGAGCACGGGAGGCAGGAGCACGAGGCATGACCGGCCCTTGTTTGGGCAGCTGGAGCAAGAAGACCAGAGGTTGAAGAAGCACTACGGCCGTTGGATGGACATCGTATGGTCACTGGAGCTAGAATCATGCATATTGACTAAGTTGACAAAGCCCTCCATCCACGTCAACTTAGTAGGCCCACAAGTCAGCCTGCCACTATACTGGGTCCCAGCTAATAGGGGTAGTATTCATTTTTTTGTGCATAATAAGGAGGCACTTCCTTGCGTGCGAAGATATAGCTGGTGGGTCCGAGCTGTCAGCGGCGGTAACATTTTTTTGGTGAAATACAGAGGCCCTTGCGGTGGGTCCCAGATGTCAGGTGGAGGAATCATTATTTTGCGCGTAATAAGGAGGCATTTCCTCGCGTGCGGCCGTGGACCCAGCTGTCAGCCTCTCCACGTACAATCCACTTCAGATGCATGTCGGTCATTGACCACGTTGACCAGCCCGCGCCGAGAGCACCAGGGCGGTGGACGACGGCGATGCCTAGAAAGGGAACGGCACGGAGACAGGGAAGACTCGGTAGTTGTTTCCCCGCAGAGGAGAATCTGTTGTCTGAGGGTTTCTTGGTTCGTCTGCCGTCGCCGGAGAATAACAGCAGGTGTGGGTGAGTAGAGGGATGGCTAGGCCAGCGATGGGAGTACGGTGGGGCGGTGAGTCCTGCGCGGCAGCACAGCCGGCCGTGGGGAAGAGGGAGCAGGCAGTCCCACCGGCGCTTGTTTGACAGCTGGAGTAGGAAGAGCAGAGATTGAAGAAGCATGACGGCCGTTCGATGGACATCCAATAGTCACTGCTTGTGCGTCAAACTTTTTTTTAGGAAAGCCTCAAATCTGTGGAAAATAGCATACAACCCATCTGCCATTATTTCTAATAATTTACAGCCCATTTGCTAATTCTTAAGGGTTTTTTTGGAGCCCATATTCTTTTTGTTAGCATTACAGCCCATATTGTGGCCACGGTTAAAAAAATTGTATGAAATTTTGCATATTTCGGAGCGGTCTGAACTGTTTTTAATCCCGAAATTTTGAGTCACATTCAAACTGATTTTAAAAATAAATGTATATCAATATAAAATCCAACAAATTGTCCACGCATAAAAATCAATGCAATTTAAAATCTCAAAATGAAAAAAAAAAGAAATTTGAAACTAATTATCGGTTTGATGTGTTTTAAAAATGTACAACCCATTTCTCATTACTGATAGGCCATTATCTCGGCCAGCCGAATGAAGCTCTCCTTGTCTTAAAAGATTTATAGCCCAACAGGCCTGACAAAGCGACTTACTTGGCAAATCACCAAAAAACTGGGCTGTGGCCGTGGAACAACTGTCAGCCTCTCTACGTACACTACTCTTCCGATGGAAGTCGGTCGTTGACCACATTGACCACGCCGCGCCAAGAGCACCAAGGCGGTGGACGACAGCGAGGCCTAGGAAGGGGACGATGCGGAGCCGGGGAAGACGCTGCAGTGGATGCCCACGCGGAGAGGAGTACGAGGGTTCACTGGTTTGGCTGCGGTGTGACGCTGCCGTCGCCGCAGAATAACAGGGGGTATGGGTGAGTGGAGGGATGGCCTGGCCAGTGGTGGGACTAGTATGGGGGTGATGAGGCCTCTGCAGCACCACAGCCGGCCACGGGAGGCAGGAGCAGGCGGCACGACCGGCGCTGCTTTGGGCGGCTGGAGCAAGAAAACCAGAGGTTGAAGAAGCATTATGGCCGTTGGATGGACACCGTACGGTCACTGGAGCTAGAATCATCCATATTGACTAAGTTGACAAAGCCCTCCATCCCCGTCAACTTAGTAGGCCCACAAGTCAGCCACCCACTATGGTGGGTCCCAGCTAGCAGGGGGGTATTCATTTTTTTGTGCGTAATAAGGAGGCAATTCCTTGCGTGCGAAGATATAGCTGGTGGGTCTGATCTGTCAGCGGGGGGAATGTTTTTTTCACGAAATACAGGAGCCTTTTCCACGTACAGTCCACATACAGTGCGTAATAAGGAGGAACTTTCCTTGCGTGCGACCATGGACCTCATGGGTCCCACCCATCGGGCTCTCCACGTACAGTCCTCTTCCGATGACTCTCGTATGTTGACCACGCCGCGCCGAGCGCACCAAGGCGTTGGACGATAGTGAGGCCCCAGACTAGAACGGCCTAGAGATGGGGAAGACGCGGCAGTGGAGTCGCAGACGGAGAGGAGTGGGAAACTTGACTGGTTCGGGTGCGGGGTGGGCCTACACTTGGCAGAAAATAATAGGAGGTGCGGAGTGGAGGGATGGCCTAGCCGTCGGCGGGGTAGCGTTTTGCTGAGGAGCGCAAAACAACGCCGCTGGACGCCGGAGGCTGGAGCAGGCGGTCCTGACAGCGCTGGGGGAAGAAGACGAGAGATTGAAGAAGAACGCTGACCGTTGGATGTAAATCCAACGCCTTCTTAGGCTTCGACCTACTGGCCCACATGTCAGCCAGTCCATTTGTTTTTTTAGTCCATTTGGTGGGCTGGGTGAAATAATGATGTAACATCTATGCGGCCCGTTTATATATATGGTAGAACTTAAAGCCCATTTGCATTTTTCTCGAAATCCACGGACTTGCTGGGCTGGGTGAAAATATCATGTTGGGCTAGACGGAGAAATGTTATAAAAACGTAAATACATGATTGCACGTCTATTAATGCATTGGTCAGTAAAATCTTTGCAAGCTTATATACGCAATCACTAGGAGTTAACTCGCGAAGTTATATATAAACAATTATTATTATTATTTTGTAAGAACTTTCAACTTATGAAATAAAATATCATTTTAATTTGATGAGTTAATATTACATGGGGTATTATTATTTTTTAGGCTAGACGTGGGACAGTTGAGTTGGTTCTAGGGAAAAGTACTGGGAGAAAACTCAATTTACATCGAGAAAGAAAGTGGGAGAAAATTCAGATATAGGATTAATGAAAACGAAAAATAAAGGAAGTGGGAAGGTCTATAAAATGGTTGGACGAACGACTGGTTTAACGGAAACTTATGTTGTTTCTAATATATATATATATATGTATATATATATATATATATGTGTGTGTGTGTGTGTGTGTGTGTGTGTGTGTGTGTGTAATAAAATAAGATATAAATATAGGTTCAGTTTTGCATTCTTATAGAAAACATGTTCAGTTTTGCATTCTTATAGAAAAATAGAACTGAGTTGTGCGTCGTCTTGAAAAAACAAACATAACTTGGGCTGCTGATGTTATTGACAAGCTAGGTTGGGAGGCCCAGAGGCCGCTTGATACCTGCTGGATCAAAAAAATGTTGAAACATGTCGTGGGCTGCCCATGTTAAACAACAAAACCTAGGCCATGGGCCTGGTGGGCCCGAGACTGTCAGCCTCTCGACGAACAGTTGTCTCCCGATTCCTCTTGTTTTGCTGACCATGTTGGGAACAAGAGACAGCGGCGCCGCGGCTAGAGCACCAAGGCGGAGGACGACGTCGAGACCTCGAACCAAAAGAAACGGAGCGGGGGAAGACGCAGGCGGAGGGGAGTACGAGGGTTGACTTGTTGGGGTGCAGGGTGGGCCGATGGAGCTGCCGCCGCCGGACAATGTGTGGTAGTAGAGGGATGGCCTGGCCAACGCCAGAGGCTATGATGGCCAACCGCTGTGTAGGAAGAGGACGAAAGATTGAACAAAATAAAGAAATACAAATGGATAGAGGAGGGGAATATGTTGGGAGGAAGGAGATTCAAAGCACGGCAGCCGAGTGAACTAGTTTTTTTAACGGACAAGTGAACTAGTTACATACATAAGCAAATTGCCACTAAAAAAGCAACAGGTCAATGGGTTCTTAAAAGAAATATTTCGGACAAAATAGATAATTACGACACATAGGCTAATGCATGAAACACTCAGATGATAAAGGTGCTTATAAACAGATAAAGTACAACATCTAGACCTTCCTGGCACGCTTGGTCATGATGTTGCGGCTGTCCGTACTCGCTCGTCGATTCGGGAAGCGAACCGCCCTCATGTCCAAGATCTGCCGGTACATGTCGTAGCATGCGTATGCGTCCTTGGCCGCGTAGGTTATGTAGGCCAGATTCAGAGGTACCTCCCACGTGTTCAGGTCCTTGGTTTTGTTGTCTTCTTTCATGTTGGCGTATCAGGGGTCGATGACGGTCTCGGCGAGGTCAGCCACGGAGTCCTTCACCTGCCCGTTGCTGATGATCTTGTATTGCTTCTGGATGTCGACAAGCTTGTTGCACCAGATGGCCGAATCGTCGCGTTCTTCCTTCTCTCCATCGTAGCAAAGGTGCACTCGGCACTACCGATGAAACGGGAAAATGCTCCAGAAGCTCTGATGGCCCTACAGAAGTGGTAGATGAGAACCTCGTCCCGCACACATACCTGGGCGACCACGATCCGCTGGTCCTTGTCAGGAGACGAATGGATGGGCACAAGGTCTAGTCCTGCAACCTTGTGCTTTCTCGTCCTGTAGGTACTACTTGAACTCGGCGAGGCAGAGCTTCACCGAGTCCGGATCGATGGTGTACATCAAATTCAACTTGGTGCATCCATAGGACTGAATAGCGAACTCAAAGGGGAACTCCTTGGTGAAGTCCATATCCAGCAGGCTCACCCCTTGGATCTCCATTGGAGTCTCTTCAAGTGAACGAGTGTGTAGGCGGCGACAACAGTTCGTTTTTCAGCTCTTGGGGAACTGGATTCAACAGTAAACTGAGTGTGTACATGCGACAACAGTTACTACCTCTCCCTCGTCCGCTGCGCGGCTGGCAGAAGATGCACCCTCGGTGCATTCAAACGCCTCCATTAAGAAACCCACTCCGGCCACATGTCGGTTCACGAGCGGGTCTGTATTGGTACTGTAATAACAGGAGTTAGTGGTCACTTTACTTAAATTTAATTAGCTTTAATAGAAAGTTATACTTAAAACAAGCAATGCATTGGCTCATTCTATCAGTGCCACATGATCAACATGCACAACAATTAGAATTATTATTCTCAGGACGCACACGATCAGCACATTTGTCGCACTTTCACAAAGATAATACTACCAAGTTTGAACTGTTTGTTATGGTTGTTGTCCTCTACATCATCATGCCGTGTTTCCCAGCTTGCAAGATTCAGAACAAACAAATAAGATCCAAATAATAAGTACAACAAAGATTCCTACACATCTCATTGATCCCCAGCTTGCAAGATTCAGAACCAACAAATAAGATCCAAATAATAAGTACAACAAAGATGCCAACACATCTCATTGATTCCCAGCTTGCAAGATTCAGAACCAACAAATAAGATTCAAATAATAGGTACAACAAAGATGCCTACACTGTCGGTGTCAAAACCGGCGGATCTCGGGTAGGGGGTCCCGAACTGTGCGTCTAGGCGGATGGTAACAGGAGACGAGGGGCATGATGTTTTTACCCAGGTTCGGGCCCTTTCGATGGAGGTAAAACCCTACGTCCTGCTTGATTAATATTGATGATATGGGTAGTACAAGAGTGGATCTACCACGAGATCAAGGAGGCTAAACCCTAGAAGCTAGCCTATGGTATGATTGTTGTAATGTATGTTGTCCTACGGACTAAAGCCCTCCGGTTTATATAGACACCGGAGGAGGCTAGGGTTACACAGAGTCGGTTACAATGGTAGGAGATCTACATATCCGTATTGCCAAGCTTGCCTTCCACGCCAAGGAAAGTACCATCCGGACACGAGCCGGAGTCTTCAATCTTGTATCTTCGTAGTCTTGGAGTCCGGCGGACAATGATAGTCCGGCTGTCCGAACACCCCCTAGTCCAGGACTCCCTCAGTAGCCCCTGAACCAGTCTTCAATGACGATAAGTCTGGCGTGCATAATGTTCGGCATTGCAAGGCGGGTTCCTCCCTTGAATAATCCAGAGAAGATCATGAACACCAGGATAGTGTGTGGCTCTGCAAAAATAATTTCCACATTCCACCGTAGAGAGAATAAAATATACACTAGCTCAATCTGCTGACGTATTATGCGGCGTGACATCACACCACCACCAAGTCCTTGTTTGAATCGTTTTTTACTATACCACCTCAGCACGTTTAGCGAAGCGGTTTCCTTGGCACGTCTTGTCGTAGCAGAGATTGTGTTCCCCTTATTTCGGGATCCTCATCAATACGTGCGTGGGTAACCCAACCGTTCCGTCGCCCGCCTCCTCTATCGAAGGGAATCCCAAGCGGTCACGGAGGCGGCCCTCGGTATTTCTTCCCTTTATAAGAGGACCAAGGCCTGTCCTTGTTCTTCAATCTCGCATCGAATCTCTTCTCCGCTCCCGGTTCCAACACCCGAGCCTCGGATTGGCGCTTGGATCCTCAACCATGTCGGCTCCGACCTCCGGGGCGGTGGATGCCCTCCTCCGTCACGGAGGAGGACATAATGAAGTTGCGTGAAGCCAAGTACAGGCCCACGAGGTTTCAGATAGGTTGCCTGCCCAAGGGCAGGCCGTGCCCGCCCGAGCCCGGTGAATACGTCGTGCCAGTATCCCACCTCCGTCGGGTTTAGGCTTCCGACGGATCCCTTCGTGAGAGGGCTCCTGTTCTACTATGGGCTGGACTTTCACGACTTGGCTCCGGAGTCCATCGTCCACATCTCCGTATTTATTATCGTCAGCGAAGCCTTCCTCCGCGTCATTCCCCACTTCGGCCTATGGCTTAAGACCTTCAAGGTGGAGCGAAGATGATCGGGCGTCGGTAGTCTTGCGGGCGACCATAAGCAAAAGGCCGATGCCCGTGGCGAAGGTTCCTTCAAGAGGAACTCGGATGTGGCAGCAGGAGTGGTTCTACATCACCGCTCCAAAGGGCAGCGAGCGAAGCCGCCGCCTTCATTCCGCCGGGACCTCCACGCCAGCTAATGTCGTGGGTCGACCAAGGGCTCAATTGGGGCCGTCGAAGGCGTGCCCTCATTGCGAGGCGGTTCGAGACCTCCAAGCGAGGAGATCGACCGATCAAAGTGATGCAGGTTATGCTAATCAGGCATCTTCTGCCCTGCAAACGCCGTCCTCTCCGTCTATGGGAGTTCAACCTGGAGGGACCTTAGATTCTCAAACACTTATGGGTGCAACACCCGTGGAGATGTACAAGTTGTTCTTCGGACCGCAAGTGGCGTGTCCGGATTCAGCCGAGGACGCAGGCCTAAGCCGCAATCACCCGAATACTCAGGTAAATAGCTCAGAGTCCGAACATTCTATTTATATGCCTTTTCCAAAGTTCGCCTCCTGACCCCTTGTTCTTTACAGGAATGGGTGGCACGATCAAGGCTGATAAGATGTCCGGCCCCCCTCCCAGAGACCGCACTGGAGCCCGTGCTGGTCAGAATGTTGGAGGTTGCGCCCACAAAAGGGGGCGACGGGGAAAATAGAGGAGCTAATATTTCGCCCAAAGGGGCGACTAAAGAGGGGGAAACCAAGAATCCCTCCCTTCAGGGGGAGAAGAGGACCGCCTCCGAAGATCCGGAGGCCAAAGCCCCTAAGCGTGGGAAGAGATCTTCACCGGGGGGTCCGTCGTCCGGAGAGAATCCGGGCGCGCAATCATCGCCGAAGAACCAGCCCTCCAACAAGCCGTGTGTATGAAAGAGGAAGTTTAATTAGTAAGGAAATACCTTCATTTGTGCTTCTGTGGGTAACCGAAATATTTATATCACAGTTCGGATCTGCAGCCTTCTCAGATGAGTTCATCTTCGGGGGACCTTCTTCCGGAGATGATGGAGAGCGATACGCCTCCGTCCAGCGCCGCCAGATGAGGCAAAGCGAGCCGAAGTGTAAATCACGGAGGGTATCCCGAGTCCGAGAGGGCGAGAGTTCGGCACCTACTAGTGTCCGGCGGAGAAGCTGAAGAGTCTGCTGAGAGGCGTCCATTTGAAGATCACCGTGCATTGATGCGTATGGTGATTGGAAGGATTTCGTCCGCCAAAGCGGATTGCGTAATGCCGACATGAGTTTCTTTGGCGGGATTTGAGGTATCGAGAATAACGCACCTTTGTCTTTTAACAGTTTTGCATATAACAATGCGCCTGTATAGATAGTAGCCCCGAGACTCGATGGGTTGTCGGAAGCGACAAAGGTACCGAGGATCGAAATCTAAAGTAATTAATTCCGTCATTCCTATGCGGTGGCGGATAGTCGAGGCTAGCGGACTAGTGAGTTTGCCGAATTAACTTCGGCAACTTGACTTGGCAGATGAGGACATCGCACTTGTCAACAAAGCGACTTGACGAGTCGCAAGGTAAAAGAGTTCTCCGATCGCTTTATTAAGGGGTGAAGCCGCCTCGATAAATTATATGCTATTAAATGCAGACGGTGCTGCTGCTGTGGAGAGCCTTGGGCTGAAGTTGCTCTAGCGAAGAGCAAGCCCGAAGGGTAGTGACGCGCTGCCTCGAGGGCGGCCGAGGAGTTGAAGCCGAAAAAGGCTGTGCCTTTGCCTAAGCGAGGCGAGGTGGCAATTGGCCATGAAATTAAAGGATGCTGCCGACCGCAATGAGGCTCTTGAAAAGGAGCGCTTATCGGAGCGGGAAGACCTAAAGAAGGCCACCGCCGAAGCCAAGGATGCCCGCTCTGCAATGCGGGTTATGAAGGAGGAACTGCGCCAGGCCGGAGAGATCGTGGCTGGCAAGCCTTATCTGCTGCGTCGCCGGTTTATGGATGCAAAGTATGCTCAATTTGAGCGGCTGTGGAGTAGGATCCTTATATGGACTTAGCTGCAAGTGCGGCTGATGCCGTTAAGCACTTCCGGAGCCAGGAGGATCACGAGACGGAAGAGCTATACTGGTCTCAATTCCACAGTCCGGATCGCTCACTTCCGTTGACGGACCGGTTGGCCGAATGGGCCGAGCTAAATAGATTGTTCGGACTTGCCATGACTGACATCGTGGCCCATGTCTGGCCAGAGAGGTCCAAGGCGACGAGCTACTTCGGCTTACTGCAGCAATTCCTTGGAGCAGTGCCGCATATAAAGGAGATGAGGCGGTCGGCCTGCATCGAGGGCGCGCGGATGGCTCTTGCCCGTGTGAAGGTGCATTGTCCGGAGATGGATGCCACCGCTGTTGCCGCCCAGGGTCCGGATGAAAGCCGGCTCCCTGCCAAGCACTACTTCGGAGAAGTCATGCGTGGCGCTCGTGTAATAGAGTCGCAGAGCTCGAAAAATATCACGTTCAAATGAACGTATTTAGCTTGTAAAACGATGATTATGTTATAACTGCTTGTTATACTTGTGCGTCCAAGTAGTAAAACTTCTCCTGTGCGGTCGTTTACGTATACATTTGTATAACCTGAAAGATTGCAGTCTTTGGCTTCAGCCCCCACGCACAGAGTGCGGGGGTGTTCGCAAAAATAGCGCATTTTCACACTTAATCCGACGTCTCGGTCCTGTTTAAGGAGGTGGTAGCGTAGCGAACTAGGCAATCCGGACTATAATGCTTTATCACTTTCACTTAGCGGTGGAGCTCGAGGTGGGGCTACGATATAGCCCTGGTGGCACCGCACATCTTCGTATTCGAGTGCGTATGTGCACGACCGAAGCGGTCCTTCGTCAAAGCGAAATTCTAAACATTCCGGTAGTCGATCGAGTGGTTGACCGATCTCTCATTTGTATCATGATGATCAGTTTTGGCTTTCTCTACCGAGGTGCTCGCCAAATTAACCGGGGCACAATCGCGATAGTTCTCCTGGTGCGCGTTAGCGGTGATCTGAGAATGTAAGGCAGCAAAACACAGGGCAGGAAAACCCAACATTTGACCAAAGACATGATTCGGAGCTGATGCATATAATGCCTAACTCGAGACGCCGAACACTCCCTAAGGTGTTCGGTCTTTATAATAATGGGCAGAGATGCCCTAAGCCCCTAGTGTCCAGGTACGGGCATGGTATTCTGACGCGGCCGATGCCAAAACGTCAGGCTCCGCTTGGGCTATAGGAAGAGACCAAGGGAGAACAACAACAAGAGACAGTAAAAAAGGTCTACGCAGGGTCTTAATCTGAAAAGAATCCTCTAGCGGGTCCCTCTGCACGCGTCTGCGCCTGTGTCTCCGTTGCGCCGTTGTCCTGGACGGGTATGCACATTGTTCATCTGTAAAAAGAGAGGAACGTTTAGTTTGAAAATAAATCGTGCGAAAAATATGTGTAAAACAAGAAATATAAATAATTAAAGCGGGGTGTGTATGAACCCGCGGTTGTTTTGTGCGCGCAGCCCCCTATGAAGGGGTATGCGGCTAGGGAGCCCCTAGCCTGCTGAGGCCAGATTCATCTATCCGAGTCAGGGGTCCTTAAGTGACCCTCGCACTGAAATGGCGCCACGCGGACCGGGCATCTTGAGTGTAAGAGACGCGTAATGCGGTATGGCGTTGAAGCGGACAAAAGCCTTTCGTCCCAAGAGTGCTTGATATTCACTTTTAAATGGGACGATGTGAAAAATTAATTTTTCGCGTTGAAAATTATTCGGTGATCCGAACACGACTTCTAGTAATATAGAGCCTGTGCACTTGGCGTGAGGGCCTGGCGTCACTCCTTTGAAGGAAGTGCGGCTGTGTTGGATTTTGGTTGGGTCTATCCCCATCCTACGGATTGTGTTTGAATATAGCAGGTTTAAGTCACTGCCTCCGTCCATTATGACGTTAGTAAATTGTAATCCGTCTATTATGGGATTCAATATCAGGGGGGGTCCGTCCCGCATTTCGAACGCTTCTGGAATAGTCCAGGTGGTCGAAAGTGATTGGTTTTGATATCCAATCTCTACTGTCTGCTGGGTTGGACTGTGCGAAGCTTTTTTCAGAAAGTGCCGCACTATTTTTCCGTGTTATCACATGAAGTGAGTTTACTGCTTTGACCCCTTGTGGGAAAGCCTTTTGTTTTCCGGTGCCCTGCTGGTGGGGTTTATCTTCTACGCTTGACGCGTCGAGCCCCTTGTGTTCGGCATTTAGTCGGCCGGACTATTTAAAACCCAACAATCCTGTGGGTGTGATTTGCGAGCCTTCCGAAGTCTTGTGGATTTGACATATCTGACCCAAAATCTTGTTTAAGTTGGACAATTCGTAACTGTCATCCTTAAGAGGCTGTGTTTTAGTATTGGGCCGAGAGCTTTTGAATCCGGCGTTGACTTCCGCGCTCTTTGGGCTTTTCTCTTTATTCCGGCGCTGCTCTTTTCTGCGCCATGATTTTCCGTTTCCATCTCTTATCTCTGATGTACTTGGGTCTCTGGTGCTGCATTGTGCTAACCAGCTATCCTCGCCCGCACAGAAGCGGGTCATGAGGCTTGTTAGTGCGGACATTGTCCTCGGTTTCTCTTGGCCGAGGTGCCTGGCGAGCCATTCGTCTCGGACATTGTGCTTGAAAGCTGCTAAGGCTTCTGCGTCCGGACAGTCGACTATTTGGTTCTTTTACGTAAGGAACCTGTTCCAGAATTTCCGCGCTGACTCTCTGGGCTGTTGAGTTATATGACTTAGACCATCTGCATCCGGAGGACGGACATAAGTCCCTTGAAAATTTGCTCTAAACGCGTCCTCGAGCTCTTCCCAACTCCCAACAGTATTTTCTGGGAGGCTTTTAAGCCAATGACGGGCTGGCCCTTTGAGCTTGAGGGGTAGGTATTTTATGGCATGGAGATCATCTCCTCTGGCCATATGTATATGTAGTATATAATCTTCTATCCAGACTCCAGGGTCTGTTGTTCCATCGTAGGCCTCTATGTTTATGGGTTTAAATCCTGCTGGGAATTCATGGTCCAGCACCTCGTCAGTGAAACATAGTGGGTGTGCGGCGCCCCTGTATTTGTGTGTGCCGCTATCATCGGACACTTGACATGTTGCCTTGCTTCCTGGGGCCTTCTCCTTTGGCCCGTAGATGGATCTGGCTGGGCCATCTATCCTTCCAAGTTCGTTGGTTGGTTTATGTGTGGCGCCGCTGTCAGAATTTGGCCTATCATCTGGCCGTCTATCCAGCCAAGCAGCCCCTTTGATTTTGGACGGTGGAGGCTCTATGGCCTCTTCGTCGAATTCCGGTAGCAGCTTGCGCTTCGGGTAGCTCTTTGATTGGTGGCCATTGCCATACTTATCTGCGGTTTTGAGCACTTTGCTCCATCTCATTCTGAGTGTGTCTTCCGCTGTTTTGAGCCTCCGTTTTTCCTTCTTCAGGCTTCTGGCAGTACTGACGAGTCTTTTCCGGAGGTTCTTACTCTCCGACGACGTGTCCGGCATACGGTCATCCGGACTGTTGTTCTCGCCGGGCTTGGATTGACTATCTGACTCGTCATGTTCGGACGGTTGCTTATCTGCGTGTTCGTCGTCCGTTTGTGAGCCCTGCCGTATTGCAGGCTCTTTGGGAGCGTTGTTGTTGAGGCGGGACTTAGGACGGCGCCTGCGCCGCCGTTTTGGTCGTTTATCGGCGTGGTCATCTTCTACCGCGGCCCGTTGATCCTCGTTGTCGCTCTCCTTTGGGGTGTCTACCATATATATGTCATGTGACGAGGTAGTCCTCCCGTGCCTTATAGGCTCTGTTTCTTGTTCGTCTCAGCATTGTCGTCTATTCCGTCAATGTCTTCGGAGTCAAGCTCTAGCATGTCGGTTAGATCGTCGACAGTGGCTACAAAGTGGGTGGTGGGTGGGCTCTGAATTTCTTCGTCGTCCGTATCCCAACCATCCTGGCCATAATCCGGCCAGGACTCTCCTGATAACGAGAGATGCTTTAGTGAATTCAAGATATCGCCAAAAGGCGAGCATTGGAAGATGTCCGCGGCGGTGAATTCCATAACCGGCGCCCAATCCGGATCGATTGGCAGGGGCGCGGGAGGTTCGGAGTCCGGCAAGGAGTCCGGCGCCTCAGAATCACAAGTTTCGCGGGGGGCAAGATAAGTGTTCGGCTCCATCGCCGTGGGTGTTGAAGCCCCCAGGGCGGCATCTATCCACCTGCCCTCAATCTGGGCGATCGGCTCCGGGCTAATGGCCGAAGCAGATCCGTGTGCGGCCACCAAGGCACTGTTCGGCGGCAGAGCTAGATCATGCCCATCGTCACAGTGCGGCATGCTCGGTTGTGGCTCGAGTCCGTCGAAGATCAAGTCTCCGCGGACATCGGCCGTGAAGTTTAAGCTTCCAAATCTGACCTAACGGCCAGGGGCGTAGCTTTCGATCTGCTCCAGATGGCCAAGTGAATTGGCCCGCAGGGCGAAGCCGCCGAATACGAAGATCTGTCCGGGGAGAAAAGTCTCACCCTGGACAGCATTGTTGATTGAAGATGCCATCAAACCTATCGGTGACGACACAGAGGAACTCTCAATGAAAGCACCAATGTCGGTGTCAAAACTGGCGGATCTCGGGTAGGGGGTCCCGAGCTGTGCGTCTAGGCGGATGGTAACAGGAGGCGAGGACACGATGTTTTTACCCAGGTTCGGGCCCTCTCGATGGAGGTAAAACCCTACGTCCTGCTTGATTAATATTGATTATATGGGTAGTACAAGAGTGGATCTACCACGAGATCAAGGAGGCTAAACCCTAGAAGCTAGCCTATGGTATGATTGTAGTAATGTATGTTGTCCTACGGAGTAAAGCCCTCCGGTTTATATAGACATCGGAGGAGGCTAGGGTTACACAGAGTCGGTTACAATGGTAGGAGATCTACATATCCGTATTGCCAAGCTTGCCTTCCATGCCAAGGAAAGTACCATCCGGACACGAGCCGGAGTCTTCAATCTTGTATCTTCGTAGTCTTGGAGTCCGGCGAACAATGATAGTCCGGCTTTCCGAACACCCCCTAGTCCAGGACTCCCTCATACACATCTCATTTATTTCCAGCTTGCAAGATTCAGAACCAACCCATTAGAGCCTTTTGATAAAGTGAATATCGGGATTAAATCCATCTTGGCTAGCCATGTCATACAATCAAAGAACTTGGTGTATGCTCTTGACCGTCACAACATGTGTAGTTGAGTATTCCTGTTTGCACATCACAAACAAGAAGATCATGATTTCACTTTAATAGTGGCCTCCTTGAACTCAACCTGCAGCTCCACTCGGATGAGGCCTGCCTGGAGTTCCATGATTCAATTCATGCGCCTTTTTCTGTAGTGCACCTGAAATGAAGCAAAGATTGCATAATTCAGCTAGCAAGAACTACTTGCTCTCGTGAGCTAGCAGGTTCTTGTTTAGTAGTTGCACTAAGACTGAGGAACATTAAGGTTGGCTGTCTGGCTCATGTAAGGTGCAACTATAATTTTCTTATCCTTTTGTGAAGTTCCACTAAAATAAAGTGACATTGTGGTGACAGTGATGGCTCATCTTGCAAAGGCTAATAAAATGTTGCACGTGATTACTAGCAGAACTTGACGAAGATTTTGGAAACTCCAATCAGCATTTTGTGCAATTCCACCAAAATTGAGAGATGTTGCCCACGTGACATTTTAGTTGAACTGCACAAGACACTCATTCCAAAAAAAGTGTTTTGTGCAGTTCACCAAAAGGTCACAATAGCAACAAGGTGAAATGGATATCCCTATCTTCACAAAAAGATAGAAAGTAAACAATTGATGGTTAATAAGAATATACGAAACATATACGAAATGAAAAGAAGCATCTTAATTATGTTCATGGCAATCACGTTAGGACAGTAGAAATTTTAAAATGTCAGCAATGCTTCATGTTACCAGAGGCATTACGATCAACAATGAGATTCCTCAAATATGGGATTACTTTAATGGTGGCATTGCTTGTTTACCAGGTCCAGTAAATCAACAACAGCTAAAGAGTTGGTTTAAGGGCATGGGACCGTGGGGACACCAGGACACTCAGCAGCATAAAGGAGCAACTTACTTATCATACTGAGGAAAACAGCAGGAGTGCCATTTGTAACAAAGTTTAATTGCATCTTATCACTGGAGGCATTAGATTAACAATAACACTGGTTAGACATGTCCCTAAGGAAACAATGTGATCGCTTCATTTTATATGCGCCCTTACATTAATAACAACGAAAGGTTGGTATAAGGACATGCGACAGTGGACGCGTCAACACAATGTACCTACAAGGAGGCATAAAGTGGTGATGCCGAGTTTGTTCACGCTATGTGAGGGCAGCAAATCTAATCCTGGAGACCATTTACTATGTGAGGGCAGAAAACCTAATCCTGGAGACCTTGTACTATGTGAGGGCAACAAATCTAATCCTGGAGAACTTTTACTATGTGAGGGCAGCAAATCTAATCCTAGAGACCTTCTACTATGTGAGGGCACTAAATCTAATCCTGAGACCTTTTAGTATGTGAGGGCAGCAATTCTAATCCTGGAGACCTTTTACTATGTGAGGGCAACAAATCTAATCCTGGACATACTCTGTTGACTTGTCCACCAGCCGCCACTTTCTATCCTTTTTTCAACCAATAATAGATCTATTCCTTATCCATTTTGTACTGCGTTTTTCCATTATTTCCCTTTTCAACCAAGAGACCGGTTGGGTATCCGGTCTCTACTACTTTCACCATATTATTTCCTCTTTGAATCAAGACCTAGATTCATGCTACAACTTTCCCCCCTTTCTTCGTTGTTTGAACAAAGCCCTAGATTCGAATGCATGAAGTAGCTTTACCTCTAATAATACGAAAAATTTAGGTGGCTTTGGAAGAGCTGATGGGAGTAGAAAAAGATGCACATGCAGACACGTGGGGAGCTGGGGCAGTAGAGCAAGGCCGCTTTCGAAGAACTTATACCTGAGGGTCGTCGGGATGTCGACGGCGGAAGGTCGGATCTGCGGACAATACGGCAGGGAGGAAGAAGCGTCGGAGGACCTCCCGAGCTAGCGCTACGTCGGAGAGAACGGCACGAGCAGAGGATTAGGCCCCTCCGGCAGCTGTGGGTTTCCTCGCTCACCGGCAATGACCGCGTGAACGATGCACCTAGTCCTCTACATACACCATCTGAAGGAATCCGGCCGGATCTGTGACCAGCGGTGAGCAGAGAGAAAATGTTGCTACCGCTGTCTTGTTTATATCTGGAGAGGATGAGAGAATGAAGAAAGCAACCCTAGTAAAGCAAGCACTCAGGCCCCTGCGTACATATATAGTGGAGTGATTATCTTTTTCTCTCCACAACAAGCGTTTCAATTTGTGTACGTGGCATTAAAGAAAAGAAACTCTCTATTTATGGTGACTACCTGTACGACTCCTACTTACTACTACTAGTAGTAGCATTGTTCACTTGTGCTCCCCGGCCCTCCATTCATTGAACAACCCCACGGGTGAATAAACATACAGTACTAGTATTTATATAGAACGAAAAAGCTTGAACTATTTTTGCGGAGTTAAAAGTTGAGGGCGGAGCTTTTCCCGGGCAGTACGTGCGATAGTTTTCGCGTAGGCGGTTTGACAGAGAGACGAGGAGGGTGAGGGAGTAGAGGATTCAACTTACTTACTGCCGGAAAGGTCGGGTTGTGCGATTTGACGGCGCGTTACTGTTTGGATCCATGTGTTAGAGTTAGTTTGGGTTAGTTTGAACTCAACTAAGCCAAAAATATCCAAACAAGAGGTTTAGTTTGGGTTACTGTTTGGATCCATGTGTTAGAGTTAGTTTGGGTTAGTTTGAACTCAACTAACCCAAATAAATAACCCACCCAAGAGGTGCTTATTTGGGTTAGTTCTTCTCGAGACATTAAAAAACACATTTTCTCTCGCTCTTCCCGCAGCAGATCCCTCCGCACTTCCTCGATGCTTCTCGACCTCTCCCTCCCTCCCTCTCGCACCGCCCATGAAGGCACCTCGCTGTATCCGCGCTCCATCTAACCCTGTCATCCAA
Source organism: Aegilops speltoides (assembly GCA_021437245.1). Classification (NCBI taxonomy): domain Eukaryota; kingdom Viridiplantae; phylum Streptophyta; class Magnoliopsida; order Poales; family Poaceae; genus Aegilops; species Aegilops speltoides. Next base: position 78,166,099 of record CM038141.1, read on the forward strand.
ACACCTCTTTCGCTAGAGTTATTTCAGGGTTAGTTCAGGATTAGAATCTAACTCTAACCTTTAACTGAGTTATAGTATCCAAACAGGGCCAGGCGGTACGACTGGGGTGATACCCCCCTTCCGTTCCACACTCTAATTAGGTGCATGACATGTATTACGTCGACCCGGATGCTGCTGGCTGTCCCACATGTCGGCGAAGTAGTACGTAGTAGTAAGAAGGAGCAAAGAATCATGCGGTATAAGTCTTTCTAGAGATTCCAACAAGTGACTAGACTACACCGCGTGCTGTATCTCAAATCTCAAATCTCCCTTCCGGTTTATAGGGCTCAAATCTCAAATCTCATCAACCAAGGCATTTTGCGATTGGAGGAATGTATCTCATACTTTACAAAACTACCCTAATTAAACTCATGCATTAATTACGTAGTTCTCTTGTTTTCCTCTCTGCCTTGGTCCGGTGCACAATATTGAGCACTCCTATATGACTAGCCGTGCTATCTACATGCGGGACATCAAAGCATCTGGGTCCGCATGCCATCCACCAAATCACAGCGAGGTGCTACAGTCGAAACTCACCGGTCACCCTGGTGTGGCCGTCATGACCTGTCATATCACAAAACCCACAACTTTACCAGCAGTGGTAAAGTTGCCTCGAAGTTGGACTAGACGAAGCAACCATCATTTCACTGGAACGCTCATTGAAGCCCTTTCTCCCCTTTCTTGAAGAAAACCTCACTCCAGGCTGCTCACTTCCGCCATTTTTCTTCTGTACCGATGAAGGAAAGGTGGGCGAATCAGTGATGCTGTTATATTTTCATTCCAAGAATATTCTTTTTGCGAAGCACCGACCGATTCTCAGAGCCTATTCTTTTCCCGTTTTCCTTGCGATTGTGGTTTCCTTTTGATTGCTTTTTGTTTGTGAGTTCATTGATGGATCCTGGAGCACTAGGCAAAGAGTTGCTGGCGCACAACCCACTAGAGACAATGATCTCCAGGAAGCGAGCACCGACCAACGAGTTGACCATGTAGGCGGGCCAACCCATGGAGACAAAGAACTCCAAGAAACAAGCACTGGCCAAAGAGTTGACGACGTTGGCGGACGAACTCCTCAAAGAAAGTTGGACGAAAAGCAAGGGCCCCACCGTGCCTACCCCAGAAACTCTGATGGCTACCTATGCGAGGATCAAGTCCGAGTTTGAGGAGATAGTCGCCGTTGAGAAGCAGTATTGCCCTGGCAAGGTGATGGCCCCCATCGAGGACAAGGAGATGGCCCCTGGAGGCATGGGATCCCCTGGTGAGCTGCACAAGGTAAAAATAATGGCTTATTACCGAAAGTTGTGGTTGTTGATTATTTGCAATGTGCTTGCTAATATGTTAGGGTTGTGCAGGTGGCGGTGGACATCCTTGATAATTCCGATGTCGCGGCCCATCCTTTGGACAACGCCCCAAAGATCTTTTTCAATGTCACGGTCCGTCCTGTTGGCATCGCCTCGGAGATCGATTCCGATGCCGCTGTCCATCCTGTGGACATTGCCCCAGAGATTGATTCCGATGTCGCGGTCAGTACTATGGACATCGCCCCAGAGATCGATTCCCATGCTGCTGTCCCTGCTGTGGTCATTGCCCGAGAGATCGACGACAAGAAATAGTTGGTCATGCTAATCCTTCAGGGTAGTTTGCATTGCCTGTGTTTAATTACCAGAGCGATGCGTGTTATCAGACCATCTTATGGCTAGTGCACTGTCTTGTGTGGGTGGTACTTGCTACTTTTGTTTCATAGTGAATCATGCAAACCCTCTCCGAGTTATGGAAACAGATGTATCCTCACCAGCTTTTGATGTAATATATGGCATGCTTAGATGTAAGTTTGAATTGTTTATCATATCAGTAGGGCTTATTTGATGATTCTTGGTGTTAGTAGGCTAGCTACTGTGCGAGCTATAGTACTTGCAAAAAACTCACCGAAGAGAAATGTTGGGGCTGATGAGCTCGTGGTACGCTTATACTGATCCGTTGTCGATCTGCCAATAGCCCAAGCTCCTAAAATTGTAGGCTTCGCGATTGATCAGACAATAGTCGACACGGATACATTCAGGCTTCAATTGGGGCATAGGGTAGGAAAATCATAGCAAAAGTATAGAGATGTACAACAAAATCATAGCAGTACAGAGACGTCCCTCCGTTCCAAAATAGATGATTCAACTTTGAAATGGAGGGAGTACAAATCGTAGGCGGGCTAGTTTGGCCTAGTGGGTTTTAGTGATATGACGTGGTACAGTGTTGTCCTGTCTTCGCGTGTGGTAGCAGTACTACGGGTACAGTAAGTTTTCATGAGGAAGCGGAATTCAACAAAGTCATGATGGTTCCTTCGTCCGACTAACTTTGTGCATGGCAGGTGGACCAGGATAATTTTGTGCATGGCAGGTGGACCAGGATGGTCGACGTCCCATATCTCGGCGAATGAAAGTATTCTTTCCGATATAGTGGACGAGCAACGAATATTTATTGTTTATTTTTGATGAAACCTATTGTCTCCACTATTAAGACGATGGAGTGTGAAACACGGCAACCCAGTGAACTTGGCATGTGCACCACTCCCTCCTTCCTCATGTAATACTACCATAGTGTTGACTATAAGGTTACAACTTTTTCTCACTTTCTCTCTATCTATTTCCTCTCAAATGTTTTTTACCTTTCTTTTTTAGTCACAATTGTTTTTTATGCCTCTTTTTTAGAATTAGTTTTTTTATACCTAGGAGCACGTGTAGAGACGGGCTCCTGCAGATCCCACTCCTTCACTTTGTCAATGCCTCTCTCTCCTCCACATAAGCGGGCTTGTCGAGAAGACAAGAGATGATCTCTTAGCACAATATGTTTCACCATGTTTTTAGGAATAACTAGTTATTGAAGATAAGGCTAAGAGATGATCCATTGTAAACATGTTTTTTTGTCATCTCTAAATTACATGCAAGACTTATGATAAGACTATCTTATCAACCATTGTACTTGCCCTTTATAGCCCAGAATTTTACCAGTGCGATCTATAGTACTTGCTATGAATGCGGGCAGCTGGCCTCTGAGGGGGGAGCGTGCACAGGGAGGTGGTGGGGTGGGGGAGGGGTTCTGGTGGGCCAGGGCGGTAAGAAGCGGGCTTGGAAGCGGTGCGGACTCCCGCATGGCCCACCTCACATTATCACCACATATTTTTTGGAGTCCGTGCACGGCGGGCGGGCGATCTCTTCTCCCTCCCCCGTCTCTCTCCTCTCAGCCAACGCCCACCGAGCGATTAGATTTTGGCTATCAATGGTTTATTCAATTGCAGACCCACATGTCAGTGAAAATATAAGACAACGCGTGTCCCCTCTAGTGAGCAGCGTGTGAGCCGGACTGTTGGGGGTGCGACGTGAACGCGACGCATACGAGTTGTAAGTGTGCCGCCTTTTCCTTTTGAACTTGCAAAGCATAACATTTTCATGCGATCGATTGATAGAAATCCAGAACAAAATGACGAGGGTGGTGCTTTCCCACGCGTTAGGCGGGCTAGTTTGAGTGATATGACGTGCTACAGTGCCGTCCACTTGCTCTATTTTTATGTAAGCAAGAGTCTATACTCTTACATGGGAGGAGTGCGAAACACGGCGCATCTGATTTTGATCGAGGGATAATTGTTCCTTGTGAAATAATGGAGCACTGTTAGCAATTATAGCATGATAGTTAGTGCATCTCCAATCCTGGCCCTCAAATTTACCCAGGCATCTGTCCGAGGACACTGATGGATGCCATCCAATGCTGCCCGCATACCTTTCGACAACTATATGAACTAACCGGATGAAATTCGTGCAAACAAAGCAAATTTCAAATTGACCGGACGAAATTCGTTACATTTCGAGAACTTTTCCTATAAACTGGATGAAATTCATTACATATTTCGCACAAACCGTACTAAAACCTACTGTAAACCTAATCGAAACGATCGTCGGGCCCCGACCACCATGTCTTGCCATGAACCCGAGAAAGCCGGCCATTGCCTTTGCCTCCTCCTTATCCGCCTTGATAACCTCCTCCTCTGGAGCACAAGGTTATGAAGACTTCCGCCTCCACGTCGCCGTCAAGCGGCTAATCGGCCGCCGATTTTTTTCCCACCAAGCTTGGCGTCGACTGAGTGGAGGAGCGGTGGCCTTCCTGGGACCAGAGCGGTGGCGACCTACCGTGTACTACTCTTCCTCGCTGCCGGCTGCGCCCGCGCCCGCGCACCAGCTTCGTGGTCGTGGCGACGGAGGGCGGCTGTGGGGGCGGGGGGGAGCCGGCGATCTCCTTCGTCTGCTCCTGCGAGAGTACGTCCAAGAGAGCTTTGGAGAGCACCTGGAGCAGAGCCACCGATGTCCTTCGCCTGCTCCTGCGACAGTACGTCCAAGAGAGCTTTGGAGTGCCCGGAGGCCATGGTTGGAGTGGTGCCAATAGCAGGAAGGGACCGAAGGAGAATGAGTGTGGGTCTTTGGCTACGGCTGGGAGCTGGGGCTCAAGTTAATATAGCGGGCGAATGGCAATGAGCCACGGTAGACGGATGGACGGCTGGCACCGGAGTAGGTTCGTCGGCAGCCGTGGTGTCATTAACGCGGAGCAGTCGCTTGCACCGGGATGCCGTGTGGATGGTGCTCTCTCGGCCGTCGCACTGCTACAATGCCGGCTCTAGTGAGAGGTCGCGTGGACTTAACCACAGGTGCGTTGTCTCACTGACATGTGGGCCCAATGGGCATCAGGCCCGCACGTCAGTGACACACCAACTGCACGTGCAGTTAAGGCTTGTGAATGCGGCATTGACGTTCTGGAGAGATGGTGATCGTTTCAGGCGGGAAGCGCGCGCTAGCGATGGAAGGGGTTTCGATAGGCCAGGGTGGTCAGACGTTGGCGTGGTGGTAAAATGTGAACTCATGGATGACGAGCCTTTGAAGCGTATGCGGCATGTATTGACAACCAGGCGTCCATGCATCCGCTCTTGTCGCCAGCTAGCATTCGACGACCACCATTAGACACCACACAACCATACATAACTTACGAATAATGGACGAGTCGATCAGACACACACTCATGTGCAGTGGCACTATGATCGGTTGCTCATGATAGTACATACTCCGCACCATAGTACCCTCTCACGCTAGGCTGTTTTATAGATTGTCATTGCGATGGACGATATACATGAGCAAGGCGCCGAGTCACGAGTATGACCGTTGGTGTTGAGCCAGGTGAATACATGCTCGGTGTTCATGGAGGCCTCCAGCAAACGTCTAAATAGTAATGTCACATACGCATAATTTTGGTTTTTATTTCTTTCTCCACTGACAGGTAGGCCCGCATAGATAGATCGATAGATAAAGAACACGAGCTGATGAGGCGCATGCGAACTGTTTGACTGGTCAACCAGACAAATACGGAGCTATACGCTGAGACAGTGACCGTATAATCACCATAACTCATATACAATGATAAAAGTGAGCTATCAAGACAAGTTCAATGACCGCCAATGCATTTTACTCGGTAATAAATGACCAGGATTTAAGGGGAATCCAAATTTCCTTCGTCTTCTATTCTTGAGCTCTTGACAAACCAATGCACTTTATGGTTGTCCGGCCACTCCGCCCCAGAGCTGTCACCAAGCGTCGTTCATGCCACCGTGCCGCACACTAACCGGTAAGGAAGCGATGGCATCCTGCCGCGTCGAGTTCCTCGCCGCCCACAACCTCACACAGAATGGTAGGCAAGCGGTGGCATCCCGCCGTGCCGAGTTCATCGCCGATCGCGACCTCACACCTATGTGGGCGGAATTTGAAGCTGCCAAGGCCGAATGGGCGGTAGAGCAAGAGGCGGCCAAAGCCGCATAGAGGGAGTGGAAAAGTCAGAAAGCACTCAAGAAAAGAGAGGCCCGCTGCCGCCAGAAAGAAGAGGACGCACGCGCTGCTGCGCAGAGGTCGGCGGAGATCCAAGCACGGTGGGGTGTCGCCGACAAAGCCGGGAAGGAGAACGACAGTGTATGGCCCACATGTGAGAAGTAGTAGTACTAGTAGTTAGGGCCTGTTTGGTTCCAAATAAGTCACCAACTTATAAGTCGAAAAGTGAAAAGAGTGACTTATTTTGCCAAACAGACCTAACTTATAAGTCACCCCAACTTATAAGTCATTAGTTGCTCCACCCCAACTTAAAACTTATAAGTCACCCCCTTTTGCATGGGTCCCACCACCTTTACATAAAAAAACAAGCTGGGAAGGTGTGGTCAGGTGACTTATAAGTCAGGTGACAACCAAACAGGCGTGACTTACACTCTTTCGAGGCGGGAATTTGCCATCAGCCGACTCTTTGCCATCGCGGTGATGGCAAAAACGTCTTTGCCATCTGCTTATAAAAACAGATGGCAAAGAAGCTGACGACGGCAAAGTACATGGTTGCCATCAGCCAATTCTTTGCCATCTGCTGGCGGATGGCAAATAATCTTGCCATCTGCCGGCAGATGGCAAATAATCTTGCCATCTCCGCCCGCAGATGGCAAATAAATGAAGCGGTCGAGTAGTGTAGCGGCTGTCAACCCACCTCTTTGCCATCTGCCGGCAGATGGCAAAGAATCTTTTCCATCTGTTGGCGGATGGCAAAAAGTGGGTGGGTCAATGGATAACGGCGCTATAACGGCCCGATAGCCCCACCTCTTTGCCATCTGCCGGCGGATAACAAAACCATATCTTTGCCATCGGCGGCGAGATGGCAAAGAGAACCCATCTCTCCCAACCGCCCCTCCCTCTCTCTCTCTTCCAGCCCGGCCCCCCCCTCTCTCTCTCCCCACCTCACCCACCCACCACTTGTGTAAAAAAACCTGCCCCAGATTTACCGCACCCAGCCCGCCCACGACCCCATCGCACCGCCCACGACCCAGTCGCCGCCGGCGCCTTCGCGTGCTCGAGTTAAATCGCCCGGCAACCGCCGCGTCCCCACTCCCTCTTCGCCCGGCCTGCTCGCCGCCCTCCCGCCCGTCTCCCGACACCTCCAGCGCTGCGCAAGGCCGTCGCGCTCCAGCGCCCTCGCGCTGCCTGCCGGGCTCAGCGCCGACGACTCGGCGAGGTCCTCCGCAAGGCCCGCGGCGTCCTCGCCGACCACTGGCGTCGCGGCCTGCTTCCCCTGGCGTCGCGGCCTGCTTCCCCGACGACTCCGGCGAGGTCCTCCGCAAGGTCCGCGACGACGTGGCCGCCCTCAGGCGCCTCGTGGAGGCCGAGTGGGCGAGCCTCCCTCCCTCCGAGCTCGAGCTCGAGGCCGACCGGATCTCCGCGCGGAGCCCTCGACACGTGGGCCAGCGCCGACCAGGACACGCGCAAGAAGCCTTCCCGGCTCGGTGGTAGCGGCATCCCCTTTCCTTCCTATCCGGATCTCATTGAGAATTTCCAAATCTCAGAATTTCTATGGATCATGTTGAGCAAACCTCTCCGACTGGGTTCGATCTCGTTTTGAGATAGCTAGAAAATTTAATGTATAAGGTTGCTAACAATTTAAAGTATCAATGTTTGAGAATAAAACTATCTAGCGAGGATCGGACCAAGAATAGATGGTGATAACCATGCATCAATATAAATTCAGGGCCAAAAAATTTAGGTGAAATTGTGAAAGACTAAAGCAATAATGTATAAGCATCATTCGAACAACATTGTTTTCTTGCTAACTACGATTCTGGAAGCAAGTGAGATTTCTCGGATCACGGAGTGAGCCATAATATTTGATAGAACAATAGAACATAAACACACCTTGAACACCTTCTACCTCCCTGTCCACGGTAGTTGTTAGCTACCTTACAAGCGATGAGCGACTAAAGCAACAATATATAGGCATTAATTTTTGACAACATTCTTTTCTCCCTAACTTATATATGTTGCACGAAGCAAGAGAGATGGCATTGAATTACATAGTGAGCCATGTAATATTCGACAGAACAATGGAACATAGACACACCTTGCACATCTTGTACCTCCTAGTTCTTTGTCCTTATGGAGGCACTGCAAGCATATGTGAAAACAAAGACCAACTACAATGGGGATAAGATAAACAAACACTAAAGGTACAGCTCAGCACAGGACACTACAAAGAGCTTAAAATAGAGGCGCACGCTAAGAAAAAGATGATAAAGAAAATAAAAGAAAAGGATGTTTTCAGTGGCAGGATATTTTTACCTATATTTTATTAAGGAGAGAAAACGCTAGAAGTTGGTTTGCCTATAACCTGAAATCAGCTTACATAGTGCATGCAGTAAGACCGGTCATGTCACCAAAATTTGTATATGATCTTTGTATCTTAATGGCAATCAAAAGTACAGTGTTGATTTCAAAAGAAATAAGACAATGCAACCATACATGCTAATACAAAAATATTAGTAGGAAATAAGCACACTGATTAGAGAAGGGGAAAAAATAAACAAAATGAACAGCAGGGCATCATACAGAATATATGCAAAGATACTATTTAAAATAAAATTTGTTTATCCGCACCTTCAATAATGAACTCCTAGCTTTCTTTTTTCTTGGAGTGCGTGACTTGCTCAACCTACGTAGTGCTAGGTATACATAGCATCCAGATTGCAAAGCAATTTCGACAATTTGGAAGAGGTCCAACTCAAGCCGATGTTAGCTGGATCGAGACAGAGGATTAGAAGAGAGAATAAATCTGCTGCTTTGTTCCCTACTTGGTGGTATGTGTGCAGCCAAGAGAGGCCAGTAAAAGTAGGCACGGGAGACATACAAAGGATTACTGGATTTAAGATCCGAGCTTGTATGATCTTTCTACGGTGCTACCTCACGTTGAGGAAGACAATCATTTGGAAGCCCTGGGGCGGAGGAGCACCTCGCCGTGGCGGTTGAAGTGGACGATAAATAAGGAATTGGTGACCGCTTTGGTGGGGTAGGGGAAACGATGAGTTCCCACGAAGGTCGTGCTTCCTCAATTACAAACTACTGCGGCTCAGTTGCCATCCTCAGAAGACCGAGAGTCATATGGGTACTGTATGATGCTATATTAGCGATTGAGTTGTCTCGTGGAAATAAATCCATGACATCAGCAGATGATGTGGATCATGTAGTGGGAAAATAGATGATATAGAAAATCATGTGGGGTCTATTTGATGATGTGGATAGCTTGCATGTTAAGAGAAATAGGATAGTGGGGATGAACTATTTAGGTATTATAGATGCATAGAAAATACTGAGTTATCAAACGGGGCCTAAGTACAGCAGCCACCTCAACTAGTGGCCGCACAGTTCAAGGGCCTCCTTTCCCATCGTCGAAATACAAATGTCGATCCAGATCAATATATCATCAACCAGCTAGCCACAGTTTACACTTTTTCAGCACGGATAATTAAAAAATGTCTCCTTAAAAAGAAAAGGCAAGAATGATCCGGCAGACAAGAACCTTGCACAAATAATTTGCACCACAGATCCAAAGATCAACATGAACAAATGAAAAATAATCCACACATCGGTAGATCGTTCACGAGCACAAATTCCATGGTTTTCTCAGTTTTACCAAAACTACCTAGGTGTTTGGTTGGTGTTTACGCCGGGGTGGTTTTTTGGACATACAAGTGTCCTCTATTTATTTGTCCGGAAATGTGAATGATACGAATTGGAAAACAATCAAGTACTAAATAGACACTCCCTATTTATTTGTGAATTATGAGTTAGGTCATATATTTTCCAATTTTGTTATGAAAAACATCATATATATTTGCGTTGATCGGGTGTATTTAAATGTGCGATTGTTTCATATTTGTGAGTGCAGTGTTCAACGACTTCCCGTGCGTTCGACGAGCTCCGCCCTGCGTTCGTGGGTGAGCACAAATGACATCTCCTCCTCTCCCCTTCATTTGCTCTGTTCGGTCTTCGTGCCGATGAAACTTGCTAGCTATAGGTGTATTCAATCATCGGTATCGTGACCACTATGCGTCTCCCGTTCGAAAGGGTTACATCTATAAATATGCATTCATTTGCATATTTATAACCGTAATTCTTTCGAATTGTCCAACGTTATCCATGGACAGCCCGAGTATGTGTAGATTGGGTTCGTTTTCCCATATGCTCTGCTCCGGATCCGATGCAGAATTTCGTCAGTGCCTCTCTGTTGTTCTCCGGGTACACATCCTCTCTGCTTATTGCCGAGACGTGTATCAGGAGAACAGCGGGGAGGTGCTGCCGAAATTTTGTGTCGGATCCGGAGCAAAGCATGGGAAAACGAACCCAATCTACACATACCGAGTGAGATTAGGACCTATCTTTACCTATTAGCGTCTAGGATGCATGGGCGTAATAAAACCGAGAAACTCTATTAGCGATGAATATGGTTTGCTGAGTTATGTATGTATTTCTTGTGTGTCCGATAGCTAGGCAAGATGAGTGATCGTGCGTGGATGTACACGGTCACCCTAGTCGAAAGACATGACCCTGAATGGATGACAAAAACCAAGGGTTTATCGAGCCGCATTTGCAAATGGGCGAAAACAAACTGGTGCCCACGTAGTCGAGTGTGACAACCATTGTAAGATGACAGAGTTTGAAATGATCAAACACCTGCGAAGTGGGGTTTTACGCTGGTTATCGATGTGGACATTTCATGGTGAGTCGCCCAACGTTCGAGCTGAGGAGGGCCGTCGTCGCACCGATGAGCATGGTACCGGGATGGAAGACATGGTGCAAGACTTTGATGATGCTCGGGATTGGACGATGAGATGGAGGAATCTGCAAAGGCCTTCAATGATATGTTGGAGTCTTGAGCGTCCTCTCCATGAGCACACCGAGCTTTGTCGGTGGATGCCATCGCACAAGTAATGGCTCTGAAGGCCCAATTCAACTTGGGCAGAGAATGCTATGACGCGATAGTGACACTATTTGGGCGCTTTCTACCCAAAGGCCATATAATGCGCAAACTGTACCGGTCGGACAAAATCCTCCGTGTACTTAAGATGCCCTATGAGAAGATAGATGCTGTGAGAATGGATGTGCCTTATTTAGGCTCCGATGTCACGGACTTGAACTATTGTCCCATTTGCAAGTCTTCTAGGTATGTTGAGGTGAACAACGGTATAGGTGAGAAGAGTCGGACCAAAATCCCCATTAACGTTCTTTGGTATATGCCAATCTTACCAAGACTTCAGCGTCTATTCATGGTGAAGAGGCGGCGAGACAGATGACATGGCACAAATTGGGCAAAAGAACCGAACGGGATGCAGATGGGAATCTGATGATGGTACACACATCGGATGGTGCTGCATGGAAACACTTCGATGCATTGCATGGTGAAAAAGCGGAAGATCCAAGGAATCCTCGAGTAGCCGTCAGCACGGATGGGTTCAATGTGTTTGGTATGATGGCAGCCCAATACAGTTGTTGGCCTGTATTTGTCATTCCTCAATCTCCCCGGACAGATTATGCAAAGAAAGAACATTTTCTGGCGTTGATAATTCCGGGGCCCAACTATCCGGGAAGAATATGAATGTGTACATGCAGCCGCAAGGATGAACTGCAAGAAGCTTGGGATAATGGGATCAAGACATACGACGCCGCTACAAAAAAACTTCCTAATGCGTCGTGGTACATGTACTCAATGCATGACTTGCGGCGTATCGCTATTAGTTGGCTGGTGTGTGCATGGAAGGTTCCCGTGCCCCACATGCAAGGCAGCTCTTGAGTTTTATCGGCTGCAGGCGGGTTGCAAGTTTTCTTGCTTCGACATGCATAGACAGTTCCTGGATCCTCACCATAAGTTCAGAAAAGACAAGAAGAACTTCATCAAAGGTAGAGATGTCAAAAACTCTGCACCACCTCCATTGTGAGCCAAGCAGACCTGGATCGATTCGCGCTCTCGAGCGGATCCAGCGTCGAGGGTATTTCAAGGGGTATATCTGAACACGCTGGACCCACAAGATATGCTTGTGGGATCTGCCGTACTTCAAAGACCTCCTTTGCCCACACAACATCGGCGTGATGCTGCTTGAAAAGAATGTCGTGAGGCCCTCTTTGGTACATTGTTAGGCATAGAGGGAAAGCGAAGGATAATCCTAAGGCGAGTCGATCGGGAGGCTCTATGTGATGACCGCTACAAAACATGAAACAACCAAAAGGAAAGAAGAAGCTGGCGAAGCCAAAGGCATAGTTCAATCTTGGAAGGCGGTTATGAGGAAATACTCTGTGGGTGAAAAAGGAGTTGATGTTCCCCAATGGGTATGCATCGAATCTAAAGAGGGGCGAGCCTTGAAAAATTGAAAATATTTGGTCTCAAGAGTCATGATTGGCACATATGGCTTGGCGGGTAATGCGGTGATGTTGCGTGGCTTTATCCACGAGGATAAATGGCTAATCTTGGCAGAGCTGAGCTATTTCTTCCGTGTTCTATGTGCGAAAGAATTATCGCTGGCTTGCTAGAAGAAATGGAAGAGTTGGCGCGGAGTTGATCGCAAGTTGGAGAAGATCTTTCCACGGCTTCTTTAATCAATGCAGCATTTGATTTTGCATCTCCAGCAGAGGCACGATTGGGGGCCGTGCAGAATCGTTGGTGCTACATAGCGAGAGGATCGAAGGCGCTTGAGCAAAATGTAAAAATAAACGTCGAATTGAAGCATCTATGGCCGAGGCATTCATTACTGAGGAGGCGGCAAACTTCGTGACAGCACACTACAAAGCCAAAAATCGTCATTTGCATAATCCGAAGCCTCGGTACAATGTTGGCGACCCTAAAAAGGGTGGATCCAACCTCAGCCTATTCAAAGGGAAGCTCGCACCAGCCGGTGCTTATACTCCCTTATTGTTGGATAACGACGAATGGCGGACCATTATGTTGTATATCTTGAACAATCTAACGAAGTCTTGGCCGTACATCGAGTAAGTTCTCGGTACATTATTTCGCAACCTCTACTTCATTTGAACTGCTCTTATTCACGGATATTTGATCTGATCGTCGTCGCCAAATTCTCGTATGGGCGGTTATCCAAAAGGATTCCATCGAAGAGTATGAGCTTCTGGCAAAGCATGGAGGCGGCTATCCTGGTTTCATCTCTTGGTTCAAACAAACGGTAATTTCCATTAGACCATTTCATTTCTTCTAATTTCTGGCTAATGCAACAATCTTTTCATATTAAACTTGTAGGCTAGTTCGAGTCTATGGGCCTTAACTGAGACAAGTCGCTAATGGTTTTGACTATAAGGTCCATTCATTTGACAAATACGACATCAACGGGTATCGCTTTTGTACCTATGGCAAAGAGCTATCTATGGCCGACCGAAAGTCTACAAATTGTTGTGTCTCTGCTATTGGCGAAGGAGATACCGAGTATTATGGAAGAGTTGAAGCAATTTATGAACTTCTATTCTATGGTGCAAACCCACCGAACGTCGTAGTCTTCAAATGTCATTGGTTCCAGCCGAAAGAGACTAGAAGGACTCATGAACATCTAGGGATAGTTGAAATCAAACAAAGCACCCATTTGGATGTTCCCGATGTCTATATTACGGCTCAACAGGCAACCCAAGTTTTCTATCTACCGTGGGCCTGCCAAAGTGATCCAAATCTCGAAGGTTGGGATGTCGTTTATGAAGTGCCGCCACATGTTAGACCACCTCCCCCCAATGAAGAGGATTATGAACCTCACGTTAATCCAGACACATATGAAGGAGAATTGTTCCAAGAAACACGTCTTTCCAAAAAGCGTTTCAAGAACCGCTCACCTCATAACATTCAAGTAGACAGCGGACGGTGAATCCGAACTGGCGAGGAGCGAGAAGAGCTGAACAAGAAGAGGTTCTGCTGCGGATGACTGTCAATGCTTGACCGATTACAAGCGGGAGGCCTTCCGGATGTTGATGAATTTATTGATGATGATGATGAGCACGTCATTCTTGATAGTGATGAGGATGATGCATTTATTGACCACGAAGCATATATAGGCGATGATGATGCATTTATTAATGATGACGATGAAGATTAATATTATAGTTCATGTCGTATTCCATTATTATTATATACATATATATTATTAATTAGTTCAAGTTTTAACCTAGCTAGCTCTAAAATGAGCTATACTTAGCATTTATTCCTCCTAAATGAATTTGTATGTAGCTAGCTCAAAATGACATAACAACCTTAATTAGCTCAAAATGACTTTAAAACCTAGGATAGCTCTAAAATGAGCTATACTTAGCATTATTCCTCCAAAATGAATTTGTATGTAGCTAGCTCAAAATGACATAACAACCTTAATTAGCTCAAAAATGACTTTAAAACCTAGGATAGCTCTAAAATGAGCTATACTTAGCATTATTCCTCTAAAATGAATTTATATACATATTATTATTCATGTCGGTATTCATTTTTTATGTTGTACTAATTTCGTTTACTCTTTGTCATTCGGTGTTGACGGATGGTGGCGCGGGTCGAGGCGCTCGGTGCTCCTACCTCGGCGTGGTGGGAGGGTAGTTCCATTCCCCCATAGCCTCCGGAGGCGCTAGATCTCGGTTTGCGAGTCCAGCGATGGTCACTTCTTCTTCGGCCGGGAGAGGTCGGGGGTAAGAAGGAGAAGGCTGCTAGAGGTGGGCGTGGCGTCGGGAGAGGTAGGAAGGCTGCTCGCCTTCCTCGCCGCCACCCAGTGAGTCACCCGACCATAGGGCTGCTCCGTCGAGATCGAGCCATCTGAGGTGGACCCGTCTCGGACTCCACTCCTGAGCCTCCGGCCGGCAGGCCTATGGCAGGCGCGCCTCGACCCGCGAGCCTCGGGCCGGCAGCGAGCCTCGGGCCGCCGAGCCTCGGGCTGCGAGTCTTCGCCCACGAGACTCGGAGCTCGAGGCGGGTCACACTGAGTCGGAGCCGAGCCCATGGGAGGACTGGGCGGAGTCGAGTGCCCGTAGTTGTGTTGAGGTGGAGACTATAGTCTGATAGCTATAGCGAGGTGAGTTGGTTGAGGCGCAAAGTCTACCAGCGTGGTCGTACAAAGCTCCCGCCCACCCAGCGACCCCGACCAGAGGTGGTTGATTGCGCCTAACGGGAGAAGTAAGTGCATTTACTCTTTTTTAACCTTTTGCCTTGTCGTTTCTTTGAATATCTAATCGTTGGCCTTGTCATCTGCAGTTCTTGGACACACGGAGATGGTGTCCATGAGCCCAACACTGTCCTTGGTGTGATTTATGCTTGATGCTTCCGGGGTGGAGTCACGTTGCACGGTGAGGGCGGGTTCGAGCTAGGAATGACACAGGAGCACTACTTGGCTGCCCCAGCCCCACCGAACATAGGGTCGGCGATGTCGAGTCTTGACACGGTGGCCGACATTGTGATCGCCACGTTTTGGGTAATTTCTCCTTTGCCATTTACGTTGTGTTTTCTTCTTTGATTGCATACCTTCTACATGTGTTTTCTTGTTTGATTGCAGACCTTCTAATCCGTGTTTTCTTGTTTGATTGCAGACCTTCTCTGGTGTCTGAGGGGCAGGAGGAGGCAGCGGCTCGGGTTATCGACGCCTTGAGTCTGGCGCCTACTTGAAACTTTCAAGACGAGGCTCGGGCCTTGAGCTGTTCGAGACTACTTCGCCTGTTGGTATTAGGAGGAGAAAAGAGAAGTGCTGGGACAAATATCTGAGTAAGGAGAAGTACATGAAGGTAATTACCTATTCTTAAGGCCTTGTACTTAGTTTCCTTGATTTGATTCGTAGGCGTAGCGCTCAAATTTCTCTTGCTTAACTTAGGTGCCTCCAAGATGGTGTGCGGACAAGATGGACTGCTGGGAGGTGTTGGTGGATGAGTGGTGCTCTCCCCAATGGCGCGTCACCCACAACAAAGCAAAGGAGAAGCGTTTCAAAATGAAAGGTGTGCCACACCATCTAGGCAGCGTCGACCTACATGGGTACGGGAAAAACTGGGTATGTGTGGTTTGCTTCATGATTCATGCAAATTCATTCTTTGTGCTAGCTTGAGTCCTTAACTAATACTCTGTTCCTCTCTTTTAGTCAAGACACAACAAGGCTCCGGTGCGAGCTGTTAGACCTCTATGGCATGTCCAATATTGCACCGTACAAGAAGGCCAAGTTATTCTCTGAGTCGACCTCGAAAATGCAGAGAACTTGACAGCGTGGCCTCCCACCACAAGATGGTGCGATACATTAGCGAGGAAGGCGAGAAAGGGCGGACTTCAACCCGAGCCGGCCTCTTGATCGAGCTGATGATGATATCTGGTGGCGGGAGGTCCCATGGCTCGTTAGCCTTTGGTAATGGACTGATCGTTGTAGTAGCACTCTCCCTTGAGATCAAGAAGCGCCGGACCAGCTCGATCTGAGATAACGCCTCGTTCGACCGGTGGAAATCGAATTCGGGTTTGTTATACGGACTCGATAGCCTTTCCTCCATTACATTGTGTTTGCGGCCGTCGATGATTACAATGCTAACGAGTGGTGTTGCAGGCTGCTATTGAGGCGAGAGAGTGAAGACCAGGCTGCTTTTGAGGAGAGGGACCGGCGGTTGGCGGAGAGGGACCGGCAATGGCGGAGAGGGACAGGAGAATGAGGAGAGGGCGGCTAGGCTGTTGGAGGAGGAGAGGAACCGGAATGACTTGGCTAACGGGCCATGTACGAGCTCTTCGTGGTAAGTTTCTTACGCATATTAGCTAAATCATGCACGCAATGTTCCTTTCATTAGTAACTAATATGATGACTCATCAAAACCAAATGTGCAGTCCATGTGCGAGAAAAACGGCGAGACCCTCCGCCGATGCCAGTCATTGCTCCGGCGGGCACGGTGAGTTTCATTTGAATGGTCAATAGTTACTAGTCTTCACATTTGAGTGCATCATGCTAACGATACATTGAAAATAATCTTTGGTGCAGCGTAACTCCCGACAAGCATCAACCGATCCTTCTCCAAATGCTCGCCCTTTGGCGTGACCGGTCCTACACCTACACCTACACCTACACCTCTGTGATGACGGTAAGTTTCCCAAGTGTTTTGCTTAATAGAGTTTTGTTGTGATGCCATGTTGTATCTACACATATCGTGCATAATGTGTGTATGTTTGAAATGCATTGTATGTGTGGGATTCGACACCTAGTCGTGTGCCTTTGGTAGCCTTCCATACAGGGAAATGCCTCCTAGTGCTTCCACTGAGCCATGGTAGTTCGCTACTGCTCCGGAACACATGGATTGACCGGCATGTGTCCTTCTTTGCTCTGTGTACATCCCTACGGGAAATGTCACACGGTGTATCACCGAAGTCCTTGTAGCACTACGACTTGGTTGCACTCGTGATGACCGCACGTGCATTCTTTGGGTCATGTATGCCTGTCCTCAGACGTTTGTGCCACCTTGGTTCTATGACTAGTCATGTCGGCCGGGTTCTCGCCATATGGATACTAGCGACATAATCATATACTTAGCATTTTTCCTCCAAAATGACTTCATATGTAGCTAGCTCCAAAATGACATAATAACCTTACTTAGCTTCAAAATGACCTATTCAACCTAGGCTAGCTCTAAAATGACCTGTACTTAGCATTTTTCCTCCAAAATGACTTAATATGCTTAGCTAGCTCAAAAATTACATAATAAGCAATTAGCTCCAAAATGACCTATTTAACCTAGGATAGCTCTAAAATGATCAATACTTAGCATTTTTCCTCCAAAATGACTTAATATGTAGCTAGCTTCAAAATGACCTATACTTAGAATCTTTTCCTCCAAAATTAGTTAATATGCTTAACTAGCTCTAAAATGACATGATATGCTTAAGAAATGACATAGTTTAGCTCCTAAATGACTTCACATGCTTAGCTAGCTCCAAAATAACATAATAAGCAATTAGCTCCAAAATGACATATTTAACCTATGATAGCTCTAAAATGACCTATACTTAGCATTTTTCCTCCAAAATGACTTAATATGTAGCTATCTTAAAATGACCTATTTAACCTCGATAGCTCTAAAATGACCTATACTTAGCATCTTTTCCTCCAAAATGACTTAATATGCTTAGCTAGCTCTAAAATGATATAGTATGCTTAAGAAATGACATATTTTAGGTCCTAAATGACTTCATATGTAGCTAGCTCCAAAATGACATAATAACCTTACTTAGCTTCAAAATGACCTATTCAACCTAGGCTAGCTCTAAAATGACCTGTACTTAGCATTTTTCCTCCAAAATGACTTAATATGCTTAGCTAGCTCAAAAATTACATAATAAGCAATTAGCTCAAAATGACCTATTTAACCTAGGATAGCTCTAAAATGACCTATACTTAGCATTTTTCCTCCAAAATGACTTAATATGCTTAGCTAGCTCAAAAATTACATAATAAGCAATTAAGCTCAAAATGACCTATTTAACCTAGGATAGCTCTAAAATGACCTATACTTAGCATTTTTTCCTCCAAAGTGACTTAATATGTAGCTAGCTTCAAAATGACCTATACTTAGAATCTTTTCCTCCAAAATTAGTTAATATGTAACTAGCTCTAAAATGACATGATATGCTTAAGAAATGACATAGTTTAGCTCTAAATGACTTCACATGTAGCTAGCTCCAAAATAACATAATAAGCAATTAGCTCCAAAATGACATATTTAACCTATGATAGCTCTAAAATGACCTATACTTAGCATTTTCCTCCAAAATGACTTAATATGCTTAGCTATCTTAAAATGACCTATTTAACCTATGATAGCTCTAAAATGACCTATACTTAGCATCTTTTCCTCCAAAATGACTTAATATGCTTAGCTAGCTCTAAAATGATATAGTATGCTTAAGAAATGACATATTTTAGGTCCTAAATGACTTCATATGTAGCTAGCTCCAAAATGACATAATAACCTTACTTAGCTTCAAAATGACCTATTTAACCTAGGCTAGCTCTAAAATGACCTGTACTTAGCATTTTTCCTCCAAAATGACTTAATATGCTTAGCTAGCTCAAAAATTACATAATAAGCAATTAGCTCAAAAATGACCTATTTAACCTAGGATAGCTCTAAAATGACCTATACTTAGCATTTTTTCTTCCAAAATGACTTAATATGCTTAGGTAGCTTCAAAATGACCTATACTTAGAATCTTTTCCTCCAAAATTAGTTAATAAGCAATTAGCTCCAAAATGACCTATTTTCTGAGATATAAGTTGCATCATAATAATGTTCACATTTTAGTTGCATCATAATAATCTTCTTCTTTTAGTCTTCTTCTTCTAACTTTCTTCTTTCCTATTTTCTGATTTGCTTAATTGATCACGGAAGCTTGGGTTGATGGAGTGCTTGTATTTAGTTTTGTTTTGACCTTGTGAAACTTGCTACCTATGGATGAAACTATGTAATATTGATGAAACTATGTATATGTACGGATGAAATTTGCTACTATTGGTAACATGTGTTGGATACATATGTGTTCATGACTATTAGTAATATGTGTTGGATACATATGTGTTCATGACTATTAGTAATATGTGTTGGATACATATGTGTTCATGACTATTGGTAATATGTGTTGGATACATATGTGTTCATGACTATTGGTAATATGTGTTGAATATGCTATATTGGTCATATAAATATATTTACGGTTGATTCTGTGAAAATGAATTGATATAAGAAAAATAGAATTAAATGGGGCAATATAGTCACTTTGCCATCTGTTTGGCAGATGGCAAAAGCTTTACCATCGGTTGGCGAGATGGCAAAGAGGCCACGTGTCATCTACATTCCATTTGGGCTAGCCTATTTGGGCTCTTTGCCATCTGCTCGCACATGGCAAAAGAACTGCAACTCTGCCATCTGTTGGCGGATGGCAAAGAAACTGCAACCTTGCCATCTATTTGGCGGATGGCAAAAACTGCAACCTTGCCATCATTGGCGGATGGCAAAGTATGCCGTTAACCTTCTAACGGGCTAACCCGTTAAGAGGCTTTGCCATCTGCCGGCGAGATGGCAAAACCCTGAGCTCTTGCCATCGGCCGGCAGATGGCAAAGCCACGACTCTTGCCATCGGCCGACAAGCGGCAAAAAGCCTTTACCGCAGGGTTTGGACGACAGGTTTGCCATCTGTTGGCGGATGGCAAAGCCTTTGCCATCCGCCGATCATGCCTTTGCCATCTGCCATGGCAGATGGCAAACTGCCAGATTCCAGTAGTGTTATAAGTCACTGGTTTTATGTCACCTGACTTATAAGTCAGGTGACTTATTGGAACCAAACAAGCCCTTAGTGTGTGTGTCTGTGTCGATTGTACATTTGTTTAATTAATTACGAGCATGTAACAGTACTACTAGTTACTACTGTAGTTTTTAGAGCAAATTACCAGTACATTAATTAGCCTAGGCTCAATGGAAAAATTCCTATCCTATGCATCAAATGGCATCTCTTTCTCTATAGAAATTGAGATGCATGTCATCTTACTTGCTATGATTTTCATATTCCTATAAAATTCCTATCCTATGAACCAAAGGAGGCCTCTGCTGGAGTAACTACTGTAGCTAGCGATGCTTCTACATGCGATGAGTTTTCTTCAAGAAGCGGAATTCAACGAAGTCATGATGGTTCCTTTGTCCGAGCAACTTCACAGTGGGTAAAAGGTTGGGCCTGTGATTTGACAGCTCATTAGTAATTACTGCGGCACGACGACTGGGGTGACTGTCCCTTGGAGTTCTGCGGGCATGGAAAGTGGACCAGGATGGTTGACGTCCCACATGTCGGTGAGCGGAAGTATTCTTTCCGATATCGAGGAGCAAGGAAACCGCGTGGTATAGTATCACTGGTGATTTATATTTATTTTTTATTTCTAATGAATGCGTCTTAGGACGAAGGAGTGCCAAACACACGACACATGCTGGATGTCGCACACGTCAGCGAAAGGAGTGGGACATGAACAACATGGTAGAGCGTCTCGACTTCTGGGTCGAAGACCACACGTAGTAGTACTACTTTACTAGTCATATGAACGATACAAAGTGCAACCTGGAGAGAAAGACATGTCTAGTTGGAAGGTCTCGGAGCAGACACGTAAACAAATATAAAACCTAATATGCGCCTCCAATTAATATAGTAGTAGTAGAGTACTTAGTCATGTACTCCATAACATCATCGGGCATTGCACGTACAACATTTAGTGGTAGTAAGAGACAAATGCCTATATGCCACGCATGTTCATACTATTTGTGCCTTTCTACTTCACTTACTGCGATAGATTACACAAGTTCACATGTCCACTCCTGGGTACATGTTTGTCTCATAGTTGCAGTCCCACGTGTTCTTCATATAGATGGAACGATCCTTGCATGACACGTGCACCTTGATGCTAGATGTGTCGCGTGTTGGCAAAAGGATGAACAAAGCTCACGTAAAAAAATAGAGTGGAAGAACATAGATTCCCGACGACCGAGAAGGAGCAAGGAACCTCGGGGTGGAGCATCTTCACAAATAATATTTTATATTATTCGGCGATATAAAATCAACCAATCATCTCCACAGTGGACTGGAAGAGTATGAAACACGGCAGCATAGTGTATTTACATCATATTAGTACATGGCTAACCCACGCTATCACCATATTTCTTGGCTTCTGTGCGACACCTATCTCTAGTAATCCAACAGCCCGTATCACTTCTCCCTCCTCGTCTCTCTCAAAGTCCGGCGGGCTGGCATTTTTGCCTTCTATTGAGGTCGGTTAAATCATCACATGTTAGAGACATGCCAAGAGCATTCTAAAAAAATCCTTTCACATTCCGTTTTCAAAAAGAAAAAAAATCCTTCCACGTACGAATTTGACTGTATGCTTTGAGCAACTTGCATGTCCTATTCTGCTCCTGTTGGGATACTCTAACTTAGCTAGAGGTTAGACTAACTCAGGACTAACCCTGAACTAACTGTAGCCAAAGAGGTGTTTGGGTGATAGGGTTAGATTGACAATAAATGCACTTGATGGAGAGAGAGAAGTGAATTTTCAGTGGTCCCAATGAGAACTATACTAAGTTAGCACCTCTTGGGTGGGATAGTTATTTTTGGTGGGTTCGGTGCAACTTGCTCCAATTTAAACCCTCATGCTTGGATACTTCAGGGCAATTTCAGCCCTAACTAGCTCAAACTAACTCTAATCCATGGATCCAAACAGGGCCTATGGCCAGCCTTGACGCGGAGCAGACGGTGCACCGGGAAGCGGCGCTCTCTCGACCGTCGCGCCGCTTCAATGCCAGCGCTAGTGAGAGGTCGCCTCCGCTTTGGCCGCGAATTAATGCAGCACTGACGCTCCAGGGCGACGCTGACTGTTTCATGCGAGAAGTGCGCGCTGGCAAGGGGGTATATGTTTTGAACCGTTTCAGGTGTAGTACAGGTAGTTTGCAAAACTACTCAATTATTGCACTCAGTTTCCTAAGAAATTGTGGTAAAAACATTACTCCACAGCCCGCTTCCCTTCTCCTTCCTCTTCCACCACCCGCGCACGTCCGCGGGAAGCGACCGGTCAACCCTTATATAGGAGTGCTAGCACAAAAAGATGCATGGATGACCACTAAAATTTCCAGATTAAAGAGCCGCTCCGGCGGGAGTATGGCGTATGTTGTTACCTTCGCCCGGGCCATGGCTACCGGGCGTGTCGGTGTACAAAAGTAGGGGCTCTGCTTTTGACCCCTTTACTTGTGCACGGGAAGTCAGAGCCACCCGCCACGGCCACGCATAACAGGGCAGGAAAGGGAAGCCGGAGAGAAGCCGAAGGCACAAGACAAACAAAGCAACGACAAGATCAAGGCCACAAAGATCGGATGGACGAAGCAGGTTTCCCCGGCAAGGACCCTGCCGGGGCAACTCGCCCACACCAGCTGAGCGAGCCACCTTTGAGCCCACCAACGCTAGACAAACGCATTGGGACAGGGCTTGGGAGGCACCTCCGTGGTGGCATGCACATCTTTGTGAATACAAAGAATAAGTAAAGATCAAATGAGGATAGGAAGGCAACAGTTCTCGGCAAGGTTCTTGCCAAGGAAGTGTTGGAAATATGCCCTAGAGGCAATAATAAAAGGATTATTATTATATTTCCTTGTTCATGATAATTGTCTTTATTCATGCTATAATTGTATTATCCGGAAATCGTAATACACGTGTGAATACATAGACCACAATATGTCCCTAGTGAGCCTCTAGATGACTAGCTCGTTGATCAACAGATAGTCATGGTTTCCTGACTATGGACATTAGATGTCATTGATTACGGGATCACATCATTAGGAGAATGATGTGATGGACAAGATCCAATCCTAAGCATAGCACAAGATCGTGTAGTTTGTTTTGCTAGAGCTTTTCCAATGTCAAGTATCTTTTCCTTAGACCATGACATCGTGTAACTCCCGGATACCGTAGAAGTGCTTTGGGTGTACCAAAGCGCCTGGCAACGAGCTCGGGTGACTATAAAGGTGCACTACAGGTATCTCCGAAAGTGTTTGTTGGGTTGACACGGATCGAGACTAGAATTTGTCACTCCGTATGACGGAGAGGTATCTTTGGGCCCACTCGGTAATGCATCATCATAATGAGCTCAAAGTGACCAAGTGTCTGGTCATGGGATCATGCATTACGGTACGAGTAAAGTGACTTGCCGGTAACGAGAATGAATGAGGTATTGGGATACCGACGATCGAGTCTCGGGCTAGTAACGTACCGATTGACAAAGGGAATTGTATACAGGGTTGCTTAAATCCTCGACATCGTGGTTCATCCGATGAGATCATCGAGGAGCATGTGGGAGCCAATATGGGTATCCAGATCCCGCTGTTGGTTATTGACCGGAGAGCCGTCTCGGTCATGTCTGCGTGTCTCCCGAACCCGTAGGGTCTACACACTTAAGGTTCGGTGACGCTAGGGTTGTATGAATATGAGTATGCAGCAAACTGAAAGTTGTTCGGAGTCCCGGATGAGATCCCGGACGTCACGAGGAGTTCCAGAATGGTCTGGAGGTAAAGAATAATATATAGGAAGTGCAGTTTCGGCCATCGGGAGAGTTTCGGGGGTCACGGTATTGTCTTGGGACCACTGGAAAGGTCCGGGTCCACCGGGTGGGGCCACCTATCCCGGAGGTCCTCGTGGGCTGAAGTGGGGAGGGGACCAGCCACTAGTGGGCTGGTGCGCCCCCTCTGGCCCCCCTCTGCGCCTAGGGTTGGGAACCCTAGGGGAGGCGGCGCCTCCACTTGCCTTGGGGGGCACTCCACCCCCCTTGGCCGCTGCCCCGCAAGAGATCCCATCTCTAATGGCCGGCGCGCCCCCTGGGGGCCTATATAAAGGAGGGGGGAGGGAGGGCAGCCGCACCCTAAAGTCTTGGCGCCTCCCTCTCCCCTGCTACACCTCTCCCTCTCGCAGAAGCTCGGCGAAGCTCTGCCGGAACTCTGCTGCATCCACAACCACGCCGTAGTGCTGCTGGATTTTCATCAACCTCTCCTTCCCCCTTGCTGGATCAAGAAGGATGAGACGTCATCCGCTTCGTACGTGTGTTGAACGCGGAGGTGCTGTCCATTCGGCACTTGGTCATCGGTGATTTGGATCACGACGAGTACGACTCCCTCAACCCCGTTCTCTTGAATGCTTCCGCTCGCGATCTACAAAGGTATGTAGATGCACTCCTATCACTCGTTGCTAGATGAACTCATAGATGGATCTTGGTGAAACCGTAGGAATTTTTTTTATTTTCTGCAACGTTCCCCGGTAGTGGCATCATGAGCCAGGTTTATGTGTAGTTCTCTATTGCACGAGTAGAACACAAATTTGTTGTGGGCGTAGATGTTGTCAACTTTCTTGCCGCTACTAGTCTTATTTTGCTTCAGCGGTATTGTGGGATGAAGCGGCCCGAACTGACCTTACACGTACGCTTACGTGAGACAAGTTCCACCGACTGACATGCACTAGTTGCATAAGGTGGCTAGCGGGTGTCTGTCTCTCCCACTTTAGTTGGAGCGGATTCGATGAAAAGGGTCCTTATGAAGGGTAAATAGAAGTTGACAAATCACGTTGTGGCTTTTTCGTAGGTAAGAAAACGTTCTTGCTAGAACCCTATTGCAGCCACGTAAAAGATGCAACAACAATTAGAGGACGTCTAACTTGTTTTTGCAGCAATTGCCTTGTGATGTGATATGGCCAAAAGTTGTGATGAATGATGAATGATATATTGTGATGTATGAGATCATGTTCTTGTCATAGGAATCACGACTTGCATGTCGATGAGTATGACAGCCGGCAGGAGCCATAGGAGTTGTCTTAATTATTGTATGACCTGCGTGTCAATGATTTAACACCATGTAATTACTTTACTTTATTGCTAAAACGTTAGCCATAGTAGTAGAAGTAATAGTTGGCGAAACAACTTCATAGAGACACGATGATGGAGATCATGATGATGGAGATCATGGTGTCATGCCGGTGACGAAGATGATCATGGAGCCCCGAAGATGGAGATCAAAGGAGCTATATGATATTGGCCATTATCATGTCACTACTATATAATTGCATGTGATGTTTATTATGTTTATGCATCTTGTTTACTTAGAACGACGGTAGTAAATAAGATGATCCCTTATAATAATTTCAAGAAAGTGTTCTCCCCTAAGCGTGCGCTGTTGCTAAAGTTAAATCGTTCAAGCACCACGTGTTGATCGGGTGTGATAGATTCTTACGTTCACATACAACGGGTGTAAGACAGTTTTACACATGCCAAAACACTTAGGGTTAACTTGACGAGCCTAGCATGTACAGACATGGCCTCGGAACACAGAGACCGAAAGGTCGAACATGAGTCGTATGGATGATACGATCAACATGGAGATGTTCACCGATGATGACTAGTCCGTCCACGTGATGATCGGACACGGCCTAGTCGACTTGGATCGTGTAACACTTAGATGACTAGAGGGATGTCTAATCTGAGTGGGAGTTCATTAAATAATTTGATTAGATGAACTTAATTATCATGAACTTAGCCTAAAACCTTTGCAAATATGTCTTGTAGATCAAATGGCCAGCGCTCATGTCAACATGAACTTCAGCGTTCCTAGAAAACCAAGCTGAAAGATGATGGCAGCAACTATACGGACTGGGTCCGGAACCTAAGGATCATCCTCATAGCTGCCAAGAAAGCATATGTCCTAGAAGGACCGCTAGGTGAAGCACCCATCCCAGAGAACCAAGACGTTATGAACGCTTGGTAGTCACATGCTGATGATTACTCCCTCGTTCAGTGCGGCATGCTTTACAGCCTAGAACCGGGGCTCCAAAAGCGTTTTGAGCAACACGGAGCATATGATATGTTCGAGGAGCTGAAAATGGTTTTCCAAGCTCATGCCCGGGTCGAGAGATATGAAGTCTCCGACAAGTTCTACAGTTGTAAGATGGAGGAAAATAGTTCTGTCAGTGAGCACATACTCAAAATGTCAGGTTGCACAACCTTTGTCCCAGTGAACATTAACCTCCCGGATGAGGCGGTCATTGACAGAATCCTTGATCGCTCCCACCGAGCTACAAGAGCTTTTGATGAACTACAATATGCGGGGATGGTGAAAACTATTCTTGAAGTATTTTCAATGCTGAAGTCGGCAGAGGTAGAAATCAAGAAAGAACATCAAGTGTTGATGGTCAATAAAACCACCAAGTTCAAGAAGGGCAAGGGTAAGAAGAACTTCAAGAAGGACGGCAAAGATGTTGCCACGCCCGGTAAACCAGTTGCCGAGAAGAAGTCAAAGAATGGGCCCAAGCCTGAGACTGAGTGCTTTTATTGCAAAGGGAAGGGTCACTGGAAGCGGAACTGCCCCAAATACTTAGCAGACAAGAAGGCCAGCAACACTAAAGGTATATGTGATATACATGTAATTGATGTGTACCTTACCAGTACTCGTAGTAACTCCTGGGTATTTGATACTGGTGTCGTTGCTCATATTTGTAACTCACAGCAGGAGCTGCGGAATAAGCGGAGACTGGCGAAGGACGAGGTGACGATGCGCGTCGGGAATGGTTCCAAGGTCGATGTGATCACCGACGGCACGCTACCTCTACATTTACCTACGGGATTAGTTTTAAACGTCAATAATTGTTATTTAGTGCCAAGTTTGAGCATGAACATTGTATCTGGATCTCGTTTCATACGAGATGGCTAGTCATTTAAATCCGAGAATAATGGTTGTTCTATTTATATGAGAGATATGTTTTATGGTCATGCCCCGATGGTCAATGGTTTATTCTTAATGAATCTCGAGCGTAATGTTACACATATTCATAGTGTGAATACCAAAAGATGTAAAGTTGATAACGATAGTCCCACATACTTGTGGCACTGCCGCCTTGGTCACATTGGTGTCAAGCGCATGAAGAAGGTCCATGCTGATGGAATTTTAGAATCTCTAGATTATGAATCGTTTGACACATGCGAGCCATGCCTCATGGGCAAGATGACCAAGACTCCGTTCTCTGGAACAATGGAGCGAGCAACCAACTTGTTGGAAATCATCTGACCGATGTGTGCGGTCCAATGGCGTTGAGGCTCATGGAGGATATCGTTATGTTCTCACTCTCATTGATGACTTGAGTAGATATGGGTATGTCTACTTAATGAAACACAAGTCTGAGACCTTTGAAAAGTTCAAGGAATTTCAGAATGAGGTAGAGAATCAACGTGACCGAAAGATAAAGTTCCTATGATCAGATCGTGGAGGAGAATATTTAAGTCACGAATTTGGTACGCACTTAAGGAAATGTGGAATCATTTCACAACTCACGCCGCCTGGAAGACCTCGGTAACGGTGTGTCGAACGTCGTGTCGCACTCTATTGGATATGGTGTGGTCTATGATGTCTCTTACCGATTTACCGCTATCATTTTGGGGATACGCTCTAGAGACAGCTACATTCTCTTTAAATAGGGCTCCGTCTAAATCCGTTGAGACGACACCGTATGAATTATGGTTTGGGAAGAAACCTAAGCTGTCGTTTCTAAAAATTTGGGGATGCGATGCTTATGTCAAGAAACTTCAACCTGAAAAGCTCGAACCCAAGTCAGAAAAATGCGTCTTCATAGGATACCCTAAGGAAACCATTGGGTATACCTTCTACTTAAGATCCGAGGGCAAAATCTTTGTTGCCAAGAACGGATCCTTTCTGGAAAAGGAGTTTCTCTCGAAAGAAGTAAGTGGGAGGAAAGTAGAACTCGATGAAGTACTACCTCTTGAACCGGAAAGTAGTGCAGCTCAGGAAAATGTTCCTTTGGTACCTACACCAACTGAAGAGGAAATTAATGATAATGATCAAGGTACTTCGGATCAAGTTGCTACTGAACTTCGAAGGTCCACAAGGACACATTCCACACCAGAGTGGTACGGCAACCTTGTCTTGGAAATCATGTTGTTAGACAACGGTGAACCTTCGAACTATGAAGAAGCAATGGCGGGCCCAGATTCCAACAAATGGCTTGAAGCCATGCAATCCAAGATAGAATCCATGTACGAAAACAAAGTATGGACTTTGACAGACTTGCCCGATTATCAGCGAGCGATAGAAAACAAATGGATCTTTAAGAAGAAGAAGGACGCGGATGGTAATGTTACCATTTATAAAGCTCGACTTGTCGCTAAGGGTTATCGACAAGTTCAAGGGGTTGACTACGATGAGACATTCTCTCCTGTAGCGAAGCTGAAGTCCGTCCGAATCATGTTAGCAATTGCCGCATACTATGATTATGATATATGGCGGATGGACGTCAAAATGGCATTCTTTAACAGACATCTTAAGGAAGAACTGTATATGATGCAGCCGGAAGGTTTTGTCGATCCTAAGAATGCTAACAAAGTATGCAAGCTCCAGCGATCCATTTAT
This sequence comes from Aegilops speltoides, assembly GCA_021437245.1. NCBI lineage: Eukaryota > Viridiplantae > Streptophyta > Magnoliopsida > Poales > Poaceae > Aegilops > Aegilops speltoides. Next base: position 78,194,967 of record CM038141.1, read on the forward strand.
GGGCTGGTGCAAGCATCTTGGAGTTGGAACATTCGCTTTGATGAGATGATCAAAGCATTTGGGTTTTATGCAGACTTATGGAGAAGCCTACGTTTATAAGAATGTGAGTGGGAGCTCTGTAGCATTTCTCATATTATATGTAGATGACATACTCTTGATGGGAAATGATATAGAACTTTTGGACAGCATTAAGGCCTACTTGAATAAGTGTTTTTCAATGAAGGACCTTGGAGAAGCTGCTTACATATTAGGCATCAAGATCTATAGGGATAGATCGAGACGGCTCATAGGTCTTTCACAGAGCACATACCTTGATAAGATTTTGAAGAAGTTCAAAATGGATCAGTCCAAGAAAGGGTTCGTGCCTGTATTGCAAGATGTGAGATTGAGCTCGGCTCAATGCCCGACCACAGCAAAAGATAAAGAAGAGATGAGTGTCATCCCCTATGCTTCAGCCATAGGATCTATTATGTATGCCATCTTGTGTACGGACCTGATGTAAACCTTGCCGTAAGTTTGGTAGGAACGTACCAAAGTAATCCCGGCAAGGAACACTAGATAGCGGTCAAGAATATCCTGAAGTACCTGAAAAGGACAAAGGACATGTTTCTCGTTTATGGAGGTGACGAAGAGCTCATCGTAAAGGGTTACGTCGACGCTAGCTTCAACATAGATCTGGATGACTCTAAATCACAAACCGGATACGTGTATATGTTGAATGGTGGAAGCGATGGCTAGTGCATTTTGCAAGCGAGCGTCGTGGCGGGATCTACATGTGAAGCGGAGTACATGGCAGCCTCGGAGGCAGCACATGAAGCAATTTGGGTGAAGGAGTTCATCACCGACCTAGGAGTCATACCCAATGCGTTGGGGGCGATCAAACTCTTCTGTCACAACACTGGAGCTATTGCCCTTGCCAAGGAGCCCAGGTTTCACAAGAATACCAGGCACATCAAGCGTCGTTTCAACTCCATCCGTGAAAATGTTCAAGATGGAGACATAGATATTTTCAAAGTACATACGGATCTGAATGTCGCAGATCCGTTGACTAAACCTCTTTCGCGAGCAAAACATGATCAACACCAGAACTCTATGGGTGGTCGATTCATCACAATGTAACTAGATTATTGACTCTAGTGCAAGTGGGAGACTGTTGGAAATATGCCCTAGAGGCAATAATAAAAGGATTATTATTATATTTCCTTGTTCATGATAATTGTCTTTATTCATGCTATAATTGTATTATCCGGAAATCGTAATACACGTGTGAATACATAGACCACAATATGTCCCTAGTGAGCCTCTAGTTGACTAGCTCGTTGATCAACAGATAGTCATGGTTTCCTGACTATGGACATTAGATGTCATTGATAACGGGATCACATCATTAGGAGAATGATGTGATGGACAAGACACAATCCTAAGCATAGCACAAGATCGTGTAGTTCGTTTTGCTAGAGCTTTTCCAATGTCAAGTATCTTTTCCTTAGACCATGAGATCGTGTAACTCCCGGATACCGTAGGAGTGCTTTCGGTGTACCAAACATCCCAACGTAACTGGGTAACTATAAAGGTGCACTACATGTATCTCCGAAAGTGTTTGTTGGGTTGACACGGATCGAGACTGGAATTTGTCACTCCGTATGACGGAGAGGTATCTTTGGGCCCACTCGGTAATGCATCATCATAATGTGCTCAAAGTGACCAAGTGTCTGGTCACGGGATCATGCATTCTGATGCGAGTAAAGTGACTTGCGATGCTTGAGACTGAGCGAGGTATGGGGATACCGACGATCGAGTCTCGGGCAAGTAACGTACCGATTGACAAAGGGAATTGTATACGGGGTTGCTTAAATCCTCGACATTGTGGTTCATCCGATGAGATCATCGAGGAGCATGTGGGAGCCAATATGGGTATCCAGATCCCGCTGTTGGTTATTGACTGGAGAGCCGTCTCGGTCATGTCTGCGTGTCTCCCGAACCCGTAGGGTCTACACACTTAAGGTTCGGTGACGCTAGGGTTGTATGAATATGAGTATGTAGCAAACCAAAAGTTATTCGGAGTCTCGTAGGGTCTACACACTTAAGGTTCGGTCACGAGGAGTTCCAGAATGGTCCGGAGGTAAAGAATAATATATAGGAAGTGCAGTTTTGGCCATCGGGAGAGTTTTGTGGGTCACCGGTATTGTACCAGGACCACCGGAAGGGTCCCGGGGGTCCACCGGGTGGGGCAACCTATCCCGGAGGGCCTCGTGGGCTGAAGTGGGGAGGGGACCAGCCCCTAGTGGGCTGGTGCGCCCCCTCTGGGCCCCCTCTGCGCCTAGAGTTGGGAACCCTAGGGGAGGGGGCGCCTCCACTTGCCTTGGGGGGCACTCCACCCCCTTGGCCGCCACCCCCACCTAGAGATCCCATCTCTAAGGGCCGGCGCGCCCCCTGGGGGCCTATATAAAGGAGGGAGGAGGGAGGGCAGCCGCACCCTGAAGTCTTGGCGCCTCCCTCTCCCCTGCTACACCTCTCCCTCTCGCAGAAGCTCGGCGAAGCTCTGCCGAATCTCTGCTGCATCCACCACCACGCCGTCGTGCTGCCGGATCTTCATCAACCTCTCCTTCCCCATTGCTGGATCAAGAAGGAGGAGACGTCATCCGCTCCGTACGTGTGTTGAACGCGTAGGTGCTGTCCGTTCGGCACTTGGTCATCGGTGATTTGAATCACGACGAGTACGACTCCCTCAACCCCGTTCTCTTGAACGCTTCCGCTCGCGATCTACAAAGGTATGTAGATGCACTCCTATCACTCGTTGCTAGATGAACTCATAGATGGATCTTGGTGAAACCGTAGGAAATTTTTTATTTTCTGCAACGTTCCCCAACAGGAAGCCCACGAGACCCCCAGCAAGGTCCTTGCCGAGGATGATGTCGTGCCACGACAAAACCCTTTCCGGGCCACCCGGCAAGGCCCTCGCCAAGCGCGCCAGCAGGGCCACTACCTGGCCCATGTCAGCCAAGTCTCCGCCGCCATTCGCATGCAGCTGCCGACCCAACCAGCTGGGCAGGCACCTGCGTGGCAACATGCAGCCCTTCATGGAGGCTCCACCACCACGCCACCGCAGCTGCCTGCCTGTCTACATGGCACCGCATGCATAGCAGGCCAGGGCGCGTGTTAAAGCAAGGAGGAGCGACGACGGACGGGACGGGCCTCGCTCGCGTCCTCGATATAGTGAAGGGACACCTAAGCCTTGCATTAAATGCACTTTGTCATGGAATACCAGCGATAAGCTCACAGTGCTGTAGCACTTTCCACCTCCTGTGTGCCACTGTGGCAGCCCCTTTCACCTATAAAAGGACGCCCATGGTGCACTAGAGATGGATTTGGCTCTTTTGAACCTAGCAGCACCCAGAGCTAGTTCAAGAGCTCAAGAACACTAAATACATCCACCAAAGAAGGATCGTAGGGTTTTACGCATCTTTGTGGCCCGAACCTTGGTAAATCCCCTTTGTGCTGTCTACTAGTCCCGCTCTTCTCACGATCCAGCGCCCCGCAACCATAGTAGGGATTCCAGTGATCCCATAGGTGTTGTTTCCCACCGACATCTTTGGCGCCCCAAGTAGGGGGCGCGATTGTGAGAATCGGGTCCAGTGGTAGGCCTAGCAGTTAATCATCGCCACAGCTCCTGCGGAGAAGGCGGCTAAGAAGGTGGCGTTGCCCGTTGGCGCGAAGGACGCCGAGGCGGCGATGAGAGAGCTAAGTCATGCTGAATTTTAAGTTTTTCTCCTTAGATATAAGGTTATTATCCTCGACGGTTCGGCCTATGTATGGCGAGCCTGTACGCGGAGGGGCCCTCCTGTGATCGGCAACGCCCTTGTTCTGTTTCGAGTCCGCTCAATAGTTCGAGCGGCCGCGTCGAGAGCGGCAGGGAAGCCTTTCGCCATCGGCAACGCTCTTGGTTCTGACTCGAGTCAAGCTCGACAGATTGAGCGGCCGCGCCAAGGGCGGTAAGGTGCTTCACCCGGCAACAAGCACACCCGGCAGGCTAATGAGGATCCATCCTCAAAGCGCCGGCCTGGGTTTACGTGCCGGCAAGCCTACCCGGTCGATGTGGGGTGGACATACAAAGGAAAACCGAACAGGAAAATAGCATGCATAATTTCAGGAGCACTACAGATTTATATTATACAAATTGCCGCCATGGTTCTAACTAAAGATAGCATTGTCTTGGTCTTGAACCCACAGCGGCGACGGAGAACAGGGTGCCTAGTCCTGGTGCTGGCCATCCAACCTCTTGATTTTGTCGATGCGGCTGAGGATGGGCTGGATAGGCTCATTGAGCGCCGCGATGTCGGCATCCTCCGGCAAGCTCTTCAGCACAGCTTCGAAGTCGAGGTCTGGGTGCCAGTGTGCAATCTTGGTGAGCACCCTGTTCATGGTCCCTCGGCAGAGTATCCGGGATTCTTCAGCCAGGGAGGCCGCCTGGTTGGAATGAAGCCACCTCAGGGCGCCGACGACCTTCTCAAAGTATATGGTCAGGTTGGCATTGGGGCTCAGGTTCGCCTCTGGGGCGTACCTCATCTCCGGCATCCCCATAATGGCCAGCTGATCGGCGGCCAAGTTTGCAACGATGGCAAGGCATTCGAGACAACGTTTCTCGCCCACTGTCGGTGTCAAAACCGGCAGATCTCGGGTAGGGGGTCCCGAACTGTGCGTCTAGGCGGATGGTAACAGGAGACAAGGGACACGATGTTTTTACCAGGTTCGGGCCCTCTCGATGGAGGTAAAACCCTACTCCTGCTTGATTGATATTGAAGATATGGGTAGTACAAGAGTGGATCTACCATGAGATCAAGGAGGCTAAACCCTAGAAGCTAGCCTATGGTATGATTGTTGTAATGGTTGTGTGTCCTATGGACTAAAACCCTCCGGTTTATATAGACACCGGAGAGGGCTAGGGTTACACAGAGTCGGTTACAATGGTAGGAGATCTACATATCTGTATCGCCAAGCTTGCCTTCCACGCCAAGGAAAATCCCATCCGGACACGGGACGAAGTCTTCAATCTTGTATCTTCATAGTCTTGGAGTCCGGCCGATGATGATAGTACGGCTATCCGGACACCCCCTTGTCCAGGACTCCCTCAGTAGCCCCTGAACCAGGCTTCAATGACGATGAGTCCGGCGCGCATATTGTTCGGCATTGCAAGGCGGATTCCTCCTCCGAATAATTCATAGAAGATAGTGAACACCAGGATAGTGTCCGGCTCTGCAAAATAAATTCCACATTCCACCGTAGAGAGAATAATATGTACACAAGCTCAATCTGCTGACATGTTTTGTGGCGTGACGTCATGCCACTACCAAGCCTTTACTCGAATTGTTTTATTATACCACCTCCGCGCGTTTAGCGAAGCGGTTTCCTTGGCACGTCTTGTCGAAGCAGAGATCGTGTTCCCCTTATCCCGGGATTCTCATCAATACGGACGTGGGTAACCCAACCGCGCCATTGATGGTGGCGCTTGGGAGATAAGCGAGTTTTACCAGGCAGGTGGGGACGCATAGTCTTCGTCCGTCCATATATAAGGGGATAAGGATGCACCTTTTTCACCTACGCCTTCTTGCTCCTTTGCTTAAACATCTCCGCGCACTCGAGCTCCAGCGCCCAAGCCCGCACATCTCGTCTCAACCTTCTCCAGCCATGTATGGAGCGGGAGGCAAGTGGACGGCCTCCTCCGTTAAGGAGGAGCACATCGAAAAGCTGCGTGGCGCCAGATACCTGTCCAGCTACATCGCGCATCGGCTGCCCGACAATGGGCAGCTCATCCCCACCCCCAGGCCCCATGAGAGGGCCGTATTCCTTCCCCACTTCCTCCGCGGACTAGGCTTCCCACTTCATCCCTTCGTCCGGGGGCTCATGTACTACTACGGCCTGGACTTCCACGATCTGGCGCCAAACTTCATCCTCAACATCTCGGCGTTTATCGTCGTGTGTGAGGCCTTCCTCTGCATCCAGCCCCACTTCGGCTTGTGGCTAAAAACCTTCAATGTCAAGCCGAAGGTAGTGAAGGGCGTTCAAGCAGAGTGCGGAGGCGCCATGGTGGGCAAGATGCCCAACGTCCTCTGGCTCGAGGGCGCCTTTGTGGAAACCATCAAAGGGTGGCAATCGGGGTGGTTCTATATCACCGAGCCGCAGGACCCTAAGTGGGCAGCGACCCCCGAGTTCAGATCGGGTACCCCCATGCAGCTCACCTCCTAGAAAGAGAAGGGCTTGCTATGGGGCAGTTCGGAGGAGCTGACCGGACTCCAGTCCTGTCTCCAAACCTTGGTGAACAAGAAGCTCAAGCTTGTCAACGTGATCTAGGTCATGCTCGTCCGCCGGATTCTCCCCTGCCAACAACGGGCCTTCAACCTGTGGGAGTTCGATCCGGCTCAGCACGGACCTGGCGGGCTCTTGACCTGACGTCTGAAGCTGCACGGAGGTGCTGTTCAAGGCGAAGAAGCCCCGCGTCCGGCTGAAGATCGTGGATTCAGCACCAAACGCCCAGCCGGTGTGGTAAGATGTGTTATCCTTTACGGGACATTTATTTCTTTCATAGTTTGACTCTATCGTGGGATCTAAAACTCCTGATGCCTTTAACAGGACTGGCAGAGGACGTCCGGATAGGTTAACTGTCCGGCTCCCGTCCCTGAAGACCCAGCGGATACCCGTTTAACAGGGATGCTGGTCCCGGCACTTTATGTGGTGCCGGAGAAGAAGGCCAAGAAGAAGGCCATGGGAACCCGAAGGAGTTCCCGGCGCCAGGTGGTATCAGACTCATCGTCCGATGACTCCGAGGCGGACTCCTCCCCTGAAGGCGAGGAGGAGAAAGAAGACTCTCCCCAGGAGGGGGGAGAGAGGAAGAGGAAGGCTTCCCCAGCGGGGAGGCCGACAGGTCAGGGGAAGGACCCGTCCTCGGGACGGCTCGCCAATGCCAGCGACGGTGGCGAGTAGCCCCAAGGGCCAAGCCCCAGCAAGATCGTAAGTATCCAGTTCTGAGTGATTTGTAGTTGCTCTTACGTGCCACGTAGTGTCCTTCTAACGCCGCACAATACCGTAGCCGGCCGAGGAGGATCTTCCGCTTCATCGGTGGGTCCATGGCTCCGTCGGATGTAGATTCCATTCAACCGCCTCCACCCCTCGCGATCTTTGAGGGCGCCGAGTGGGATCGAGGAGGGACCCGCCGGAGGAGGAGGCTCCGGAGGTGCCACAAGGCAACCTCTCGGACTTCGTGCCGGAACCCGCAGTGGTTCCGAAGTTCGGCAGGAGGCACCTTCGTAAGAAGGGCAAGACAGTGACACTGGCAGCCTCCGTCTAACCGGAGGCGCCGGACAACTTGTTGGAGGCGCTCAATGGCGCTTCCATCAAGGAAGAACACCGCACTATTATGAGTGCGGTGATTCAGAAGGTTCAGCTCGCTAAGAGCGGGCTGACCGAAGCCTGCAGCAGCCTTCTAACAGGCTTTGAGGTAAGAAAATTTAAAATATGTAATGTAATACCGCATAGACAGTAGCCCCTGATGCTCGGTTCGGTGTTCGTAAAGAAAAGCCGGACTGAGGATCTAAAAAGATATACGCAGGAGTTCTAAAAATTATGTCAATATGGGATTGCAGGCTGCGCTGCTGACCTCTACCGCACTGACTGCGGAGGTCGGTGCTTTGAAGCAGAACCTCGAGCGGTCCGAGCACGAGCTCGGCCTTGCCAAGAAGCAGCTCGAGGACAAAGAAGGTGAGTAACACCGTATTAAGGTTGTACCTTGCAGAAAAGGATTTTGGTTGCAATAGAAATAACAAGGATAACGTGGGTACTGCAGAGGCCACGAACGAGGTGGCGACCCTGAAGGAGGCCGTGTCTGCGACCGAACGTAATGCGACTGCGGAACGAGCGGAGCGAGAGAAGCGAGAGGCGGAGTGGCGGAGGTGCGGCAAGAGCTCCGAGGCTCTCATGGAAAAGCATGAGAGTTTGGGCGCGACTTCAACTTCGAGTCGAGTTTGCCTCGGCTCTTGAAAGTGCCAAAGCTGCTAAGGCCGAGGCCCATAAGGCCCTCCAGAGATTGAGGCGGTGAAGAAAATAGCGGCGGGTAAGGCATTTTTCATGCAAAGCAAGCATGTGAATGTAAATTACCTATTACTTACCCGAAGTCGGAGCTCTCCAGGGGCGTTTGCAGATCTGCCTCGCAGCATATCCAATGCCGCCGCATTCTACCGGGCCGAGGAGGGAAGTTCGACGGAGAAGGTCTTGGTCTCGATATCTTTGAGGCCGGACATCAGTGCCCCTAGCGACCGGTGAAGCAGCTGGTCGAGCTCCTAAGGTAGCCAAGCAGACCATGAAGGGCCTCATAATGCAGTGTGGCTGGAGAGCCATGCCTAGGAGCTACTTGCCTCGTGTGGCGGGTGGTGGATGCATGCCCCTGGGTGGAAGTCGTCAGCGCTCCGCTTTGCATTGAAGGTGCCCGTCGGGCCTTGCCCAGCATAAAGGTGCCTTTGGGGCAGGCTGGATCTTGAGAGGCTTATCACAGACGCGCGCCCGCGAGCAAGGATTATCGTGACGCTCAATTGTACTATAAGAGTGTCCTCAAGGGTGCCCATAAGATTGCGGATGAGTGCCCCAAAGATGTAATTTTGAGTAGACTCGCAATGTGTTATCCTCTGCGCTGAAAACTTTGTTCATATCGCTAAGCAACGCTTATTGATTTAAAATATTACCTTCTATGCGGCTGTTTATCAAATCGAGAGATGGCAAGTCGTCGGCTTCAGCCCCCATGCCACAGTCTTTGGGGTGTTGGGATAAACTTGGCGCTCTTGTTCCCATTTTGGGTCCATCTAGGAGGCGCTCAACACAACGAACAAGGCAACCGGACTTATAATGCTTGAACACTCTCACTTAGCCATAGAATTCTATAATTTTAAATTTCGTGAAGCCCCTAGTATTCGGAAGACCGAGTTGAGGCGCTATCACGCTGGGCGGACACAGCCGGTTCCTCGCTCTAAGCGGCATAAGTCTTTAGGGACTCGAAAAGACCTCTCGAACAGCGACCAGCTCTCGCCTTATCATGACAATCGGTTTAGCTTTATCCATTGAGGTGCTCGCCCAGCTCAGCCGGGCGCAATGGCGGTGGTTCTCCCAGTCTACCTTAGCCGATAAAGCGGGCGTAAGGTACCAAAACACGGGGCCGGGCAAACCCAACTATTGACCCAAGACATGATTCGAGCTGATGCATATAGTGCTATAAGTTCGGGGTGCCGCACTAGTGAAAGTGTTAGGACTTTTCACACCATAATCGGGGAACATAAGCCCCTGGTGTATTCGGCCGTACCAAATTGTACGGATGCAAGATGTCATAAACGAACATATATATAAAGAAAAGGAATGCAATTATAAGCGAAAAGTGATGCATTGTTATTCAAGGAATTCTGCTATGAGTGCAGAACGATACAAATAGTGCGGTAAGCAAGGGTTTTTGTCACGCCCTCGATGCGGCTATATCTCCCACGTGTCGAAGCACGACTTAGAGGCATAACCGCATTGAAAGCAATGTCGCAAGTGAGGTAATCTTCACGCAACCCATGTAATACATAAGGGAAAGAGATACATAGTTGGCTTACAATTGCCACTTCACACAAATACATGAATAAAGCATTACATCATCCAGATACAATCAAGGTCCGACTACGGAACCAAAATAAAAGAAGAACCCCAAATGCGACAAAGGTCCCGATCGACCCACTGGGCTCCACTCTTGATCAACTAGAATGAAACAACACAAAGGGCAAGATCTTCATCGAGCTCCTCCTTGAGCTTAGTTGCGTCACACCTTTCATTAACATAGGCACCTGCAAACTGGTTTTGGAAGTATCCGGTGAGCCACGAGGACTCAGCAATCCCATTACCATGGGTATCAAGACTAGCAAAGCTTAACGGGAAAGGAAGGGGTAAAGTGGTGAGGTTGCAGCAGCGACTAAGCATAATATGGTGGCTAACCAACGCAAATAAGAGCGAGAAGAGAACAAGCGGAATGGTCGTGAAGCTAGAAATGATCAAGAGGTGATTGTCGATGTCAAAACCGGCGGATCCCGGGTAGGGGGTCCCGAACTGTGCGTCTAGGCGGATGGTAACAGGAGACGAGGGACACAATGTTTTTACCCAGGTTCAGGCCCTCTCGATGGAGGTAATACCCTACGTCCTGCTTGATTAATATTGATGATATGGGTAGTACAAGAGTAGATCTACCACGAGATCAAGGAGGCTAAACCCTAGAAGCTAGCCTATGGTATGATTGTCGAGATGTATGTTGTCCTACGGACTAAGGCCCTCCGGTTTATATAGACACCGGAGAGGCTAGGGTTACATAGAGTCGGTTACAATGGTAGGAGATCTACTTATCCGTATCGCCAAGCTTGCCTTCCACGCCAAGGAAAGTACCTTCCGGACACGAGCCGGAGTCTTCAATCTTCGTAGTATGGGAGTCCGGCGGATATTGATAGTCCGGCTATCCGGACACCCCCTAGTCCAGGACTCCCTCAGTAGCCCCCAAACCAGGCTTCAATGATGATAAGTCCTGCGTGCTTGTAGTCTTCGGTGTTGCAAGGCGGGTTCTCCTTTCAAATTCCATGTACCAGCCGAATAGTGCTCGGCTTCATCTTGAATACTGTGTTCCTCGGCATCCACGCCAAATAATGGCCCTCTTCCACGCGTGCATGAATGCGAAAAGCCAGGGTGTCTTTTACATTTCACCCCCTAATTGTGCGGGTAAATGCGCCTATAAAAGGGCAGGATCCAGATCAAACCGCCTTGTCTTCCTCCTGCGTGTACTCCATCGAGCGCCTCGACCTTGAAATCCATTCCACCATGGATCGTCAACGCGGCTCTTCCTCACGCGCTCCTAGCCCATCGCCACGGGATTGGAGGAGGTGCTCTAGTTCGCACAATGAGCTAGTAAAGCTCCAAGCGGAGGATTTCTTCCTCCGGCCTTCATGGTTCGGTCCGAGCCGGACTGGTTACTTATCAAGGTGGGAGGCAGGCGGAGGACACCCCAAGCCCCAACAAGGGGGAGCGAGTGTGCTTTGTCCCCTATCTAATAAGGGGGCTCGGATTTCCAATACATCCATTCCTCCGCGGGCTCCTGAAGTTCTATGGACTCCAGCTCCACCACCTTACGCCCGCCTCTATGCTGCATATCGCGGGCTACGTAGCTCTTTGCGAGCTATTCCTGGGCATCGAGCCCCATTTCGCATTGTGGAAGAGGCTGTTACGCCTCGCACCCGTTCTCACCAGGGTCCATATATCAAGTGGCGGCGCGAAATATGGCGCATTGCGGGACGGATACCTATCCGGCACCCCAAGAAGCGTCCAAGACTGGCCCTCGGGTGGTTTTATATTGGGGCGCCCGCTGCGGATCGATCCAGATTGGCCTCCCGGAGTTCGATGCTGCTCCCTTGAAGAAACGCCTTAGTTGGCGCCCACGGAGCCCCCGTTTGGAGGAAGACAAGAGCGTCCATTACTTGATGGGCCGGATAAGGTTAATGGCTCATGCCGGCTTGACCATGATCGGAGTCATGGCGACGTGTATCAGCGAGGTGCAGCCGCTGCAATCTGAAGCCACCCATGTGGGATTTCAACGGGGAAGACGACGCTACCCGACACGGCCGTAAAGGGCCGGAATCGACCGAGGACCTGGTGAAGATCCTGTCCGGTCTGTACAAGGGGAAGAAGGAGGACTTCCTTCGCCCGAACCCTCTAGAGGGGTTTTCCATGAACTACCCCAGAGGATGGGTAAGAGAACACCTCAAAGGGTTCTACCCGTGTTTTCGAAGTTTAAGCTTCTTACATTATGTCTTCGGCGCAGAGTCTACGCCGGACTGTGGAGGACATGGTGAGTCCTGCTCCACAACCCGAGGATCCGGAAGGATCCCTGGGTCCGGCCTCCGAAGAGGATTCGGACATCGAGGTGGAGCTGATCGACGGGGTGTATCACCAGCTCAGCATTGACAATGCTTTGGTCGCCATTACGGCGGACTACCCCGGGCTAAATCCGGCTTCCCAGGTGACCACGGCCGAAGTCCGGACACCGTTATCTTATCCTTGCCTATTTCTGACCTTCGCGAACGATGGTATTTTGCAGGGAGCGCCATTACGGCGGGAAGCCGTACTGCGGCGGCCGACCTCTGAGGTCGATCCGGACTAGCAGGAGAAAAAGCACCTTGTCTTGGCGAAGCGTCGCCGCAGAGGTATAGCTCGTGTTTGCTCTTTTCGAGCAACGTTCCGAGGAAACGTCTAAGTGCTCGTGATCTTTATAGGAGAAAAAGCACTCGCCGGACTGCGAACGCAGGAATTGCCGACCCAACCAACAACAGCCAGGCTCCAGCGCCCGGACTGGAGGGGGAGGCAAGCGCAAGACGCGAACCGGATCCTACTCCAACGGAGGATACCGACAGACTGTCTGCCACCAAGTCGGAGGTAGAGAGCTCTATGAATCATAGACGCCGCCGGACAGTTTTTCAGGAAGCGTGCTTTTCCCCTGAGGCATTGGATGCCTTTAAAGCAGGGGACGCGCATCTCCGTGCTGCTCAAAATGGTTTTACCAGAGCCACGGAGCAGTATGTTAGAGACATACGGGTAAGGGAAGTTAATGGTTGTATACACCAGTAGCCCCCGAGACTTAAATTAGTTATGCTAACTGATTTAAGGATCATTTGAAATCTCAGGCCCTTAACGAGAAGAATGCCCTGCTGTCTCGGGAGCTGCAAGATTGCAAGGCCCATCTTGAGGCCGCACTTGCTGCCGCAGGAGGAGACGGAAAGACCCCTCCTGGTAACACATTTATATAGATGAATATAAGCACTGTGCGGCGTGCGCGCGAGTCTAATAATGACGTTGCAGGTGCCGCCGAACAAGATCCGGACAGGCAAGCATTGCTGCGCCAGCTAAAGGCTGGCGAGAACGTGCTGAATAGGTTTCAGCAGGAAAGGAACAAGCTACAAGATGCCAATGCCAAGCTCGGTGAAGAGCTGAAAGGCGCATAGGCCGAGCTGTCCGGCTCCGTCAAGGAGAATCAACGGCTTCGTCGCGGCATATATAATAAGTGCTTGAGCGAACTCCTTTGAAAAGAAGAGTTCGGCGAGGAAGTAATTTGACATGATATGTCTTGTAGGTATACTCACGGGCCGTCCTGCAGAGGAGATGCCCGTATCCATGGGTGATCAACTTCCCGAACTATTGCAGCTACTCGAACGAGTTCGGCAGGCAATGAGTGGCGCCGTCTGAGCTTTATGGCCATCCTCACCCCTGCCGAGGGCCTCGGGAGCTTGCAGAGAAGCTGCAGGGAGTGCGGCAGCGCTTCCGTTTATGGAAGGTTTCGGCTTGCCGTCAAGGGGCCAGGGAGGCTTGGGCCATGGTGAAGATGCGGTACAAGAAGGCGGATCCCAACCATATGGCCGAAGTTGGACCGGTGGGGCCCGATGGGAAGGAGATCCCTGTGAGTTTAGTGTACAGCCAGGTAGAACTGGCTGCTAAGTTTTCCCAACGGGACTGTAAACTAGACAGCCTGTTAGACGGGATTGAGGAGGAATACAATCAATAATCTTGACAATGTATCCTTTAAAAATGACATGTGAAATGCCTTCTAGCCGAATTGTAGATCGTTTGTCTTTGCCGACCTTTTCGCTTTGACCTCGGGACCCTAGAGTCCGGAGTGTGTCCGAATACCTTCTTGGTTAAGAAACAACCGCGGTATGCATGGAGACCAGGCGTAGGGGTCATTAGTGATTTATCAGACAAGTGCCCAACTAGTTATGTTATATTACATGGTTAGTAAGAAACATCTTCTAGGGAGAATAGTTCCGTTAGGGGTTCCTTTCGCTGGGGGTGGCATGCCCTAAAATGCATTGCCGGACTGCAAAGAAAGCAGTAAAACATCTGGGGGCAGATGGAAAAAATAGTAAAAAGTCATCTTTTAAATCACCGACCGAATATTCCCTTAAGAACGCTAGCTTTTAGCTTCACCCGGTCGAGGTACACATCCGGTGACCCGCGGATAACACTTTCATGAGAGGTGCTCCTTTACCTCCTAGCCGAACAATCGGGAGCGTGAGGGGTAAGCACAGAGCCGAGCAACCCAGCTTGGCCAAAACTTAAGTCCTATGGATGCATATAATGGCGAGTAAAAGGTACATGTGGAAGCTTGACACATGTCCTGGGTATAAAACCCGTATAGTTGAGCTTCTGTAAAAGAAGCCCCCAGGAATACCGAGTGCGGATGGCACATCGTGCGTATGCAAAGAATGCGAAAATAGGCCGCGAAGGGCTGTTTAAGTTAAAAGGATAAAAAGAGAAACAAAAGACAGCCAAAAAATAAAAGGTTGGACGGGGGAAGGGGACGAACTCTTAGTCCGGCGCTAGGCATAGAATCGCCGGAGTCGGGCTGCGTTCCATGGGTTCGGCTCGAGTCGGTTATCCGACGCATTTCGTAGACGGTATGCTCCGCCGGTCAGTACTTGATCAATGATGAAGGGGCCTTCCCATCTACGCTTTAGCTTGTCCTTTTTCTTGTCCGGCAGGCGTAGAACTAGTTCGCCAACATTATATGTCTTGGCCCGTACTTCTCTGCTTTGGTATCTTTGGGCCTGTTGCTGATAGAAAGCGGAACGAGCCTTTGCGACATCACGTTCTTCCTCCAATGTGTCCAAGCTGTCCTGCCGATCCAACTCGGCTTCTCTTTCCTCATACATGTGCACTCGAGGTGAGTCATGAATAGTGTCGCAGGGCAAGACTGCCTCTGCGCCGTATACCATAAAAAATGGTGTGAATCCGGTAGTACGGTTAGGCGTTGTCCGCAGCCCCCAGAGTACGGAGTCGAGCTCCTCGACCCATTGGGTGTCTGATTGTAATGCCCTCGATGCGGCTATATCTCCCACGTGTCGAAGCACGACTTAGAGGCATAACCACATTGAAAGCAATGTCGCAAGTGCGGTAATCTTCACACAACCCATGTAATACATAAGGGAAAGAGATACATAGTTGGCTTACAATCGCCACTTCACACAGATACATGAATAAAGCATTACATCATTCAGATACAATCAGGGTCCGACTACGGAACCAAAATAAAAGAAGAACCCCAAATGCGACAAAGGTCCCCGATCGACCCCAAGCTGGGCTCCACTCTTGATCAACTAGAACGAAACAACACAAAGGGCAAGATCTTCATCGAGCTCCTCCTTGAGCTTGATTGCGTCACCTGCTCGGTAACATAGGCACCTGCAAACTGGTTTTGGAAGTATCTAGTGAGCCACGAGGACTCAGCAATCCCATTACCATGGCACTACTAGGAAAAGGCCTTCTAATGGCGCACCGGTTTTGCCTTCTAATGGCGCACTACCGGTGCGCCATTAGCATCACGCCACTAAATTCTTTTCTAATGGCGCTTTGTGGTGCGCCATTAGAATCTGATATTCTAATGGCGCGCATCACATGCGCCATTAGAATCTGATAGTCGCCATTAGTAACAATTTTTTCAAATTTTTTTGCAGAATTTTTTAAATTTTTTTTCAAAATTTCCAATTTTTTTGTTTTTTCTTAATCTCAGGTCACTATGGCTTAATCTCGAGTCAATATGCATAATCTCGGGTCAAATCGCACTCCATAGTCAAACTTCGAAAGGTCACCCATCCCTCTCACTACTCGGCTGAGCACGCTTAACTTCGGGTTCTATTCTCCTCGTTTCCAAGTCGCACTTGTTGTTTTCGACAATAGTAAGATGTCAATCCTATTAACCTCGAGAATTTAGCTTGAGCATGTCTTGACACATTTCCTTTGTTTGAGTTTGAAACACAGTTTGACCAGATTTGACCATAGTTTGACCAGATTTGACCACAGTTTGACCAGATTTGACCAAAATTCAAAAAAACTAAAATAATTATTTATTAACACTAATATTCTTGAATAATTAGTTTGACCATAGTTTGACTAGATTTAACAAAAACTAAAAAACTAATTTTTTTTTGAATTTTTTGCCTCGGATCTTAAAAGCCCGTAACTTTTTTTCTGTTAGGCTTTTGAGGATTTTAAAATGTTTAACGGGTTCCCCAGTTAAATTCGGATGTCACTTTTCGAGTAGATGCTTTTCATATATAAAACTTTTTCATCCGAGTTAGTATGCAAAAGTTATGGCCATTTACAAATTTCGGAGAGATTTTGCAAATAAAGTCGAAATTCATATTTGTAAATTTTCCCAACAACTAGACCACATATCACATGGAAAACTTATTTTCTTTTATTTTTTGACATTTTATCATTTTTTATATTTTTTAAAAACTGAAAAAGCGGTCCACGAAGTGCATTAGTTGAAGGCAGAACAACTAATGGCGCACCACAAGCAGTGCGCCATTAGTAGTTAAACTAGTAATGGCGCACCACAACAATCAGCGCCATTACTAACAAAAATTTTATAAATTTTTTATAATTTTTTACTTTTTTTCAAAACTTCTAATGGCGCGCGGTGGGTGTGGTGCGCCATTACTAGTTAAAACTAGTAATGGCGCACCACACCCATGGTGCGCCATTAAAGTTTTGAAAAATAAAAAAATTTTTACTAATGGCGCAGTGGGATGTGGTGCGCCATTAGTATTGAAACTAATGGCGTACCAACACATGGTGCGCCATTAGTATATAGCAATGGCGCACCACATGTCTGGTGCGCCATTAGAATCAATCCTATCTATAGCCCTTTTCCTAATAATGTGGGTATCAAGACTAGCAAAGCTTAATGGGAAAGGAAGGGGTAAAGTGGTGAGGTTGCAGCAGCGACTAAGCATATATGGTGGCTAACCAACACAAATGAGAGCAAGAAGAGAAACAAGCGGAACGGTCGTGAAGCTAGCAATGATCAAGAGGTGATCCTGAACACCTACTTGCGTCAAACATAACCCAGAAACCGTGTTCACTTCCCGGACTCCGCCGAGAAGAGACCATCACGGCTACACACTCGGTTGATGTGTTTTAATTCGGATCAAGTGTCAAGCTATCTACAACCGGACATTAACCAATTCCCATCTGCCACATAACCGCGGGCACGGCTCTCGAAAGTTTATACCCTGCAGGGGTGTCCCAACTTAGCCCATGACAAGCTCTCGCGATCATCGAAGGAATAGACCTTCACCCAGGAAGACCCGATCAGTCCCGGAATCTCGGTACATCAAGACATTTCGACAATGGTAAAACAAGACCAGCAAAGCCGCCCGATGCGCCGACAATCCCGATAGGAGCTGCACATATCTCGTTCTCAGCGCAACACCGGATAAGCGAAGCGTACAGGTACCAACGTAACCCAAGTTTCCAAGGGATGGTCCCGCACGGTGCTCTAGTTTGGACCAACGCTTAGACAAGCACTGGCCCGGGGGGGCTATAATAAAGATGACCCTTGGGTTAATTACTCCCAAAGGAAAAGTAGGTGGTGGTGAGGCAAATGGTAAAAGTCAATGTTGGGCCTTCTTTGGACAAGTTTTATTCAAAGCGAACTGTCGGGGGTCCCATAAATCACCCGACAGCGTTAGGAGCATAAAATCCGGGAACATAACACCGGTATGGCGGAAACTAGGGCGGCAAGGGTGGAACAAAACACCAGGCATAAGGCCGAGCCTTCCACCCTTTACCAAGTATATAGATGCATTAATAATATAAGAGATATTGTGATATCCCAACCAAAATCCTGTCCGCCATGGAGAAATCTTCAACTTCACCTGCAACTAGCAACGCTATAAGAGGGGCTGAGCAAAGCGGTAACATAGCCAATCAATGGTTTGCCAGGAATGTTTTCAAAGGTTAGGAGTTCATGGCAATTTGGGATGGCTGGACAAACAGGTAATAGGTAGCGCAGCATAGCGAAAGAACGAGGCAACTAGCATAGCAATGATAGTAGTGAGATCCAGGGTAGCGGTCATCTTGCCTGAAATCCCGCTAGGAAGAAGAACGAGTCCATGAAGAAGACAAACGGACGTCGTCGAACGAATCCTCACAACTCCGGAACGAAACCGAAGCTAACGAGAGAAGCAACCCGGAAATAAACAAACAACATAGTAAACAACCAACACTTAAACATGGCATGATGTGCAATCAAGTATGATGCATGTCCAGTTTAAATGAGGCATGGCATGGCAAAATGCACAAACAATCCTACAAATTAAGTGGAGCTCAATATGCAACCCCGTTGCATATTGACGAAACACCATGTTAATTTATTTAGTTCTCTCTCGTTTAGGTACTCAACAAAATTAAATGTTGGTTAGCATGGCAAGAGGTGAATCACAACAAAAACTACCTACCTAGGCTAGTTTAAATGAGGCCGGAAACAACGAACAACAAATCCGGAAAATCCCCATGTGCATATTTCGAATTTGCTACTGTTCTGCCCTAAACCATATTTTAATGTTGTTAAACAATAAAACAAAGTGCACCATGTTAAACTAGGCATTTTTCCACCCCATTTACATATAAAGTTTATTTAAAAGCGGAGCAGCGGTTATTTAGTTAAGAAATAAAACATTTTAACATGGCATTTGAGCAAATTTAATCAAACAGCATTTTAAACATTTTAAACATGGACGAAAGTGGCATATTATGAAACTAGAAGAAAAACTAAGCAATTTTCATATATAATTTATTTAATTACGATGCATAGTTTGTGAGTTATTAAATGTATGAAGCATGAGGGTTTTTACGTAAAGCTGCAGTTCCTTTGGATAAATTTGGCAAATTCGCAGGATGGAAAAAAATGTATCTGGGCGAATCTGTTGGGCCCAACATTACCTGAGGAGGGGTTAGAGGATGCTCACCACAGGCCTGACCCATGATGAGGAAGCAGGCCGGGGCGTTGGGGTGGAGCCTTGGAGGAGGCAGGTGGGCAGCTGAGCTGGACCGGCCTAGGGTCGACAAAGAGGCCGGCCAGGGGCGCTGCCAGCGGGACGAACTCAGCTCGGTCCCGACGCATGGGAGGCGGCGCGCCGGTGAGGGGCGAGGCGGGCGGCAGGCTTGAGACAAGCGGAGGAGGCAGATCGAGGCGGGGTCACGGATCCCACGGATCTGCGGTCGGGAAGAGGAAGGCAGGCGACGGAGAAAGCGGAGGAGCAGAGCAGGCGCTGGGCGCTCGGCGGCAACCAGCGAGGGAGCTCGGGAAGGCGGCGGTGAAATCCGCAACGGGCGGCGCGGAGGGCGCGGAGCAGGCTGTGAGCCGAGGGCCGCTACATAAAGCGAGGACGCCGGTGGTTGCGTGCAGCAGCGGCGAAGAGCTCAGCGAGCGAAGCTCTCCAGCGAGGACGCGAGGCGTGTGGCGAGCAGGCGCCGGCCCAGATCCGGACAGGCGGGCAGTGCGAGCTTCCGCGGACGCGGCGGAGGTAGGAAGAAGCGGCGGCAGGTGGGCGCGAGCCGTTGGCTGTGGGCGGCGGAGGAGGTGGCGTGGCGGCTCTGATTCGCCGAAGGCGGCGTGGCGTGCGGACGTGTCCGCGCGAGGAGGAAACTGCTAGGGTTTGAGGATTAGACCATGAAATGGAAGGGAGGCCTATTTTTATAGGTAGAGGGAGCTAGGAGAGTCCAAATGAGGGCGTTTTTCTGCCGCGATCGTGATCGAATGACCGAGAGCATGGAGGGAGTTTGGTGGGTTTTGGGCCACTTTGGAAGGGTGTTGGGCTGCAACAAAGAGGGCTTACGGTTACCGGTTAACCGTTGGAGTACCAAACGACCTCCAAATGGCACGAAACTTGACAGGCGGATCTACGGTGCTATACCAAGGCCGCTTAGCAAACCTCGGGCCATTCGAGAATGTTTAATACCCGCCACAACAGAAGACAAAAGGGGCGCGGATGACATAGGAGTGCGGATTGCAAAAGCAGACAGCAGGGGAAAAGGCTCGGATGCATGAGGCGAACATGTATGCCAATGCGATGCACATGATGACATGATAAAATGCAAATGATGTCATGGCAGCGTGCAACACGCTATATAAATGACATGGCAATGATGGCGGATAATGGCGCGACACAGGCGCATCGGATCGAGGCGTTACAACACTCCACCACTACGAGAGGATCTCGTCCGGAGATCTAGGATGGCACCGGAGGGAAAAACAGAAGAGGAAGAGAAGAGGTAAAACTAAGTTGCTTCTTTGACCAATGAGTGAAAACCATGAACCTTGAGAGGTTGAGCAATTTAAAAAAAAGAGTACAATAGAGATGAACGAGATTGCAAACAACCCGTTAGAAAAGATGAACAAGGAGTATTACGAGGACTTGAAGGTTGCAATTACATGAATCAAGAGTTTAATGGACAAGATAGAATTCGAAACCACTCCGGTTAAACAAGATAGAGAATGGATAAGATTGATATGATTTGAGCAGCACTCCGACTGAAAGAAGAAGGAACACTTGATAAGATGAAAAGAACTTGAAGAGATGACACAACACTCCGGTTAAATGGATAAGCACGAAAAGAACACGATCCTCACAATTCGAGATGATTAGTGAAGAGAGCAACATCACCATGCCTCCGGAAGAACAAAAAGAAGATAGATCATTGGAATAAAAGAATGGAGAAGAAAATGACATCTTCTGCCACAATTGAATTTGGAAAGCATCCTTGCAAAGAAGAATCGAACGGAGTTGTTGGAAAATCAACAACGAGAAGCACAAGCTTGTTGTGGGCTTATGGAAAACATCTCAAGACTATGAGGTGACAACCTGCCAAGCACGGGAAAAGAATCTCATTGATACGAACAAGGAGACGAGAAAGCTATATCACCGGGAGGATAAAGAAGAACATGGGTCATTTATAAGCACCATAAATAGCAACAATCCTTAGGGAAGGCTTTAGGTGAAATATAACCCAATATAATTCCAGCAAAGGGATTGATGGATTTAAAATACCTCATTCTTGACAACATATGAATCATGAAACAAGAAGGAAATTGTCAAGAGTGACATAACACCACCTCAAAAGATAAGATAGAAGGAATTGCACTTTGGAATGCAAGATGAAGAATACTTGAGCTCCTCAAAACAAAACAAGTGTTGGGCACCCTGTTTAATTTTGAGTATAGCTTGACAGGTCATAACTTCGAGAGAAATCTTGAAGAACAATTGAAGAATGAAAGGAAACCTTGACGAAGCACCATGTAGAGCCTCCATGAAGAACTCCGGTTAGAAAAGGATGATAAAAGAAAGGGAAGTTGAAAACACCAGGTGAAGCCTTGCGATGATTTAGATGGAGCTTCGCGACGAGATAAAGCGTAAAACTTAGAACTCCGGAAAAGAAAAAGATGAAACACATGAAACCGAGATCATGAACAAACTCCGGAAGAAAAGAATTGAATCACCTCAAGGAAATGAGAATAAGATTTATTGTATGTTTATCCTTCATCAAATAAATTGATGACCCACAATGGATTTGGCATGCCACTTATTCTCGAAGAAAGGATTAAGATAGAAATGGCGCAAGCTTGGGAAGGTCTTCAACGAATCACCGGTAGGATTTGGAAAGAACGAATGAATTAAATGGTAACGAAAGAGGTGAAATCTTGAACGAACCACCGTAAGAATTGAAAATGAATGTAGCAAAGGCACAAATCACCGGGAAGAATTGGAAAACGAATGAAGATACTTTATGGGATTTAGATACATGAGAGCGAAGAGATCATGAACTGATTAGAGGGTATTTGAGCGAATCACCGGTAAGATTTGGAGAAGCGATAGCTACTGGCTGAGAATGAAGAATTATGACATGATGTCCGCCGGAGGAAAGAAATGGAAACAACTCATGAAATGCTCCGGATGGTGAAAAGAATTCCCAATCGAAAACAATTATGAGAGGATGGCATCAAGCTAGAACCATGAATCTTGAAGAGAATGGAGCAAGATTTAAGAGAAACTCTTCTTGGTCTTCACATCTGAGAATGACGACGAGAAACACCACCAAGTTGTTGAGAAACTCCGGAAGGATTAAAAGAGGAAAGGTTGAGCCAGAGATGAAAAGAATTTGAAAGATCTTGGAGAAAAGCATTTGGTGATGAAAACTCATTCTTCGTCAAACTTGGAGAAGAATTTAGGATAGCTACGGGAAAAATTAGAAGAGTCGGGTAAGATCACAGGAAAAGACACACGTGGGTTAGGGCCCACTCAAAAGAAAACACCGTTGGAAATGATTTTAAAGAGAAATTGCACCAGTTGAATTAAATGGCTTGAATGAGATAACAACCTCGAAAGAGCTTGAACGAATGCAGAGTGGAAACACGAATCTTTGAGATATCTTGAGCACTCCGAAATAACAAATAGCGAGAAGTAGAATGATAATGAGGTGCACCGGTATGAAAAGACATTGAAATGAGGAAAAAGGTATGATCAACAAAACTTGACTTGAATCCACCGGAGAAGAAACAACAATGAAGGATGATGAACTTGAAACTGTTGAACATCTTCATGGGAAATCACCGGATAAGAACATTGAAAGAAAAGAATGAAGAGTCTTCACATGAATAAATGGATACTTGGTAAAGAAATCTTAGTTCTTTAGGAAAAAGGGTGGGTGGGCGGGAAAAACAAAGGCAACTTGGAGACGGATGAAACAAACCCCGTTGAGAAGACATGATAATTGGTCTTGCTGATGTCGAAGTGATCGGATCCACTTGAAGAGAAACACGCCGGTTGAAAAGGATTGACATGACAATCTCGATTGTCGAGAAGGATTGGTATTCACATCGGAGTATGAGAACACCATTTAGGAAAAGTATGGAATCAACACTTGACATTGAAGCAACTCAAATACCACAACTCAAAACAAAAACAAAGGACTGGCTTGCAGAATAAGCCGGAACAAATACATATGATAGAGATTTACCCAATCCCATATCATTGCATTTGTCGGAAAGATATTCTAGGAGCTACTTGAATTCCCACCTATAAACTCCCGAAACTTTCTGGTTATGCAATGCGGTGTTGGGGATACTGAGGGAAGCAATATATCTCACCCAAACTAAAAATACCTACATCCAAGCTGTATCCATCCGTCGACACATAACCAAGAAACCTTGAAATCATGTACCTCAACCTTGAAAAGCATCCGTTATACGAGTCATGGCAATACTCCGTACTCACCTCGATCTTGGGTTAGCGGGGTTATCTCACCAACAACTGCATAAAAGAGATTTTCGATGTCGGCGTACTAAACTCGGGTATTCGAACTGCAGCGATAAAATTATGGCGACAACACCTCGAGCTCAACTCCCGGGACACCTCCACTAAAAAAACCCTGCTGGCGGGAGGCACCAAGAAAATGTTGTCATCATAAAACCATCGAGCGATTCTAAGATTCCAGCGTGATCCTAAAAAAAAAATTTAGTGAAATTTGAGAAGAGAAGAGTCAAAACTCTATGTCGGAAACCTCACGGAGGCGACGAAGGACTGAGGAGTAAAAAATTCCTAACTCTCCGATATATATAATCCTAAATGACTCAAAACATTTTTCAAGAGACAACTCGGCCGCTAAAAGCGATCAAGCGGTGGGGCTCCTAAGGTCGGGAAGGCTCGATTACCAACTATAGCGCCCTCGATGCGGCTATATCTCCCACGTGTTGAAGCACGACTTAGAGGCATAACCGCATTGAAAGCAATGTCGCATAAGTGAGGTATTCTTCACACAACCCATGTAATACATAAGGAAAGAGATACATAGTTGGCTTACAATCGCCACTTCACATAGATACATGAATAAAGCATTACATCATCCGAGATACAATCGAGGGTCCAACTACGGAACCAAAATAAAGAAGAACCCCAAATCGACAAAGGTCCCGATCGACCCCAACTAGGCTCCACTCTTGATCAACTAGAGCGAAACAACACAAAGGGCAAGATCTTCATCGAGCTCCTCCTTGAGCTTCATTCGTCACTGCTTTCATTAACATAGGCACCGCAAACTGGTTTTGGAAGTATCTGGTGAGCCACGAGGACTCAACAATCCCATTACCATGGGTATCAAGACTAGCAAAGCTTAATGGGAAAGGAAGGGGTAAAGTGGTGAGGTTGCAGCAGCGACTAAGCATATATGGTGGCTAACCAGCGCAAATGACAGCGAGAAGAGAAACAAGCGAGCGATCGTGAAGCTAGCAATGATCAAGAGGTGATCACGAACACCTACTTCGTCAAACATAACCCGAAACCGTGTTCACTTCCGGACTCCGCCGAGAAGAGACCATCAGCGACTACACACTCGGTTGATGTGTTTTAATTCGGATCAAGTGTCAAGTTATCTACAACCGGACATTAACAAATTCCCATCTGCCACATAACCGCATGGGCACGGCTCTCGAAAGTTTATACCACAGCAGGGTGTCCCAACAGCCCATGACAAGCTCTCGCGATCATCGAAGGAATAGACCTTCACCGGAAGACCCGATCGATCTCGGAATCCGGTACATCAAGACATTTCGACAATGGTAAAACAAGACCAGCAAAGCCGCCCGATCTGTGCCGACAATCCCGATAGGAGCTGCACATATCTTGTTCTCGAGCAACACGGATAAGCGAAGCGTCTGGTACCGGCGTAACCCAAGTTGCCAAGGGATGGTCCATACGGTGCTCTAGTTTGGACCAGCGCTTAGACAAGCAACGGCCGGGGGGCTATAATAAAGATGACCCTTGGGTTAATTACTCCCAAGGGAAAAGTAGGTGGTGGTGAGGCAAATGGTAAAAGTCAATGTTGGGCCTTCTTTGGACAAGTTTTATTCAAAGCGAACTGTCGGGGGTCCCATAAATCACCCGACAGCGTTAGGAGCATAAAATCCGGGAACATAACACGGTATGACGAAACTAGGGTGGCAAGGTGGAACAAAACACCGGGCATAAGGCCGAGCCTTCCACCCTTTACCAAGTATATATATGCATTAATAATATAAGAGATATTGTGATATCCCAACCAAAATCCTGTCCGCCATGGAGAAATCTTCAACTTCACTGCAACTAGCAGCGCTATAAGAGCCTTGAGCAAAGCGGTAACATAGCCAATCAATGGTTTGCTAGGAATGGTGTCAAAGGTTAGGAGTTCATGGCAATTTGGGATGGCTGGACAAACAGGTAATAGGTAGCGCAGCATAGCGAAAGAACGAGGCAACTAGCATAGCAATGATAGTAGTGAGATCCAGGGTAGCGGTCATCTTGCCTGAAATCCCGCTAGGAAGAAGAACGAGTCCATGAAGAAGACAAACGGACGTCGTCGAACGAATCCTCACAACTCCGGAACGAAACCGAAGCTAACGAGAGAAGCAACCCGGAAATAAACAAACGACATAGTAAACAACCAACACTTAAACATGGCATGATGCGCAATCAAGTATGATGCATGTCCAGTTTAAATGAGGCATGGCATGTTAAAATGCACAAACAATCCTACAAATTAAGTGGAGCTCAATATGCAACTCCGTTGCATATTAATGGCTACTCATATTAATTATTTAGTTCTCTCTCGTTTAGGTACTCAACAAAATTAAATGTTGGTTAGCATGGCAAGAGGTGAATCACAACAAAAACTACCTACCTAGGCAAGTTTAAATGAGGCCGGAAACAACGAACAACAAATCCGGAAAATCCCCATGTGCATATTTCGAATTTTCTACTGTTCTGCCCTAAACCATATTTTAATGTTGTTAAACAATAAAACAAAGTGCACCATGTTAAACTAGGCATTTTCCACCCCATTTACATATAAAGTTTATTTAAAAGCAGACAGCGATCATTTAGTTATGAAATAAAACATTTTAACATGGCATTTGAGCAAATTTAATCAAACAGCATTTTAAACATTTTAAACATGGATGAAAGTGGCATATTATGAAACTAGAAGAAAAACTAAGCAATTTTCATATATAATTTATTTAATTATGATGCATAGTTTGTGAGTTATTAAATGTATGAAGCATGAGGGATTTTCTGTAAAACTGCAGTTCCTTTGGATAAATTAGGCAAATTCATGAATTTGGAAAAAATGTATGCGGGCTGAATCTGTTTGGCCCAACAGTGCATGAGGAGGGTTAGAGGGATGCTCACCACAGGCCTGACCCATGACGAGAAGCAGGCAGGCGTTGGGCTGGGCCTTGGAGGGAGGCAGTGGGCAGCTGGGCTGGACCGGCCTAGGAGTCGGCGAGAGGCCAGCCAGAGGGCGCTGCCCAGCAGGGACGAAGCTCAGCTCGATCCCGTCTGTGTGAGACAGCCAGTGAGGTGAGCGGCAGCGAGGCAGCAGCAGCAGATGGGGCAGGCGGAGGCGGATCCAGGCGAGGTCGCGGATCCCACGGATCTGATCGGGGACGAGGAGGCAGGCTGACGGAGAACGCGGAGGAGGCAAGCGAGGGCGCTCAGCGAGCAGCTCAGCGAGAGCTCGAGGAAGGTGGCGGTGAAATCCGCAAGCGGCGGCGGCGGAGGGCGCGAGGCTGGCGAAGCCTGAGGCGCTTGGCCTGCAGGCGAGGGACGCCGGTGGTTGCGTGGCGGCAGCGGCAAAAAGGACTCAGCGGCCAAGCTCTCCGGCAAGAGCGAGGAGCCACTGGTGGCTGAGGCAGGCAAGGCGGGCAGAATCCGGACAGGCGGGCAGTGCAGGCTTCCGCGGACACCAGCGGAGAGTGGGAAGCGGCGGCGGCAGTGGCCTTGAGCCGTTAGCTCTGGCGGCGGAGGAGGTGGCGTGGCGGCTCTGATTCCTTGAAGCGGCGTGGCAGCCGGGCGTGTCGGCGTGGTGGCGGAGCCGCGTCCGTGGCCTTGAGGAAAGCTGCTAGGGTTTGAGGATTAGACCGCGAAAATGGAAGGGATGGCCTATTTTATA
Source organism: Aegilops speltoides (assembly GCA_021437245.1). Lineage (NCBI taxonomy): Eukaryota > Viridiplantae > Streptophyta > Magnoliopsida > Poales > Poaceae > Aegilops > Aegilops speltoides. The sequence goes on from CM038141.1 coordinate 78,221,832, forward strand.
GGTAGAGGAGCTAGGAGAGTCCAAATGAGGGCGGTTTTATTAGCGATCGTGATCGAGCGACCGAGAGCATGGAGGGAGTTTGGTGGGTTTGGGCCACTTTGGAAGGGTGTTGGGCTGCAACAAAGAGGGCTTCGGTTACCGGTTAACCGTTGGAGTATAAACGACCTCCAAATGGCACGAAACTTGACAGAAGCGATCTACGAGTGCTATACCAAGGCAGCTTGGCAAACCTCGGGCCATTCGAGAATGTTTAATACCGCTCACAACAGAAGACAAAAGGGGCGCGGATGACAAAGGAGTGCCGGATTGCAAAACGGACAACGGGGAAAAGGCTCAGATGCATGAGACGAACATGTATGCCAATGCGATGCACATGATGACATGATAAAATGCAAATGATGTCACGGCAACGTGCAACACGCATGCAAATGACATGGCAATGACGGCGGATAACTGGCAGACACCTGGCGCATCGGATCCGGGGCGTTACAACACTCCACCACTACGAGAGGATCTCGTCCCGAGATCTAGGATGGCACCGGAGGGAAAAACGGAACAGGAAGAGAAGAGGTAAAACTAAGTTGCTTCTTTGACCAATGAGTGAAAACCATGAACCTTGAGAGGTTGAGCAATTTAAAAAAAAGAGTACAACAGAGATGAATGAGATTGCAAACAACCCGTTAGAAAAGATGAACAAGGAGTATTACGAGGACTTGAAGGTTGCAATTACATGAATCAAGAGTTTACTGGACAAGATAGAATTCGAAACCACTCCGGTTAAACAAGATAGAGAATGGATAAGATTGATATGATTTGAGCAGCACTCCGACTGAAAGAAGAAGGAACACTTGATAAGATGAAAAGAACTTGAAGAGATGACACAACACTCCGGTTAAATGGATAAGCACGAAAAGAACACGATCCTCACAATTCGAGATGATTAGTGAAGAGAGCAACATCACCATGCCTCCGGAAGAACGAAAACAAGATAAATCATTGGAATAAAAGAATGGAGAAGAAAATGACATCTTACGCCACAATTGAATTTGGAAAGCATCCTTGCAAAGAAGAATCGAGCGGAGTTGTTGGAAAATCAACAACGAGAAGCACAAACTTGTTGTGGGCTTATGGAAAACATCTCAAGACTATGAGGTGACAACCTGCCAAGCACGGGAAAAGAATCTCATTGATCTGAACAAGGAGAGCGAAAGCTATATCACAGGAGGATAAAGAAGAACTTGGGTCATTTATAAGCACCATAAATAACAACAATCCTTAGGGAAGGCTTTAGGTGAAATATAACCCAATATAATTCCAACAAAGGGATTGATGGATTTAAAATACCTCATTCTTGACAACATATGAATCATGAAACAAGAAGGAAATTGTCAAGAGTGACATAACACCACCTCAAAAGATAAGATAGAAGGAATTGCACTTTGGAATGCAAGATGAAGAATACTTGAGCTCCTCAAAACAAAACAAGTGTTGGGCACCCTGTTTAATTTTGAGTATAGCTTGACGGGTCATAACTTCGAGAGAAATCTTGAAGAACAATTGAAGAATGAAAGGAAACCTTGACGAAGCACCATGTAGAGCCTCCATGAAGAACTCCGGTTAGAAAAGGATGATAAAAGAAAGGGAAGTTGAAAACACCAGGTGAAGCCTTGCGATGATTTAGATGGAGCTTCGCGACGAGATAAAGCGTAAAACTTAGAACTCCGGAAAAGAAAAAGATGAAACACATGAAACCGAGAATTACTTCATCATGAACAAACTCCGGAAGAAAAGAATTGAATCACCTCGAGGAAATGAGAATAAGATTTATTGTATGTTTATCCTTCATCAAATAAATTGATGACCCACAATGGATTTGGCATGCCACTTATTCTCGAAGAAAGGATTAAGATAGAAATGGCGCAAGCTTGGGAAGGTCTTCAACGAATCACCGGTAGAATTTGGAAAGAACGAATGAATTAAATGGTAACGAAAGAGGTGAAATCTTGAACGAACCACCGTAAGAATTGAAAATGAATGTAGCAAAGGCACAAATCACCGGGAAGAATTGGAAAACGAATGAAGATACTTTATGGGATTTAGATACATGAGAACGAAGAGATCATGAACTGATTAGAGGGTATTTGACCGATTCACGGTAAGATTTGGAGAACGATAGCTACACGCTGAGAATGAAGAATTATGACATGATGTCCTTCGGAGGAAAGAAATGGAAACAACTCATGAAATGCTCCGAATGGTGAAAAGAATTCCCACAATCAAAAACAATTATGAGAGGATGGCATCAAGCTAGAACCATGAATCTTGAAGAGAATGGAGCAAGATTTAAGAGAAACTCTTCTTCGGTCTTCACATGCTGAGAATGACAATGAGAAACACCACCAAGTTGTTGAGAAACTCCGGAAGGATTAAAGAGGAAAGGTTGAGCCGAGAGATGAAAAGAATTTGAAAGATCTTGGAGAAAAGCATTTGTTGATGACAACTCATTCTTACGTCAAACTTGGAGAAGAATTTAGGATAGCTCTGGGAAAAATTAGAAGAGTCAGGTAAGATCCTAGGAAAAGACCTGTGGGTTAGGGCCCACTCAAAAGAAAACACCGTTGGAAATGATTTTAAAGAGAAATTGCACCGGTTGAATTAAATGGCTTGAATGAGATAACAACCTCGAAAGAGCTTGAACGAATGAAGAGTGGAAACACGAATCTTTGAGATATCTTGAGCACTCCGGAATAACAAATAGCGAGAAGTAGAATGATAATGAGGTGCACCGGTATGAAAAGACATTGAAATGAGGAAAAAGGTATTATCAACAAAACTTGACTTGAATCCACCGGAGAAGAAACAAGAATGAAGGATGATGAACTTGAAACTGTTGAACATCTTCATGGGAAATCACCGGATAAGAACACTGAAAGAAAAGAATGAAGAGACTTCACATGAATAAATGGATACTTGGTAAAGAAATCTTAGTTCTTGAGGAAAAAGGGTGGGTGGGCGGGAAAAACAAAGGCAACTTGGAGCGGATGAAACAAACCCGTTGAGAAGAAATGATAATTGGTCTTCTTGATGTCGAAGTGATCGGATCCACTTGAAGAAACACGCGGTTGAAAAGGATTGACATGACAATCTCGATTGTCGAGAAGGATTAGTATTCACATCGAATGTATGAGAACACCATTTAGAAAAAGTATGGAATCAACACTTGACATTGAAGCAACTCGAATACCACAACTCAAAACAAAAACAAAGGGTGGCTTGCAGAATAAGCGGAACAAATCATATGATAGAGATTTACCCAATCCCATATCATTGCATTTGTCGGAAAGATATTCTAAGACTACTTGAATTCCCACCTATAAACTCCGAAACTTTACGGTTATGCAATCGGTGTTGGGGATACGAGGGAAGCAATATATCTCACCCAAACTAAAATACCTACATCCAAGCTGTATCCATCCGTCAACACATAACCAAGAAACCTTGAAATCGTGTACCTCAACCTTGAAAAGCATCCGTTATCTGAGTCATGGCAATACTCCGTACTCACCTCGATCTTTGGGTTAGCGGGTTATCTCACCAACAACTGCATAAAAGAGATTTTCGATGTCGGCGTACTAAACTCGGTATTCGAACTGCAAGCGATAAAATTATGGCGACAACACCTCGAGCTCAACTCCGGGACACCTCCACTAAAAAACCCTGGCGACGGGAGGCACCAAGACAATGTTGTCATCATAAAACCATCGGAACGATTCTAAGATACCGTGTGATCCTAAAAAAATTAGTGAAATTTGAGAGAGAAGAGTCAAAACTCTCGTTAGGAAACCTCACGAGGCGACGAAGGGACTCGGGAGTAAAAGAATTCCTAACTCTCCGATATATATAATCCTAAATGACTCAAAACATTTTCTAGACACAACTCGGCCGCTAAAAGCGATCAAGCGGTGGGGCTCCTAAGGTCGGGGAAGGCTCGATTACCAACTTATAGCGCCCTCGATGCGGCTATATCTCCCACGTGTCGAAGCACGACTTAGAGCATAACGCATTGAAAGCAATGTCGCAAGTGAGGTAATCTTCACACAACCCATGTAATACATAAGGAAAGAGATACATAGTTGGCTTACAATCGCCACTTCACACAGATACATGAATAAAGCATTACATCATCCGGATACAATTAGGGCCCGACTACGGAACCAAAATAAAGAAGAACCCCAAATCGACAAAGGTCCCGATCGACCCCAAGCTGGGCTCCCTCTTGATCAACTAGAGCGAAACAACACAAAGGCCAAGATCTTCATCCTGCTCCTCCTTGAGCTTGATTAAATCACACCTTTCATTAACATAGGCACCTGCAAACTGGTTTTGGAAGTATCTGGTGAGCCACGAGGACTCGGCAATCCCATTACCATGGGTATCAAGACTAGCAAAGCTTAATGGGAAAGGAAGGGTAAAGTGGTGAGGTTGCAGCAGCGACTAAGCATATATGGTGGCTAACCAAGCGCAAATGAGGCGAGAAGAGAAACAAAGCGGAATGGTCGTGAAGCTAGCAATGATCAAGAGGTGATCACGAACACCTACTTCGTCAAACATAACCCGAAACCGTGTTCACTTCCGGACTCCGCCAAGAAGAGACCATCACGGCTACACACTCGGTTGATGTGTTTTAATTCGGATCAAGTGTCAAGTTATCTACAACGGACATTAACAAATTCCCATCGCCACATAACGCAGAGCACGGCTCTCGAAAGTTTATACCTGCGGGGTGTCCCAACAGCCCATGACAAGCTCTCGCGATCATCGATGGAATAGACCTTCACCCGGAAGACCCGATCGGTCTCGGAATCCGGTACATCAAGACATTTCGACAATGGTAAAACAAGACCAGCAAAGCTGCCCGATCGCCGACAATCCCGATAGGAGCTGCACATATCTCGTTCTTAGGGCAACACGGATAAGCGAAGCGTCTGGTACCAGCGTAACCCAAGTTGCCAAGGGATGTTCCCATACGGTGCTCTAGTTTGGACCAGCGCTTAGACAAGCAACGGCCGGGGGCTATAATAAAGATGACCCTTGGGTTAATTACTCCCAAAGGAAAAGTAGGTGGTGGTGAGGCAAATGGTAAAAGTCAATGTTGGGCCTTGTTGGACAAGTTTTATTCAAAGCGAACTGTCGGGGGTCCCATAAATCACCCGACCAGCGTTAGGAGCATAAAATCCGGGAACATAACACCGGTATGGCGGAAACTAGGCGGCAAGGTGGAACAAAACACCGGGCATAAGGCCGAGCCTTCCACCCTTTACAAAGTATATAGATGCATTAATAATATAAGAGATATTGTGATATCCCAGCAAAATCCTGTCCGCCATGGAGAAATCTTCAACTTCACTGCAACTAACAGCGCTATAAGAGGGCTGAGCAAAGCGGTAACATAGCCAATCAATGGTTTGCTAGGAATGGTGTCAAAGGTTAGGAGTTCATGGCAATTTGGGATAGCTGGACAAGCAGGTAATAGGTAGCGCAGCATAGCGAAAAAACGAGGCAACTAGCATAGCAATGATAGTAGTGAGATCGAGGTAGCGGTCATCTTGCCTGAAATCCCGCTAGGAAGAAGAACGAGTCCATGAAGAAGACAAACGGACGTCGTCGAACGAATCCTCACAACTCCGGAACGAAACCGAAGCTAACGAGAGAAGCAACCCGGAAATAAACAAACAACATAGTAAACAACCAACACTTAAACATGGCATGATGTGCAATCAAGTATGATGCATGTCCAGTTTAAATGAGGCATGGCATGGCAAAATGCACAAACAATCCTACAAATTAAGTGGAGCTCAATATGCAACCCCGTTGCATATTAATGGCTCCTACGATAATTATTTAGTTCTCTCTCGTTTAGGTACTCAACAAAATTAAATGTTGGTTAGCATGGCAAGAGGTGAATCACAACAAAAACTACCTACCTAGGCTAGTTTAAATGAGGCCGGAAACAACGAACAACAAATCCGGAAAATCCCCATGTGCATATTTCGAATTTGCTACTGTTCTGCCCTAAACCATATTTTAATGTTGTTAAACAATAAAACAATGTGCACCATGTTAAACTAGGCATTTTTCCACCCCATTTACATATAAAGTTTATTTAAAAGCAGAACAGCAGTTATTTAGTTATGAAATAAAACATTTTAACATGGCATTTGAGCAAATTTAATCAAACAGCATTTTAAACATTTTAAACATGGATGAAAGTGGCATATTATGAAACTAGAAGAAAAACTAAGCAATTTTCATATATAATTTATTTAATTACGGTGCATAGTTTGTGAGTTATTAAATGTATGAAGCATGAGGATTTTACGTAAAAGCTGCAGTTCCTTTGGATAAATTAGGCAAATTCAGGATTTGGAAAAAAATATATCGGGCGAATCTGTTTGGCCCCTTGATTGCCAGGAGGGTTGGAGGGATGCTCACCACAGGCCCGACCCATGGCGAGAAGCAGGCAGGCGTTGGGCTGGGCCTTGGAGGAGGCCGGCTGGGCCACTGGGCTGGACGGCCTAGGGTCGGCAGAGGCCGGCCAGGGAGAAGCTAGCCGGCGGGGACGAAGCTCAGCTCGGTCCCAGCATGGTGGCCCAGCCAGGTGGTGAGCGAGGCAGGCTGCGAGACAGGGCAGGCGGAGGCGGATCCAGGCGGGGTCGCGGATCCCACGGATCTGCAGTCGAGGGCGAGGAGGCGAGGCGGCGGAGAAGCGGAGGAGCGAGCAGGGGCGCAGGCGCTCGGCGAGCAGCTCCGCGAGGAGCTCGAGGAAGGCCCAGTGAAAGCCGCAGCCAGGCGGCGAGGCGGGCTTGAGGCGCATGGCTGGAAGCGCCTTGGCGCTACCAAGCGAGAGGGCCCGGTGGTTGCGTGTGGCGGCGAAAGAGCTCAGCGAGCAAAGCTCTCCGGCGAGGAGCGAGGCCTTGTGTGAGAGCAAGCGCCTGAGGCCCAGATCCGGACGAGGCGGGCAGTGCAGAGCTTCAGCGGACCCAGCGGAGGTGGAAGCAGCGGCGGCAGGTGGCGCGAGCCGTTAGCTGCTGCGGCGGCGGAGGAGGTGGCGTGGCGGCTCTGATTCGCCGAAGCGGCGTGGCGTGGCGGGCGTGGCAGGCGTGGCGGGCAGCGTCCGTGGCCTTGAGGAAAACACTAGGGTTTGAAGTTAGACCGCGAAAATGGAAGGGATGGCCTATTTTATAGGTAGAGGAGCTAGGAGAGTCCAAATGAGGCGGTTTTCGCCCGTGATCGTGATCGAGCGACCGAGAGCATGGAGGGAGTTTGGTGGGTTTTGGGCCACTTTGGAAGGGTGTTGGGCTGCAACAAAGAGGGCTTCTGGTTACCGGTTAACCGTTGGGTATAAACGACCTCCAAATGGCACGAAACTTGACAAGCGGTCTACGGTGCTATACCAAGGCCGCTTGGCAAACCTCGGGCCATTCGAGAATGTTTAATACCCTCACAACAGAAGACAAAAGGGGCGCGGATGACATAGGAGTGCGGATTGCAAAAGCAGACAGACGAGGGAAAAGGCTCGGATGCATGAGGCGAACATGTATGCCAATCGATGCACATGATGACATGATAAAATGCAAATGATGTCATGGCAACATGCAACACATAAACAAATGACATAGCAATGACGGCGGATAATTGGCAGACACCTGGCGCATCGGATCCGGGGCGTTACACTGATTTAGTGAGTGACCTCACTAGTTTGGGTTTAATGCCGCTCATTATTAGACCGTTTGCTCTTTCCACTTGACCATTGGTTTGAGGGTGATAGACTGACGCGTAGTCGAGCTTAATGCCCATATTTTTGCACCATGACTTGACCTCATCGGCCGTGAAATTCGTGCCGTTGTCGGTGATGATGCTGTGGGGGACTCCGTAACGTTGTACCACCTCTGATATAAAGTCTATCACTGGTCCGGACTTTGCCGTTTTGACCGGTTTGGCCTCTATCCATTTGGTGAACTTGTCCACCATGACCAATAGGTACTTTTTCTTGTGGGTTCCCCCTTTAAGGGTCCAACCATGTCAAGCCCCGGACATGACGGCGGGTAATGGGTATGGTTTTGAGGCGGTGGGTGGCATATGGCTCAGATTAGCAAAGAGGCGACAACCAGCATCAACTGGACCAAGTCTGTGCATCTGCCCGAGCCGTCGGCCAATAAAATCTGTGCGGAATGCCTTTCCTACGGGGCCGGGCTGCTCTTGTGGTGTCCGCCCTAGTCCGGCATGGATTTCAGCCGGAGGTTTCGCCCTTCTTCTTGGAGATACACCTTTGAAGGACTCGGTGGTACTTTTCTTGTAAAGTTCTCCCTCGTGGACCTTGTAGGCCTTGATCGCGGACTATCAGTGGGCCTCATTTTGGTCTCGGGGAGTTCCTGCCTAAGTAAGTAGGCTAGGAAAGGTTACATCCTGTGGCGATTACTGCCATTATAACGTGGGCGGAGGGTGTTATGTCATCTGCTGAATCACCGGTTGGTGCGGTTTTCTCTGGTTTGTCGCTACCGGGCTCCTCTTCCCATAGTATGGATGGCTTGAAGAGCCGTTCCAGGAAGATATTTGGAGGGACATCATCACGTTTCACACCGATGTGTGCCAGGACGTCGGCCGCTTGGTTGTTATCTCGGGCTATGTGATGGAATTCGAGTCCTTCAAACCGAGCTGACATTTTCAGGACAGCATTGCGATATGCTGCCATTTTCGGATCCTTGGCGTCAAAGTCTCCATTTATTTGGGATATTGCGAGCTTTGAATCCCCGCGCACCTCTAGGCGTTGAATGCCCATGGAGACAACCATCCGGAGACCATTTAATAGGGCCTTGTATTCAGCTGCATTGTTGGAGTCCGTGTACATTATTTGAAGTACATACTGGACTGTATCCCCGGTGCGGGACGTCAGTACGACACCAGCCCCCAGTCCGGCCAACATTTTGGAACCGTCGAAATGCATAGTCAATTGGAGTATCGCCCGTACTCTTTAGGGAGTTGACTTGATCCATCGGTGTGAAGTCAGCCAAAACTTGTGACTTTATGGCTCGTCGAGGTTTGGAAGTTATGTCGAATGGCAAGATCTCAATTGCCCATTTGCAATCCTGCCCATTCGTCGCGGTTATTTATAATGTCATTTAGTGGTATACGAGGCCCTTTGTTATCGAACACTCTTGAAAGTAGTGCGAAGCTTCGAGATGCCATGAACACGCATATGCTATCTTACGAAAGTGCGGGTGCAGGATTTGCGGGGGTTAACACCGTGGATACATAATACACTGGTTTTGAAGAGAATTTATGCCCATACATCGTTCTTTCGACGGCGAGGACAGCGCTTACAACTTGATGTGTTGCTGCGATATATAACAACATTGGTTCGCCAGTTAGGCGCAGCGAGGACAGTTGTTGCCAATATGGCCTTTATTTCTTGAGTCCGGCGGTGGCGGCATCAAATCCACTCGAAGTGTTGGTCGCCTTAGGAGGCGATAAATGGGCAATACCTTCTCTCCTAAGCAGGAGATAAAGCGGCTTAAAGCTGCCACGCATCCTGTTAATTTTGTATTTGCTTGAGGTCCTTTGGAATATCCAACTATAATGAGCCGGATTTTGGCTGGATTTGCTTCAATTCCTCTACGGATCTGATGAAGCCCAGCAGCTTTCCGGCTGGTACACGAAAACACATTTTTCGGATTCAGCTTGATGTCATATGCTCTAAGGTTGTCGAATGTGAGCCTCAAATCGTCTACTAAAGTTTCGACGTGTTTTGTTTTGACAACCACGTCGTCTATGTATGCCTCGACTGTTTTGCCGATCTGGGTGGCCAGACATGTTTGAATCATGCGCTGATATGTTGCGCCGGCGTTTTTAAGTCCGAAGGGCATTGTGTTGAAGCAGAATGGTCCGTATGGAGTGATGAATGCCGTTACGGATTGATCTGCTTCCGCCATCATGATTTGATGATAGCCAGAGTATGCATCTAGGAAGCACAACGAATCGTGTCCTGCTGTAGCATCGATAATTTGATCGATGCGGGGGAGGGGGAAAGGATCCTTTGGGCAAGCCTTATTAAGGTCTTTGAAGTCGACACAGAGGCGCCAGGATTTATCCTTATTTGGTACCATCACCAAATTTGCTAGCCAGTCCGGATGTTTGATATCTCTAATGAATCCGGCTTCCAATAACAGCTAGCTCTTCTCCCATTGCACTGTCTTTTGGGCTCGGAAAATCATCGAAGAAACTGTTTGGTAGCTTAAATCCTTTAGGATGTTTAGGCTGTGTTACGCCAACTGCGAGGATTCGGGCATGTCAAAGGATGCCAGGCGAAGATGTCCCAATTTTCGAAGGAATTACTTGCGATCTTGGCGTCAACCGAGGTCCAAGCTGTGCCCGATGGAAGCCGTCTTTGTTGGGTCCGTTGGGTGGACCTGAAATTTTATTATCTCGTCTGCTGGTTTGAAGGAGGTGGACTTGGGTCTTTTATCAAGTATCACATCGTCCCTGTTTACCGTGAAGCGCGATCTTGATAAGTTCCTCTGCCGCTAAGGCTTGGATAGTGCCTCGAGGGTTAAGCGGCGGCTGTCTTGTTTTCGGTTGAGTGCTATGTTGGATCACTAACAAGAGTGATTATTCCGCTGGGCCCGCATTTTGAGCTTCATATACCCGTAATGAGGTATTGCACGAAAGATTGTGAATGCCTCTCGTCCTAATATGGCGTGATAGCCGCTGCTGAGCAGGGCCACACAGGCGTGACTTCTTCGGATCTGTAATTGTCCGGAGGCGAACACCACATCGAGTGTGATTTTTCGGTGCAGCGCTTCCGCTAGGGATTATTCCTCTGAAGGTTGTGCTGCTTCGCTCAATCGGCTCAATCGATTTCCATTTTCTGCGAGTTTCCTCATAAATGAGGTTTAGTCGCTGCCGCCATCCATGAGGACTTTGTCGGTCGAAAGCCGTCCACTATGGGACTAAGTACCGGTCTGGTGGGGCTCTCGTAGTTTGAGATGTGGGCTCGTCGCTGGCGTTGAAGGTAATAATTGTGTCCTCCATGGATTCTTTGTTGCTACTTGGTAGACTTGGCGAGCTCATGGACTATTCGTTTCGCATATTATTTGATCACGAAAGTCTCGAAGAAGCTGATGATACCGTGCTGATATTGTTGGAGTGGTTTTCGGACTAGAAGCTCTTAGCCACTTTGGCCCTGCCATAGTATCCAACATGCTCGAAGGCTATGTGTTGAGGCGGCTCCTTCTGTATTATGAAGTTTACAGGGTCCATTGAGCCATCCTTCTAGTACGGTTCCATTTCCCTTATTGGGTTTTTGTTTTTTGGTTTTTAGATCCGGGGCCTGATTGTAAGGCGCCCTTTTACCGCGGACTGGGTTTGGGGCCGGATTGTCCCAAAATTGATTTTTGGTTTTCCGGAAACTCTCCATCGCATAGTACTTTCGTACAATGGATGCCAGATCGATGAAGCACGTAATTTTGCGGCGATCAATGGCGTTTAGTATTGTCCGTGCAGTTATTGCGGAAGATTGATATTGCGTTTTCCTCTCGGCAGTCCTTTATCCTGTCCATGACCGGGAGAATCGCCCGATGGTGATGTCTTGTTTGGTGGGCTCTTGCCGTATTAGAGATAGATCGCATATATGCAGGCGGGTGGGTGGAATAAAATCCGGATCCTGCCGTCTTTGGGCTCAAAGGCGCGGAGCTTCGGTCGGGAGCTTGATTTCTGAGACAGTCCGGCGAGTGCAGGCGACGCATGATTTTGGGTTCAATGCTCGATCAAAGTCCGTCCCTCGCGGGAATCCGGCATGGAGGTTGGGAATCCGGACAAGTTTTTTCAATCTTGGCAAAGAATTGCGAGTTGTTCCTCTACCACTTGACGTTGTGGGTAGCACAGGGAGAGTTAATCTCTCGGATCGGTTTTAAGCCCGATCTGATTGTAGTCCGTAGTGACTCCGAGGAAGCGTCACGATCAAGAGCTCGTTAACGAGAAAGCTCGATTGGATCTAACTGTTCGACGACTTTAGGGCTGGCGAAGATTGCTTCCGACGACTTGAGAAGTCATTGCCGAAGCAGTGGCCGGACAGGTAGTCATGTGAAAACCACCAAGCCGGATAGTTTGGCCGGCGGCCAAGGCCCCTCCGGCGAAAACGCCGTCTTTGAAGACGGGTGGAGGCATCCGCTCTATCGGCGACGACACAGAGGAACTCTCAATGAAAGCACCAATGTCGGTGTCAAAACCGGCGGATCTCGGGTAGGGGGTCCCGAACTGTGCGTCTAGGCGGATGGTAACGAGGAGCGAGGACACAATGTTTTTACCCAGGTTCAGGCCCTCTCGATGGAGGTAATACCCTACATCCTGCTTGATTAATATTTATGATATGGGTAGTACAAGAGTAGATCTACCACGAGATCAAGGAGGCTAAACCCTAGAAGCTAGCCTATGGTATGATTGTCGTGATGTATATTGTCCTACGGACTAAGGCCCTCCGGTTTATATAGACACGGGAGGCTAGGGTTACAGTCGGTTACAATGGTAGGAGATCTACATATCCGTATCGTAAGCTTGCCTTCCATGCCAAGAAACTACCTTGGGACACGAGCAGAGTCTTCAATCTTAAGTAGTATGGGAGTCCGGCGGATATTGATAGTCCGGCTATCCGGACACCCCTAGTCTAGGACTCCTCGGTGATCACGAACACCTACTTCGTCAAACATAACCCGAAACCATGTTCACTTCCGGACTCCGCGAGAAGAGACCATCACTGACTACACGCGGTTGATGCATTTTAATTCGAATCTGGTGTCAAGTTATCTACAACGGACATTAACAAATTCCCATCTGCCACATAACCGTGGGCACGGCTCTCAAAAGTTTATACCTGCGGGGTGTCCCAACAGCCCATGACAAGCTCTCGCGATCAGCGAAGAATAGACCTTCTCCCGGAAGACCGATCAGTCTCGGGATCCGGTTTACAAGACATTTCGACAATGGTAAAACAAGGCCAGCAAAGCTGCCCGATGTCCGACAATCCCGATAGGAGCTGCACATATCTAGTTCTCGAGGGCAACACGGATGAGACATCCTCTGAGTAAAACCAGACCTCGAGTTGCCCGAGGGGCCCATGATCTACTCGGTTCGAACCAGCACTTAGACAAGCACGGCCGGGGGCTAAAATAAAGATGACCCTCGAGAAGCGACTCCCAAGGGAAAAAGTAGGTGGTGGTGAGGCAAATTGTAAAACCAATGTTGGGCCTTCTTTGGAGGAGTTTATTCAAAGCGAACTGTTAGGGGGTCCCATAAATCACCCGACCGCGTTAGGAGCATAAAATCCGAGAACATAATACGGTATGGCGGAAACTAGGGAGGCAAGAGTGGAACAAAACACCGGGCATAAGGCCGAGCCTTCCACCCTTTACCAAATATATAGATGCATTAATAATATAAGAGATATTGTGATATCCCAACATAACCACATCCACCATGGAGCAATCTTCAACTTCACTGCAACTAGCAGCAGCTATAAGAGGGCTGAGCCAAAGCGGTAACATAGCCAATCAATGGTTTGCTAGGAATGGTGTCAAGGTTAGAGGTTCATGGCAATTTGGGAGGCTTGAAGATCAAATGATGGGTAATGCAGCATAGCGATAGAACGAAGCAACTAGCATAGCAATGATAGTAGTGAGATCCAGGGTAGCGGTCATCTTGCCTGAAATCCCGCTAGGAAGAAGAACGAGTCCATGAAGAACACGAACGGGAGTAGTCGAAGGAATCCTCACAATCGCAACATTACCGGAACTTAGAAGCAACACCGGAAAGAAACAAACAACATGGTAAACACACAAGCATAAATATGGCATGATGCATAATCAAGTATGATGCATGTCCGGTTTAATGAGGCATGGCATGGCAAACAACACTACAAGTTAAGTGGAGCTCAATGCAACGAGTTGCATATTGACGAAACACCACATCAATTATTTAGTTTAATCTCGTTTAGGTACACAACAATATTAAATGTTGTTAAACAAGGAAAGGGGTGAAGCATAATAAAACTAACTATTTAGGCAATTTAAATGGGGCCGGATATAACAAACAAGAAATCCGGAAAATCCCCATGTGTCATTTAGTAATTTAATGCAACAACAAGTTTAAACATTTTAAATGTTGTTATCATGATGTGGAGGACATATGCAAGTCTTATGCAATTTTATGAAAATGTTGGCAAGAGCATGTTATGAAGCATTTGTCACCGTGGCGGAACGAAAGGGGTGCCACGGCAACTACAACGGAAATGGTGCCACGGCAACATTCCGATGATCCGACAACTCATTGAGATACCGGTGCAAAAGAGCAAGTGTGCGGATGCAAAGGATGGTGGGGTGATCCAGTTACGAGTTCCCCGGAGACGACGGCATGGCAAACAAAGGCGGAGCGTGCATGAAGCAAGCAGACGCAGTGCAAACAAGGACATCTCATTCAACACATGCATTTGGTCCACGATTGATCGTCTCGGGGTTATACCTTCGAAGCGTGCATTTCGGGGCGGTTCAAAATCGTCGAGGGAAGTAGACGTTCTCGGGTCGTAGTGGAAGTAGTCATTCTCGCGGCGGCGGTAGTGGAAGTAGTTGTTCTCGGACGTCGTGGAAGTAGTCGTTCGCGGCGACGGTAGAGGTACTCGCGCTGTAGTCGAACTTGGCGCATCCATGGCGAAGAAAAAAACAAAAGGGCCTCAGGTCTCGGTGGTCAACGAACAGGGGGCCAACCCGTGGACCTGGCATGCTGTTGCTTGATGCAGCAGGGGATCTGAAGAAGGCGCCGGGAAAGCGAGCGGCGGAGAGCATCTCAGCCATGGGGAAGGTGGGCCGGCGGGCTTGAGCAAGGTGGTGGCGCGGAGGCGGCGAGGAGAGGCGCGAGGGAGGGAGGAGGCAGTGGAGGCGGCTCCAAGGCGGATGGGCGGAGGTCGAGGCGCTAAGCCTTGACGACAGGCGCCCGCGGAGTTAGCTGCACCGATGGGGTCACCGGCGTGGCAGAGAGGAAGAGGACTTGGCGTGGCGTGGCTCGGCGAGAGGCTCTCGCTCCTCTCTGGCAGAGAGGAGGAAGCAGCGGCGGCAGGCTCGAGGAGCTGCTCTCCTTGGCCTTCGAGGCGTGCAGGGCAGGCTGGCGCCGGTGGAGGGAGGAGGCGGCGAGGGAAAGGGAGAGGGGTCATGTGAGGAGGGCCATGGCTGCAGAACGCGGAGCGAGAGGAGATGGGGATCGAGAGGAGGGAGAGATGAGATCACGGGCTAGGGTTAGGAGGGGTTAGGTGGGCTGGACCTCCAGGGCAAATGGGCCGCCTGGTTTCTTTGGTTGGGCTGCGGGCTAGAGGCCGGTTTGGACGGTCGGGCCTAAGAGGCCTGGCTGGGCTCTCTCTCTATTCTTTAAATTAACAGAGAAATGGAAGAAAGGAAAAGAGAGAAGAAAAGGTTTAGAGGAAGAATTTGGGCATGCGGGTAATTTTCCCGGACTCGCAAAAATATGCTCGTTCCAAGAAAATAGAAAGAGGCATGATTGAAAGATTTAAATTCAAACGCATTTGAATTTAATTCAAATGGGTTTGAACTAGGACTAGGATTCTGCAGTGTCCAAAAATGTTCGGATTTTTGGTGGAGCTCCGGAAAATGATGAAAGAAATTATGGGCAAGGTTGGAGACCAAGAGTTGAGATAACAACGGCATGGGATATTTTGCAAGTGTGTTTATGGGTGATTTCGAATTAGTGGAATATTTAATATAGCTCCCTAACAATAGTAGGAGACTTTGAATATGTTTTAAAGAGAAATCACCATGTGAATATCCCTCGATTTAAATGGACCGAAAATCCATACGGTTTATTTAGATGAGTTTTTAAAAGGGTTGCATGATGACATGATGCAATGCAAATGATGCAATGATGAATGCATGACATGAACAAAAAGCAAAACGAAGACAAAAACCCAACCACGAAGGAAATAACATATCACATCTCCGGAAAAGGCAAGAGTTGGAGTTACGAATATGGAAAGTTGTATCCGGGGCGTTACAACACTCCACCACTACGAGAGGATCTCGTCCCGAGATCTAGGATGGCACCGGAGGAAAAGGAAGAGGAAGAGGAGAGGTAAAATTAAGTTGCTTCTTTGTGAGCAGGTGAAACCATGAACCTTGAGAGGTTGAGCAATTTAAAAGAAAGAGTACAACGAGAGATGAGCGAGATTGCAAACAATCCGGTGAAAAGAGGAACAAGGAGTATTACGAGAATTTGAAGGTTGAAAGACATGGAAATAAGAGCTTCACGAACGAAAAGAATATGACCACATCGGTATAATGAGATAGCCAAGGAACAAGAATGGCTGAATTTGGACAGCTCTCCGGTAGAAAAGAGAAGAAAACTTGATGAGATGAAAAGATATTGAAGAGATGATACAACACTCCGGTTAAATGGATAAGCACGAAAATAACACGATCCTAACAATTCGAGATGATGAGTGAAGAGAGCAACATCACAATGTCTTCGGAAGAAAGAACAGAAGATAAATCATTGGAATAAAAGAATGAAGAAGAAAATGCCAACTTCTACCACAATTTAATTTGGAAAGCATCCTTGCAAAGAAGAATCAAGCGGAGTTGTTGGAAAATCAACAACGAGAAGCACAAGCTTGTTGTGGGCTTATGGCAAACATCTCAAAATGATGAGGTGACAACCGGCCACTAATGGAAACAATTTATTGGTTGAGATCAATGAAGATAAGAGAAACTTCTTCCACCAAGTGAATAGATAGCAAGCTTGGGTCATGCATAATCACCACAAATAGCAACAACCCTTAAGGAAAGGCTTTAGGTGAAATATGACACAAGATAACTCCAACGAAGAAGTTGATTGGTCGAAAAGATCTCTTGAACGAAGAGAAAAAGATGGATTTAGAATACCTCATTCTTGACAACACATGAATCATGAAACATGAATGGAAATTGTCAAGAGTGACATAACACCACCTCAAAAGCTAAGGTAGAAAGAATTGCACTTTGGAATGCAAGATGAAGAATACTTGAGCTCCTCAAAACAAAACATGTGTTGAGCACCATGTTTATTTTAGAGTATAGCTTGGCGGGTCATAACTTTGAGAGAAATCTTGAAGAACAATTGAAGAATGAAAGGAATCCTTGACGAACCACCATGAAGAAACACCATGAAGAACTCTGGTAAACAAAAGGGTGATAGAAAGAAAGAGAAGTTGAAAACACAAGGTGAAGCCTTGCAATGATTTAGATGGATCTTCGTGATGATGAGAGCTTGGAACTCTGGGAAAAGAAAAGATGAAACAACTGAAACCGAGAATTTATTCATCAGGAACAAACTCCGACAGAAGAAATTAATCACTTGGATGAAACAAGAACAAGAGTTATGTTATGCGTATCCTTCACCAATTTAAATTGATGACAAGCAACGGATTTGGCATACTACTTATTCTAGTAGAAAGGATTAAGAGAGATATAGTGCAAACTTGAGAAGGTCTTCAACGAACCACCGGTAGGATTTGGAAAGAACGAATGAATTGATATGATAACAAAGAAAGAGAACTCTTGAGCGAACCACCGTAAAATTGAAATTGAACATAGCAAATGCACAAATCACCGGAAGAATTGCAAAATGAATGAAGATACTTGAGGGTATTTAGATACAAATGAGCGAATAGATCACGAGCTGATTAGAGAATACTTGAATGATGCACGGTATGATTTGGAGAGCGAGGCTGAAAGCTTGAATGAATATCTTGAGATGATGGGCTTCAAAGAATGAAACTGAAAAGACTCCTAAAATGCTCGGATGGGTGAAAAAGATTCTCACAATCGAAAACAATTATGAGAGGATGGCAACAAGCTAGCACCATGAATCTTGAAGAGAATAGAGCAAGATTAAAGAGAAACTCTTCTTTGGTCTTCAAATGATGAGAATGACAATGAGAAACACCACCAAAAATTATTGAGGCACCGGAAGAATCAAAAGCGAAGAGGTTGAGCCAACTATGAAAATAATTTGAAAGATCTTGGAGAAAAGCATTTGGTGATGATAACTCATTCTTCGTCAAACTTGGAGAAGAATTTAGGATAGCTCGGGAAAATAGAAGAGTCGGGTAAGATCACAGGAAAAGGCACGTGGGTTAGGGCCCCTCAAAAGAACACCGTTGAAAAGATTTAAAAGAGATGTTGCACGGTTGAATTAAATGACTTGAATGAGATACCAATCTCGAAAGAGCTTGAGCGAATGCAGTGGAAACACGAATCTTGAGATATCTTGAGCACTCTGGAATAACAAATAGCGAGAAGTAGAATGATAATGAGGTGCACCGGTATGAGAATACATTGAAATGAGGAAAAAGGTATGATCAACAAAACTTGACTTGAATCCACCGGAGAAGAGTAAGGAATGAGGAATGACGAACTAGTAGAACATCTTCTTGAGAACCACCGGGTAAGAACATTGACGGAAAAGAATGGAGAAACTTCACAAAAATAAAAGGATACTTGGTAAAGAAATCTTAGTCCTTGAGGAAAAAGGGTGGGAGGGCGGGAAAACAAAGGAAACTTGGGACGGATGAAACAAACACCGTTGAGAAAACATAGAATTGATCTTGCGGATGGGGAGAATGATGGGATCATCTTGAAGAGAAGTGCACCGGTTGGAAAAGAATTAACATGGCAACCTCAATGATCAAAAAGGATTAGTATTCACATAGCAATATGAGAACACCGTTTAGGAAAGGTATGGATTCAACATTTGACTTCGAAGCAACTCGAATACCACAAATAAAACAAAACAAAGGATTTGGCTTGCAGAATAAGCTGGAACAAATACATATGATAGAGATTTACCCAATCCCATATCATGCATCTGTTGGAAAGATATTCTAGGAGCTACTTGAATTCCCACCTATAAAACTCCCGAAACTTTCTGGTTATGCAATCTGGTGTTGGGGATACAGGGGAAGCAATATATCTCACCCAAACTAACAATACCTACATCCAAGCTGTATCCATCCGTCAACACATAACCAAGAAAACTCCGGAAATCGTGTACCTCAACCTTCGAAAAGCATCCGTTATACGAGCTATGGCAATACTCAAGTACTCACCTCAGTACTGGGTTATCGGGGTTATCTCACCAACAACTGCATAAAAGAGATTTTCGATGTCGGCGTACTAAACTCAGGTATTCGAGACTGCAGCGATAAAATTATGGCGACAACACCTCGAGATCAACTCCCCGGGACACTTCCACTAAACCCCTGACGGGGAGGCACCAAGACAATGTTCTCATCATAAAACCATCGAACGATTCCAAGATACCCGCGTGATCCTAAATTTTTTTTTTTGTGAAATTTGAGAAGAGAAGAGTCAAAACTCTCGTCGGGATGCCTTACGGAGGCGATGAATAGGGTGGGGAGTAAAAAGAATTCCTAACTCTCCGATATATATAATCCTAAATGACTCAAAACATTTTTCTAGACACAACTCGGCGCTAAAAGCGATCAAGCGGTGGGGCTCCTAAGGTGGGAAGGCTCGATTACCAACTTATCACGCCCTCGATGCGGCTATATCTCCCGTGTCGAAGCACGACTTAGAGGCATAACGCATTGAAAGCAATGTCGCAAGTGAGGTAATCTTCACACAACCCATGTAATACATAAGGAAAGAGATACATAGTTGGCTTACAATCGCCACTTCACACAAATACATGAATAAAGCATTACATCATCCAGATACAATCAAGGTCCGACTACGGAACCAAAATAAAGAAGAACCCCAAATCGACAAAGGTCCCGATCGACCCCAAGCTGGGCTCCACTCTTGATCAACTAGAGCGAAACAACACAAAGGGCAAGATCTTCATCGAGCTCCTCCTTGAGCTTAGTTGCGTCACCCTTTCGATAACATAGGCACACTGCAAACTGGTTTTGGAAGTATCTGGTGAGCCACGAGGACTCAAGCAATCCCATTACCATGGGTATCAAGACTAGCAAAGCTTAATGGGAAAGGAAGGGGTAAAGTGGTGAGGTTGCAGCAGCGACTAAGCATAATATGGTGGCTAACCAGCGCAAATAAGAGCGAGAAGAGAACAAAGCGGAGCAGTCGTGAAGCTAGAAATGATCAAGAGGTGATCCTGAACACCTACTTCGTCAAACATAACCCGAAACCGTGTTCACTTCCGGACTCGCCGAAGAGACCATCACTACTACAGCGATTGATGCATTTTAATTCGGATCTGGTGTCAAGTTATCTACAACCGAACATTAACAAATTCCCATCGCCACATAACCGCGGGCACGGCTCTCAAAAGTTTATACCTGCGGGGTGTCCCAACAGCCCATGACAAGCTCTCGCGATCAACGAAGAATAGACCTTCTCCGGGAAGACCCGATCAGTCTTGGAATCCGGTTTACAAGACATTTTGACAATGGTAAAACAAGACCAGCAAAGCCGCCCGATCGTGACAATCGATAGGATCTGCACATATCTCGTTCTCGGGCAACCTGGATGAGACATCCTCTGAGTAAAACCAGACCTCGAGTTGCCCGAGGGGCCCATGATCTACTCGGTTCGAACCAGCACTTAGACAAGCAGCGGCCGGGGGCTAAAATAAAGATGACCCTCAAGAGAGCGACTCCCAAGGGAAAAAAGTAGGTGGTGGTGAGGCAAATGGTAAAACCAATGTTGGGCCTTCTTTGGAGGTTTTATTCAAAGCGAACTGTCGGGGGTCCATAAATCACCCGACCGCGTTAGGAGCATAAAATCCAGGAACATAACACGGTATGGCGGAAACTAGAGCGGCAAGAGTGGAACAAAACACCGGGCATAAGGCCGAGCCTTCCACCCTTTACCAAATATATAGATGCATTAATAATATAAGAGATATTGTGATATCCCAACATAACCACATCCACCATGGAGCAATCTTCAACTTCACTGCAACTATGGCAGCGCTATAAGAGGCTGAGCCAAAAGCGGTAACATAGCCAATCAATGGTTTGCTAGGAATGGTGTCAAAGGTTAGAGGTTCATGGCAATTTGGGAGGCTTGAAGATCAAATGGTGGAGTAGCGCAGCATAGCGATAGAGCGAAGCAACTAGCATAGCAATGATAGTAGTGAGATCCGGGTAGCGGTCATCTTGCCTGAAATCCGCTAGGAAGAATAACGAGTCCATGAAGAAGACGAGCAGGAGTAGTCGAGCGAATCCTCACAATCGCAACATTACCGGAACTTAGAAGCAACACCGGAAAGAAACAAACAACATGGTAAACACACAAGCATAAATATGGCATGATGCACAATCAAGTATGATGCATGTCCGGTTTAATGAGGCATGGCATGGCAAACAACACTACAAGTTAAGTGGAGCTCAATGCAACGAGTTGCATATTGACGAAACACCACATCAATTATTTAGTTTAATCTCGTTTAGGTACACAACGATATTAAATGTTGTTAAACATGGCAAGGGGTGAAGCATAATAAAACTAACTATTTAGGCGATTTAAATGGGGCCGGATATAACAAACAAGAAATCCGGAAAATCCCCATGCAACAACAAGTTTAAACATTTTAAATGTTGTTATCATGATGCGGATGACATATGCAAGTCTTATGCAATTTTATGAAAATATTGGCAAGAGCATGTTATGAAGCATTTGTCACCGTGGCGGAACGAAAGGGGTGCCACGGCAACTACAACGGAAATAGTGCCACGGCAACATTCCGATGATCCGACAACTCATTGAGATACCGGTGCAAAAGAGCAAGTGTGCGGATGCAAAGGATGGTGGGGTGATCCCGGTTACCGAGTTCCCACGGGACGACGGCATGGCAAACAAGGCGGAGCATGCATGAAGCAAACGAGCACTGTGCAAACAAGGACATCTCGTTCAACACATGCATTTGGTCCACGGTTGATCGTTTCGGGGTTATACCTTCGAAGCGTGCATTTCGGGGCGGTTCAAAATCGTCGAGGGAAGTAGACGTTCTCGGGTCATAGTGGAAGTAGTCGTTCTCGCGGCGATGGTAGTGGAAGTAGTTGTTCTCAGACGTCGTGGAAGTAGTCGTTCGCGGCGACGGTAGAGGTACTCGCGCTGTAGTCGAACTTGGCGCATCCATGGCGAAGAAAAAACAAAAGGGCCTCAGGTCTCGGTGGTCAGCGAGCAGGAGGCCAACCCGTGAGACTGGCATCTTGTTGCTCGATGCAGCCAGGGCATCTGAAGAGGAGCCGGGAAAGGCGGGCGGCGGAGAACATCTCAGCCAGGGGAAGGTGGACGGCGGGCTTGAACAAGGTGGTGGCGCGTGGCGGCGAGGAGGAGGCCTTGAGTGAGGAGGAGGCGATGGAGGCCGGCTCCGAGGTGGACGGAGTCTTGGTCGGCTGGGCCTGACTGACGAAACGCCGCGGAGTTAGCTACTGTGATGGGGTCCCGGCATGGCTTGGAGAGGAAGAGGACTTGGCGTGGCGGCTCGGCGAGGCTCTCGCTCCTCTCTGCAGCGAGAGGAGAAGCGGCAGACGAGCTCGAGCTACTCTCCTTGGCCTTCAGGCGGCAGGGGCAGTGGCGCCAGTGGAGAGGAGGAGGCGAGGGAAAGGGAGAGGGGGTCGTGAGGAGGGCCATGGCTGCAGACACGGGAACAAGAGGAGATGGGGATCGAGAGGAGGAGAGATGAGATGCGGGCTAGGGTTAGGAGGGGTTAGTTGGGCTGGACCTCCAGGGCAAATGGGCAGCCTGGTTTCTTTGGTTAGGCTGCGGGCTAGAGGCGGTTTGGATGGTCGGACCTAAGAGGCTGGCTGGCTCTCTCTCTATTCTTTAAATTGTGGAGAAGCTGGAAGAAAGGAAAAGAGAGAAGAAAAGGTTTAGGGGAAGAATTTGGGCATGCGGGTAATTTTCCGGACTCATAAAAATATACTCGTTCAAGAAAATAGAAAGAGGCATGATTGAAAGATTTAAATTCAAACACATTTGAATTTAATTCAAATGGGTTTGAACTAGGACTAGGATTCCGCAGTGTCCAAAAATGTTCGGATTTTTGGTGGAGCTCCGGAAAATGATGAAAGAAATTATGGGCAAGGTTGGAGACCAAGAGTTGAGATAACAACGGCATGGGATATTTTGCAAGTGTGTGTATGGGTGATTCCGAATTAGTGGAATATTTAATATAGCTCCCTAACAATAGTAGGAGACTTTGAATATGTTTTAAAGAGAAATCACCATGTGAATATCCCTCGATTTAAATGGACCAAAAATCCATACGGTTTATTTAGATGAGTTTTTAAAAGGGTTGCATGATGACATGATGCAATGAAAATGATGCAATGATGAATGCATGACATGAACAAAAAGCAAAACGAAGACAAAAACCCAACCACGAAGGAAATAACATATCACATCTCCGGAAAAGGCAAGAGTTGGAGTTACGAATATGGAAAGTTGTATCCGGGGCATTACAGTTTTGACTATTAGACATGTCCCCCTCCAGGGGTAGGTTGCGGAATGGTGTAATAAACATATTTAATGCTCGTAATGGAGGCCACCTGAGTGTTCGTCGTAGCCATTATTCCTCCCTGGCTGTTGCATCGTGAGTTCGGCAGATCTTACGCGGACGAGAACCTCTGTGAGCGGAGTCTGTGGATAAAATAAAAAAGGAAAAGAAAAAGAGCGACACACTTGGGAGCCCCTGGTGTGGTTGAGCCGCACTCTGGGCCTGTCGTGGTCGTGCCCCTCCCCCTGTGCCCAAGGTATCTCCAAAGCGTAATGATGTACGCGGAGGGCTTGTCTTGCAATCATGCAAGGGCTGGGGTTGGGGCCGCATTACTCTGGCGATGCTCGGAGCGTGCAGTGGTCTTGGCGTATGTTATTCCGGTAGCGTTTGGCCATGTCACGGTAGTTTAACGGCGGACTCGAAAATTGCCTTAGAGGCTGCTCTGTACTTCTGCGTGAGACCAGCTGTGTGTTCCTCCGTTCGGAGGGCGTTGATATTTCCGTTGACCGTGATGACTCCACGGGGGCTGGCATTTGAGCTTGAGGTATGCATAATCACGGCACCGCGTTGAACTTTACAAGCAGCGGTTAAATCCGAGCCGAGCGTGACAGCCCGCTGCTTGAGCAGGACTATGTCGAAGATTAACTCCTCGCCGGAAATTATCCAGGGATCGAAGACCACTTCAAGTGTGGTGAGCACAGCACAATTGGTCTCAACACCTGGTATGGCGCCTTTGAAGGTCGTCTTTGTAGGTTTAATCCTTGAGGGTCTATGCCCATCTTGCTGCTTGTATCTGATAAAGCAGGTTCAAGCTGCTCCGCCGTCCATCAGGACTCTAGTGAGTGAAATCCATCGGCGATTGGGTCTAAAACCAATGCGGCGAATCCGCCATAGTGGATCTTGGTGGGGTGGTCCTTGATCGAAAGTGATCGGGCAAGAGGACCATGGATTGAACTTGAGGCGGCTACATCGCATATCGTCCCTAAGTGCACGCTTCCGCTCCCTCTTGGGTATGTGGGTTGCGTATATCATGTTTACCCTCCGCACTTGTGGGGGGAAACCCTTCTGTCCTCTAGTGTTCGGCGGTCGGGTCTCCTCCTCGCCATCGCTGTGCAAACCCTTGTCATTGTTTTCGGCAATTAACTTGCCTGCCTACTTGAATACCCAACAATCCCTGTTGGTGTGATTAGCTGGCTTTTCGGGGGTGCCGTGTATCTGGCAAGAGCAGTCGAGTATTCGGTCCAAATTGGACGGACCCGGAGTAGTTCTTTTGAATGGCTTTTTCCGCTGACCGGGTTTAGAGCCTCTGAATCCGGCGTTGACTGCCGTATCCTCAGTGTTATCGCCATTAACGCGGCGTTTGTTTTTGTTGCGACGTGACCTGCCATTGCGGTCCTTGCTGTCCGGACTGCCAGAATTTTTGCTGAGGTTGTTACTGCGAGCTAGCCAGCTGTCTTCTCCCGCACAAAAACGGGTCATAAGTGATGTGAGGGCTGCCATGGATTTTGGCTTTTCCTGTCCTAGGTCCCGGGCCAGCCACTCGTCGCAGATGTTATGTTTGAAGGCTGCGAGGGCCTCTGCATCCGGACAATCGACGATTTGATTTTTCTTTGCTAAGAACTGTGTCCAAAACCGCCTGGCCGATTCATCTGGCTACTGAATTATATGGCTTAGGTCATCGGCGTCTGGTGGTCGCACATATGTGCCCTGGAAGTTGTCAAGGAATGCGGCTTCTAGGTCCTCCCAACACCCAATTGATTCTGCTGGCAAGCTGCTAAGTTAATGCCGAGCTGGTCCTTTAAGTTTGAGTGGGAGGTATTTGATGGCGTGGAGATCGTCACCACGGGCCATATGGATGTGAAGGAGATAATCCTCGATCCAAACCGCGGGGTCTGTTGTGCCATCGTAAGATTCAATGTTCACGGGTTTAAACCCTTCAGGGATATGATGATCCATTACTTCATCTGTGAAGCATAGTGGGTGTGCGGCGCCTCTATATTGAGCGATATCACGACGTAGCTCAAGAGAGCTTTGTCTGCTGTGTTCAGCCCGGCCGGAGTTGCTATGTCGTATGGCGGTGAAAATAAATCGTGGGTCGTAGAGGCGCCAGCGTGATCCGTGAATAGATCTTAATTGTCTTGCCTTATCCTCCGATATATCCCATAAGTCCGGCGCATTCCCCGTAACCGTGCTTTTCGGCGGTGCGAGTGCAGCTCTGGCGGAGGGAACTGGATGCCTCTCTGCCTTGACAGAGGTGGTCGGTCTGCCCGTATTGTGCGCTGGTGATGAAGGTTTGTGTCGTGAAATGAACACCTATGGGGCAGGGCCCTTTTGATTCGTGAGGCGGAGATCGCACGAAGAAGCAGATCGGCCGGCGCAGCTCTGTGGCGGTTTACCCAACAGAGCTCTCGGGAGATAATACTCCTCTTGATGCTTTGTGATTGTATTATGTTCTTGCTCGAGAGCGTGAGTGTTTTCTGGTTTCGAATGCGTCGAACCCCTTCTACGTTGCGCATGGGCCTCCTTTTATACGCTCAAGGGGTCACCGACAGGTGGCAACGTAAGTGGGGCCAAAAATGTAAAAAGAGTGGTTGGTACACCTAATTGTACAGTGCATCCTACCTAACCCTGATGGCAGGGGACAAGGGCATTAAATGCCCGTCTGCATCGCCCAAACAATGCAGAAAAGCGACCGTTAAGGGCGCCACCGCTTGCCATGATGGCAGTCTCGTCTTCTCCGCTTGCTACCTCGCACCGCTAGCTGCACTGCTTCTTGCCACTTGGCTGGAGGAAGGCCCAGGCGACACGTTGGTGGATCTTATTTGGGCGGGGCGCAGGGTGGTAACCTCTTGGCAACAAAGCGCTTGCATGGCCGTTGTCTTATCGCGCCGGGAGCTTCTCGCTCGCCCGGGCCTTGCCTGGACACAGGTAGCGTCGCGGCAAGTTCCTTGAAGTGCCCTGGTTGTCCTTCCCGGCAAGCTCTTCTTGCGGGCGTCGAAACTTGTAACTTACCGGGCCTTGGTTTGATCTTCGGCAAGCTCCTCTTGCGGTGCCTTATTTTCTTGTCTTGAACACTTTGTTCTTGAATGGCTCCAACGGAACCACGGAGGATCTTAGCGGTCACCGGCAACCCTTGCTTGAGGGTGCTGCGTTCGCCCGTGCACAAGTTCGGGATACTAAGGTACCCTACTTTAGTACACCGGCAGAGCCCGAACTGGGCCACCACAGTGCAGGGCTGTTGGGCGAGCCCAAAACAGGCTACAGGCACCAGCGGCCTGGGTGCGCCGAATCCCCTCCGCATCCACAGCTCTCCCATAGCGGCACCACGTCGAATGCGGCGTCGTGGGAGAGATCGTGGGTGGTTCTTTATTCGGAAAAAGCGTTGCGCCTCCTCCCTCTTTATAAGCGGGAAACAGAGGCAGTTCCCACCTTCGCCATTGCCGTTCAATCTCCGAAATCTCCGCCGCTCCCTCGCTTCCAAAGCGAAAGAGCGCTCCACTTCCTCGGCGCCGTCGCCCTGCGCCGTCGGTCTTCCCCCACCACCTCCGCCATGGCTCCAGCCGGGAAGGCGTGAAATCGGCAGGCTG
This sequence comes from Aegilops speltoides, assembly GCA_021437245.1. NCBI lineage: Eukaryota > Viridiplantae > Streptophyta > Magnoliopsida > Poales > Poaceae > Aegilops > Aegilops speltoides. The sequence goes on from CM038141.1 coordinate 78,248,993, forward strand.
CGGCTCAGTGCTGCTGAAAGGGCAGACCACCTTCCCAGAGCTTCGCCAGCGAGTGAGAAGTGGTACTACCTCTTACAGTCGCCGGAGGCAGCAGGCGCACCCAGCGAAGGTACTCTCCGCCGCCGCTTGGAAACGGGCTCCAAACGGATACCCATTCTTTGTTCTGTTCTTCTACTGCGGGCTCTGCCCGCCCTTCTCCGAGTTCTTCTGTGACATCATGAACACCTACGGGTTCCACCTCCTTGATTTCACCCCCAATGCTATCTTGACCATGGCGGTTTTCGCACATCTCTGCGAAAACTTTGTCGGAGTCCACCCAAATGTAGCCCTTTTTCGCCACTACTTCATGCCCCGGGTCGAGAGAGGACAGCCCCTGTCCGGCAGGATCGCCTGGATCTCGAGAGCCGGCAAGAAGGAGACGTATCTGGAGGGGGAGCTCCGCAGAAAATGGGAAGAGTGGAGAGCAGAATGGTGCTGGATCGTCGAGGAGAACCCGCAGCCATTCACCGCCCAGCGCATAAGCCCGATGAGTCTTGGCGGTGATTAGACAACAGCGCTTGAGGGCGACAAAGTGAAGATCGCCACCACCCAGATCTTGCGTCTCGGGCTTGCCGGAGCTAATTGTAAGTGTAGACTTCGCCGCGCCGCATTGCCCCTTGCAAGAGAGGAAGAGACCCGCCTGGAATCGGGGTCAGCGGACATCATGAGGCTGCTTGCCGGGCCTCAACTTCAATTTCTTGTCTTTGGAATTGGGCCGCGATGCTCAAGGAGCTGTTCAAGCATGATCCTCAGCATCCCGAGTGGTTCAGGTTGCCGGCGGGCGTCGTTCCGCTGTGCAACAACTCCTCCCTGGATCACATCCGCGCAATGATGCCGCAGTACGACTCGCATGGGATCGTCCCACTGGCGAGGAGCCGGCGGATGATGTTGTGCAGCGGTTCTTGACGGCCTTTGGTGGAGGTAGCGGTCGCGCCCGACGAGTAGAAGAGCCTCACCAGCGACACCTGCGAGGAGGAGATGAAGTGCATCGCCACCGAAGCGGAAAGGCGGCGCAGCAGCTGCCAGGCGGAGTTGGGTTCACCGTGGAGAGGCAAAAGCGGCGGTGGCGAGCCTTGCGGCGAAATGGCTTGACAGCGAGGAAGAGCTTGCGTGCTGGCCTTGGTCAGGCGAAACCCGCCCGAAGTGCGAGTGTGGCCGTCTCAAGTAACTTGCATAACGCAGGTCCCAGCGTAGCCCCAGTGCAGCCCCAACTCCACCAAGAAGGCATCTCCATAAGACCGGGAAGTAGCAGGGCGCGGCGGGTCAGGTTGCTATTGCGCCAGCAGCAACCTCCTTGCGACAAGCAATGTTGCAGCAGGAGCGCCTCGCCCTGTGGCGGCAAGTGGGCGAGGTCGTCCGGACTACCGCCGCTGCCTGCCCAAGCGGCCAAGGCACCTCTCCTCGCCTCGTCGCTTGGCAGTGGGCACTGATTCGACCTCTCCACACTCAGCTCGGCGAGGAAGAAGAAGAGTAAGCTTCCTTGTTGTACTTGTTGTTCTTCAATTCTTGCAGCTTTTGTCTTGTATGTGATCTGCTTTACTCTGGTGATTCCTTTTGGGACCACAGCCCGGAGAGGCGTGAAAACCAAGGCTCCGGTGATTGTCGTCGAGATGAGGCCAAGTGTGGCCAGGCACCACCTGCGGACCAGCCACTACTCGAAGCAGCCCAGCGCAGCCCCCAGCGTAAATATATGATCTTCTTCTCGCTGTTGGGCGCGCATGGGTGTTCTTTCCTTTGCTGATATCTGACTGTCGGTTCGTGTAGGAGCAGAGCAGCCTCACCAGGAGCATCTGGAAGCCGCCCCCGAGACGCTGTCTGCTTCGACTACGCCGCCAAGGGAGGGTTCCCCGGCAAGGGAGCATTCTCCGGCAAGGGAGAAGTCTCCGGCAAGGGAAGAGTCCCCGGTAAGGGAGGAGTCTCCGGCAAGGGGCGGCACCAGCGATCCCCTGTTGGCGGAGCCCATGACCGTGGATCCTAGCACAGGTAATCCTTCTCGCCTGAAACTTCCCTTGGGTTCTTTTTCTTCTGATTTTCTTTTTGGACATTTGCTTGACTTTTCTCCCTCTTCCGGCCTTCAGATCCATCTTCCACGGAGCCGATGGAGACCGAGGCCACCGGCGAGAAGCAGCAGCAGCAACACTAAGAGCGCCGCCGCCTTAGAAGAAAGGGCGGCGTGATCCTGCGGCGAAAAAGCCGCCAAAGCTCTTGGCGCGTGAGGCTGGCGAGGATCTGGCGATCGCGGCAGCGACGTTGAGGCGCGAGGCGCAAAGGCACTCGCGGACCGCCGATCCATCCGCCCGGCTGATGCGGGCGGCGGGCTCGAAGAGCCCGGCCAGCGCCTACTTGAAGGCGGGCGGCGGTGTCTTCATCAAGCTTCCCTGGGCTTCAAGTTCCAGGGCACCGGTTGAAGGAGAGACTTTTGATGGAGAAGTGCTCGCCTCTGCTGGGCTGACACTGGTTGACGCGCCGAGCAGCAGCAGCGGCGAATCTGAGGAGGGCAGCTGCTCGGAAGCTGTGTCGCTCTACCGCGCCCGACAAGCCAAAGTGGAATCCGGGGGCGCTTATCAGCATGGCGAGGAGCGAGACATTGAGAAGCGTCTGAGAGAGCTCGGGGAGCACAACCAAGAAGCTCTCGGTCCATTCTTGGAGGCGAGGCGCGCTTCATCGGCGCTGTGAGCCTTCCTCCTCGGAAGGCCCGGCCAGAAGCAGCAGCGGCTTGCAGCAAGGAGGCTGTTTCTGTGGGAGGGTGAGCTGGCTGAGCGGAAGGTCAACCTCGATAGCCACGAGGAGGAGCTTGCAGCGTGAGCAAAGCCTTAGGGGCCCTCAAAGGAAGCAAAGGACGCTGCCGCAGCTACAGAGGCCGCCAAGAAGGAGGCTGGAGATGAAGGTGCGCGTCTGGAGGCCGATCTTAAAAGTGGCGAGGAGGTTGCCGTGCTCAGCGTGAAAGCGCCAGAAGGACGCCCGCCACGGCGAGCTACAAGGCCAACTCGTCGAGAAGGGTGAGGAGCTGGCGCCGCCAAGGACTCAAGCGATCTTGAGCTGAGGCTGGCCACTGCCTGACCCAGACTGCTGGGCAGTTGTCGAGGCAAGTCTGCCCGCCCTTGAGCACCTATGGGGCGGGCCCCTTGTCTGGCGGTCTGGCGGAGGGAGCCAGAGAGCAGATCGAGGCGATGCACGGGCGGATTTACCCAACCGGGCTCTCGGAGATAAAACTCTCTGCTGCTTTGTGTTTGTATTTGATCTTGCTCGAGAAATCTGGCGTATGGTGGTGTTGTGTGTTGAGTGGTCAGACCAGCCAACCTCGCGAGAGTGGCAAATGAACTCCCCCTCTCGTTGTGCATGGGCCTCCTTTTATAGTGCAAAGGGGTCACCAGCAGTGTCAACGTGGGAGAAAGGGGTAAAAAAGGTAAAAGAGGTGGTAGTTGGAGCAGTGCTTGGGAGCGGTGGAGCTATAGTGCTTGAGCAGTGGTTTCAACCTACTTTGTGATGGGGACAAAGGCATTTAATGCCCGTCGCCGTCGACCCCAAAAGCTCCGCCCTTGCGTCTCCGTCGCCGCAGCGATGGATCCACCACCGTGGAGTGCCACCGCACCCCAGTTGCTGCTGCCATCCGCCCGCGTCTCTGAGAGGAGCTCAAGGCGGCAGTGGGCAGATGAGCTGGAGTCTTGAGCACACTGGCGCAGCTCTCCAGCAAGTACCTTGCCGGGGTCTTGATCTTGCAGGACCCGGGAGCTTGTCGGGCTTTGTAACTTGCCGCTCCCGGGCCCTCGCCCAGGCATAAGCGCCCGGCGTGTCTTCTCGATGTAATCTTCTAGTCTCCCGCGAGCTCCTCGCGGGGCCTCACTGTGTGATGTAATCTTGAGCAGAGCGGCCTTCCCGGCAAGCTCCTCTTGCGGGGTCTCGATCTTACATCTTGTATACTTTGTTCTTGAATGGCTCGATATGGGCGGGGATGGTCTCCGGCAAGCATGTGGTAGATCCAGCCGCGGGGGCGCTGGCTGCTCGTGCACAAGTTGGGGTACTGAGGTACCCTACCTTAGTACACCGGCAGAGCCCAGGGCCTGGGCCACCTGCAGTGCGGCTGTTGGGCGAGGCCCAAAGCAGTCTGCAGGCACACGAGGCCACAGCGTGCGAATCCACTTCCGCCTCTGCCGCCTCCCGTGCAACAGCTGCGCGTCGATTCTTGGCGTCGTGGGATGGGGCGTGCCCACGTTCTTTAATGAGAAAAGCGGAATGCCCCACTTCCCCATAAAAGCAGAGGAAGCGGTAGGTTCCCTCCTTAGCTTTCATTGCTTCTTCCTCCTCCAAAGATCCTCTTTGCGCTCCGCCTCCGCATCTCCTAGGCGCCCCTTTGAGTAGAAATTACTCGCATTTGTGGTCGAACTTAGGCGCATCCATAATGACAAAAGGGCCTCAAGTCTTTCGGTGGTCGGCAAACGAGGGGCAACCATGAACTGGCATCTTTGTTGCTTGATGCCTTGGCGAGGGGATCTGAGAAGGGCAAAGGAAAAGCGAGCGGCGGAGAGCATCTCATGCATAGGGAAGGTGGGCGGCGGGCTTGAGCAAGGTGGTGGCGGGCGAGGAAACCGCAGGAGGAGAGGCAGTGGAGCGGCTCAGAAGGCGGATAAAGCGAGGTGAGGCGCTAGAGCCTTGACGACAGGCCTTGTGAGTTAGCTACCGATGAGTCACCGTGGCTTGGAAGAAGGACTTGGCGTGGCGTGGCTCGGCGAGAGCTCGCTCCTCTGCAGCGGCGAGAGGAGGAAGCAACGGCGGCAGGCTCGAGCTGCTCTCATGGCCTGACAGGGGCAGTGGCGCCCGGTGGAGGGAGAAGGGGAGAGGGGGAGGTGTGAGGAGGAGCTGGCAGACACAGGAGGAGGGAGATGGGGATCGAGAGGAGGAGAGATGAGATCTGAGCTAGGGGTTAGGAGGGGGTTAGGTGGGCTGGACCTCCAGGGCAAATGGGCAGCCTGGTTTCTTTGGTTAGGCTGCGGGCTAGAGGCAGGTTTGGAGCAGTCGGGCCTAAGAGGCTGGCTGGGCTCTCTCTCTATTCTTTAAATTAGCAGGAGAAATGGAAGGAAAGAGAAGAAAAGGTTTAGAGGAAGAATTTGGGCATGCGGGTAATTTTCCCGGACTCATAAAAAATATACTCGTTCAAGAAAATAGAAAGAGCATGATTGAAAGATTTAAATTCAAGCGCATTTGAATTTAATTCAAATGGGTTTGAACTAGGACTAGGATTCGCGATGTCCAAAAATGTTGGATTTTGGTGGAGCTCGGGAAAATGATAAGAAAGGAAATTATAGCGAGGTTGGAGACCAAGAGTTGAGATAACAACGGCATGGGATATTTTGCAAGTGTGTTTATGGGTGATTTCGAATTAGTGGAATATTTAATATAGCTCCCTAACAATAGTAGGAGACTTTGAATATGTTTTAAAGAGAAATCACCATGTGAATATCCCTCGATTTAAATGGACCGAAAATCCATACGGTTTATTTAGATGAGTTTTTAAAAGGGTTGCATGATGACATGATGCAATGCAAATGATGCAATGATGAATGCATGACATGAACAAAAAGCAAAACGAAGACAAAAACCCAACCACGAAGGAAATAACATATCACATCTCCGGAAAAGGCAAGAGTTAGATTCTGAATATGGAAGAGTTGTATCAGGAGGCGTTACAACACTCCACCACTCTGAGAGGATCTAAATCCAGAGATCTAGGATGTATAGGAGGAAAGGAAGAGGAAGAGGAGGTAAAATTAAGTTGCTTCTTTGTGAGCAGGTGAAACCATGAACCTTGAGAGGTTGAGCAATTTAAAGAAAATTACATGATGAGCGAGATTGCAAACAATCCGGTAGAAAAGAGGAACAAGGAATTACGAGAATTTGAAGGTTGAAAGACATGGAAATAAGAGCTTCACGAGCGAAAAGAATATGACCACATCGGTATAATGAGATAGCCAAAGGAACAAGAATGGCTGAATTTGGACAGCTCTCGGTGAAAAGAAAAACTTGATGAGATGAAAAAGATATTGAAGAGATGATACAACACTCGGTTAAATGGATAAGCCACGAAAATAACACGATCCTAACAATTCGAGATGATGAGTGAAGAGCAACATCACAATGTCTTGGAAGAAAAAAGCAGAAGATAAATCATTGGAATAAAAGAATGAAGAAGAAAATGCCAACTTCTACCACAATTTAATTTGGAAAGCATCCTTGCAAGAAAGAATCAAGCGGAGTTGTTGGAAAATCAACAACGAGAAGCACAAGCTTATTGTGGGCTTATGGCAAACATCTCAAAATGATGAGGTGACAACGGCCACTAATGGAAACAATTTATTGGTTGAGATCAATGAAGATAAGAAAACTTCTTCCACCAAGTGAATAGATAGCAAGCTTGGGTCATGCATAATCACCACAAATAGCAACAACCCTTAAGGAAAGGCTTTAGGTGAAATATGACACAAAGATAACTCCAACGAAGAAGTTGATTGGTGAAAAGATCTCTTGAGCGAAGAAAAATGGATTTAGAATACCTCATTCTTGACAACACATGAATCATGAAACATGAATGGAAATTGTCAAGAGTGACATAACTTTCACCTCAAAAGCTAAGGTAGAAAAATTGCACTGGAATGCAAGATGAAGAATACTTGAGCCCAAAAAACAAAACATGTGTTGAGCACCATGTTTATTTTAAGAATAAACTTGGCGGGTCATAACTTTGAGAGAAATCTTGAAGAACAATTGAAGAATGAAAGAATCCTTGACGAACCACCATGAAGAAACACCATGAAGAACTACGGTAAACAAAAGGGTGATAGAAAGAAGAGAAGTTGAAAACACAAGGTGAAGCCTTGCAATGATTTAGATGGATCTTAAGTGATGATGAGAGCTTGGAACTACGGAAAAGAAAAGATGAAACAAGCGAAACCGAAATTTATTCATCGGGAACAAACTCCGGCGAGAAGAAATTAATCACTTGGATGAAACAAGAACAAGAGTTATGTTATCGTATCATTCCCAATTTAAATTGATGACAAGCAGCAGTTTGGCATACTACTTATTCTAGTAGAAAGGATTAAAGAGATATAGTGCAAACTTGAGAGGTCTTCACGAACCACGGTAGGATTTGGAAAGAAACGAATGAATTGATATGATAACAAAGAAAGAGAACTCTTGAGCGAACCACTAGTAAAATTGAAATTGAACATAGCAAATGCACAAATCAGGGAAGAATTGCAAAATGAATGAAGATACTTGAGGGTATTTAGATAAATGAGCGAATAGATCACGAGCTGATTAGAGAATACTTGAATGATGCGGTATGATTTGGAGAGCGACAAAGAACAGCAGTGCTCTTGGCGAGGGCACACGAAACTTCAGAACACCTTCAGGAGGCGGTGGAGCTCAGGACAGAGGGCCTCGTGAACATCATCTGCTGAGTCATCGGCGAGGCTGGGTGCGCTGGGCGTGGAGGATCTCGGGTACTCCTCCGACGAGAACCTCCAGCCCAGCGCCAAGCTCACTCTATTCTTCAAGGGCGTGGCGACGACCCTCCAGCGACTCCGGGAACAGATCCCAAAGCAGCTGGCCGACAAGTCGCGCACGATCTGCGCCAGAGTTCTGGAGAAGGTGTTGGTGAAGGTGGCCTTCCGCAATCCAGGCCTCAACCTCACCAACGTCCTTAAGAAGCTGTCGGCAGATGCTGATCTAGACACGCTCTAGGCCCTTGTCGCACCCATTGTGGACAAGGTGAACGAGGTAAAGAGGGTTGATGGTGGCCGCGTAGATTAAGCCGCCCGTTTCTTCGTTTCCTTGTCGCTGTTGGTCATGTTACGGGAACGATCTATTAGAGCCGCGACAAGTTATTTTGTAATATAACTTTATCTTGGGTATCAACTGCTATGTTCTTTCCTTTACTTGATTCCTTCCCTTGTATGTTTTTGCCCTACGCTTTTTAGGGGAACTTCTTGTATGAGCACCCTTGTCATGGCTGAGTCGCGGAACGTCGGTCATTCTTCAGCGTTACCGCTCCGACAAGAAACCTTGTCACAACTAGTTGCAGCACACTTAAATTGTTGAGCGGGCTCGAAAAAAAGTAAGGGCGCAACTAGCGAGTTGGTTCCTCCGCGCACAAGTTTTCCATACAAAGCATGGTCGTTCAAGGAAGATAACTTAAAAAATTTTAAAACTGATTGCTCAAACTTTGGCAACTTAGCTTTTATGTCGTTTGCTTCCTGGTAAGGCGATACTTGCTTGAACGACGCCTAGTCCACACCATTATCTTCTCCTTCCCTCCCGGCAAACTTGTGCGCGAGGGAACCTTTCCCTTTCTTTGAGAAAAAGAAAGAAGAGAAAATAAAGATATGGAGCCTTATGGCTCATTATTGCTTATCGGGGTAGGTGCTGCACAAAGTGTCAGATAATGCATGCAACAAATAAAAAGCATAAGCCCGACAAGATATCACGAGCACATGAGCTTTATTTATGCGCAGGGTCTGCGCCGGCTTTGTACAAGGGTTACATGCAACAGCGGCAAGGCTTGTACAAAAGGTGGTTCGGAACAGGTTCCAACAACAGCTTCTCTGGTAAAACTTACGAAGATGCTCAATGTTCGGGGAGTTGCTCACCGGAAAGCCCTCTTCGGTCTCAAGGTGGACAGCGCCGGGCCTAGTGACTCGTTTCACCCAGTAAGGGCCTTCCCACTTCAGCATCAACTTGTTGGAATTCTTGGCGGACTGAATGTAGCCGAAGAACAAAGGTCGCCTTCCTCGAGACTTCGGCATTAACTGCGGCTATGGTAGCGGGCAAAGCTTAACTGATATCGAGCAGCTCGTCTGACAACTGAAGCGGTCTTCCTCAAGGAAGCAGTAGCGTCATCTTGTCGCAGCTGCTCTTGCTCAAACTCATCATAGCGAGCTTTTCGAGGCGACCCGTATACAAGTTCGTGGGGAGAACTGCCTCTGCTCCAAAGGCGAGGCGAAGGTGTGCGGCACGTGGCTCGATTTGGCATCGTCACGATCAACCAAGAACCACCGCAGCTCCTCGATCCAGTTCTTTCCGCACTTGTGCGCTGTCAAAGTCTGGTCTTGAGCAGCGCGACTTCAGCATTGCTCTCTCCGGCTTGACCGTTGCTTCTCGGGTGAGCAGCGAAGCGAAAAGCGAGACCTTGGCGCCAAGATCTTGGAGCGTCTTGCATGAAGGTGCGGCTCGTGAATTGCGTGTTGTTGTCGGTGATGATCCTGTTAGGGACTCTGAAACGGCAAACAATCGACCTGAAGAACTTGACTGCTGACTGTGTTGTCACCTTCCTCACTGCTTCCACTTCCGGCCACTTCGTGAACTTGTCGATCGCGACATACAAGTACTCAAAGCCCCCGACAGCTCGGGGAAAGGGGCCAAGGATATCGAGTCCCCAGACCGAAAATGGCCAGGATAAAGGGATCGTCTGGAGAGCTTGAGCTGGCTGGTGTGTCTGCTTGGAATGGAACTGGCACGCTTCACACTTGGTTACTTGTGCGGATTGCATCTGGAGGCTGTCGGCCAAGAAACCTTGCCGGAATGCTTTGCCGGCAAGTGCTCTTGCGCCAATGTGATGACCACATATGCCTCCATGTATCTCCGCCAACAGCTCTTGTCCGTCTTCTCGGGGAATACACTTCAATTTCACACCGTTGAGTCTTCTTCTATACAGTGTGATGTCGACAAACTGGTACATAATTATTTGCGGGCTACTCTTTACTGCTTCTTCTTTCTCTTGGGAAGTTCTCCTAGCGAAGAAGCGGACAATCTCTTTGTGCCCATCTTTGGAGCTTGCGGCTCGACAACAAGGACTAAAGGCACATATGCTGCTGCGGGAACATCCGCTTCTCGGCAGAACACTGCGGCTCGGCGGAGCTTGATGTTCCCGGCAAGCTTGCGAGCAAAACTTGTCGGGGCGCGTCGCTTAGCGGAACAAACCCTAGGGCTTGTCGGAGCAGACTGCTCCTCAGCACCCTTGGTGATGATCTTGGGGACCTTCTTGGCGGCGGCCTCGGGGAGCTCTGCCGGAAAGTAGTCACCAGAAATCAACTTTCTCTTTTTACTCTGTCCAGTTGATGGTGTTACGGACGGTTGAGTCAGCTTGAGCACAAAGATCCCTGGTTCCACAGGTAACTTTAGTGCGGCGCACTTTGACAGGCCATCAGCAATGTCATGCTGAGCTCTTGGAACATGTTCCATCTGTAGGCCGTCAAAGTGCTCTTCTAACTTTCTCACTTCGTCAACATAAGCTTCCATCAATGGAAACTGGTAGTTCTTGTTTTCTTGGCGGACGACAAGCTGCGAGTCACCCCTGACAATGAGCTTCTTGATCCCAAGGTCTACCATGATCCTGAGACCGGCAAGCAAACATTCATACTCTGTAGTATTGTTCGTTGCTTGCTCCTTGGGAAAGTGCATCTGGACTACGTACTTGAGGTGCTCTCCGGTGGGTGCGACAAGCAGCACGCCGGCCCCGGCGCCTTGCAGCGAGAAGGCACCATCAAAGTACATGAGCCACTCTTTGCTTGCTTCCTTGACGGAGATGCTCGTTTCTGGAATTTCTTCTTCTGGTGTTGGCGTCCACTCTGCTGTGAATTCTGCCAATGCTCGGCTCTGGATAGTTGAAGTGCTCTCAAACTTGAGGCCAAAGCTTGACAGTTCCAGTGCCCACTCGACAATCCTGCTGTTGCTTCGAATTCTGCGATTATCCTCTTGTTGAGCGAGTGACAAGCTGTGATCTCATGTGCTTGGAAGTAATGGCGCAGCTTTCTCGAGGCCACGAGAAGGCGAAAAGCAACCACACAGAGTACCTTGACCTAGCCCCCTGCAGAAGGGAACTGACAAAGTAAACTTGGCGCTGCACCATTTTCTTCTGTTTCTCCTCCTGCGTCTGCGCCGATCCATCCTTGTCGGGACCAGAGCTTGTCGGCGAAGCGCCCTGCTTGTCGCTGGATGTATCTGCCGTGGTTGCCGGCTCATCCTCTGCCTCCCTCTCCGCCACTAACGCAGCACTAACCACTTGATTGGTTGCCGCTATATACAGCAGCAACTTCTCTTGTGGCTTAGGTGCGACAAGTATTGGAGTGGAGGACAGGTATTTCTTCAAGTCCTGCAGCGCAGCCTCCGCTTCCGGAGTCCATTTCATTGGACCTGCCTTTTTCAATATTTTGAAAAATGGCGAAGCGCCTTCGATAGACTTAGAGATAAACTGCTGAGAGCAGCCACGCAACCCGCGACGTTCGTACATCCTTGGCGCTTTGGTGCTTGATCGCTCGATGGCCTTGATCTTGTCGGGATTGGCTTCAATTCCCCGAGACCACGAAGAACCGAGAATCTTGCGGAAGGGACTCCAAACCGCACTTCTCGGGATTAACCTTGAGGTTGATCTTGCCGCAGATTTGCAAAAGTTTCATCTAAATCTTGAATCGGGGTTTCCTTGTCTTTGCTCTTGACCACTATGTCATCCATGTAGGCTTCCACATTTACGTATGGCTTTGTGGCTCAAAAGCTTCGTGCACTACTCTTGCAAATGTTGAACCAGCATTCTTCAAACCAAAAGGCATCCATTACAAAGCGTTATGTGCCACATGGAGTACGAATGCGGTCTTCTCCTCATCCTCTTCTGCCATGAAGATCTGATGGTATCCTGAATATGCGTCAAGAAATGAAAGCAGATCACATCCGGCCGTGGAGTCAACAATATGGTCAATACGCGGCAAGGGAAATGGATCTTTAGGACAAGCTTTATTAACATCGGTAAAGTCAATACAAAGCCTCCATTTCCCATTAAGCCTTGCATGCGACTACGAGATTAGCCAACCACGTAGGATGGAGCACTCCTCGACAAGGCCTGCTTCCAACTTCTTGATCTCTTACTGCTATGAATTCTTGGCGCTCCTTGCTTGTTTCGACTTTACGCTTGGCGGGCGCGCATGAGGAATGAGCGGCAATATGGTGCTCAATTACTTTCACAGGAACACGGGAATGTCGAGGCGGTTGCCACGCAAACACGTCGGCGTTCGCCCATGAGGAAAGCAGCAATGGCGCTTTCCTATTTAGGGTCGGCGTGGCGATGGTGAAAGTACCACCAGTGCCGTCCTCCTTGAGCTACCTTCGTCTTCTTACACTTGCCGGTGGAGCTCGATGGTGCGTCCTCGATGGTAGTGCAGCACTCCGAAGAGGTGCGCTTGCCGGAGTGGGCATCAAAGCTCTTGCGGACTTGGTCTTCTTCTTCCCCCGGGGCTTCAGTGGCAAGTGTCTTGCGATCGGTTGCGGCTCTTTGCTTCCCGATAAATCTTGTCGGTGCAGATAAGGGCATCCTTCTTATGCGCCCGAGGACAGAGATGACACTTATCGGACCCGGCATCTTGATGCGTTATGCGCATAGTGAGAGGCGGCCATGAACTTGGCGAGTCTTTGGGCGGCGAGTATCCCATTGTAGGGCAATGGGAAATCAGCGACGTCAAAAGTGACCCTCTCAGTCCTGAAGTTCAGCTCGCTACCGAATGTTATCAACAACATGATCTTCCCTTTCGGCTTGCTCCTTCCCGGGTTGATTCCTTGGAATGTGCCGGTTTCTTGAGCTTCGCTTCTCGAGGATTTGGAGCTTCTGGAGTACCGCAGAGGAGATCAGGTTCAAGCCGGCCCCGCCGTCAACTAGCATCTTTGTGACTTTGAGGTTGCGGATAGTTGGTGAAACCAACATCGGCAAGCACCCGACCGCGATTATGCGATCAGGGTGGTCCTCAATATCAAAGATGATAGGCGTGCTGAACCACTTCAGAGGCTTGCGTGACTCGACGGGCGGTTTTGCCGCATTAACTTCCCGCAACCACTGTTTGAGCTGGCGGTGCGAAGTATGCAGAGAAGCACCACCGTCAATGCACAGGACCTCTATGGCTTTCTGAAACTCCTGCTCGTCGGCATCATCATCATCTATCTCTTCATCATCGTCTTCATCTTCATCCTTGTCGCGGCCGCGGGGAGGTCTGTCTCCTTGCCGCTGCTTGGCCTTACCGCGGCGTCCTCCTTGGCCGGGACGCTTCTCGCCGGACCCTCCAGCACCTTCCTGGGCCTTCTCCTTGTCGTGTCGCTCGTACTCAGCTTTTTGCTGCTCGACAAGCTGCTCGACCTTCTTGCAGCTCTGGAGATCATGGCCCATGTGCGGTGGATCTTGCAGTACTGCTTGTCAGAGCCGCCCTGCTTGTCGGCGGCAGCCACAGCCTCGCCGGACTTACCAGCTTTGGCTTTTTCGGTGCCACCTCCGTTGCCGGACTGCTCAACAACTAGCACATCTTTCCCTTTCCTCTTCCTATTGTTCCGCTGCCGGTTTCTCTTTGCGGAGCATCCTCCTTTGTCGAGATCCTCCTGCTCCTCGTTCTCTCCGGGAGTTTCCTCCCTTCTTCAACCGCTGCTTGCACACTTGCCGGCGGGGCATATAGCTCCTTGGCGTCCCTGATCTTGCACATCGCCATCCCTCCGCATCCGTGGTTTCGCGTATTACGATGGAACGCCGATGACGCTGCGGGGTGGACATCTGGGATGTTGCATTGTATGGCTGAACCTCTGAATGTACTTGCGAGGGCTCTCCTTCCTTACAGGCGGCGAGATGAAGATCGCTCTCTTGGCCATGAGGCTTGTGGCGCTGTAAAAGCGCCGACAAGCGATAGCGCAGATCTGCCGGGAGGATATGGAGTTATCGGCGAGTGCATGAGCGAGGAAGCGACATTGGGCTTGAGCACCGGAAGTAGTTGGCAAGGATCTTGTCGTCGTGCCCCGGCAGCTGCGCACGCAATGGTGTAGATGATGAGAACTCCGGCGGATGCAACTTGCCGTCGTGCTTCTGCGAATGCGTCTTGAAGTTCTTCGTCTTTGGGCCACTAGACTTGCCGTAGCTCACGGGTGAGCAGGGGCAACCTACCGTGTCTGACAAGTCGCTGGTTCCCTGGCGGATGCATATCGATAGTGGGCCAGCGGCTGGTCCGATGATGGCGCTTCTCTTCGGCGCTTCGATCTTGGTCTGGCGTCCTCTTGCTACCGTTCTGAAGAACTTGGCGCTGTCGCGGCGAGCTCGAGGATCGAGATGGCCTTGATGGAGTCGGCTGTCAAGGTTGACCCGGCGTAGTCGGTGATCTTGGCCTTCGGGTGGAGAGTGCGGTGGTTGCACCCCACGGTCTTATCGCCACCGGCTTGCGCTGGGCGTCTTACGCAACCGATGTGCTTTCGGTTGCGGGGAAGTATCGCCGTTAAGCGAAGCGATGAGAGCTACGAATAGCAGCCCTCAATCGTCGATCTTATGCGGCTGGAGGGTAATCTAAAGCGATTGAGCTCGGGCCAATGCTTCTATACAGAGTCTTGGGTGGCGGCGGTGAAGCGGTGCGAGGCGAGATATGCTCAAAATTCTAATAGTGTTAGAAGGAGTAGCATCTCGTCCAGGCGACCGTGCCGCGCTCGTGCCAGCATGTTGGCGTGCATGCTAGTCTTGGCGTCGAGATCCACCAGCAGCCTTGACCCAGCGAGCGTATGGCACCGCGAAGTACCATGGCGTTGTCGGTCCCGCGCCTCTGAGATGGGCGTGGTGCGTGTACGGACGCCGAGGTCTGCGCCGCCTTGTCCTTGGACCTGGCAGCAGCGTGAGCTCCCTCGTCGGCACCCGTTCCTCCGCCGGCGTCTACCCCACCACCCGTTTGCTCCGGTGGTGGTGGAATCGGCGATGGGCCGGAGCAGCCACCTCGAAGCCTTCTTCTTGGTGGCATGTCGATGAAAGGCGGCGATGTAGCCAGCGTGAACGCGGATCAGGTTCACACAACCTCGGCGCCCCTACAGCACGCCAAAGATGTCGTGAGAGCGAACACCTATGGGGCAGGGGCCCTTTTGATCCGGTGGGGGCGGAAATTGCCTGAAGAGGAGATCGGCGAAAGCGGCGGTTTACCCAACCGGAGCTCTCCGGAGAGATAATACTCCTACTACTGCTTTGTGATTGTATTATGTTCTTGCTTGAGAGCGTGAGTGTTTTCTGGTTTCGAATGCGTCGAACCCCTTCTACGTTGCGCATGGGCCTCCTTTTATACGCTCAAGGGGTCACCGACAGGTGGCAATGTAAGTGGGGCCAAAAATGTAAAAAGAGTGGTTGGTACACCTAATTGTACAGTGCATCCTACCTAACCCTGACGGCAGGGGACAAGGGCATTAAATGCCCGTCTGCGTCGCCCAAACAGTGCACAAAAGTGACCGTTAAGGGCGCCACCGCTTGCCACGATGGCAGTCTCGTCTTCTCCGCTTGCCACTTCGCACCGCTTGCTGCACAGCTTCTTGCCATGTGCGCCTGGGAAGGCCCCAGGGCGACACGTTGGTGGATCTTATTTGGAAGCCGCGGCGCGAGGTGGTAACCTGCAGCATGACAGCGCCTTGCAGCGCCGTTGTCTTGTCGCGCCGGGAGCTTGTAAGCTTGCGGGCCTTGCTTAGCCGCGAGCGTCGCGGCAAGTTCCTGAAGTGCTGGTTGGCCTTCGGCAAGCTCTTCTTCGGGCGTCCGGATCTTGTAAACACCGGGCCTTGGTTGGTCTTCGGCAAGCTCCTCTTGCGGGGCCTTGTTTTCTTGTCTTGAACACTTTGTTCTTGAATGGCTCGGAGGAACCACGGAGGATCTTAGCGGTCACCCGGCAACCCTTGCCTTGAAGTCTGTGACTGCCGTGCACAATTCGGGATACTAAGGTACCCCTACTTTAGTACCTGAGACGGTTTGTATGCTTCCTCCTCTAGTCGGAGAACAACTTGCATTTTGGGTAGCTTTTGGAGGCGTTGAGTTCGTACTCTTGACGCGAGGACCTCGGTCCATCTGTCGGCCAGCAGGTCTTGATCAGCTTGAAGCTGTTGCTGCTTTTTCTTTAGGCTATTCGCCGTGGCCATTAGCCTGCGTTTAAAACGCTCTTGTTCGACGGGATCCTCGGGCACGACAAATTCGTCATCATTGAGGCTTGCCTCGTCTCCGGAGGGAGGCATGTAATTTTCATCCTCCTCGTCTGCTGCTCTCTCCTGAGGGCTGGCTACTCCGTCCTCCTGTGCTGAATCGTGCTGGAGGAGGTTGTCTTCGGCACTCTCTGGGGTGTTATTATCTCCGGTGCCGGAATCTCCATTCTTACTGTGGTGGGATTTAGAGCGGCGCCGCTTACGTCGGCGTTTGGGCTGTTTCTTAAAGGAATCTGCCTCCGCTGCTTCTTCGCCGTCCCCATCCTTTGGGGTGTCCACCATGTATATGTCGTATGGCGAGGTGGTGATCCGATGCCCGTGGCGCTGGTTCTTGATCGTCTCGGCATCATCGTCCATACCGTCGATGTCTTGGTCGTAGTCTAGCATGTCGGTTAGATAAATCGGAGTGGCTACAAAGTGGGCGGTGGAGTGCGCTTGAATTTCTTCGTCGTCCGCATCCCAACCATCGACCACGATCCGGCTAGGGCTCTCCTGATAGCGAGAGATACTTTAGCGAATTCAGGATGTCGCCAAAGGGTGAGTGCTGAAAGATGTCCGCAGCGGTGAACTCCATGATCGGCGCCCAATCGGATTCGATTGGTAGGGGCGCTGGAGGTTCGGAGTCCGACAAGGAGTCCGGCACCTCAGAGTCGCGGGCTTTATAAGGGACACGATTGGTATTCGGCTCCATCGCCGTAGAAGTTGCAGCCCCCGAGGCGGTGTCCAACCACCTGTCCTCAATCTACGCGGTCGGCTCCGAACTATGGGTCAGAGCGGACTTGTGTGCGGCCTCCAGGGTACTGTCCGGCAGCAGAGTTAAGTCATGCCCATCGTGACAGTGCGGCTCGCTCGGCTGCAGCTCGAATCCATCGAAGATCAAGTCTCCGCGGATGTCAGCCGTGAAGTTTAGGCTTCCAAATCTGACTGATGGCACGGGCGTAGCTTCGATCTGCCCCAGATGGCCAAGTGAATTGGCTCGCATGATGCAAAGCGGTGAACACGAAGATCTGTCGGGAGAGAAGTCTCACCACAGGCCGGCGTCGTTGTTGATTGAAGAAGCCATCAAGCCTATCGGTGGCGACGGAGGAACTCTCAATGAAAGCACCAATGTCGATTGTCAAAACCGGCGGATCTCGGTAGGGGTCCCGAGCTATGCGTCTAGGCGGATGGTAACAGAGACAAGGGACACGATGTTTTACCCAACCGGGCCCTCTCGATGGAGGTAAAACCCTACTCCTGCTTGATTGATATTGATGATATGGGTAGTATAAGAGTGGATCTACCACGAGATCAAGGAGGCTAAACCCTAGAAGCTAGCCTATGGTATGATTGTTGTAATGGTTGTGTGTCCTACGGACTAAAACCCTCTGGTTTATATAGACACCGGAGAGGGCTAGGGTTACACAGAGTCGGTTATAATGGTAGGAGATCTACATATCCGTATCGCCAAGCTTGCCTTCCACGCCAAGGAAAGTCCCATCCGGACACGGGACAAAGTCTTCAATCTTGTATCTTCATAGTCTTGGAGTCCGGCCGATGATGATAGTCTGGCTATCCGGACACCCCCTAGTCCAGGACTCCCTCACCCACCACGTGGTCCTCGAGGTTGGCAGTCTCGTTCATCCGCAGCTGCTTCTCTGTCTCCAGCTCCTAGGTCAGGATCCCCTCCCGGGTTCTGGCCTTCGACAGCCTCTTCTCGAGATCTCCCAGCTTCAGCTTGAGGTCTCTGATGGAGTTGTTGGCTTCATAGAGTTCTCCGGCCTTGCTGACGGCCGCACCCTGCACCTCCGTCAAGCCGCCGTTGAGCATGTCCCTCTCCTGGGCCAGCTTCAAAGCTTGCCCCTCCAGCTCCTTCACCCTACCGGCGTAGACCTGAGCCTGGGCATTGAGTGCTTCCTGATGCCTCTGCTCCAGCTCTTGGGTCTGCTGCACGACAAGCTTGCCAACTTCTTCGTCCTTGCCGTGGAGCGTGGCGGCAAGCTTCTCCTCGCGCGCGGCAAGGTCCTCTTCCTGGGTTTTTAGTGCGGCCTCGTGCTGGGTCCGAGCGGCTTTGGCTTTGTCGGCCAATTTCTTCGCCGTCTCCTAGGCCTTCTCGACGTCGGCCAGCTTCAGGGTGAGCTCCACCTCACGATTGCCAGCTTGCCCTGGGCGGCCTTCAGCTCGTCATGGGCCTGGCGGACCCAGTCTTGCGCCTCGGCAATGCGCTCTCCAAAGTTCACCTCCGCCTTCTCCATCACCGCTGTCCTGGACTTGGCCTTGTCCAGACGGGCGCGGTGGAGCGCCTGAAGCTTCCGGAAGTTGGCACCAATGGCCTGTAGCAGCCGCTCCTCCAGGGAGCCGACGCCACCGACGCCCGGCTCATCGACGACCTCAAGCCCGGCGGCGGCAAGCGCCTCCTAGTCGAACACCTCTCCCTCAAAGGGGCCACGGTGCTCGGCGCCAAGAGATGGATGAAGAGGTCGTAAACACCCTCGGTACTGCCGGAGCGAGGCGCGGAGGAGGAGAGCGGTGTTGAGGGCGTTGCGAGAAAATTAAAATTTTTCCTCACGGTTTCACCAAGATCCATCTATGAGTTCATCTAAGTAGCAGTAGCAGGAGAGATATAACATCTACATACCACTTGTAGATCGCGGCGGAAGCTTGCAAGGTGATGATGGAGTCGTACTCGAGCGTGATTCAGATCACCGATGCCAAGTCTTTGAGCGGACAGCACCTCGCGTTCAACACATATGCGGAGACGCGGCGTCTCCTCCTTCTTGATCCAGCAAGGGAAGGAGAGGTTGAGAAGACAACACCACCGGCGGCCACGGCGTGGTGATGGTGGTGGCAGCACTCGGCGAGGGCCGCCGAGCACTTACGGAGGAGGAGATGTGTTGGGGAGGGAGGGCTGCGCCTTGGGTGTTGTGTACAGCAACCCCCTCCCCCCTCTTTATATAGGCCCCGGTGGCGGCCCCTGAGATCAATCTCGGGCGGCAACAAGGGGTGGAGTGCCCCCAAGCCGGTGGGCGCCCCCCCCCTAGGGTTTCAACCCTAGGCACGGGGGTGGGCCTGAGGCGCACCAGCCCCTGTGGGCTGGTTCCCTTCCCCTATGGCCCATGGGGCCCTCAGGGATAGGTGGCCCCACCGGTGGACCCCGGGACCCTTCCGGTGGTCCCGTACTTACCCAGTAACCCGAAACTTTCGATGGCGAAACACCACTTCCTATATATTATTCTTTACCTCCGGACCCTTAGGAACTCCTCGTGACGTCAGGGATCTCATCAGGGACTCGAACAACATTCGGTATTCACATACTAGTCTTCCTACTAACCCTAAGCGTCACGAACCTTAAGTGTGTAGACCCTCACTGACTCGGGAGACATGCGAGACATGGCCGAGAGGCGACTCTCGGGCAATAACCAACAGCGGGATCTGGATACCCATGTTGGCTCCCACATGCTCCTCGATGATTTCATCGGTTGAACCCGCGATGTCGAGGATTGATCAAACCCGTATGCAATTCCTTTGTCAATCGATGCGTTACTTGCCGAGACTTCGATCGTCGGTATCCCAATACCTCGTTCGGTCTCAGTTACGGCAAGTCACTTTACTAAATACCGCAATGCATGATCCCGTGACCAACACATTGGTCACATTGAGCTCATTATGATGATGCATTACCGAGTGGGCGGAGATACCTCTCCGTCATGCGGAGTGACAAATCGATCTCGATCCGTGTCAACCGCGAGATACTTTCGGAGATACCGTAATGCACCTTTATAGTCACCCGATTCGTTGTGACGTTTGATACACCAAGGCACTCCTACGGTAACGGGAGTTACGGTCTCATGGTCAAAGGAATAGACACTTGACATTGGCAAAGCTTCTAGCAAGCGAACTATCGATCTTTTATGCTATGCTTATGATTGGGTCTTGTCCATCACATCATTCTCCTAATGATGTGATCCGTTATCAACGACATCCAATGTCCATAGTCGAAACCATGACCATCTATTGATCTGTGGGCTAGTCAACTAGAGGCTCACTAGGGACATATTTGGGGTCTAAGTGTTCACGCGTGTATTACGATTTCGGATAACACAGTTATAGCATGAACAAAAAGACAATTATCATGAACATTGAAATATAATAATACTTTTATTATTGCCTCTAGGGCATATTTCCAACAGGCAGGTCGTCAAACGCCACCTCCTCGGTAGTGGCCTTCCCAGCTTGCCCGGCAGGCCCCTTGCCGGGCTCTTCAGTGGGCCCCTTGGCGGTGTCCTCAGCGGCGCCCCCGGCGCTCTCCTCGGCAGCAATCTTCTCTGCCTCCATTGCGGCATCCACGGCGACGTCCTTGGTGACGGTGTCGACGTCCTCTGAGTCTACCAAGGAAGGGTCTGGAAGCCGAGAAGGAGACCGGACGGGGCCAAGATCAAAAGTCAGTAAGGAAAAGAGGGAAGGAAGAACGCAAGCAGAAGTGGAGAGCGAGTGGCTTACTCGTGCCGGTTCGAGAGGTGGAAGTCCCTTCTCCGCCAAGGTCTGGCGTCGAGGCGAAGCCACTGGCGCCCGTGTTCTCCCCCTCCTCCTCCGTGCGCATGGCCTCAGCGCTTGGTGCCCTTGCCGGGGACACCCCTCAGGGTGGCGTGGTCGACAGGGGCGGCACGATGGGAGAAGCCCTTTGCGGCCCCCCTTGGTGTTGCTCCCCACCTACATCCATGGCAGGTTCAGTACCAAAGCGTCATGCATTGCGTACATTGACAAAGGATGGGAGATGGACTCACACTGGGGGCTGCTGTCCGGGCTGCTCGACATCACTAGTGGCATACTGGAGGTGCCTGCCGGGGGCTGGCCACTCGCCGAAATCCTGGCTCTCTTTATCCTCTGGGCCAGTGTCTCCACATCCCTGCAATATGAAGACAAGTGAGCAACGCCATCAGGGGAAGTGTAAGGAATGAGGGAGGAAAGCAAAAGCTTACTCTTAATTCTCTTCCTCCTCCACCTCTGTTGCTTTCCTTTTTCTCTCCAGGCTGAAAGGCCCAAGGTCTCTCTCCGGGCTGAGAGGCCCGAAGTCAAACACAATCCCCATGCCGATGTTTGACGGCGAGTGGGGAGGCGATGGCGTCCGGGCACGTTTGGACAATGAAGAAGCAGATGTCTTCTTCTTCGATGCCACGACCTTCGACGTTTTCTTCATCGCCACCACCCTTGTCTGGCGCACAGGCGCTTCCTGGGCTTGCCGTAGCTGCGCGCCCCGTTCGAGGCAGACCAGCTCGCCGGAGATGGCCCGCTGCAGGACCCGCCCTTTTCCGGCGATTGGAGGATCAGCAGTCGCGGTCTTCGCCCCTTCGCCCTCCTCCTCCGACGACCCGTCGGCGGCGTCTTCAACGAGGGGAGCCCCGGTGTCGGCGCCGCTAGCCTCCCCAGTGGCTGCTGCCCACCAGGCGAGCTCCCCCTCCTCCGTCTCCGCCACAACCTTGTCTGCCACGCCGCCGGTGCTGCCAGCCTCCTCAACGAGCTTTGCCTCCTCCTCGGCAAGCCTCGCCTCCTCCACCCTAGCGGCGATGTAGTCCAGCTCCGCCGGAGAAGTGTCCTAGATAAGCCGCAGCTCGGCGGTGACGTA
This sequence comes from Aegilops speltoides, assembly GCA_021437245.1. Lineage (NCBI taxonomy): Eukaryota > Viridiplantae > Streptophyta > Magnoliopsida > Poales > Poaceae > Aegilops > Aegilops speltoides. The sequence goes on from CM038141.1 coordinate 78,270,636, forward strand.
CACCTCATGCAAGGTGTCGAAGAACTCCAGCACCTTGAGCCCGTCCGGCTCAACCTAGTTCTGGTCAAGGCCATGCGCGTTGAAAAGCGGCATCATGGAAATTATCTCGGACTGGCGAGAGTTGTTGCTCAGCGGGACCACTCCCCCCGGCAGCTTGAAAATGGGCTCCTTGACGACCTTGCCGGCCTTCGCGGCGGCCCTGGCAGCCTTGCCGGACCGCTCAACCTCTCCCTCGTCGTTAACCTCGAGCTGGAAGATTTGTTGGCAGAGATGGGTGTGCCTCAGCACCGTCAGGTTGTTGTCGAGGCTGGGGCGGAGCCTCATGATGTCGGTGGCGTTCACAAAGAGCCAGGCCGGCCTCCCCTTGTCGTGCAGAGGGGCAATTCGGCGGCGGATGAAGTCCGCCCCGATCATTTCGAGGGTGAGCCTGGCCTGGGTGAACCGAAGAATCCTGCTAGCGGCGACCGTAAGCTTCGCGTCATCGGCGTCGACGTCGCCCCAATAGCTCCCACGGACCGGCGGCTCCTAGCGAACCTTGCAGAATGCTGGCGGGTCCTCCTCCTCAATCCAGCACCACCAGCCCCGCCATTCTTCCCACCACTCCTTTGTGGCGCCATCCGGGTACGCCCCCTTGGCCCTCGGGATCCAAGCAATGCAGCCGGCGATGGCGCCCCTTTTTGGATCTGGGGGGAGAAGTAATGGCGGAAGAGCGCCGTGCTGGGGTGCACCCCGACGAAGCCCTCACTGAGATGTGCGAAGAGAGCCATGCACACCACGGCATTCGGGGTGAAATCCAGGAGGCGGAAGCCGTAGGTGTGCATGATATCCTTTAAGAAATCAGAAAAGGGGGGACAGAGCCCGCAGGATAAATAGTCGACAAAGAAGGGGTACCAATTTGGGGAGGGCCCGGCACTAGCAGGGACGACGTGCGTGGCTGGATGCCCCGTCTTCTCTCCCCCCGTCTTCACTCCCCACAGATCCTTGAACATCTCTCGGAGCTCGGACACGTCGACCGTCGAGGGGAAGTAAGCGAACTGCGCCTGTCGCGCCACCAGCTCGCTCTCCGGCTGCTCCGCCACCCCGGCGTCCTTCGCCGCTCCCTTGCTTTTGGTGGACTTGGGCGCCATGGCGGCTGCGAGAAGCGAAAAATCAGGGGATGGCAGAAGCACGGCGGCAATGGGCGAAGACAGAAATTCTCGAAAAGAAGGAAGATAGGGAGCGGCGGTTCTAAGATTGGAGAAAGGCGCAAGGAGGGGATAAAGTGAGAAGCGCGCCCACGGTTATTCCTTTTTATGGGGAAGGCGCGGGCCGCCTCCTTTCCCACTAACTGCGATACGACGCATGCGTGCGGACGCTGTCCCGTGCATGCCTCCCACATCACGCGCACGCACACGACCCCCACGTTGCGCGTTCAACGTGGGTCGTGGGGAAGCGCAGCGGACGAAGCGGTTGTCGCGGTAAAGTACGCCCCAACTGCCGGCGCACCGTTCTGGGCCTGGCCCAACAACTTGCTGCACTTATGTATGGCCCTGGCCTGGGGCTCCTGTCGGTGTACAAAAGTAGGGGCTCTACTTTTGACCCCTTTACTTGTGCACGGGCAGTCAGAGCCACCGCCCGCCACGCATATGAGGCGAGGAAAGGGAAGCGGAGAGAAGCCGAAGGCACAAGATAAACAAAGCAGCGACAAGGACCAAGGCCACAAAGATTGGATGGGCGAAGCAGGTTTCCCGGCAGGACCCTGCCCGAGGCAGCCTCGGCTGACCTCGGCAAGACCCTTGCCGGGGCAGCTTGCCCACACCGGTGGCGATCCACCTTTGAGCCCTGGCAGCTAGACAAGCGCATTGGGACAGGGCTCGGGAGGCACCTCCGTGGTGGCATGCAGATCTTTGTGAAGACAAAGAATAAGTCAAGATCAAATGAGGATAGGAAGGCAACACTCCTCGGCAAGGTTCTTGCCGAGGAAGCCCACGGGACCCCCGGAAAGGTCCTTGCCGGGGATGACGTTGTGTCGCGGCAAGACCCTTGCCGGGCCACCAGGCAAGGCCCTCGCCAAGCGCGCCAGCAATTCCACTACTTGGCCCATGCCAGACAAGTCTCCGCCGATGTTCGCATGCAGCTGCCGACCCAACCAGCTGGGCAGGCACCTGCGTGGCAACATGCAGCCCTTCGTGGAGGCTCCACCACCACGCCACCTCAGCTACTTGCCTTCCTACATGGCACTGCATGCATCGCTGGCCAGGGCGCGTGTCAAAGCAAGGAGGAGCGGCGATCGACGGGATGGGCCTCGCTCCCATCCCCGATAAAGTGAAGGGACACCTAAGCCTCGCATTAAATGCACTTTGTCCTGGAATACCAGCGATAAGCTCACAGCGCTGTAGCACTTTCCACCTCCTGTGTGCCATTGTGGTTGTCCCTTTCGCCTATAAAAGGAGGCCCATGGCGCACTGGATAAGGATTCGGCTCTTTCAAACCCAGCAGCACCCAGAGCTAGTTCAAGAGCTCAAGAACACTAAATACATCCACCAAGCGGGATCGTAGGGTTTTACGCATCTTTGGGGCCCGAACCTAGGTAAATCCCCTTTGTGCTGTCTACTAGTCCTGCTCTTCTCACGATCCAGCGCCCTGTAACCGTAGTAGGGATTCCAGTGATCCCATAGGTGTTGTTTCCCACCGACAGGGCGGGACATGGATCCTCTGACATCGCTATCACTGCCTTACCCTGCCTTTCCTTCACTGACTAGTGGGACCCACGCTTGGGGGTCCCACATATCAGTGATAGAATGGTAGGATTGTTCATGTCAGGGGATCCTCATCCGGGCGACAGCGACCAGAGAAGAGGCGGCGGGAGGGGAATGAATGCAGCTATTGTTTGGGTTTGCCGTCCGGCTTAAATAAATGTGCAACATCACGTGTACCTGCGGGTGCACAAATTGTAACATATGTGTCTGCTTAAGTGGGCGTCAGTGGCGGTGTGTGTGTGTGTGTGTGTGTGAGAGAGAGAGAGAGAGAGATTTTGAGAGTCAGAGTGCGTGTGTGCGACTCTACTCTTCGGACATGTACTCAACCTTTTGCATCGGGATATAAGTATAATGGTATTTACTTTAGCTAGTGATTGATGTGGCCATGTTAATGTGGTTGTGCAAAAGAAATGTCACTTCCTGCTCGTGATTTGCATTATATAATTACAAGCAAGATACTCGTGCATTACACGGAACATCAATATGCATTTTTTTACAAAACATCTGTTGTGATTTACCCATGTGTAAAAACTAATGATATTTCGAGAATTTATCATAAAATTGGTATCTCGAGAATGTCATCGAAAAAATGAAAGATGAGAGATAAGGTGAGGAGGAGTGGAGCGTGGTGGTGACTGGTGGTCGGAATGGGCGGATGCATGGGGATGGACGGCGCTAGCAGGCGGTAGCGGCCACCATGCTCGATTGTTCCAGAGACTTTCTTTTTTAATTGCTCATCAATGAGGTTGTGGGAGATAAGGATGTGGAGAGAGGTGCGGCTATCTTTTGTAAAATTATCATAGTTTGCTTTCTATCTGTCGGATATAGATCAGACAGTCTATATTAGAAGATGGCAGGCACACCATCATCGCCAACTCGGTTTTTTATGAGGGTACAGATGATAAGTTTGCTAACTACTAAAGTAAAGTGGAATTTGTCCATGTTATACAAGTAAATTAAGGTGATTGTTTATCATACGGGTAAGGGTGGATGAAGGGTGGTCGGAACAAATGCTCCGCCTAGAGCATGTGTGTGTGAGATGGAGTCTCAGTGTGTGTGTGTGTGTGTGTGTGAGAGAGAGAGAGAGAGAGAGAGGGAGGGAGAGATGGAGTCTTAGTGTGTGTGTGTGCATGTGTGCGTGATGGAGTCTTAGTGTGTGTGTGTGGGTGGGTGGCTGGGTGCGTGCGTACGTGTGTGTGTGTGTGTTTGTTTGTGTGTGTGTGGATGTGTGTGTGTGTGTGTGTGTCGTGGGGTCCTCGGTGGCGGATGTAATTTAAGTGTGAATGGCTTCATCATAGAGAGGTGATGTGTATGGTAGAGGTCACCAACGATGGGGTGTGAGAGAGAAAATGCCCGTAGAGAGGGAAGTGAAGGTGTGTGCACGTGAGAGTAGTCAACATCGAGAGAATGTGTTTTTTTTTGAGAGACACCGATGAAGACTACTATATATCGGTGGTGCATGTAGGCGGGAATTAAACGAAGGGATGGTCTTATTGGTTTCGGGGATATAGGGGAAGAGTGAGAGGGGGTAGCTAGAAGGAGATTGTTAAGTGTGAGTGTGTGTTTTACACATCCAGGCGGAAGTTATGTGCACACAAGAAGAGAACGATTCGATGTGGCATTAGGGTTGAGGGTAATTAACTACGTATGGAGACATAGAGACCTTCAACGTGCATGTGTCAGAGGTATACATGTATACGTGGGATGTGTGTGTGTGCACGCGCGCATGATCGAGATAAAAGAAAGAAGACATAAGTCATAAGCTAAGATCAACGACATGGGAAAGACGGATCGGTAATAACAATATGTAGCATGCGAGAATGCAGGGAAGAAGGCCCGACAATTGAGCATGTGTTTTTGTCTTTAAGAGATAGTGGTGTGGGCTGGAGCATGCATCTATGGCGAGTAGAGGGATTGAGGCACAACGATTGTGCAAAAGAGATCAACCTATAAAGGAAAGAAGGTTGATGGAGAAATAGATAAATAGAAAGATAAAGATGCTAGCTAGTGTGCGTTAGAGATAGGAGTCGAGTGGATCAGAAGACTGAGTTATGGGTGTGGGTGTGAGAGATATGAAGAAAGGGTGCATGCGACTCACATACAAACAAATATTGGAGATAAATGAGATCCCGAGCGATGGAGTTTTGTGTCTGTGAGAAACATATGAGGGAACGCAAGAATCTCTAGGGAGAGAGAGTGTGTGTGAGCGACATACAAGAGAATAGTGGAGAAATATGAGACCCTGGGAGACAGAGTTTGTGTTTGTGTGTGAGAAAGAGATATTTAAGAGGAGGAGTCGTAGGTTCTCATACCTAAGGAGCGAAAGACATCTCTGTATGAGGGGTGTGCGAGTGGCACAAAGGGGAATAGAAGAGAGAAATGAGACCCCGGGAAACAAAGTTTTGTGTTTGTGTGAGAGAAAGGGATTCCACATGGAGAATCATAGTCAGAGACACATAGTAGGGAGCGAGATATACTTAGAGAGAGTTAGAGTGATGAAGGTCGAGGGAGAGAGTACCGTCAGTGTGTTACGAAGATAAAAGATCATTGTCGACATACAGGTAGCATGAGAGATACCCGAGAGATGATGAACGCGTATAGGTCTAGAGAGATAGTCCTATATAAGCATGAGTGATAGTTATATGAGACGAATATCTGGATTAAATGGGATTCAAATATTTAAACTGGAGATCACGACATCGATAATATCATAACGCAAATTGGTGTATCAAACATGCATATTCATTTGAATTTTGGGACACGCGTAATGTTATATAGTTTATCAATATTGGTGATCCATAGATTCTTTAATTAGAAACAATGCATGGTTTATATGCAATTAATTAATGTCTAAACAAGATTACACTATATGTTGCGTGTGTGAAACACATTATACATGTTTGAGAAGTAAAAAAACCCGCATGAAACACACATTAATTGGAGATAGTTAGCGGGGAATGCATATATTGGATTTCAACATAAAGTGGTTTCAAATATTTGAAAATCCGAATTGATGGATACAACCTTATGAATCTGAGATCATGCCATTTGTAAACTATATTTATGTATAAAGGGTGTTGTGCTTTTGAAAGTATATATAAAAAATGATGTATATAGAATTTTATTCCAATCAAAAATGGATCCCGCTCGAAAAAAATAGAATACAAACGGGATTCGAATTGAGTTGGCATGGTAAACATGCACTCTGCAAAATTTGAACAAAGCGGGGAAAGTCGCAGTAACGGCCCGAAACCAAAATTTGAGAGATGGAAATTACTACTGCCTATCCCTGCCACGCAAAGCCTATCTGCTCGATTTCTATAGGTTTCGATAGGGTAGGTTTGTAATTTCACTCAAATGTGAGATAACCGCCTCTCACCCCGATTCATACACGGTGGGCGCCAAAACACAGTGTGTCCTGGGCCGAAATTGACTCCCTCCCTGATTCATACATGGTGGGCCCAAAAACAAACTCTCGTCGGCAAACATTAGGTGTATGCGAGATTACCGTCCTATCCCCAACCGACTAATATTGTTGTGATGTAGGAAATTTGAAACAGGGGCTAAGTTTGTAAATTTCCTCGCATTTGAGACAAGCGCGCCCTGAAGACATGGTTCCCCCCTTCCTCTCCACCTCCATTTCCCCATTTGTACTCCGTGGGCGCCAAAATACCCTCTCCACCCCAGCCTCCTCCGTCCGCCACCCCATCCACCGCCGTCCTCCTCCACCATGCCGGAGCTGATACCCCGATGCCGCCGTCCATTACAAGAGATCGACCTCTCTCATCCACGGGTTCGGACCGGGATCCTTGCATCCTGTCCTCTTGCTTCATCCCCATCGTCGTCCACCTTGCCGGCGCCGCTCCTACGACCATCTCGTCCACCGCACCCCACTGCCACTGTCTACCCTCCTAGATCTGCTTCCACATCACCGACAGCCATCGCTACCGCAGCACCGTCAAATTCTTAGCAGATGCATACACAACACCGCACCAGAGGCGGTACTCTTTTGTATCTGCTCAACTTATTTATCCCAGCAAGAAAATAGATCGCCACTGCTTTACTCTGATTTCTTGTCCATCACTTACTTGCTAGTTGAAAGCAAACATTGGTTGCGAAGTTGCCTTTGTTAGGTTTGCACCTTCAGATCCGCCATGGCACGCTCAACACTATACTCCCAATGCTTATGGTTTTCGCCTTTTATAGTCCACACTAGTTAAATCACGGTAGACTAAATTTCAAAATTGGGTCAGTCGATTTTTGAGCTTCGCGGAGTTCGCGGTCTTGAGCGAAGGGCTCGGGTGGGGACTTTGGTTGTGTGTGTGGGGGGCTCGTTGAGCGAAGAAAACTCAATGCGGGTGGAGGCGGGAGTGGGGGTGGGGTGGCGGAGAACCTGAGCGATGGGGGCGGTGGTCGGCCCGCCGACCCGTCGGTGTTCTGTATGGGAAGAATCAGAGACAAGGAAGAAGAAGGATTAGGAGCGTGGGATCTTCATCCAACCTTTGAAATGATCGGTGACCCAAATGACAAAAGTCACGCGGCTTGCATGCGAGACATGCCTTTATATTGATTACCATCATCGTGCACCTTAGCACGCTCTGAATCCATCAAGCTAAACAACGTGCCACTCATAATTCCAAACTTGTTGCTCAAGTACGAATCTGATATGATGCTAATATTACTAAAACAGATAACATTTAATTGGTCAGCTAACTTTCCTACTTCACTTTTGAAAAAGCACTTGCACCACATATAGAGAGACAGAAGGGAGTTGATTTCTTAATGCGCTCTGGTTCATCATGTGTGGGCACGGTGCAATGAACATTTTATTATCCAAAATCTGCTTGCTCTTCTTTAGCATGTTCCTCTTCCGTTCTTCTTTAATAAGTACTCTCTCCGTTCCTAAATACAAGTCTTTGTATAGATTCCACCATGGACTACATATGGAGCAAAATGAGTGAATCTACACTCTAAAATGTATCTGGATACATCTGTATGTGATCCATAGTGGAAATCTCTACCAAGACTTATATTTTAGAACGGAGGGAGTATGATAGTAGTACAGTATGTTCCTTGTAGTGAAGATAAGCAGGGACATGTACAGTGTAGAGGTAAATACAGTCGGTTAGTATGGACACTTTGAACTCTTCGGGCCTCTTTGATTCGTAGGATTTTGTAAACATGGGAATAGTATTTGTAGTGGCCTGCCCACTTCAATCCTATAAGAATTGCAAGGATATATGGGGAGCTATGTTGCCTTTGAGAGTTACACTGATATTAACAGTACCGCACCTTCAGTTGAAGAGAGCTGGTATCCAAAGACTTTCTAGCCATACCGGCAGTACTAGCACATATATTCCAGCAAGTTCCACTTTGCTGATTTTACTCTGATGCTTACGATTTTCCCGTTATATCTACACTATGATCTATGTAGCTGCGTTTTGTCACACTAGCAGCAGTCCACTTTTGAAGCTAAACATCGCAGTGACTTACAAAATTGGCACCAAGGCATTGATTGCCATTCTGGATGCAATGAAACTCATATGCTCCCCACCTGTTGATTCTTGTTCAGAATATGATCCTAATGACTATTCTAACCTCGAGGAGTCAAAGGCAGATGGCCTGTCCTGTTCACACATCAAAGTGTCTGTTCTAATTTGGCAATGTTTTATTGATTGCGCATATCTTGCATATGTTGTCTTGCATTTCTTCTACTTTGTTGCACTGCCATCTGCTTTGTTTAGTCATCATATATGTCGAGATGCCATGCCCATCCATTATCAATACATATTCCATCTATCATCATACCATGTTTTTCCACTCAAAGGAAGAGGGTGATTGTCGAACCTGAAGGAGCACCAGCAAAGTCCTTGAAAAACATGGTTGTGCCGGAGAAATTAGATAGCACCCCACTTATATTGGCTATTCAACTAGTGACACAAAACGTAGGACCGACTCCGGTGATTGTACCCATACTTCTTGGCCACACCACTAGCACGCACCACAGGGACCTCCACTCGACCAAAAGGTATGCTGATTTTAGTTGCCATAGCCCGGCCGTACCACGAAAAAATCCTCCGACCAAAAAAGTACAGCAAGTCCACCGGCGAAGACCTATCCCAAGCAGAGGCGGCCAATTCCTGCAGATTGGAACCCCATTCTAGTTATTCCCAGTTTAAAAGACAATGCTTTCAATGTTGTTAGGGACTATGTGCATATATTCCCATCATGGGAAGATTATAGTGAAGACAAACACCATTTTCACATCTTCCTGTCGCACTTACGTGTAAGTGCTATTATTCATGGTGATTATTTTCCTGTTTTCTGCTGATTGAACACATCAATGATTTACATTACATTATTGTAAGTAGGCGAGGGTCAATCTGGATAGTCATGACGAGCAAAGCTTGCTTGCGCTTTTCAAGGAAGCATTGCAGTAGTATTGGTGTTACCTGAGGAAATCACACTTTGATGGCAAGTCTATAAACGAATTTCTGGTGAAGTCTGTTGTGCTAAATTTAAAAGACTTTGAATGGAAAAACCTTGTTATGCACTGGTCTCGTTCCGAGGATCAGGTACTGTCTATGATATCGCATAACAATTTGAACTTCTACTTTTCCGCATGTGCCTTACTGATTTTTTTTGCAGGAAATCTTCTCGAAAAAGAATTCCGGTTTGAAAAGAACGAAATGATATTGCAAATATGTTGCCCGCTGCTTTGCTCTTTGTTAGTACATGTTGTCCTGTATCACCGTACTTGCATACATACCTGGTTCATTATGTGACAACAGTATGCATGATAGCTTGCTTATCAATTTTTCGCTCCAAATTATCTAATCTGTATGAATGGTTACATTTGTGTAGAATATATCCAATGCCAATGAATTTTTTTAGCTCTGCATTGTTCTTGTAAGTACCTACTGTCCTTTATCAGCGTACTTATATTGACAGGTAGTTGTTCATATACCATCACTCTGCAGCTTATTCTTTTGCCCTCCATTTTCTACACATAAGATCTATATTTACTCTTACCATAAGGTTGGATAACACCGATGGTACTGAAGAAGTTTAGCTTTGCATTGCTCTTGGCTGTACCTTTTGCCTCTATCGCTGTACTTTCATTTATAGCTACTTGGTTATGTAGCATCACTCTTCATCTTATCTTATATATTCTCCATTTTTTCTTATATTGTCACATCTATATTTACTCTTAACAAAATTTAGAATAAAGGCAATGCTTATGAAGAAGATTCTGTGGTAAACTTCTTGAATTGCCCCCCCCCCCATCAGCATGGACAAGGGCTTTATAGAGCCTGTTGATGTCTACTACACAACCTTCTTCTTGTAGACGTTGTTGGGCCTCCAAGTGCAGAGGTTTGTAGGATAGTAGCAAATTTCCCTCAAGTGGATGACCTAAGGTTTATCAATCTGTGGGAGGCGTAGGATGAAGATGGTCTCTCTCAAACAACCCTGCATCCAAATAACAAAGAGTCTCTTGTGTCCCCAACACACAATACAATGGTAAATTGTCTAGGTGCACTAGTTCGGCAAAGAGATGGTGATACAAGTGCAATATGGATGGTAGATATGGGTATTTGTAATCTGAAAATATAAAAACAGCAAGGTAACTAATGATAAAAGTGAGCGTAAACGGTATCGCAATGCTAGGAAACAAGGCCTAGGGTTCATACTTTCACTAGTGGAAGTTCTCTCAACAATAATAACATAATTGGATCATATAACTATCCCTCAACATGCAACAAAGAGTCACTCCAAAGTCACTAATAGCGGAGAAAGAACGAAGAGATTATGGTAGGGTACGAAACCACCTCGAAGTTATCCTTTCTGCTCGATCTATTCAAGAGTCCGTAGTAAAATAACACGAAGCTATTCTTTCCGTTCGATCTATCATAGAGTTCATACTAGAATAACACCTTAAGACACAAATCAACCAAAACCCTAATGTCACCTAGATACTCCATTGTCACCTCAAGTATCCGTGGGCATGATTATACGATATGCATCACACAATCTTAGATTCATCTATTCTATCAACACAAAGTACTTCAAAGAGTGCCCCAAAGTTTCTACCGGAGAGTCAAGATGAAAACGTGTGCCAACCCCTATGCATAGATTCATGGGCGGAACCCGCAAGTTGATCACCAAAACATACATCAAGTGGATCACCTGATATCCCATTGTCACCACAGATAAGCACGGCAAGACATACATCAAGTGTTCTGAAATCCTTAAAGACTCAATCCGACAAGATAACTTCAAAGGGAAAACTCAGTCCATTACAAGAGAGTAGAGGGGGAGAAGCATCATAAGATCCAACTATAATAGCAAAGCTCGTGATACATCAAGATCGTGGCATAGAGAGAACACGAGAGAGAGAGAGAGAGAGATCAAACACATAGCTACTGGTACATACCCTCGACCGATGGTGAACTACTCCCTCCTTGTCATGGAAGCGCGGGATGATGAAGATGGCCACGATGATGGATTCCCCCCTCGGTAGGGTCTTGGAGCAGGCTCCAGAGGTTTTAGTGGCTCTGAGAGGCTTGCGGCGGTGGAACTCCCGATCTATTGTTTGCTTCGATGTTTTTAGGGTATATGGGAATATATAGGCGAAAAAAGTCGGTTGGGGGAGCCACGAGGGGCCCACGAGACAGGGGGGTGCGCCCAGTAGGGGGGGCGCCCCCACCCTCGTGGCCACCTTGAAGCTTCCTTGACTTCAACTCCAAGTCTCCTGGATCGCTTCCGTTCCAAAAATAACGCTCCCGAAGGTTTCATTCCGTTTGGACTCTGTTTGATATTCCTTTGCTCCGAAACACTGAAATAGGCAAGAAAACATCAATATGGGCTGGGCCTCCAGTTCATAGGTTAGTCCCAAAAATAATATAAAAGTGTATAATAGAGCACATAAACATTCAAATCAGATAATAAAATAGCATGAATGATTCATAAATTATAGATACGTTGGAGACGTATCACCTGCCTTCACCAATAATGTAAGTTTGTCCTTCTCAAGCCTTCAAACTTTGTTGTGTATATTTTGTTAGGCATGACTGCAACAGCTGTATATTTTTGGTGTTTGCATCAAATTGCATGTTTAAAGTTTATTATGTACTCCCTCCATCCCATAATATAAGAACGTTTTTTACATTAGTGTAGTGTAAAAAACATTCTTATATTATGGGACGGAGGGAGTAGTTCATAAACAAAAGTTTGTCCTGCTCAATTTAAGTTTTCAGTTGTACAACCAACTTCCTTCTTCATACCATGTAAATTAAGCTATACAGAGCAAGTGATCTTATTTTGCCAATCTAAAATGGGATAAATTGACAGCACACTAACCATTGATACTTATGAGTTCTTGATCTATAATCTAGTGGTGTCGTGAAGCTGCCAACTCCTTCACAATGTCATTTCCTACCATGTCTTGACCTGAACAATACCATATTGTTTTAAAATTTTAAACTATGTCACTTTATTAAATCGATAGAAATGTGATGAATTATGCTCTTGATACTTAAATGTGCAAAACACATCATCTGTCTGCTTGTTTATCTTTGAGTGAGGAGGATATAAGTGTCAAACAAGTGCGATCTCAC